>CM045989.1:133269271-134724002 GCA_025175895.1 Wurfbainia villosa
CAACACCGACCACTACCCTAGGTAACTCAAAGCATTTCGGTTAATATCAAAAATCATATTATATGCTTTGAGTGTAGGGAAGTAGAACATTACAAGAATAAATGTCCTAAAAGAGTCAAGAAAAGTCCTCCGGCTCCAAAAGTCAACGAAAATGTCAAGGATGTCGGTGCCCCAATGAGTAAAAGCAAAGAGCATGTGATTTGCTTCAAGTGTCAACAAAAGGGGTATTATAGGAGCCAATGCCCAAATGGGAAGAAGAAGACTCATGAAGGAAGAGAATCACAAGTAGGGGGAGCTTCTAAAGCAATCCCTAAGGTAAAATTTAATAATTCACATTCTAAATTTTATAGTAAAAAGCATGCTAGAGATAATCTTAATACACTTGCTATTCATCATGAAAAGCATGCTAATAGAAACAATAGGTTTTATTGTTTATGTGCTAAGAGTGTCAACCTTAGGAATAAGGAGAAATTTGGGATTAATGCCCCTAAAATAATTTTATCTAAGGACAAACCTAGATCAAATAATTCTAGACCTATCATTCCCAGGGAGACCATTAGGAAGATAGAAGATCACCTAGGTATCAACCCTAAATGGATTAGACATATGCCTAGAAATAAAAATATCTCAAGAGTTAATGAAAAACCAAAAATTGAGATATTGGAAAAGGAAAATCAAGTCTTAAGGTTAAGGCTTGAGAAAATGGAAAAGGCCCTTAGAAAGATACAAAATCAAATGCAATGGTCAAATAGTCAAAACCTAGAGTTTAGGAGTCAAAGTCAAAGACCTAGGAAACAAGAACCATCCAAGGGCAAGCTTAAGCCCAAAAGGACCTATTACAATGTTTCATTCGATTATGGAACTCAAGTTAGGTCTAGGAAGACCAAGGTTACTAGGGAAATCATCCCTAAGGGTAACCAAAGTGTGTGTCTAGTGGCTAGGGTTTCGAAGAAACGTAGGGAAGCCACTAAGAAGGTCAAAGGGGGAGTTGCCTCTTGAGGTGACCTAGGCAAGACCCAAATGACCAAAGCTTCTAAGCCTAGGAGGGTCATTAGGAGGGTATCTAGGGAAGTCATCCATAAGGAATACCTAGTTAACCCAAGGAGCTCCAATAGGTATTGGGTTCCTAGGAGCATGATCGATTCACGTTAAATGGGTTTAGGTGTGCCAACTTTAAATGAATGGGTAGTTAACCTAACCATAGTAAATGTGACACTTTAGGTCATTTCCAAGGTAATGGGGTACTTTGAAAATAAGTTTTGATCATAATTCTAAAGGCTTTTAGGATGTGCCAATATATTTTGAAGACTATGAAAAATCAATCAAATTGACACAATTTAGGTTTAGAAGTTGAGATGTGTCATTTTGGATTTTTGGCACACTTGGGATAAGCTAGTAATATGACAAAATGAGTTTAATAATAAAAAATGACAACTAATATTAAAATTTAGGTATTATATACCTTTATATTTTATTTGTCATGTCGTGATTGTCATACATCATGTCATGATATCATATTTACCTTTAATCATTTAATATATCATGATATTACTTAGGATTAAGGTTAAATGTTATGTATGCTTAGATTTTATTTTATGTCATGACATCATGATTATGAGCAAATGTTTATTTATATCATCATTAATTCCATAATCATTCATGCATTTAATAAGAATTGAGTTAAGGACAATTGACATGACTTGAAGTCCCATGTATAAGGGAATCAAGTAGAGTTGTCCTAGAAAATGCATGAAACCCTAGTTTAGGATGAACAAAATTCACATCTCACGTTACATTGACATGTATGTGTATTGATACACTCTAGATACATATGAGATGTTAGGAAATGAGTTAAGTTCAAGGTGCATAGTTTTTGCATCTAGATGAACTCAAACTCATCTTATTTTATTGATGGATCATTGGGAAAACTTATGTTCAAGTCATGTACATTAAGTCCAAAGAACATGATCCAATATAAGGTTTTAAAAACATTTTAAAATCATTTTGAAAAATCTTGGTGAAGTTTATCTTTTGATAGCAATCACCATTGATGAAGTTGATACAAAGTGAGCTAAAACATTGAAGTTTTTCTTCACTTTTGAACTTTGTGTCAGTTTCACTATTTTATAGGTAAATTATTTTTCCAATATTTTTCACCCATTTGTATTGATTATAAGTAATGTACGTATGAATTTTCATGATTTTTTAAAATACGTAGAATTACTTATGAATTTCTGAAATTCATTTATGATAACTGAAGATCGGAATTTTTAGTTATCAGTCGAGTGTCACTTGATGGCAGTCGACTGTTGTATAGGGCAGTCGACTGTTGACTAATAGAGTTGACTGTCAGAGCTGATTTCGGGTAAATAAGAATGTTTAGCCCATATTTCAGCTATGTTAGGGTTCCCTAACTACTCCTAACCCTAAAATATGTTTTGGAAAGTATTGGAAAAGGTGAAAATCCATTGGATATGGATTAGAAGAGTTGTTAGGGTGATTTATCAATTTTAAGGGGTGAGAAAGTTCAATGTTGAACTTTGAACCTTGTTTTTTTATGGTTTAGTATTCCTATTGGCTTAGGGACTTCCAAAGGACATTGTTGGTGCAATGGTTAAGAGGGAGTAAGCCTTTAGGGAGAGGTATTCATCATGGGATGATGGATGTATTTTTCCTCATGAGGGGGAGAAATGGGATTTTGAGATGCCTGATAACGGCGATTTGTCGTGGTACCGTTTCAAATTAATTACCGAACCCCTTCTACACTAATATAGCATAGTGGATGGCCCGGATCGTTTCCCAACGAGTGTAATAGATAGAATAGTAAACTTAGGATTTTTTTTTTTTTTTTGCTTTACAAGTGGTATCCAAGCTTCGCCCGACTAGTCCACTTGGCGAACCGACCCTGCCCCATGGCCTCCGAAGAGTCTCCACCGGCCCACAAGGTTAAATCAGGAAGACGCGCCACCAAGTCGCCGTGAGGGTTTGGCCTTGATCGGTCCGCACCCACACCAACCCATTGGTAAGCGGGAACACGCCTCCATGACCATGGCGAGGAAAGCGGCGAATTCCGCCATCGGTCGGTAGGGATCGAACCATAGCTTGCTCGGGGACCCCCATTTCTAATTATTGCTAATGGGGGTTAGGAATTTACAAGACTAATCCTACTGAATGAAAGACAATGCAGGTAATTAAAGCATTAATCTAACTAACTAAGATGACAATGAAATTAAAGAATATCTAAACTAAGCATGCCAAGGAAAACATTCAAAAATAAAAAGACAATGCTAAGTACGGAACAATTAAACTAAAGAACAGCTAAACTAAAGAACCATTAACCTAATGGACAACTACGCAAAGTGCAACTAACCACAAATTAAACTCTAAACTAAGCATCCTAATTAAACTACAACTAAACTATCAATTGAAACTACTAATTAACATCTAATACAAACTACAAATTAACTACAATTAAACTACAAGATAAGCTACAATTCACAATGTTGGAGGGCTTGAATTCAAACACAATGGAAAGTAAATAAACAATGCAATGATAATGTGGATTAACAGAAATTAAACAATGCAGATAAAAATGATAACATCCAAATCAATGGATAAAAATCCAAATATAACCACCGATCACTCCACGACGATGATGACAATTCAAACGAGCTCCTCCGGTGAATGATATGGTTGGATCCTTGCCGAAAATCCTCCGGCAAATACTGAATTGATGAATGAAGCGAGCTCTTTTCTTCGGTGGATGGGTGAAACTGTCGAACCATGGTGTAGTTGTTGGGATCCGAACCCGGATCTCTCAATAGCCGAGTATACTCACCACTATACTACAACGACATCGGAACCTGACAGTGGAGCAGCCCGTAGTTCCGTCACCGAGGACCGAACCCGAGTCTCTCAGTTTTAGCCGAGTGTACTCACCCCTATACTACAATGGAACTCCGGAACTGCGGAAAGGGATGGAACCGGATTACAAGCTGAAACTCTTCGCCGGCAATGGAACGAAGTGCTTCCGCCGGAAATTGGCAAATCAAAGGGCTGCCGGATGCTGGAAAATAATTTTGCCGCGACCACGGCAGTAAAAAGTCACCGCAACCTTCCGAAATCTCGTCCAGCTGCGGCTCTCAACTCCGGCAGTTGGCGGAGGAAGCTATCGCCGGTGAAAAGCCCGGAATCTCCTCTTCTACGCACTACCAACGAGCTGGCCGGAATCCCAGCATCTCGTCGGCAGCCGCTTGGATGGAGGTTGCCGCCGGAATGATGGAAGAAAGGCCGTCGGAGATGCTGCCCGAAGCTGCCGCCGCCGCGTGGAGGAGAAAGCGTCCGCCGCCGCTCGCTTGGAGGAAGCTTTGCTCGCCGCCGCCGCTCGCGAGGAGGAAGAACCGTCCGCCGCTCGCGTGGAGGAAGAACCGTCCGCCGCTCGCATGGAGAAAGCTCTGCTTGCCGCCACCGGCTATCTCTGTGCGCTGCGCGTCACCGCCGGCTGTCGCCTGCGAGGAGCAGGCGGCGACGCCGGCGCTCGCTCGCCCGCGAGGAGCAGGCGCCGCTCGATGATGATGTTCTGTAGCTGCGCGTCGCGATTGAGTGAAGAAGCTGGATTCCTAAATTTCCTTAGCCGTCCGATCTGAGCAGAATCAAATCCCAGCCGTCTGTTTAAAGCTAGGGTTTAATGAATAAATAGTTTCTTGATTAAGCTGCTCCATCCAATGGCTGAAATTACTCCGACTTTGAATGGATGGATTTGATCTATCTGAAGGGATAATCATGATCGGTCGAATCTGGATGAACGGTCAAGATGTCAGATCTAAATGCACAGACCGGATCTCTCCAGATTTAGATGGATGACTCAAATCAATCAGATCTTATCGGATGGACAGGATTAAACAAATCTGAACCCTTGATTAAATTGCCTCTGATCTTGATGAAAGGTCCAGATTGATCCGGCTTAAAATATCCTTCTAGCCCTAGATGAAGTCATATTTGATCCAACTCGAGTCTAATCCATTGGTTCATCTCGATCTCCTACGATTAAGATGTAAAATTTGCATATAAGTCCAAAAATTAGGAGAATTTACAATAAGGTCCAAAAATATATCCAACTCATAAAACAAATAAATAATCGATAAATAAACACACGAGAGGATTATAATGGTGATATTAAGGACCAAAATAATGCAATAAAATAGTAGTGATCAATTCCCCCCACACTTATTCTTGCGCGTCCCGAGCAAGCAAAGAAAATTAAAAGTAAACTGAAAGTATATTTTTCTAGCAATTCCCAAGCATACATAGAAAATCATAAAAGAAAGTTACCTAGGATTGTCAACTCTCAAAGACTCAAGCAATCACGGACTCAAATCCTACACAGGTTAACAAACATGGTGACTTCAATCCATCATGAATAGACTATGAATGATTAAGTCTCACAAGATAAGTGGTGGCTTCTCTCGCTCTCATAAGCAGATAATAGTAGAGTTCACTCAAGCTACTCATGGTTTATACACTACCATATACTTGCTTTTCTTCTACCTTCACCACTATATACATATAAGAATACACAATCACTGAAGGATTATTTGGAATGTAAGGGAAACATGAATGCAAGGAAAATGACAATATGTGTGAAAGGAAAGAAAGGTAAAACATGAAATAGCTACAAAAATGCAAGGAGATATGGAAATACTGGAATACTACATAGATGAGTACAAGAAAATAGTGCCCTAAAAGTTTTCATCCAAGCTAGCATTTTACCATCCACTAAACATGTAAACAACCCCTATCACATTCATAATACAAGTCCAGATATGATATCAAATAACTCTCTCAATAGTTGTAATAAGGGATGTCTATCACAAAAATACTATCACACAGATAAAAAAAACTGCACAACATGTCAAAGTTTTTCTTTTTTTGCCAAATGTTCTTTTTTTTCCAATTTTTTTTTCTTCAATTTTTTTTTCATTTTTTTATTGACATGCAATACACTTTCATATACTCTAAAACATCAAGCTCAGCTATAAAAATAAAAACATAACTTGTCCACGGTGATCAAGCACGACATGCCTATGTTTATATTAAATTCTCCTGAGCTACTCTCTCCACCACACTTAAACTTTTGTCCGTCCTGGGCAAAAACTCATCATGAAACATCCAATATTCCACATCCAAGAATAGAAATGGAGAAAAAAATGATATGATGAAAATGCAGGGATAGAAAGACAATAGAATGAAAAATGAACATAGCATGACGTGTGATAAGGAAATTATTTAAGTAGCATGTGACAACAAAAGTAGTGAAGAAAAACCAGTAAGATTGCCTTCATAATAATCATGTACACCTATGGTTGTGTGGTCTTGAAAGAATCAAAACAAGTTCTAGAGTTACAATAACCACAAGTGCACCACACTCAAGCAATAAAAACAGGCACAATCCTCACTGGGAATGAAAAAAAATCATCTTAATCTATCAACACATAATCCATCACCAAGGAGTAACCCTATGCAATCAAATAATCCATTCATGACAATAAATCCTCAAAACTCGACAATCAAATTTAACTAGCTTTCACGACTTCTAAGATGATATAAAGGAATGCATAGGAAATTTATTTGAAAGCACCGACAAAATAAAAACTCAACAAACGAAATATAACAACTAAAACAAAAACAAATAAAGTAAAATGAAGTGAAAGAAGGGTATGTACAATGAAAAGAAAAGTAGATAGGATAGAACAAACTCCTCTGAGGTCCTGGCAGTTAGAGGTGGTTCAGTAAGAAATCCAGGCTGGGAGTGGGATGGATCGGATGGAGGTGAGTGCTCTCTTGATGTGATCAGGGTAGTTCCATGCTGCTCCCTCCGAAATGATCATCGCCTCATCATATATAATCTTTGGTGGTCAGAGGCGATCAGAAAAAGTATCCAACCTTGGGGTTGGATTACTGCATTTATTGTTAGGGCTTTCATCAACAACTTCTTGGTGACTCTATCTCAGGTGGGAGTGTCCAGTCTGGGGGTGTCCAGCTATCCACCACTCCTGTGTCAACATCCTCAACATCTGAAACAACAGCAACTTCATCAATGAAATCACATCCATCAGCGTTCGAAATCACATCACAGCACAATGGTTCATAGGAGTCCTGTGTAGTAGTATGTCTATCACCCACTCCACAATCCATCTCCCTAAGCGCGTCGATATCCACAGAAGTGGTCTCTGAAGGAGGCTGAATGAACTCTTGTGTTGCATCTGGCTGAAGGATGTTGCAATTTAATCTAGCTATTTGATCAATGATGCTGACTATCACCGTAGTCTCCATCCTGCTGATAATAATGATCCATGTTTCTCAGAAAAGAGAATTCCTGGTCTTTCCTGAAACACCAATAAACAAATCAAAAGACACAGGAAGTAGACATGACAAAATACATGGATATACAGAAAATGAAAGAATGAAGCCCTAAATATATATATATATTTTAAATGGGAAAATAATCCTAAGTTTACTAAGCATCATTACACTCCTCGGCAATGACGCCAAATTTTGATAACGGTGATTTGTCGTGGTACCGTTTCAAATTAATTACCGAACCCCCTCTACACTAATATAACATAGTGGATGACCCGGATCGTTTCCCAACGAGTGTAATAGATAGAATAGTAAACTTAGGGTTTCTAATTATTGCTAATGGGGGTTAGGAATTTACACGACTAATCCTACTGAATGAAAGACAATGCAGGTAATTAAAGCATTAATCTAACTAACTAAGATGACAATGAAATTAAAGAAGATCTAAACTAGGCATGCCAAGGAAAGCATTCAAAAATAAAAAGACAGTGCTAAGTACGGAACAATTAAACTAAAGAACCATTAACCTAATGGACAACTACGCAAAGTGCAACTAACCACAAATTAAACTCTAAACTAAGCATCCTAATTAAACTACAACTAAACTACCAATTGAAACTACTAATTAACATCTAATATAAACTACGAATTAACTATAATTAAACTATAAGATAAGCTACAATTCACAATGTTGGGGGGCTTGAATTCAAACACAATGGAAAGTAAATAAACAATGCAATGATAATGTGAATTAACAGAAATAAAACAATGCAGGTAAAAATGATAACATCCAAATCAATGGATAAAAATCCAAATTTAACCACCGATCACTCCACAACAATGATGACAATCCAAACGAGCTCCTCCGGTGGATGATATGACTGGATCCTTGCTGGAAATCCTTCGGCAAGTGCTGAATTGATGGATGAAGTGAGCTCTTTATTAGTGAAAGCCCTAGAGTCAATCATGTGATGATTGTTGTATGGACTTTATTGTATCATATTCCTATTTATAAAGGCATGGTTATTATATTTACTTGTATTTGTGTCAAATAAACTAAGTATAATAATGTCCTTGAGTAGAAGGTTCTTATCTATATCGATCGATTGGTTGAATCGATAATGAGATGATATAGAGAACACTACTCTTAATCATTCCTAGTCAAGTATTAACATTCAAGGACAATATTAATGCGTAGAGACTAGCATGTAAGTCAACTCAATGACTTGATCTCACAAGTCATGGATATGAGATATCAAGTTGACACATGGGTATGCATTAGAGAATGTATACTGAATGATCCGTCATGAGAAAGTATCATGGATCGTTATATGAGTGTCATATACTTTCTCGTGTGACTATTAGTATGACTATTAGTCCTTGGACCTGAAGTCACCATGATTTCCTACATAAAGAGTTGCATACTTTGGCTTCGTCAAACGTCACCCGCAAATGGGTGGACTATAAAGGTGATTACTGGATATGTAACAAATTATGAGGAGGGATGTGAGTGATGTAGATGGGATCTATCCCTCCTATAAGATGAGAGTGATATCGTTATTCTTGATAGAGTGAGACCACGAAGTGCATGACCATGCCCAAATGTGTCAATATAAGATATTGAGCTCATTTGATTAGAGTGAGTCTACTTAGAGTTCAAGATATAGATTGTACCAAAGATGACACGGTCTATGCCTCAATTGGTCAATCTAGATGTCAAGGATAGAGGGACATTGTCACATATTGTGAGAGTCACAATTAGTAGTCACAAAGGTGATGTTGGAGCTCAACATTCTTGTAACTTGGCTAGCAATGTTGTGTTGCTAGATACCGCTCATTGCTTATATTCCTAAATTAGTTTAGGAGCATTGCCAACATTACAAGAACCTATAGGGTCACACACAAAGGGAAATTAGATGGAGATTAAGTTCATATGATGAACCATGAGGATTAGGTTCATGGGATGAACCAAATTGGATTAAGAGTAATCCAAATTAGACTCAATTTGATTCAAGTGTTGAATGAGTCTAATTTAGATTTGATTCATTGAGTCAATTTAAATTAATGAATAGAGATTCATTAAATCAAATTGACTTGAATCAAGTGGTTAGATTTGATCAACCATGGGAGATAAGATGTCAAGTTTGACTTGACTTAAGAGGGAAGATGAATGGTCAATTTTGACTTGACCAATTGTCATGTCATGGTGACATGGCATGGGGGTCGGTCAATGATGGTGTTCTACATCATCATGGACTTATCACGTGGTGTCACCTCATGAGGGAGACCAAGAGCCATTGGCTCTTGGAGTTACATGCATGCATGTAACCCCCCAACTTGAAGTGGTCGGCCACTTTTCATTAGATGAGAAGTTATTTTGTGTGTAACTCCATCTTCTTCTTCCTTGCTCTTCCTCAAGCTCTCTCCCTCATCCTCTTTTGGCCGAAACTTCCAAGGAGTGCTAGCACACTCTAGGTTGTTTTTCTCCACCATTTGTCCGTGTTGATACTTGTAGAGGAGTGTACACTTGACACTCTTGAGTTCCGACAAAGCATTTGGACGAGCAGGATAAGCGAAGGGCGTCGCTACGAGGGTAACGCTCTCATCATATAGATCTATGGTAGATCTAGGTTTTTCCATAACACATACATGTAGTTTGTATTTTTTTTATATCTTCGCACGGATCCGTGGTCGGGCTTCCGAGGTTTCCGCAATGCAAAAAGCGGTTTTTGCGGCTCGGAGAGTTCAACAGTTGTATCAGAGTCACGTGTGAAGCATGTATGTATTTTAAATTTGTAGTTTTTGTATTAGATATAAAAATCACAGATTTTTAAGTTTCTGTAAATTTCTTATTTTTATAGATTTTTTGGGTATTTTTTTCGAAGAGTCGAAGCAACAAGTGTTGAGACACTTGTAGGCTTCAACCACCGAGAAAAACTCTCCGAAACGACGAGTTCTCGCTTTAGGTTTTTGGGACAGCGACTTAAGTCGCTGTAAGATCAAGTAGGGACACTTGCAAAGTTTATTTTTGCGAGTAGGGGCATTGCCCCTATCCCCGAAAGGGGCCTTGTCCCGCGATCGCGCCCGAAAACCGCTTAGCGGGACCATTACGGAGAGGTGACTCATAAAATTGAAAAAGAAATAGAAAAAATTATAGAAATTTTCTGTAAAATACATAATTTAGAATTATGTATAATTCTATGATGGTCATGGCCCAAGAACCCCAATATGATTGGATGATAATGTGTTATAATTCATAATACGGCCTGCGTATCGTTTTTGTAGTTGTGCATGTTGTATAGGGTATGTGACCTGCGCGTCGTGCCTCTTCTTTTAAAATTCTAGTTGTAAATAGTTTTAGACTCGAATGTAACTCGAGTTTCATATTTGTAATGTACAAAATGGAGCGGTGGAAGGTCCACTTGTAGACGGAGTTACGAGGATGGAGCCGATAACACATGGCGGTCAAAGGAGGCGCTTGGAGAAGCCGCTAACCCTAGGTTGACCGTTCGATCTTCTCATTGGATTGAGAAGATCGTAGTAGGGCCATGACCTAATCACAATATATATATATATATATATATATATATATATATATATATATATATATATATATTTGTTTTGCTTGTATGTATGTGATGCATGCTAGTAAATTTTGTTTGTATGTATATGATGCATGCTAGGATATTTTACTTGTATGTATATGATGCATGCTAGTATAATGCTTGTATGTATGTGATGCATGCTAGTATAGGATAATAAAGGCCTTGATGCGTATATGATACACATTCACGATTAGATTAGATCATAATCGAATCAACTCGAAAAATGCCTACCAAGTGTTGAAACCCATCACTACCTCGATCATTTGTAGTTGTTGAATCTGCCAAAGCAGAGCAACGCATTTTATCTTGGTAGGGTGCGAAGGGACAATCTTGGTCCCGCCTATCACGACTTAGGTTAGAGTAAGCTCAATTAGATTGAGTAAAACTAATTAACTCAATTGGATCGAGTAGAATTATAGGCATTTTCCAACCGTTGGAAAGATAGGATAAGATCGCATTTACACTAAATCTTGGGCGATTTAGCCAAAGCTAACTCAAGGTCTTTTGTAAATGTGGGTCTTGATTCTATAAACAAGAGTTGGATAGAGATGTAATCAGTAATGTGTTCCCCACCGATCATACTAAGTCTTAGGCGATTTAGCCAAAGCTAACTCAAGGCTTAGTATGATGTGGATCTTGTCCCACAGGAATTATAGCATGTTTGTATGAATCTAGTAATGTGGTTTGACCACATCTATAACTCGATTCTACAAAAGTCCTATAATTCAGTGGGAGCATCATTTGATTAAAGGCCTAATTAAATGATAAAAGGAATATGATATTAATTTTCTGCATTGTGTATGTTGTAGATTACTATGTCGACAAACACGAACACTCTCTCCCTGCGTTCTGTCCTTGAGAAGGACAAGCTCAATGGAGCAAATTTCCTGGACTGGTACAGGAACCTGAGAATCGTTCTCACCCAAGAAAGAAAACTGTACGTCCTGGAGCAGCCCATTCCGGAGGCACCTCCTGCCACTACCTCGCGAACTGACAAAGATGCTTACAAGAAGCATCAAGATGATGCATTAGATGTGTCATGTCTCATGCTCGCGACCATGAACTCTGAGCTTCAGAAGCAACATGAGTTCATGAATGCTTATGATATGGTTGAACATCTTTGTCAACTATATCAAGGACAAGCAAGGCACGAGAGATATGAAGTTTCTAAGGTATTGTTTCAGTCCAAGATGCAAGATGGGACTCTCGTAGGTCCATATGTACTCAAGATGATTGGGTACGTAGAAAACCTACAGAGATTGGGATTCCCACTTGGCCAAGAGCTGGCCACTGACTTGATCTTGCAGTATTTTCCATAAAGCTACAATCAATTTGTCATGAATTACAACATGAATGAAATTGATAAGCCACTGCCTGAGATGCTCAGCATGTTGAGAACTGTTGAGCTCAACCTTAAGAAGGGGAAATCTGACTCCATTTTGATGGTGCAAAAGAAGAAAGGCAAAGGCAAGCATAAAGGTAAGGGAAAGTCCCAAACCAAGGACAAAGGAAAAGAACTGAAACCCAAAGGAGGGGTGACCAAAGAAGGGGCTTGCTTCCACTGTAAGGTGTTAGTAATATATGAGAGATGCCCTAAGGCAATCGCCTTATGTATGAACCATTTATATGATAAATGAAGATTCACTATTTGAGTATACATGTTTCATGTATTTGATTGGATCTTAAACTCATTTACTGAATGTCCACGATGCGATTCATAGCATGAGAGAATTTGTGATTGGATCACAACTAGTGAGTATCTCTACATGTGTAATTGTGATGTATCGGAATTATCCCTAGTCGATGAATTGATGGATTTGGACACCATCAATTTTGTCGAGACTAGCACGAGGTATACTCCTTGGTGTATCCAAGCAGCTGATTCTCACTGGCTGGAGACATTGTGATGTTCGGAGTTGATCGTGGATGCTAGTTATGGTAACTAGTTCATTGGAGTGACCAGCCGTAAGACTTCATATGGTTCTCTGCATATATAGATATGTCAATGAAGTTCTTACTGTGGCTTAAGTGCGATGTTCCTTTGACTTGCGTATTAAGTCATCTTGATCATGGAGACTTATGCTTTGACATCTTAAGCAAACATCTCTAAGGAGATGTGGACCCGGGATGATTGGGTATAAGTCGAAGTGATCGAAGGTGTTTGAATAGCCTATAAAGGATTCACCACTCCTTGCGAGGAGATGTATACCCAAGGTCTCTCGTCGGATTGTTACTAAAGTCTTTGGCCAAAGCATTACATGTTTAGAGTAAGGTACTCTTCGATACATGTGGAGTAACTAGAATTCGTAGGACGAGGAAATGATACTTGGGCTAGGTGTGACGTAGTCAGCCTAGTGGGGACTGACACAATAGACCATGTCACTGAACCAAGTGGGTATAAGATGAGTGAAGGGAATGGGGCACGATTCATTCGAGCTATTGAAGGGTTTGAAATAGTTACGGATCGGCCGTTGATCTTTTGGTTAATTGGGGATCATGATGTACTACTAGGTGCCACTCATGATCGTTCTATAATTAATGGTTAATTATAGACGGCCAACATAAACCGAGAACCTATTTGGTCACACGCACAACGAGTGTAATCAAAGGATTTAAAACGAGCTTGAGAATGGGATTCTCGAGGAGAAACTATGTTTGGTTGGACCAAACATAAGCGAGCATGAAATTGTTTGATCGCAATGGAGCGTGGATGGGCGTGTCTTATGAAGACATAATGGATGGACCAAAATGGTTTGGTTCTAATCCAATGGATGAGAATAAACCAAAGGGTTTGGTTTATATTAAACGAATGAACCAAAGGTTGGTTCGGTTCGTTTTAACTTAAAATAAACCATCATGGTTTGGTTTATTTTAACTTATCTTAATGGAGCGGGTTAACGGGCTTTATGGATATGATCCATTAACCATTAAGAGAATTAGTTCTCTATAAAAGAGGGCTTAATGGATAATTAAGCCCTAATCAAAAACCCTAGCCCTTGGAGTTGCCGCCCACCCCTTGAAGGAGGATTTCGGCGCCAACCCTAGTGTGCCGCCGCCCAACCTCTTGTGCCGCCGTCCAACTTGTTGTCGGCGACCAAGCTTCAGCCGGTGAACCTCCGGCGACCCTCCGGTGATCTCCTCTAGGTTTGGTGATAAGGTGAGCTTCCATCTCTCCTTGGCCGGCCTCTATTCCTCCACCAAAAGCTGTCCAGTTTTTCTGGACAGCTTGTTTCTTTGTTGTCGGAGCGTCGTTTGGACGACGGTTAGTGCTCCGACAGCGGCTAACTTCACGGGGATTTGATCTCCGGTAATCCTCTGAGGTGGAGGACGAAGGATTCGTCAAACGGTTGACGAATACCTCTCCGGAGAAGCGAGTTTTGAGAACTCGTTTTAGGATCCGAATTTGGATTCGGATCGTGATCATCTCTCGATCACGTCGTCTTCAACACGAGGCTAGTAACCCGTACGAAGATGAAGCTCGTGACTTAGCGAAGTCATCCCGAGGAGCTCGGCGTGGATACGGATAGAGACGATTCTTACGAGGATCGTTCCGGTTGATGCCGTTCCCGCTACACGTCATACGAAAGGTATAATGTAGATAATTTCTTTTATTGCAAATTTTAATTTACGGTTATGTCTACACTTGTTGTAATAGCATGCGTGTGTTGTGTGTGTTGTAATAAATATAGATTTATTATTTTTAATTGCTTCCGTTGTGCTCATGTTTACGAAACATGATCGAACACACACGCCATGCAAGTGAAACCCAACAAAGGGTATCATAGCCTAAAGTTGTGTTTCGACATAATCGTAAAATTGGTTTTGCGATAGTCATAATGTATTTCTGGAAATTTTCTAAATTTTGGAAATTTAGAAGTATTTATGGAAATTTTTCAATTTTGAAAAGTCTAGAAGTATTTATGGAAATCTTCCACTTTTGGAAAGTTGGAAGTATTTATGGAAATTGATATTTTCCATAAATAAAATATTTGATTAGATTCTGGAAATTTGTTTCCTAATTTAATCATGATTTGATTTGGGAAATCAAATCTTAAAATATTTTATTTCCATAAGTAGTTTCAATGATTTAGGAAATTGGTTTCCTAAATAGATTTTCCTTAATCAAATAATTCCATGAATAAAATATGTGATTAGATTTGGAAATTTGTTTCCTAATTTAATTATGATTTGATTTGGAGAATCAAATCTTAAACATATTTTATTTCCATAAATAGTTATGACATATAAGGAAATTATATACATGACATAATTATATGCCATGTAATTGCATTAGATGCATAACATTATGCCATGCGTGTCGTGACATGTAGATGTATGCCATGTATGCCATGCCATGTAGATAATAGTTATTTGCATGCAAAGAGGATGAGACATAAAAACCCTTAATCAATATTAAAGCCTACACCTTCCATTAATATGGTTAGAACTAGAGTTCCGCTTTCTTGTTTGGGTTGTTGGACTTTCCAAGCCCGGCTCAACCTCGAATATGTTCAAACCATGGAATAGTTTAATACTAATATGGTAAGAGCCGAGGTCAATCGTTAGCTTTGGTTGTTGGACTCTCTCCAAGCTGGGCTAATTGGTTGAATGCGCTCTAACCATATTAAAACTATGTCCCGATTAATGGGTTGGCTTTAACCTGGAGCATCGGCTTGTTGGACTCTCTCCAAGGTCGATGTAAAGGGAGGTGAAGTTGGGTGCTATGCATATGATGCATACTTGTTAATGTGTTAACAACCCGATGTATGTGTGAACATTCAATTAGTTGATAGCACATTGTGATAGTTGCATATACGTGATATGCAATCGGTATAGTAGATACCTACCGTCGTAGTTATGAATGGCTTGTTGGACTCTCTCCAAGGTTGTTCATAACTATGATGGATATCAGCCCATTCGGAGATGGACCTACGATCTCCCGAAGTGATTTTGGGGTATTTGAAATTCAAAAAATGAATGGGATTTATAAATGTATATTGATGCATTTTAAAAATCATCTTTCTCATATATGCTCGTTTTGTATTTCTAAGATTGATCATGATGTCTTTGAATTGCGTTCCATTTTGGATTCAAATAAATTGACTGGGCCAACTTCATGGATCGCTTAGAAGCTTGAGAATTGTTCTCAAGGTTGAAAAGCTTGCAAATGTCCTCGAAGCGCCTCTTCCCGCCCGTCCTAGTGACGATGCAACTCTGGACCAATTGTTGGCCTATCAGAAACATGTGAGTGATTCTGAACAAATGAGTTGCATCATGCTAGCCACGATGGAACCCAAGCTACGAAAGCAGCATGAGCATATGGATGCTCATATCGTAGTCCTTCATCTTTGTGAGTTGGTTGATGAGCAAGTGAGATTCGAAAGGTTCGAAGTCTCAAAGCTCCTCTTCACCTCTGAGATGCTAGGAGGTTCATCTGTGGTACTGCTCAATATGCTGAAGACTGTTGAGTCTTCTGAGAAGCATGAGCAGGGGACGGTGCTGTTAGTTGATTCTTCGAAGAAAGGTTCTAAGAGGAAGTCAAAGGAACAGTAGAAGGGAAAGAAGAGAATGGCTAAGAAGGTAGAACTAGCACAAAAGGAAACTTGCCATCATTATGGCAAGGAGAGCCATTTGCAAAGAAAGTGCAAGATTTATCTTGAGTCCGTGAAGAAGGATAAGACATCGGATGCCCCATCTTCTTCAGAAATCTTCTTTATTGATTGTCATTCTATTTTCTCAGACACTTGGGTATTTGATACTGGGTGTGGCTCACATATATGTAATGACATACATGGGCTAAGGAATAGAAGAAGACTCGTCAAGGGGAGAGTCAAATTTACGTGTTGGGAATGGAGCAACGGTTGCTGCACTCGCCATCGGAACATATTTGTTGGAACTCCCTGTAGGACTTGTCTTAGAACTGGACAATTGCTTTTATGTTCCTTCATTGACAAAGAACATCATTTCTATTTCTTGTCTAAATAGAAATGGGTTCCATTTGACTTTTAGTAACAATTGTTGTTACATAACTTTGAATGAAGTTCTTTATGGGATTGGAACTTTAAGCAATGGTGTTTATACGTTGGACGTATCCAGTGAAGATTTCAATATCGAAGCGAGCAACACGCATGCTCGAAAGGATAATCAAATAGACTCCTATATGTGGCATTGTCGTCTTGGCCATATAAGCAAGAAACGCATGTCCGAATTACACCGATGTGGAATTCTGGAATCGTTTGAATTGGATTCATACGAATCATGCGAATCATGCTTAAAAGGCAAGATGACTAAGTTACCTTTTACTGGAAAAGGTGAACGAGTGGGAGAGTTAGGTCTAATACATACTGATGTATGTGGACCTATGTCAACTCAAGCATTAGGAGGCTATAGCTACTTCATTACCTTCACCGATGATCACTCACGGTTTGGGTATGTGTTCTTGATGAAACACAAGTCTGAAGCCTTTGAAAGGTTCAAATAATTCAGAAATGAAGTAGAGAAACAACATGACAAAAGTATTAAAATACTTCGATCGGATCGAGGTGGTGAATACTTAAGTCAAGAGTTTCTTGATTATCTAAGAGACAATGACATATTGTCTCAATGGACTCCGCCATATACACCACAGCATAATGGTGTATCTGAGAGGCGTAACCGGACCTTGTTGGACATGGTCAGGTCAATGATGAATCATGCGACTCTTCCCAAGTCCTTTTGGGGTTATGCACTTCAGACAACTATTTACTTGTTAAACAGAATACCTACCAAGGTAGTCTCAACTACTCCATATGAGATATGGAATTGTAAGAAACCTCATGTATCTTACTTGAAGATATGGGGTTGTCCTGCTTATGTGAAGCGGACTGTATCAGACAAACTGGATGCTAAGTCTGATAAATGTCTATTTATTGGATACCCTAAGGAAACAAGGGGTTACCAATTCTATCATCCTGTGGAACAAAAGGTGTTTGTTTCAAGGCATGCTGTGTTTCTAGAGAAAGAGTTTCTCTTGCAAGAAAACAGTGGGAGTATCGTCGAGCTTGAGGAGGCTTGAGAGACTCAAATAGACATTGATGAGATACCTGGTGAAGCACAACAGCCAACAACTCATAGTGATGAGCAATCGGCTGGACCTATTGTAACACCACATCTTCGTAGATCTGGTAGAACACGCAATATTTCTGAGAGATATGGATTTCTCATAAGTGAATCGAACGACGTGTTACTCATTGATGATGAGGAGCCTATCAGTTATGAAGAAGTGCTGACAAGTTCAGAAAGGGATAAGTGGCTTGGTGCCATGAAGTCGGAAATGGATTCCATGTACGAAAACCAAGTTTGGAACTTGGTTGACCCACCTGAAGGCATAAAGCCTATAGGGTGCAAGTGGGTTTTCAAGAAGAAAACCGACATGGATGGTAATGTGATTACCTATAAGGCTAGATTGGTGGTGAAAGGATATCGTCAAAAACAAAGGTGTTGATTATGACGAAACCTATTCGCCTGTAGCTATGCTTAAATCCATTCGGATGCTCCTGGCCATAGCGGCTCATTATGATTATGAGATATGGCAGATGGATGTGAAAACAGCTTTCCTTAATGGAAACCTGCTCGAGGACGTGTATATGATACAGCCTGAGGGTTTCACATCGGTTGATAAAACCAAGGTATGCAAATTGCGACGATCCATTTATGGATTGAAGCAAGCATCCAAGAGCTGGAATATCCGTTTTGATGAGACGATCAAAAAGTTTGATTTCTCACAAAATCCAGACGAACCTTGTGTGTACAAGAAGGTTAGTGGGAGTGCAGTCGTATTCCTAGTATTGTATGTCGATGACATATTACTTATAGGAAACGATGTGTCAATCTTACAGTCAGTTAAGGTTTGGTTATCCAAGACATTCTCCATGAAAGACCTGGGAGAAGCAACCTACATCCTTGGGATTAAGATCTATAGAGATAGATCGAAACGGTTGCTTGGTCTTTCGCAGTCTACATATATAGACCGAGTGCTAAAGAGGTTTAGCATGTCGGAATCCAAGAAAGGTTATCTGCCCATCAGGCATGGGGTACACCTTTCGAAGTCTATGTGTCCACGCACAGAAGACGAGAGGATTTGCATGAGTAAGATTCCCTATGCATCCGCAATAGGATCTATTATGTATGCTATGTTATGTACGAGGCCCGATGTATCGTACGCTCTGAGTGTCACGAGCAGATACCAATCCGATCCAGGAATGGATAATTGGGTGGCTGTTAAGACGATCCTTAAGTACTTAAGAAGAACTAAGGATGTGTTCCTAATATATGGAGAATGGTACATGGTGGTACGTGGGTATAAGGATGCCAGCTCCAGACAGACAAGGATGATTCCATGTCTTAGTCTGGGTATGTATTCACCTGGAATGGAGGCGCAATAAGCTGGAAAGGTTCCAAGCTTGACACTATAGCGGATTCTGCCACTGAGGCAGAATGCATTGCAGCTTTGGAAGCAGCAAAGGAAGCGGTTTGGATCAAGAAGTTCATCTCTGAACTTGATGTGGTCTCATCAATGATCCAAACATGTGCTTCACCGCTATCATCTTATCAGAGAGATCATCAGTAGGAACGAAATACACATCGAGAAAATTCCCACTGAAAGGAACTTAGCGGATCCTTTGACTAAGGCATTACCTCAAGGTAAGTTTGAGGGTCATGATTAGAGCTTATGGTATTGGATACCGTAGCGATTGGCATTAGGCCAAGTGGGAGTTTGTTAGTAATATATGAGAGATGTCCTAAGGCAATCGCCTTATGTATGAACCATTTATATGATAAATGAAGATTCACTATTTGAGTATACATGTTTCATGTATTTGATTGGATCTTAAACTCATTTACTGAATGTCCACGATGCGATTCATAGCATGAGAGAATTTGTGATTGGATCACAACTAGTGAGTATCTCTACATGTGTAATTGTGATGTATCGGAATTATCCCTAGTCGATGAATTGATGGATTTGGACACCATCAATTCTGTCGAGACTAGCACGAGGTATACTCCTTGGTGTATCCAAGCAGCTGATTCTCACTGGCTGGAGACATTGTGATGTCCGGAGTTAATCGTGGATGCTAGTTATGGTAACTAGTTCATTGGAGTGACCAGCCGTAAGACTTCATGTGGTTCTCTGCATATATAGATATGTCAATGAAGTTCTTACTGTGGCTTAAGTGCGATGTTCCTTTGACTTGCGGTATTCAAGTCATCTTGATCATGGAGACTTATGCTTTGACATCTTAAGCAAACATCTCTAAGGAGATGTGGACCCGGGATGATTGGGTATAAGTCGAAGTGATCGAAGGTGTTTGAATAGCCTATAAAAGATTCACCACTCCTTGCGAGGAGATGTATACCCAAGGCCTCTCGTCGGATTGTTACTAAAGTCTTTGGCCAAAGCATTACATGTTTAGAGTAAGGTACTCTTCGATACATGTGGAGTAACTAGAATTCGTAGGACGAGGAAATGATACTTGGGCTAGGTGTGACGTAGTCAGCCTAGTGGGGACTGACACAATAGACCATGTCCTGAACCAAGTGGGTATAAGATGAGTGAAGGGAATGGGGCACGATTCATTCGAGCTATTGAAGGGTTTCAGAAATAGTTCTGGATCAACCGTTGATCTTTTCGGTTAATTGGGGATCATGATGTACTACTAGGTGCCACTCATGATCGTTCTATAATTAATGGTTAATTATAGACGGCCAACATAAACCGAGAACCTATTTGGTCACACGCATAACGAGTGTAATCCAAAGGATTTAAAACGAGCTTGAGAATGGGATTCTCAGACCGAGAGAAACTATGTTTGGTTGGACCAAACATAAAGCGAGCATGAAATTGTTTCAGTCGCAATGGAAGCGTGGATGGGCCGTGTCTTATGAAGACATAATGGATGGACCAAAATGGTTTGGTTCTAATCCAATGGATGAGAATAAACCAAAGGGTTTGGTTTATATTAAACGAATGAACCAAAGGTTGGTTCTGTTCGTTTTAACTTAAAATAAACCATCATGGTTTGGTTTATTTTAACTTATCTTAATGGAGCGGGTTAACGGGCTTTATGGATATGATCCATTAACCATTAAGAGAATTAGTTCTCTATAAAAGAGGGCTTAATGGATAATTAAGCCCTAATCAAAACCCTAGCCCTTGGAGTTGCCGCCCACCCCTTGAAGGAGGATTTCGGCGCCAACCCTAGTGTGCCGCCGCCCAACCTCTTGTGCCGCCGTCCAACTTGTTGCCGGTGACCAAGCTTCAGCCGGTGAACCTCCGGCGACCCTCCGGTGATCTCCTCTAGGTTCGGTGATAAGGTGAGCTTCCATCTCTCCTTGGCCGGCCTCTATTCCTCCACCAAAAGCTGTCCAGTTTTTCTGGACAGCTTGTTTCTTTGTTGTCGGAGCGTCGTTTGGACGACGGTTAGTGCTCCGATAGCGCCTAACTTACCGGGGATTTGATCTCCGGTAATCCTCTGAGGTGGAGGACGAAGGATTCGTCAATTGGTTGACGAATACCTCTCCGGAGAAGCGAGTTTTGAGAACTCGTTTTAGGATCCGAATTTGGATTCGGATCGTGATCATCTCTCGATCACGTCGTCTTCAACACGAGGCTAGTAACCCGTACGAAGACGAAGCTCGTGACTTAGCGAAGTCATCCCGAGGAGCTCGGCGTGGATATGGATAGAGACGATTCTTACGAGGATCGTTCCGGTTGATGCCGTTCCCGCTACACGTCATACGAAAGGTATAACGTAGATAATTTCTTTTATTGCAAATTTTAATTTACGGTTATGTCTACACTTGTTGTAATAGCATGCGTGTGTTGTGTGTGTTGTAATAAATATAGATTTATTATTTTTAATTGCTTCCACTGTGCTCATGTTTACGAAACATGATCGAACACACACACGCCGCGGTGCCGGAAACCCAACATAAGGAAGCTGGACACTGGAAGCGTAACTGCAAAGCTTACCTGGAAGATCTTAAGAAGAAGATAAGTGAGACTTCTACTTCAGGTATAAATGTTATAGAAGTCAATCTATCTATTTCTTCATCATGGGTATTAGATACCGGATGTGCATCTCATATTTGTACCAATGTGTAGGCGCTGAGAAATAACAGGGCATTGACAAAGGGCGAGGTGGACCTACGAATAGGCAATGGAGCAAGAGTTGCTGTTATTGCTGTAGGAACTTATGATCTATCTCTGCCCACTGGGCTTGTACTAGAACTAGATGAATGTTGTTATGTGCCTGCTTTAACTAAGAACATAATTTCGGTTTCTTGTTTGGACAAAAAAGGATTTACATTTATAATAAAGAACAAATGTTGTTTAGTTTATTTAAATGATATGTTCTATTGTAGTGCACCTCTAATAAACGGACTCTACTTTCTAGACTTAGAGAGCCCCATCTATAACATAAGTACCAAAAGGTTCAAGTCAAATGAGTTGAACTAAACCTATCTCTGGCATTGTCGCTTAAGTCACATAAATGAGAGTCGCTTATCTCATCTCCATAAGGATGGGTTGCTAGACTCATTTGATTTTGAATCATATGAGATATGCGAGTCTTGCCTTTTAGGAAAGATGACCAAGACTCCCTTTAGTGGACACAGCGAAAGAGCAACAGACTTGTTAGGACTTATACATAGTGATGTATGTGACCCTTTCAATGTTACTGCTAGAGGTGGTTACAGGTACTTCATTACATTTACTTATGATTTCCGTAGATATGATTATTTGTATGTCATGACACATAAATCAGAATCCTTTGAAAAGTTCAAAGAATTCAAGAATGAAGTACAAAATCAGCTTGGCAAGAGTATTAAGATACTTTGATCAGATCGAGGTGGTGAATACCTCAGTCATGAGTTTTGTGACTATCTAACTGAGTGTGAGATTCTATCCCAACTCACTCCTCCTGGAACACCATAGTGGAATGGTGTATCCGAAAGGAGGAATTGTACCCTATTAGATATGGTACGATCTATAATGAGTCACACAGATCTTCCTATATCGTTTTGGGGATATGCTCTAGACACAGCAGCCTTCACACTTAACCATGTACCATCCAAGGCTGTGATAAAGACATCATATACGATATGGATAGGAAGAAATCCCAAGATATCTTTCATGAGGATTTGGGATTGTGAGGCTTACGTTCGACATCAAGTCTCAGACAAACTGGGACCCAAATCTGATAAGTGTTATTTTGTTGGATATCCTAAGGAGACGAAGGGATATTACTTCTACATTCCCAGTCAGCACAAAGTGTTTATGGCAAAGACTGAGATTTTTCTAGAAAGGGATTTTGTTTCTAGAAAAACTAGTGGGAGTACGTTCGATCTTGAAGAAATTCAAGATAAGGACCATAGCACTGAGGCCTTGATGGAGGTTGAACAAGAATCACAAAGTGTTGTGGGTGATGAGATTGTTGCACAGAGAGTTATGGAACAACCACCTGTTCAGATAGACCTACCTCTTCGTAGGTCTAATAGGGTACATCGTCAGCCTGAGAGATACTCATTTCTCTTGTCTGACCATGATGACGTTATGCTCATTGAGAATGAGCCTACCTCCTATCAGGAAGAGCTGATGAGCCCAGACTCTGAGAAATGACTAGAGGCCATGAGATCCGAGATGGAATCCATGTACACCAACCAAGTATGGACTTTGGTTAATCCACCTGAAGGGGTCAAACCCATTGGGTGTAAGTGGGTCTTTAAGAGAAAGACTGACATGGATGGACTTACGCATACCTATAAGGGCCGATTGGTGGCTAAAGGTTTCAAGCAAATTCATGGTATTGACTATGATGAAACCTTTTCTCCAGTAGCGATGTTTAAGTCCATTCGGATTATGCTTGCTATTGCAGCATATCACGATTATGAGATCTGGCAGATGGATTTCAAAACCGCATTTCTGAATGGAAACTTACTCGAGGTTGTGTACATGACACAACCTGAGGGTTTTGTAGATCCACAGCATACTGGGAAAGTATGCAAGCTGCAAAGATCCATTTATGGGCTAAAGCAAGCTTCTCAGAGCTGGAATCTTCGATTCGATGATGCGATCAAACAGTTTGGTTTCATCAAGAATGAAGATGAACCCTGTGTCTACAAGAGGGTTAATGGGAACACAGTTGTCTTCCTTATATTGTATGTGGATAATATACTACTCATTGGGAATGACATCCCTTCGCTACAGTCTGTGAAGACTTGGCTGGGGACGTGCTTCTCAATGAATGACTTAGGTGAAGCAGCCTGTATTCTAGGCATCAGGATCTATAGAGATAGATCTAAGAGATTGCTTGGCCTAAGTCAGAGTACATATATTGACACAGTATTACTACAGTTTGCCATGCATAATTCCAAGAAGGGACTTCTGCCGATGTCACATGGTGTGAGTCTTTCGAAGACTCAAAGTCCCTCTTCTAGAGAGGAGAGAGACCGCATGGATAAGATCCCTTACGCATCTGCTATAGAATCTATCATGTACACCATACTGTGTACTCGTCCTGATGTCTCGTATGCTTTGAGCATGATGAGTAGATATCAGTCAGATCCAGGTGAGCATCACTGGATAGCAGTCAAGAATATTCTTAAGTACTTAAGAAGGACTAAAGAATATTTCTTGATATTTGGAGGCGATGAGGAGCTAGCTGTAAAGGGTTACAGTGATGTCAGCTTCCAAACTGACCAGGATGATTATAGATCACAGTCAAAGTTCGTGTTTTGCTTGAATGGTGCCACTGTGAGCTGGAAGAGTTCGAAGCAGGACACAGTTGCTGATTCTATAACAGAAGCCGAGTATATCGCTGTATCTGAGGTAGCAAAGGAGGCAGTTTGGATCCGCAAGTTCATTACTGAGCTTGGGGTGGTTCCTAGCATAGCAGATCTCATAGAGCTCTATTGTGACAACAATAGAGCGATTGCACAGGCTAAGGAACCTCACTCACACCAGCAGACCAAACACATATTACGACGCTTCCATCTCATTCGAGAGATTATCGATAGAGGAGATGTGAAGATTTGCAGAGTACTTACAGAGGCTAACATCGCAGATCCCTTGACTAAGGCTTTGGCACAGAAAAAGCATGATGGTCACACTAGGTCATTGGGTATTAGATACTACGGTGATTGACACTAGTGCCAGTGGGAGATTGTTAGTGAAAGCCCTAGAGCCAATCATGTGATGATTGTTGTATGAACTTTATTGTATCATATTCCTATTTATAAAGGCATGGTTATTATATTTACTTGTATTGGTGCCAAATAAACTAAGTATAATAACGTCCTTGAGTAGAAGGTTCTTATCTATATTAATCGATTGGTTGAATCGATAATGAGATGATATAGAGAACACTACTCTTAATCATTCATAGTCAAGTATTAACATTCAAGGGCAATGTTAATGCGTAGAGACTAGCATGTAGGTCAACTCGATGACTTGATCTCACAAGTCATAGATATGAGATATCAAGTTGACACATGGGTATTCATTAGAGAATGTATACTGAATGACCCGCCATGAGAAAGTATCATGGATCGTTATATGAGTGTCATATACTTTCTCATGTGACTATTAGTCCTTGGACCTGAAGTCACCATGGTTCCCTACATAAGGAGTTGCATACTTTGACTTCGTCAAACGTTACCCGTAAATGGGTAGACTATAAAGGCGATTACTGGATATGTAACAAATTATGCGGAGAGATGTGAGTAATGTAGATGAGATCTATCCCTCCTATATGACGAGAGTGACATCGTTATTCTTGATAGAGTGAGACCACGAAGTGCATGACTATGCCCAAATGAGTCAATATGAGATATTGAGCTCATTTGATTAGAGTGAGTCTACTTGGAGTTCAAGATATAGATTGTACCAAGGATGACACGGTCTATGCCTCAATTGGTCAATCTAGATGTCAAGGATAGAGGGGCATTGTCACATATTGTGAGAGTCACAATTAGTAGTCACAAAGGTGATGTTGGAGCTCAACATTCTTGTAACTTTGCTAGCAATGATGTGTTGCTAGATACCGCTCATTGCTTATGTTCCTAAATCGGTTTAGGAGCATTGATAACGTTACAAGAACCTATAGGGTCACACACAAAGGGTAATTAGATGGAGATTAAGTTCATATGATGAACCATGAGGATTAGGTTCATGGGATGAACCAAATTGGATTAAGAGTAATCCAAATTAGACTAATTGAGTTAGACTCAATTTGATTCAAGTGTTGAATGAGTCTAATTTAGATTTGATTCATTGAGTCAATTTAAATTAATGAATAGAGATTCATTAAATCAAATTGACTTGAATCAAGTGGTTAGATTTGATCAACCATGGGAGATAAGAGGTGAAGTTTGACTTGACTTGAGAGGGAAGATGAATGGTCAATTTTGACTTGACCAATTGTCATATCATGGTGACATGGCATGGGGGTCGGCCAATGATGGTGTTCCACATCATCATGGACTCATCATGTGGTGTCACCTCATGAGGGAGACCAAGAGTCATTGACTCTTGGAGTTACATGCATGCATATAACCCCCCTACTTGAAGTGGTCGGCCACTTTTCATTAAATGAGAAGTTATTTTGTGTGTAACTCCATCATCTTCTTCGTTACTCTTCCTCAAGCTCTCTCCCTCATCCTCTTTTGGCCGAAACTTCCAAGGAGTGCTAGCACACTCTAGGTTGTTTTTCTCCACCATTTGTCAGTGTAGAAAAGTATACACTTGACACTCTTGAGTTCCGACAAAGCATTTGGACGAGCGGGATAAGCGAAGGGCGTCGCTACGAGGGTAACGCTCTCATCATATAGATCTATAGTAGATCTAGGTTTTTCCATAACACATATATGTAATTTGTATTTTTTTTATATCTTCGCACGGATCCGTGGCCGGGCTTCCGAGATTTCCGCAATGCAAAAAGCGGTTTTTACGGCTCATAAAGTTCAACACTCTTTTCTCCGGTGGATGGGCGAAACTGTCGAAGCATGGTGTAGTTTCCGGGATCCGAACCCAGGTCTCTCGATAGCCGAGTATACCCACCACTATACTACAACGACACCGGAACCTGACAGTCTATGGATGACTCTGTGAAGGTGGAACAGCCCGTAGTTCCACCGCCGGGGATCGAACCCGAGTCTCTCGGTTTTAGCCGAGTATACTCACCACTATACTACAACGTAACTCCAGAACTGCAGGAAGGGATGGAACCGGATTACAAGCTGAAACTCTTTGCCGGCGATGGAATGAAGTGCTTCCGTCGGAAATTGACAAATCAAGTGCTGTCGGATGTTGGAAAAGATTTCTGCCGCGACCACGGTAGTAGAAAGTCACCGCAACCTTCCGAAATCTCGTCCAGTTGTGGCTCTCAACTCTGGCAGTTAGCGGAGGAAGCTATCGCCGGTGAAAAGCCCTGAATCTCCTCTTCTATGCGCTACCGACGAGCTGGCCGGAATCCCAGCATCTCGTCGGCAGCCGCTTGGATGGAGGTTGCCGCCGGAATGATGGAAGAAAGGTCGCCGAAGATGATGCCCGAAGCTGCCGCCACCGCGTGGAGGAGAAAGTGTCTGCCGCCACTCACGTGGAGGAAGCTCTGCTCACCGCCGCCGCTTGGGAGGAGGAAGAACCGTCCGCCGCTCGCGTGGAGGAAGAACCGTCCGCCGCTCGCGTGGAGGAAGCTCTGCTCGTCGCCGCCGGCTGTCTATGTGCGCTGTGCGTCGCCATCGACTGTCTCCCACGAGGAGCAGGCAATGGAACGAAGTGCTTCCGCCGGAAATTGGCAAATCAAGGGCTGCCGGATGCTGGAAAATAATTTTGCCGCGACCACGGCAGTAAAAAGTCACCGCAACCTTCCGAAATCTCGTCCAGCTGCGGCTCTCAACTCCGGCAGTTGGCGGAGGAAGCTATCGCCGGTGAAAAGCCCGGAATCTCCTCTTCTACGCACTACCAACGAGCTGGCCGGAATCCCAGCATCTCGTCGGCAGCCGCTTGGATGGAGGTTGCCGCCGGAATGATGGAAGAAAGGCCGTCGGAGATGCTGCCCGAAGCTGCCGCCGCCGCGTGGAGGAGAAAGCGTCCGCCGCCGCTCGCTTGGAGGAAGCTTTGCTTGCCGCCACCGCTCGCGAGGAGGAAGAACCGTCCGCCGCTCGCGTGGAGGAAGAACCGTCCGCCGCTCGCATGGAGAAAGCTCTGCTTTCCGCCACCGGCTATCTCTGTGCGCTGCGCGTCACCGCCGGCTGTCGCCTGCGAGGAGCAGGCGGCGACGCCGGCGCTCGCTCGCCCGCGAGGAGCTGGCGCCGCTCGGTGATGATGTTCTATAGCTGCGCGTCGCGATTGAGTGAAGAAGCTGGATTCCTAAATTTCCTTAGCCATCCGATCTGAGCAGAATCAAATCCCATCCGTCTGTTTAAAGCTAGTGTTTAATGAATAAATAGTTTCTTGATTAAGCTGCTCCATCCAATGGCTGAAATTACTCCGACTTTGAATGGATGGATCTGATCCATCTGAAGGGATAATCACGATCGGTCGAATCTGGATGAACGTTCAAGATGTCCAGATCTAAATGCATAGACCGGATCTCTCCAAATTTAGATGGATGACTCAGATCAATCAGATCTCATCGGATGGTCAAGATTAAACAGATCTGAACCCTTGATTGAATTGCCTCTGATCTTGATGAAAGGTTCAGATTGATCCAGCTTAAAATATCCTTCTAGCCCTAGATGAAGCCATATTTGATCCAACTCGAGTCTAATCCATTGGCTCATCTCGATCTCCTACGATTAAAATGTAAAATTTTCATATAAGTCCAAAAATTAGGAGAATTTATAATAAGGTCCAAAAATATATCTAACTCATAAAATAGATAAATAATTGATAAATAAACACACGAGAGGATTAAAACGGTGATATTAAGGACCAAAATAATGCAATAAAATGGTAGTGATCAATGCTCAATTTGGGAATTGGAAGAGTTCATATGAGTGTCTCTCTTGAGTGATATGAGACTTATCACTAGGAAGATTGTAGACATCCTAGGTGTTTTTGGACCAAGGAGGAGATTGTAAGATCTCATTGGGATATGAGACATTGTCCTTCTTGGGTGAACCTTTTTGATGTTTGTCTAAAAGGGGGAGAATTAATGGGAGAATATTAAAATTACCAATTTGAGACGATAATTTGTAAGAGAATTTGAGTTAGGGGCCTAACTCAAGGGTGTTTTTGTCAAACATCAAAAAGGAGGAGATTATTAGTACAATCGGCCTAGATCACAATTGACTAGACTCGAGTTTAACTCGAATAGTATTTTGATGTTTGACATTGATGTCTGACAATATGTTCGGGAGATTGTTGGTACAATCAACCCAGGTTATAATTGATGTTTGACGATAGTTTGACCATTATCATGGGAAAAGTCCAAGTCTTATATACTTGGCATGAAAAGTCCAAGCTTGAGCCTTGGCATGAAAAGTTCAACATGGGTTAGCAAAGAAAGTCCAAGCATGGGTCTTGGCAAGGAAAAGTCCAAGCATGAAAAGTCCAACATGGGTTGACAAGGGAAAGTCCAAGCTTGAGTCTGGGCAATTGTGAAGTATAAGGGGAATATTGGCGGTGTAAAGTCTAAGGGTGGAGTCTTGGCAGCATAAGTCCAATAGTTGGCGACGTAAAGTACAAGCGAAGCTTTGGCAGCGTAAGCCTAATGTGCCTTGGCGGTGTATACCACATTAGCATGACAATAGCTGATGGAATCACCTGAAGGCTAGCGTATGGATGAACAAGTCATGGATGACTTGGAGGGATCCGATAGGCGTGAGGCTAATGGAGATGACTAGAAAGCTTAGGTCTAGGCTAGGGGTGGTCTAGCAAGTATGGGGGCACCATACTTGGGTTAAAACCTCATGTTTGAGGTGTATCAATCGCCGATGAGAGTCGACTAGAGTCGATCACGAATTATTCTAGCAAATGATCGCCATCATTGGGCAGTCAACTGATGGCCTGAGCAGTCGACTATTCTAGATATCAGTCAACTGTTGGTCGAGAATTCGAGCACAGTAAGCTCTCCAGTCGAGTGATCAGCCCGAGCACTCGACTGATGGTATATCTGTTGGAACTTATCCAACGTGGCTCGTGTCGTTGTGAGACAACGGCTACAGGGGTAGTCGATTGATGGTCCCGATCAGTCGACTGCTAGGCGAAAAATTATCTCGAATGCAGGTTATAAAAGCAGTTCGTGGGGAGGATTTTTGGCAAGATTTCTTGAGCATCATTGGGGCAATTTGCTGCTGCAATTCGAGGTCTCGAAGTGCAACTCAAGCAATCACAAAGCAAACATCCAAGTTCACAATTGTAAAGTATTTCTTTACTTGTATTTGTGTATTTTACTTGTATTAGCTTGTATTTATCTTTATTACTGTTGTAATACATTGTACAAGATTTCTCCACCTCCGGATTGTTCCAAGAAGGAGTTATTGAGTAGTGGTGTGTGATTGACATCGCTAGGGCTCGTTCGAGCCCAATCCGTGGAGTAGGAACCATTCGGTTCTGAATCACGTTATATTTGGTGTTGTGATTGTGCTTGTGTGTATTTATTTTTGTTATATATATATTCTGCTGCGTATAACATATTTTGTAGCAAGCGCGATCAAATTCAATCAAGTAACGTCGAATCGCTATTCACCCCCCTCTAGCGGGCACCGAGGTCCTAACATTCATTGCATAATAATGTTTACATATCAAAGAGGCTACTCCCTAATCATAGAATCATAGAAATCTACTCCATAAATATGAGAATACAACTACAATACATCAATCTAAACAAGATTAAACCCAAAAAAATTTGCAAAGAAGAAAAGAGGGCTTAGTCTCGATGTGAGGTGAGTCTCCGACTGTAACTCGCATTAAGATTTGGAGTGGTGGCAAAGAAAGTCCTTCTGATGCATCTATGGAGGTGGAGAAGTCATAGGATGGCTCCCTCCGGGGGTTTGGGGGCCCTTGGATGACACCCTTTCGGGGCTTGGGAGCCCTAGGGTGGCTCCCCTCGTGATCCCTTGCCTCTTGGATGAATTTTCTTTATATAGAGGCAGCTTCAGTTTTCCATAAATGTGCAAAATACTTAATTCCTCGAAATCACGACACCACCACACTACTGTGTGCAACACACATGACCAGGTCGTGTGTCACTCTGGAAACTTGTTTGAAAAAAGATACGGTCATGTGTAAAATACACAACCGACCGTGTGTCCCTCGGGAGAAAAAAGGCTCGTCGTGTTGAGAACCCACGGTCGGTTGTCTTCTCGGCAGAATGGGATACAACCGTGTGAATTTCACATGGCTCGCCGTATTCATCTCTGGAAATTCTTGGAACTGTGTTTCTTTCATCTGAGAATATGTCCGTGTCTTGGGACATGGCCAGAACATGTTACCTGCAGTTTGTGCTCCGCATAATGTTTCATTTTGCTTCAAATCTTCGCCCTATCAAAGCAAATAAATAAAAACAGATATTCGAACAAAGATAATAGCAAAATAAATTAAACAAAGATAATATGCAATGAATATTCTAAAAATGAGGTAAGATGTGAGCCAAAATAATAGCTAAAATCCTATATAAAATGCACACATCACCTTATCTGTTCTTCACCCGAACCCTTAAGGGTCGGACTTTCTCCTCTAGTGATCTTAGAGATCCCCAATTCTCCTCCCCTTTACTTCACATCTTTGCCTTCACCCCTAGCCCAGTTTCAATCCTTGTCTATAGTATCGTAACCCTCAGTTACTTTTCTCGAGGGCTGCTCTCAGCATACACCTCTGCCCATCATTGATATAGTTCCATGTGTCTCCCCTTTTCCCCTTTATCATTAGCACTTCTTCCTCTAAAACTTCTATTTTGGTCAGGCCTTCCTCCTTTTCGCCCGAGGTTTTTGTTTCTCTTTTGACGACTTCATCTCCTCTTGAATCCACCTCTCTCACTATTCTAGGCCTCATCCCTGCTAATACTCTTCAATTCACGCCTAGGCTCCTGCCTCGCCATCGCCCATTTCCCCTTTTGCCTTACTTCCCAATACCCACATTTTGAAGGTCTCATCTTCCCTCCAAATCTCCTCTACCCTCTGAAACGGTAGAGGACCCCTCCCAAAAATCTTTTCCCCACCTCGGGTACCCTTCCTCTCTCTCCTTTAGACCCCTTCGCTCGAGGAACTTAGATTCATGGGTCGCCTGGGGCTCCATGCGACTCTAGAACGAGTGCTCTATGGCTTGCCTTTTGTAAGTCTACTCATTCGATGTATTTCTCTCTTCTTTTCATTCCACATTCTTACTATCCCAATTTATACATGCTCAAGATAACTATGGGGAGCTAGTTCACCATTTGGATGACCATCAAGATCAAGTTGCGACTTCCCTGACCACCCTCAGGTCCAAACGAACCCACTGGCATCGTGCACAACTCAACCCTCTAAGCAGGAAATCGAGCCGACTACCGCCAATGAGGCCTTGCAATCCCACCTCTTCAACTTACAGGAGCAAAGATCAACTAATTTAGAGAGTTGCAATGAAGCTCTGCTTTGAGCTTAGTCCTTATCCACTGAGTTGGTTACTTGCCGAGTCATAGGGGGTTCAACTTCCGTTGCGGAGCTCTAGGTTCTTTGACACCGCTTCTAGAATTTTGATAATTTGTATAAATCAAAAGAGTCATAAAATATAACTTTTCAAAAACATGATCCAACTTATTGTTATTTTGATGAACTTAATCAATGTAAGAAATATCTAATTCTTGATGAAGTATTCTCTACCATTGAATTTATTGAATCACAATTAGAGGAACAAAACCTGTTTTCTAATCAAAATATAAATATGACATGTTTATTTGGCTCTACTGATGTTCAAAACACATAGATTAGTCATTACAACTTCGACTTGAATCAACAAGCTCCATGGTCTAAAGATGATCTAGGCTATAAGAGTATAAGATTGGGAGGAAATTTTAGGATACTTAGACTTAGCAAGATATTAATGATAATAGAGTTGAAGAGGAAATTGAAATGAATCTCTCAAAGAAAGAATTCTTAGCGAATAATATGCTATATTCATTGGATGAATGAGTCAACAATTACGAATACAATGAACAAGAAAGGCAATTTTCTTTAGTTGAAGACCTATATGTGATGAACTCTAGACTTGTATTAGTACAAAGGCAAGTACTAGATGAGAATATTGAATTCTACGTTGGTCAGGTAACATATTTTATAAACTTTTTATAAATGGATTGTTTTTAACTCTACCAAATTTGAAGAATATGAAAATAATTATATATCTATCATTATTTTAGGTTTTGTTGTTTGACAAGATTTTAAGAATGCACTTATTAAGTATGCAATGAGTAGGCACTTTGAATATAAACCGAAGGACTCCAAGAAGAACATCGTTAAGGAAATTTGCAAGTGATGCAACAATGGATTTTCTACCTCCTTTTGGGAGAATGATGACGTTAAGGAGGCTTGGGGTCCTCTCTGGCCACAACAATAAAAAAGATGATGACTATGAAGTGAGCAACAAAGAATGATGACACAAGGTTTAACGTGGTTCAGAATTTTAATTCCTACTCCACATGATGAGCTCTAGAGCGAGCTCCGGTGCTAGACACCTTCACTATCAAATCCCTCCTTCTCGAAAGTGCTTCCAGAGGTGGAGAAAATATCTTATAAACAAGAAGTGTGTACAATGTAGAGAGAATAAGTAAAGCTACTAGGATTATCCGCCTTCTTGTTTCCTTCCCAATCCTCCTCTCCTGAAGGCTGATCTCCGTTCAGCAAGCTCCTGCCCCTCCGACCGTCAGCAAGTGAGCGAGGGTGAGAACCAGAGAGAGAGCTCAAGAACTGGTGTGTAGAGATGTTTTTTCAATGGAATCGATCCCCTTCCTCTTCCTTCCTTTCCCTTTTTTATACCTGTTACTCCTGAAGCTAGTTGTGATGTAACAAACTACCTGAATCACCGTTCACGTGGAAGGCCCTCCATCTTGAGGAATAATTCTGTTACAATATCAATAAGTGGAAATCCTTGGGAATCTTATGTGGAGTCCTAATTTGTTATGCCGCATAACAAACTCTTGCGAAGGAGCATGATGAGGAGCACCTTCCCCTTTTCTCCACCCAAAACTTCCCTTGAGACACCTATTATCCCTAGTTACCTCTTCTTGCCTTGATTTCACCTCAGTCCTATCTCCCGAGTTGCTCCCATCTTATTCTCTCCTTCGACTTACTTCTTTCTCCTCTTCTAGTTTGTTCAGGCCGAGATGTATATATGACTCGCCGAGTTGATATTTGGCCCCGTTTTGACCACAAGGCCTTCGTACCCCCAACTCTCTTAATTTTCCGAGTTGTTTCCCGACTTACTTCCCTGGGTTACTCATCCAGTTTCTTTCTGACCATTGGGCTTCTCCGTCCTACCCCGAGTTGCCACCTCATCAACTCAATTTATTTCCCCGAGTTAGATTTACTCAGACCAGGTCACATATTCTACACTACATTCCCTCCCTCAGACTTTACTTTACCGCTTGTAATTTCTTTCTCCAACTCTTAAGTCATAGTATAGCAGTATCATTATCTCCCCCCCACACACAAAATAGTCAAGCGAAGCTCTGAGTTTGACTTTCTAAGTGAGAAACCCCCTTCTCCGTCATCTTCTTTCAGCCCTACCTCACTCAACTCCTCATCTTCTTACTGGTAGTTTATTGGGCTAAGATTTTACTTTCCCCTATTTATCTTAAGTATATTAAACGTTTTACTGGGCTAATGGGCCCCGCTTCCCCATTTCCATAGGGAAGTTTAAAAGCGGAACCCTCGGCATCCCTTTATCATATACGCACTTCTTCTCCTTCTACTTTGACGCTCCTTTTCCCGCCTAGCGACTTTCGCCAGAGAGTGTCTTATACCTAGACTTTTGGCACTTAAGAGTCTTCTTTCTCCAAACGAACGCCCTCTTTCAACCACAAGTAAGTGCCTTCCTTACCTTCCCTGTTATGGCTCCAGTAAACCCTAGCTCTACTCCCTGGTACGAAGAGACTATCACGAAACTACACAGAAACCACCACTTCATGGACTCTAAGGACTTATTCATAGATCCTTCTGTTAAATGCCTTTTCTCTTCTACTTCCCATCAACCACATCTTCTCCCTCCCGACCTTCACTATTTCTTCTCTGAATAGTTGTGAACGACCTTCAACTTCCAGTGCCTGACATTTACTTTGAACTACTAGAGTTTTACAAACTACCTATTAACCAGTTATCCCCTAATGATTTTCGAGTATTGACGGGTATTATTGTAGTATTTAGACACCTAGAGCTCCCCTTATCTATTGATGTTTCATTGCCTCTTTCAATTGAAATTTTCGAAGAAGGGCATCTTTTATTTTGCTAGTCATCCCGACTGTCAATTCTTAATGAATATATCATCCTCCCACAAGGTTGGAGGGATCTGTACTTCTTCACCCAACTTCCTACTCCACTCCCTTATTCTGATACCTAGAAGATTGATCTTCCAGAGTTACCCCCCTTTTAGGATTGTAGGCTTCAATGCCCCTTTGCTAATGTCTGCGAAGTGTTGAAAGAACACCACTACAAATTCGACCTCTTGTTGGATGTTCACATCCTGAGCCATTATAAGTTATCCCCTTTCCACTTGGACGACCTAGTCTTCATAAGTAGAGTGCCAATTAGATCTTGTATATAGTGCATGTTAGCATTTATTATTGTTACCTATTGTTTTGGATATCTTGTTTTGTAGACGACCTGATGCAGAGGGCCAGGAGCAGCGGAGAGAAGATGGTTGCCCAGAAACCTACAAGGAAATGGGCGAGGGGCAAATCCCCTATTCTCTCTCCTTCGCTTCTCAAGAATCTCCGCCTACACTCGGGGAATGCCCCCGGCTCCTCCACTCTCCCAAAATCTTCCTCCTCTCGTTTCCCTACTCCCCCTCCTCTTAAGCTCAACAGATGTTGATGTCTTGTCATTTCTGAGCCCATGGGGGAGGGTATTCATTCTCCGATCCCTCCTTTACTCACTCGCGAGGAGCCCTCTCCTTCGCTACCTACTTCTTCCCCTCCCTCCCCCTCGGGCAGGGAAATTGATCTTCCCACATTTTCTCCTCCTCCCACAACTCCTATAGAATTATCTCCTTTGCCTTCTCCCACCCCCAATTCTGTCCCTCTCGATCCTTCCTTGCTTGAGGAAGAACCTCCTCTTCCCATGGGAGATATCCCTTCCTTAAATCCTCCTACTGTCACCCTTGGATCTATGCTCAAGATCTGCAGTACACAAGAGGTAAAACTCTTTAACCAATCAGGAGTACAAGGCCCCTTGGAACGTATGCGCAAGAATATATCCGAGGTATAGTTTCTTACCCTCCTTGTACTTAAAATATCCTATTATTTACCTCTATAATATTTCTTCTCCTTTCTTAGGTAGCCAATAATTATAACGAAACTGTCCGACATTTGGCTAAATATCAATCTACCATGGCAGCTCGCCATAGTGCCTCCCAAACCCAGCACAAAAAACTAACTCAGTAGGTAGCTGAGAGTAAACAGAGGGAGGCTGCTTTAGCTACCCGTTGCAAAGAGTTGACGACTCAATTGGCAGTAGAGAAGCATGAAAAAGAATAAATCCTGAAGAAGAATAACACCTTTCACCACCAGTTGTTCCTGTAAACTGACAAGATTCAATATGTCAATGCCTTGGCCCAGGAACTACTGGAGCATAAAGTTCAACTCAATGAGGCGGAGGCTAGAGCATCCAGATCCTTGGCTGCCCTCCAACAGGCCCTATCAAGCAATAAAACTTTGGAGGGCTCCCTATTAACATGCTGAGCACAGTTAGAGAGTCTCTCCTCAAAAGTATCTACCTTTCCTGGGGCTTTAACAGATATCACAGAGCAACTGTAGGCACTGTAAAAAGAATAGCTCAAGCTCTAACCTCCCTGGGCCAACACGCCATAACCGCCACCAAAGAAGGGGACGCTCTTGTCACCCAGGTGGCCAATAATGAAGCTCAATGGAAAGAGCGAGAGGAGGAATTGCTGACAAAATGCACCAACAAAGGGGCAGAGCTGTTCATTTTAGGCTTCAATGGGACCAACAAACAACATGCTGCCCATGGTCATCCCCCTCCGGGTACAGACATAAGCTATCTAAATGTGGAGGTCATCATGGAAGAATATCTAGAAGAGGTCTTTGAGCTATAATTCTTGATCTTGACTGATATATATATATATATATATATATATATATATATATATATATATATATATATATATATATATATATATATATATATATATAAACTAGCAAATTTTAATGAAATAGCCTGCATTTTTTCTTTTTTTCCTAAGTTATTTTGGATGATAATATTTTCCTCGTTGACTGAATATTTCCCCCTTTTCTGTGATTGACCGCTTCTGATCAGAACTTTCCTGGTATCAATCGACTGATACATGGCCTCTCTAGAGATTATCTTACCTAGCTTGGAAAATATTACATTTTCATATTATCCGGAGTTGTTCCCCTAGTAAGAGGGACCCACCATTGCTGAGTTACCCTGCACTGCAGTCGGATCAACCTTGAATATCCCTTATCCCCTTAATCAAATGAGGATATGAATAGTCACCTCATTGTCAATGCTCTTACTATTCCCGATGCCAACCCTTCAGTTACTCCGTCTAACCGTCTGCATTCTTCTTTTGTTTGGAGGAGGAATATTGATTCTCCTTCCCTTCTATAAATATCTACCCTGAGACCTCTTGACTTCATCCTACTTCCATGGCTTCTCCTTCACTCCCCATTAGCATAAGTTTCGACACGGACTCGGCTGATGATCCGGATACTCATTCCACGACGACCTTAGCGTATCGACCTCCACCTCTTCAAACTCTTGCCAGCACAGTAGCTCCAGACACCAGGAGGTCCTTCCGACCTCCTTTCCCTTCCTGTGGCAATCGTGTATGGAACCCTCCTGTAGCTTTGCTATAACTTACAAGGGGTCTCCCTCCTTCACCGACTGACACTCCTCTTCCTCCACCTCAGGCTGAGGTCCCTCGACCTCGAACACTAGCTGGGGTTCCCCCTCTTAGGGTAGTCCTACTATCACATTTAGAAGAGGAGTCTTTTGCTGACTCTTCCAGTACTGTCCGATCTTTGTGAATAATAAAGTCCTGGTTGACTGTAATATTTGGTTGACTAAATATATTTGTTATATATATAAAAAAGAAAAGAATATTAAGTCCAACATAACCACCACAATCACCCGAACCTTCCCTGCAAGATAACTATTTTAATACTTGACCCATTCAAAAGGACTAGTAATGTACAACGAAATTGGGAAGCATCACAAGAAAACCGCTGCATTAAGATCGGATTGTGCCAGCCAAATATTTTCTTCTGCTGTATGATCTGAATGGTCATTTCATCATTAACACATCCAACTACCCCCAATACTACCCCTTTGTCTTCCCATCATAACAGCTTTTACTTTCTTTGTTTTCCAAGAGGGTAAATCAATACCCCCTTTTCCTCTATAAAAACTTCCGACACCACCTTTTACTTGTATACTCCTCCATTCTTCTACCCTCTAAATGACAGACTCTTCAGAGCAAGGGAGCAACTCTCCTTCCCCTGAACCAGGTACAGTGGATCAACAACACATACAAAAGCTGGAAGAGCTAGTGAGGGACCTGAGGAGGCTTCTGCAGTCAGCCTCCACTCGCAACTACTCCCTACGACAAGAGCTGATTGTGGCCCAACGAGCCCTATCAAAACACCAGTTCATGCACTAGTCTCACATCAGACAACTTCTCACCATATCAGGCCACCGCAGTGCTCCGGTATTACCTCCAGAGAGAATCATCCACGAAGCTCCTTAGTTTTCCGCATACTTGGATTTATTTTCTTTACTTCTCTTAAGAAGTTATGCCTGTTACCCTTTTCTTCAGCAATAAAACTCTTATTTTGGGAAAATACTAGGGTGTACCTCTTCTTGCTAAAAACTGATTTTCTGAGATAAGCAAAATATCATAGCACCACTCTTTAACAACAGAAACTCATCAATCTCATGCCAACGCCCCCTTTAATTTGATCCTTAGCACAAGTCTGTCGTAACAACCTTCCTTTACCTTAGGTATGACCCCATGTAGGGATGAAATTAAGATGTAACAGATAAAGACGATCTTACTTCGGGCTCCTCCTGGTTACTTCCATCACCTTTCGGTAATGCTCCTCCCTTAAACCCCACTCTTTCAGTCCACCACTTGAATCCAACCCTTCCGATCCACCATCGCACAAAGATAACAACTTGACATGGAGACAAGCTAAAAAAAATAGTGATGACTTGACCTGGAGCTTCGCCTGGTCATATTGGAATAATAATTTTTTATTCTACCAATCTTCATCAGTGTATCTAATTTTAACCCAACTCCTCCGTTCCGTAACCACATAGGGATAATAACTTGACTTGGAAACAAGCTGAACAAATAGTGACGATCTAACCTAGGGCTTTGCCTGGTCAGATTGGAATAATTTATTACTCTGTCAATCTTCATCAATGCATCTACTTTGAACCCAACTCCTCCATTTCGCAATCACACGGGGATAATAGCTTGACTCGGAGACAAGCTAAAAAAATAGTGACGATCTAACCTAGGGCTTTGCCTGGTCATATCAGAATAATTTTTTACTCTGTCAATCTTCCACAGTGCATCTACCTTAAACCCAACCCCTCCGATCTACAATCGCACGGGGATAATATCTTGACCTGAGGACAAGCTGAAGAATAGTGATGATCTGACCTAGGGCATCGCCTGGTCAAATTGGAATAATTTTTTTCTTCGCCAATCTTCCATAGTGCATCTACCTTGAACCCAACTCCTTCAATCCGCAACCGCATGGGGATAATAGCTTGACCTAAGGACAAGCTGAAGAATAGTGACGATCTGACCTATGGCTTTGCCTAGTTAGATCGGAATAATTTATTACTCTGCCAATCTTCCACAGTGCACCTATCTTGAACCCAACTCCTCCGATCCGCAATCGCACGAGGATAATAGCTTGACCTGAGGACAAGCTGAATAATAGTGACGATTTGACCTAGGGTTTCACCTAGTCAGATCGGAATAATTTTTTACTCTGCCAATCTTCCACAGTACATCTACCTTGAACCCAACTCCTCCGATCCGCAACCACACGGGGATAATAGCTTGACTTGAGGACAAGATGAAGAATAGTGATGATCTGACATAGGGCTTCACCTGGTCAAATCGGAATAATTTTTTACTTCGCCAATCTTCCACAGTGCATCTACCTTGAACCCAACTCCTCTAATCCGTAACCGCATGTGGATAATAGCTTGACCTGAGGATAAGCTTTAGAATAGTGACGATCTAACCTAGGGCTTCGCCTGGTCAGATAGGAATATTTTTTTATTCAGCCAATCTTTCACAGTGCATATACCTTGAACCCAACTCCTCTGATCTGCAATCACATGGGGATAATAGCTTGACCTGAGGACAAGCTAAAGAATAGTGACGATTGAACCTAGGGATTCATTTGGTCAGATCGGAATAATTTTTTACTCCGCCAATTTTCCACAACGCATCTACCTTGAACCCAACTCCTCTGATCCGCAACCACATGGGGATAATAGCTTGACCTGAGGACAAGATAAAGAATAGTGACAATCTGATCTAAGGCCTTGCCTCATCATATCGGAATGAATTTTTTACTCCGCCAATCTTCACAAGTGTATTTACCTTAAACCCTACTTCTCCAATCCGCAACCACACGGGGATAATAGTTCGGTGATTGTCGGGCTGTAAAAAGTGTAACGATCTGATCTAAGGCCTTGCCTTATCAGATCGGAATGAATATTTTACTCCACCAATCTTCACAGGTATATTTACCTTAAACTCTACTCCTCCGATCCGCAACTACACGGGGATAATAGCTTCGGCGATTACCGAGTTGTAAAAAGTGTGACAATTTGATCTAAGACCTTGCCTCATCAAATTGGAATGAATTTTTTACTCCGCCAATCTTCACAGGTGTATTTACCTTAAACCCTACTCCTCCGATCTGCAATAACATGGGGATAATAGCTTCGGCGATTGTCGATCTGTAAAAAGTATGACGATCTGATCTAAAGCCTTGCCTCATCATATTGGAATGAATTTTTTACTCCGTCAATCTTCACAGGTGTATCTACCTTAAACCCTACTCCTCCGATCCACAATCACACGGGGATAATAGCTTCGGTGATTGTCGGGCTGTAAAAAGTGTGATGATCTAATCTAAGGCCTTGCCTTATCAGATCGAAATGAATTTTTTACTCCTCCAATCTTCATAGGTGTATTTACCTTAAACCCTACTCCTCCGATCCACGATCGCACGGAGATAATAGCTTCAGTGATTACCGAGTTGTAAAAAGTGTGACGATATGATCTAAGATCTTGCATTATCAGATCGGAATGAATTTTTTACTCCGCCAATCTTCACAAGTGTAATTACCTTAAACTCTACTCCTTTGATACGCAATCGCATGGGGATAATAGCTTCGGTGATTGCCGAGCTATAAAAAGTGTAACGATCTGATCTAAGGCCTTGCTTCATTAGATCGGAATGAATTTTTTACTCCGCTAATCTTCACAAGTGTATTTACCTTAAACTCTACTCCTCCAATCTGCAATCGCACGGGGATAATAACTTTAGCGATTGCCAAGCTATAAAAAGTGTGACGATTTGATCTAAGGTCTTGCCTCATTATATCTGAATGAAGTTTCTAGTCCACCAATCTTCACAGGTATATTTACCTTAAACTCTACTCCTCCGATCCGCAACCGCACGGGGATAATAGTTTCGGCGATTATCGGGCTATAAAAAATGTGACGATCTAATCTAAGGCCTTGCCTCATCAGATCAGAATGAATTTTTTACTCCACCAATCTTTCAAAGTGTATCCACCTTAAATCCTACTCCTTTGATCCGCCACCACACGGGGATAATAACTTTAGGTAATGCAAGGTCGCGAAGAGTCGAATAAAGGCTCAACCCTCCGCTAAACCATGCCTCCATCTTCTTTTAAAGCCCATACCCTTGCCCCAGGGCCTAACTTTTTCGCCTATCACAAATACATTTACTCCTTTTAAATCCAACTCCTCGCCTTCCCCCTTCTTCATCTTCTTCTCCTCCTGTCTTCAAAACCTCTCCACATTTCTGCGTAGTGCGAAAATTCTTCTCTCTTTTTCTTGCATCCTCCTCAATCCTCCCTTATGTGCAACAAGATGAAGGCTCACTGCCTGAAAGCACTTTCTCAACAATGGCAAGATGCCCCGATGAGCTCAATTCCAATGCCTGTCAATCTTGCACCATCGCCTACTGCCCCGGCTCCGGCAGGGGTTCCTTCCACTGCTTCCTCAGTTACATCCCCTTCCTTTTTATCAACCATATCATCCCCCCTTATCCTGCCGTCATCTACTGTGAGTCCCTGGCCAGTATCACCATCTTCTCCTTCCCCATCCATATTATCGCCAAACCCTAGCCTTCCTTCTTCTTCGTCTTCACTTCTACGTAGCCCTAAGTCACCTCCCCCATTCTTGCATACCCAAACCAGATTGCAGGGAGCTCCGTGCCAACGAGTGCAGGAAGAAGATGCTTTTACTTTGGACCCTTCTTCATTCACCTTGCCCGTGGGCACCGGTTTAGTCCTGGTTATGCCTCCTTTATCTTCTATTTCATCAACCCCACCCACATCATCGCCTTCCCCTTCGAATATCCTCATTTCTATTAGTAATATATGAGAGGTGTCCTAAGGCAATCACCTTATGGTTGTACCATTTATTTGATAAATGAAGATTCACTATTTGAGTATATATATTTTCATGTATTTGATTGGATCTTAAACTCATTTACTGAATGTCCGCAATACGATTCACAATATGAGAGAATTTGTGATTGGATCACAACTAGTAAGTATCTCTATATGTGCAATTATGATGTATTAGAATTATCCCTAGTCGATGAATTGATGGATTCAGACGCCATTAATTCTATTGAGACTAGCACGAGTTATACTCTTTGGTTTATCTAAGCAACTGTTCCTCATTGGCTGGAGACATTGGGATGTCCGGAGTTAATCGTGGATGCTAGTTATGGTAACTAGTTCATTGGAGTTACTAGCTGTAAGACTTTATATGGTTGTCTGCATATATGGATATGTCAATGCAGTTTTTACTGCAGCTTAAGTGCGATGTTCCTTCGACTTGTGATGTTCCTTCGACTTGTGATGTTCCTTTGACTTGCGGTATTCAAGTCATCTTGGTCATGTAAACTTATGCTTTGACATCTTAAGCAAACATCTCCAAGGAGATGTAGACCCGGGATGATTGGGCATAAGTCGAAGTGTCCGAAGGTGTTTGAATAGCCAACAAGGATTCACCACTCCTTGCGAGAAGATGTATACCCTATGGCCTCTTGTCGGATTGTTACTAAAGTCTTTGGCCAAAGCATTACATGTTTAGAGTATGGTACTCTTGGATACATGTACAGTAATTAGAATCTGCAGGATGAGGAAGTAAATACTTGGGCTAGGTGTGACATAGTCAACCTAGTGGGGACTGACACAATAGACCATGTTCTAAACCAAGTGAGTATAAGATGAGTGAAAAGAATGTGTCACGATTCATTGTAGCTGCTGAAGGGTTTCAGAAAAGGTTCTGGGATCAACCGTTGATTTTTTGGTTAATTGAGGATCATGATGTACTATTAGGTGTCACTCATGATCGTTCTATAATTAATGGTTAATTATAGACGGCCAACATAAATCGAGAACCTATTTGGTCACACACACAATGAGCATAATTCGAAGGATTTAAAACGAGCTTGAGAATAGGATTCTCAGATTGAGAGAGACTTGGTTTGGTTGGACCAAATAAAGAGCGAGTATGAAATTGTTTCAGTCGCATCGGAAGAATGGATGGGCTGAGTCTTATGAAGACATGATGGATGAACCAAATCAATTTGGTTCTAATCCAATGGTGGAAAATAAATCAAAGTGGTTTGGTTTGTTTTAAACGAATGAACCAAAGTTGGTTCGGTTCATTTTAACTTAAAATAGACCAACACGGTTTGATTTATTTTAACTTAAGTTATTGGAGTGGGTTAACGATTTTTGGTTATGAACCAATAACCATTAAGAGAATGTGTTCTCTATAAAAACACGGCTTAAGGGTTTTTTCGTGGAGAATTAATTGGTTCAAGGGTTTTGGAAACCCTAACCTCCTCTCCTCTTCCTCCTCTAGGGTTGCCGCTCATCTCTTGTGCCGCCGCCCAAGTCTATTGCAGCTCCTCCTCCTCGCCGCCGGCAACCCAACAGTCGCCGATGACTCCTCCGGCCATCCTCCCTTGGCCGTCGGCGACCAAGGAGCAACCTGCCATTGATTGGCCGACCATCTTCTCCACAAACACAAGCTATCTTGTTTCTCTCTTCATAGAGAGGTCGTTTAGTCGACGTTTTGTGCTCTGACAGTGACCTACTTGCCGGGGATTGGATCTCCGGAAATTCTCATAGGTGGAGGACCAAGGTTTTGTCAATTAGTTGACGAAAACCACTTCCGAGAAGTGAGTTCATGGAGCTCATTTTTAGATTCGAATTTGGATTCAGATTATGATTGTCTCTTGGATCACAACATCTTCGAAACGAGGCTAGTAACTCTTGCGAAGATGGGGCTCGTGGATTTGTGAAGCTATCCTGAAGATACTCAGCGTGGATACGGATAGAGGCGATTCTAGCGAGGGTCGCTACGGTTGATGTCACTCCCGCTACACGTGATAGGTCAGGTATTGTTAAATACAAAAAAAAATATTAAATTTATTGGCCAAAATTTAAGAAAAATAATCCTAGGAATTATTTTGGGATTTTTGGAGAATTTTTCTGGATTTAAACGGAGCTTGTACGAGATTTTTACGGGGATAAAATAAATAGGCTATTGGAGGGCTTATTTGAAATATCAATTTTGAGGGGTTAATGTGTTAACTAAAAACCTAGGGTTAACTCGAGTTGTTTCTTTTTCCCGAGCGTGGTCGCAGCCGCGCCTATTTTGTTTCCCAGTTGCGTTTTGGTTTCATTATCTTCCCCGACCCCTTTTCCCCGCCGCACCCGACAGTTTCTTTCTTTCCTCCGTCGCACACGACACCCGACTCATCTCTTCGTCATGACAACTTCTCCGCGCGACTCAATCTCTCGCAATCTCCCCGTTCTTTCTCGCGACCTCAGCCGCCGACCCTTCCCTCTTCCTCCTCTCGCCCTTTTCTCCTCGCGGCAGAAGGCGCCCAGTGGAACCCTCGATGCCGTGGGCGAAGGCGCGGCCTGGCGGGGAGGTTAGTCGGCGGCAATTTGAATGCTCAGCGTGTGGTTCCTTAGTACCTCTTACTCGGGACCTCACCGATCGCTGCGTGATCCGACGACGGCTTATCGAAGCGTATTGCCAAAGTGCGGGGTTCCATCACGGGTGGTCGCTGTAGCTAGGTAAGGTCTGATTGAATTTCTAGCCGTGGTTCCCCTCTCTTAGCTTGATCCGTTGACAGAGGGTAGAAAGGGGGGAACACGGGCTGCGCGACCGTGAGGGGAGGGCTGTTGGTGTAGGTTGCTCTGTTGGTGGTTATCAGAGCGAGGTAAGAACCAGTTTCTTCTTACTTTGGATAAATTGTGGTTTTAATTGGTTGAATTGATTGATGATTTAGGGCAGCGATAATTTCTGACAGATTGAGCAGTTGGGGGAAGAGCTGTCGAGGGGAGGTTCTATTGCAGGTAAATATCTTGATTTTCTCTGTTTTCTTGCCGTCCATTTCGATTCTAGTGGTGAGTGTTGTTGTTGGCTGTGAGAATTAATAATTAAGATGGAAATTGGTAAGTTCGGATATGGGTGTTTATAAATGCTTAATAGGTTGTTAATTAGTTTAATGGTCGATAGGGTTTGATGTGAAGAATTGTTTAGGTTATGTGGATAATTAGATCAATCTAGTTTATCGGGCTACGAAGTTGATGTAGGATCCGATTCGATCAGTCGTTGCATGATTGTACTTAATCAAAATGTTTGTTATATGCAGGTTTCGATCACAAGGCAGATCCACGGGCATGAAGATTTGCATTATTTCGAGCAATTTATATAAGGCAGGTATTTTGACTTATCTTTTTGATATAGTCATGTTGATATGCTAGTTAGGATAGCTTGCAATAATTTTCATGTTTATATGCCTAGTATGTTTTGTGCCTACTTGATACATGCATTTGATCAGTATGATTATATCTTCCCTGTTTTACTCGGATCATGGATATGTACTTATTGGTTGTGCATATTATTCGGTTATGCATTTTAGTTGGATTTACATGTTTTAGTATCATGCACCATCTTGCATGATTGCATGCTGGCTGGACGGGGTTCCTTTATAGTTGAGCCCGCAACCAGTTATATGGCCTGCACACACTGCCACTCATGGGTTAGTGATACATCAGGAGGGTGTATGCAGTTGCTCTGTCAGGCTCCGTTGGTCCGCTCATGGGTAGCGATGAGGCAGTGTGGTAGCGGGCAGGGATCCCTCCTCTGGTCTATGACACCGGGAGATGAGAGCTTAGCTCCCCCACTCTGTTTGGGGCAGGAGGATAGGTATACTCCGACAGCATCCTGTCCACTCGGTCACTCAGGAGCAGTGATGGCAGAGTGCACAGTTGTCATAGCCTTACCCACTCGGCTTCACCATCGCATGTGAGGCGGCTGACTGGCGTCAGGGGTGACCATGTTGTTTGCATGGCATGCATGTTGCATGGATAGCATTTGTATTATGTTTGCTGCATTTTTATTGATGCCTTGGATGTTGCATATGATTTTCAAGCATACAGGATTCATATTTGTATATGGTGATGACCTTATCTCTTATAGTATGACACATGCTCCTGTATCAGGGTAGGAGATTCAGGTAAGTACAGTCCTTTTGTATTTCTTGCTTGCATACCCTATATGTGAGACTGTACTGACATGATTCTTATTGTTAGCTATATCTTACTTTGCATATCGACCATATTCACTAAGTTCTTTGAACTTACCCCGTTGTTTTACATCTGTTTCAGGTTGAAACTGCCAGGAGAGTCCAGCTGTCATCCCCCCTCGTCGAAATGGATAGGTTTTATTGGTCTTATGGTTTTGGTTTTTAACTAGATGAAGTGTGTAGGATTTGTGTTTGTTTTGGTTATGTACTTGTGGAGGTTTGGAGATATTTGTTGTGTCCTTATGGACTATTCGATTGGTTTGGTTGTATATTTCTGCTCAGATGGCAGAAGGGGTAAGTCTAGATATAGTAGACCGTTGCTATTTACCTGGATTGATGGCCTGAGGCCAATTTATTATCTGCGTGTGTAGTTTTTGTTCCGGTCGTATTGACCGATGTATAGTGGCCGTGTAAGCCTTGTATGCAAGTTCCATATTGTCACCCGTATAGGGGAGATGCTGCCGGATTTTCGTCTGGCGGGGACTCCCTCGTGGCGTGACAATTTATTTGGTATCAGAGTCAGGTTCCGAGTTCCTTATGGTCTTTGGGTTTTTGGAGTTTGCCATGTTTGGCAGGTTAACTGGGGTATTTTTGGATTGGTACGAATTTCCGACGATTTTTATGTTTCGGAAATTCGAGGTATTATTGACGAGGTCAATATGGGGGATTTGGCGGCGACAGGACATCTCCAAACGACTAACAGGTGAATAAATTCTAGAAAATTTTCTAGATTTAGTGCATATTTGTATTGGTTATATTGGTTATGCGGTGATATCATGTTTTTGTCTAGTATTGTTTTAACTTTATATCTGTTAGACTGCATATGGTTATTAATTACTATTACTGCTATAGGTAGCTAGTTATCATTGTGATATAAATGATTAGATATTATTGGTAGATGTTTACCTATTTCTATTTGGACTAGTATTAGGATTGGACTAGTATTAGAAGTGGACTAGTTGAATAATATGACTAAGATGGATAAATTTGTAGAAGGTATACATATAGGTTCTTGAACTCACTAGATCCTAGTGCATGATGACATGATTACATTGCTTACGTAGTTTAGGATATATATAGGCATCTGATGCTTTATTTAGTATTGCCTTGACTTTGTTCTGGCATGACCCTTTAGTTATACCCTAATTAATTTCAGCCATTGATTTCCATTAGTATGACTATGCTGTCGTTTATTAGACAGCGTGTTATATGTTTATATGGTTATGTGTTTTTGCGGTGGATACCATGATTAAGACTAGTAGAGATAGAATAACTTAGATGAAGTTATTCTATAGGAGCGGATCTTAGGAATGAAACAACATTAGTAGAACCCTAGGTGTTGAAACCCTATGCATAATAATCCGGATGTGCTTAATGATATATGGTTATCCATTTACTGTTTCAGTGATATGGTGATCGGACTAGTAGAAGTCGTATGATTAGGATGCGATTAATCCTTGGGGGGTAGATAATGTTGAGCATATCTATCAGTTGCCAACTATATCACCCATTCATGGTTGAGGAAAAGTTTACAATAGTGTTTCCCTATAGGTGCTTTGTATATTGTGGTCAATCATGCCTCCCAATCATGGTTGAGAAGACCTACTGTAAGGTTATATTCTTGCATTATTCGTTCGGAGTTGGTGATAATCAGATTCGTATGATGCCTGTAGCTAGATAGCTACTTTACGAGTTAAGTACCCACGAGATCTGTTCGTGGAAGCATGATGTAGCATGCATGATTGAACTGGTAGAATGATATAATTTAGACTTAACCTTCTTATCGTGCTTGTTAGTAGAGGGGTTGTCTTTATTGGCTTTGATAAGCGTTTCCTGTTAGCTGGGACGAAACCCTATGATTAATCGTCTCGACGTGTTTATGAGTGGACTGAACTTATGATTTTTATTGACTTTGATAACCGATCATGTTAGAAGGGTTGGAACCCTAGACTTAACCATCTCGACTTATTTATTAATAAGTCGATAATCTTTACCGGCTTTGGTAAACATTTCCTATTAGAGGTGTTGAAACCCTCGCTTGACCATCTCAATGGGCTTAATTGTAGATCGATGATCCTTATCGATTTTGATAGATGTTCTATGCTAGATGTATTGGATAACCCTAGGCTTAACAACCTAGGATAATCGACTGCTCACGCGACCTATTGGTGGTAGTACGCTAGTGCGTGCAGTCAATAATTAGATATTTATATACTGCCTGTCTATCCATGAGTCTCATTCGTGGTAGCATATAGTTGCGCGTAGACCGTGCTATTGATTGTGTTGGTGCAGGGGCACTAGATAATCGAACCTGTGTTTTGATTATGGCAAAGACACAAAGTTAAGTTTACATCGTTATCTCACGAGCTATCAAGTGTGCAGAAAAGTATTAAAGCTGGAGCTAAAGGCTAGCGACACCCGGAGGAAGCCGCGGTGGTCGGGCGACACTCGAGTGACTTCGGAGGGAGCCGAAGGAATCAAGTGGAAGGCCGGAAGCGAGAGCTACTATCGAGGTAAGCTCGTGTGAGTGAGAGATTGTAAGGTTGTGTCCTCTTTACGGGGACGACCATAGGCGGCGATCCGATTAAGACTTCCCGTGGAAGGTCTAGGTCGAGATCGGACGGTCAGAAACCGTCGCATTTATCATTTTCTGAGCTAACCTCTTATTGCAGGGAAGTGGCCAAGTGTGGCAATGATCATTTGGACACATAGCTGATCCGATCGATGCCCATCGATCGGTGATGGGAGTCATCGATCCGTGATGGCGACGACTTAGCTTTTGCGCTAGGTCAAAATGGATAACGTTTGACGCGGCCACTTCGCGATAAAATTTGGAAAAATCTATGATCCATTCCAAAGAAATAGGAGACAATTTCATAGGCCAAAGTCTATAAAAGGAGGGGAGGATTCCACTCCAAATCACATCAATTATTCATCAAGTGCTCCTACAACGCCAACGCTTCAACACCGTCATAACGCCGACGCGACGACAACCTCAGATCTTCTTCGTCGGCAGCAGCATCTAGTAATACTTTTTATTATTGTATTCGTTGTTTTTTTTGTAACGAGGTGAGGTAGGCTTGTTGCCTCATCCTCGTACTTCCGGATTTTGTGATCGTTGTCTCCTACCTCCAACGAGGAGGAGACGTTATAGTGTTTTGCCCTCCGTACGCGGTCAAGGACCGATAGGGCCTTGGAGTAGCAACCACTGGGTTGTGAACCAAGTAAAATAAACGTGTCATTTTATTTTCCGCTGTGTTTACTCGTTTACTTTGCGACGTCTAACGAAAACGAAAGTTTTACGATCGCTATTCACCCCCCCTCTAGCGACGCTTCTCGATCCAACAATTGGTATCAGAGCGGGGGCGCTAAGATTTGGTGAAACCACCGATCTAGCACGTTTTGGTTTTTTGTTCGTATTTTTCGATTCGTATCTTTCTCTGGTTTTTATTCCTCCCGCACTACTAATCCAAGACGAAGTCTTGGTACGTTTCTTTTGGTTGTGTGCTTGCAAGTTTTCTCTCTTGGAGTAGCCGACGGTAAAACGGCCATAACTTTTCGCACAAGTGGACTCACATAACGATCTACATACCAAATCGAAGCTCTCAGAAAGATCTACATTTATTACGAGGGTTTACCCTCGTAACAAGATGTTTCCAGCCCCAAAATCCAACGTTCAGTAGCCTTTCGGGGACACCGAAGGTCGTAAGTTTCTAATTTGTTTTAGTTTCTTATTCTTCTTATTTATTTCTGTTTATTTCCTATTATTTCAAGACTTACTAATCCAAGACCAAGTCTTGGAATTCTCTTTGGTTTTATTTGTATTTTTGCAAGAGACTTAATGGCTCACATTGAGGGGTATAGCACCACCCGACCTCCGTTCTTTAACGGAGATGATTTCCGTTATTGGAAAGGTCGGATGGAGTGTTTCTTGAAAACACAAGTCGAGACTTGGATAATAATCCAAACCGGCTTTGCTCTACCCACCAATGATCAAGGAGAGGCCTTGGATTTCAACAAGTGGACAAATGCAACCAAGAGGCAAATAGAAGCCGATGCAAGAGCAACCCAAATATTGCAATGCGGCTTGTCCAAGGAGGAACTCAACCGCATCGGACCATTCATTAGCGCCAAAGACCTCTGGAATAAATTGATTGACTTACACGAAGGGACGGCCGATGCTAAGGTATGTAAAAGAGATTTACTTTTAAATAAACTGTATAATCTAAAGATGCAGGATCATGAGACCGCCACCCAACTACATGCGCGGATCCAAGATATCGTCAACGATCTTCATTCGATCGGGCAAGCCATAGAGAACCGGGACCTTATAAGGTACGCTTTAAATGCTTTCCCTAGGACTACCTTGTGGGCATCCATGGTCGATGTCTACAAGGTCTCTAAGGACCTTTCGAAGCTTAGGTTAGATGAATTATTTTCTGAGTTTGAACTTCATGAGCAAACTAACGTGGTCCGGGCCGAGAGAGGTATTGCTCTACTTGCAGGACAAAGAAGGAAATTGAAGAATGACAACCAAAAGAAAAAGGTAGCAAGAAAAGCCTTCCATGCAACTTGGGAAAACAGAGAAGACATAGCTTACATGGCAAGAACGGAGGAGTCCGAGTCAGAATCCGAAGCCGAGTCCAACTACAACTCCGACTCCGACCCCGAAGATTATTTCGAGAGAATCGAGAGAAAACTCAAAGCCGAACCAAAAGGGAAAGTCAAGGTTAATCGCTCTTTAATTAGTACGCTTTACAATACAATTAAAATGCTTAATAGGAAATTAACTAAGTCCGAGTCTAGGGTTGAGTCGTTACTTGAGGAGGTTGAAACCCTCAAGCAAGAGGCTACTCTAACCCCTTCAACTAGTCAAGTTCAAGAGGGAAACTCAACTCAAATTGAAAAACTTGAGGAGGAGAATTCTCTCTTAAAAGACCAAGTTCAAGAGGTTGAGGCTAGGTTGGAAAGGTTCATGTTGGGATCTAAGAACCTTAATCGACTACTTGGAACCCAAAGAGCAGTGTACAACAAAGCCGGACTCGGATTTAAGTCAACGACTATGAATAGGTCATATATGTCTATCGTAAATCGTAGTCATCAAAGAGTCCAAGCATGGGTCCCTAAGAACTTTTTGATCTCAACTCTAGGATCCAACACGTACTGGGTTCCCAAGGACCAAATCCACTATGTGGATAGACCGAACCGATTCAACGGTCTAGGGGGAGCCAGTACAAAATATGTTTGTGCTTTGACTTAGAAATTGCATGCTTTAACCTAAAAAGTTTGTGCTTTAAAACTTTTGAACTCACTTAGAACACGTACATAATCAACTAAAATCCTATTTAAAAGATTGAGCCTCGGGAGCCTCTTTTCAAAAATAACCGATTAGACTAGGAAATAATCTTAGGTGAGTCAAGTCATCATTTTCTTGAAAATGGCTTTGTCTAAGGAAGTGGTCGATGATCCGATAAAAGAAGGCCCTGTGCTCGCCACGACTGAAGCCATGATCTTGAAAAGGTAAACTTGACAAGCCTAGGTCAAATCCAAATCTAACATAAAAGTACTTGAACCTAAATGCACTTAATCAACTTAATTGAAAGTCATCTCACAAAAACACATAAGTATGACATGCTTGATCATATAGACACAGGTGAGATGTTAAGGATAATTGAAATATAGTTAAAACAACCTCTTCAAAATACTACTTATTTTTTTCAACTATTGTACTTAACAACCTTAGGCTAAATTTAGCGCCCCCTACATCTCTTATACTTCATATATTTGACTAAGGGGGAGAGCAAACTAACCCTAAAGGGTTATATTACAAACCTTTAGATTATTGGTGCTGAGGGACACACCTCGAACCAATCTATCTAATTACTGCTAGACGCATGCTTGGACTCATAGTTGATTTATTTTGATGCATGCATATACCATATTGTCTTTCAACCCCTATTTTTATATAACAAACCCCAACGTTTATTTTGATTTATGGCAAAAGGGGAGAAGAGCGAAAGTTAAGGGGAGTAACACAAAATTTATTTAATTTTGAACTAAAGTATCTCTTTCAAAACTCACCAAGGGTTAAGAGGAGTTTTGGATGGGGAGTTTTTGAAAATGACATTCATCATTTACTATACTTGGTTTATGCTTTAATTTCCCTTAACTTTGTGTTGGTTTGCCATAGATCAAAAAGGGGGAGATTGTTGGTGCAGGGGCACTAGATAATCGAACCTGTGTTTTGATTATGGCAAAGACACAAAGTTAAGTTTACATCGTTATCTCACGAGCTATCAAGTGTGCAGAAAAGTATTAAAGCTGGAGCTAAAGGCTAGCGACACCCGGAGGAAGCCGCGGTGGTCGGGCGACACTCGAGTGACTTCGGAGGGAGCCGAAGGAATCAAGTGGAAGGCCAGAAGCGAGAGCTACTATCGAGGTAAGCTCGTGTGAGTGAGAGATTGTAAGGTTGTGTCCTCTTTACGGGGACGACCATAGGCGGCGATCCGATTAAGACTTCCCGTGGAAGGTCTAGGTCGAGATCGATGGACGTAAACCGTCTCATTTATCATTTTCTGATCTAACATCTTATTGCGAGGAAGTGGCCGTGGCGATCACTGGACACATAGCGCCGATCGATGCCCATCGATCGATGGGAGTCATCGATCGATGGCGGCGACTCTTTGCGCTAGGTCAAAAGCGGATAACGCTTGACGCGCCACTTCGCGATAAAATTTGGAAAAATCCATGATCCGTTCCAAAGAAATAGGAGACAATTTCAGAGGCCAAAGTCTATAAAAGGAGGGGAGGATTCCACTCCAAATCACATCAATTATTCATCAAGTCATACCAACGCAAGCCTGACGGCACAACCTCAGATCTTCTTCGTCGGCAGCAGCATCTAGTAATACTTTTTATTATTGTATTCGTTGTTGTTTTTGTAACGAGGTGAGGTAGGCTTGTTGCCTCATCCTCGTACTTCCGGATTTTGTGATCGTTGTCTCCTACCTCCAACGAGGAGGAGATGTTATAGTGTTTTGCCCTCCGTACGCGGTCAAGGACCGATAGGGCCTTGGAGTAGCAACCACTGGGTTGTGAACCAAGTAAAATAAACGTGTCATTTTATTTTCCGCTGTGTTTACTCGTTTACTTTGCGTATCGAACGAACGAAAACGAAAGTTTTACGATCGCTATTCACCCCCCCTCTAGCGACGCTTCTCGATCCAACAGATTGTCGGCCCATGGGTTACGTTCGCGGTAGCTCATAGATAGTTCCCTTTTTGTGCGAGAGCCACGAGGCTTTATCGTGGTATCCGGATGTGCACTGCTTGTTACAGTGGTTGTGTATGTTGCCGGTATATTTGTTATACTGCTGATCAGGATAGTTGCAGACTGATATTGGTACTCTGAGGGTTGGGTTACACTAGCTTGTTCCCTGTGACTTCCATTATGTGCATTATGATTATGCACTATTGTATATCCATCCACTGAGTGGTTGTACTTATCCCCTCCTCACTTATCCTCTAGGTTAACTGATGGAGGACGTGTCATGTTGACCTACCTTCGTGTCACTCAGAGAGTTCCTTGCTGTGCTTGTTCTATTGCATCGTCGAGATGTCGATTTGTTTACTTTATCGGTACTGCATTTTGTTTATGCACTTAGGATTTTTGTCGCAATTTGATTCGGTGTCATAAAACTATTTTACTTTAATTGATTATGTTTAGTCGTGCATGCAAGCAATTAATAAAATATTGGTATTTCTATAATTATTTCGAGGTTTTTAATAGATCTGGTCCTTGTATTTCGAAATATTGTCACTAAGGGGCTCCTCTGTCATTTGGATGATGAATATGCCCCCAGGACGTGACAATTTTATTGGTTTGCAATTTTGGTTTGTGGGTTTTGTGTTTCAAGGATTTTCTTTCCTTGGATTTTTGGGAGTTCTCGTGTTTTGGGATCAGACAAGTTGAAGGATATCTCTGAGCTATAGGAAAAGTATTGTCTTTAGTGGTTACTGTACTTTAGTGGTTAGGAAGAGTATTGACTTAGTGAAATTGCCCCTACTCATGGTCGGGGACGAGGTCGAAGACTTAGTGACCTTGCGGAACCTAACGATGATTTCGGAAGTATGGACTCTTTAGAGGTGCCGACTGATGATGAATTAGGAAGCTAGGGATTTGGCCTGCTAGCCACCAATTTGAAGGACAAGGAGTAAACCCTCAGAAAATATCAGTCCCTACTAAAAGTGATTTGGTTATGGATAAGGCGTGTATGTCTACACTGGTCAAGACGATGAAAGATCGTTTTACCTTATTGTAGGAGGTGTTGGATGGGATATTTATCTGTCCCAGAATTTCTTTCAGAGAAGATCCGGAACTCTTGGTTAAAAGAGAGATGGACTTTTGAGATTATACATCGAATATCGATGATAGAATGTGGTAGTTGGGGAAGGAAATGAATATCCTTCATTTTGGATAGAGGACTTATTTGGATTAGCTATAGGACATCTGTGTATACTCTAGGATTGATTTATGACTGGTTGGTTGATATTGTAGTGACATGGTGTCATACAATTATCATTGTCGTTGTAATGATTGTTATATCAACAGCCTAGAGTAAAGAGAATGCAGGTGTGTAGCGACGACAATTTCATACTCGGTATGAATTGTATGAGCTTATGATTATCTTATTAGACTTATTGATGACTTAGTCGTCCAGGGATTTGGGAAGTTGTGTATTCTGGACACGATTGGCTCAGTTGTTGTCGTTGGATTGCATAACTTGGCGACTGTTGAGGGTGGTAGTTGGAGTTGCGCACTCGGTCACCGTTGATGGTAGTTTTCTTGGTATTGATTTGATTATTACTATAGATATGGATAGAATGCTCAAGCGGTACTACATCGCTGATTGGATGGATCAGGAAGGTGATGGAATTTATGTGGTCTGAAGCTTGTGAAACTAGTTTCAGGGTTCAGACGATGGTTGACTTTTACGCCAGTGTTGATTAATCATTCTGGTGTGAATGGAAGGGTAGTGTACATGGATGCATCATTTCGGGGATCGGAGCGATTCCGATGCTATTGAATAAGACGTATCCTAAGCTTACGGCAGTTAAAGGACTGCGAGATAAGCCGTCATATATATGACATGGACTTCGCAGTTATTATGTTGTTTTGAAGAGGTGAGGAGCAGGAATGCTCATGGAGTTTTGGCTAGCTACTGAATAGCTACTATAGAGTAGCTGGAACACGAACGGTTGTAACAAGGAAGTTTGGTCGCGATAGCCTCCCATGCACTTACAGAGTGTGTGGCGGAGAGGATTTTGGACAGTAGATGGACTACCGTCTCAGACTCCGAGGAGGATAATGGTTTTCGGACTTGCATTAGTTTAAGGAACAGATGCTCCAGGAAATTTCGATTCCGGAATGGAAGTGGAAGCATATTATTATAGATGTTGTGGTGGGTTTGCCTAGGACACGTCAAGGTCATGACGCGATTTGGGTAGTCGTTGATCGACTAACCAAATTCGCTCAATTCTTAGTGATTCAGAAGACCGACTCTTTGGATCGTGTGACAGAGCTATATTGTCGGGATATCATCAGATTGCATGGTGTTCATTTGGGCATTATATCAGATAGAGATCCCCGATTCACGACGGTTCGCAGAGTCCGCAGCCTTAGCCGCGCGGCCGTTTAATCTCGCTTAGCATTCGATTCCATCCGCAGATAGATGGACAGTCTGAGCGGGCCATTTAGACACTAGAGGACTTGCTGAGGTCCTATGTTATGGATTTCGAGGGCAACTGGGAGGACCAGTTACTAGGACCCATAGAGCTCAGTATGAGGCAGGGTTGGTCCGTACTATCAGACAAAGGATGACCGAGACGCAGGATCGTCAGAAGAGTTATGCAGATCGGAGACGGAGACCTCGGGAGTTCTCTATTGGTGACCAGGTATTCCTGCGAGTCTCACCCACAAAAGGGGTGAAGAGATTTGACCTCCGTGGTAAGTTAGCTCCAAGGTACATTGGACCTTTCGAGATTTTTGAGAGGATTGGAGCAGTCGCTTACCGACTAGCGCTACCGCCGTCTTTGGCTGGTATCCATGATGTGTTTCATATATCCATGCTAAGGAAGTATGTGTCAGACCCTATACATATTCTGTCAGATGTGTCAGGTTCCATTCAACCTGATGCTACTTACGCAGAGGTTCCGATGTGGATTCTGGATCGTAAGGAATGACAATTGCGAAACAAGACGGTGCGACTCGTTAAAGTCAGGTGAAGTCACCACACCGATGAGGAGGTTACTTGGGAGCTTGAGGAAAAGATCAGAGCTCAATACCCCATCTGTTTACTTAAGGTATGTGAAATATATTTTCAGTACTTGTGGTATTTCTTACTCGTTATGTAACTGAGTAGGAAATTTGGGGACCAAATTTTTATTAGTGGGGGAGAATGTTAAATACTAAAAATATTTAAAATATTAAATTTATTGGCCAAAATTTAGGAAAAATAATCCTAGGAATTATTTCGGGATTTTTGGAGAATTTTAGGAATTTTTCTGGATTTAAACGGAGCTTGTACGAGATTTTTACGGAGATAAAATAAATAGGCTTTTGAAGGACTTATTTGAAATATCAATTTTGAGGGGTTAATGTGTTAACTAAAAACCTAGGGTTAACTCGAGCCATTTCTTTTTCCCGAGTGTGGTCGCAGCCGTGCCTATTTTGTTTCCCAGTTGCGTTTTGGTTTCATTATCTTCCCCGACCCCTTTTCCTCGCCGTACCCGACAGTTTCTTTCTTTCCTCCGTCGCACACGACACCTGACTCATCTCTTCATCGTGACAACTTCTCCGCGCGACTCAATCTCTCGCAATCTCCCCGTTCTTTCTCGTGACCTCAGCCGCCTTTCCCTCTTCCTCCTCTCGCCCTTTTCTCCTCGCAGCAGAAGGTGGCGACAGAACCCCTCGACGCCCCGTGGACGAGACGGCGAGCGCGCACGGCAGGGAGGTTGAGTCGGCGACGGCTGAATGCTCCGACGGGTGGTTCCCTTGGTGCCTCTTATCTGGGACCTCACCGATCGCTTTGCGTGATCTGGACGACGACATTATCGCCAAGGTAAGGTCGCCAAAAGTGGGGTTCCATCACGGTGGTCGCTGTAGCTAGGTAAGGTCTGATTGAATTTCTAGTCGTGGTTCCCCTCTCTTAGCTTGATCCATTGACAGAGGGTAGAAAGAGGGGAACGCGGGCTGATCGACCATGAGGGGAGGGCTGTTGGTGTAGGTTGCTCTGTTGGTGGTTATCAGAGCGAGGTAAGAACCAGTTTCTTCTTACTTTGGATAAATTGTGGTTTTAATTGGTTGAATTGATTGATGATTTAGGGCAGCGATAATTTCCAACAGATTGAGCAGTTGGGGGAAGAGTTGTCGAGGGGAGGTTCTGTTGCAGGTAAATATCTTGATTTTCTCTATTTTCTTGTAGTCCATTTCGATTCTAGTGGTGAGTGTTGTTGTTGGCTGTGAGAATTAATAATTAAGATGGAAATTGGTAAGTTCAGATATGGGTGTTTATAAATGCTTAATAGGTTGTTAATTGGTTTAATGGTCGATAGGGTTTGATGTGAAGAATTGTTTAGGTTATGTGGATAATTAGATCAATCTAGTTTATCGGGCTACGAAGTCGATGTAGGATCCGATTCGATCAGTCGTTGCATGATTGTACTTAATCAAAATGTTTGTTATATGTAGGTTTCGGTCACAAGGCAGGTCCACGGGCATGAAGATTTGCATTATTTTGAGCAATTTATATAAGGCGGGTGTTTTGACTTATCTTTTTGATATAGTCATGTTGATATGCTAGTTAGGATAGCTTGCAATAATTTTCATGTTTATATGCCTAGTATGTTTTGTGCCTACTTGATACATGCATTTGATCAGTATGATTATATCTTCCCTGTTTTACTCGGATCATGGATATGTACTTATTGGTTGTGCATATTATTCGGTTATGCATTTTAGTTGGATTTACATGTTTTAGTATCATGCACCATCTTGCATGATTGCATGTTGGCTGGACAGGGTTTCTTTATAGTTGAGCCCATAACCAGTTACATGGCCTGCACACACTGTCACTCATGGGTTAGTGGTACATCAGGAGGGTGTATGCAGTTGCTCTGTCAGGCTCCGCTGGTCCGCTCATGGGTAGCGATGAGGCAGCGTGGTAGCAGGCAGGGATCCCTCCTCTGGTCTATGACACCGGGAGATGAGAGCTTAGCTCCCCCACTCTATTTGGGGCAGGAGGATAGGTGTAGTCCGACAGCATCCTGTCCACTCGGTCACTCAGGAGCAGTGATGACAGAGTGCACAGTTGTCATAGCCCTACCCACTCAGCTTCACCATCGCGTGTGAGGCGGCTGACTGACGTCAGGGGTGACCATGTCATTTGCACAGCATGCATGTTGCATGGATAACATTTGTATTGTGTTTGCTGCATTTTTATTGATGCCTTGGATGTTGCATATGATTGTCATGCATACAGGATTCATATTTGTATATGGTGATGACCTTATCTCTTATAGTATGACACATGCTCCTGTATCAGGGTAGGAGATTCAGGTAAGTACAGTCCTTTTGTATTTCTTGCTTGCATACCCTATATGTGAGACTGTATTGGCATGATTCTTATTGTTAGCTATATCTTACTTTGCATATCGACCATATCCGCTAAGTTCTTTGAACTTACCCCGTTGTTTGACATCTGTTTCAGGTTGAAACTGCCAGGAGAGTCCAGCTGTCAATCCCCCCTCGTCGAAATGGATAGGTTTTATTTGTCTTATGGTTTTGGTTTTTAACTAGATGAAGTGTGTAGGATTTGTGTTTGTTTTGGTTATGTACTTGTGGAGGTTTGGAGATATTTGTTGTGTCCTTATGGACTATTCGATTGGTTTGGTTGTATGTTCCTGCTCAGATGGCAGAAAGAGTAAGTCTAGATATAGTAGACCGTTGCTATTTACCTGGATTGATGGCCCGAGGCCAATTTATTATCTACGTGTGTAGTTTTTGTTCCGATCGTGTTGACCGATATATAGTGGCCATGTAGGTCTTGTATGCAAGTTCCATATTGTCACCCGTACAGGGGAGATGCTGCCGGATTTTCGTCTGGCGGGGACTCCCCCGGGGCGTGACAGGTATAACTAGAATAAATTTCCTTTTATTGAAAAATTTAAAATAGCGATTATGTCTACACTTGTTGTATCCTTCATGCGTGTGATGTGTGTGTTATAATAAAATTAGTTTATTGCTTCTTTTTGCTTCCGCTATATGCATGTTTACGAAACATGTTCGAACACACACCCACGTCAGTGCCAGAGAAACCCAACAATTTCCACCACCCCCCATATAGCATCCGAGGGTCTTCATCAGCAGCCTGGTCATGATCCATCTTCTGATGCCCCTTCTCTAACCACCAAAAAGCTACCAATGGTCATATCCCCCCCCCCCCGACTACCCCTACGCCTTCCACCGCAGCTTTCGCCCCAGTGTCGGTGTCACCTGCACCATCCTCAGAGGGCTCCCCCTCTTTAATTATTCGGCAGGTAATCTCGGACCTCCTTCCCCCATCGTTGAGCCTTCCTTTTCCATCGTCCACCCCCATAAGCCCCTTAGCTACGATCCTTTTTCTCGCCACTTCCACATCCCCCCTCGCCACGGACATCCCTACCTCCATGACACCGGTAACATCCCCCATTTCATCTTCCTCTCGCTCCTCATCTTCAGAACCTTCAAGCTCCCCATCTTCCCTCCAAAATTAAAATCCCTCTCCTAGCAGTGATGTTCCTCCCTTCCCCTCCGGAACCTCCCTTCTTTTTTCTTCTAAACCAATAGAACAACTCCCTATAGTATACCATCCTTCACCCATTATGAGTGAATCAACCCTGCCTCTTGCTTCTACTCCTTCTCCTTCTACCAGAACTCCACGCACCCTCACCTTAGAGGAATTAATCCCACAGATGGAAAGCTTGCAACATGTTCTGGAATTGGTAAGATTTCATAAGTCATTCCTTCTTGCCCCTTTAGTAGTAACTCTTTCTTTAACTTATTGTCTTCAGGCGGTAACAAATTATCAAGAGTTGAAGCGCTCCTTCACTCAACTTAAACAACATACTCAGCAATAATCCATTACCAATTCAACATCTTAGGAAATGTATAAATAGAGAGAGTCTTCTTTACTTCAAGAACTAGCTCAATGTCGTGCCCAACTGTCAGAGGCTCACTAGCGGCAACAAAAGGATGTTGAAACCATAGCCACGTTGTGAAGCCAAGTGAGTAAGAAGATTTGCCATAGTTCAACGTTAATATCAGAGAGAAATCGAGCCCTCTCTCAAGTGCATCGACATGAAGTTTCCTTGCAGCAAGTAAGGAATGAACTTGCCCATACCAGGACTTATACTGAAGTTGTGGAAGGAATCTCTACCCAATGCGGCAAGATTTGGCAGGCATGTCAAGAATTGTTCGGAAAGATCATGCTTCTCACGCTCAAGGCATGTCCTCTTTGACTGATACTCTAATTGACATATCATGCCAATACCGCCGAGTCTGTCGGGACTTTTTGGAGCATAGGGAACGTTGCATCAAGTTTCGTCAAGCTACTCAAGCTATGAACCAACAACGCCAAGAACACTTGAAACCCTTGATGCAAGCCACATACAGGGATGACTTCAATGAAGTAGTCAGACAATACATCGATTAGGGATTCCCTCCGACACGCCAACCAGCTCCTTTCCTAAATTAGAAAATTGGCTTTAGACGCTATCCCCCCGACCATTTTAAGCCATAACTTTTATGTTTTGCCTCCCTTTTGCTTGTAGTCATGAACAATTACTGGCTCTGATGGTAATAAATGATATTTGAATAGAATTGCTTTTTCTTCACAACTAACAGCAACTTGGCGACAGATAACCCCTTTCAATGATGTTCTATAAATTCTCCTTTCCTGAATTGAGAGATCGGATTCTACTGACGCTTTCTTTTGGTAATTGTAAACAACTACTGATATAAAATTGGACTTCAGTTCATTCCTCATAGCAAACATGTAACATCTAATTCCCCTCATGGATGTCTTTTGATTACATGGTATGAAAATATTTTAAGTGCACAACATTCCATGGCCTCGCCAACTCCTTGCCTTCATCAACCTTCAAGTAGTATGCTGAACCAGCCACTCGGCGAGTGACTGTATAAGGTCCTTCCCAATTGTGAGCTAACTTTCAGGATCTCCAGCAGGGTTGACTTTGTGCAGGACTAGGTCACCCTCTCGAAACCTCTTTGGTACTACCCTTCTATTGAAGGTTTGTTGTATTCTTCGCTTGTAGGCCTCAACCCTAACTCGAGCTTGCTCCCGCCTTTCCTCTAATAAATCTAACTCAGTACTTCTCACCATTTGATTCTGCTCCGGCTCATAAGCTTCAACTCGGGCACTGCTCAAAATGGCTTCCACTGGGATAACTGCTTCAGCTTCATACACTAGGCTGAATGAGGTTTCTCCAATGGCTGTTTTGGGGGTAGTTCGGTAGGCCCATAATATCCTGAGCAACTCATCCACCCAATTTCCTCTCTTGGCACCCAACTTGGTTTTTAACCCTTAAATGAGAATTCTATTAATTACCTCCACTTGACCATTAGCTTGAGGATGGGCTACCGAGGTGAAGATCTGCTAAATATTAAGACTTTGGCACCATTCCCTAATCTTTCGACCCTGGAACTGATACCCATTGTCACTAACCAATCTTCGAGGAACTCCATATCGACAAATAATATTCTTCCAAAGGAACTGTATCACTACATTTTCTGTAATCTTGGCTAAGGGTTCAGCTTCCACCCATTTGGAAAAGTAATCCACTGCCACTAGCAAGAATTTCTTTTGTAAAGGGGTTGTAGGCATTGTGCCAACTATGTTCATTCCCCGTTGATTAAAGGGGCAAGAAGCGACCACTACCTTCATCAACTCGGCAGGTTGTTCTGATCTGTTGTTATGCTTTTGATAGGGCAGACAAGTCTGCTCTAGACGTGTTACATCTTGATGAAGAGTGGGCCAAAAGAATCCAACTAACAGTACTTTCCGAGTTAATGCCCTTCCTCCCAAGTGATTGTTGCAGCATCTTTCATGTATTTCTCTAAGCATCCACTTGGCATCCTCTTCCCCAAGACATTTCAGTAAAGGTCGGCCAAAAGACATCTTGTACAGAGTTCCATCAATAATTACAAACCGTTTCACTCTTTTCACCAAAGCTGATGTTGCCCTCTCTTCAGGTGGAATGTCTCCATGTTGCAAATAAGTCATGATGTCATTTCTCTAGTCGAAGGTACTGTCATCTTCTCGCACCTCATCTTCTAAATTATGCACTGCCAAAGAATGAGGAACTTCAACACAAACAAAGTCTTGAGGCCTCCATCCATCTAAACCACTGGCTAATCGGACCAATTCGTCTGCCCGTTGGTTCTCCTCCCTAGGGATTTGTTGTAAGATGACCTCCTGGAAATGCATCTTTGCAATCTATCCTCTCTCATGGCAAAGGCACCCTGAAGTTGTGATATGGCCAATTGAGAATTTGAATGGATTATGACTGAAGTGGCCCCAACTGCCCTAGTCGCCTGTTATCCAGCCAGAATAGCTTCATACTCCGCCTCATTGTTGGATGCCTTATATCCCAAGCGAATGACTATACGAGTTTCATCACCTGAAGGAGATATAAGTACCACTTCGGCTCCACTTCCTCCAACCCCAGAAGATCCATCCACAAAAATGTTCCAGGGACCCTTTCCCTTTTCTTCTTTTGCCGAACTATTCTCCAGACTCATCAGTACTTTAGCTAGAAAATCAACTAATGTTTGAGCCTTAATGGCAGTTCGGGGATGATAATGGATATCATATTCACTTAGTTCCACCGCCCACTTGGTTAGCCTCTCTGAAGAGTTTAGTTTGGTGACTATTCGACCCAACTCACTATTTGTCAGCACATTCACTGAATGAGCCAAGAAATACGGTCTTAATTTGCGAGCAGTTAGAATGAGTATATATGCCAACTTCTCTAATTCAGTGTATCTCAACTCAACCCCTTTCAATATGTGGTTGGTATAATAAATAGATTTTTGTTGTGTGCCTTATTGTCTTAACAAAACTGAACTAATAGCTCCTTCAGATATAGCTAGATATACCCACAACGGTTCTCCATACACAGGTTTAGCTAACAACGGGAGTTCTGCTAAATACTGCTTTAGATCTTGGAAGGCTTGCTCACACTATTCGTCCCACTGAAACTGAGTAGCTTTCCTTAGAATTTGGAAGAAGGGCAAACCTCGATATGTCGACCTGGCAATAAAATGGGACAATGAAACAATCGTCTCAACCAATTTATGGGTTTCCCGCAAGTTGGTAGGAGATTTCATATTACATAAGGCATGAATCTTTTCTGGATTAGCATGCAATCCTCTTTCCGTCACAATACATCCCAGGAATTTCCCACTATTCACCCCAAACAAACATTTCTTTGGATTCAGCTTCATATTGTAATGTCTAAGGGTAGCAAACGTCTCTTCAAGGTCTTGCACTAGACCCCAGGTGAACTTTGACTTAACCAGAATATCATTAACATATACTTCCATATTTTTGCCCTTCTGCTCAGTGAATATTTTGTCCATGAGCCTTTGATAGGTGGCCTCAAAGTTCTTTAGCCCAAAGGGCATTACTACATAGGCATACAACCCTCCTGCCGTGATAAAGATAACCCACTTCTGATCATCCTATGCCAAAGAGATTTGGTGATACCCCTGATAAGCATCCATAAATGAGACGATCTCATATCCTACCGTAGAATCTACCAACTAATCAATATGAGGAAAGGGGTAGCAATCTTTAGGGCATACTTTATTTAAATCACAGAAGTCTATACACATCCCCCACTGTCCAGAAGCTTGGGGACCAAAACTACACTTGAAACTCATTCAGGGAATTGAATCTCTCTAATATGACTAGCCTGCAGCAATTTGTCCACCTCCTCCACGATGACTTTGTTCTTCTCCAGCCTGAAGTGACGTCTCTTCTGTTGGATCGGCCGAGCTCCTCAAGCAATGTTGAGATAGTGTTTAGCAATTCAGGGATCAATCCCCATGAGATCATGCACATCCTTGGCCCAGGGAGGTTATGGCTTCAGAGAGTTCCTTTTGCAGTGCCCGCAGTTATCCTATAATGTTTGTCAACGCCCGAGGAAAAGTAGATACTTTGGAGGAGAGGCTTTCCAATTGTACTCGGCATGATGATAAGGAAGCCTCCAAAGTTTCATTAGTTGATTGAGCTTATAGGAGGGCAGCCGAGGATTTGGATGCTTTAGCCTCTGCCTCTTTAAGTTGAACTTTGTGCTCCAACAGTTCCTGGGGCAGAGCATTGACATGTTGAATCTTGTCGGTTTGCAGGAACAACTAGTGATGAAGGGCATTATTCTTCTATAGAGTTTCTTCCCTTTCACACCCAGTTGCCGTTAATTGGGTCATCAACTCTTCACAACGAGCAGCTAAAGCAGCCTCTCGTTGTTTACTTTCAACTAGTTGCTGAGCTAGCTTTTTCTGCTGAGCTTGGGAGGTGCTATGGTGAGTAGCCATCGTAGATTAGTAGTCAGCCAGGTATTGTGTTGTTCTATTATAATCGGCGACTACCTAGGGAAGAGGAAAATATATTGTGAAGATGAGTACCAAAATATCTTAAGTAGAAGGAGGGTAAGAGAGTATACCTCTGATATGTGTTTTCGCATGCACTCGAAGGGGTCTTGCACGCCTGATTGAATGAAATTTTTTACCTCCTCTGTACTATGGATCTTGAGCACAAAACCTAAAGTAGTAGTAGGAGGGTTTAAAGGGAGAATATCTCCCATGGGAAGAGAAGGTTCTTCAGTAGGGATGGGGGTGTCAGAAGGAGCAAAATTATAGAGGGAGAAGGTGAAGGAGATAGCTCTATAGGTGCTGACATAGGAGAAGGAGATGTAGGAGGGTCAATTCCTCTGCTCGGAAAAGGAGAGGAAGAAGTGGGTAGCAAAAGAGAATGTTCTTCGCGGGTAAGTGAAGGGAGACTGGATGTCCTCCCCTGTGGGTTCAGAAATGACAAGGTGGCAGTGTCTATTAAATTTTAAGGGAGGAGGAGTAGAGGAATGAGAGGAAGAGGATGGTGGAGGGGTGGAGGAGCTGGGAGCACTCCCCTTGCATGGGCAGAGCTTTTTGAGGGGAAAAGGGGAGAGAATAGGGGATTTTCCCCTAGCCCATTTCTTCGAGGGCTTCTTAGCAGCATCAATTTTCTCTCTGCTGTCTCTAGCCTTCTGCATCAGGTCCTCTGCAATACAAGACATTTAAAACCATGGATAATAGCAATAAAAATCAATGTACATTATGCATTGAGTTGGGGGTAATATCCTACCTATGATGACCGGATCATCCAGGTGGAAAGGGGGCAGCTCATAATGGATCAAAAGGTGGGGCTCTAATAGAAGGTCGGAGTTATAATAGCGCTCCTTCAGCACCTTGTAGACTTCTGCGAAAGGACATTGGAGTCTACAATCTTGGAAGGAAGGCAAGTCCGGAAGGGTCGTCTTCCAAGTTTCGGAATAAGGAAGGGGAGTAGGAAGCTGGGCGAAGAAGTATTGGTCCCTCCGACCTTTGTGGGAGGAGGGTATATTGACGAGGAATTGGCAATCAAGGCGACTAGCAAAATAAAAAATGTCCACCTTTGAGGATTTCAACTCGAAAAAATAGTGAAATAGTAACGTGGACAAGGTGAGATCTAAGTGTTTAAAAACTATTACAACACCTATTAATATTCAGAAGGCATTGAGGGCTAATTGGTTAACAGGCAATTTGTAGAAATCTAATAGTTCAAAGTAGATAGTAGGCACAGGCAGGTGGAGGCCATTTAGTAACTAATCAAAGAAGAAGCAGTGATAGCCAGGGGGAACGATGTGGCCGGAAAGAGTCTGAAATAAAACGACAATTTATAGTAGGAGTTATATATAAGTCTTTGGCATCGAAGAAGTAATGGTGACTGCTTATGCGTGTGACGGTATCTTCATACCAAGGGATTGGTCTAGGGTTTTTCGAAGCCATAGTCAGGAAGGCAAGGAGGGCACTTACTTGAGGTTAAAGGGAGATGTTTGTTTGGAGAAAGTAAACTCCTAAGTGCTAGGAGTTTAGTCGTAGGACAGTCGCTGGTGGAGGTCGTCGGGAGGAAGAAGAAGAGTCAAAGCCGAGGAAGAAGAAATCGTTGCGTGAAGACTGATGGCCGGAATAGGGCCAAATATCAACTCGGCGGGCCGAGTTGAGACATACATACCTCAGTTTAAGTAAGCCAAAAGGGTATAGGAGAATACGCCGAGAAAGTAATCCAAGGGTCATATGGGAAATATGACCGAATTGATGTAGAAGTCAGAAGATGTGATTAGGGAAAATAAAGACCTTTAGGGAAGAAAGAAAGGATAAAGAAAAGGGGAGGACGTTCCTTGATACGCTTGCTCATAAGAGTTTGTTACGCGGTATAACAAACTAGGACCCCACATAAGATTTTCACGAGTCTCCATTTTACTATCTTCCTAACAGAATTATTTCTCAGGCAAAAGGGGCTCTCCACGTGGACAGTGATCTTGGTAGTTTGTTACATCACAACTGGCTTCAGGAGAGCAAGTATAAAGGGGGGAGGGGGAAGAAGGAAAGAGAAGGGGATCGATTCCATTCAAGGGACTTTGGGACACTCAACTGGGGCGACATCGGAAGGAGAGGGGAGCTTTTCCGAAGGAGAGAAGGACGACCAAAGAGGAAGGAAAGAGAGAAAATCGGAGAAGGGAGAAGAAGGCGGAGGGTTATTTCAGTTTCATTCATCTCTTTGCTTTGTGCATATCTTGACTTGTAAGGGGTTTTCTCCACCTCCAGAAGTGCTTCCGAGAATGAAGAATTTTATTATTAAGTTGTTTAGTACCATAGTTCGCTCTAGAGTTCATCATGTGGAGTAGGAATTGAAATTCTGAATCACGTTAAATCTTGCATCATCATTCTCTGTTGTTTGCTTCATCGTCATCATCTCTTTCTTTTACTGTTATGGTCGGAGAGGATCCCAAGTCTCTTTGACATCATCATCCAATCTCCTAAAAGGAGGTACCAAATCCGTTGCCGCATCAGATCAATTTCGAGGGATTTCATCGTTCTGGACTATCAATGAATTCTATACTTGTCAACTGAGTTCCTAATTTATCTCCTTTATTAATAGGAGCAATCGAAGGAGATGAATGCAACCGTAAAAAAGAATTAAGAAGGTTGGGAGAATGAAACTCGCAACTCCTGTAGGAAGTCGATTAGAGCAAAATATAAAGGAAAGAGATTGTGAGAATGCAAGTCGCAACTTCTACGTACTATAGGAGTTTAGTTTACACAAATCTGGGTAAAAAATGCCTGACAAATGAGCAAGTTAGAGAAAAATAAGAATACGACAAATGAAAAACAATAACGTTTTTTTAATATTTTAAATGTGAGAGATGATGCATGCGCAAATATTATTAGAATGGATCAGATTGAATTTTGATACGAAGTTTAAAATTTTTATTTGAATTTAGAAGTTTTTTTGTTGTTTTTAATCAATAAATCAAGGGACATAATTTCTTTATAATTTATTTATTTTTATCATCGTCGAGGAATCGATGATGAAAAATATTAAGGATAAATGTAATCATCTTTTATTAAAATGAATTGATAAATATAAAATTATGATATATATTTTGAATTGTACTAAATCTTGAGTGTGTGAATCGGTAAAATGATACAAAAAAAAAACAAAATCTAAATCCTGAACACTATTATATCAAAATATTCTTTGTCACCTTAGCCAAAAATATTTAAATTTCATCCCAATCACTTTAAAACAATTGTAACAACTACTTGGATAGTTGTTATACATTTGTAGGAGCTACTGTTGGTATTATTGTATTTATTTATACAAATTTAAATGTTAGGAAAAAAATTATAAATAAAATTTACAGTGAGTCGTCAGAATCTTCGTACTTCTTGGATATGTAGGGATGACGATCTCTGCTCACCGTCTGAGAATCGATCACGATTATCAAACCGGAAGGATCCTACTCTTCCACGAACCAAGTTTCAACTGCGCCTCGGTGTTCTCGGAACTCTCCATTCTCTCTGACAGCCTAACGACATCTCCCGCACTTTCACTTCATACTTCGACAGAGCTCTCGCACTAACACTCCTCTTCACCTCTCTTGCACTTGGCCTTCTTCCTATCTTTAGATGTCTCGTTCCTTGGATGCACACCCCCTTTTAAAGGGGGTGTTTTGTGTTGTTGCAGCACTACACGAAGTGTCGTGCATGCACTTCGTGCAGTGCGTGCACATCGTGCATGTAGTAGTTAAGAATTTGCTTTCATCTCTCACTCATCCAAGTTATGCCACATATGAAAACAGTCACATAGACCAATAAGAGATATTTAGCCACACAGACTAAATACAGTCGGAGTCAATAGTCACATAGACTAATAGAAGTATTTAGTCACACAGACTAAAATAGAGCCGGAGTTCATAGTCCCAAAAGACTAATAGAACAGAGATCAATGGTCACAAAAAATAATAGAACAACCAATTTATAATTAGGAAAATGATTCGTGCGATAGCAAGCACACTGAGTATTCATTGCTAAGAAAGTTGTTACACCTTACATAGTTGCTCATAGAGTGATCAATGCTAAGAAAGGTTGTTATGTCTAATTTAGCCGCTCTTCAAATTGTACATAACCATTTTCTGAATGACATATAGTCATTCACCTGATGGCACACAACCATCCTCCAGGTGGCACACAACCGTTCTCCAGGTGGTACAAAATCATACTCCTGGTGGTATACAATCATTTTCCTGGATATGATGTCTTGCTATTTATCCAGATTAAATAATCTTCATTTACATCAATATGAACATCTCTAATCCCTCATAATGACCATCAAGTCAAGAGCATGTTCTATATTTTTAAAATTCACAATCATTTCAATATACAACAGAAATGGGTCGACCAGTGAATAATTCTCAAAAAGATATAAATCTATTTAATCTTTCTTTTTAGCGTGAATCTATTCATTTTAATCAATCGCTTTCCTAGTCATGTTCCATAGACTGAATCATCCATAGTCAATAGGATTACATGCTAAAGTAGCAGACCCAGATTAAAACTCCAAGTAGATAACTAAATAGTCACAAAGGGCAAATGATTAGATTAACATATAATCTCAAATGGCTCACATAGTAAAGAAGCAGAGATCCATTCTCCTACTACCCTTATTATCGTCTTAGCACATGTAGTATGAATCACATGTTACGATGTTATTCTCTCTACTGATAAAGAGCATATGTTTTCATCAAATTAGCATCGTACAGATTTTGATCTAGACATTCCTAATGCTTAATCCTGAATTCAACATATGAATTCTAATCTGGCTCTAAACAGGTATAGTAAATGGTGGGAGCATTTACTTCGATCACTTTTCTTAAATGATTTTATCTTGATACAAATATCAAGATGACCCCAACTTATAGGTATGTATCTTTAAACATATAACTTTCAAAGTTATCCTATAAGTAATAGTCTTACCCCTATTTGTACTTAATAAATAGAGATGATTGTCCATGTGAGAGGATCAATCACTACCTGTCAACATGCTTATCGAGATCTTATCAGAATGTAACATCACATACACTGAATAAATTATGACATAGACTTTACAAATTCGATTGACATTACAAAATTATTACATTCTACGAAGTCTCATAGACTTTACATGCTCATAAAATGACTCTCTAGTCATCGACTTAGTAAAAAGATCTACAAGCATAGCTCGTGTAGGGATATACTCAAGAATCACTTTCTTCTTAGCAACAATATCCCTTATAAAGTTATACTTTATTGCTATATGCTTTCCCTTACTATGATATTTGAGATCCTTAGAAAAAGATTTAGCAGCTTGACTGTCATAGTAGACGGTCACTAGACTCCCAATATCTTCAGCAATTTTCAGATGCTTCAGGAACCTCCTTAACCAGATTGCTTCTTGCACAACTGCTGAACATGCCACATATTCAGCTTCCATAGTTGACAAGGTCACACAGGTCTATTTCTTGCTGTTCTAGGAGATGGCGTCACCATTCAACAAGAACGCATAACTCAATATGGATTTTCTATCATCCAGGTCCCCAGCCTAATCTGTATCTGAATAGTCCTTCAGGCTCATATCTGATTCTTGATAATATAGACTATAACCTGTTGTCACTTTCAGATATCTGAATATTCTTTTCACTGTCTTTCAGTGTCTTGGTCCTGGGTTTGACTAGAACTGACTGACTAAGCTAACAACATAGCTGATATCGGGACGAGTACACAACATAGTGTACATCAAACTACCTATAACACTGGCATATAATCTTTTATTCATCTCGGTTATTTCTACAGGAGTCTTGGGACTCATACTCTTGCTCAGAACAGTACCTTTCACAATATGTGTTTGTTCACTGTTACAATCAGACATGTTGAAATGTTGTAACATCTTATTTATATAAGACTTTTGAGACAACCCCAAAAGTCTCTTAGATCGATCCCTGATGATCTTTACTCTTAAGATGTATTCAGCTTCTCCCATATCTGTTATGTTAAACTGTGATGAAAGTCACTCTTTGACTTCTATCACAAAACCTATGTCATTTTTTGCTATCAGAATATCATCAATATATAATGATAAAATGACATACTTTTCTTTTTCCTTTTTCAGGAAAATGCAATGATCCTCATTGATCATTTCGAAACCATAAGATAAAACTACTTCGTTAGATCTTATATTCCACTGTCTTGATATTTACTTTATTTCATATATAGATTTCTTCAATCTACATACCTTTTCTTCTTGACCTATAGCAATGAAATCTTCTGGTTGAACCATATAGATTTCTTCATCAAGCTCACCATTAAAGAAAGCGATTTTTACATCCATCTAATTTAACTCCAAGTCATAATATGCCACTAAAGCTAAAATAACTTGGATTGACACAAACTTCATTACAGAAAAAAAATATCTCTTCAAAATTTATACCCTCCAATTGGGTAAATCCTTTTGTAACTAAACGAGCTTTGTATCGGTTAATCGATCCATCTGAATTCCTCTTTATTTTGAGAATTCATTTATTCCCAATAGCCCTTCGCCCAGGAGGAAGATCAACTAACTCCCAAACATGATTCTTAATCATTGACTCCATCTCTTCGACCATTGCATTTTTCCACTTATCTCTAACTCTACATCCCAGAGCTTTCTCAACTGATTGAGGTTCATTATCGTCAACTGGGAGTGTCATCATTGCCTCAATCTCAATATCAAATCTCTTCTTAGGTTTGATCTTATGAATACTTCTTCGTAAGTTGGGCTCTAGAGAAGTCACCCCGTGACTAAGCAAATTACTGTTAGTGCCTATAAGATCCATATATCTCCACAATGGTATAATATTATCCACTTTGGACCTAAACCCTCATGGTTTTATTTTTGGACTTTACCCAAAAGACCTCACACCAATGGAGATATCTTCCATCTTATAAGAACATGATCTTTTCCATGTCTTACCAATATGGGACTTTGATTGTATTCTCAATACTCCCAATAATCCCCTCTCAAACGAAGGACCACATTAACCCCCCCCCCCCTCAAGCCTATTCATCCTCGAAAGACTTGCTCTGCTTAATGTCTGATACTCAACCCACCAGGACTTCCTGTTAACTGTATGGTCCTCCTGACCCAGCTGGACTTCTTGCTAGTTGTCCAACCCTTCTAGCCCAACTGGACTTCCTTCCAGTTGTTCAGTCTTCCCAACTCAACTGGACTTCCTGTCTAGTGTTTGATTCTCTTGATTTGGACATGGGAGCTCTACTTCCTTTATTCGAGGTTCATAGCTTGACATTGACCATGGCTCTGATACCAATTGTTAGTGTCTATAAGATCTATATATCTCCACAATGGTATGATATTGTTCACTTTGGGCGTAAGCCCTCATGGTTTTGTTTTTGGACTTTACCCAAAAGGCCTGACACCAATGGAGATATCTTCCATCTTATAAGCACATGATCTTTTCCATGTCTTACCAATGTAGAACTTTGATTGTATTCTCAATACTCCCAATAATTACTCTTACTGGGTTGACTAGGTTCAGGTATCCCACTTGACACATGTCTTGTTGATAATGACTCATCCTCCTCAAATAGAGGAACTGTCTTATCAACCTCACCTCTACCTGGGAACTCAGTTTAGAGAAAAGTAGCATCTCTCAAATCCAATTCGGAGATGATTCCATCTTGTTGCTCACCTATGAAAACATAACCTTTAGAGGTCTCAGAATATCTTATAAAGATACATTTCTTACCTCTAGGTCCCAGTTTTCCATACTTGTGAGTAATATCATAAACATAGACAGCTGACCCTCAGGGTCTCAGATTACTCAAATTTGATTTTTGGCCTATCCAACATTCATATGGGGTAGATGGAATCGATTTCGAATGCACTTTGTTAAGTATATAAGTCGCAACTAGTAATGCATCTCCTCAATAGGAGATCGGCAAATTATCTTGCATCATCATAGACCTAACTATTTCGAGAAGAGTCCTATTTCTTCTCTCAGCAACCCCATTTTGTGGTGGAGTTCCAGGGATTGTCAGCTGTCTAATAATCTCTTTATCATTACATATTGTCTTGAACATATCAGACAAATATTCTCCTCCACGGTCAGTGCGTAAAGTCTTAACCTTATGTTCCGTTTGATTCTCAACTTCGTTCATATAATGAATAAAGCAATCCAATGCTTCAGATTTATGAGAAATCAAATACACATGACCGAAACGAGAGAAATCATCAATAAATGTAATGAAATAAGAACCTCCATGTCTAGCCTTCACATTCATTGGATCATATATATCTGAATGAATTAGTTACAATGGTGACTCAGCCCTAATAGTTTTACCAAATAGTATCCTAGTTGCTTTTCCAGCCAGACAATGCTCACACATAGACAAACTAATCTTAGCACGAGAGCCCAAGTAACCCTCTTTAGCTAACCAATTCATGCGATCTTGTCCTATATGTCCTAATCTAGCATGTTAAATATCATCAGTTATATTTGCATCACTAGTAAAAAATAATATTTGAAAAATAACTATTAATTGCACAATTAACATTTGGTTCCACATCAAGAATCATAAAACTATTTGTTAAAAAACCATATCCGATTAACACAGTCAATCTTAAGTTCTACACACCGACTATAAAAATTAATACAGTACCCTAAATCAAGAAGATACGTGACAGAAATAAGATTCTGTCGAATTTCAGGAGCATACAGGACATCATGTAGAAAAAAAAGTACTACCACCACGAATGTTGAGTTTGTAAGTGTCGACTCCTTCGACTTCAACTCTTGCATTGTTTCCTACATAGATCCATTTATTACCAGTTGTTACTCTACGGTACTCCACATATGTAACCCGCTCCCGAGCTACATGGTTGGTTGCTCCCGAATATATAATCCACAAAAGAGAATAATCAGCCAACAACACAGAACTAGAAACAAAATGTTCAGAAGATGGATTCGAAGTTACCTTTTTCGGCTCAGTACACTCTTGAGCGTAGTGACCCTTTTTGCCACAATTAAAGCAAGACACCTTGCTTTTAGATTTCTTCTCAGTCTTCTTGCTCTTCTTCTTTATTGGGCCTTCCTCAGCAACAGCAGTAGCTTCCTTTTTCTTTCCCTTTCCTTTCTTGAACCATTTCTTTTTCTTTGATCCAGATGATCCAGCAAAACCGGCAGCCAAATAAGCTTGGCCAAAAATCCTTGTGGATTCTACTCTCTCCGCCTCTAGTTCAACATGGCGTGAGACGTCAGTGAAAGTCTTAATACTCTCACTATGAGTTAAGGTCTGCTTCATGGTTTCCCAAGAATTTGGAAGGGAACGAGTAACTGCCTGAACCTGTTGTTCATCTGTCATCTCATAATTAGCAGTTTTAAGCTCCCGAATCATATTCGACATCTCCCTGAGATGTTGTGTTAGGGCAATCTCTTGCCATGATAAGGTTTTGATGTGTGTGGCAAAGGGTTTAAGTTAGTGTGTTATGTTGATTTGATATGTGCGTTGAAGTCGTGCAGGACTTAGTAATTCGCACATAGAGCCGTGGCGAGTTTCACATCTCATGACTCGTACCTTGAGTCGGTGAAGGATAGCTTTGCGGAAGCCGTGCGCTTGGAGCATCCGAGGGACCGCCGGACGAGAAGCTTGGAGTGAAGCTGGAGGAAGTAAACTTCGAGGCAAGAAACGCGAAGGAGCATTGCAGAGTCGTGCGCCTGATGTTGCCGAGGGACGTGGCCGCGAACGAAGAGAACTTCGAAGGCGAGGGACTCCGAGAGATGAGAGTGAGCGAATGTAACCCGGGAAGGGGTAGCTCTTAGGTGAAACTTGGCCATTTGGCCAAGTGTCGGATGAGTTTTCCCGACACACCGACCGCCATGTGCCATGTCAATGATCGCTCGAGTCGATGGTTCGATCGACTGGTATAATACCAGTTTAGTGCTTGGCGATCGCTATGGATCGGCAATGATCGATGTCGATATCGGCAATGATCGCTGTGGAATGGCGATCGATGGCATGGCACTGCACGCAGAATGGAGTCGACTCCATTGAGCACTCGACTGATCGAGCATCAGTCGACTGATGGTAGGATCAGTCGACTGATGCCAATACCGTTGGATGGAATCCAACGTGGAAAGCGGTCGTTATTGGGCAACGGCTACGGGATCAGTCGACTGATCGAGGGCATCAGTCGACTGATCCTGTGTCAACGGGAAGAAACCCTCTTCCTCTATAAAAAGGAAGGGGGTGGGGCTTTGGGAGGCTAATGCTTATGCTCTAATACTCTCCCAAAGTTCCCTAAAGCTTTCCATCCTCTTACTCAAGCTTATTTCCATTATATTTGTAAGAGGAGTGTTTTTGTGTAAAGAGGTTACCTCCACCTAGCTTTGTGCAAAGGAGAGATCTAGTGGATAGATTGTGGAGTGATTCACCGTGGACGAATCGGACAGTGGATTAGCGGCGTAGCCGTGAACCACGTTACATCTCGTGTTTGTATTGCTTGTCTATCTTTTGTGTTGTCTTTATTTGTATTTGTATATTCCGCTTGCGCTAACGCTTTGTAGACGAGAGAATTTTGACATCCATCGTAAGAGGGCTATTCACCCCCCTCTAGCCGGCCAATCGATCTCCAACAAGTGGTATCAGAGCAAGGTTGCTTGTCACCGGACTAACCGCCGCAACAAGCTCTACATCAAAAATGGTCAGCTCAAACATCCACCCACCAAAGTTCGACGGCGAATTCTCTTGGTGGAAAAAGAGAATGGAGGTATTCTTCGAAACCGACTTTGAAATATTGTTAATTATGGAAAACAGTTTCGAGTTGCCTAGGAACGAAGATGGGGAGCCATTAGAGAAATCGAGATGGAGCAAAAGACAAAGAGAGGAGTATTTGGCAAATTCAAAGGCCAAGCACCACCTCTATAATGTACTCCCCCAACAAGAAGTCAATAGGATAGGGGAATGTTCTAGTGCTAAGGAGATGTGGGAGAAGCTAGTAGAGCTTCATGAAGGTACCTCGGAGGCTAAGCTAGCAAGAAGAGACCTCCTCCGCTCCCAACTATCAAACATTAAATTAGAAAAGGGAGAAAAGGTAACTTCATTGCATTCTAGGTTTAAAGAGATTTTGATTGGGCTAACAAGTGTAGATGAAAGGCTCTCCAACCGGGATATGGTAATGAAGGTCATAGATGCCTTTCCCCGGTCCTCAAGATGGAGTTCCATGGTGGACTCATTTTACATCTCCAAGAATCTAGAAGTGAGCACCTTGGAGGAATTCTTCTTAACCATGGAGCTCCACGAAACGAGGATTGAAGGAATACAAGAAGAGCCTAGAATCCAACCTTCAAGGGGAGTAGCATTGATGGCAAATAAGGGGAAGGAGAAGATGGAAGTCCCTTCCTCCTCCGATGACGAAGCATCCTCATCCTCCTCCATGGATAGCAAGGAAGAAGCGTATATGGTAAGGAGGGTAAGACGTGCTTTAAAAAGTTTTCGATTTAACAAATCAAATGATAGGAATAGAAGACCAAGGGGGAGAATCATTTGCTACAATTGCCAAGGAGAGGGACACATAAGAGATAATTGTCCCCTCCTAAACAAGAGCAAGGAAGAAAGAAGAAAAGAAGAAGAAAAAGGGGAGTAAAAAGAAGGAAGAGGAGAAGAAGGCCAAGGAAAAGGGAAAGGTCATGGCACTCAAAGCAAAGACATGGGATGACCTTGCTTCCTCATCCTCATCCGAAGAAGAAGAGCATGTCTACTCAAATTTAGCACTAATGGCTCTTCATGACTCGGATTGCTCCTCCTCCTTAAATGAAGAATCAAGCTCAAGTGGAGAGAGCTCAAGTGAAGGGGGAGCCTCCTCTACATCCTCATCTGAAGAAGAGGACTTGGTAAGTGAGGTAACGAATCTACCCCCTAAGCAAATTATGTCTATGATTTCTAGCCTCACTAAGGACTTATTTAGAGCTAAGAAGAAGAACAAAAGCATGCTAGATCAAATTAAGGCATTAGAAAATAAGCTAGAAAATGCATGCTTAAATGAAAATGATAATATCTCTTCTAGGTTAAATGATGCATGCTCACACGATAATTATGTGCCATTAGATGTTAGTGATGCATGCATAGAAGAAAATAGGGCATTAAGGGAAAAGGTAGATTATTTAACAAAAGCCCTAGAAAAATTCACTATTGGCTCCAACACCTTGAACATGATCATAGGGAGCCAAAGGGCAAGCTTCAACAAAAAAGGCCTAGGATATAAAGAAAAGAAAAATGAAAAGGCCTATAAATGCCTAATTGCTAGGGGACAAGATAAGAAGAAAGTAATAGTTAGGAAATGGATTCCTAAGGAGTATCTAGTGAACCCCATAGGCAAGAACTTATTTTGGGTTCCAAAATCCATCCTTAAGGGTTAGGATAACCCTAGGGTAGTCAACCATATGCAATTGACCTATATCATATTTTGGTTGACTTAGGATGGTGGGACAACATTTTTAAATAGTGTTAGGTGATGATAACGTGCCTATAAATAGATAATAATGCATAAATCATGATGATTAATGTAATTGTTACACATGTTTGCAATCATGATTTATGATATTGATATTTGGCACATAATCATGGGAAATAGGTTTGAATCATGCTTTAGGTGATACTTTACTTATTATCATGATATAATACCTAATGCATGATTATAATTTGATGAAAACATGTAGTTCATGATCATAATGTGAAATTAAATCATATATGTCTCTATGATCATGTAGATTGTTAGGGTGATACTTAACCTTGATAGAATTGCATGAATATATTGGTTAAGTATATACAAATGCCCCCTAGGATGCATCTCACACTCACTATAGGCTACCTTGATTGAAAACTTAGCATGAGTGAGATGTTAGGATGATACAAATGTCCACTAATGCCTATGGCATTTAGATGGTCATTTAAAGTATCAAAATAGCAATAATAGACCAATCATGGGGAAGACTTATGTTTAATTCATAGACATATTGCCCAAAGATCATGGTTGGATATTTCATATGTTTTCAAAACAATTTCTTAATCTAAAATCTATGTATTCATGTTTTGAAACAATTCAAAGCAAGACTAGGTGTTAAACTTGATACTAGAATGATCAAAAACCTAGTAGTTTTTAAAGCTTTTAGATTTTTGGCAAATATCAGAAAATATAATGATTTTTCTTGAAAAACTATTTTTCACTGATAGATATACTTAAAAGAAATGTGTTCCCCAAATTTCATGATTTTTCGAATTTTTAACGCATTTCTAAAATTCGGTCCAAAAATTAGGAAATCCTGAAAATCATGTGCCAGTCGATTGGTATCTGAACCAATCGACTGGTGGCCTGTAAATCAGAACAGTAATGGCCGAATTCAGTTTTTAAACTAATTTTTGGTATTTTTCTTCTATTAGACTTGATGCCATGAGTTTATAACTTAGTGTTAATCTTTTTGATGGTGTCAAAGGGGGAGAATTGATTATGTTTAAGTAAATTATGATAAGGGGAGAAAATTGAGGGGGAGTTGCATGTTGCTATATCATATTTATGTTTACATGCTTTCTTTCCTTTAAAATTTTTTATCAAATATTTTTACCTAACTTATACGGATTGCCACACATCAAAAAGGGAGAGATTGTTAGGGCAATCTCTTGCCATGATAAGGTTTTGATGTGTGTGGCAAAGAGTTTAAGTTAGTGTGTTATGTTGATTTGATATGTGCGTTGAAGTCGTGCAGGACTTAGTAATTCGCACATGGAGCCGTGGCGAGTTTCACATCTCATGACTCGTGCCTTGAGTCGGTGAAGGATAGCTTTGCGGAAGCCGTGCGCTTGGAGTATCCGAGGGACCGCCGGACGAGAAGCTTGGAGTGAAGCCGGAGGAAGTAGACTTCGAGGCAAGAAACGCGAAGGAGCATTGCAGAGCCGTGCGCCTGATGCTGCCGAGGGACGTGGCCGCGAACAAAGAGAACTTCGAAGGCGAGGGACTCCGAGAGATGAGAGTGAGCGAATGTAACCCGGGAAGGGGTAGCTCTTAGGTGAAACTTGGCCATTTGGCCAAGTGTCGGATGAGTTTTCCCGACACCAGTCGACTGCCATGTCATGGCGATCGCTCAGTCGATGGTTCGATCGGTCGGTATAGTGTAGGCCGATCGCCATGGGTGCGATCGTGATGTCGGCGATCATGCCGACGATCGGCTCGACAGCGCGCACGAGAATGGAGTCGAAACAATTGAGCACTCAACTGATCGAGCATCAGACGATTGATCGTAGGATCGATCGGTGATGTCAATCTGGATTGGATGGAATCCAGCGTGGAAAGCTGATGCGTTATTGGGCAGCGGCTACGGGATCACGATCGGTGATCGAGGGCATCGATCGTGATCCGATGTGTCAATGGGAAGAAACCCTCTTCCTCTATAAAAAGGAAGGGGGTGGGGCTTTGGGAGGCTAATGCTTATGCTCTAATACTCTCCCAAAGTTCCCTAAAGCTTTCCATCCTCTTACTCAAGCTTATTTCCATTATATTTGTAAGAGGAGTGTTTTTGTGTAAAGAGGTTACCTCCACCTAGCTTTGTGCAAAGGAGAGATCTAGTGGATAGATTGCGGAGTGATTCACCGTGAACGAATCGGACCGTGGATTAGCGGCATAGCCGTGAACCACGTTACATCTCGTGTTTGTATTGCTTGTCTATCTTTTGTGTTGTCTTTATTTGTATTTGTATATTCCGCTTGCGCTAACGCTTTGTAGACGAGAGAATTCCGACATCCATCGTAAGAGGGCTATTCACCCCCCTCTAGTCGGCCAATCGATCTCCAACATGTTGAACCATCGAAACATTCATCCGCTTCTTGTAGCTGTCGAAGCTTGCTCAGACTCATTCCACTGTATCTATCCCTAAAGGCTACCCAGACTGCATGAGCTAAAGGATACGACTCATACTCAAAAACTAGATCATCAACCATTGAACTTATCAATATACCCTTAGCAGTGGAATCCTTCATTTTCCATTCCTTGTAGGCATCAAGGTCACGTCTGTGCTGTGTCGTGGGACCCACAACAGGTTCTTCCATAACCTAATGTACAACCTCTAGAACTTCTTATTCCTCAAGAACATACTAAATTTTAAGGTGCCAGATTTTGTAGTTTTCCCCATTAAATTTTTCACCCTTATTCAATTCAGCTATAATGTTCTTCGTTGCCATAATCTACCATAAATAAACAGATTATTCAGTGTATGCATTTATGTATGTAATCTCTAAATTTACTCAATGTAAATCTGATTTGGTTTACAAAATCAAGTGATAACTACATTACCACTCATCATCTGTATGTGTCAATCTGACTTACATTGATCTATTTTATTACATACATTCCATTTAATGAACTTAATCATTATCCAAATATGATATTAAATATTAAATGAACTTATCATTTAAAATTATACTCATAATGAACAAATCAAAGAGCATAAACAAATATCATGCATCATGTAGAGTAAACAAAATAAAATGAACTAATCATTTCGAATGAACATATCATTAACTAAATATGTTGTACATTGTCAATAAATAACAAGACTCTACCAAGAATGTTATACAACATTCTTCCTACTCATAACTAACAAACAAAAACAACTCTAATAAACTATATAGGCGATTATTACTCCCACTAGGATAAACACTAGCGCAGTAATAATCCAAACATGCCCAATCTTCTTGGGCTGAACTAGGACACCTACTGCTGAGATGCTCTCAAGATGATGCCAAGACGCAGAATCCTATAAATGACACACATGAAGAGATCCCATAGGAAAAACCTCTTCAGGGTCTTTTTCTGGATCTTCTTCACAATGAACTTCATAATCCTCATAATGAAGCAGCTCAGTGCATAATTGGGTATATGGTATGTGCCCCTCGTAGCGCCCCCATATTTAATGTGTGATATCACTCAGGTTCTTAGGCAGTGAACGAATCAAAGTCCAGATCCTGTAGTTGTCCAGAATTTGAAACTCCTGCATCTCAAGTCTCCAAAACAGCCTATCAAGTCTCCCGATGTGCCACCCGACTCTATGAGCTGAGTCATACTCTATCCCCTGGATAGCCTCCCTAAGCTGATTATACAACACATCGCGTCGAGTCATAGTAGTAATCGTCCGTGCCATCTGAAAAAATTGAAATTAGCTAAGTCAGTACAAAACCGACAAACCAGTACATATACCGGCTTAATTCAATTTATATATAAGCATAGAACCAACACAATAAATTAAGAATAAATTTCCTTGATTCTCTGAAGGACAATCGACTGATACGCTCAGACTAGTCGACTGATACTTTTATCAATCGACCATTATCTAAGTCCAGTCGACTAGAACCATGAAGACTCAACTTGGCCGTGAATTCATGAGAACCCGAACACCATCCGATTTTCTCTGAGCACCCCAGGCACTCGGGCAACATGTATGGTATTATGCCTTTTCATCGTTCCTAGCCACCAATTCTAGTTCATTAAGTCTATTAGTAAGTTGTTTATGTCGAGTCATAACCGTTCCAAACAACTACCCGACAATCAAATTATGAGTTTAGTTGACCATAGTCAACTATGGAAGGTCAACCAATGTCGACCACCATATAATGTGATAGAACACCTTATGTGCTAGTCGACCTCCATTAGGTCCAGGCGAGCACCAAATGTGCAAGCTAACCACTATTAGGTCCGACCAAACATCAAGTGTGCAAGCCAACCACTTTTAGGTCCAATCGAGTGCCAAGTGCTCTGGCTAAGTACCTCGGGCGTCGAGTGCAACCGCCTTTGTTGCCCGACTACTACATGTCCGGCCCAAGCATTGTGCATTTCGTTGTCGAACCGAGTTCCGAGCACTTTTACCCAGCAGCTGAGTACTCCCGAACACACAACCTGGAAGATTCATCGCTCGACTTATGGTGTCGAGCACTGCTTGCTCGGGCGTTTTGTGCCTGCTACAGTGCCGAGCACCCAGTGCTCGAGCACCGCACCCCCAAGCACCCGTGCGCTAGGGAGTTGCGCTTTGTTGCGGTGTCGTGAAGCCAATGCTTAACCACTGTGCAGCCAAGCACCATGCGCTCAGGCGTTGTGCGCCTGATGCGGTGCCAAACACCCAGTGCTCATGCACCGTGCGTCCGATTTATTCTCGTCAAGTGACCCAAGCGACGATTAATTCCCACTCGAAAATTGTCACTCGACTATTTGGAAAATCCCCGAGCGTTTCGCACTCCTTGTCCCAAGCACAGAAAATGCTCGAGTATCCGCATCTTCCAATCGGACTCTACTCAATAATTTTATAAAGTGGACTTGTACTTTATAATTGGACTCATGCCCAATTTATAAATAGAAGCCCTTTTTTATTATTATTAAAGCATGAAGCACAGCAAAAAAAAACATGAAACATTTTTTTTTGCTGCTCAGCTTACTAAAGCGAGAACTCTGAAACTCGCTCAGTATTCCCATGTACCTAAAGTGTTCGATTGTTCTTGGATTTTTTTTTTACTAAAATAAAAGATGTAAATCAATCTTGCTCTGATACCAATGTTGATATTATTGCATTTGTTTGCATGAATTTAAATGCTGGGGAAAAAACTGTGAATAAAATTTACAGTGAGTCGTCAGAATCTTCACGTTTCCTGGATCTGTAGGAATGACGATCTCTACTCACCGTCTGAGGATCGATCATGATTATCAAATGGAAGGATCCTACTCTTCCACAAATCAAGTTCCAATCGCGCCTCGGCATTCTCGAAACTTTTCGTTCTCTCCGACAGCCTAACGATGTCTCCTGCATGATGCGGCGAGGAAAATTCGTTTACCTCCTTTCGATGTGACGAAGGCACGAAGGGAGCTTTTTAGGGGGTTCTCACAGGCCGCAACAGTGAAAATGAGAAGACGAAGCAAAGAAACGCAAACCAACACAAGCAATGAAAACTAGAACACAGGATGTAACGTGGTTCGGAATAAGTATTCCTACTCCACGGAGGTGAGCTCTCTCACCGGGGGCAGTGCCCAAGCACTTTCAACTATGAACGTACTCCTTTCCGAAAAGGAAACTTCCCGAGACGGAGGAGAAAACCTCTTACAGTTTAATCCCAATACAAGAAAGAGTACACGCAATGTAACAGCGGAGATCGCTATTCTCCTTCTCCGACGAGGTAGTGATAGCTCTCCTCCTCCTGCGTCTTCATTTCTTGCTTGCTGGAATAATGCGGATCCCTTTTCCTTCTGTCCTCCTCCTCCCTTTTATCCTCCTTCTCTGATCCATAGCTACCTCGCGGGCCACCACGCCCACCGGAGAATAATTACAGAGATCACGAGGGCGAAGGCTCCTCGGAATATTATGTGGGGACCCCTCCTTCTGTTACATAACACCTCCTCATCTATATTTCAGGAAACTAGGTTAGCCTGCCCCCCTCAACCATCCACTTCTGATGAAACTAACTTAGGTCTATAGCTCACGGATGGTATAGCCTTTGGGCTCCCCACCAACCCGAACCCACTCTCCTTCTCCCCCCACCGAACGACCTCCGAACTGACTAGGCCGAGCCGATTCTTATCCGTCCCGTCAGCCTCTAGGCTTATCTGGCCGAACCGATTCTGGCTTATTTCCCAACGAAGTGCCTCCCCCCGCCTTCGCTTTGCCGTGTCGATTACCTTCACTAGCTCTCCCGCGCCAATTATTTCAGGCGCTTGCGCCCGAACCGTTCCTCTCTTTTTTCTCCGTTGAACCCGCTAATTGGTTCGGGTAACGCCTTGCCTGTGAGCCCTCCTATCTAGTTCATAGAGAAGAGGTAACGACGGTGTCATTAGTCAACCCAAAAAAATAGTCAAGCGAAGTTATAAGCTTGACTTTCCAACTATATAAGGTTCCTACTCCATCCTTGGCTTATTAATTCAAATTTACTCTTCTCTTATAGCTCCACCGCATATACTTGAGGCGGCCTAATGGGCCCATGGGCCCCACTTCTCCTTTTCTCCCCTATAGTCGAACCGTCACAAAAACCCTATATAAGCCTCCACCTTTTTCTTTTAGGTATTACTTAGTGTGCCCAACAATCCCGTCCCTTCCACTTCTTCCCTCCTGCGATTTTCACCGGCGGCGTTTCAGCGACCCAACCCTTCCCTTCTTATACGCTCTTCCTCTAACCCCCCCCCCCCAAGTAAGTATTCTGTCCTATTTTATACCTATGACCCCTAAGACCATTCCCTCACCTGCGTGGTATGAGCACACCATAACCCAACTAGACCACGACCATTATTTCTTTAACCTTAAGGACAAGTTTATAGACCCCTCCCTGAAATGCTGCTTTACGACCAAGATGCATCGACCACACTGTCCTCCTCCTGGTCTAACTTGCTTCTTCTCCGAACAGTTCCTCAATGGCCTATCTCTACCAGCACCTTCCATCTATCTAGACATTTTAGACTTTTACGGACTACCCTTAAACTAATTTACCCCCAATTCCTTTCGCATTCTGTCAGGGGCCTCTATAGTGTTCCAACATATAAACCTCTATTTAACCCCTCAAATATTCCACTATTTCTTTCAATTGAAATCTTCCAAGGCAGACCTTTTTCATCTGTCCAGTCGTCCAGACTGCCAATTCCTAGTGAACATGCCTACTTCCCATAAAGGATGGGAAGAATTGTACTTCTTTGTGCAGCTTCCGGTACCTTTACCTTACTCGGACACCTGGAAGTTAGAACTTCCCGAACTGCCTTCCTTCCGAGAAATGAGGACCCAATGCCCTTTCTCAGAAGTTTATAGAATCCTGGGAGAGTCGCATTATTGTTCGGATCACTTAATGAAAACTCCCCTCTTGAGCCACTTCGGACTATCCCCCCTCCCTTCAACGACCTCAGTTGCTATAGATAGGATGACACTTACCCTTCAATATAACTTTCTCCCTGCGTTATTCATCTTTCTCACCAATGCATTTTGCAGATAATCTAATGCAGGACGCTTTGGTGAAAGGAGAAGAGGTTGAGGCTGCCAAGAAGAAGAAGGCCTCAACAAAGAGGGGTAAGTTGGTGGCAGCTCCTTCTTCTCCTCGGAAGAAACTACGGCTCATTAAGAAAGGAGCCCCGAGTTCATCTGCTCTTCCCCCTTCCTCTTCCGGTCAACATGGTTTGCAATCCTTAACCATCTATGAACCGAGGAGAAAGGATATTACCTTATCCATCCCATCTTCGTCTCCTCAAGGGGGAGACTCCCCTTCCCATTCTCCTAATTCATCCCCCCTTTCACATGATTCTCCCTTGCCTTCCCGAACCGAGTCCATCTCTGCTCCTATCCCCTCCGACACACTTACTTCTCCCGCCCCTCTTCAACGCGTCAGACCCACTCTTCCTTCCGAAGGAGAAGACCTTCCCCTTCCAACCTCCTCAAGGGCTACATTGGGGTCTCTGCTGCAGATCCATCACCCTTCGGAGGTGAAATTTTTCAATCAATCAGGCGTGCAAGGCCCTTACGAACAAGTAGGCAAATTGCTGGCTGAGGTACCTACTGTCCCCTTCTCATCTTTACTGTACGTTTCTCTGTATGTCAGCATATACTGATGGTGTTTTCTTTCCTTTAGGCCTCAGCCTAGCACAGCAAAATGGTAGCTCACCTGGCCAAATTTCAGTCCAGCATAGAGGCACGCCACTTTGCCTCTCTAGCGCAGCAGAAACAACTCGCTCGGCAGTTAAGCGAGAGAGAACAGAAAGAATATGACCTGAGGGGCCAATTTGAAGATGCCATGACACAATTGGCCCTGGTCCAAAGTGAAAAGGAGGAGCTTCAGCGAAGAAATGAAGACCTCGAACAGCAAGTCTTCCTCCAGTCCAGCGAACTACAGCAGGTGGATATCCTCGCCCGTGAACTAAAAGAGTATAAGGGGCAGCTTGGGAACACCATTATTAAAGCCGTCAATTCTTCGACTGCTATCCAACAGCTTCAGCAAGAGTGTCAACGGCTTCGACTGGAACGCCAAGAATGGGAAGCCACTAAGAAATCTTGCATAGAGAAGTGTCAAGAGCTCTCCTCCATGGTGGCTGCTCTTCCTCAAGCCCTGTCAGCAGCGGCTCGGCAACAGTCTGCCCTTCATAAAGAATACTCCGAAGCCCTTTCAGCTCTGGGACGGCAAGCCATACAAGCAGCCACTGAGAAGGATGCCTTGGCGGCCCAACTGACTGAAAGCCAAACCCACCGCTAAGCGTCGATCGGCTAACTTCCCACCAAGGAGCAGGAAGTTGATCTAAAGGGGCGATATGTCAAGAAGGGGGTGGACCTGTTTATACTGGGCTTTGATGGGTCTTCGGCTCTAAATGCTGAACGGGGGTATCCATCCCCCGGCACGGACACTAGTTATTTAAATCCTGTAGATGCATTATCCAAGTGTCTCTCCGAAATGTTTGAATTATAACTTCTAATATCCTATTCCCTGTAATGACCCCTTTCTTAGTGCTGAAAAGTAATTATATTAACATAGCTTTTTGTTGTTCTCTTTGTATGCCTCCTTGCGGGTCGGGAATTCTGAACCAACTTTGTGGTTTTCCCTTTTTACGCTGACGTTTCTTTTCTCGTGTCGCATGGCGCAATCACCTCGTTTGTTTGGGAACTCACTCAGAAGGTCTCGGATGGTTTTATTCATATCCGACCCAATTTTGGCTCGGCCAAAAAATTAAATGACTTTCGCCTGTTGATCTTCACTGTCTCTCTTACTGCTTCGGAAACGATATCTTGATAAGTACCTATGCTGCTGTCATTACGATATCAGTCTCTTCGCCTTCTTCCCTTTTCCAAGAACTATTGCATTTCCTTTCCTCTCAACTATAAATTATCATCCTCCATGTCTTCGTCCTTCCATCTCACTCCCATGGCTTCGGCGGGACACCCTATTGAGATTTCTTCGGATTCTGAATCTTTCGATGGGAGCTTACGGAGACATCAAGATTCTGAGACCCGCTCGACAGCTACCTCAGCTTTCTGCCCCCTTCCTTTTCCGCCTCACACCACAGCTCCCTCCCCTCCCACGGGGAGGTCTTATCGAGCACCCTTCCCTTCTTTCCGCAATCGGGTGTGGAACCCTCCTTTAACATGGGAGTACACAGTGGGAGATCCCCGGGCCTCTGCTGAACTTCCCCTACTTCCACCGGCCCTGACCTTCATTCCAGTCTCCCCGGCGAGGATCCGTCCGCCTCCTTTTGATGAAGGTCCACCAGTGATACCTTCTGCTCAAGGCGAGCTCTACAGGGTCATCTTGGCACCTTCCCCTCCCGAGGAGCCCTCTCCCACTTCTCCTGTTAAGAGCAATCATAGAAAACCTTCATAGATTAAACGATGTAATCCTTTTAAGTATGTTAATAAAAATGAAGGAGGGAATTGGTATCCGTTCTTGTTGTTTTCCTGTGGAGGTAAGGTTTCTGTCATCAGAAAGACTGTAACCTCGTCTGAATATACTTTCTTTTACCATCTTCAGGGGGTTCGGACCCTTTTTCCTCATAATTACTGTACCAGCGACTTTTCACCTACTGTCGTTACGTTTCCCCTTCTTTACTAGCATTCATTATCCTTACTTCCTTTGCTAATAAATGCGGCCTCCTCCTCCATCGTTATAAAGACCTCCAACCCCTACTGTATAACATCCATCTTTTTCTTTCTTTTCCCCTAGCCATGGACAAAATGTCTGAACAAGGCAGTAGTTCCTTTATTGCTGAAGAAAAGGTGGACAAGCAACGTTATATTGCTAATCTGGAAGAACAAGTGAGGTACTTGCGGGTTGAGGAGGTTTCTACGAGAACTACTCTTTGCAGCGACTAAGCGAGGTTCCGGAAGGAACTATAAAGCGGATCTTCTGTGATCCTACTTTCGGCAACTAATGCGCCAACCCCCGCCGCACAAAGAAACTCCGCCAACTCCTCCTAACAAAGAACTATAATACCCCCTATATATATAAGGGTCTCTTTTGTTATTTTCTCCTTGTAAAGGAGTTAGAATGTGTAATTTTTCTAAAGCAATGAACTTTTCCCGCTTGTCTTCTTCTCCCAGCATTTCTTAAGTTATGCCCCATTTTACCTTCCTCATACCAAAATAGAATGACACATAGCTGGGGCATACTTCGGCTCTTCTGCCCCTTTACCCTACTAGGAATATAATAATATAGAGTCGCGAAATGACTCGACTCTGCTGCTCTACCGCCACACGGGGGTAGTTGAAGAATGAATTCAACTCTTCCGCTTCGCGAGGATAAAAAAGATAAATAACTGAGGAGACCCCAGTTCTTCCATTCCTCCACCACACGGGGATAAAATAATATATATAGTTGAAGAATGAATTCAACTCTTCCGCTTCGCGGGGATAAAAATGATAAATAACTGAGGAGACCTCAGTTCTTCCGCTCCACCACCACACGGGGATAAAATAATATAGATAGTTGAAGAATGAATTCAACTCTTCCGCTTCGCGGGGATAAAAATGATAAATAATTGAGGAGACCTCAGTTCTTCCGTTCCACCACCACACGGAGATAAAATAATATATATAGTTGAAGAATGAATTCAACTATTCCGCTTCGTGGGGATAAAAAAGATAAATAACTGAGGAGACCTCAGTTCTTCCATTCCACCACCACACGGGGATAAAATAATATATATAGTTGAAGAATGAATTCAACTCTTCCGCTTCACGGGGATAAAAATGATAAATAACTAAGGAGACCTCAGTTCTTCCGTTCCTCCACCACACGAGGATAAAATAATATATATAGTTGAAGAATGAATTCAACTCTTCCGCTTCGCGGGGATAAAAATGATAAATAACTGAGGAGATCTCAGTTCTTCCGTTCCACCACCACACGGGGATAAAATAATATAGATAGTTGAAGAATGAATTCAACTCTTCCGCTTCGCGGGGATAAAAATGATAAATAACTGAGGAGACCTCAGTTCTTCCGTTCCACCACCGCACGGGGATAAAATAATATATATAGTTGAAGAATGAATTCAACTCTTCCGCTTCGCGGGGATAAAAATGATAAATAACTGAGGAGATCTCAATTCTTCTGCTCCACCACCACACGGGGATAAAATAATATATATAGTTGAAGAATGAATTCAACTCTTCCATTTGGCGGGGATAAAAATGATAAATAACTAAGGAGACCTCAGTTCTTCCGTTCCACCATCGCACGGGGATAAAATAATATATATAGTTGAAGAATAAATTCAACTCTTTCGCTTCGCAGGGATAAAAATGATAAATAATTGAGGAGACCTCAGTTCTTCCGTTCCACCACCACACGGGGATAAAATAATATATATAGTTGAAGAATGAATTCAACTCTTCCGCTTCGTGGGGATAAAAATGATAAATAGCTGAGGAGATCTCAGTTCTTCCGTTCCACCACCACACGGGGATAAAATAATATATATAGTTGAAGAATGAATTCAACTCTTCCGCTTCGCGGGGATAAAAATGATAAATAACTGAGGAGAACTCAGTTCTTCCGTTCCACCACCGCACGGGGATAAAATAATATATATAGTTGAAGAATGAATTCAACTCTTCCACTTCGCGGGGATAAAAATGATAAATAACTGAGGAGACCTCAGTTCTTCCGCTCCACCACCACACGGGGATAAAATAATATAGATAGTTGAAGAATGAATTCAACTCTTCCGCTTCGCGGGGATAAAAATTATAAATAACTGAGGAGACCTCAGTTCTTCCGTTCCACCACCGCACGGGGATAAAATAATATATATAGTTGAAGAATGAATTCAACTCTTCCGCTTCGCAGAGATAAAAATGATAAATAACTGAGAAGACCTCAGTTCTTTCGCTCTACCACCACACGGGGATAAAATAATATAGATATTGCCCAAAGGCCTTCGGCATAAAAAGGGAGCTGCTTTTCCACCGCTACTCTTCCTTCTTTCGTCCCGAAGGGAACACCCTCATCCATCCTCTCTATTGAAAGCAAGGGTTTTATTATATAACGAGCCATCAAAGAAATAAATCCTCGTTACCCTTCTACTCAAGGCCTCTCTTTCTACTAACTAGGAGCCCAACAGCCATTATCAGCCCATTTTTTCCTCCTTTTATAGGGGATGTTTCATCTTCCTTTCTTTAGTTATCTTCATCCCTTCCGCCTTCTCGTCTCCTTTTTCTGCATCTGTTCTTCTTTCCGCCGCCATCTTCCAGTGCCCCCACTCATCCCCTTCAGCACTTTCCTTCCTTCTCCAACGGACAGGATGCATTCCTCTTTCTTCCGCGAAATAGCAAGTCGTTACCCACGAATCAAACGGGGTGATGGTCAGCCGCCAGCTTCATCTTCGCCTTCACCCCCGTCTACCACCGTCCCCCCTATCACATATCTACTTTCTCCTCCACCTCCGTCTGAAACACCTGCTACATCCACCCCATGCGAAACTGCAATAATCAGCCCATCCTCCTCCCCTGTGCAACCGACAAACCCTAACTCTCCCCTTTCCTTCCACCCCGCCTCGGGTATGCAGGCGTCGCCTCCTCCCTCATCACAACCCGAAGATGATTCTAGGGAGATCGTGCGTCCATGTCAGCCAACCGTCGATACCTGTGCATCCTTGCCTTCTTTTTCCCCAGAACACACTTCCATCTTTGAACCCATGGTAATTGACATTTCCCCACTGCCTATTTCCCCTTCCGTCTATCGCCTGAAGAGCTCTTCACCTCCTATGGGCACCATCCCATCTCCTTCTACTTCTCGCCTTCCCAACGAAGGCTCCTCCAGCCCTATGCTCATCATATCATCCTCTCCGGATTCCTCGCCAAGCCAATTCCCTTTCGCAACCTCTGATGTGCCCACCTCACCACCAGCCATAGCACACTTTCCCCCTCCTGCTCCCGATTCTTTGCCCCCAGCTTCTACCCCGGTGAGCCTTCTGGCCAGTGCTCCTCCTTCTCTCCCCTTCGAACCCCCGCCTCAACCTATGGCTACCACCCCTATTCTTCCTCTTATCAGTGAACCCCCACCTTCGGTATCGTCCGCCCTCTCTTCTTCCCTTTCCCCCCGGAGTCTTCGAATCTTGAATTTAGAAGAACTGGCTCCCCAGATGGAAGGCTTGCACCATGCTCTAGAATTGGTATGTTTCTTCAATCAACTTCTTTAACTTTTCTTACTGTATGATTTCCTTTCAACAACCAGCGTACAAGCCCTGACCAACTATCAAGAGTTAGATCGCTCCCTCCAACAATATCGAGCTCAATCTCTAAAGTTGGAACAGCAACAACAGGAGGATTTGATGGCTGCTCAAGATCGAGAGCGCCTCTTATTGCAACAACTGCAGCAATGTCAGGAACAAGCGAGAGCTCATTTATCGACACGAAAGATGTCGAGACTATAGCGGCGGCGCCGGGAGCGGCAACAGCTTACAGAATGGCCCTCAATCACAGAGGATGTTGGTGACCCAATTTGACATGGAGGTCTCCCCTTCTCCAGAACTAATAAGCCTTAGAGCACAGGTAACAGAACTCCTTCAAGATAAGCAGCGAGACTCTGACCTTATCGCCCGTCTGCGTGTCCAGCACCAGAAAACAGAGGACAAAATAGGAAACCTCCGCACTCGCCTGTGCAAGAAGGTACAAGAAAACTCCTCTCTCATAACTTCTAGGGCGCATGCTCATGCCCGTATACGCAGGCAGAAAACTTCCCTCCAGAGGCTGGGCACTAAGCTTATCCGCACCAGATCCTACTTCGAGGTGGTAGAGGGGATTTCAGCCTCAATGCGCTAGAATATGATGGACATGACGAACCTGATCCAGCAGGATCAGACTTCCCGAGCCGATGATATCTCCGTCCTAGCAGATGCTATTATGGAAGTGTCCCGGCGTTATAGTGACATACGCCGAACCCTTCGGGAGCAACAAGAGAAATGTCACAGGCTTCATCGGGATCGGAGTCATGACCGCCCGAACCGACAGGAGCGATTAACCATCCTACTGTGCGCCACCTATCAAGACAGGTTTAATGAGGCGGTTCGACAGTACGTCGATCAAGGGCTTCCCCCAGCGAACCATCCCACTTTTTCTTTAAATTGGGAGACCGACTTCCGACGTTATCCCCCCGATCGATTTAAGCTGTAATATGATGTATTGCTCCAGGACGCAATCCCTTTGTTATCTTCTTTTCTTCTTTATAATTTTCTATAAGGACTACAGCATTATTATGAATCACTCAAACTCAGATGCGGTTCATATCTAATTAATACAACAAATTATCAAGTACATCCCCTCGAGGGCCCTTCAACTCCTTTTCTCTTATCCATCCTTTCTTATACAGTATGGAAAGGTTTCAAGTGAATAGCGTTCCACGGTCGTGGAAATTCTTTGCCCTGATCGTCCTTTAGATAATATGTCGACCCAGCTACGCGACGCGTCACTTCATAGGGCCCTTCCCAATTTGGAGCTAACTTGCCCGGATCTCCCGCAGGATTAACTTTCCGTAGAACCCAATCTCCCTCCTGAAATCTTCGGGGCATCACCTTCTTATTAAAGGCTTACTATACCCTCTGCTTGTAAAACTCTGCTCGTCTTCGTGCCATCTCCCTCTTTTCTTCCACCAAGTCCAACTCAGTGCTTCGAATAATTTGGTTCTGCTCCGTCTCGTACATTTCCATTCGGGCGCTACTTAAGAGGGCTTCGACCGGAATAACGGCCTCCATCCCATATACCAAACTGAACAGAGTTTCTCTCGTCGCAGCTTTGGGTGTGGTTCGATAGGCCCACAAGATTCCAGGTAGCTCTTCTACCCAGTTCCCCCTCTGAGCCCCCAATTTGGTCTTCAACCCTTGAATAAGAATCCTATTAGTGACTTCAACTTGCCTGTTGGCTTGGGGATAGGCTACTGAAGTAAAAGCTTGCTGGATATTGAGGCTTTGTCACCATTCTTTAATTTTCTTGCCCTGGAATTGTCGTCCATTATCACTGACTATCCTCTGAGGAATACCATATCGACAAACGATATTCTGCCATAGGAATCGTATTACAGCATTCTCAGTAATTTTGGCAAGAGGCTCTACTTCTACCCATTTGGAGAAGTAATCTACGGCCACCAATAAAAATTTCTTCTGCAAAGGTGCCACAGGCATCGGGCCCACTATATCCATTCTCCATTGATCAAAAGGGCATGAAGCGACCACAACTTTCATTAATTCAGCCGGCCGTTCGGACCGATTGTTATGCTTTTGACAAGCTGGGCAAGTTTGCACTATACGAGCGGCATCTTGTTGGAGGGTAGGCCAAAAATATCCTGCTAATAGGGCCTTCCTGGCTAAAGCTCTTCCCCCCAGATGATTACTGCAGCAACCTTCATAAATTTCCCGGAGTACCCATTCAGCGTCTTCACTTCCCAAACACTTCAATAAGGGCTGTCCGAAAGATGTTTTATATAAGTCTCCATTCAAGAGGGTGAATCGTCTGGCTCTGTCCATTAAAGCAGATGTCGCTCCTTTTTCTTCAGGGACCTTTCCATGCTATAAATAAGCTATGATGTCGGTCCTCCAATCAGGGATTGGGTCTGGTTCGGGTGCTGCTTCCTCCACAATGCATATCGCTAAGGAAGTAGGGATTTTCACATGGACCGTTTCCAATGATTTCACTCCTTCCATAGCGCTAGCCACCCGAGCCAATTCATCTGCCTTCCCGTTACTCTCCCTTGGAATTTGCTTCAAGAGGACTTGCTTTTCTTTCTCGAAAGCTTTCAAATACTTGTGCAACCTTTCTTCCCGAACCGCGAAAGAACCTTGAAGTTGTGATATCACCAGCTGGGAATCCGAATGGATTATAATTGAAGAAGTCCCTACCACCTTGGCAGTCTGCAATCCCACTAGAATGACTTCATACTCCGCCTCATTGCGTACGACTATGCGGGTCTCCTCTTTATCAGGGGAAATTAACAAAACACCAACACCGCTACCCGTAGATCCTGAAGAACCATCTACAAATATGTTCCATGCATATGATCCTTCCTCTTTTGTTGACGCACCATCTTCCGAGCCAAAAGGTACTTCACAAAAGTCGTGGCGCTGGCCTTGATAACGGTTCGGGGTTGGTAGTGAATGTCATATTCACTTAATTCTACCCCCCATTTAGCCAACCTTCCGAAGAAGTTGGGCTTAGTGACGACCTTACCCAGTTCACTGTGAGTTAAAACAGTGATGGGATGAGCCAGGAAGTATGGTCTCAATTTGCAGGCAATCAAAACCAGAATATACGCTAGCTTCTCTAGCTCGGTATAACGGGATTTAGCTCCCTTCAGAATATGGTTGGTATAATAAATAGGATGTTGATGAGAGCCTTCTTGTTTCAGTAACACCGAACTAATAGCTCCCTCCGAGACAGCCAAATACATCCATAATGGTTCTCCAGCCGCTGGTTTGGCTAACAGTGGGAGCCTAGCCAAATATTCCTTCAACTCCTGGAAAGCTTGCTCGCATTGATCGTCCCACTGAAATTTGGTAGCTTTACGCAGAATCTTGAAGAAAGGTAACCCTTTGTCCGCCGATCTGGCTATGAATCGGGATAAAGAAACAATCCTGCCTACCAACTTTTGAGTCTCTCGCAAGTTAGTGGGTGACTTCATATTGCACAGTGCTTGCACCTTCTCGGGGTTAGCCTGCAACCCTTTCTCAGTTACTATATACCCCAAGAATTTGCCGCTTTTTACCCCGAACAGGCATTTTTTAGGGTTCAGCTTCATATTATACCGTCTCAGTGTAGCGAAGGTTTCATTTAAATCCTTGACCAAATCCCGAGTGGTTTTTGATTTGACTAGGATGTCATCCACGTAAACTTCCACATTTTTCCTTTTCTGCTCCGCAAAAATCTTGTCCATGAGTCGCTGATAGGTGGCCCCTGCATTCTTTAAACCGAAGGGCATTACCACATAAGCGTACAACCCTCCTGCCGTCACAAAGCTAACCCTCTTTTGATCTTCTTTAGCCAAGGGTATTTGATGGTATCCTTGGTATGCATCCATCAAGGACACCACTTCATATCCTACAGTAGAATCTACCAACTGATCAATACGAGGCAAGGGGTAGCAGTCTTTAGGGCACGCTTTATTCAAATCACGAAAGTCAATACACATTCTCCACTGCCCAGAAAGCTTGGGGACCAAGACTACATTGGAGACCCACTCAGGAAATTGGATTTCCTTCACATGACCCGCCTTTAATAATTTGTCCACTTCCTTGGCTATGACCTTGTCCTTCTCAGGTCCAAAGTGTCGCCGCTTCTGTTGGACGGGTCAGACTCCTCTGGTTATGTTGAGATGGTGTTCAGTCACATGAGGGTTAATCCCCGTGAGATCATGCACATCTCCTGCAAAGATGTCTTCGTTCTTCTTCAAGCAGGCCACCAGCTCCTCCTTGGCCTCCAACTGCTGCGCCACCCGTGTGGTTTTTCCCGGAGCTATTTCCACCAGCTCTCCTTCCTCTATTTTGTCTGCTTTGGGGAGGGATTCTTCCAGGATGCAGACATCAGAAATGATGATAGCTTTCCCTTTGAGATCATCGATTCGGGCCTTCTTCTGGTCATCCCGAACCATCTGCACATAATGACTCTGGCGCGTATACATTCCCCTCGGACTTCCCCCACCAACTGTCCAACTGGGAATTTCAACTTCTAGTGGTACGGGAAAGCCACCGCCTGAAAAATAGTAAGGAAAGGACGACCAAGAATGGCATTATAAGTGGACGGAGTGTCCACGATGAGGAAAGGGATTATACTGGTTTTTTGACTGGGCTTTACGCCCAGTCGTGAAGCGATGAAATCGCCTATGGGGTGGACCACATGCCCTGCGAACCCAAAGAGGGGTGTGGTCACATCTTCTAGCTGGGCATTTCCCAGCTGCATCTGTCCAAAAGCTTCCTGGAAGAGGATATTGACAGAGCTTCCCGAGTCGACCAGCACCCTGGCCACTTCGTAATTGGCCAGGGATATTCGGATAACTAAGGCGTCCGTGTGGGACAGTAGGACACCTTGGAGATCTTCCGACCCGAATGAAATGGGCGGTGCAGTTTGAACAGTCTAGTCAGTGATGATGGTCAGACTCTCCATGAGATGGGCGTATGACTTTCGCACCCGATTAGAGTCCCCGTCAGTGGGTCATCCGACTATGACATAGATAACCCCCAGTGTGGGAGCATTATTTAGATTGGATGAGGAGCCCTCACCTGATGGGCCTTCTTGAGAAACAACCTCCTGGGACAACGTTTGGGGGAAAGTAATTTGCGGTTGTTGGTTATCTACACTGGCGGGCGTATTCTGGTCGTTGCCCTCGCCGTCCGGGTATGCGGTTCGGAGGTGCTCCAGCTCCTCCTGTAGCTTGAAACATCGGCCACTAGCGTGGCCGTACTCCATATGATATTGGCAGAAAAATGGGGCAGGGGGGTTACGGGGTATCCCCCTATATCCTAAGAGTCGCTGCAGTAGACCTTGTTGATCATAGAATTTCATCTCCCGCTCCTTCCAAGTCCTCGCGGGAGGAGGGCATCAGCGGCCATAATTTGTAATGGCGGCGCAGGCGGCGCCTGTAACAATAGGAGGCCTAGGAGCCTCGATCGAAAGTCGCGCATATCCTCGGCGAGGGTACTTGAGTGGCGGCAGGGGCGAGTTCTTTTCGGCTAGGCTGCTGCGGCCACGTTTCTCTCCTCGCGGATGAATTGTTCCACGACTTAGCGACTCCTCATAGGCATTGGCGGACTCTCTCAAAGGAAGGCGAGGAAGGGGCCCTCATTCAGCCCGTGCGGAATAGCGACTTTGAAAGATTCTGATTTTGCAGAAGGAATACCCCTAGCTGCAGAGGTGAACTGGTAAAGATACCCTCTGAGTGATTCTGAGGGCCCCTGCGTGATGTGCATCAAGATAGCGGCGTCATGCTTATACACCTTACAACTGGCGAAATCCCGGCTGAACATCCCTTGAAAATCAGCGAAACGGGTGATGGATCCCAGGGGCAGAGTATTAAACTATTTTTGTGTCGAACCAGTTAAGGTGGTCCGGAAGACTCGGCACTTGAGGACATCGGTATAACAGTGGAGCGAGGCCGCTCCATCGAACTACGATAGATGTTCTTCGGGTTCCGTCGAGCCATCATACTTGTCTACTTGGGGATTCCGGAAGTAGGATGGGGGGATTTCAGAGAGGATGTTCATGGTAAAAGGACTGGGCTCATAAACCTCTGGAACCCTGATCGACCGACTTTCACCCTGTTCTTCCCGTCGAGTCTGGGTTAAGGGTATAGTATTCTGAGGCGCTCGCCCTCCAGGTCCCTCTCCAGGCACTACTTCAACATTAATGGTTGCACGAGATGGAGGAGGCATTTCTGGGGGTAGACCTCGAGAAGAAGGTTCACCAGAGTGAGGATGAAGATATCATGTCCTTCTTCTTTCTCTAGTGAGGGTCTCAGTAACAGCGTCGTCCACTAGAGCCCTCAACTGTGATGGCAAAATGGTAATGGGGTTTTCCTCCGCTGCAGAGGCAACTGGCTGTTGTATCTCTTCTGGCTGCATCTCGACGTCTAGCTCAAATGTTTCCCACAGACGGCGCCAACTGATGTGGCGAGGAAAATTTATTTACCTCCTTTCGATGTGACGAAGGTACGAAGGGAGCTTTTTAGGAGGTTCTCACAGGCCGCAACAGTGAAAATGAGAAGACGAAGCAAAGAAACACAAACCAACACAGGCAATGAAAACTAGAACACAGGATATAACATGGTTCGGAATAAGTATTCCTATCCAACGGAGGTGAGCTCTCTCACCAGGGGCAGTGCCCAAGCACTTTCAACTATGAACGTCCTCCTTTCCGGAAAGAAAACTTCCCGAGGCGGAGGAGAAAACCTCTTATAGTTTAATCCCAATACAAGAAAGAGTACACGCAATGTAACAGCGGAGATCGCTATTCTCCTTCTCCGGCGAGGTAGTGATAACTCTCCTCCTCCTGCGTCTTCGTTTCTTGCTTGCTAGAATAATGCAGATCCCTTTTCCTTCTGTCCTCCTCCTCCTTTTTATCCTCCTTCTCTGATCCATCGCTACCTCGCGGGTTGTCCCCATCGTACACGTGGCCACTACATCCACCTGAAAAATAATTCTGTTACAGATACGAGGGGCGAAGGCTCCTCGGAATATTATGTGGGGACCTCTCCTTCTGTTACATGACACCTCCTCATCTATATTTCAGGAAACTAGGTTAGCCTGTCCCCCTCAACCATCCACTTCTGGTGAAACTAACTTAGGTCTATAGCTCACGGATGGTATAGCCTTTGGGCTCCCCACCAGCCCGAACCCACTCTCCTTCTCCCCCCACCGAACGACCTCCGGACTGACTAGGCCGAGCCGATTCTTATCCATCCCGTCAGCCTCTAGGCTTATCTGGCCGAACCGATTTTGGCTTATTTCCTAACGAAGTGCCTCCCCCCGCCTTCGCTTTGCCGTGTCGATTACCTTCACTAGCTCTCCCACACCAATTATTTCAGGCGCTTGCGCCCGAATCGTTCCTCTCTTTTTTCTCCGCTGAACCCGCTAATTGGTTCGGGTAACACCTTGCCTGTGAGCCCTCCTATCTAGTTCATAGAGAAGAGGTAACGGCGGTATCACTGCACTTTAACTTCGCACTCCGACAAAGTTCTCACACTAGAATGCCTCTTCACCTCTCTTGTACTTGGCCTTCTTTATATCTTTAGATGTCTCGTTCCTTGGATGCACACTCCTTTTTAAAATAAGTGTTTTGTATGGTTGCAACATTGCACGAAGTTCCGTGCATACACTTCGTGCAATGCGTGCACATCATGCATGCAGCAGTTAAGAAATTGCTTTCAGCTACTACAATAATATTATTTTAATTGTTACACATTGCACTGGCTATAACACATAGTGGTTAATCATAGTTACTACTACAACAATATTAGAAGATACAATATTATAGCACAGTGCAGCAGTTAGTCATAGTTGATATAACAACTTTAAAGTAGCTTCAGGGTTAACTTAATTAGTAAATATAAAAAAATAATTTTTAATGGATAGAAATTAATTTTAAAAGAGATTATGACTCTGAACTATCGATCGATTTTCTTTTTTATATTTGTCATCTAAATTCTTAATTTATCTTCTCTATTAATAAGAACTACTGGAAGAGAACGCTAATATAACGACTCTATATTTTATAACAACTCTAAGAATATTTCAGAATAAAACATACGATGAGATACCCATTTGATGATTTTTATAAATGGGATGCCTATTTAATGATTCCTTAAATATGGAGTCTTTTTTTTTCCCTTGCTTACCTCTTTAAAATATTATTTTATGAAAAAAAAAAAGTCTAAAAACTGATAGGGAAGACCCTGACATTAATTATTCCCATTGTTTTGGCTATCGCGTTGCTAATATTTTAAAAATTAGATAATATGTAAAACTATTGGGTTATTCAATAAAATTAGTTTAATTAATTAATAGAAAATAATATATAAACGTAATTATGCTTTAAGAAAACTACCTATAATAATTCAACAAATGATTAAGAAGACTAAAAAGTAATTAATAATAAATAATTAATTGTTAGCTCTATCACAATTGATCAGGTTACGGTGCAATAGTAGAACATCTAATTTGATTTTCAAATATTTACAATTTAATTTTCAGCTACGGTGAATTTATAAATTTTTCTTCTAAATGGAATAATAAATCATGAATATATATTGAGACTATCTACACAAGTGCCTTTTAATTTACTTTGATAATTAATAAAAAAAAGTTGTGAGATTGAATCGTTCATTTCCAAAATTAATCAAGCATTTAAATATTCAATGCTAATCAAAAATAAATAAATAATGGAATAATTGATTGTTACACTGAAGTAATCTTCAGCCTTTCCATGGGTAGTAAGAACTTGAGCTCAACACTCGGTTCAATGTTTTAAAAAAACAAACAAACAAACAATATAGTGCATGATATTCTCTAATAAAAAATAGTTACTTTGTCTTTATTGTATGGTTGTTATATTTTTAATGGAATATAATTGACTATTATACAAACTCTAGAGAATACATTTCTTAGCCAAATAATGTTGAACTAAATTTGAGACTTGTCAAATTACGTCTAAGCCTCTCGACTATGAATATTTTAGCCTCCACTTCCTCTCTACCAGAATTTATCTAATAAGTAAAAGATATTGACAATTTCTTATTTAAGTTTGTTGGTACGTAGCTAAAGATAAATAAAAAATTATTGAATTTAAAAAATTTAAACTTATTTAGTCTATCGAGATAAGTCTGACATGTTAATTAACAGTTAATCGTAAAAGATTGAAATCGTCAATCTAACTGTCTCCATCAGCTTGTCCCACATTCATTGTGAGGGTCCTATGAACCTTGACGTGATGGTCAAGATACATAGAGATCATCTGAATCGACCTCCTTTGAAATCGATTCATATTTTATCCGTAAGCACCGTCGTATCTTAGCCACCACGCCATCCTCATAGGATTGATAGTTAGCAATACTAAATTAGAAGTTTGAGCTATCGAGTTAGATTGATTTGAATGTGAAAATAAGAATGGAATGAGTTTGATTGTAGATTGAAATAGAAATAAATTTAGTCATTCTAATAATATTATTTGGTTTATAAATTCGGAACGGAGGCAGAGGCGATGCGAGTGTCATCGTCAATGGGCAACAGCACCGTCGACGACACCATCGGTGCCCATCGTCGGCCTCTATTAGCCGTCGATGACCATCGACCGTGGACGACACCGTCGTCGATTGTCGACCATCAGCCACCAACGCTCGATGGGCGACGATCGGTGATCGACGATCGACGATCACCGTCAATTGACGATCGCCAACGACCGACGACCATCGCCTGGTGGGCGACGGGCTACGATCTGCGAGCTGCGATCGATGGGCCACGGCAGGCGACAAATGACAAACGATGAGCTGCGGTTGGTGGGCTACGACCGACAGGCAACGGTGGACGGCGAGCCGCAAGCGACGAGCTGCGGTCGGCAGGCTATGACCGATGGGCGACGGTGGATGGCGGACGACGGACGATCAGCGGACGATCGACGGGTGGCGGCCGATTGGCGATGAGTGGCAAGCGAAGCGGACAGCATCTGCGGCACGCGATCGGCGGATCACGATGATGATCACGATCGATGGGCGACAACCAACAAATGACGACGGACAACAACGAACAACGACGGATTAATGGGAATGAAATCCAAACTCAATTGAGAAATGATTTTTAAATCTCATTTCTAGATCCATTAATCAAATACTTTATATAATTTCAGTTCTTATTTTTTTCATTTTAAATCCATCAACTAAACGACGACACTGAGCTAGTATCAAAGGCTAAATTTGTCGGGGGAGGACGAGTTAGCAGAGAAAAGTGAGCTGGCAAGGAAGACTGAGCTGTCAGGGAAGACCAAAATGTTAGGGGCGATCGAATTGCTAAATTGTTTCGCTAGGTGTCTAGGCAAGAAGGTTGAGTTATCAAGAGACTGAGAAAGGGAGACCAAACATGGAGGATGATTTCCCAAGAAGGAAGAAGACCGGGCAAGAAAGCAGAGCTACTAAGCAAGGAAGTATAATTATTGGGCAGAAAGGCAAAGTTATTGAGTAGAAAAGTAAGCATGTAGGGCAGGAAAAGCCTAACTACCTAGGAAGGCCATGTTGGAGCTTTAATTTGTTCAGCACAGTCAAGATTTGTAACTAACACCGTCTTTTTAACACTGATTAATCTCCCCTGTAACGTCATTTAAAAGTTTTGATGGAAGTCTATTTTCTAAGATATAATAATAATTCAACCACATTTATCAACTAAGCATTGATTGTTTTGTGACGAACTAAATATTATATATTATCCGAACGCTATTATATGGAGGTGGAGAAATTCGAGGATCAAAGATTCATCGTAATTTATTTCTCTTACGATAATTTAAAAACGGATTAATAAAGATTATTAAATTAATATATTCCAACCTTTTGTATAATAAAAGCGGAGAAACGATGAAGACGATGGAGATTTCGAATTATATTGTCCGCTGTCCAATGCAAAAGAAAACTCCTTTTATAAGTATGGAAATTTTGATGGACATTAAAATCTGTCAATTAATCACTATTATTTGACCATCCACTTTGGATTAAAATTTCATCAACAATCCCCATAAGAAGATTGAGTGGTTAGTGTGACAGTATAATTATTATAGTGAGTAAGAATCAATTCCTGAATATTATAAAAAATTTCAAAGATATTTATCTTCTCACTCTATTAATGTTCAATTGGGTACAAAAATATCATCCGTGATTTATTTTTCTTATGATAATTGTGAAATCGACTGATAGAGGTCATCAAGATGACAATTTCACCTTTTGTTACGATTAAAATTCTATCAATTACTCTCACAAAAAAGGTCGGATGGTTAATGCGATGACAAATTTATTACAATTAAGAAGGATCGATCTTTGGGATTGTAATTTTTTTTTCTTTTTTGAGATATTTGTCCTTCTGTTATGTTAGTGCTTGGTTGAGTAAAATTTTTTATAATTGTTATAAAATCGATCAATAAGTTACAATTGAAATTCCATCAGCTGACAATTAATGATCAATCATTTAAAAAAAAATTGTAAGTTTGAGTTAGACCATCACAAAGCGATCAATTGCAGCCAGTAGGAGGTGTCATGTCACAAACTATATCGACATGTCATATAAATGGACGAACTGGATTTGAGCTTGCTCCAGATAGAATTTTGTGACATCACGTGCAATATGTAAATAGGTCGATCAGGATCATAACCCGACCACGACCTCTCCTTTCGATCTTTACCAATTCTCTTATATTTTCTGTCTCCCCGTGATGAACCAGAAATGGATCGTGCTTTGAAAAATAAAACCTGGATTAGTATCCAGAATTTTATTTAAAAGGCAAATCAAACAAGCAGAAACTTCACAAACTTCACAAAGGAAACACACAAATTCAGAAGTAGAACTTAAACTCTCAAACTTAGAAGTAGAAGGAATGACTTGCTCGGTTATGTTCAAGTGTGTCAAATCCCTTACCACTCCTGGCCTTTTATAATGAAGAGTATGTTGTATTAAAGATGGAGCGGGTGCTCTTGGGGCCCCATCAATCCTTCAGCTTTAACACCCTCTCTTATTATAACAGGCTTTACAGCACACATTATTCCTTTCCAGCTAGTGTTCACATGTTTGAGAAGGACGACTCTCCGAGGCTCAGTCCTTTCAAACTGCTTTTGTCATGGGCTCACCACACTTTCTAGGGAGGCATCTGCCTTATGTCCCTATAAATGTCACTTAAAGTATTCGAGACACGCCATATGCCCCTTCTTATCTTCTCAATCTCGTGAAACTTAGTGACGAAGTATTTCTGCTTTGGCCCATGCCACTATCTTCTGCAATTAAAGTTAGATTCCTTTGCTTGTTGGATCAACTCAAGTTCCTTCAAAGCTAAGGAAAGTTGTTGGATGACGCTCTCCTCAATGTCTGTCATCTTTTTCCTCTTGTCATGTTCCTCAGGGAGGAATATATTCTTTTGAGTTGCCATAACCAATGCTTCATATTGGATTAGCAATTTATACTCAATTGACGTTGTTACCTCAGGGTGAAAAATCCTGGTCCATTCATCTTCAATCTTGATCATGTTGACTGCTTCTTCATTTCCTTCGATGAGGCGTGATAGTGAATCCGCAAAAACATTTAGCTTTCCATCTACATATTCAAAGTTTACCTTGACTCCTGTGCCAGTAACAAAGTCTGTGAAAGCTATCCATCTGACCCTTGATGGTTTATTTCTGGAGGTCTTATTGTGGAAACTAATAATAGTCTGACAATCCATCCTCAAGGTGATTTCTTCCTTGTCCATATAGTGAATCTTCAGGGCTCAGAGTTTCCATTGCGGCATAAATCTCTGCATCGATTGCTGACTTAACAGTTGGAAATTTCCCATGCGCATAGGCACATATTTTCTCAGAGCTTCTTGGATCAAACTTAGATTTCTTCCATTTATAGACTCCACCCCATCCAGTTATTGATCCATCTGTTTCAAGAATTATATATGCATTTTCTGGGGGAACCTCCAAGTCTGGAAATTGTTGTACCTGTGCCTTAATTTGCTTAACAATATCCCAATCCGAAGGTTTCATCCTCTTATCCCCATGTGGGGATGTCTTCTCATAAAGAGGTCCCAACTCGGTGCTCAAATTAGAAATATAGGTCCTGACATAATTTAGAATGTCAAGCCAAGACCTAAGACTACTCTTCGTCTTGAGTTGTTCCTCTTTGAATTCTGTGATCTTCTTAATTATATGGGGCTGAAGTTTTAACTTTCCTTCTCCGATTTCAGCACCTAAGAATTCAATCATTGGAACTGCGAGCTTGTATTTGGTGGGTGAAAGGATCAACCCATTTTCTTCATAGATTTTTAACATTACTTCAAGATGTCCAGCATGTTCCTGCTCCGAAGAAGAGAATACCAAAATATCATCAATGTATACAGCAATAAAACTTTCAGTACCTTGGAAACAATTATCCATCTTCCTTTGGAAAGTCACCGGCGCATTCTTCAGTCCGAATGACATTACAAGCCACTCGTATAATCCAGAAGGGCTTATAAAAGCCGTCCATTCCACGGAAGAAGGGTCCATGACAATTTGATGAAAGCCCGATTTGAGATCAAATTTTGAATATATTTTTGAATTTCCCACCTTCTTCAGGATAGTATTAATACCTGGGAGACTGTATTGGTCTTTATAGGTATTATCATTCAGAGTCTTGTAGTTGAATACCATCCTTTCCTTGCCCTTCACTTCCTTCTTTGTCACTGAATCAATAGATGTTCCTGACTGCACAATCATCGCCATTGTTCTGTGCCGACTTTTACTTGGTCGAATTACTTTCAATTAAAGCAGAGCCTTGATATGTTTCTCGAAAGTCTGCTTCATTTGTGGTGTGACATGAGACAATGGTTTATCCTGAATGGTTATATCAGGATTGATGATTTCTATCTTGCAAACAATTTTATTCTTTGCCCAGTATTTCAGCGGATCTTCACCTATAAAACCTTGATCTCTTAATCTTTCCAGCAAATTTTCATGTTTCTTCAGAATTTTTGGATTTGATGGACTCATTGTATAGAAGACCTTTTCTTGGATGTCAAGATATTCATCCTCATCCATTCTCAGTTCTTGAATGGCATGTACAACTGCTTTGTTTGTAGTAATTGAAGTAACATTCTTATAAATTGTGATTAAATTACCTTCAATTCTTAGTCCACCTTGCATGTTTATGATAAAATTGCAACCTATGACCATCTGGATGTCATCTCCTAATGCCATATCAAAAGAATATGTAAAAGGGATTCTGAATTTGTTATCCCCAATAATCATTTGTCAACCCTTCAGCTTCCACTTTGCAACCTGTCTTGAGTTAACACCATTTATCACAATGGCGTAAGGATTCCTCTCCAATACTTTCTCAGGAATAGCCCTTTTGTCAATGCAACATGTAGTGACACCTATGTCCAATATCACACTAACTTTTATAGGAGCATTATCAAGGATTTCAAGGATTATCATCATATTGTAGAGTCTGTTAATCATTCTTCTTGGGTGGTATTCTTCATTGACTTTTGAAATGATCCGCTCCTCAAGATAACTGAGTTGCTCCTTTCCTTTCTGTAAATCTTCCTGATTTAATTCCTCCAAGTCTTTTTCCAGCTCCTGGTATATACTATCATTAATTTCCTTCTTGTTCAAGCGGTCAATCTCCATTTGCAATTGTCTATTTTCTGCGAGAAGAAAATCAATATATTCCAATAGTTCTTTGACTAAAGCTTTATCATTGAATTGAACTGGTGCTGGTGCAGTTATGACTTCTTGCTTTAGATAATAATCTGCACAAGGTGCGCATGCAGTTAATTTACAATGACTGCAATGGATCCTTGACCTAATTCTGGTCTCTCTGCCGCAAAACTTGCAGCCAACATATATTGTTGGAACTTCCTAGTTGAATTGCCATGTATGGTCACAATAAGCCTGCTCCTCAGGGATGTTAATCTGTACCTGCCATCCTTTTTCTTCTCCAAATAATACAAATAAAAGTTCTTTAGAAGGAAGAGTATTGGTTACCAGATTACAGTGTTGTTCTGTATCTATTTCTCCTTCAGATATACTGCAGATGACATCACTTTCTATTTCATCTTGGTCAACAGAGACCACATCAAATTCCTCTGGGAGATCTATTTCATTCAGCATTGCTATTCTTTCCTTATTTCCTGTTTTATTTCTGTATTCCCTCGCAAAATGTCCTTCCTCCCCACAAATATAGCATTTGTATTTCTTCACTTTTGTTCTATCATGCTGGTACTTCTTCTTGATCACACGAACATGTGACTTATGAGGCTTTCCTATGTAGCTTTGGGCTTTTCTCAGGCCATACTTCTTTTGTCCTTAGTAATAATTGGGAAGAGGTATCTGGGAGCAAAATTGTAAGTCCTTCAAGCTCCTTTGAAGAGAAGTCTGCTTGCACATCTCTGTTAATTCTTGATATGCATGATGAATTCTTGGTAGAACACCAATTGTATTTCCTGGGTATCTCTTTTGGAATTTCTGTTCAAGATAATTACCAATTAATGGAGGCATTTTACGATAAAACTTACTTGATAATTTTTCATTTATGAACATCTTTCCAGTCTTAGCAGCCAACTCTTTGTATTGATTCATATAGTTTACCAATTATTTGGTACTTGGGCATGCTAATCTTTCAAGGTCCAAATAAGCTTGATTCTGCTCAGCTGTCGAACCTGTGGTTGGGTCTTCAAGTGTAATAATTCTCTTGATTTGTGACAGAACATTTTGTGTTTCGTCTGCTGCATTTATCAGTTTATCATATTGATCTGGGAACATCATCCTTCACTGTATAAAAGTCTTCTTCTCTATTTCACCCAATAAGTTTTCAATATATAGAACTTTCGCTCTTTTATCCGCCCAAATCTTTGAATCAATGACGTTTGTTGTGATGGATTCCCACATGGAAATAACATCATTATATAAACTAATATTACTTGGTAACACAAGTAAGAAACCTATTTGCTGTTGAGCGGGAGGTAACTGCCATTGTTCATTATTATAACCTTCCCTGAATCTCCCTACCCTCGAATTTGCAAAATCTATAGTACCGTAGGGGTTTGCTCTTGTTGCAGGTCTTGAAGCAGGTCCATACTGAGGTGGTCCCATCATCGAATCTTCGGGAGGATTATATGCAGAAGTGGCTCCAGATGAAGCTAGCACATTCCTTAACAATGGATAATCCATTTCGGGATAATCTATTTCTGTAAATAGCATTTCCTCAGCATCAGATTCTTCATTAAATTCTTCCGATTCCTCGAATACTGTTTTTGAGGAGAAGAAACTATCATCATCAGAATCAGAATTTGCATGACTCCCACCACCTTCCGCGAATGGATTTATCCATTCATCATCATGGAGCATCAATAAAGCATCAATCTTGTCAAGTTTGAGAAATTGACGGAATCACACTTCCCATTCATCATCAGATGAGTCGCCGCTATGGATTGGTTGTTATGGTATTGTAGGAGGACATAGTTTCATCATCAATGCATCCCATTTTGGAGTCCTTATTTGGGTGCTGGATTGTCCGAAGCCTTGATATTGCCTTGATGTTTCGGATAATTTCTCCACATGTTGTACTTGTGGAGTACTCACTTTCTCCAATATTAATTGTGCAACTACCTCACCCTGGGACAGTTTTAGAGTGTTTGGATTCATATTAAAAATAAGAATATATACCTGTCCTCGATAGTCATTGTCAATGATGCATGCACCAATTTGGATTCCTTTCTTCCATGAAATGCCAAATTTTGGTGCAATTCTTCCGTAATGGCCTTCCGGTATTGCAAAGGCTAGACCAGTCTCAATCAATGCATGACCCCAAGGCTGTATTTCATAGTTATAGCATATTGAGAGATCATACCCTACTGATCCTTCAGTTTTTCTTGTAGGTATATTGGCGTCTGGATTTGTCTTCATCACCTCAAAAATTGGTTCTTCTGCGATCAGTACTAAAAGTAGTTCTTGCTCAACTTCTCCAAGCTCTACATCATCTTGATTAACTGCTGTTATTCTGTTTTCAGCAGTAGAAATGTACCCCTCAAATTGTAATGAAATGCTTCCATCTAATAGAGTCCTTGTTTCAACTCTTGTTGGCGCCATAGGATTTCTTCTTGCAGATGGCCTCAGTATCCATCTTTGTTGTTACAGTTCTTCAATTGTGAATCTTGTTCCAGGGATAACATTTACTCCTCTACTTGCCAAGTAGTCTATTACATTTTGAACATTATAGGAGAAATTAGTCAAACTTGTGTTAGTTAATCTTCCGACCATCATCCTGGTAATAAGCAGATTGTTGGTCCCTCCCTGCAATTCTTGATACCCATGAGTTTGTATAGATAATTCAACATGATTCGCAAAATCTTCAACATTAATTATTAAATCTGGAATAACATATACCATTTGGGTACCTCGGCTTAGATTCATCTCTATTGTTGCTATTATGAATCTATCACCTCTCCACCTTGTATCTCTGAGGACCACTAGCACTATAGCTCCCGTGTTCGTGTTTCTTCGGTGTAGGACATGAATTTGAATCATTACTAGACCCATATGGATGTGATGAAATCCTGCTTCTCGGTTGCTGTAGTGACTTTCTTCAGCCGCGGCATTTGTTTTGGTCGACTCCTACTGACGATCCCTTGCCTTCTATCATGTCTATGCATATACAGTCCTCGTTAATTAGAGTGGCATGGATATTATTATAAATAGAATTTTCATCTAAATTTTTTGTTGATCAACGGATCAAAAGGTACAGCGCAATTTATCTTCTTTTACTATTACAGAGGAATCGATCGTAAAAAATGCTAAAGACGAATATAATCATGTCTATGTATATATAAACCACAGCAGGCAGATCTCTACGTTAGCAGCCCTCTCCTCCCGATCCTTGCCCCAGAATCTTGTCTCACTGTGTCATTGGTAGCCATGGTTCGTCAGAATGAATAGCGTCGGTATTAAATTTTTGGTAAAAAATGATGATTATCATGGAACTTAGGCGTAAAAAAAGAAAAGAAAAGAAAAGTTTGACACGGATCAAAACGGCAAATTTTGGTGAAGACGATTGACGACGGATAAGAATCCACAATTGGAAGCGGGGCAAGCGGAGACGAAGAATCGACGTTGACATCGGAATTGGACCATAGCAGAGGCGAAGAGGGTATTTTTTAAAAATAAATTTACTATCAAAATGATATTGAAATTGATACGGTAGAATCCGAGACGACTGTCAGACCGTAATCACGATTGATACCTCCAAAGGCAACGTCCCTAACCAGTGGAAGATCTCTCCATGTATAAAACCACTTCTTTATTTGCAGGCCACAACAGCCTTCTCCCAGTGCCCAGACTGAGGGCAGTCGATCTTCTTGTGCTTACGATCATCCCCATTCACCTGATCCATGCGGAGACACTTTCCCTTTTGGATGTACATAGACGGAGAGGGACAAGATAACGTGGTGATTTTTTTTTTCTGGATACATAAAATGAGGACCTCAGTGATCGACCTGCCAAGTGGCGTCATGCTATTGGTCGAGTAGCTTTTGATAAGGTATTCCCCTTCTTCCCCCACACACACTGTCTTCTTCGCCCTCTTCCCACCGGTGATGCAAATCCTGTGGCTGCCGACGACCACCCTACTCCCGCAACGACCGTAGTTTCGCTCTGTACCAACAACTAATGGCCTCTATTCCCTCCGCTTCCTTCTCCTCGCCCTGCAGACAAGCCTCGGAGAGAAGGTCGTCCTTTGCCAGCGTGTGCTCCTCCTCTGTCACCCCTCTCCGTGGAGTTCGATTCGAAGTTCGTAAGATCAGCAAACGGATGGTCGTCAGTTGCGTGGCGGCCGCCGCAAGCTGTGAGTTTTTTCTTTTTTAAATCTGTTTTACCAAACCCTAATTTTGTCGATTACCCTGTTCGATTCTAGTTAGTAAGCTTCAAGTTTTCATCTTTACGTATAATAATATTTGGCACATCTTTTTCCGCTGTAATCGTCTTTTGTTCGTTTAGAGTTCGAGCGTGCGAAATCAATCATCTTTGCTAAGATTTCTTCTTTTTTTTTCCCGAGTCAGCAAGCAATATCCTTCTTTATGGTAGATTGTTTCTTGATTTTGGTGATTATCGTTTCATCTATCTTGTATAATATAACCTCAGCAAATCTGTTAGATAGCTTGCCATTTGATCGACCGTAGTAGGTTGAGCTCTTTATCAACAATCTTGGTTCTAATAGGTTTTTACTGGAATGCAGGAGTTGTATTTCCTTAATTCATGACAAACTGGTTCTCGTGCCTGTTTGATTTCCTTGAACTCTCTTTTTTGTTGGATTTTGATCTTGAAGGGTGTTTTAGTTCATCAACTTAGTTCCTATATCATCCTTCCATTATTCTATAGTATTTTGCATCTTTTTTTTAGATTTCCCACAGTTTCAATAGGTAAATTATGTTTAACGTAATGTCTTGATTAGAATAAATGAGCACAGAAAGCCGTTTCAGGCCCTCATGTTTTCATTCAATTCCTTTTTGGCAAAAAATTACCAAATATTTTTCTTCTTAGTGATCTATTACATGTTAACTTAGGCAAGAGTTATGAGATTAGACTTGTTCATCAATATCTTTATTTCTCCTTTTTTTTTTTTTTTCCATTTTACTGATTAGATGTGCCACCAACCGTATCAGAGACGAAATTGAGTTTTCTCAAAGCATACAAACGACCAATTCCAAGCATATACAACAATGTGTTGCAGGAGCTTCTTGTGCAGCAACATCTGATGAGATACAAAAAGACTTATCAGTATGATGCTGTCTTTGCACTTGGCTTTGTAACGGTATATGAACAGCTGATGGAAGGGTATCCCAACAGTGAGGATAGAGATGCCATCTTCCAGTCATATATCACGGCTTTGAAGGAGGATCCTGAACAGTACAGGTACTTGATATTACTGCAACACTTACTGATAAGTCTTAAAATTTATCCACCTTGAGCATTGTCCAAGCGACTCTTTGCATGAGAGTAAGTTTTCTCCTTTTCAGTGTACTGAATTTCAGTTACAAAAACATCCTCTTTGCTTACAAATGTGAGCTTGCCTGCTTTGACCCTGAAGATGCACTAAACTACCTTTTCTATGTTTTATACTTTCAAGAAGTATCCTGCAGCATCCCTTTAAGCTAAGAACATCTTTCGGTGATGAACATGAATTAAAGTATTCCACGATAGACCAATGTTTCAAAAACCTGACTAGACATCAAACCAAATAGGGCACTGGGTCTATGGTCAACAAGTCGAACTAGTCTAATGGAAATAAAAATAAAAAAAATAAATATTTACTTAAATATATCTTGATAATGCATATTTACTACTAACAAATATATTTAAAAATCATTTGCACCATATATAAATGTAGTATTTATACATCATCACATTATGAACCACAACCAACTGCACTCTTACTTGTTCAAAAATAAGATCATTGTATTGTTAAAAGCATTGTTACAATATATCACGACAAGAAATCACAAGTTTATGAATATTACATTAATACCATGGGCATATTGCAATCGCAATCATCATCAATATATTATCATAAATTCATGAAGCTCCTATAAATAATCATATTGATTACCAAATGACCAAACATATTAAGTAATTCATTAAAACTTGCATATTTATTACAAGTATTTTAATATTGTCATAGCATTAATAAAATAAATACTAATGCCAATAAAATATATTGTATAATTAAAAAAAAAAAACTATACCTTCTCTGCTGTGTGAAGATTGAAAAGGCAAGCAATAAATTGTTGTGATATTGATGATCAGTGGAAGGAATAAAAATTAAAAATCCAATGGGAAAATAAGTTTTGATTGAGAAAATTTAAATATTATAATTATTAGAAAATTGAATGATGCGAAATGATTTAAGGGACAATTTTTAAGTCAACATGCATGGCTTCACTAGGCAATTTTAGTTAAGTTCTTTTTTCCTTTTTTATTTTATTTTTCTAATCTACAAAATCCTGACGCAATGGTAAAGGTGTTGCCGTGTAACCTAGAGGTTACGGATTCAAGTCAAGGAACAATCTTTTGTAAAGTAGGATAAGACTGTATACAATAGATCCTTCCTTGGGATTCAAATTAATGGGAGTTTTGTGCGGCGGACCTCCCTTTTAATTTACAGAACCATGTTATTTTTCAATGTTTTCTGAGAGAAAAATGGAAAAACAGAGCTTGATCTAGTTTATCCAGTTCAAGGATTTTAGCTGGTTTAACTGGGCTTACAAGAAAACCAGTATTGCCTAGAATGAATGGCCTTTTGACTGACCGGTTTCTGGTTGAACTAGCTGGTCCAGTCCAATTTTTAAAACACTGCAATAGACTTCAAGAATTCATATGGATATAATTTCTCTGATTATAAGACTAGCTTTTGTTTATGCAGAATTGATGCCAAGAAATTGGAAGAGTGGGCGTCATCTCAGACTCCTACTTCTTTGGTAGATTTTGCCTCTAGGGAAGGAGAAGTAGAAGCCATTTTGAAAGACATCTCGGAGCGAGCTCAGGGAAATGGAAATTTTAGCTATAGTCGTTTCTTTGCAATTGGACTGTTCCGTTTGCTTGAGTTGGCAAATGCAACTGAACCTGCAGTGCTCGAAAAGGTTCTCTTTTTTCATTACATCAACTACATTTCCTTTAGTGGTTCCTTTTGATTCTTGTTTGCTGTCTAATTTGTTATTTTAAGTTACTAGGTGCTAGACAGTAACAGGTTGTTGAGTGAAGACACAAATGAAAACCTAGAAAAATTGAAGCCCACACTTTAGTAATATTAAGTCATTTGCATGTGTAATATAGATACATGCTTGACATATAACATGTAAATGCACCTGAATATAACACTCAAACTCTTACATCAGCTAGTAATTCAATCTAAAATAATATCCATAAATAAATTTCTAACGTTTTCACCATGACCACACAACATGTACAATATGACTCGTAAGTCTACATTTTATAACACCGCAATTAGTTGTGAGGCTGAATATTTGAGCTATCCAAATTATATAGTCCTTATCCTCATCGAGAAACAGTTCAAAGTAGTTAGACACTTCAGCTTTCCTTTTTTCTCTTTTCTGTCTTGTGATAGATAGCGGAGGAAACACAAATATCTAAATCATAACCAAATTAATGCTGGCCAAATACAAGATATAGGAAAGTAAGAAATCATCTGATACTTTTTTATTAGGCACACTATTGCATGATGTAAGCAACCTAGCACCTTCCTTGTGCCTAAGAAAAGTTGCCTCACCTCTATGCTCAAATTGTGGCATATATTGCTTTTGCATTCCTTTTACCAACACTGAATTTGCCTTGCTCTATTTTCTTTAAAAATAGACAATGGAATTACATATTTCACTCATAATGAGCCATCTTACTTTTGGTTTTTCACATTTTGTATTGGACTTGAATAAAACTTCCTTCATAACTCATACTTTATGTTTGATGTGGTAAGACTTATTAGCTTTAATCCCTCTTTGAATTGCTCAAGAAAAGCTCCATATTAGGAAGAACCAAGCATCACTATGAATCACAGTGTGGAGTTTGATCTGTATATAACCCTTCAAACTCCAATAGTTAATTTGTAGAATATACTTGACATTATGTGGCTGCGATTGTTGATTCATGCCTCCAGATCATTCATTTGAAGGATTGACTTTGTTGTCTGAGGCTCTAGCTTGTCATATAAGGTGGTCCAAACTTGTGCATACTCAATTCATGACAATTATTTGTGCATTGCTTTCTGTAGAGCATTAACTCAACCTATGTTCTTCTACAGCTCTGTTCTGCATTGCATATAAATAAGCCTAGTGTTGACAGAGATCTTGATGTATACCGCAATCTTTTGTCCAAATTAGTACAAGCCAAGGAGCTTTTGAAGGAATATGTTGACAGGTAAATTATTACTATAAAATATGTTCATTCTTTTTCTTCAAATTACTTTTGAAGTTTGTTCAATACCATAACTAGCCAAAGCTGTGCATCCTAACTATTGAAGTCTGTTCTTTTCTTCAGCATTAAACAATAAGTTTAGTGAAACTCTGTAAGAATAAGTATCACATTCTCCTTTTTTGTTTTCAAATTACTTTAGGAGATTATTGATAGCCAGCCATTAAACAACACCCCAACTATTTAGGGTTTGTTCGCCGTTAAACATTTTGGTGAATACTGCACAAAATAACGAGTACGGTTCTCCATAGGTTTATGATATGTTCCATCAGCCCCTGTACCTTATGGTTACTGCTATTTTTATAGTCAGAAAGTTAAAACGAAGTACCGTTCAAGCATTCTACAGTTGCACGCACTACAGCTTTTCCTTGAAAATAAATGATAAAATTTAAGTGTTAAAGCTCTATATTTGATTTCATGCCAAACTACCATGGAAGATTTGCGTATTGCTGATTATTTGGAACAAAATTAACACTATCTGTGCGGGTGGAAGTAATTGGTATGAGGAAAAGAGATTGGGATCCCCTCCACTAAACGCTAATGTCTAATGTAGCTATTGTTGAATGTCGCTTGTGCAGAGAAAAGAGGAAAAGAGAAGAAAGATCAGCATCTCAGAAGGCTAATGAGGCCATCACACAGTTCATAGGAGATATTTCTGTCTTTTGAGCACTGACTTTGCGGCATCACGACAGGAAACAATCGGTAGCTAGTTCTCCTTTGCAAGAAGCTTGAGCCTGATCAGTACTTTTCTACTTGTTTGCAAAAGCAACTCCAAGTTACTAGGATTGTGTTATGCGGCTATCTTTATGCACAATGTTTTATTTGGGACAATGAGTAAGCTTCATAAGTGTATTCATCTGCTTCATTTGTTTCACTTAATATTGATACCTTCTTCTCGGATATACAGTCAGCTCGTTGTTACTGAAAGAGTATTCAAACGACTTGGTAGTCAAGATGGGCAAAAGTATAAACTTTCATTTATTATGGGTTATTGATGCGATATTAACACTCACAGCATGACTTGCTTTGAACTATTTCTTTCGAGTAAGCTGAATCGAAGAACGTTCTGCAAATAGAAAACTATGTCCCAAGTATCTGCTGTGTGTATCTCTTGACTTGAGATGTTGCCACGGTGAACATGTATACCTTCTATCTAAACATTGGGCACTACAATGCAAAAGAGGCCTAAGGAAAGGTAAACTGTCCATGACGTTGACATTAAGGTGTTGTTTACATGCTGGGAAGAATGAGAGGAGAAAGAAATTTTATCCTCTAAATCTGATTACCTAAGTTGAGGAAAGAGGACAAGAAAAAAAAAATGATAAGAAAGAAAATGGTGATGTTGTTCATGATCTACCCTACAAACCTTGACTTGTGCAGTGTTGTTCCATTGATGTCAACCCCACATGCCGTCTTGTTGTTGCCCATGGACCTCCACCATGTTTTTGAACTGTTCACTAGCTCACTCATTGCTCATGATCTCATCTACAAACTCCAACCATGCATGTGATTTCATCTGTGGCCTTGGAACTCCGCTGTTGTCTGGAACCCTGTAATCGTCAGCATAAAAGGGCAAAAGAGTTCTTTCTTGACTATCCCCTGCAATTTTGCTCCAAAATCACTGTGAAGAGCGATGCGGGGCACTCTTCCACGTTTGCACAGGTTCGTTTCAACAAACATTTTAACTCTAAATTTCATTGTGAAGGCTTGCACATCACCATAGCGATCTTAAGGTCCTGCCGAAAATTGAAAATTAAATTTTATTTTCACTGTAAAATTTAAAAATTAAGTCCTATTTAGTGTTAAAAATTTATTGGGCCTTGGACGAGGGTACTAATAGCCTTTTCCCAGAGTCGGCTTTATTGTCGAACTCATCTACCTTTTTATATTGTTGAGAATCGCCTCTCATGTGGGTTGTCACATAAGACCAGGATCGACTTCTTTTATAGAAAAATGTTGGATTTCAAGAGGACAATTAGAGCTGTCAAATTGGGTTGGACTCGTCGGATTGGTCCGCCCCACCAAATAATTTAAGCGGGTCGGGTTGAAATTTTATCAACCCGTCATTTTGATGGACCTAAACGGATCGACCCGCGTTGGTTGCGAGTCTAGACGGGTCGGCCCGCCGTGGATACGGGTTGTCCCGCGGGTTGAGAAATGCCAAAAGAGTGAACATGTGAAAACAAAATTGTATAAGTTTTTTGACCAATATTTTAATATTAACAAGACAAGTTTTTCACCACCACAATCTTCTTTTATCACACATACACCTCAACAAAATATAAAATAAGTTAAGAGCAAAAAAATAAAAGAATATTTGATGAAGTACTCTTTTTTTTTATATACTCTAATTGTTTATATTATCTTATCACTACTATTCTAATCAATATAGGAAATAATGACATATTAAAATTAAATAATTACAATAGCTAAAAAATCTCAATTGAATTTCTATTTGGAGGAGCAAAAATTTACATTTATATAGACTAGTTCATACTCCATGATCGAGTTCTAGTGATGCACACCACCACTAATAAACTTCTCCTTCTTAGAAAATACTTCGGAGGTGGAGAAATCTCTTGCAACAAAATTAAACCAGTAATACAAGAAATACAACCAAATACAATATAAGAATGAAATACAAGTAAAGAAAATTTTACACAAAAAGCTTTTGATTGCTTACTTGTTAGTTGCTTTGGATTGCTCTTGAAGGTCTTGAATGCAACAACACTTCCTCTTCAAAATTGCCCCAAAAATCGCTTGCAAAATCCCCCTAGCTGCTCCTTTTATAACTTGCATCAGGTTGATTTCGCACCTAGCAATTGACTACCAAAAGACACCAGTCGTCTGCTAGCCTATCCGTTGTCTTATAACGACTCCATCCAAGTTGGAATCTGCCCAACGAATACATCAGCAGTCAACTTCCCTTACCAGTAGTTGACTATTGCCTAATAGTCGACTACTCAACAATCTATGCACTGTTATAGTGTCATCAGTCGACTGTCCATCCATGACAATCGACTGCTCAAGGTCAATCGATTGCCCATACATGGCAATCGACTGCTCAAGGTCAATCGATTGCCCATACATGGCAGTCGACTACTAGTGACATATAGCAGCAGTCGAGCTACAGTTGGCTACTTGTCAGTTGATTGGTCATAATCTCAGTCGACTGTTGCAAGTCAACTAAGCTCTCGAGTGTTGAACACTCTATCAGTCGACTGGTCCATAACTCCAGTCGACTGGTAAACCTCAAACATGAGGTTTAACCCAAGTATGATCTCCTCATATTTGATACTCATCCATAGCCTAGACCTAAGCCTTTTAGTCACCTCCATCAGTCTCACGTCTCTCAGATCCCTCGAGTCTGCAACTCTTCATCCTTCGCGTTAGCCTTCAGGTGCTTCTATCGGTTATGTCATGTTATTCGGATCCTTTGCCAAGGTTCATTTGGACTTATGCTACAAAGACCACATGCTTGAATTTTACGCTGCCAAAACCTCACCCTTGGACTTCCTTGCCAATATCCATTTGGACTTACACCGCCAAGAGTACATGCTTGGACTTTACGCTGCTAAACCTATAAACTTGGACTTTTCCCTTTACCAAGTACCCATGACTTGGACTTTCAATTGCCAAGTACCTATGACTTAGACTTTCCAATTGTCAATACCATACTTAGACTTTACGCTGCTAAACCTACAAACTTGGACTTTTCTCTTTACCAAAGTACTCATGACTTAGAATTTCAATTGTCAAGTACCCATGACTTAGACTTTTCAATTGCCAAGACTATGGTTGGACTTTTCATGCCAAGACCATGCTCGAACTTTCCTTGTTAACTCCATGTTGGACTTTCCAATTGTCAAAGTTCACTTGGACTTTACACCGCCAAGACTACACACTTGGACTTATGTTGCTAAGACTTTACCTTTGGACTTCCCTTATCAAATATCCATATTTGGATTTTCCCTTGTCAATTATCCAAACTTGGACTTTCGAGGTTGATTTCTCTAACAATCTCTCCCAAACAATCTCCCTCATATGACTTTGGATATCTCAATCATCCACTAGTCATGTGGCCAACATATGATCAAACCATATAGTTAAACAATGGTCACATCCATTGTCAAACATCAAAATACTACTCGAATGTCACTAGAGTTTGGTCAACATTGACCCGGAGCCTATTGCACCAACAATCTTCCTCTTTTTTATATTTGATAATACCTTTAAGTTAGACTAACAATAATCCAACTTAACTCTTCCAATGCCAAAGCATAGTGATGATTTACCTAACTTAAACCTTACTTCTTCCCCTTTGGCATATATCAAAAAGACTACCAAGATTTTTAATGTCTCATCTCTCAAAGAGATCCTACATTCTCCCCCTTGGTCCAAAAATATCTTGGAGGCCTTTAGTCTTCCTAGTGATAAGCCTCATATCACTAAATGAGAGGCAATCCATAATGAAAGTTTACCAAACCTTCACTTCTCCCCCTTTGGTCAAAATTGCATCCATCATCCCTTGATAGATACACTCCCCTTAAAGGCTTGCTCCCCCTTGACCATTGCACCAACAATATCCTTGGAGAGTTCCTAAGCTTATAGGAAACTTAAACTATCAAAAATAAGGGTAAAAGTTCAAACTTGAACTTTAACCTCCCTTAAAATTCGATACTCCACCCTAAATAATTCTCCTAATCATTTCCAATAATAATTTCACCCTTCCAATACTTTCCAAAGCATATCCTAGGGTTAGAAGATGTTAGGGTAACCTAGGGTAGCTGATACATGGCTAAACAAACCTTGCTCAATCGAAATCAACACCATTAGTCAACTGAAATTAGAAATCACGATCGTTATTGATCAATGATCGCTTCCAAGCAAAGAATGACTAGAGAAATCAGTTTCAGAAATTGAATTTTTGAAAAGCATAAGTAATTATATGTAATTTGAAAAATTCTAAAAATTCATATGCATATTACTTACATGAAATACTATGGGTGAAAAATAATTTTAAATTAAAATACTCATTAAATTACAAAATTGATACAAAGTTCAAAACCATTGAAATTTCAATATTTTTGTTTAACTTTGTGTCAACTTGTCCAATGGTGATTGCTATCAAAAGATAAACTTCACCAAAGTTTTTCAAAATTATTTTAAAATTTTTTTCAAACCTTATTTTGAACCGTGGTCTATGGGCTAAATGTATATGACTTGTACATTAGCTTTTCTCATGATTCATCAATGAAATATTATGAATTTGAGTTCATCTAGATGTAAGAACTATGCACCTTGAACTTAACTCATTTTTTTATCATCTCACATGTATCTAGGGTGTATCAATACACACACATATCAATTTAATATTTTTGTGAGATGTGTATTTTTGTTCTTCTTTATTTAAGGTTTCATACATTTTATCTAGGCAACTATATTTGATTCCCTTATTATGAGACTTCAAATCGTGTCATTGTCCTTAATTTTATTTTAATTATTCTAAATGTATGAGATATGATCATGACATAAATGATAGCATAAATTAAAATATTTTCCAATAATTATGATATCATAGCATAAAGATAGACCTAAATACAAACATGACATATTAACTTAACATCAAAGCATAACAAATAAAATATAAAGGTATAAGAATACCTAGATTTCAAGCCTAATTGTCATTTACTAGGATTATATCAATTTGTCATATTGCCTAAATTTTCCTCAAGTGTGCCAAAAATCCAAAATGACACACTATTACTCTAAAATCTAATTGTGCCAATTATAATTAACTTTTGAAACTTCTCAAATTTTATTGGCACATCCTAAAATATTTTAGGATATAATTCTAAACTCATTTCTAAGATATCACTTAACCTTGAAAATGTCTAAAGTGTCAACTCTACTATGGTTAGATTAACTATCCGTCCATTTAGGATTGACACATCCTAAACTCATCTAGCGTGATAGAGTCATGCTCTTAGGAATCCAATATCTATTAGAGCTCCTTGAGTTTTGTAAGTACTCACTAGGGATAACTTCCCTAGCTACCCTCCTAATGACTCTCCTAGGCTTTGAAGTCTTGGTCATTTGAATCTTCTCAACGTTAACTCTAGAGGTAACTCCCCTTGTAACCTTATTAGTGGCTTTCCTAGGTTTCTTCAAAATCTTAGCCACTAGACATTTGTCATGGTCAACTCTAGGATGACCTCTCTTGTGACCTTAGTATTCCTAGACCTACACTTAGTTCCATAGTCAAATGGAACATTGTGGTAGGTAGACATTGTTGGAGGATTGGTGGTCGGCTAGAGGGGGGGTGAATAGCCTCTTTATCATAGATGATGAAATTCGGTCGCTTAGTCATCTACGAATTAAGGTTAGCGCAGCGGAATAATAAAATCAAAGACAATTAAGCAAATGCAAGAAGTAAAGGAGACAAACGCTAACAAAAATGCGTAACGTGGTTCACGACCCTTGCCGCTAGTCCACGACCCGATTCGTTCCAAGGCGAATCACTCCTTAACCAATCCACTAATCTCTCATTTGCACAAAGCTAGGTGGAGGTAACCTTTCACACAAGAATCTCTCCTCTTACAATAAGATGAAATTAAATACAAGGAAGAGGAGGAAAATCGTATAAGCACTTGGGAGTGTGTTTAGAGTCCAAGCATTACCCATCCCAAGTGATCTAAGGCCCCTTCTTATAAGGAAGAAGCCATTATTCCTGTTGGGCACCGAGCAGTCGACTGATGCAATAATTAGTCAACTGCTGCTGTAGCCGTTGCCTCATAACAGCTTCATCCACGTTGGATTCCAACCAACGACTCACATCACCGATCGATCTTCCCATCACGATCGATGGAGCCAACAATGAGTGGTCGACGAGATCACCGACCGCCAAAGCTTCTATGGCGATTCAACGGATCACCGACTACCATCCCTTGGTAATCGATCGATGAGGCAGTCGATCGTCATCCTCGACAATGATCGCTCTCGCCGTAACTACCAGCCAAACACCGGCCGAATCCATCGACGAGCAATGATACCTACCTATAGCAATGACCGTGTCGTAAAACCTCAAACCAACCTTTGGTTGAGCATCCGACACTTGACTTAGCCATTCGACCAAGTTCACCTATGAGCTACCCCGTCCCGGGTTACAATCGCTCACTCTCATCTCCCTTGGAGTCCTTCGCCTTGAAGCTCTCTTCGTCCGATCACATCCTTCGAATGCACCAAGCGTACGGCTTCGCAATGACATCTTTCGCATCTCATCCTGAAGTCTGCTTCCTTGGCTTCACTCCAATGCTCCTCGTCTGGCGGTCCCTCAGATGCATCAAGTGCATGACTTCGCAATATCATCCTTCACCGACTCAAGGACCGAGTCATGAGATGGTGATCTTGCCAATGCTTCGTCAAGCTAACCATGTGTGAATTACTAAGTCCTGCACGACTTCAACACACATATCAAATCCACAAATATCCTAACTTAAACCCTTTGCTACACACATCATTCATGGGTTGATTGCCCTAACAATCTCCCCCTTTTTGATGTGTGACAACAATGTTTAAGTTAGGTAAAACATTAACATAAAAACATAAGGAAGGAAAGCATGTAAAGTATGGATATCAAACATGAATATCAACTCCCCCTTAATACATGCAACTCCCCCTTAACACATGTTAATTCCCTCTAGCATGAATAACTTAAACCCAAATATTTCTCCCCCTTTGACACCATCAAAAACATCTAACATAAGTTGTATAAGCATGACATCAAGTCTAGGGAATGAAAATCACCAAAATCTAACTCAAAACCTGATAAAATAGGTTACTATGCTCATGTACAGTATATCAGTTGACTGAATTAGAGCATCAGTCGACTGGAACCCAGATTTCAGGATTTTTTAATTTTGGAACCCGATTTCAGAAATGCATTAAAAATTTTAGGAAATTCGAAAAATCATAAAATTTGAGGAACATATTTCTCATAAGTCCCTTTATCAGTGAAAAATGATTTTTCATGAAAATGAATTTAATTTTCAAACATTTGGCAAAAACTCAAAGATGTTGAAAAACACTAAAGTTTTTATCAACTTGAAAGCCTAGTTTTGCCTTGAATCATTTTAAAACATGAACATGCAGTTTATAAAACATGAAATAGTTTTAAAATATTTGAAATATCTAACCATGATCTTTGGGTAATATGTCTATGAATTAAACATATGCTCTCCTCATGATTGGTCTATTATTGCTATTATGATACCTATAATGACTCATCAAAATGGTATAATCATAAGTGAGTCATTTGTATTATCCTAACATCTCACCCATGCTATGTTTTCAATCAAGTTAGCCTATAGTGAGTGTGAGATGAACCTAAAGGTATTTCATACTTAACCATCAATTTTATGCAATTCTACCAAGGTTAAGTATTTATCATCAAAAAATACCCAACATGATCATAAAATCACATATTATCAATCATGATCAAATATTATCAATTATTGTATATCATGATTATAAATCAAAAAATATTCATGATTTCATATTATGATCACATTATCATCACCCAACACTTAATTAAAAATCATCACCCATTTATTCTAAGTCAACCTTTTAATATGATATAAAATAAGTCCACTCATGGTTGACTATCATAGAGTTTTCCTAACCCTTAAGGATGGACTTGGAAACCCAATATAAGTTCTTTCCAATAGGGTTAACCAAATACTCCTTAGGGATCCATTTTCTAGCTACCATTGTATGTTTAGCTTGACCCTTAGCAATTAGGCAATGGTAGGCTTTTTTATTCTTGGATCACTTATATCCTAGGTCTTTCTTATTAAAGCTAGCCCTTTGGATCCCAATTATCATGTTCAAAGTGTTGGAGCCAATAGTGAATTTTTCTAAGGCTTTAGTTAGGAAATCTACCTTTTCCCTTAAAGTCTTATTTTCTTCAATACATACATCATTAACATTTAGAGGAATATAATCATCATGTGAGCATGCATTATTAATACTAGAAGAAGAAGCATTATCATTAACATTTAAACATGCTTTTTTTAGCTTTTCTTCTAGGGTCTTAATTTGATTAAACATGCATTTGTTCTTTTTCTTAGCCTTAAACAAATCCCTAGTTAGGCTTGAAATCATAGAAACAATCTTTTTAGGGGAAAGATTTGTTACCATACTTTCCATATCTTCTTCCTCCGATTCCGATGAGGATGAAGATGAAGCTCCCCCTTCACTTGAGCTCTCATCACTTGAACTTCTTTCTTCTTGCTCGGAGGAGGTGGTCTCCAAGTCTTCTATTGCCATTAGGACAAGGCTTGTGAAGGCTTGATCTTCCTCCGATGAGGATGGATCATCCCATGTCGCTTTGTGTGCCTTGGCCTTCCCCTTTTCTTTTGTTTTTCTTTCTTCTCATTTTTTCTTGCTCCCCTTCTTCTTTTCTTCTTTCTTCCTTGCTTTTGTTCAAGAGGGGACAATCATCTCTTATGTGCCCCTCTCCTTGGCAATTGTAACAAATAATTTTTCTCCTTGGCCTTCTTCCCCTATCATGAGATTTATTAAATCTAAAACTTTTAAGTGCACGTCTTACCTTCCTTACCATATATGCTTCCTCATTGCTATCCATTGATGAGGAAGATGAATCTTCATTGGATGAGGAGGGTGGTGTATCCTTCTTTTTCTTCTTTCTCTTGTCAGCTACAAGTGCTACTCCCCTTGATGGCTTGATTTGTTCTTCTACTACTCCTTCAAGCTTTGTCTCATGCAATTCCATGGTGGAGAAAAACTCTTCTAGAGTGCTCACCTCTAGATTCTTCGAAATAAAAAGGAGTCCACCATAGAGCTCCACTTTGAAGACCGGGGGAAGACATCTATGACCTTCATGATCATGTCCCGGTTGGAGAGTTTTTCACCTACACTTGATAAACCAGTTATGATTTCCTTAAATAAAGAATGTAAAGAAAGTACCTTTTCTCTTTTTTCTAATTTGATGTTGCTTAGTTGAGAGCTGAGGAGATCCCTTCTTGCTAGCTTTGCCTCGGAGGTGCATTCATGAAGCTTGTAGGATATTTGAAGCCGCTAGAGGGGGGGGTGAATAGCGTCGTGTTCGTTCGTAGATGGAATTCGATCGTGGTTGTCTCTACAATTTCGTTAGCACGCAGTGAAATAGTAATGAAAGCAATAACGAAATAAACAATAATGCAAACACAAATATTTAACGTGGTTCGGAATCGAATGGTTCCTACTCCACGGATTGGGTTCGTACGAACCCTAGCGATGCCAATCACACACCACTATGATAAACACTCCTTCTCAACACAAGTCGGAGGCGGAGAAACCCCTTACAAGCAATCTTACAACAGTAAGAAACAAAAATAAGCAATTACAACGATTTATATGAAAGACAAGTAAAGAAAAACTTTACAACTCATGCTTTTGATTGCTTGAATGCTTGGTTGTTTGATTAGCACTTGGAGACCTGATTTGCAGCAACAAATCACCCATAAAGCTCTCAAAAACCGGATCCATTTTTCTCCATCACAAGCTCCTTTTATAGCTTTAACGGCCGAAAATGTCGATCACCGATCGCCGACTATCGGGCCGATCGATCACACCGCTGTGCGGAGACAACAGTGTAATCCACACTGGAAAAATCCAACGGCTAGGACATCAGTCGACTGATGAAGCATCACTCGACTTCTTGTCCCAGCGGTCGAGTGAGACTCCATTCTGTGCCCTAAAATCCGAGCATCAGTCGACTGATCACAAGATCACCGATCATTGTCTAATCACCGATCCGCTCATCTATGACAGTCGACTCTTAGGGCAATTCCCGTAGTCAAACCCTAGTTGACTATGCCAGTCGACTGCCACATGGCATCAGTCGACCGGCACACCTCAAACATGAGGTTTTAGCCAAGTATAGTGTCCCCATACTTGCTAGACCACCCTTAGCCTAGACCTAAGCCTTCTAGCTACCTCCATCAGTCTTACGCCTCTCGGATCCCTCCAAGTCATCCATGACTTGTTCATCCATCGCGCTAGCCTTCAGGTGCTTCCATCGGCTATGTCATGCTAATGGTGTCTACACCGCCAAGGCACATTGGACTTACGCCGCCAAGACTCCCGCTTGGACTTTACGCCGCCAATACCAAACCCCTTGGACTTCTCACGTGCCAAGACTCAAGCTTGGACTTTCCCTTGCCAACCCATGTTGGACTTTCCATGCCAAGACCCATGCTTGGACTTTCCATAACCACATGGTCAACCCTAGTCAACTATCAAAGTCTCCCTCGAGTCCAGTTAACATAACCCGAGTTGATTGTATAAACAATCTTCCCAATTTATCAACAGACATTGATGTCAAACATCAATGTCAACTTACTTTGTCAAACATCAAAACATCTCTCGAGTCAAACTCGAGTCTGGTCAATCGTGACCTGGGCCGATTGCACCAACAATCTCCCCCTTTTTGATGTTTGACAAAACAAACCTTGAGTTAGGCCCCTAACTCAAATTCTCTTACCAATTTTCAAAATTGGTAATTTAATGTTCTCCCCCTTTTTAACATACATCAAAAACAGGTTAACTCTCCAAGGAGGTCAATGTCTCATGTCCCAATGAGATCTTACAATCTCCCCCTTTGGTCCAAAAATACATAGGATGCCTACCATCTTCCTAGTGATAAGTCTCATATCACTCAAGAGAGGCAATCCTATATGCTCTCCCAATTTCCAAATTAGGTCTCTCAAAATTTCATTTTCCTCCTCATGAGAAAAAATACCATCCATCATCCCATGATGGATACCTCCCCCTAAAGGCTTACTCCCCCTTAACCATTGCACCAACAATGTCTCTGGGAAGTCCCTAAGCCGATAGGAACTCTAAACCATCAAAGATAAGGTTAGAAATTCAACATTGAACTTTCCAACACCTTAAATTTGATACAAAACCTAAACACCTCTCCAAATCCATATTCAATGGATTTTCACCCTTTATAATGCTTCCCAAAGCATATCCTAGGGTTAGGAATGATTAGGGACCTTAACCGTAGCTGAAATCGGGCTAAACAATCCTAGTTTTCCCGAAATCAACATTGACAGTCGACTCTGTCGGCTACGATCGTGATCAACATCATGATCGGCGTAGCGTCCAATGATCGGTAATCTTGCATTGCGGTCGAGTCCACATCAAGTAGTCTTTGGATATTAAAATAGGAGATTTGTACAAAGTTCAAAAACTATTAAAACTTTAATATTTTTGATCTACTTTGTATCAACTTCTATAATGATGATGGCTATCAAAAGATAGACTTCACCAAGGTTTTCTAAATTGATTTTAAAATATTTTTGAAAACCTATTTTGAACCATGGTTTATTGGCTAAATATACATAACTTGTATATTAGCTTTCCTCATGATTCTTGGTGATGATTGAAATAAGTTTTAGTTCATCTAGATGCACTATCTATGCACCTTGAACCTAACTTATTATCCTAGCATCTCACATGTATCTAGGGTGTATAAATACACATACATGTCAATGTGATGTGAGATGTGGAGTTAGGATTATTATGACCTCATGCATTTTCTAGGCAATCCTACTTAATTCCCTTATGAATGGGACTCCAAGTCATGCCATTCTTCCTTAAATCAATTTTAATCACAATAAATGCATGAATGATCATGGCATAATGATAGCAAAATAATAACACATGACCAATGATCATGATGTCATGACATATGATATAATCTAAAAACAAACATGACATCTAAAATAATCCTAAACAATGGCATGACATATTATATGATAAGATTAAATTTCATGTCATGATATGACAATTTTCCATAAACCAATACATTAATATAAGCACACAATTAGACACAAGTGATTTTTATAAATAGAATATTTCATTCAATTAAAAAACTTCAGTTTTTACATCCAAAATGGAGATTTGAGACACTCAATCTCACTACAAAAATTGAAAACAAAAATCCTAACATCCTCTAGCTCTAATCATCTGTAGAAGGTGGAGGTGGAGGCTCTTGGCCGAGTCGGGCTCGCATCATCTCATATATCGGTGGTCTTTGCTCTGCGGCCACCTCGCGAGAATCTCATCGGTCGAGTCCATGCTGGTACTCTGAAATCAGCCTCCACTCCAAGCCTATCTGATGGACTTGCTGCTGATGCATCTACAAGTATCTGATCGTCCTCATCAGCAGCATCAGGATCCTCATAGTCCTCTGCAGCCGCTCTAGGCACTAGAGGTGGCTCCCCACGTGCCTTGGGCGGAGGTCGAGGTGCCAGCTCCATCTACCCCTGTCCCATCCGCAGCTTCGCCAACGAGAAGTTACGAACTGATATGCAGTCGTACACCTCAGATAGTGCCCTCAGCGATCCCCTGTTAATGTTGATGCCTACTGACTCTAACCATGCAGTGATGATGTGGCCATAAGGCATATGCACTTTCCCTTGTACAGGGGATATGAAATGTACAATGCAATGAAACATATTCAATGCAATGTTTATGTCTAGTCTATGATGCATGGCATACAGGAGAAAGAGATGGGGAGGCCGAATCTTGGCGGACCAGTCATGTCGGAAGAAAACACCCAACAATGACCTTGTAGAGTACATTGTCAGGTGCAGATAGCTCAGTGATAGGAAATAGGTTCTGAGCTGGTGGATGAGGATGGCCAAAAACATGCTCATGCATGGAGTCCAATGAGATATGGTTAAAGGGCTCGGGTAAAGGGGCATCGAAGGTAGGGTAGAAAATGAAGGTGTCAGCCAATGACTTACACTCAAGAAACTCCTGCAATATCGCAGGAGTGAACTCTAAATCGCATTTTGCAACGCGAGTAGTGTAGGTAGGGCCATCGTCTACCTTCTTTATGTTCTGATAGAACTCCTTAAGGAGATCATCATTGATGGCATGTGTGCATAATACTATTTTCACGAGATGATAATATGCAAATATGTCCATGACGTCACTACAGTAACGTGTAAAGAAGTCCCTATCGATGTACCTAACCAACATGGTTTGGTACAATCGTGATTCAACCTCGGGTGGGTTATTTCTACGGGATCGCCTATATGAATGTAATGCAATGACATGGAATACAAAGGCACAAATGCACGATTAGATCATAGTAAGTTATAATGGAAAAATTAGGGTTTTAGAGGAGTAAGAAAGTTATACTTTGGCGTCATTTAGAGTGATGATGAGAGGGTATTCATACACCGCTGAAAAGATCGTCGGAGCAGTGGATCGCCGGAACCCTAATCGAAGAAGAGAAATTGTCGGAGAAGTGAGTGGATTAGGGCTATGAGATGCTAAAAACGTGAGTGAAATAGTTTAGCTATCAAACCTAAGGCTTGGGTGATCGACGCGTTCGGAAACACTGGTCGGAGAAGGAATCGGTGATCGGAGAGGAGGAAGAAGCGAAGGATCGACGCGTGAAGACGCCGAACCCTAGCTGTTCGGCGTTATAAAATTGCGACACGCGGTCGGTGATGTGCGACATCGGATCGGTCGATCGCGCGCTTATGAGCGGTTTCTGCGAGCCGTGATCATGCTGCTCGGCTCGACAATCATTCTTTGAGTCTTACGTATCGTCTTCTGGTAACATCGGTCGGTGATGTTGCTCATCGATCGGCCGATCGATCACCACTCGACTGCTCAGCGAGCACTCGACTGATGATCCTCTGCCTTGATAAATAGTACCATCAGTCGACTGATGTATCCCATCAGTCGACTGATGTATAAACAGTCGAGTCCTGGAAACAACACTCGACTATTGGACGCATCGTATCACGCTACAGTATGATCAGTCGACTGATATCTGATTTCCAATTCTGAAATTTTGAAAATCTCGATTTCTTTATCCAACTTATTTCATTTTCTCATGTTTAATCTTGTATATCGAATATATTGATGTTATGCTTATATTCATGTATTCGTTAATGTATTTTGATATTTTATTTCATTTTAGCAAACATTAACATTCAATGATTTCAAAATCCTAACATCTCACCCTTTCTAAGTGTTGAAATACACAATCAAGATAAAAGACTTGTTTTGTGAGGTGCAATCCACCCTAGACATTCCTTCCATGCAACCACATGGTGAAACACATGAAGCATGGTAAGTGCAAGACATCAAGGTGTGTGACACTTGAGTATCACTCTTGATGTACCTTCTACACTTTTAAAAACACTTCTCTTGATACATTAATTCCTAAAGTGTGCCAAAGATCAAAATGACACACTATGACCTCTAAATCTAGATTGTGTCAATTTTATTGATTTTTCATGATTTCAAAAATATATTGGCACATCCTAAAATCTTTTAGGATATAATATCAAACCTATTTCCAAGGTATCCATAACCTTGAAAATAACCTAACATGTCAACTTTGCTATGGTTGAGTTAACTACCCATCCAATCAAAGTTAGCACATCCTAACCCATTTAACGTGAATCAATCACGCTCTTTGGAACTCAAAATCTATTTGAGCTCATTGGATTAATTAGGTATTCCTTAGGGATGACTTCCCTAGATACCCTTTTAATGACCCTTCTAGGCTTGTTAGCCTTGGTCATTATGGTCTTGCCATGGTTGGTCTTAGGGATTGCCTCCCTCATAACCTTCTTAATGGCTTCCTTAGGTTTCTTAGAAACACTAGCCACTAAGCACACACTATGGTTGACCTTAGGAATAATTTCCCTAAAGACCTTGGTTTTCTTAGATCTAGGTTTAGTTCCATAATCAAATAGAACATTGTGATAAGTAGGCATTACTTTCTTAGACATAGGTTTGTGACCCAACCTTGTCTCCTAGATGATTCTTGCCTCTTACACACTTTTTGTTGACTTCTAGATCCTAGAGTTTGACACTTTGACCCTTCAAATTGATTTTGCATATTTGTAAGAGTCTTTTCCAATTTCTCAAGCCTTGACCTCAAGGCTTGATTTTCTAACTTTAATTGCCCAAATGATTTTTGATTAGGTTTTTGGGCATTACCATTCACTTTAGACATATGTCTACCCTTATTGGGATTGATACCTAAATGGTTTTCAATTTTCTTAATTGTTTTCTTAGGAATGTCATTTCTAGGGACATTAGTCCCAAATTTATCCTTCTTTAAAATAGACCTAGAGTTATCATTCCTAGCATGCTTTGATTCATGAGTAATAGCAAAGTTATTTGAATTAATTCTAGCATGCTTTTGCTTAGAATTTAAAGAATGAGCATTATGAAAATATACCTTAGGGTTAGTCTTAGAGACTCCCCCTACTTGTGAACCTCCCTCCTTTCTTCTAGGACATTGGCTCCTATAGTGTCCCGATTGTCGGCATTTGAAGCACACCACGTGCTCCTTGCTCTTCTTGGTGAAGACACCGGCATCCTTGACTTTTTCATTGACTTTTGGTGCCGGAGGAGACTTCTTAACTCTTTTCGGACACTTACTCTTGTAGTGTCCGGATTCCCTACACTCAAAGCATATTATATTATTTTTATTTACAATTGACATGCTTGAGTTACCTATGGTGGTGGTAGGTGCCGGAATTGGAGCTTCTTCATCTTGACTAGATGTCGAAGCTTTCTCTTGTTGCTCCGGAGTGGAAATTCTTTCCTCCCCCTCAATCCTAGAGGTGGAGGTGTCTTCTATTTCTTCCACCTCCTCTTCCACCGATCTGGAAGTTGACTCCTCTTCAACTTCCGATTCCTCACTTGCTCGTAAGGATGATGAACTCTCTTCATCCTCTTCCTTATCTTCTTCTAGTTGTGCCAAGTGGGGCTTCTCATTGAACTTGGCCAATTTGTCCCATAGCTCCTTGGCATCAAGATATTCACCTAGCCTAGACAAAACATCATTAGGTATCAAATCTTCTAAAAGTTTTGTTACCTTGGCTTCGATTTTGAATTTTTGCCGTTGCTCTTGGGTCCATTTCTTCAATTTGAGGACTTGCCCCTTTTTATCCCGAGGAGGCTCAAAACCTTCTACGAGGATGAACCAATCCTCTATATCCATCATCAAGAATGTCTCCACTCTTGTTCTCCACACCGAGAAGTCTTCTCGATCATATGGCGGTGGAGTATTGATGTCCCATCCAAGCTTGTCTTGGAATTCCATCTTGTTCCTCTAGCGTCTTGACTCCGGGTTGTTAATCTATAGAAGAGCCCCAGGCTCTGATACCGATTGTAGGATATTTGAAGCCGCTAGAGGGGGGGGGGTGAATAGCGTCGTGTTCGTTCGTAGATGGAATTCGATCGTGGTTGTCTCTACAATTTCGTTAGCATGCAGCGGAATAGTAATGAAAGCAATAACAAAATAAACAACAACGCAAACACAAATATTTAACGTGGTTCGGAACCGAATGGTTTCTACTCCACGGATTGGGTTCGTACGAACCCTAGCGATGCCAATCACACACCACTATGATAAACACTCCTCGACACAAGTCGGAGGTGGAGAAACCCCTTACAAGCAATCTTACAACAGTAAGAAACAAAAACAAGCAATTACAACAATTTATATGAAAGACAAGAAAAGAAAAACTTTACAACTCATGCTTTTGATTGCTTGAATGCTTGGTTGTTTGATTAGCACTTGGAGACCTGATTTGCAGCAACAAATCGCCCCTAAAGCTCTCAAAAACCGGATCCATTTTTCTCCATCACGAGCTCCTTTTATAGCTTCAACCTGTGCTGAAAAATGTCGATCAGTCGACTGATCACACTGTTATTGTGAGACAACGGTGTAATCCACGCTGAAAAAATCCAATGGCTAGGACATCAGTCGACTGATCATACACATCAGTCGACTGATAAAGCATCACTCGACTACTTGTCCCAGCGGTCGAGTGAGACTCCATTCTGTGCCCTAAAATCCGAGCATCAGTTGACTGATCACAAGATCAGTCGACTGCTCGTCCAATCAGTCGGCTGCTTATCTATGGCAGTCGACTGGTAGGGCAATTCCCGCAGTCAAACCCTAGTTGACTACGCCAGTCGACTGCCACATGACATCAGTCGACTGGCACACCTCAAACATGAGGTTTTAGCCAAGTATGGTGCCCCCATACTTGCTAGACCACCCTTAGCCTAGACCTAAGCCTTCTAGTCACCTCCATCAGTCTTACACCTCTCGGATCCCTCCATGTCATCCATGATTTGTTCATCCATCGCGCTAGCCTTCAGGTGCTTCCATCGGCTATGTCATTCTAACAGTGTCTACACCGCCAAGGCACATTGGACTTACGCCGCCAAGACTCCCGCTTGGACTTTACGCTGCCAATATCAAACCCCTTGGACTTCTCACGTGCCAAGACTCAAGCTTGGACTTTCCCTTGCCAACCCATGTTGGACTTTCCATGCCAAGACCCATGCTTGAACTTTCCATAACCACATGGTCAACCCTAGTCAACCATCAAAGTCTCCCTCGAGTCCAGTTAACATAACCCGAGTTGATTGTATAAACAATCTTCCCAATTTATCAACAGACATTGATGTCAAACATCAATGTCAACTTACTTTGTCAAACATCAAAACATCTCTCGAGTCAAACTCGAGTCTGGTCAATCGTGACCTGGGCCGATTGCACCAACAAAGCTCAATCAATCTCTCCCACATCTCCTTAGTGCTTGAACATTCTCCTATCCGGTTGATCTCTCTTGTTGGGGGAGCACATTGAAGAGGTGGTGTTTTGCTTTTGAACTCGCAAGGTACTCCTCCCTTTGTTTCTGGGTCCATCTCGATTTCTCTAATGGCTCCCCTTCTTCATCCCTAGGCAACTCGAAACCGTTTTCCATAATTAACATTATATCGAAGTCGGTTTCGAAGAATACCTCTATTCACTTTTCCACCAAGCGAATTCTCCCTCGAACTTAGGCGGATGGATGTTTGAGCCGGTCATCTTTGTTGTCGTGCTTGTTGCGGCGGTGAGTCCGGTGACAAGCAACCTTGGCTCTGATACCACTTGTTGGAGGATCGGTGGCCGGCTAGAGGGGGTGAATAGCCTCTTCATCATAAATGATGGAATTCGGTCGCTTAGTCATCTACGAATTAAGGTTAGCGCAGCTGAATAATAAAATCAAAGACAATTAAGAAAATGCAAGAAGTAAAGGAGACAAATGCTAACACAAATGCGTAACGTGGTTCACGACCCTTGCCGCTAGTCCATAACTCGATTCATTCCAAGGTGAATCACTCCTTAACCAATCCACTAATCTCTCCTTTACACAAAGCTAGGTGGAGATAACCTTTCTTATAAGAATCTCTCCTCTTACAATAAGATGAAATTAAACACAAGGAAGAAGAGGAAAATCGTGTAAGCACTTGGGAGTATGTTTAGAGTTCAAGCATTACCCATCCCAAGTGACCCAAGGCCCCTTTTTATAGGAAAGAAGTCATTCTTCCCGTTGGGCACCGAGCAGTCGAATGATGCGGCCATTAGTCGACTGCTGCTGTAGCCGTTGCCTCGCAACGGCTTCATCCACGTTGGATTCTAACCAGTGGCTCCCACATCAGTCGACTGATCTTCCCATCAGTCGACTGATGGAGCCAACAGTCGAGTGGTCGACGAGATCACTCGACTGTCAAAGCTTCTGTGGCCGAATTCACCCTGATCAGTCGACTGTTATCCCTTGGCAATCGATTGATGGTGTCGGCAGTCGACTGTCATCCCTTGGCAGTCTACTGTTCGACCAGAACCAGCTCAGTCAAACACCGATCGAGTCTAATCGACCTAGAGCAGTCAACTGCTGTCAGGTAAAACCTCAAACCAAACTTTGGTGGAGCATCCGACACTTGACTTAGTCATTCGGCCAAGTTCACCTATGAGCTACCATGTCTCGGGTTACAATTGTTCACTCTTATCTCCCTTGGAGTCCTTCGCCTTGAAGCTCTCTTCGTCCGGCCACATCCCTTGGATGCACTAAGTGCATGACTTCGCAATGTCATCCTTCGCGTCTCGCATTAAAGTCTGCTTTCTTGGCTTCACTCCAATGCACCTCGTCCGGCGGTCCCTCGGATGCATCAAGCGCACGGCTTCGTAATTCCGTCTTTCACCGACTCAAGGACCGAGTCATGAGATGGTGATCTTGCCAATGCTTCGTCAAGCTAACCATGTGTGAATTACTAAGTCCTGTACGACTTCAACACACATATCAAATCCACAAACATCTTAACTTAAATCCTTTGTCACACACATTAAAACACATCATTCATGGGTTGATTGCCCTAACAGGCATGACTACCTTGGACTTAGACTTGTGATCCAAGCCTTTCTATCATTGGATAATTCTTGCCTCATAACACCTAAGGTTTGCCTATTAGGCTTTTTAATTAAATTTTTCATCTTATTAAGGGTCTTTTCCAATTTCTCAAGCCTTGACCTCAAGACTTGAATTTTCTTTTCTAATATCTAAAATTTTGAATTTTCATTATTTCTTGAGATATTTTTCTTCCTATGCATGTGTCTAAATTTCTTGGAGTTAATGCCTAGATTGTTCTTATCCTTAAGTGGGATTGACCTAGAATTATTCTTAGCCAAACTAACATGTTTAGCACCTAAGCAATAATATTTATTATTATTTCTAACATGTTTGTTATCTTAAACAATTGCAAGTGAATTAAAGACATTCTAGCATGAATTCTATGATTACATGAATTACATGCTTTGATATCAATTTTAGGGTCGATGATGTCGCTCTAGAGGGGTGAATAGTATTTTTCACTTCGCTTCGATGGATTGCGTATTCGTCTATAAAACTTATTAATGCGTAGCGGAATATACAATAATATAAATGCACAACAAGATAAAGATAAACACACACACACAACAAGAGTATTTAGTATGGTTCGGAACCTATGGTTCCTACTCCACGGTCGAGCTTTAGAGTGAGTTCTAGTGATACAACCAAATACAATACAAGAATGAAATACAAGTAAAAAAACCTTTACACAAAGAGCTTTTGATTGTTTGCTTATTGGTTGCTTTGGATTACTCTTGAAGGTATGAAATGTAACAACACTTCCCCTTCAAAATTGTCCCAAAAATCGCTTGCAAAATCCTTCCCAAGCTACTTCTTTTATAAACTCATCAGGTTGATTTCGCACATAGCAGTCGACTGCCAAAAGACACTAGTCGACTGTTAGCCTATCCGTTGTCTGACAATGACTCCATCCACACTTGAATCTGTCCAACGGATACATCAGTAGTCAACTGATGCCCAGTAGTCGACTACGTAATAATCTGTGCACTGCTACAGTTTCATCAGTCGACTGTTCATCCATGACAGTCAACTTCTCAAGGTTAATCGACTGCTCATACAAGACAGTTGACTATTAGTGACACACAATAGTAGTCGAGTTGTAGTCGACTGGTTATAATCCCAATTGATTGCTGCAAGTCAATTGAGCTTCTGAGTGTTGAACACTCAACCAGTCGACTAGTCCATAACTCCAGTTGATTGGTAAACCTCAAACATGAGGTTTAACTCAAATATGATCTTTTCATACTTGATACTCACCCATAGCCTAGACCTAAGCCTTCTAGCGATCTCCATTAGCCTCACACCTCTCGGATCCCTCGAGTCTGCGACTCTTCATTCTTCGCATTAGCCTTCAGGTGCTTCCATCGGCTATATCATGCTAACCAAGTCCTTTGTCAAGGTTCATTTGGACTTATGCTGCCAAGACCACATGCTTGGACTTTACACTGTCAAAACCTCACCCTTAGACTTCCTTGCTAAAATCCATTTGGACTTACGCCGCCAAGACTACATGCTTGGATTTTACGCTGTCAAACCTATAAACTTGGACTTTTTTCTTTACCAAGTACCCATGAATTGAACTTTAATTTCAATTGTCAAGTACTCATGACTTGGATTTTCCAATTGCCAAGACAATGCTTAGACTCTCTATGCCAAGACCATGTTTGGACTTTCTAATTATCAAAGTTCACTTGGATTTTGCGTCGTTATAACTACACACTTGGACTTATACTGTCAAGACTTTATCTTTGGACTTTCCTTGTCAAATATCCATATTTAGACTTTCCTTGCCAAGTATACAAACTTGGATTTTCAAGGTTGATTGCTTCCATAATCTCTCCTAAATAATCTCCCCCATATGACTTTGGATATCTCAATCATCCACTAGTCATATGGTCAATATATAATCAAATCACATAGTTAAACAATGATCAAATCCATTATCAATCTATTATCAAACATTAACATACTACTCATGTCACTTGAGTTTAGTCAATATTGACCCGGAACTTATTGCACCAATATATTTTTATCGCTTATTTCATCTAGGTCGTTCTTTCAATATTCTTTGATGGATTGCTCACTGATCTGTCAAATGACAAGTAAAAATAATGGGTGTGATATAAGCCATCTATTTCCCGCACTGTTTCTTTCCCCTGTGGTGCAAAGGTTGGAATCCGTCAACCTAGCGGCCTCTACCAGTCCGTTCCCGAACCATCGTAAGGGAGGTAAATCATAGTAGACCTTTGACCCTTGAGACTAGTAACTAACGCATGAAGAGACGACATCCTTACATTTGCAAGAGACGACACTGTTTCTTTCCCCGCTCTATAAAAGGAGGGCCCCTCCCTCATATTGATCCATTTTTCAACTTTGCGAACCTATAGAAGCTTAACGACCCTCTTTTGCTTCTATCTCCTTACCGTGCAAGTCTCCTACTATCCTCCTTTCTTTTATTCCTCATTAGATCACGTCATGCAAAGTTCAAGCAAGCACATCTAACACTCCTACCAACCCAAACAATGAAGCCCAAAATCCGAGTTTGAAGTGTTGAAATCTCATGCAACCCTGCCGTCTATGTACCTCTCTCCTGAGCAGGTTTCACATTACGTCCAAACATAACATGTTGCCTGGAGTCTCTTTGTTCCACTATTTCTTTCGGCTGAAGATGGTCGAGCTAGATGTGCTTTATTTTATGGCTTCACAAGAAATTCAATTTATGGCTAATTGCCTTAGTTCCCACAAGGACTAGAAAGAATTATTTTTCTTTGTGTGTCTTCCCATTTCTTTTGATTTTTTTTCATCGAATGGATATGCACCTTATTTGCTCAACCCCTTCTTGCCTGCTACCCAAAGAGGGAAGACTACAAAAGTGTTAGCTAGATCTTAGGTAGTTAGGTGTTCAACCTAGGCTATCTGATTCGTGAACCAATTTTATCTCGGGAGTGTCTAAGTCTTGCATCACTAGACCTTGACACCTCTCTTGGTATGTTCCTATTTTTCTTCAACAAATTGTTGTTGCATATGACCAATACTAACATTTATTTTGTAGACTCCATCATCATGTTTGCTACTATGACTGTCCTAGCTTTGAAGAGAAAAAGAACACTTGAAGTTGTTGCCTCTCAGGTGGAGGATCCTTCCGTTGCTTGGTCCTTCTCCCTCCAAGTGTTAGATTCTTTCTCGAGGGTAGAAGGAACCCTTTGCCCATAAGCAACAGTAATTCCGCCATCATATCTTCCTCGAGGGTTATAAACCCTAAATCAACACTCCTGCTCATCCAACTCCATGCCCTTCTACCGATATTGTGTCTCCTCTCAAAACACGATCTTATCTAATAAAATCAAGTAAAATTGAATCGACCAAAAAGCTAAGTCTTTTGATCTCTTTTTATATATAGTAGCTAGCACTATGACATTGAAAGATATATTATTCTCCAATTGTGCTCGTGTGGACACTATAGAGGCGTGTACATTTGATCGCACTCAGATCGACTTGACTCTTCAGATTTGCAAAGTTCATGTATCAAGGGTAATACTCTAAACAAACGACCAATTGAAACTCGCATGGATCTTTGGTGGATTTCGTTTCTGTTGTGTCTTGTGTTTTAATTTTACTTAAGAACCCAACGGATGGATCATGGCATATGTGCATGGACAATTGGGTCATCAACAAAATTATCATAAAGTACATATTTCCAATTCCTTGATTAGATGATATGTTGGATCAGTTAGCAGGTGCGAAGGTATTTCCCAAATTGGATCTTAAGAGTGACTATTATCAGATTCGGATCAAGTCGGGTGATGAATGGAAGATAACATTCAAAACTCAACACAGATTATATGAATGGATGGTCATGTCTTTTGGGTTATCCAACATTCCGAACACTTTCATGAGATTCATGTATTAGGTACTACAAACTTTTATAGGCAAATTTGTTGTGGTTTATTTCGACAACATCCTTATTTATAGCCCAACATGGCCGACACATTTTGATCACATACGAGCAGTTTTTGAAAAATTAAGGTCAGCACAATTATTTCTCAGCCGGAAGAAATATTCTTTCTTCTCCACATAAGTGACTTTCCTTGGCTTCATCATCTCTATGAAAGGCTTACATATATCTGGATCCCTCGAAGATTGATGTCATCCTAAAGTGGCTAGCACCACCGACCTTGCACGACATTCGAAGCTTCCATGGGCTAGTCTCTTTCTATCGCCTATTTATCAGGGACTTCAACACTTTAGTAGCTACTATCACCAAATTTTCAAAGGGAACATTTTCAAGTGGACTGAAGCAATCAAGGCCAACTTTCAGTTAGTCAAACAAAAGATGACTGAAGCTCTCATCCTAGTACTCTCATATTTTGAGAAAGTGTTCGAGGTACACTGTGATGCATCTGGTATCAATATTGGAGGAGTTCTTAGTCAAGCCAGATGACCCGTAGCTTTCTTCAGTGAGAAATTGGCCAACTCCAAATAGAATTACTCTACTTACAACGTCGAGTTCTGCGCAATTGTTTAGTCCTTAAAACATTGGCGACAATACCTCATACAGTAAAAATTCATTCTCTTCACATATCATGAGGCTTTGAAGTATATTAATGGATAACTCAAGTTGAGCAGACGATATGCCAAGTGGGTGACCTCTTTGTAGGAATTCACATCCACGATCTGACATCAAATAGGGGGTCCCAAATCGTGTAGCGGATGTCTTGAGCTAGCGATCTTCCTTACTTACCAACATGTAAGCCAGAGTTACGAGGTTCAAATCTTTTACAAAACTATATGCAACATACCCATCTTTTGGTAAGATCTTTCAAGAAGTTGCAAAAGGTCTTCATCATGACTTCGTGATATACAATGGTTTCTTATTTCGAGGACTACATCTGTGCACTCCAGATTGTTCTATGTGGCAATAGATTTTGAAATAATTACATAATGAGAGACATTTTGTCCTAGACAAGACATTGACTCTCATACCATCTAATTTTTACTGGCCAAAATTAAAGAGTGATGCAACCCATTTTGTGGAAAAATGTTATATGTGTCAACGAGCTAAGGGGGTCCTCACTAATGTCGGTTTATACACACCCTTACCTATTCCCAAAGCTCTATGGATGGATGTCAGTATGGATTTCATACTTGGACTGTCCCACACCCAGAGGGGCATCTGATTCTATCCTGGTGGTCGTTGACAGATTCTCCAAGATGTCCCACTTTGTAGCTTGTAGGAATACTATAGATGCAATATGGATTGCACACTTGTATTTCAAGGAGGTGGTTCCACTACACAACATTCCACACTCTATTACTTCAGATCAAGACACTAAATTTATTAGTCAATTTTGGAAGGGCTTATAGAGTAAAATGAGGACTCAATTAAATTTCAGTAATACCTACCATCCACAAATCGACGGACAAATCAACGTTGTCAATAGGAGTTTGGGCAACTTGTTAAGGTGCCTAGTTGATTCTAAGGTGAAACGTTGGAATTTGACTCTATCTCATGTGGAATTTGCTTATAACAGGTCCAAGAATAAAACCATCACGTTTATTCTTTTTGAGATAGTCTATGGACGGAACTCATCTAGTATACTAGATTTACCACCTATCCTTTGCACTAATCACACCCCTAAGGTGGAAGAAATGACTGACAATCTTCAAGTCATCCATGATCAAGTCAAGCTGACTATCGAAAGAAGTAATGCCAAGTACAAAGAGCAAGTTGATCATTGTCGTCGTCAGGTAATTTTTGAAGTTGGAGACTCAGTATGGGTTGTATTAATCCGTGATCGATTTCCTATTGGCGAATACAATAAACTGAAGAAGCGAAAAATAGGGTCTTGTGAAATTCTATAAAAGATTAATGAAAATGCATACCAATTGCACGCCCCTAGCCATATAAAGACATTCAACATATTCAATGCGAAACATTTGAGTCCTTACTTAGGAACAAGTGATGATACTCCTTTGAACTTGAGGATGAGTTCTTTTGAACCTCGAGCACCTGATGTTGGGGTATCTAACAACATACAAAATATTCTTCTCCTTGCATTGAAACCTCAGGTTTTGGCACACCTAGACTGTGTCACCCGACACACCCATGTTAGCCAAGACACCCCGGTCGTGTCACCCGACATGCCCATGTTACTTGTTAGACCATCCGCCACAATTCTAGAACTTGGCAGTGTCGCCCAACATGCATATGTTAGCCAACACACCCAGGTCATGTGGTTTGACACATCTATGTCAGACCATCAACCCCAATTTCAGAACTTGGCACGCCCTCGCCGTGTCGCCCGACATGCCCGTGTTAAATCATGAACTCCAATTCTAGAACTTTGCATGCCCCACTGTATCACCCGACATGCCCATGGTTCGGCGCTGCCGTGATTGATTAATTAGGAGTTTGTACACTTTTCTTGATTCCTTTTGAATTTTTTTATTATTTTTGTTAGTTATGACTTTTTCTAGCTTTCTTTTCTATTTAAACCTTAGTTGTGGCTCATGTAAAATATTTTTTATTAACAAAGTTATTTTGGATTCGTTAAATCCTAAAGACGAGTCCTCTATATTTTTTGAGTTTCCACCTCTTACATTCTCCCACCGCTTCTCTTCTAACTATACACGTGGAAACAATAACCCATTAGCTACCCTGCCTATGTCAAAATGTTTTCAAAGTAACTTATATCAGAGATGTTTTTAAAGTGAGGGCACCTATGGAATCCAATGTAATCTATATTGGGGATGTTTTTGTGAGTTCGTGGCAGTTCCACGAACTGCACATAGGCAGTTCGTGGAACCGCCTCGAGCACGCACGGCTTGAAGCCGTGCGTACGTCTCCTTCCCTTAAAAGGGAAGGAGTGCGTCCAAGGCTTTTTTTTTTTTTCGCTGCTGAGACTAGAGCGCTCGGTGAAGAGGCTGTGAAGCAAGAAGAAGCATCCCGCGATTTGGTTCGTGAAAACAAAGGGGTCTTCCGACTGTGATCGCTCCTTCGACGTAAGTCCAACCTCCAACCTCCAACCGGGTAAAATCAACCAAGAACAGGTATACAGATCAACATTGGTATCAGAGCTAGGCGATGGCGTTAGGTCGTCGACGGCCGCGGCCTTGCTGACGGCCGGCCGAGCGGCTGCCGGCGCCTCGCGCCGAGCCAGCGATGTCGGTGGCGCTCGCGATTAGGCGGCAAGGCCACGGGCGCGAGGCGCTCTTGGCGAGGCGAAGCCCTGGTAGCGCGACCACCGGCTGCCGGAGGAGGCGGCATCGGAGGAGGCGGCAGCCGATCGGCGCGAATCGTGGCGAGGTTCATGGGTAAGCGGCGGGCGTGGTGCTCATAGTAAGCGGCGTGGCGTAGTGCCGGGAGGCGCCCGCGGCCGTGTGAGGAGGCCGGCCGTCGAGCGCAGGCACGGCCATTATCGCCACAGCCAGCAAGCGCAGAGGATTTAGGGCGAAGGGCGCGCGGAAGGGAAAATCTTGGCATTTATTAAATAAAAAAAAAAATAATTGGGCTAATCTGTTTTGTACAGATTATATTAATTGGACTTTAATTGGGCCGATTTAATTGGGCCAAATTTAATTGGGCTTTATTTGGGCCGAATTAATTGGGCTGCATTAGATGGGCCAAATTAATTGGGCAGAATAGATGGGCCGAATAATTGGGCTTCAGATTTAATTGGGCCAAATTAATTGGGCCGAATTAATTGGGCAAAATTAAATGGGCTTTGAATTTAGCTTGGCTTAATTGGGCCTAATTAAATGGGTCTTGAATCAAAATTTTAATTGGACATGGGTTCAATTAATTTGATTCCAATAGAAGACTAAGTGTCCAATTAAATGTACACAAGTGTTGTGTGTAAGGTTGACTTTGGTTGACTAAACTCATAACTATGGTTAGATGGATTGTTTTGGAACAATTAGAATCTGACCTAGATAACTTTAGGATAGAACTAGTATATGACTGTCTATGGGTCAAAATTGATTGATCAATGGGTCAATTGATAATAGCCTAAAATTCAAGGAGTTTAATTCTTCTTGAAATATGTGTATTTGTTCTGTGCCTTGATTAAATTGGAATATACCGGTATTTGTACTGGTTTTGTCGGTTATGTACTGACATGATTTATTTCAATTTTACAGATGGTGCGGATGTATACCACTATGACTGGCGATGTGTGTTGTGATCGGTATAGGGAGGCTATCGAAGACTTGGACTATGACCCTTACCATGGAGTCGTTGGACACATAGGGAAGCTGGACAGATTGGTCTGGAAGCTCGAGATGCAGGAGTTTCCAGTATTAGACAACTACAGGATATGGGCGTTGATTCGTTCATTGCCCGATAATCTTGCTGACGCGGCACGACAATTTTGGGGGTTACATGAAGGACGAATTTCATATACCCGGTTGTGCACAGAGCTGATAAACTACGCTGACTGTGAAGAGGATCCTGTCGAAGACCCTGTGGAGGATTTTGGTTCTCGGATAGTGAGGTCTTTGAAGGACTCTGTATCAGGGCAGCATGTGTTGCCTGTGAGTGTCCCAGCAGAGAGCATTGTAGTTGAGTCCAGTCGGAGGGGACATGTCATGATTACTGCTGCGCTAGGGCTTGTCCTAGTGGGAGCAGTAATTGTTTATCTAGTCTATTATGAGTTATTTTAGTTTATGAGTAGGAAGAATGTAATCTGTTACATTCTTAGTAGACTTTGTTATTTGTTAACATTGTACAGCATGTTTATTTTAATGATATGTTCATTTAATGATTAGTTCATTTGATGCTGTTAATTCTACATGATGCATGATTACTAAGTATGCCCTTGATTAGTTCAAATGTGTATATAATGATATGTTCATGTGTAATATCATGCTGTAATAATGATTAAAATCATTAAGTGGGATGTATGTAATAAAATATATCAATCTAAGTCTGATTGGCATCTGAATGATGAGTGATAACGCAGTTGTCACTTGATTTTGTAAACCAGATCAGATTTATCTTGAGTTTATTTTTAAGATTACATACATAAAAGCATACACTGATTAACTAAATAATGTGTTTATTTATGTTAGGTTATGGCGACTAAAAACATCATAGCTGAACTGAACAAAGGTGAAAAACTGAATGGGGATAACTATAAGATATGGCACCTCAAGATTCAATATGTTCTTGAGGAACAGGAAGTTCTAGAGGCTGTTAATCAGGTTTTGTTGGAACCTGTTGAGAGTAATACAGCACAGTACAGACGTGACCTTGATACCTATAAGGTATGGAAAAGGAAGGATTCCACTGCTAAGGGAATATTGATAAGTTCAATGGTGGATGACCTAGTATTAGAGTATGAGCCATATCCTTCGGCTCATGCTGTCTGGGTAGCCCTTAGAGAGAGATACAGTGGAATAAGTCTGAGCAAGCTTCGGCAGCTGACGATCAGGTTCGACAGCTATAAGAAGCGCCCGAATGCAACGATGGTTCAACATCTCAGGGAGATGTCGAATATGATCCGGGAGCTGAAAACTGCCGGTCATGAGTTAACCGATGAACAACAGGTTCAGGCGGTTATTCGTTCTCTTCCCGATTCTTGGGAGACCATGAAGCAGACTTTAACTCACAGTGAGAGTATTAAGACTTTCGCTGATGTCTCACGGCATGTTGAGCTGGAGGCTGAGAGAGTAGAATCCGCGAGGATTTCTGGCCAAGCCTATTTGGCTGTAGGCTCTGCTGGATCATCTGGATCCAAGAAGAAATGGTACAAGAAGGGAAAGGGAAAGAATAAAAACGTTGCTGCTGCTGCTGGGAAGAATCAAATCAAGAAGAAGAAGACAGGGAAGAAACCTAAAAGCAAGTTATCTTGCTTTAATTGTGGCAAGAAGGGTCATTTTGCTCGGGAATGTACTGAGCCTAAGAAGGTAACTTCTAGTCTGTCTTCTGAGCATTTTGTTGCTAATCTTTGTGTTGATGTCGATTCTTATCCTTTGTGGATTATAGATTCGGAGCAACCAACCATGTAGCTCGAGAGCGGGTTACATATGTGAGTATCGGGGTACTGCGAGACAACAAATGGATTTATGTAGGAAACAATGCAAGAGTCGAAGTCAAAGGAGTCGGCACTTGTAAACTCAACCTTCGTGGTGGAAGTACTTTGTTTCTTCATGATGTCCTGTATGCTCCGGAGATTCGAAGGAATCTAGTATCTGTTACTAGTCTTCTTGATTTGGGTTACTCTGTAAATTTTTTCAGTCGTTGTGTAGAACTTAAGATTGACTCTGTGTCAATTCGGATATGGTTATTTATCTAATGGTTTTATGGTACTAGATGTGGTGCTGATGTGAATTGTGCGATTCATAGTTGTTTTCAAACATTGCTCTTACTAGTAATGCGATATATCCGATGAGGTTTGGCATGCTAGATTGGGACATATAGGACAAGATCGCATGAATCGATTAGCTAGAGAGGGTTTATTGGGCTCGTGCTAAGATTAGCTTGCTGTATGTGAGCATTGTCTTCTTTGGAAAAGCAACTAGGAAACCATTTGGAAAGGCTATTAGAGCAGACTTGCCATTGCAAATGATTCATTCGGATATTTGTGGTCCGATGAGTGTGAAGGCTAGGCATGGAGCTTCCTACTTCATTACATTTATTGATGATTTCACTAGGTATGGTCATGTGTATTTGATTTCTCAAAAATCTGAAGCGTTGGATTATTTCATTCGTTATTTGAACGAAGTTGAGAATCAAACAGAACGTAAGGTTAAGGCCTTGCGACCGATGGTGTGAATATCTGCGATTTGTTCAAGAGCGACATGTAATGATAAGGGATTATTAGACAGCCTAACGATCCGGGAACTCCAAAAATGGGGTTCTTTGAAAGAAGAAATAGGACTCTTCTTGAAATGGTTAGGTCTATGATAAGCGAGCTAATTTGCGATCTCCTATTGGGGAGATGCATTACTAGCTGCGGCATATATACTTAACAAAGTGCCTTCAAAGTCAGTTCCATCGACCCCATATGAACGTTGGACGGGCAGAAAACCAGATTTGAGCAATCTGAGACCCTGGGGGTCAGCTGCCTACGTTCATGATAATTCTCACAAATATGGAAAACTCGGACCTAGAGGTAAGAAGTGTATCTTTATAAGATATTCTGATACCTCAAAAGGTTATGTTTTTATAGGTGAGACGTCAGATGGAACAATCTCTGAGATTGAGTCTAGAGATGCCACTTTCTTAGGCGAGTTCCCAACAAAGGGTGAAGTTGATAAGGCAGTTCCTCTTTTGAGGAGGATGAGTCGTTATCAACAAGACAGTGTCTAGTGAGATACTTGAACCTGTCGGCCAAGTGGGAGTAATGTGCACGATCACGGGGTGACTTCTCAACAGCCCAACTTACGAAAAAGTATTCGTAAGATCATACCTAAAAGGAGGTTTGATATTGAGAATGAGGCAATGATGACATTCCCAGTTGACGAAGATGAACCTCAATCAGTTGAGGATGCGTTGGGATGTAGGGTTAAAGATAAGTGGAAAAGTGCAATGGAAGAAGAGATGGAGTCAATGATTCGGAATCAAGTTTGGGAGTTAGTCGATCTTCCTCCTGGCCGAAGGGCTATTGGGAATAAGTGGATTCTCAAAATAAAGAGGAAATCTGATGGATCGATTAACCGATACAAGGCTCGTTTGGTTGCAAAAGGATTTACCCAAAGAGAGGGTATTGACTTTGAAGAGACATTTTCTCCCGTAGTGAAGTTTGTGTCAATCCGAGTTATTTTGGCCTTTGTGGCGCATTATGACTTGGAATTACATCAGATGGATGTCAAAACCGCTTTCCTTAACGGTGAGCTTGACGAGGAAATCTATATGGTTCAGCCAGAAGGTTTCGTTGCTTTAGGCCAAGAGGATAAAGTATGTAGATTGAAGAAGTCTATATATGGGCTGAAGCAAGCGTCAAGACAATGGAACATAAGATTTAACAAAGTGGTTTTATCTTATGGTTTCGAAATGATCAATGAGGATCATTGCGTTTTCCTAAAGAAGGAAAAAGGAAAGTATGTCATTTTATCATTATATGTTGATGATATGCTGATAGCAGGAAATGACATAGGTTTTATTGGAGAAGTCAAAAAGTGGTTGTCTTCACAATTTGACACAATAGATATGGGAGAAGCTGAGTACATCTTAGGGGTTAAGATCATCCGGGATCGATCAAAGAGACTTTTGGGTTTGTCACAAGAGTCTTATATAACTAAGATGTTACAACATTTCAACATGTCTGAATGCAACAGTGAGCAGACACCTGTTACGAAAGGTACTGTTTTGAGCAAAAGTATGAGTCCCAAGACTCCAGCTGAAATAGCCGACATGAATAAAAAACCATATGCCAGTGCCATAGGTAGTTTAATGTATACTATGTTGTGTACTCGTCCCGATATCAGCTATGCAGTGGGCTTAGTCAGCCGGTTCCAGTCAAACCCAGGATCGAGACACTGGAAGGCAGTGAAAAGGATTTTCAGATATCTGAAGGCGACGACAGATTATTGTCTCTGTTATCAAGGATCAGATATAAGCCTTAGAGGCTATTCAGATGCAGATTGGGCTGGGGACCTGGATGATAGAAAATCAACATCAGGCTATGCGTTCTTGTTGAATGGTGGCGCCATCTCCTGGAACAGCAAGAAACAGGCCTGTGTGGCCTTATCTACAATGGAAGCTGAATATGTGGCATGTTCGTGGTTGCATAAGAAGATCGGTTGAGGAGGTTCTGAAGCATTTGAAGATTCTTGAGGGCGGTAGAGTCGATGTATTCTATTGTACCAGTCGCGATAGCTTTTTCCAAGGATCCCAAATATCACAGCAAGGGCAAGCATATAGCTATAAAATACAACTTTATCAGGGATATTGTTGCTAAAAAGAAGGTGATTATTGAGTATATCCCTACACGAGCTATGCTTGCAGATCCTTTTACTAAGCCAATGACTAGAGAGTCATTTAATGAGCATGTAAAGTCCATGGGACTTCGTAGAATGTAATGATCTTGTAAATGACAATTGAATATAATGATTTGATTGTTTGAAATGCCAGCTATAATCTATTCAGTGTATGTTATGTTACATTCTAGTGATAAGATCTCGATAAGCATGTTGGCAGGTAGGGATTGGTCCTCTCACATGGACAATCATCTCTATTTGTTGTGTATGAATAGAGGTAAGTGATGCTTATAGGTATTTATGTGGTTGTTAGCTTTGGAAGTACGTAAAATTTATTACATTCCTATAAGTTAGGTAAGTTAGGTCTTGATATTTGTATCAAGATAAGATCATTTTGTGATAAATGATCAAGTAAATGCACCCACCATTTACTATACATTTTTGAGCGATTAGAATTCATGTGTTGAATTCTCGGATTCATGTGTTGAATCTGGATTAGACATTGGGAATGTCTAGATCGAAATCATCGATGTTAATTTGAGAAAACATGCTCTTTATTGGTAAAGAGGATAACATCGTAACATGTGATTCATACCACATGTGTTAAGACGACAATAAGGGTAGTAGGAGAATGGATCCCTGTTTCTCTACTATGTGAGCCCTTTGAGATTATATGTTGATCTCAAAATTTGCCTTTTGTGACTATTTAGGTGTCTACTTGAAGTTTTAATCAAGGTTTGCTACTTTAGCATGTCTACCTATGACTATGGATGATTCGGTCTATGGAACATGTCTAGGAAAGCTATTGATTAAAATGAATAGATTCACACTAAAAAGGAAGATTAAATAAGTTTACATCTAATGAGTATTATTCACTAGTCGACTCTTTTCTGTTGTGTACAGAAATGTTTGTGAATATTTGGAATATGAGACATGCTCTTGACATGATGGTCAATTTAAGGGATTAGAGATGTTCATGTTGATGTAAATAAAATTATTTAATCTGGGTAAATAGCAAGACATGAATGTTTAGTACTTGATGTTATGTACCACCAGAAATATGATTTTGTATCATCTGGAAAATGACTATGTGTCACCTGAAAAATGGCTGTGTGCCATAAGATAAATAGTTTTGTACCACCTGGAGATGACTCTGTGTCATCGGGAGAATGATTATGTATCATATGAAGAGTGACTAAGTTAGGCGTAACAACTTCTCTTAGCATGTATCACTCTATGAGCAGCTATGTAAGGTGTAACAACTTTCTTAGCATTTGAACGCTCAATGTGCTTGCTGTCGCACGAACCATTTTCTAATTTGATGTTTCATTTAGTCTTTGAGACTATTGATCTGTTCTATTAGTCTATTTGGGACAATAGATGTTGCTTCGATTTAGTCTATGTGACTAATCACCTCTTCTAAAATGCTCTGTGTGATCGTTTAGTCTATGTGACTAAACAACCCTTCTAAAATGGTCTGTGTGATCATTTTTTGTCTGTGTGACATACCTTGGACGAGTGGGAGAGCATATAGGCGATTCATGGAATAAGCCTCGAGCACGCACGGCTTGAAGCCGTGCGTGCGTCTCCTTCCCTTAAAAGGGAAGGAGTGCGTCCAAGGCTTTTTTTTTTTTTTCGCTGCTGAGACTAGAGCGCTCGGTGAAGAGGCTGTGAAGCAAGAAGAAGCATCCCGCGATTTGGTTCGTGAAAACAAAGGGGTCTTCCGACTGTGATCGCTCCTTCGACGTAAGTCCAACCTCCAACCTCCAACCGGATAAAATCAATCAAGAACAGGTATACAGATCAACAGTTTTCGATGAGAATGTTTTCAAAGTAAAATGATACCTGCTCAGGTGATATACCCAGGCGGATACACCCGAAGTATATGAAAGAGGCAAAGAAGGTTCTTTCACTTTGATTTTTAAAAAAAATGAGCATCTCAAAAATATATCTCTCCTTAAATTGCATAGACACATTTTTGCTTCAAAATTACTTTACACAGATTATATATATATATAAACACACACACACGTGCGCTTCCGCACCACATCTGCTTCACTACGATCAAGCCAAGCAATTAATCATCATCTAAGTGAATTATAGAAACATTAAATTAAAGAGTCGTACTATAAAATTTTAGAAAAAAATTAAAATTAAAGTGACAAAATTAATTTAGATTAATGCTTGAAAGGTTAATGATAAAAGTTATTCATTTTTTTCAAACAACTAATTGAAAATTATCGAAGAAAGAAATAAAATTTACATAATATTCATTGATATAGAAAAATTTTACAACAAAATAACAAAATTTTAAGGGAAATTGCATGAAGAATTCTAGAAAAAAGATGCTAATATAACATATATTGAAAAAATAAATAAAGATATGTTAACGATGAAATGACCAGAGTGAGAACTTCACACAGATTAATCAAAGCATTTTCAATTAAAGATAGGATTACATCAAATATCAACTTTAAGTTTGTGTTTTTTTAACTAGTTATAGATAGACTTACTAAACACATTCAAAATATATTATCATGATATATATTATTTGTAGATAATATTATTTTAGTAGATGAGATGTATGAAAGAGAAAAAGTTGTTGGATACTAATGTGTCTTCTGCCGCATATACAAGAGGAGAATCCAAAACAATTCATGCTTGTCTATTGAGCCGACCACTTCTAAAGTGTCCTCAGTCAAGAAGGGCTTCTTCAAATCAAGGCCGTCGAGCTCTTGGCAAGTGAGGTCAGGACAGGACGAGTCGAGTCAGAAATCTCCTTGTTCTGAGCTGCCGAGTTGAGAGGCTACTAGGGAGAAGTTGCCGAGCCGAGTTGGGAGGCTTCGTCCGTCGAAAGAAGATCTCGGGCCGGGTTGCCAAGTTGGTAGTCTACTCATATCAGATCGTCGAGTTGGAAATTGCTCATGAGTTACTACCAAGCCGAACTTAAAAACTTCGTCCGCCGAGTTGTCGAGCTGGGAGACAGAAGCGGTGAACACCAAGTGAGAAAATCGCTGAGGCCTTTGTTCACACAGTTTCCTTAAAACAGATTCTTCCTCCTTCAGCAGGATGCTCATGAGGTTTAGCAAGATATCTATTTCCCAAGATACAACAGAAAAACCGCGAACTCAAACAAGTAGTTCACGGCGAACTGAACATACACTTGAAGACTATCACTGTGGGGTTAGAACAAAGAGCAAGAGTTTTTTCTCTCTATCTCGAGTTCACAATCCTGTCTCGTTTTATAGGGGAGATCTATTAATGGTAGAATTGAAAGGTCAACCATCATGTTGCCTTGATTCGTTTAATTTACGTGGATTGAAAGGTCAGCTATAATGTTACCTCGATTCGACTGATCTACCATTAATTCATTAATTTCTGATCATTTATGTCAAAGTTTCAATGCGAACTTTCCACGACTAGACGCGAAAGATGGTGGAACATCTTCCCTATCTTTCGTTTTACCATTCAACGAATTTAGAAGGATGATAGAATGACTTCTTCATCCTTCCTTCATATTTCCATTCAAATTCCAACAATCCCCCACTTGAATGAAACTTGGTACATGATAGCCTTCGGTAGTTAAGTCCAGCATAGGATAGGTAGGTTCAACCCTTTGAACTTTCCCTTGTGAAAGTATGTTTGCATACTGGTTGATTTAGTAGACACGATATCTTTGAACTATTCGACCATTTATGTAAGCATTGACGTACTTCACATTGGACTAACTTTGATGTAGTTTAGTTCTCATGAGTGTGTTCGTTAGGCCATGAACACGCCTAGTTCTGCGAGAAGGTCTAAGAATTATGCCTCCAATTCTCTTCAAAGCGGCTTCACTTCTTTCTCACATAGGTGATCTCTTAAGGGTATTCCTCACTACTCTTCTTGATCATTAAAAGTCTGTGCTTAACCTTCATCCTTTCACTGTTTCTTGGGTCATGCCCTCCCACAATGAGCTTACTTAGTTAGTGCAGTTAGGTTGTCCCTTTGAATCTAGTTCTTGGGATCTCTAGTCAACATTGGTTGGGTTTCGTTTGCACCAACATTTCTTATCGGCATCGGCATTAAACCCATCCTCAATGATGAGCTTGCAACTAACTCTCGATTTAACCCTTTGGTTAGCGGATCCACTAGATTATCTTTTGACTTTACATAGTTAATAGTGATAACACTCATTAAGAGTAGTTGTCTAATGGTATTATGTCTACGATGTATATGTCTAGACTTACCATTATACAGATGGCTCTGTGCTAGGCCAATTGTTGATTGACTATCACAATATATGTAGATTGTCGGCACCGGTTTCGACCATCTAGGAACATCTTCTAAGAATTGTCATAGTCATTCAACCTCTTCACCACATTTGTCAAGAGCTACAAACTCATATTCCATCGTGGATATGGTTATTACGGTTTTCTTAGAAGATTTTTAAGAAATAGCTGCACCCCCAAAGTGAATACATATCCACTCGTAGAATTCGAGTTTTTTATGTCTGATATCCAACTTGCATCACTATATCTTTCGATTATAGTAGGATATCTTGTATAGTGCAGTCCATGATTACGAGTATAACATAGATACCGCAGTACTCTAGGTATCCCTTTCCAATGTTCAATGCCTGGATTACTCATAAATATGCTCAATTTACTAACTGCATAGGTCAAGTCTGGTCGTGTACAACTCATTAAGTACATTAAACTTCCAATTATCCTAGAGTACTCTATCTGAGAGATACCCTCTCCTTGATTGTTCGATAGATGTTGACTTGTATCTATCGGAGTCTGTGCCAATGTAGTATCACTCTTGATGAATCTTTCAAGAATTTTGTCCACATAATAGGACTGACTTAAGACAATTCCTTCCGATATTCTAGTATCATTCTTGGTGAATCTTTCAAGAATCTTGTCAACATAATAGGACTGACTTAAGACAATTCCTTCTAATGTTCTAAGAATTGTAATTCCTAGAATCACATCAGCAAGGTCCATGTCTCTCATGTCAAATTTTGAGGTCAACATTACTTTAGTGGATTTAATTATCTTATCATTACTCCTAATGATAAGTATGTCATCTACATAAAGACATAAAATGACTGAGCCATCTTTCGTATCTTTGTTGTAGATACATTTATCACTCTCATTGATTTTAAATCCACTGTTCAACATGATACTATCAAATTTCTCATGACATTGCCTTGGAGCTTGTTTCAAGCCATACAACGATTTGATCAATCTATATACTTATTTTCGTGCCTCGGAGTATAAAACTCTTCAGGTTGTTTCATGTAGATTTCTTCTTCTAAATTTTCATTTAGAAAGATAATTTTTACATCCATTTGATGTACTTCCAAATTCGATAGAGTGGTAATCGCTAGCAATATCCTAATGAAAGTTATTCTTGATATCGGAGCATCAGTCTCAAAATAGTCCAGTCCATCATGTTGTCGGTAACCCTTAATTACCAACCTAGTCTTGAACCTTTCTATCATGCCTTCTGATTTTATTTTCTTCTTGAAAATCCACTTGCAATCTAGTACCTTACTTCTGGAAGGAAGATCCACTAGCTCCCAAGTATGATTTTGCAAGATTGATGAAATCTCAGATGCAATTGCCTCTTTCCATTGAGGTCCATCAAACGAGTTTATCGCTTCTGAGTAACTCTGGGGATCACTTTCCATCATAAAGGTGATAAAATCCGATCCAAAGGATTTCTTCACCCGAGCTCTCTTACTTCGTCTAAGCTCACGCTCAACTGGTCCATCATTTTCTTCTTCCTCTTGTGTTTCGTATGCCCGTTTAGAGGAGCTAGCATCCTCTTGGATCTTATATGGAAACACATGCTCGAAGAATGAGGCATTTCTCGATTCAATAATCAAATTCTTGTGTATCTCCAGAATTTGAGATCCAATCACAATAAATCTATAGGTACTGTTGTTATGTGCATATCCAATAAATACACAATCAATAATTTTTTATCCGATTTTGATCCTTTTCGAATTCGGTACCAAAACTTTGACCAAACACCCCCACACTCGCAAGTATATATAGGATGGTTGTTTACCATTTTACATCTCATAAGGACTCTTATCTATTTTCTTTTGGGGCACCTTATTCAAAAGGTAATTAGTTGTTCACATAGCTTTCCTCGACAAGTGCTCTGGTAGGCTAGAGCTCAATAGTAGAGCATTCATAATCTCTTTCAAAGAACGATTCTTTCCCTCAGTGATCCCATTTTGCTGAGGCGAGTAGGGAGTCATCATTTCGTGTCTGATACCATGTTTAGCATATAACTCTGTGAACGGTGATACATACTCACTGCCTCGGTCACTCCGAATCATCTTAATCTTTCTATTAAGTTGGTTTTCAACCTCATTCTTATAGAGAATAAATTTCTCTATAGCTTCATCTTTACTTTTGAGAAGATACACATAACAAGATTTTGTGTTATCATCAACAAAAGAGATGAAATACTTATTCCCACCTCGTGTCGGTGCCCCTTTTAGGTCACACACGTCGGTGTGGATCAAGTTGAGTGGCTCAGTGCTTTTTTCAACTTGTTGAAAAGATGACCTTGTCAATTTTGCTTCAATATAAGCCTCACACTTATGTTTCGGATCAAGATGGAATGTAGGTATATTTCGCATGTTAATCAATCTACGCAACACATCGTAGTTAACATATCCTAGTCAACAATGCCACAAATATAAAGACTCAAGCATATAAGTGGAAGAGCTTTCAACTTTATTAACTTTGGCTGTAATGGCCATTACACTTAGTTTAAACAACCCACCAGTTACATAGTCCTTCTCTACAAACATTCCATTCTTGGACAGTACAGCTCTGTCCGACTCTAAGACAATGTGAAAGTCATGCTTTCTTAACAACGATCCGGACACTAGATTCTTTCGAACCTCTGGAATGTATAACACATTGTTCATAGTGAGCTTCTTACCCGAGGTCATCTTCAGTATCACTTTCCCTTGGCCCGTGATGTCCGAGGTTGCTGAATTCCCCATATACAGCTTCTCCTCATCGATTTCTTCAAAGTTGTGGAGTAGCTTCTTATTATAGCACACATGTCTTGTGGCACTAATATCTAACCACCATTGCCGAGGGTTTGAACCCACTAGGTTCAGCTCGGAGACCACCACACAGAGGTCGTCCTCCTCTAGCTCCTCATTCATGTTGGCCTCACTTTTTTTCTTTGGCTTTCTGCACTTCAAACACATGTGATCGACTTTGTCACAATTGAAGCATTTTCCAGTGCACTTCTTCTTATTGACGCCTTCTTTAGGCCCTTTTTTGGAAGATTTAGAATTCTTCCATTTCGATCTTTGACCGTGCTCGACCACATTGGCTTTTACTGTAGCCTGAGAGAACATGTTCCTCTTCGAACTCTTATTGTCTTCTTCAATTCGAAACCGAACAATGAGTTCTTCTACATTCATTTCCTTCCTCTTATGCTTTAGGTAGTTCTTGAAGTCTTTCCAGCTCGGAGGAAGCTTCTCAATGATTGCGGCCACCTAAAAAGTTTCACTCAGAACCATACCTTCCGAGTTAATCTCGTACAGAATCATCTGAAGCTCCTGAACTTGGCTGATCACCGTCTTGGAGTCAACCATTTTGTAGTCCAGGAATCAACCCACAATGAATTTCTTAGCCTTTGCATCCTCCGTCTTATACTTCTTATCTAGGGACTCTCATAGCTCCTTAGTCATTCTCTTCATCGTATACACCGCGTATAATGAGTTGTCAAGACAGTTGAGGATGTAGTTTCTACACAGAAACTTCGAGTGATTCCATGCCTCTACAATATTGAAGGTCTGGACATCACTCGTACCCTCAGGTACATTAGGAGGATCCTCGGTCAAGAACCGAGCCAGATTTAGCATGGTCAGGTAGAAGAGCATTTTCTACTGCTACTGTTTGAAGTTCAACCCAATGAACTTCTCTAGTTTTTTCCCATGATTGATTGGAACACTACCAATCGGGGCGGAGGGAGCCATCACACGTTGAGGATGTTGCACCTCAACCTCTTGCATCGTTGTCATCTCAATAGGTCAAATCTGTTTTAAGTTTCTTGGATACAAATGTATCTTCTGCCAGATATACAAGAGGAGAATCCGAAACAATTCGGACTTGTCTGTTGAGCCGACTACTTCTGAAGTGTCCTTAGTCGAGACAAGCTTCTTCAAATCAAGACCGTCGAGCTCCTGGTAAGTGAGGTCAGGATGAGCTGAGTCAGAAATCTCCTTGTTCCGAGCCGCCAAGTTGGGAGGCTGCTAGGGAGAAATTGCCGAGCCAAGTTGGGAGGCTTCGTCCGTCGAAAGAAGAGCTCGGGTCAGGTCGCCGAGTTAGTAGTCTACTCCTGTTGGACCGTCAAGTTGGAAATTGCTCATGAGTTACTGTCGAGCTGAACTAGAAGACTTCGTCCACCAAGTTATCAAGCTGAGAGAAAGAAGCAGTGAACACCAAGTGAGAGAATCGTCGAGGCCTTTGTTCTCACTGTTTCCTTAAAATAGATTCATCCTTCTCTAGCAGGGTGCTTGCGAGGTTTAGCATGACGTCTATTTCCCAAGATACAACAACAAAACCACGGACTCAAATAAGCACAAATAGTTCACGGCGAACTGAACATACACCTGAAGATTATCACTGTGGGGTTGGAACAAAGAGCAAGAGTTTTTTTTCTCTCTATCTCAAGTTTGCAATCCTACCTCCTTGTATAGGGGAGATCTATTAATGGTGGAATCGAAAAGTCAACTATCATGTTGCATTGATTCGTTTAATTTATATGAATCGAAAGGTTAGACATAATGGTATCTCGATTTGATTGATTTACTATTGATTCATTACTTTTTGACAATTTATATTAGAGTTTCAATGCAAAGTTTCCGTGACTAGATGCGAAAGATGGCAGAACATCTTCCCTATCTTTCGTTTTATCATTCAACGAATTTGGAAGGATGACTGAATGTCTTCTTCATCCTTCTTTCACATTTCCATTCAAATTCCAACAAAAGTCAAGCTTGAATCTTGGCAGGAAATATTGAAAATAAAAAAGTTTGACTTAGTAAAATAAAAATAAAATATATGAAAATTAAATTTTGTATATAGTCTTAGTTGTAGCAAGTCAATTGTTAAAATAGATAATAAGAATTTTAAGAATCTAAGATTATTTTTTCAAAAAACTAAATGGGAGAGTTAATAGAAACATTTTACATGGGATATAAATAAGATGATAGAGATAGAAGACACAGTTGATTTTTTTTAATGTGAAATACTTGTAAACCTTGAAGAAAAGTTTTATAAAATGGTGATGATGATTAAACTTGATATTTATATAAAGTTGAATATTGGATTATGAATTGAGTACACAAGTAAAAAAATTAAAATTGTAAAAATGAGAATATTAAAGTGATGTGTCGATAGATGAAGATGAACAAAATAAAAATAAAAAAAATAGAGAGAAAGTCAAGGATATTTATTGAACAGGAATTCGAAGAGACATATTTAAGATAAGATGGATATGTATTTAAGCAAATTAAAAATGTCATAAGTTGACAATGTGAGATAAGATAAATATGTATATTAATTAAGAAAAAGGAAGACCAAAATAAACTTTGTCAGCAATGATTAAAAAAAATAAAATTTATTTAAATATAAATAAAAAAAATAGTAGAAGATCAAATCTAATAATTGAGGAGAATCTATAACAAAGAATGAATTTAGAAGGTTCTATCTAGAAAACATGCAAAAGTAGTTTTTCTTATTTTAATATTAATTAGTATAGGATTATTTTGAGAATTAATTATCTTGCCACCATTGTTTTTGTATTTGCAGGGCTAACATTGGAAGTTGTATTTTGACTTAATTAACAATGTAAATAAACAAGTTCGGCATTAATTTAATAAACAAAGTTCCTAATTTTTTTTAAGTTTTTCTAAAACTCTTTTGATATTCGGGAAATGGCCCCGGCCCTCCACGTTAGCAAGCCTGAGCATGCAACCACATCTGTATATATACAGGGTACTTGGCAGCCTAGCATTCCAAAAAAAAAAAAAAAAAAAAAAAAAAAACAACGTAATATTAGTGATCCCTCCGGAATGCCCTCAGGGCAACGGCGCGTCGATAAGAATTTAGGGGGTCCCTGGAGCAAGTCATGGTTCGATCCCTGCCGACTACAGCTTGCGGAGGGAATTCCGCCGTTTTCCACTTGCTTGCGGGTTGCGGAGGCGGATTTCCGTTTACCAACGGGTTGGTGTGGGGTGCGGATCCTGATTGACGTCAAACTCCTCACGGCGACTTGGTGGCGCGTCTTCCTGATTTACCCTTGTGGGCCGATGGAGACTTTTCGAAGGTCGTAGGGCAGGGCCGATTCACCAAATGGACTAGTCGGGCAAAGCTTGAATACCACTTTAAAAAAATAAAATAAAATAAAATAAAATAAAATAAAGAAAGAAATCAATCAACACCTGTTTAGACTTTTATGTCTTGAACACTAAAGTTGTCCCCGGGTCAAATCTATTGGGACGACTGTTCTAGATCTATAAATTTTTAATATTATCAAGGTTTTTTATTTAGGCTCCAAAATATTTTTTATGTCAATAATCACAGTGTATAAGAGTCCAACTAACAGATTTCATATGGAATCTTAAAATAAGATGGACCGATTCTATTGAATACCTCGACTCATCCAATCAAGTGACTCGACTACTCAAATTTTCCATAAATTAGTTGCTCGATCTCTCATATTATATACATGGTTATATGATTATCAAATTGATTTGTTGACGTTTGAAAATCACTCCATACTTCATAAAATAAAATAATATAATATAATATAATTAAATAGATTATCAATAATTATTTTGAATAAATACATCCTCTATTTTTTAAAAAAATCTTGGGTTGTAATGGCCGAATAAATTGGCACCGTAATGGAATGGCAGTTGCATCAATATTGATAGATCGTTATAATGGACAATAAAGTTTAAATTTGGTGAAAATCATAGACATGATGTCTGCAAATATTTCTCTTATAAATATTGAGATGCACAAACCTTCTATTTTATTTGAACTCTAAATTTCTATGCATTTTTTTTAAAGAAAAAAATCCCTTTGATCGCACCTAGGAATTTAAGCAACAAAGGGCTTTTGTCGAACGACCCTATCAACCTTTAACGTATGTTGACTTATACTAGAGCATCATCATCGATGGAGAACAATCAATGCGCATCCAAAAATATAATAAGTCCGATCACATTGTTAGAGGAAGCTTTATTATCATCGTCTATGACAAAATTTAGACACACCATCTATTATTATTTTTATTTTTTACTTCATATATTTAGATATAATATGACTATATTAATATTATTTGGATTTAATGTTTTATGATATCTTACAAGTTCCATAGCTCTAAGTTACCTATGCTATTTTAAAAGCGAATAAATTTAATTTATTTATTGAATTAATAATAAATAAGTTTGAATAAAGTTATAAACACAACTTGGTAAAAGTTAGGCCACTCAGTATTAGACAACGTAATAATACAAACACTACTTATAATTGTACTAAAGACATTTGGAAAAGACAAAGTCTACTAAAGTGGGACATCTTAATGATACAAATGCTATTCCATTCTACGTAAAACAATTGGGAAAGACAAAGCGTGATAGATTATCATGGATTGACCTGTAAATAAATAGATTTTTAAAATCAATAATGTTTATATTATATAATTGAATCGTTTGCCCTATTTTTGGGGGAAAAAAATTAACAACTTTTATATGAGTTCTTTTAATCTCCAATATATATATATATATATATATATATATATATATAGCGATTGATCCGTCTGTGCCCGTGCACGACGCGATCTCGATCATCCATTGCACGCGATTGAGAAACGCCGCTCGCGAGCTGGGAGGTTGGCATTGCCGGTAGATGTCTGGATTTCGATCGTCGTCCGACCGGAATCCGACCGATTCACTATCGAAATTGCGTGCGATCACGGCTGCCAGTGGTCGCGGCACTGACGGCCGCGATCCGATCAGAATCTGGTCGCCATCAGGCCAGCACCGGATTCCGACCGGACGCGAGTTGGAATCCTGCTGATTCCCGATCGGAATCGCGACCACTGGCGACCGCGATCGCACGCGATTCCGGCCGAGAATCCACCGGATTCTGCCCCGCGTCCGGCCGGAATCCAGTGCCGGCCTGATGGCGGCCAGATTTCAATCGGATTGTGGGCGGAATCCGACCATCCGACGATGATGGTGACCTCCTAGCTCGCGAGAGGATCATGTCCCGTACGCACGCGGAGAGATAAAGTGTGCAAGATAACAATTCTATATATATATATATAAAGTTGTTGTCGCGTGATTTAAAGATTACATATTCGAATTTTGAAAATATTTTTTTGCAAAGTATGATAAAGTTGCACGTATAATAGATATAGCTGTCAAGTTGGATTGAACCCGTCGGATTGGCCCACCCCGCCAAATAATTAAAATAGATTGGATTGAAATTTTATTAACCTGCCATTTTGGCGGACCTAAATGAATCGATCCGTGTGGGTTGCAGATCAAGACGGGTCGGCCCGCCGTGGGCACGGGTTGACCCGTGGGTTGAGAAATGTCAAAAGATGGAACATGTGAAAATAAAATTGTATACATTTTTTTACCAATATTTTAATATTAACAAGACAAGTTTTTCACCATCACAATCTTCTTCTATCATACATACACTTCAACAAAGTATAAAATAAGTTAAGAGGAAAAAAAATATTTGATGAAGTACTCTATTTTTTTTATACTCTAATTGTTTTATATTATCTTATCACTGCTATTTTAATCAATGTAGGAAATAATAACATATTAAAATTAAATAATTACAAGGACTAGAAAATCTCAATCGAATCTCTATTCAGAGGAGCAAAATTTACATTTGCATATTATCAAGATTTGGATATTTTGGAACATTGGAAAGGAATAAAAAACATCGGTATTCAACTTTATAGGTCGATAATTGAATCTCAATTATGAGATTTTAGTTACTTCAAATACTTATTTTTTTAATCATGGTACTCCATCTGTCTTACCGATCATTATCTCAAGTCCTAAATGTCTCAATAATTTTAAATATATTTTTTAAATTTTTTGGCTCCCGAGTTGGCCCGTTTAATCCGCAACTCGCTTTGGGTTGAATTGGATTGAAGATTTCTCAACTCGCCTTGGGTTGGATCGAATTGGAGATTTCTCAATCCGCTTTAGATTGGGTTGGATTGGAGATTTTTTAATCCGCCGAGATGACGAGTCGACCCATACCTCCCTATTAAATATTGAATTTATAATGAGTTAATCCATCCCATCATAAATCAATTCATTTAACAATTCTGACAATAGATCCTTCCTCCTAATCTACGTGACAAGAACTTCATGCATCAGCTACCGAATTGTCTTTTTTATTTTATTTTATATACATCTAATAGTAGTCTATATTTCAAAAAAAATAAGAATTATGGTACTTGCATTGACATCCTACCTTCTCATGGAAGTTCATTCATTCATTGCTCCTAGAGCTATAGAGCTACGGTGCAGCAGCGGCAAGGTGTCTATCTCAGTTCTTAGTTACCCCGGTTTGATCACTAGTCATGTCATATTTATAAATTTTTTTTTTTAAATAGAGTGACAAATTAAGAATACTGTAACTGTTGAGCTTCCCACATGAACACTTCATATTGTATTCTAATGATCGATGAAAATCTTTCGTGGGATAGAATATATCGATCATCTCTTGAATTAATCAGGTCTTAAACTTACATACCTGATGCTAGTAAAATAATAATAATAATAATTTCTTCATTCACCCATGAAACCTTCGTTCATCTTAAGAAGGTGGAGGACAAACATGAATTTTTGCATAGGATTCTACGAGGAAGAAGTTCATCTATGTCGAGTGCCCTTGCCCGAGAAACCCTCTACAAACTCTTGATCGATCTCCTATTGTAGTCCACAAAGTCCTGGGATTATTTCAGTTGATAAGTATAAAAGGAAAATTCTTAAATGGACAGAAACTAATTCTCGGAGATTTAATTACCGCTCTGAACTATCGATCGATTTTTTTTTTACATTTATCATTTGGAATTCTAATTTATCTCCTTCACCGATAAAGACAATCGAAAGAAACCACTAATATAACGGTTTCACATTCCTATTTAGTCCGCAAATCCCCGTGGACCTCGCGGCCACGAGAGCAAACGTGACATTTTGTAAGTGACTCAGATTTTCAGCGAGTGTATAAGACTGTCGTCGAGTTAATAATCAAGGTCTTTAAAAGGCACTTTTTTTAACTTTGAAGCATGATCTCCTAAAAAACCCGGTTCGGAAATGGAAGCAACCACCCGCCCCATCTGCATCTGCATCTGCATGCCCGGGGACAGCCCTCTGAAAGTCATGTTACAAAAAGCAGGCAACTCAGCTGGAAAGCCAAATCCTCTTGGAATTTTGGGGAAGCCAAGCCCCTTTAACTTGCATGGTTGGTCAGAACTAGCTCCTATGAATGTTAATTATGTGCTGGAGTTTAAAGAAGAAAAAGAAGAAAGAAAGGCGATGGAGTAGAGGTCAAGTTTAGCAATAGAGTAATGCTGTGGTTTTGTTTGTCTCCACATCCACAATATTCCACACTGCATACCCCCACACAGCCGTATATAATAGTGCTAGAGAGGCACAAATGATATGCCAGTTTTCTTTTGTCCTGTCCTCGTGAATTTGTTTTGTCTCGAGGAGTACTCCCTGCCCCTGCATGCCGACTGTAGTCGTAATTATATATAGGAGGAAGCAGCAAGGAGCTGCATGAGCTAATGGACAACTGAGAATGCCAATAGCGTAGGTGCTACAGCCGAGGTTTGGCCTTCGAGGAGACCGAGGGCGAGTTTGTATTGTTTTAAGGATTTTTTTTCCCAAATAAAATAAAGTTTCTTTCCAAAGTTCTTAATTTCTTTTATGGATGTTTGTAGCACCTAAATTATTCTATTTATATAAAAGAAAATTTACAAAAAAACTATAGGATTTTTTTTTAATATTTGATGGACCAATTGAGAACAGAGGAGACGAACTTATTGTTGACGGCGAAAAGTAGAAGAGAGCTCAAGCTCCCAAAGGATGATCAAGGTCAAAATAAGATGACTCGCAGACAACATTAAAGGATTGAGAATTCTCACAGTGAAAACAAAGAGTAAAGGGCAATGAGTTTTCAAATGGAGTAAAATATTCTAAAAATCGATCTCTAAGAATAAGATGTGCTCTAGATTTATTAGATAAGTGATACGGCTGAAAATAAAATCTCAATTAAATATTTATGGATTTGGAGAATAGAAATATGAGAGGAAAATAATGAGGTCCGTGGAGCTCAATAGGGGCTCGAGAATTCGGTATCTCAAATAATTGGGAGCCTAGGTGAGCATGGAAGGTCAAGAGCTTGGGTACTAGGGGCCTCCAACACTCGATCGGGAGTCAGAAGCATAGAAGTCGGGAGCTCAGAAGTGGAGAATTCAGGAGCATGGAAGATCGGAAGCTCATGAGTGAAGAATTCGGGAGTCAGGATCATGGGAAGTTGGGAGATTTAAAGTCGAGAGCTCGGGAAATCGAAAGTTGAATGAGTCAGGAGCTCGATAAATCAAAAAGTCGGGAGTCAGGAGTATGCAAGAGTTAGGAGTTTGTAGCAAAAGGAGTAGATAGTAAGAGGAGTTGGGAGCAGTTGGAGTTGCGAACCCGGGACCACATATGAGATGGTTCTTGGTACTGCTGGTACCTTTTCTATATAGTTCCCGATAGAAGGGTTAGCGGGTGACCCATGATCCGATCCAAAATGTTCGGCTCAGCGAAGGGAGAAACGAAAGAATGGTTCGGGCGTGAATATCAGAAGCCATTGGTACGGGAGAATATCGAAAGCAATTGACACAGGAGAATTAGCAGAAGCAATTGACACGAGAGAATTACCAGAAGCAATTGGCATGACAAAGAAGAGACGGAAGACACTTCGCTAAGGGGTCGGCTCAGCCTGATTGATCCGAAGGAAGTTTGGCACAGGAAAAGAGGAATTGGTTCGGGTTGATGAGGAACCCTAGGGCTAGGGCGCCCGTGGGCTATAGACCTAAGTTAGCTTCACTCAAAGCGGATGGTTGAGGGAGATAGTCTAACCTAGTTACCCGAAAAGTAGAGGAAGAGGTGTTAGGCAATGACTTGGGAGGCCCCACGCAATATTCTAAGGAGTCTTCACTCCTCATATCTGTAACAGAATTATTCTCCTGGTGGAGGTGGTGGCCACGTGTATGATGGAGATAGCCCGCGACGTTACGATGAAGGAAAAGGGAAGATAAAAGGGAGAAAGCAAGGAGGAAAGAGGGATCCACAATTATTCCCACCCAGCAAGAGAGAAGGGGACGCAGGAGGAGAAGGGGAGCGACAACCGCCTCGCCGGAGAAGAAGGACGGAGATCTGTCGTTGTTACATCTCTTGTATTTTTCTCGTCTTGTGATATCACTGTAAGAGGTCTTTCTCCTCCACCTTCGGAAACTTACTTTCCGTAAAGGAGGACCTTCATAGTGAAAGTGCTTAGGCACTGCATCCGGTGAGAAAGCTCACCTCCGTGAAGTAGGAATCCTTATTCCGAACCACGTTACATCTTGTTTCTGAGTCTCGATTGCTGGCGTCGGTTTCTTGCGTTTCATCTACTTCATCTTCTTATTCTCATCGATTGCTGTGAGAACCCTCTCGAGATCTCCTCGGCTTCATCGCATTGAAAAAGGAGTGAACAGATTTCACCCATTCGCATCAGTTGGCGCCGTCTGTGGGAACATTTGAGCTGGACGTCGAGATGCAATCTGAAGAAGTACAACAACCTGCTACCTCTGCAGCGGAGGAGCGCTCCATCACCCTTCTACCATCGTAGCTGAAGGCCCTGATGGATGACGCTATTACAGAAGCCCTCGCTAGGGAAAGGAGAAGGACCGGATATCTGCATCTGCATTCCGGTGAACCTTTTTCCAGAGGCCCAACCCCAGAAATGCCTCCTCCATCTCGTACAGCCGTCAATGGGGAAATATTGCTTGGAGGCGAACTTGGGGGAAGAACGCCTCAGAACACTATGCCCTTCACCCAAACGTGTAGGGAAGAACAAGGCGAAAGTCAATCAACCAGACCTCCGGAAGTATACGAGTCCAGTCCCTTTACAATGACATTCTCTCTGAGCTCCCTCCATCTTACTTCCGGAATCCTCAAATCAATAAGTATGATGGTTTGACGGATCCCGAAGAGCACATATCTCTCGCCTCCATCAAGAGCATCGACACTCTCAAGTGCCGAGTCTTCCGAACCACCCTAATTGGCTCGACACAAAAGTAGTTCAATACTCTACCCCCAGGATCCATCACTTGTTTCGCTGATTTCCAGAGAATATTCAGTCGGGAATTTGTCGGTTGCAAGGCGTATAAACAGGACGCTTCTATGTTAATGCATATCACCCAGGGACCCTCAGAATCCCTTAGGGGGTATCTTCACCGATTCACTTCTGCAGCTAGGGGAATCCCCTCAGCCCGATCCGAATCTTTCATAGACGCTATTCAACACGGGCTGAAGGAGGGCCACTTCCTCAGTTCCTTGTTAAGACAACCTGCGGATAGTTATGAGGAGCTACTAAGCCGTGCGGAGCAATTTATCCACGAAGAAGAAGGATTAAAGGTACGGAGAGAAAATCGAAAAGAGCTCGCCCCGCTTCCTCTCGCGCGCCTCGACGGGAGTATACAAGACCTTTTCGACAGGAGGTTCCGAGGCCTCGTCCAATGCTGCAAGGTGTTCGCCTTCCCGCCATTACAAATCATGGTCACAAACGCTTCCTCCGCGAGGACTTGGAAAGAATGGGAAATGGAATTTATGATCAATGTGGTCTCGCCGCAATAATTACTCTTAGGACATATTGTGGGGATCCCACGTAACCCCCCTTCCCCATTCTTCTGCCAATATCATACGGAATACGACCACAATAGTGGCCGATGTTTCAAGTTACAAGAGGAATTGGATCGCCTCCATACTGCATATCCGCAAGTAAGGCTCCAGGCAGGAGGACCGGCACGGCGAGGCCCCCAACCCAATGTAATTCGTCCAGGGCCCTATAATCAACAACCTCAAGTCACTTTCCCTCAAACACTGTCCCAAGATGTTGTCTCCCAAGGAGGCCCATCAGGTGAGGGCACTTCATCCAATTTAGATAACGCTCCCACACAAGGAGTTATTCATGTTATAGCTGGAGGACCTACCGATGGGGACTCTAACCGAGCGCGGAAGTCGTATGCCCGTCTCATGGAGAGTTTGACCATCGTCACCGACCAGACTATTCAAGTTGCACCGCCCGTTTCATTCGGGCCAGAAGATTTACAGGGTGTCCTACTGCCCCATACGGACGCCTTGGTTATTCATATATCCTTGGCCAATTATGAAGTGTCCCGGGTGTTGGTCGATTCGGGAAGTTCCGTCAACATCCTCTTTCAGGAAGCCTTCGGACAGATGCAGCTGGGGAATGCCCAGCTAGAAGATGTGACCACCCCCCTCTTTGGATTCGCAGGACATGTAGTACACCCTACGGGGCAGATTTCATTGCCTCGACTGGCGTAAGCCCAAACCAAAAACCAGTATAATCTCTTTCCTCATTGTGGACGCTCCGTCCACTTATAACACTATTCTTGGGCGTCCTTTCCTCACCCTTTTCAGCCGTGGCTTCCCATACCACCGTGTCGAAATTTCCAGTGGGTCCATCGGTGGGAGAAGTCCGTGGAGAACAGAAGGCCTCCAGGAGCTGCTACGTGCAAATGGTTCGGGACGATCAGAAGAAAGCCCGAACCAATGACCTCAAAGGTAAAGCTGTCATCATCACTGATGTCTGCGTCCTGGAGGAATCCCCCCCCCCAAGGCTGGCAAAATAGAGGAAGGAGAACTGGTGGAAATCGCTCCAGGAAAGGCCACACGGATAGCACAACAGCTGGAAACCAAAGAAGAGCTGGTGGCTTGCCTGAAGGAGAATGAAGACATCTTTGCAAAAGATGTGCATGATCTCATGGGGATCAACCCTCGAGTGGCTGAACACCATCTCAATATCACGCCCAAAGTAAGAGGCGACATTTTGGACCAGAAAAGGACAAGGTCATAGCCGAAGAAGTGGACAAACTGCTAAAAGTGGGTCATGTAAAGGAAATCCAGTTTTCCGAATGAGTTTCCAATGTAGTCTTGGTCCCCAAGCCTTCGGGGCAATGGAGGATGTGTATCGATTTTCGTGATCTAAATAAAGCGTGCCCTAAAGACTGCTACCCCTTGCCTCGTATTGATCAATTGGTGGATTCTACTGTGGGATATGAAGTGGTGTCCCTAATGGATGCATATCAAGGATATCATCAAATACCTTTGGCCGAAGAAGATCAAAAGAGGGTTAGCTTTGTGACTACAGGAGGGTTATACGCTTATGTGGTAATGCCGTTCGGATTAAAGAACACAGGGGCCACCTATCAGTGCCTTATGGACAAAATCTTTGTAGAACAGAAAGGGAAAAATGTGGAAGTCTACGTGGATGACATATTAGTCAAATCGAAGGCCACTCAGGATTTAGTCAAGGACTTAAATGAAACCTTCGCTACATTAAGGCGGTTTAATATGAAACTAAACCCTAACAAATGCCTGTTCGGAGTAAAGAGCGGCAAGTTCTTGGGGTACATCGTGACTGAGAAAGTGCAAGCACTATGTAACATGAAGTCACCCGCTAATCTGCGGGAAACCCAGAAGCTGGTGGGCAGGATCGTTTCTTTATCACGATTCATAGCCAGATCGGCGGACAAAGGGCTGCCTTTCTTCAAGATCCTGCGCAAGGCTACTAAATTTCAGTGGGATAATCAATGTGAACAGACTTTCTAGGAGTTGAAGAAATATTTGGCTGGACTCCCACTGCTAGCCAAACCAATAGTCGGAGAACCATTATGGATGTATCTGGCCGTCTCAGAGGGAGCCGTTAGTTCGGTATTATTGAAACAAGAAGGTTCTCACCAGCAGCCTATTTATTATACCAGTCATATCCTGAAGGGGGCGGAATTCCGTTATACGGAGCTGGAGAAGTTGGCATATATCCTAGTGCTAACCACCCGTAAATTAAGGTCATACTTTTTGGCTCATCCCATCACCGTTCTAACACACAGCGAATTGGGCAAGGTCGTCACTAAGCCCAATTTCTCTGGAAGATTGGCCAAATGGGTGGTAGAACTAAGCGAGTATGATATTCATTACCAACCTCGAACGGTTATCAAGGCCCAAGCGCTTGCTGATTTTCTAGCAGAGGTACTCGGCCTTCTAAGAGGGTTCTGCAGAAAAAGAGGAGGGATCAGAGGCATGGAATATATTCGAGACGGTTCTTCAGATCTACGGCTGGGCGCTTGTTCTATTAATTTCCGATGGTGAAGAAACTCGACCAGCCGCTCACCGAATATCGCATCTAATAATGAGGCGGAATACGGCCATTCTAGCGGATCGCAGTCGCTAAAGCTGTGGGGCTTCTTCCATTGTAATCCATTCGGATTCCCAGTTGGTAATATCACAACTTCAAGGTTCTTTTGTGGTTCGAGAGGAAAGGCTGTATAAGTACTTGAAGGCTTTTGAGAAAGAAAAAGCTCAATTCCATCAGGTCCTCTTAAAGCAAATCCCGCGGGAGAATAATAGGAAGGCAGATGAATTGGCTCGGATGGCTAGTGCTATGGAAGGAATGAAGTCCTCGGAAATGGTCCATACGAAAATCCATACTTCCTTAGCAGTATGCAACGTGGAGGAAGACGCACCCGAATCAAGCCTAATTCTTGATTGGAGGACTGACATCATAGCTTATTTACGGCACAGGAAGGTCCCTGAAGAAAAAATAGCGGCATCCACTTTAATAAGCTGAGCCAAACGGTTCACCCTCTTAAATGAAGACTTATACAAGACTTCTTTCGGATGACCCTTATTGAAATGCTTGGGAAAAGAGGATGCAAAATGGATACTCCGGGAGATTCATAAAGGTTGCTGCAGCAATCATTTAGGAGGGAGAGCTTTAGCAAGGAAGGCCTTATTAGAAGGATATTTTTGGCTTACTTTCCCCTTGAGGAGCTCTGCTACCTGCCCTTGAAGACGTATTAACTCTTGAGCCGAGGAAGACTCCTTATCAAGAGGAGCCGGTTGGACTTCCCGCTGGGGGACGGGTGGTTCCACACCTGATCGCTGTTGTTCCCTTAATGCTGCAATAGTATCAGCATCCTTCTGAATTTTTGGCGATCTTCGGCTAATTTCTCCTGGCACAGGTGCAATTGTTGCAACAGGAGCCGTTCTTGATTCTGAGTATTTGCCAAATCTTCCCGTTGTTGCCGCTCCCATTCTTGAGCTTGAGCCCGATATTGATGGAGGGAGCGATCCAACTCTTGATGGTTGGTGAGGCTGCGCATGAGGTGTGGAAAAGAAATCGGTTAGTAAGACAAAGCTAAGGAAGCTAATTGAGAAAACATACCAAATCCAGAGCATGGCGTAGGCTTTCCATGCGAGGAACCACTTCCTCTAAGTTCAGGATCCGAAGACTCCTGGGAGAAAAGGAGGAAGATGGGACGGATGATACTGAGGTGGGAAGTTCACTGGTGATGGGGAGAAGGGAGATGATATTGGAGGGAGCAGAAGGGCTCTTCAGGCGATGAGTGGAGGGGGAAGTTTGCAGTAAGGGGATATCAACCGCCATGGGTTCGGAGGAAGAATGGTATTCAGGGGAGATAGAAGGCAGGGGTGAGCCATCCTCTGTCATCGGCTGACATGGAAGTGCATCCTCCCCAGGTTCATCCTCAGGTTGCAGTGAAGGAGAAGGCGACTTCTGAATATTGGTAGCAGAGGGAGAAAAAGCATGAGAGCTAGGGTTTGTAAATGCCGGAGAAATCGAGGAAGGACTAATTGTCCCGATTTCCTCCGGGGCGGAAGTAAAAAGGGATGCAGGGGGAGGAGAGGAAGACGGACGAGATGAAGCAGGTGTGGTGGTGACCGGGGAAAGTGAAGAAGAAGACAGAGCCGACGGCTGACCGGCTTTCCTCTTGCGATGTGGATAACGACCCGCTATCTCCTGGAAGAAGGTAGAATGCATTTTGAGGGTCTGAGAATAAAGAGAAAGGGCTAAAAGAAAAAAGGATTGGGGCAACGAAGTATGACGGCGGAGGAACGAACAGACGGAGAAGAAGGAGATGAAAAGGCAAAGGGATGAAGATAGCAAAAGAAACGAAGACAAAAGGATCCCCTATAAAAGGGAGGAGAGTGGGCTTGTAACCATTATTGGGCTCTTCGTCTGTGGTGAAAGCGGCCCTAAGTGAAAGGGAAAGAAGAGTTATTTTTTCTAAATGGCCCGTTATGTACTAAAGCCTTCATTTGCATGGGAAGGGACGGATATATGCGTTCCCCTTCGGAAGACAAGCACAAAAGAGGGATGATATGAAAATGTTGTCTCCTTTATGTTGATGGTTTCTGAGCCATATATATATAAATTTTTATCCCCGCGAGGCGAAGCAGAAGATATCCCCGTGCGGTGGCAGAACGGAAGAACCGAGATTCCTCGGTTATGTATTCTATGTATAAATTTCTATCCCCGCGAGGCGAAGGGGAAGATATCCCCGTGCGGTGGCGGAACGGAAGAACCGAGATTCCTCGGTTATGTGTTATATATATATAAATTTCTATCCCCGCGAGGCGAAGCGGAAGATATCCCCGTGCGGTGGCGGAACGGAAGAACCGAGATTCCTCGGTTATGTATTATATGTATAAATTTCTATCCCCGCGAGGCGAAGCAGAAGATATCCCCGTGCGGTGGCGGAACGGAAGAACCGAGATTCCTTGGTTATGTATTATATGTATAAATTTCTATCCCCGCGAGGCGAAGAGGAAGATATCCCCGTGCGGTGGCGGAACGGAAGAACCGAGATTCCTCGGTTATGTATTATATATATAAATCTCTATCCCCGCGAGGCGAAGCGGAAGATATCCCCGTGCGATGGCGGAACGGAAGAACCGAGATTCCTCGGTTATGTATTCTATGTATAAATTTTTATCCCCGCGAGGCGAAGCGGAAGATATCCCCGTGCGGTGGCGGAACGGAAGAACCGATATTCCTCAGTTATGTGTTATATATATATAAATTTCTATCCCCGCGAGGCGAAGCGGAAGATATCCTCATGCAGTGGCGGAACGGAAGAACCGAGATTCCTCGGTTATGTATTCTATGTATAAATTTCTATCCCCGCGAGATGAAGCGTAAGATATCCCCGTGCGATGGCGGAACGGAAGAATCGAGATTTCTCGGTTATGTGTTATATATATATAAATTTCTATCCCCGCGAGGCGAAGCGGAAGATATCCCCGTGCGGTGGCGGAACGGAAGAACCGAGATTCCTCGGTTATGTATTCTATGTATAAATTTCTATCCAGGGCGGAAGATATCCGTCGCGGCGTGGCGAAACAGAAGAATCGAGATTCCTCGGTTATGTATTATATACATATAAATTTCTATCCCCGCGAGGCGAAGCGGAAGATATCCCCGTGCGGTGGCGGAACGGAAGAACCGAGATTCCTCGGTTACGTAATATATATATCTAAATTTCTATCCCCGTGAGGCGAAGCGGAAGATATCCCCGTACGGTGGCGGAACGGAAGAACCAAAATTCCTCGATTATGTATTATATGTATAAATTTATATTCCCGCGAAGCGGAAGATATCCCCGTGCGGTGGCGGACCGGAAGAACCGAAATTCATTCGGTTATACTCAAAATTTTTATCCCCGCGAAGCGGAAGATATCCCCGTGCGGTGGCGGAGTGGAAGAACTGAGATCTCCTCAGTTGTGTATCACTTTTTGTCCCCGTAAAGTGGGAGAAGTTGAAGTCCTTGTTTAACTTTGTATTGTTTTATTCCTGTAAAATAGCAGAGTTGACTCATTTAATGGTTCTATATACCCAGCACAGTAAAAAGGCGGAAGAGCCGAAATATGCCTCAGTTATATGTGAGTCTATGTGAATACGAAAGAAGTAAAGCGTGACACAACTCAGAAGATACTGGAGAAAGAAGATAAACTGAGAAAGTTCATTGATGCGAGAGAATTACATATTCTGAGTTATTTACAAGGGAAAATAACAAACAGAAACTCTTATACATCTTGGGTATTATAGTTATTTGTTGGGAGGAATGGATGGAGCTCCTTTGTATGGTTGAGGTTGGGCCATAGAAGATCACTGTAGGAAGATTTGCTTGGCCAGTTCCTTTTGGGACCCGACCAGTTGTTGGCGCAAGGAGCGATTACTGGCGGAAGTTTTCTTCAGCCGTTGCTGTAAATACTTCACTTGCTCCTCCAGGCTAGCTATGTATCGGTGATCATTTATCTGTTCTTCAGAAGGAGAGGAACTGCACGCTCTGCTGATATTCATCGCCCATGGCAAACAAAAAGAAAAGGAAAGGATGGAAGCTATCAGGTAAGGGTCGGGGGCTTTTATAGCGACGAAGGGGAAAAGTGCATTTATTGGTAGAAGAAATAGGAACCATAAATTCCAGTAAAGAAGAGGAAACGTGGGGGCAGTAGTGGGAAGGTCGATGGGACTATAACTGTAATTAAGAGGGTCCGAATCCCCGGGCGATGATAGAAGAAGGTATGTTCGGACCAGATTACCGTTCTTTTGAAGACAAAAACCTTATTTCTACGAGAAAAAGACAAAAGCAAACATCAAGTTTCCTCCCTCATTTTTATTGATATATTTGAAATGATTACATTAATTTGATCTATACAGATTTTCTCTGATTACTCCTAACAGACGAAGTGGGAGAGGTCTCTTTGAGGGCAGAGGGCGCCAAGATGACCTTGAAGCGCTCGCCTTGAGACGGAGGAATGGCTGATGGACCTTCATCGAACGGAGAAGGATGAGCTTCCGCCGGGGGGACTGGGATGAAAGCCAGCGCTGGTGGAAGTGGAGGAAGTTCGTCAGCGGCACGGGGGTCTCCCACTGTATACTCCCAGGTGAAGGGAGGATTCCATACTCTATTGCGGAAGGAAGGGAAGGGAGCACGAAAGGACCTCCCTGTAGGAGGGGTTAGAGTTGGAGTGTGAGGCGGAAAAGGAAGAGGACGAAAAGAGGAAGTGGCAGTTGAGTGGGTATCTGAATCTTCAGTGTCTTCAGAAACCCAGTCCTGCAGCTCGAAAGATTCTGAATTTGAAGAAATTTCGATGGGGTGTCCCTCTGAAGCCATGATAGTGAGATAGGAGGACGAAGACATGGAGGACAATGATTTATAATGGAAGAATAGCGATGGCAGAAGTTCTTGGGAAGGGGAAGAAGACGAAGAGATTGATACAGTTTCCGAAGCAGTAAAAGGAATGGGGAAAACCAATAGGCAAGAGTCACTTAAAGCAAATCTCCGAGCCGAAATCGGGACGGATGTGAATAATATTAGGCAAGATACTTCAAGCGGATTCCCGAATCGAAATTGGGACGGAGGTGAATAATGTTATTCGAGATCTCTCCAATAAGCCCGAACCAACGAGGTGATTGCGCCATACGATACGGGAAAAGAGATAACGGTATAAAAAGGGAGGAGTTTAAAATTGGTCCAATTCCTGACCACAAGAAACATGACAAGATGATGATAACTAAACATATGGACAAATTCATCATTCAAGCAAAGAGAGGCTATTGACAAAATTACCAAAAAGGAGAATAGTAGAAATTACAACTCAAAGAGTTCGGGCGGACACTTAGCTAGCGCCTCCGTGGGATCTAAATAACTAGTGTCCGTGCCAGGAGGCGGGTATCCTTGTTCGACATTTTGAGCCGAGGACCCCTCAAAACCTAGTATAAATAAATCTACCCCCTTCTTGACATAGCGTCCCTTGAGGTCGGCTTCTTGCTCCTTCAATTGATCTTGATATTGAACCACCTGAGCTTGACTTTCCGCCAATTTAGCCGCCAAAGCATCTCTTTCGGTGGCTGCCTTTATAGCTTGCTGTCCTAAGGCTGAAAGAGCTTCAAAATACTCCTGGTGGAGGGTAGATTGCTGCCGAGCCACCGGCGATAAGGTTTGGGGAAGAGTCGCTACCATGGAGGAAAGCTCCTGACACTTCTTTGTACAGGATTCCCTGGTAACTGCCTAGGCTTGACGCTCTAGATTAAGACGGTGGTGTTCTTGTTGAAGCTGTATAATAGTAGCCGAGGAGTCAGCATCCTTGATCATGGCGTCCCCAAGATATCCCTTATACTCCTTCAGTTCCTAGGTCAGGACGTCTACCTGTTGCAGCTCACTGGACTGTAAGAAGAGGCGTTGTTCAAGTTCTTCATTTTTTCGTTGCAGCTCCTCTTTCTCACTTCGGACCAGGGCTAGTTGCATCGTGGCATCTTCGCACTGGCCCCTGAAGTCCGCCTCCTTTGCCTCTTGCTCGTTTAACCGCCGAACGAGCTCTTTTTGTTGTGATACGACGGCAAAGTGGCGAGTCTCCACACTAGATCGAATCCACCGAACCACCATTTTGTTATGTTGGGTGGAGGCCTAAAGGGAAAGAAAAATTATCAGTATACATCGGCATATAGAGATACACATAGTGAAGAGGAGGAAAAGAAAGAGTAAATACCTCTGCCAATAGCTTGCTCACTTGCTCGCAAGGGCCTTGTATGCCCGACTGATTGAAGAATTTTACCTCCGAGGGGTGCCGAATCTTCAGCAGGGATCCCAACGTGGCCCTCGGAGGAACAGGAAGGGAAGGATCCTTCCCTTCAGAGGAGGATGGGGGTCTGATGCGACGAAGGGGGGTAGGAGCAGCTCTTGAGTCGGAAGGTATAGGAGCTTGGAGGGATTCCGTATGAGAAGGTGGGGGTGAATTTTGTGCAGATGGGGAGGAATGAAGAAAATGGGAGGGAGAATCCTCCTCGAGGAGAGGGAGAAGGGTAGTGCCTCCTTCTTGGCTCATAAATGGTTAGGGATGAGGAGACGAGCCGATGAACTTGAGGCTCTCTTTCTCGATGAGCCGCAGCCTTTTTTCCGGGGGATGACGGAGTCCATCGATTTGCCTCTTTAGTCGAGGTTTTCTTCTTGGCAGCCTCGACGCTTCCTTCCACCAAAGCCTTCTGCATTAGATTATCTGCAAGGTATACTGATAAGAAAGATGAATAACATAGAAAGGAAGTCATATTGCAGTGTAAGTATCACCCTACCTACAACAACCGAAGTCGTCAAAGGTAGAGGAGACAATACAAAGTGGCTTAAAAGAGGAGTTTCTATTAGATGGTTTGAGCAGTAATGTAACTCTCCTAATACTCTATACACTTCCGGGAAGGAACATTTGGTCCTCATTTCCCGAAAGGGAGGCAATTCAGGAAGGGCTACCTTCCATGTATCAGAATAGGGTAGAGACTCGGGAAGCTGTACAAAGAAATACAATTCTTCCCAGCCCTTGTGGGAAGTGGGCAGGTTCACCAAGAATTGGCAGTCTGAACGGCTAGATAAATAGAAGAGACCTGCCTTGGAAGATTTTAATTGGAAGAAGCAATGGAATATTTCGGGGGTTAAAGAGAGGTTCAGGTGTTGGAACACTATGTGAGCTCCCGATAAAATTCGAAAGGAGTTGGGGGTGAATTGGTTCAAGGGTAGTCCATAGAAGTTTAGAAGGTCCAAATAGACCGACGGTACAGGCAGGGATAGACCGTTAAGAAATTGTTCGGAGAAAAAGCATGTCAAGCCGGGAGGAGGATTATGAGGCCGATGCAGTTTAGTTGTGAAACAACATTTTATAGAGGGGTCTATGTAGTTATTCTTAATATTAAAGAAATAATGGTTACAATCTAACTGGGTTATGGTATATTCATACTAGGCGGGTGAAGAGATGGTCCTAGGAGCCATGGGTGTGAACAAAGCAGAACACTTACTTGGAGGTTAAGGAAGAATCGTGTGGGGAAAGGAAGGACTGGGTCGCCGAAACGCTGCCGGTGAAAATCACGGAAGGAGAAGAACAGGCTAGATTGTTAAGCACACTAAACGATACCTAAAAGGAGAAGGCAGGGGTTTATATAGGGGTTTTCGTGACGATTCAACTGCACGAGAGGAGAAGGAGAAGCAGAGCCCATGAGCCCAGCGGGCCTCCTTGAGTATACATAAGGGAGTTATAAGGGAACGGATGGATTTAAGTTGAGAAATGAAGAATAAGTCAGAGACTTTATGTACATTTGGAAAGTCAAGCTTATAACTTCGCTTGACTATTTTTCGGGGTTGACTAATGGTACTGCTGGTACCTTTTCTATATAGTTCCCGATAGAAGGGTTAGCGGGTGACCCATGATCCGATCCAAAATGTTCGGCTCAGTGAAGGGAGAAACGAAAGAATGGTTCGGGCGCGAATATCAGAAGCCATTGGTACGGGAGAATATCGAAAGCAATTGGCACGGGAGAATTAGCAGAAGCAATTGGCATGACAAAGAAGAGACGGAAGGCACTTCGCTAAGGGGTCGGCTCAGCCTGATTGATCCGAAGGAAGTTTGGCACAGGAAAAAGAGGAATTGGTTCGGGTTGATGAGGAACCCTAGGGCTAGGGCGCCCGTGGGTTATAGACCTAAGCTAGCTTCACTCAAAGCGGATGGTTGAGGGAGATAGTCTAACCTAGTTACCCGAAAAGTAGAGGAAGAGGTGTTAGGCAACGGCTTGGGAGGCCCCACGCAATATTCAAAGGAGTCTTCACTCCTCATATCTGTAACAGAATTATTCTCCAGGTGGAGGTGGTGGCCACGTGTACGATGGAGATAGCCCGCGACGTTACGATGAAGGAAAAGGGAAGATAAAAGGGAGGAAGCAAGGAGGAAAGAGGGATCCGCAATTATTCCCACCCAGCAAGAGAGAAGGGGACGCAGGAGGAGAAGGGGAGCGACAACCACCTCGCCGGAGAAGAAGGACGGAGATCTGTCGTTGTTACATCTCTTGTATTTTTCTCGTCTTGTGATATCACTGTAAGAGGTCTTTCTCCTCCACCTTCGGAAACTTACTTTCCGTAAAAGGAGGACCTTCATAGTGAAAGTGCTTAGGCACTGCATCCGGTGAGAAAGCTCACCTCCGTGGAGTAGGAATCCTTATTCCGAACCACGTTACATCTTGTGTCTGAGTCTCGATTGCTGGCGTTGGTTTCTTGCGTTTCATCTACTTCATCTTCTTATTCTCTATTGATTGCGGCCTGTGAGAACCCTCTGAGATCTCCCTCAGTGCTTCACTGCATTGAAAAAGGAGTAAACAGATTTCACCCATCCGCATCAGTTCTCAACACCTGCCATATCTTGTCACGCCCCGAGAGGGGATACTTGTCCGACGAAAATTGGACAACACCTCCCTTTTACTGTGGACAATTGAAACATATATACAAGGCTCACATGACCCACTATACATCGGCCGACATGACCAGAACATAAAACCACGATGCAAATAATATATAGGCCTCAGGCCAACAACCAAAGTACATACTAAGTCTAAAATTTTTAGACTTATCTCTTCTGCCATCTGAGCAGGAATACACAACCACATACACATAACCAAAACCAATCGAACAAAAGGACCATAAAAAAGCATAATCAAGTACCACCAAAACAACCACGAGTATAAAGTATTACAAGTTTAAAACATAGGGTCATAGTGATAAAAATACGGAAACTAAAAAAAAGAGAAATAATGGAGTCGTCTGATCAGGGGACTGACAATTGAACCCTCCGGAAGGCTTCATCCTGAAATAAAAAAGATATCAACGGAGTGAGTAAAACTCAGCGGATATCTAATAGTCATGCATAGTAAACTATAAGTAGCAATAATAATTCTGCTGGTACAATTCTCTCGACAATAAATAAAATAATACATATACATACTTGAAACTGTACGTACTAGAATCACCTAAGCTAACATAAGATACATCCATACAAGCAAATATAGAATCACCAAAACAAACTACATAAATATCTCATGTATGTGCATGACAATCATATGCAACAACCAAAAGTGTAACAAGCAATGCATATAGTAAAAACGTATGTACATGATGCAATGACCTGTATCACCCCTAATGCCAGTCAAGCCATCGACATGTCATATGTGTCGGTCGAGTGGGTAGGGCTATGACAACTGCGCACTCTGCCGTCACTACACCTATATAACCGAGTGGATAGGATGCTGACAGAGTATCACCCTCCTACCCCATGTGTATATATGGGGGGCATCACCTTGTCTCATCTCCTCGTCTCACAACGAAGGAGGGATCCCTGTCTGCTACCACGCCGTAATAACAATAACCTGAGCGACCACCGTGGAGCCCTGACAGAGCAACTACACACACCCTCCTGAAATACTACTAACTCATGGGTGATTATGTGTGTAGATAATGTAACTGACGATGTGCTCAACTACTAAGTAGTATCACCTCCTACTGAGGAGCCGATGATCGTCAGTCATGCAATAATGCAAGATGGTGCATGTCACTAATGCATGATACACCTATCAATCCATGACTACCTATGGTATGTGCCAATAGGAGCCCATATCAACTAACCTAAGTAGATAAGTCTATGTACAAATGCAAGGTATATCCATTATTCATTAAATGTCCAGTATGTAAGGTATGTCACTACTCTAGTGCCAAATAAACAAATGACAATTATCAAAGTGATAGAGCATCAATATAATAAGCATATGAAAGGGCTACAACACGTACTAGGTAGTGACATACCAGGACAGTTAAAAACATAGAAAACTATTACTAGCTATAGTAAACGATGCACAACAATATGACAATATCTAAAAGAAGATAAGTCAAAGATACCCGCCTGCTATGAAGAATACCAACTATCTTTACGCCCGTGGACCTGTCTCGTGATCGAAACCTACAAATATCATCAACTACGATTAATTCAAGTCCACGACAACATACAAATTAACTACTACGTCATCCTTATATTCATATCCTTTATTGAATACGAATTATAATCTCGATCACCCATCCTACATAATCCCAATGTTAACACTATCGATTCTAATTAGCAAATATGTTAACCTACACATTAAACGAGATCCACCAAATTCACCATCCATAGGATGGATCAAAACCCAAATAGCTACATCATATATCAAAACACATCTGAACAACTCCTGGATAAAACACACCCAACTCAAATAGCTATCAACCACTTAAATCTTTCGTTCACTGCTCCATCACAAGAACAGCCTGAACACACATGGCAGCCACCCACTCAACTCAACACAGCCCCTTCGTGGCCAAGAACAACCCTATTCACAGTCGCACACAGTCGTTCATAGTTGTTCACAACCCTTCACAACCCCCTTCTCACTCATCCACAATCGAGCAACACAAACACCAGCCCACAACTGACCAAACTCAAAGCTTACCTCAATGAAGCAACCCCTTTTCACGGCCAACGCCCTACTCACACCCGTACCAACACATGCTCTATTCGTAGCCCAGAATCTAGCTACTCCCAGATCAATCAACCCTCCACAAAATACAACAATCATAGATGAACAGAGAAGGGTAAATCACAACTTACTTGCCTTAGAAATCCCTCGTCAACAACCTTCCTTTATTCCCCTGTTCACCGGAGCAAATGACGCTCATGATCTCTGCCCAACATAGACCCATGCTCAACCAAGGAAAATCACCGCAGGGAGTTGATTTCGTCCAAGATAAGAAGAGGAGCAGTGCTTACCTTTCTCCGGCGATGATCGGTCAAAAGGAAGCTCCCAAAGAAGGCGGTGATGGCGCGGTGGTGTCAGTCGACGGTGCACACGAGTGTTGATCCCTTTAATCGCGTCGCCTGCGTGGGTGTAGCAGAGGTTCCGGAGGTCGAACGTAGGGTTGGCGGTGTCGGAGCTGGGCGATCACTGCCAAGGAGGGGTCGCGCAGTTCCGTCGTGCGTGGAGCAACCGAACGGGGCGGCGTCAAGCTTGAGCGGCGGCCGCGATGTTGTGGCTGCGGGCTGCAGCGTCGGGTTGAACACGAGAGAGGGGAAAACAAACAAAGGGAGGCTACGGTAAGAAGTGGATTTGCGAGAAAGAGGGGTTCACGAGAGGATCACGAGGAGGGGGAGTCGGGTCGCGAGGAAGAAGAGATTGCGAGGAAAAGAAAAAAAAAACGTTAGCGGAGAAATCTTTGGTTCGATGAAATAAACCATATTACTCCCCCTTTATAAGTAATTAACCTAGATTAGATTTTAATTAATCCCTAACCATCCCCATTAATTTAATTATCCCCATAAATATCCCGTACAAGCACCATTTAATTCCAGAAAAATTCCTAAAAATTCATGGAAAATTACCTAAGATAATTTCTCAATTAATAATGGGTATTTTTATTTTCCGGTATCTCACACATCTATTCTCTTAATAATGTCGTCTAATAATAGCTCTGAAACACGTGGTAAGCCAAGTAGGGACTCTCTATAATGATTGTCTCCTAACAATCCGTAATGGGCGTAACCGTAAAGATCAGTTGAGGTAAAGAAAGGAGTTCTCTCTTCTGAACATTTTTCTCTATTAATTCTATCTTACATTCCATTCTTCTTACATCTTCTCCTGTATGACTTAAGCATCAGAGGAATGTCGTCGGAGTATCGGTGGCCTCTAACTCATGTTATAGTGGACAGGAACTGACTGCGGTGAGGTGAATCATCCTGCAAATCAACTCTCTTAGAGGACTCAATGAAGAGGGGCTACTTCCTTGTTGTATCAGTTGGCATTAGGGGTGTGCATTTGGTTAAAACTGAACCGATTAAGATTGAAACTGAATAAACTGAATTTTTTTTAACTAAACTAAACCGACCGAAATTTTTCACTAACCGAACTGATTTTGCAAAAAAAAAAAATCAGTTTTTTCAGTTAAAAACCAAAAAAACCAATTTTTTAGGCTAGTCGACTGATGTATCACATCAGTCGACTGATGGTCTAATCAGTCGACTGATGGTCTAATCAGTAGACTGATGTTATACATCAGTCGACTGTATCCACTAGACAAAATGTGTCGAGCACAGATTATTTTTTAGTCGACTGATGACTCAAATCAGTCGACTGATATATAACATCAGTCGACTGAACATAGTATCACCAATCGTTAAATAAGCGATCGATCATTGTCCAAATAAATTAATGATCGACATCAACTAATGATCGCTTCTCAGAAAAATTCTATTGTAAAACACTAATTTGATGTCATTTCGTGCATTTAATGAATATATACGATTAGATGCTATATCTATTGTGTGGAACCTTAAATTTACACGATTTATTAGAATTTAAAAAATAAAATAAAATACTTCCCCTATATTTATATAAGTTGTTTTCCTGTACATTCTTAAATTTCAACATTAAAATTTAAAACATTCAATATTACACAATAACATAACTATTTAAATTAAATACATTATACATGTCAACAAGAGCACAACTATACAAGACACAATTTAATAATTGTCAACACATCAAAATATATAAAAATATCTCGTTAAAATTAAAACATTCAGGCAATCAAGCTGCTAACATAGCAATGAAGCATATAATTTTAACTTTTTTACACTTCAGTTATGGGCTTATAGAACATGTCAAATATCAAAATGAATACAATGTATCCTTAGATCTTGAGAGTTGACTTGAGTCCTTGGTCCTTCTGTCACTCCTTGACTCCTTGCAAGTTGTGACTTGATTTCAGAGTTCAAAGTTCAAACTTGTTTGCTTCACCACTTGTGTTTATCCTAATAAATAATGATCAAGAAGTGCAAATTTATTATTACCATTTGAACAAGATAATTAAAAAGTAAATACACTTGTAACTAGATTATAATAATTGAAACATACCATGAAGTAGTTAATTGCACCTCAATTGGTGCTGTCGAAGAAGACGAATCCAATATTACTTTTGAGAACTCTGACAAAAAAGTATAACATGATACAAGTCAAACAAATTAATACTCTATATGTTTTTAATTGTAAACAAACAACTAACTATAAATAAAACGTACCGTTTCAAGTTTTTCTATATCTTTTAAAATTTCTTCGACATTAATTGACACCAAACTTAATCGAAGTCAATCTTGAGTACAAATCAGACTTTCTACCACTCTAGGAGTCAATGAACTCCTGAAACAATTAAGTACCCGACCACCAGTACTGAAAGCGGATTCTGAAGCAACTGTTGATATTGGAATGACTAACACATCACGAGCAATTCGAGCAAGTATAGGAAATCTATGACAATTTTGCTTCCACCATCCCAAAATGTCAAAAGTCTCACAATATTCTTCAACTATTTCATTCAGATACTTGTTTAATTCTGACATGTTGTCATCACCAAAAATTTGTGCCTTTTGTTTCTTATACTTTGCAAATATTGATTGTCTTTTCAAATCTATTTGACTCATATTTTTAGGCACGATGTCGCTATCACCTGATTCTGAATTAACTGAAATTTTTGAGGTGTTACTTTGAGGCTCCATTTTCTCCTTATAATTTTTGTACAAAGCAAACAAAGTCTCCTTTATATTCTTTCCTGCTATTGCACCTTTTTCATCTCCATATAACTCAATCAGCATAAATTCCAAAAAATCTAATTTATGTCTTGGTTCAAGTACCACTGCAATATAAATCAATTTATTCATTTTCTTGGGATCTCCCCAATATTTGTCAAATTTCATTTTCATTCTCAATCCCACTGAATACACATCAGGTTCATCACTTTCTTGCCACTCCTTTAATATGGAATGAATAGAACTGATTTCATGTGCAAAAGTGTTAGAAGTGACATATAAAGATCCTGAGACTTTTAATGTTAACTCATAAAAAACTTGTAATAGAGATGCAAAAAGTCTAATATTATTCCAATCAGCACTAGTTGGCTTCCCATCAATAGTCTGTAATTCTATTTGGATATTACCGTCTAGTCCAAATACCATATCTCCATTGTCATTCACAACAACACCCCAATCTGCATGTTGAAGATATAGTCTAAAGCATGTGTCTTGTTCATCAAACCTATCAAAAGCTCTTTCAAATTTTTCTGTTACATTTAACATCAAATAAGTTGAATTCCATCTGGTTGGTACATCCAAACACAATGATTTTTTACTTTCAATTTTTTCAATTTCTACACATTCGTTGAACTTGCTTAATCTAGAGGGGGATTACAAAACATATTTAATAGCATTCCTGACTCTTATCACAGATGGATTTATATCTTTCAAGCCATTAACAACAATCAAATTGATTATATGAGCTACACATCTCATATGAATGAATTCACCTTTTAAAATAGTAGAATCCCAGTTAACCATCTTTTTCTTGAAACTATTGACAGCAACATCATTTGAACTTGCATTATCAATGGTAATAGTAAAAATTCTATTAATTTCCCAACTTCTCAAACAATTTTCAATAGCTAAACTGATGGCCTCGCCTTTATGACTTGTAATTGGACAAAAATTCAAAATTCTTTTTTGCAACTTCCAATATTTATCGATAAAATGAGCAGTCAAACACATATAGTTAATTTTTTGAATCGATGTCTATGTATCAGTAGTCAAACAAATTCTTCGTGTTGAATCATGCAATAGACTTTTCAATTTTTCCCTTTCAATTTTGTATAATTCAAGACAATCACGTACAACTGTTCATCTCGAAGGAATTCTAAACTTTGGATATACCATAGACATAAATGCTTTAAACCCTTCTCCTTCTATAAATTTAAAAGACAATTCATCCATGATAATCATTCTAGCTAATGTTTTTCTAGATGCATCCTGATCAAATTTCCAAGAAATAAGAGATCCCTCACCCTGTTTTGCACCCACTTGAAAACTCAATTGTGATTGATTTATTTCAATAGCATGAGGATGTTTCTTGCATGAGCTCATATGAGATTTCAAACTTGTTGTTCCATTCTTGTATGGATCACAAAAAAATTCCTTATCACAATAATTGCATTTGGCTTTAATCTCATTAGCGACATTGGTAAACTTCATAAAATGCTCTCATACCTCACTTATTGGTTTTATTGTTTTCTGTTTGCTTACTTTTTCTGTCACAGGTGGTCTTATACCTACTGAAGATCCAGATTGTGGCATTGAACAACTATTATCAACATCCATATTTGAAATATTTCCTTGCATTGACATCTAAAAAAATATTCAATTCATTAAAAAAATTATATATAACTATTTTACTAGATTAGCAATTTAGAATTATAAACAAACTATGCCCCTAAACCTAAAATTTTTACTATTCATGAATCACGATCATCGTCAGTCGTCGAAAATTGAATCATAAAAATAAGTATAGTAAAACAACTAAATAAGTATAGTAAACTAATCATCGATCATAGAAAATGGAAAGTCGAAATCCAAAGGGTGTGGGAAGCACTGCAGCCGTCGATGTGCGAGTGGAGCCTAGGAGACGGAGACAAAAACGGAGACGGAGACGGAGAGAATTAGGGTTTAGGATGGACAGAGACGAAGAGTGGACTGACAGAGGCCAGAGAGAGGGCTTAGGAGAGTTGGCAAGAGGCTGAGAGTGAAAGGTTAGGGTTTAGGGAAGAAAATTGTGATTTGGGGTTTCACGAATCGCGGATTTAGACAAAATCGCGATAAGCAGTCGATTGCTATATAACATCAGTCGACTGATTGGACCATCAGTCGACTGATTTGAGCCATCAGTCGACTAAGAAATATTCTGTTCTCGGCAATGCTCTGTCTATTGGGTACAGTCGACTGATGTATAACATCAGTCGACTGATTAGATAATCAATCGACTGATTTGAGCTATCAGTAGAATGGTAAAAAAAATCGGTCAGTTCGGTTAAACTAAAATTTTTCAGTTCAAACCAGAAACCGAACCGAAAAAACCGAATAAATTGATATTTTTTAATAAAAAAACCAAATTTTCGATTGAATCGAACCGAACTTGAAAGTTCGGTAGGTTCGATCGATTTTTTCGGTTTAACCGACCGATTGCACACCCTTAGTTGGCATCGTATGTGAGAACTCTGAGCGACAACATTGTGGATACACTCACAAAAAGTTCTTTCCTCGACCTCCGCTTTATAGGAGGCCCCCATAACCCTAGCTTGTTGCCAGTTGACGACGATCATCCAGAAAATAGTGGAGGAGGCACTGGCCCAAGAAAATGGGAAGATCAACCACTCCTCCACTCAATCCACAAGACGAAGGAGGGCCCAAACATAATTGAGGAGTCATTTTTTTGTGTTCCTCCAGCTCCATACAATAGGAAGGGGAAAGAGGTTCAAGAGGATAATGGATCTACGAGGGACTGCAGACCGGCATGGATAGTTCTGTATTTTGTTAGTAAGGAGAAAGAGGAGAGACAGTCAATAATATGTAAAGCACGGTAGAGATCCACTCCTTTCGCCAAAGAAATTCTATTGGAGGCACTTCCCTTCAACTTTAGTTCTTCCCACTTAGGGGACTACGATGACTCAGCAGACCCAGAAGAGCATCTGTACAAATTCAAGAATGTGACTTTGCTTCACCAATACTTGAGCGCTATTAAATATCAAGTATTCATCACTACTTTGGTAGAATCAGTTCAACAATAGCTCTAATCACTATATCCAGGCTCTCTGACATCTTTCGATGACCTGTGCAAAGCATTCCTATAGTATTTTGCTAGCTACAAGAGGTACAAATCGACTACTTTCAGCTTGTTCAATGTAAAGTAGGAGTCGATCGAACCCCTGAGAGGGTATATCCAATGGTTCATTCGGACAACCTTGGAGACCTTACTATCGCTCCCTAAGTCTTGATGATGGTCATTTTTCAAGGATTGAAGGACAAGGGCCTTTTTCTATTCTCTGGTGAAGAAATCCTCGGGAGGATATGCCAAGGTATTGGGTCGAGCTGAGAAGTACATTAACGTAGAAGAGGCTCAGAAGGTCTTCCATACCTCAAAGGTATAAAGTGTCAATACAAGCTCATTCAGGTAAGACAATATGTCTTGGTCGATATTCCCAAGTTTAGGGGGCTTCAAGCCATTTCCAGTAGGAACCTTCCGGGGAAAGCCAATGGGAGTGATTATAACTGAGTGTCCTTCCCGACCTAGAATTAACCAGGGTAAGGGGGAATAGAGAGAGTAATGTATTGCTATAGCTTGTTATGAATATTTATGAAGTATCATTTTAAATAAAGTAATGTGACACAAGACCCTGCCGAGCTAAGGCAGTTCGTAATTCTTTGGTACGATTGAAGGGCTAGTAGTATTCCTCTAAAATAGAGAAGCGAGGAGGAGCAATGAGCCGAGCTCGGTTGACCAAGTCAGTTTATAAGTCCTCGGTCCAATTGAAAGGCTAGTAGTATTCCCCCGAAGTAGGGAAGCAAGGAGAAGCGAAGGGTCGAGTTTGACTAGCCGAGGTAGATTATAAGTCCTCATTCCAGTTGAAGTGCTAGTGTTACCCCGAAGTAAGGAAGCCAAGAGGAGTGAACAACTGAGCTCGGTCGACCGAGACAGTTCGTAAGTCCTCAGTCTGGTTGAAGTGTGAGTATTTCCCCGAAGTAGGGAAGCGAGGAGCGAAGAGCCAAACTCGGCTGATCGATACAATTTGTAAGTCCTCAGTCTCGTTGAGGGCTAGTAGTATTCCCCCAAAGTAGGAAAACGGAGAGGAGTGAAGAGTCGAACTTGGTCGGCCGAGACAGTTCCTAAGTCCTCGATCTAGTTGAAATGCTAGTATTCCCTCGAAGTAGGGAAGCGAGGAGGAGCGAAGAGTCAAGCTCGATCGACCGAGACAGTTTATAAATCCTCAGTCATGTTGAAGTGCTAGTATTCTCCTAAAGTAGGGAGGCAGGAAGGAGGGAAGAGCCAAGCTCGATTGACTAAGGCAGTTCATAAGTTCTCGGTTCGGTTGAAGGGCTAGTAGTATTCCCTCAAAGTAGGGAAACAGGGAGAGGCAAAAAGATGAGCACGATTGACCAAGGCAATTCGTAAGTCCTTGATCTGATTGAAATGATAGTATTCCCTTGAATTAGGGAAGTGGGGAGGAGCAAAGAGCTGAGCTCGATCAACCGAGGTAGTTTGTAAGTCTTTGTTCTGATTGAAGTGCTAGTATTTCCTCAAGTAGGGAAGCGGGTAGGAGCAAAGGGCCAACCTAGACGATCGAGCCAGTTCATAAGTCCTCAGTCCGATTAAAGGGCTAGTAGTATTCCCCCAAAATAAGGAAATGGCGAGGAGTGAAGAGTCGATCTTGACCAATCGAGATAGTTCATAAGTCCTCAGTCCAATTGAAGTGCTAGTATTCCCTCTAAGTAGGGAAGCGGGGAGGAACGAAGAGTCGATCTCAATTGGCCAAGACAGTTCATAAATCCTCGATCCTATTGAAGTGATAGTATTCTCTCTAAGTATGGAAGCAGAGAGGAGAAAAGAGCTAAGCTCGGCCAGCCGAGCAGTTCATAAGTCCTCGATCCGATTGAAGTGATAGTATTTCCTCGAAGTAGGGAAACGAGGAGGAGAGAAGAGTCGAACTCGACTGGCCAAGGTAGTTCATAAGTTCTCAGTCCGATTGAAGTGATAGTAGTATTCCCCAAAGTAGGAAAATGGGGAGGAGTGAAGAGTCGATCTCGCCTAGTCGAGATAGTTCGTAAGTCCTCGGTCTGATTGAAGTGCTAGTATTCCCTCAAAGTAGGGAAGCAAAGAGGAGCGAAGAGGTGAGCTCGACTAGTCGAGACAGTTCATAAGTTCTCAATCCTCTTGAAGTGCTAGTATTTCCTTGAAGTAGGGAAGCGGAAAGAAGTAAAGAGCCAAGCTCGGTCAACCGAGGCAATTCGTAAGTACTCAGTCCGATTAAAGGGCTAGTAGTATTCCCCAAAAGTAGGGAAGCAGGGAGGAGTGAAGAGTTGAACTCGATCGTCCGAGACAGTTCGTAAGTCATTGGTCCGATTGAAGTTCTAGTATTCCCCCGAAGTAGGGAAGCAGGGAGGAGTGAAGAGTCGAGCTCGGTCGGCCGAGGTGGTTCGTAAGTCCTAGGTCCGGTTGAAGGGCTATAGTAGTATTCCCCTGAAGTAGGGAAGTGGGGAGGAGCGAAGAGCCGAGCTCTACCAGTCGAGGTAATTCGTAAGTCTTCAGTTTGATTAAGTGTTGGCATTCCCCCGAAGTAGTGAAGCGAGGAGGAGCAAAGAGTTAAGTTCGACTACCTGAGGTAGTTCGTAAGTCCTCGACTCAGTTTAAGGGCTAGTAGTATTCCCCCGAAATAGGAAAACAAGGAGGAGCGAAGAGCTGAGTGTTAGGAACGTTGTGCCCGCTAGAGGGGGGGGGGGTGAATGGCGCGTTGGCTTGTCAATGGATTACGATCGCATTCGTCTCTACAACACTTGTTAATGTAGCGGAATATATAATAACAAAAGTAAATACAACACAAGCAAAAGAGACAACACGATATAACGTGGTTCGAAATCGAATAGTTCCTACTCCACGGATCGAGCTCAAACGAGCTCTAGCGATGCGTACAACATCACAAATCAAATAAACTCCTTCTCGACAATAAGTCGGAGGTGGAGAAACCTCTTACAATAATTCTTACAACAATAAGAATGAAATACAAGCAAGATACAAATGAAATACACAAGAACATGTAAAGAACACTTTACAAATACGCTTTTGGATGCTTGCTCCGTGGTTGCTTGAATTGCACTTGGAGATCCTGATTTGCAGCAACAAATCACCCCAAAAGCTCCCAAGAACCGGTTCCCAAATCCTCCTCCACGAGCTCCATTTAAAGCTGCTGCCTAGGCTGGATTTCGCCTATCAGTCGACTGATGTCACTATTGTTGTGAGACAATGGCTAGATCCACGCTAAAAAATCCAACGGATACACCATCAGTCGACTGATCTTACTCATCAGTCGACTGATGCCTCAATCAGTCGAGAGGTCGGGCTGATCACTCGACTGGAGAACATTCTGTGCTTGAAATTCTGACCACCAGTCGACTGATCACAAGATCAGTGGACTGCTCTGGCCAGCAGTCGACTGACCACCTCTGGCAGTCGACTGCTAGGGCACTTCTCACAGTCAAACCCTAGTTGACTCAAATCAGTCGGCTGACCCATGGTCCCAGTCGACTGATACACCTCAAACATGATGTTTTAACCCAAATATGGTGCCCCCATACTTTCTAGACCACTCATAGCCTAGATCTAAGTCTTCTAGTCACATCTGTTAGCCTCGCGCCATCGGATCCCTCCAAGTCATCCATGACTTGTTCATCCATATGCTAGCCTTCAAGTACTTCCATCGGCTATTGTCATGCTAATGGTGTCTACATCGCCAAGACACATTGGACTTACGCTGCCAAGACTCCGCTTGGACTTTACGCCGCCAACCATTGGACTTATACTGCCAAGACTTCCGCTTGGACTTTACGCCGCCAATATCAAACCCCTTGGACTTCTCAAATGCCAAGACTCAAGCTTGGACTTTCCCTTGTCAATCCATGTTGGACTTTCCATGCCAAGACCCATGCTTGGACTTTCCTTGCCAATCAATGTTGAACTTTTCCTTGCCAAGATCCATGCTTGGACTTTACATGCTAAGTAATCAAGCCTTAGACTTTTCCCATGACAATGGTCAAACCATCGTCAAACATCAAATATTAACCTGGGTCGATTGCATCAGCAATCTTCCCAACATATGTCAGACATCAATGTCAGACATCCATGTCAAATATCAAAACACTTACTCGAGTCAAACTCGAGTCTGGTCAATCGTGACCTGGGCCGATTGCACCAACAATCTCCCCCTTTTTGATGTTTGACAAAAACACCCTTGAGTTAGGCCCCTAACCTAAATTCCCTTACTAATTTTCCCAAATTGGTAACTCTAATATTCTCCCCCTTTTTGACATACATTAAAAAGGTTCACCCAAGGAGGTTAATGTCTCATATCCAATGATATCTTACAATCTCCCCCTTGGTGGTCGGGATTTCGGGAACAGAATGTTCTCCAGTCAAATCCTAGTTGACTCACATCAATCGATTGACCCATGGTCCCAGTCGACTGATACACCTCAAACATGAGGTTTTAACCGAAGTATGGTGCCCTCATACTTGCTAGACCACCCCTAGCCTAGACCTAAGCCTTCTAGTCACATTCGTCAGCCTCTCGCCTATCGGATTCCTCTAAGTCATCCATGACTTGTTCATCCATACGCTAGCCTTCAGGTGCTTCCATCGGCTATTGTCATGCTAATGGTGTCTACACCGCTAAGGCACATTGGACTTACACTGCCAAGACTCCGCTTGGACTTTACGCTGCTAACCATTGGACTTATGCTGCCAAGACTCCCGCTTGGACTTTACGTCGACAATATCAAACCCCTTAGACTTCTCAAATGTCAAGACTCAAGCTTGAACTTTCCCTTGCCAATCCATGTTGGACTTTCCATGCCAAGACCCATGCTTGGACTTTCCTTGCCAACCCATGTTGGACTTTCCCTTACCAAGACCCATGCTTGGACTTTACATGCCAAGTACTCAAGCCTTGGACTTTTCCCATGACAATGGTTAAACCATCGTTAAACATCAAATATTAACCTGGGTCGATTGCATCAGCAATCTCTCCAACATATGTCAGACATCAATGTCAAACATCCATGTCAAACATCAAAACACTACTCAAGTCAAACTCGAGTTCGGTCAATCGTGACCTGGGCCGATTGCACCAACAATCTCCCCCTTTTTGATGTTTGACAAAAACACCTTTGAGTTAGGCCCCTAATCCAAATTTCCTTACCAATTTTCCCAAATTGATAACTCTAACATTCTCCCTCTCTTTGACATACATCAAAAAGGTTCACCCAAGGAGGTCAATGTCTCATATTCAATGAGATCTTACAATCTCCCCCTTGGTGGCCTAGATTTCGAGCACAAAATGTTCTCCAGTCAAACTCTAGTTGACTCACATCAGTCGACTGACCCATGGTCCCAGTCGACTGATACACCTCAAACATGAGGTTTTAACCCAAGTATGGTTCCCCTATACTTGCTAGACCACCCGTAGCCTAGACCTAAGCCTTCTAGCCACATCTGTCAGCCTCGCGCCTATCGGATCCTTCCAAGTCATCCATGACTTATTCATCCATACGCTAGCATTCAGGTGCTTCCATCGGCTATTGTCATGCTAACGGTGTCTACACCGCCAAGACACATTGAACTTACGCTGCCAAAACTCCGCTTGGACTTTACGCCACCAACCATTGGACTTATGCTGCCAAGACTCCCGCTTGGACTTTACGCCGCCAATATCAAACCCCTTAGACTTCTCAAATGTCAAGACTCAAGCTTGGACTTTCCCTTGCCAACCCATGTTGGACTTTCCTTGCCAAGACACATGCTTGGACTTTCCTTGCCAACCCATATTGGACTTTCCCTTGCCAAGACCCATGCTTGGACTTTACATGCTAAGTACTAAAGCCTTGGACTTTTCCCATGATAATGGTCAAACCATCGTCAAACATCAAATACTAACCTGGGTCGATTGCATCAGCAATCTCCGCACCATTTGTCAGACATCCATGTCAAACATCAAAACACTTACTTAAGTCAAACTCGAGTCCGGTCAATCGTGACTTGGGCCGATTGCACCAACAATCTCCCCCTTTTTGATGTTTGACAAAAACACCCTTGAGTTAGGCCCCTAAACCAAATTCTCTTACCAATTTTCCCAAATTGATAACTCTAACATTCTCTCCCTTTTTGACATACATCAAAAAGGTTCACCCAAGGAGGTCAATGTCTCATATCCAATGAGATCTTACAATCTCCCCCTTGGTCCAAAAACATCTAGGATGTCTACAATCTTCCTAGTGATAAGTCCTATATCACTCAAGAGAGGCAATCCTACACACTCTTCCAATTTCCAAATTGGGTATCTCAAAATCCCATTTTCCCCCCGTCATGAGGAAAAATAACATCCATCATCCTATGATGGATACCTCCCCCTAAAGGCTTGCTTCCCCTTGACCATTGCACCAAAAATGTCCTTGGGAAGTCCCTAAGCCAATAGGAACTCTAAACCATCAAAATTAAGGTCTAAAGTTCAACATTGAACTTTCCCATACTTTAAATTTGATACATCATCCTAACAACTCTCCTAATCCATATCCAATGGATTTTCACCCTTTATAATGCTTCCCAAAGTATATCCTAGGGTTAGGAGTAGTTAGGGAACCTTACCATAACTGAAAATGGACTAAACATATCTTGTTTTTCTAAAATCAGCATTGGCAGTCGACTTTATTAGGCATCAGTCGACTGTCATGCCCATCAGTCGATTGCCAACAAGGGCAGTCGATTGATAACTGAAAAATCTAATTTTCAATTATCAGAATCAAAATTCAGAAATTCATAAATAATTATACATAATTCGAAAAATCATGAAACTTCATACATATAATACTTATGACCAATACAATGGGTGAAAAATATTTTACCTATAAAATAGTGAAATTGATACAAAGTTCAAAAGTGAATAAAAACTTCAATGTTTTAGCTCACTTTGTATCAACTTCATCAATGGTGATTGCTATCAAAAGATAGACTTCACCAAGATTTTTTAAAATGTTTTCAAAACCTTATATTGGATCATATTCTTTGGGCTTAATGTACATGACTTGTACAAAATCTTTCCCAATGATCCACTAATGATATTAGATGAGTTTTAGTTCATCTAGATGCAAAAACTATGCACCTTGAACTCAACTCATATCCTAGCATCTCACATGTATCTAGAGTGTATCAATACATATACATGTCAATTAGACATGAGATGTGGGTTTTGATTTATCTTAAACTAAGGCCTCATACATTTTCTAAGGCAACACTACTTGATTCCCTTATAAATGAGACTTCAAGTCATGTCATTGTCTTTAACTCAATTTTAATCAAATTAAATGCATGAATAATTATGGCATTAATGATGATATAAATAAACACTTGCTCATAATCATGATGTCATGGCATAAGATGGAACTTAAGCATACATGACATTTTAATTATAATCCTAAGCATGATCATGACATATTAAATGATTAAAAATAGATATGATGTCATGACATGTTATATGGTAAACAAAACATGACAAATAAAATATATAGGTATAATAATACCTAAATTTTAATATTAGTTGCCATTTGTGATAATTAATCTCATTTTGCCACATTATCAATTATCTCCCAAGCATGCCAAAAACCCAAAATGGCATACTACAACCTCTAAACCTAAATTGTGCCAATTTGATTAATTTTTCATCATCTTCAAGATATATTGGCACATCCTAAAATCTCTTAGGATTATAATTCAAATCTATTTCCAAGGTATCCATAACCTTGAAAATTACCTAGAGTATCACCTTTACCAAGGTTAGGTTAACTACCCATCCATTTAAAGTTGGCACACCTAAACCCATCTAGCGTGAATCGATCACGCTCTTAGGAACCCAAAATCTATTTGAGCTCCTTGGGCTTACTAGGTATTCCTTAGGGATGACCTCCCTAGATATTCTCCTAATGACCCTTCTAGGCTTGTTAACCTTGGTCATTGTGGTCTTGCCTAGGTTAACTCTCGGGGTGACTCCCCTTGTAACCTTCTTAGTGGTTACCCTAGATTTCCTTGAAACCCTAGCCACTAGGCACAAACCTTGGTTACCCTTAGGGATGACTTCCCTAGTAACCTTGGTCTTCCTAGACCTAACTTGAGTTCCATAATCAAATGGAACATTATGGTAAGTCTCCTTAAGCTTAGGTTTATAACCTAAACCTTTCTTGCCTTTGGATGACTCGTCTCCTAGGCCCTTGACTTTGGACGTTTGACCCCTTAAATTGATTTTGTATATTCCTAAGGGTCTTCTCTAATTTTTTAAGTCTTGACCTCAAGACTTGATTTTCTAGCTTTAATCTTCCCAAATTAGTTTTTTCATATGTCCTTTGGGAATTGTTCTTCCTAGGCATGTGTCTAGTCCATTTAGGATTAAACCCTAGGTGGTCTTCAATTTTTCTAATAGATGCCTTAAATAAAATATTTTTAGGGACATTAGTCCCAAATTTCTCCTTATTCCTAAGGTTGACCTTCTTAGCTCCTAAACAATATTCCCTATTTCTAGCATGCTCTTTATGATAAATTGCAAGGTTGCTAACATTATTTCTAGCATGCTTTTGCCTATAAAATTTAGAAGGTGCTGTAGAGGAAATGTTGACTGCTACAGGGGGGTGAATAGCGTCATAGGATGCGTAGATGGAATTCGTTCGCGTTCGTCTATATTTTTCATTAGCGCGCGGCGGAAATAGAAATAATAGCAATAACGAAATGGACAAACACGCAATTACACAAGTATGTAACGTGGTTTGGAACCGAACGGTTCCTACTCCACGGATCAAGCTCTAAAGAGCTCTAGTGATGCACACGCAACCACTAATCACAAATAACTCCTTCTCAGAATAATCCGAAGGTGGAGAAACCTCGTACAATGTATACAACAGTAATACAATGAAAATACAATGGAATGCAAGTAGAGATAACTTTACAAAGAGCTTTGGATTGCTTGATCTTGGTTGCTTGAAGAATAGCCTTGGAGACCCTGATTTGCAGCAACAAATCGCCCCAAAGTAGCTCAAGAACCATGTTGATTTCCTCCTCCACGAGCTCCATTTAAAGCTTCTACCTGGGCTGGAAATTGCCGATCACTCGACTGCTCGGGACCATCAGTCAACTGATGACACTGTTGTTGTGAGACAACAGTGTAATCCATGCCGGAAAAATCCAACGGATAGGATATCAGTCGACTGATTATACCCATCAGTCGAATGATGGAGCCTTCACTTGACTGCTTGCCCAGCAGTCAAGTCTCAACTCGATTCTATGCCCAATTTCTTGAGCACCAAATGATCGATCACATGATCACCGATCGTTGAGCCGCAGCCGATCGCCCACCTCCGGCAATGATCAGACACTTCTCAAATAGTCGACCGAACACCTCAAACATGAGGTTTTAACTCAAGTATGGTGCCCTCATACTTGCTAGACCACCCGTAGCCTAGACCTAAGCCTTCTAGCTACCTCCATCAGCCTCGTGCCTATCAGATCCCTCCAAGTCATCCATGACTTGTACATCCATATGCTAGCCTTTAGGTGCTTCCATCGGCTATGTCATGCTAACGGTGTCTACACTGATAACGTACATTGGACTTACGCTGCCAAGACTCCGCTTGGACTTTACGCCGCCAACCATTGGACTTATGCTGCCAAGACTCCCGCTTGGACTTTACGCCGCCAATATCAAACCTCTTGGACTTCTCAAATGCCAAGACTCAAGTTTGGACTTTCCCTTGCCAACTCATGTTGGACTTTTCATGCCAAGACCCATGCTTGGACTTTTCCTTGCCAACCCATATTGGACTTTTACCTTGCCAAGACCCATGCTTGGACTTTACATGCCAAGTACTCAAGACTTGGACTTTCCCTTGACATGGCCAACTCCAGTCAACCATCAAAATCCCTCTCAAGTCAAACTCGAGTCCGGTCAATTATGACCCGGGTCGATTGTGCCAACAATCTCCCCAAAATAATTTCAGACATCAATGTCAAATATCAATGTCAAACTTCCATGTCAAACATCAAAATATCACTCGAGTCAAACTCGAGTCCGGTCAATCGTGACCTGGGCCGATTGCACCAATAATCTCTCCCTTTTTGATGTTTGACAAAAACACATACCTTTGAGTTAGAACACTAACTCAAATCTCCTTATCAATTATCCCAAATTGATAATCCCAAACATTCTCCCCAATTCTTCGAATTGACAATTGATAACATCAATTGATAATACTCTCCATACCATTCTCCCCCTAAACATTTGGGAGAAAAGTAAGATTACCAATTTCCAAAACATTCTCCCCCAAAAAACATTCTTCCCCTTTTTGACTAATATCAAAAAGGTTTACTCTCCAAGGAGATTAATGTCTCATATCCAATGAGATTTTACAATCTCCTCCTTGGTCCAAAAATATCTAGGATGCCTACCATCTTCCTAGTGATAAGTCCCATATCACTCAAGAGAGGCAATCCTATACACTCTCCCAATTTTCAAATTAGGTATCTCAAAATTCCATTTTTCCTTCTCATGAGGAAAAATATCATCCATCATCCCATGATGGATACCTTCCCCTAAAGGCTTGCTCCCCCTTGACCATTGCACCAACAATGTCCTTGGGAAGTCCCTAAGCCAATAGGAACTTTAAACCATCAAAAATAAGGTTCAAAATTCAAACATGAACTCTCCACACCTTAAATTTGATACATCACCCTAACACCTCTCCTAATCCATATCTAATGGATTTTCACCCTTTATAATGTTTCCCAAAGCATATCCTAGGGTTAGGAGTGGTTAGGAACCCTTATTATAGCTGAACACGGGCTAAACAACTTTGTTTTCCCGAAATCAGCCTAGCATTCGACTCTATCAGAGATCAGTCGACTGCCTTGTACATCAGTCGACTGCCACCAAGGGCAGTCGACTGATAACTGAAATTTTCGAATTTAGTTATCAGAAACGGATTTTGGAAATTCATAAATAATTATACGTAATTCGAAAAATCATGAAAATTCATACGTATAATACTTATGACCAATACAATGGGTGAAAAATATTTGAAAATTATTTTACCCATAAAATAGTGAAATTGACACAAAGTTCAAAACCATTGAAATTTTCAATGTTTTGGCCCTACTTTGTATCAACTTTATCAATGGTGATTGCTATCAAAAGATAGACTTCACCAAGATTTTCTAAAATGATTTTAAAATATTTTTGAAAACCTATATTGGATCATGTTCCTTAGGCTCAATGTACATGACTTGTACAAAAGCTTTCCCAATGATCCACAAATGATTTTAGATGAGTTTGAGTTCATCTAGATGCAAAAACTATGCACCTTGAACTTAACTCATATCCTATCATTTCACATGTATCTAGGGTGTATAAATACATATACATGTCAATTTAGATGTGAGATGTGGGTTTTGGTTATCCTAATCTAAGACCTCATGCATTTTTCTAAGGTAACCCTACTTGATTCCCTTATGAATGGGACTCCAAGTCATGTCAAAGTCAATTTTCATTAACTTAATGCATGAAGTATGATCATGACATAAATGATAGCATAATTAAGCATGACCAATGATCATGTTGTCATGACATATGATGTAATCTAAAAACACATAACATTAAACCTTAATCCTAAACATGATCATGACATATTAAATGATTAAAAATAAATATGATGTCATGGCATGTTATATGGCAAACAATGCATGACATATAAAATGTATAGGTATAACAATACCTAAATTTTAGTATTAATTGTCATTTGATATAATTAAGTATATTTTGCCATAATATCAATTTTCTCCCAAGTGTGCCAAAAACTCAAAATGACACACTATGACTTCTAAATCTAAATTGTGTCAATTTGATTGATTTTTCATAATTCCAAAAATGTATTGGTACGTCGTAAAATATTTTAGGATCATAAGATCAAATCTATTTTCAAGGTACCCATAACCTTGAAAATTACCTAAAGTGTCACCTTTACCATGGTTAAGTTAACTACCCTTCCATTTAAAGTTGGCATACCCTAAACCCATCTAGCGTGAATCAATCACACTCTTAGGAACCCAAAACCTATTTGAGCTCCTAGGATTTACTAGGTATTACATAGGGATGACTTCCCTAGATACCTTCCTAATGACCCTCCTAGGCTTGGTAGCCTTAGTCATTTTGGACTTGCCTAGGTTAACCTTAGGGATTGCCTCCCTAGTAACCTTCTTAGTGGTCTTCCTAGGTTTCATGGAAACCTTGGCCACTAAGCACCTACCTTGGTCGACCTTAGGGATGACTTCCCTATTGACCTTGGCTTTCCTAGACCTAATTTGAGTTCCATAATCGAATGGAACATTGTGATAGATCTTTTTGGGCTTAAGCTTGCCTTTAGATGGTTCTTGTTTCCTAGGTCTTGACTTTTGACCATTTGACCCTAGGTTTTGACTTCTAGACCCTAAGTATTGACCACTTGACCCTTGAAATTGATTTTGCATCTTCCAAAGGGTCTTTTCTAATTTTTCAAGCCTTGATCTCAAGACTTGATTTTCTAACTCTAATTGCCCAATTTTTGAATTTTGATTTGGTCTTTGGGCAATACCATTTCCTCTAGGCATATGCCTACCCTTCTTAGGGTTAATGCCTAAATGGTTTTCTATTTTTCTAATAGACTCCTTAGGAAGGGTTTTTCTAGGGACATTAGTCTCAAATTTTTCCTTATTTGCAAAGTGAATATTCTTAGCTCCTAGGCAATATTCCCTATTTCTAGCATGCTTTTCATGAGTAATAGCAAGTGAATTGAAATTCCTAGCATGCCTTTGCCTTATAACTAAAGAAGTAGCATTATTTAATTTTACCTTAGGGATTGTCTTAGAGACTCCCCCTACATGAGTTGCTCTTTCTTGAGTCTTCTTGCTCCCCCTAGAGCATTGATTCCTATAGTACCCCTTTTGATGGCACTTGAAGCAAATGATGTGCTCCTTACTCCTTTGACTTTGGGCACTGGCATCCTTGACCTTTGGCACTGGTGGACTTTTCTTGACCCTCTTTGGGCACTTGCTCTTATAGTGCCCGGTTTCCCTACACTCAAAGCAAATTATATGAATTTTATTTTGAACCGAAATGCTTGAGTTACCTAGGGTAGTGGTTAGGGCCTCTTGAGCTTGTTCATCACTTCTCCCGGAAGTAGATGACTCTCCTTGCTCTTGCCCTTGCTCTGGAGTAGATGGTCTCTCCTCCTCAATCCTAGAAGTGAATGCTTCTTCCACTTCTTCCACCTCTTCTTCCACCGATCCGGAAGTTGATTCCTTCTCAACTTCCGACTCCTCACTTTCTTGTGAGGATGATGATGATTCTTCCTCGGCTTCTTCCTCTTCTTGAGTCGATGAAGATTCTTCTTCTTCTACTTATGCCAAGTGAGGCTTCTCATGGAACTTGGCCAATTTGTCCCATAGCTCCTTAGAAATTCACCTAAACTAGACAAAATATCATTAGGTATCAAATCTTCTAGAAGTTTTGTTACTTTGGCTTCGGTTTTGAATTTTCGGCGTTGTTCTTGGGTCCACCTTTTTAACTTGAGGACATCTCCCTTCTTCTCCCTAGGAGGTTCAAAGCCTTCCATGATGATGAACCAATTCTCTATGTCCATCATCAAGAAATTTTTCATTCTAGCCCTCCACGTCGGAAAATCTTCTCGGTCGTATGGTGGTGGAGTGTTGATGTCCCATCCTAGTTTCTCTTGGAATTCCATCTTCCCTCTAGCGTCTTTTGCTTTGCTCCCGACGGTTAATCCATAGAAGAGCCCCGAGCTCTGATACCAATTGTAGAGAAAATATTGACCGCTAGAGGGGGTGAATAGCGTCGTAGGATGCGTAGATGGAATTCATTCACGTTCGTCTACAATTTTCGTTAGCGCGCAGCGGAAATAGAAATAATAGCAATAACGAAATGGACAAACATGCAATTACACAAGTATGTAACGTGGTTCGGAACCGAACGGTTCCTACTCTACGGATCGAGCTCTAAAGAGCTCTAGTGATGCACACGCAACCACTAATCACAAATAACTCATTCTCAAAACAATCCGGAGGTGGAGAAACCTCGTACAATGTATACAACAGTAATACAATGAAAATACAAGCAAATACAATGGAATGCAAGTAAAGAAAACTTTACAAAGAGCTTTGGATTGCTTGATCTTGGTTGCTTGAAGAATAGCCTTGGAGACCCTGATTTGCAGCAACAAATCGCCCCAAAGTAGCTCAAGAACCATGTTGATTTCCTCCTCCACGAGCTCCATTTAAAGCTTCTGCCTGGGCTGGAAATCGCCGATCAGTCGACTACTCAGGACCATCAGTCAACTGATGACACTGTTGCTGTGAGACAACGGTGTAATCCATGTTGGAAAAATCCAACGGATAGGACATCAGTCGACTGATGGAACCTTCACTAGACTGCTTCCCCAGTAGTTGAGTCTCGACTCGATTCTGTGCCCAATTTTGAGCACCGATCGATCACATGATCGATCGTTGAGCGGTGATCATTGCCCACCTCCGGCGATCGATTCTTTGGGACACTCTGCGATCAAACCCTAGTTGACTCACCGATCATCATATGACACCGCCGATCGGTGACACACCTCAAACATGAGGTTTTAATCCAAGTATGGTGCCCCCATACTTGCTAGACCACCCGTAGCCTAGACCTAAGCCATCTAGCCACCTCCGTCAGCCTCGCACCTATCGGATCCCTCCAAATTATCCATGACTTGTTCATCCATACACTAGCCTTCAGGTGCTTCCATCGGCTATGTCATGCTAACGGTGTCTACATCGCCAAGGCACATTGGACTTATGCTGCCAAGACTCCCGCTTGGACTTTACGTCGCCAATATTAAACCCCTTGGACTTCTCAAATGCCAAGACTCAAGCTTGGACTTTCCCTTGCCAACCCATGTTGGACTTTCCATGCCAAGACTTTTCCTTGCCAACCCATGTTGGACTTTCCATGCCAAGACCTATGCTTGGACTTTTCCTTGCCAACCCATGTTGGACTTTTACCTTGCCAAGACTCATGCTTGGACTTTTACCTTGCCAAGACCCATGCTTGGACTTTCCATGCCAAGTACTCAAGACTTGGACTTTCCCTTGACATGGTCAACTCCAGTCAACCATCAAAATCCCCCTCGAGTCAAACTCGAGTTCGGTCAATCATGAACCGGATCGATTGTGCCAACAATCTCCCTAAAACAATATTAGACATCATTGTCAAACTTCCATGTCAAACATCAAAACATCACTCGAGTCAAACTCGAGTCCGGTCAATCGTGACCTGGGCCGATTGCACCAACAGGTGCATTAATAGATTTTACCTTAGGGTTAGCTCTCAATACTCCCCCTACTTGTGATGCTCCTTCTTTGACCTTCTTACTCCTCCTAGGACATTGACTCCTATAATGCCCTCTTTGATTACATTTGAAGCATATGATATGCTCCTTTCTTTTGATAGTTGGGGGACCGGCTTCCTTTGACTTTTCTTGACTTTTAGGTGTCGATGGACTTTTCTTGACCTTCTTTGGGCACTTGCTCTTGTAGTGCACATACTCCCTACACTCAAAACACATTATATGAATTTTATTTTGAAATGATGTGCTTGAGTTACCTAGGTCAATGACGGCCGAATTTTGAGCTTCTTCATCTTGACTGGATGTTGAAGGCTCTTCTTGATGCTCCGGGGTGGAAGGTATAATCTCCTCCCCCTCAATCCTAGAGGTGGAGGCTTCCTCTACCTCTTCCTCTTCCACCGATCCGAATGTCGATTCTCTATCAACTTCCAAATCCTCACTTGCTTGTGAGGATGAGGATTCATCTTCGGCCTCCTCTTCTTGAGCCGGTGATGGATCTTCATGGACCTTAGCCAATTCACTCCAAAATTCTTTTGCATCCTTGTATTCACCTAACTTGGACACAACATTGTTAGGTATTAATTCAACCAAAAATTTTATTACCTTTTGATTTCTATTGAACTCTTGGAGTTGTTCCTCGGTCCATTTCTTCATCTTGAGGAATCCTCCTTTTGGCCCTCTTGGAAAATCAAACTCATCCATCAAGGCGAACCAATCTTCGAAGTCCTTCATCATAATGAATTCTTCAATCTGTGCCCTCCATTGCCTAAACCCTTCTTGTCCATAGAAGGTGTATGGAATTGGGGTGTTGATGTCCCAACCTTGTTGTTCTTAAAACTTCATCTTCTTCACCCTCTAGCGTCTTTTGCTCCCGACGATTAGTCCATAGAAGAGCCCCGGGCTCTGATACCAATTGTTAGGAACATTGTGCCCGCTGGAAGGGGGGGGTGAATGGCGCATTGGCTTGTCGATAGATTACGATCGCGTTTGTCTCTACAACACTTGTTAATGCAGCAAAATATATAATAACAAAAGTAAATACAACACAAGCAAAAGAGACAATACGATATAACGTGGTTCGGAACCGAATGGTTCCTACTCCACGGATCAAGCTCAAACGAGCTCTAGCGATGCGTACAACACCACTAATCAAATAAACTCCTTCTCGACAACAAGTTGGAGGCGGAGAAACCTCTTACAATAATTCTTACAACAATAAGGATGAAATACAAGCAAGATACAAATGAAATACACAAGAACATGTAAACAACACTTTACAAATGCGCTTTTGGATGCTTACTTTGTGGTTGCTTGAATTGCACTTGGAGACCCTGATTTGCAGCAACAAATCGCCCCAAAAGCTCCCAAGAACTGGTTCCCAAATTCTCCTCCACGAGCTCCATTTAAAGCTGCTGCCTGGGCTAGATTTTGCCTATCAGTCGACTGCTCGGGACCATCAGTCGACTGATGCCACTATTGTCGTGAGACAACGGCTAGATCCATGTTGGAAAAATCCAACGGATACACCATCATTCGACTGATCTTACCCATCAATCAACTGATGCCTCAATCAGTCGAGTGGTCGGGCTGATCACTCGACTGGAGAACATTCTGTGCCCGAAATCCCGACCACCAGTCGATTGATCACAAGATTAGTCGACTGCTCTGGCCAGCAGTCGACTGACCACCTCTAGCAGTTGACTGCTAGGGCACATCCCACAGTCAAATCCTAGTTGACTCACATCAGTCGACTGACTCATGGTCCCAGTCGACTGATACACCTCAAACATGAGGTTTTAACCCAAGTATGGTGCCCCCATACTTGCTAGACCACCCATAGCCTAGACCTAAGCCTTCTAGTCATCTCCGTCAGTCTCGCGCCTATCGGATCCCTCCAAGTCATCCATGACTTGTTCATCCATACGCTAGCCTTCAGGTGCTTCCATCAGCTATTGTCATGCTAACGGTGTCTACACCGCCAAGGCACATTGGACTTATGTTGTCAAGACTCCGTTTGAACTTTACGTCGCCAACCATTGGACTTATGCTACCAAGACTCCCGCTTGAATTTTATGCCGCCAATATCAAACCCCTTGGACTTCTCAAATGCCAAGACTCAAGCTTGGACTTTCCCTTGCCAATCCATGTTGGACTTTCCATGCCAAGACCTATGCTTGGACTTTTCTTGCCAACCCATGTTGGACTTTCCTTTGCCAAGACCCATGCTTGGACTTTACATGCCAAGTACTCAAGCCTTGGACTTTTTCCATGACAATGGTCAAACCATCCTCAAACATCAAATACTAATCTGGGTCGATTGCATCAGCAATCTCCTCAACATATGTCAGACATCAATGTTAGACATCCATGTCAAACATCAAAAGAGTCAAACTCGAGTCCGATCAATCGTGACCTGGGCCGATTGCACCAACACTGAGCTCGATCGGTCGAGGTAGTTCATAAGTTCTCGGTCTAATTGAAGTGCTAGTATTTTCCCGAAGTAGGAAAGAGAGGAGGAACAAAAAATCAAGCTCGGCCGATGGAGGCAGTTTGTAAGTCCTCGGTCCTGTTGAAGTGCTAATATTCCCTCGAAGTGAGAAGCAGGGAGGAGCGAAGAGCTGAGCTCGGTCGACCGAGGTAGTTTGTAAGACCTCTGTCCAATTGAAGGGCTAGTAGTATTCCCCTAAAGTAGAGAAGTGGGAAGGAACGAAGACAGAGCTCGACCGACCGAGGAAGTTCGTAAATCCTTAGTCCGACTGAAGGGCTAGTAGTATTCCTCTGAAGTAGGGAAGTGGAGAGGACAGAAGAGCCGAGATCGGTCAGCTGAGGCAGTTTGAAGTCTTTAGTCTAATTAAAGTGCTAGTATTCCCCCAAAGTAGGGAAGTGGAAAGGAGTGAAGAGCCGAGCTCAGTCGGCTGAGGTAGTTCGTAAGTTCTCGGTCCAATTGAGATGCGTCAAAGAAGTATAATTCCCTCGAACATGTGAATCGAGGAGGACTCTACTCAGCTAAGGCAATTCGTAAGCCCTCGATCCGGTTGGGATGCGGTGATGAAGTATAATTTCCTTGAACATGTGAAGCAAGGAGGACTCTGCCCAGCCAAGAAGTTCGTAAGCCTTGGTCCGATTGAGGTGTGTCAAAGAAGTATAATTCCCTTGGATATGTGAAGCGGAGAGGATTAGGTCCAGCTAAGGTCGTTCGTAAGCCCTCAATCCGGCTGGGGTGAGTCGAAGAAATATGATTCCTCCAGACCTATGAAGAGGGGAGAACTCTACCCAATCGAGGTAGTTTGTAAGCCCTCAGTCTGGTTAGAGTATATCTAAGAAGTATAATTCCTCCAAACATGTAAAGTGAGAAGAGCTCTGCCTAGATGAGACAGTTCATGATGTAATTGAGGAATTTCCAACAGTTCGTAAGCCTTCAGTCTGATTAGGATGCATTGAAGAAGTATAATTTCCCCGAACATATGAAGCGAAGAGGAATTTGCCCAGCCGAAGTAATTTGTAAGCCCTCGGTCTGGAGGGAATGCATCGAAGAAATATTTATCCCAATCGAGGTAATTCGTAAGCCCTCAGTATGGAGTATTTTTATATAGCAAAGTATTTTATTAGATCAGTCGAGGCAATTCTTAAGCCCTCGGTCCGACTCGGTGGTTTCATATAAAGTGTTGTCACGAAGTGAGTCGAGACAATTCATAAGCCCTCGGTATGGCTCGGTGCTTTCATATAAAGTGTTGTTATGGAGTGAAGTGTTCCATTTAGCCTGGCCAAGGCAGTTCGTAAGCCCTCAGTCCAACTCGGTGCTTTAATATGAAGTGTTGTCATGGAGTGAAGTGTTATATTTAGCCCAGCTGAGGTAGTCGTAAGCCCTTGGTCCGACCCGGTGATTTCATATGAAGTGTTGTCATGGAGTGAAGTGTTCCCTTTAGCCTGACCGAGGTAGTCTGTAAGCTCTTGATCCAACTAATTTTCACCTGCCAAGCTAAGGCAGTTTATAAGCCTTCGGTCAGACTCGAACATTTTTTTATGAAGCGATCTGGAGAGAAGTATTTTCACTTATCCTATTGAGGTAGTTTGTAAACCCTTAGCCCGATTCAGACATTCTTTTATGAATCGGTCTGGAGAGAAATATTTTCACCCGCCCAGTTGAGGCAATTCGTAAGCCCTTGACTCAACTCGACCATTCTTTTATGAAGCGATCTGGAGAAAAGTATTTTCACCTACCTGACCGAGGTAGCTCATAAGCCCTCAATCTAACCAAGTTTATCTTTGTTGGAGGTATCATTATGAGGTGAAGTCTCCCCCTTCGACTAGAGTGCGGAAGAGAAGAGAAGTGTGATCGTCCAACCGAGATAGTTCGTTAACCCTCAGTCCAACTAAAGTGGGGCATATATGAGAAAGGACCCATTAACATCAGATTTATTTGAATATTCTGACTATTTCGTGGGGGAGGGGGGGTCATGGCCAATGATACTACTAGAAATGGATCCTCGACTAGATACTTGTGGATTTGGAGAATACAGATAGGGGAGGAAAGGAATAAGGTTCGAGGGGCCCAGTAGGAGCTAAAGGATGCGAGAGCTTAGATACTTGGAGCCTTGAGCATTCGGGAATCGGGAGCATGGGAGGTCAGGAGCTTAAAAGTGGGGACCTCGAGAGTCGAGAGCATGGGAAGTTGGGAGATCCGAAGTCGGGAACTCGACAACTGGGGAAATCGGGAGTTGAAGGAGTTAGAAGCTTGGAATCGGAAAGTCGAGAGTCAAAGGAGTCAGAAGTATGCAGGAGTTGGGGGTAAGAAGAGTCAGTAGTAGGAGGAGTCTTTAGTAAGAGGAGTTGGGAGCAGTTAGAGTCGAGAACTCGGGGACCACATATGAGATGCTTCTCAACAGCTGTCACATCCGATCTCCTAATATTGTGGCCCAATGATAACTCTAAAACATGTGACAAGTCAGATGGAGATTCTCTGTAACGGTTATCCTCTAATTACCCATCAAAGGGCACAGCTAGTGAATAGATCCAGTCGGTGAAGTGAATGAGAGCTCCTATATAAGGGTCGGTTGAGGAAAAAACAAAAAGAGGCAACCTCTTATGAACATTTTTTCTCTATTAATTCCATCTTGCATTCTATTCTTTCTACATCTTCTTCTGTATAACTTAAACATCGGAGCAGTGTTGTCGGAGTATCGGTGCCCTCTAACTTATGTTATAGTGGATAGGAACTTATTATAGTGAGGTCAACTATCCTTGAAAATTAGCTGTTCGAGAGGACTCGATGAAAATAGACTACTTCCTTGTCGCATCAATAAGCAAACTAGGGAAGAAGACTATATATACACCTATCGGATTAATTAAGAGAAGTTAGAACACCTAAATTATTAAAAAAAAGAAAGAAAGAAAGGAGTCACGATTTAGAATAAATGATATAGAAAAAATGAAAAGAGCAAAGCATTCACATATGGATAAGAAAAAATAATTTTCGCTTAGATAAAAGTTGTTTCCTTAAAAATAATAATAGTCATTGGTGCAAAAAATAATAATAATCATGATTCTTGGACCATGTATGTCTGTTACCAGATTTTTAAACAAACTAAATTTGATTTTTTTTTAATAAGCACGGAGTGCTACAGTTGAGGACGGAGTGCTACAGTAACCTGCTACAGGACCGGTGCTACAGTGTTTTTCTACAGGACTTTTTTTTACATAAAAATATAAGAAAAATAACTAGCAAAGGAAGCTAAAATAAGAACAGAGTTGTGAAAGATAATAAGAGCAAAGGTTTCTGGGGAGTTCGAAAGATGCATGCTAGGTTCTTGATCTGGTCTCTTCTTCCCGATGAGTCTCACCTGTTACCAATCCATACTGCACCCCGACATTAGAGGTCTTATGTGTTGCCTCTGTCAGCACAGGTTTTACCAATTTATTGGTAACAGTTACCTTCTCAAGGGAAGGAAAAGGATTGGGGGATTATTAGATCAGAAAAAGAAGTTCTAAGATGCATTTTTCGATCCCCAGAAGCCAAAACGTTTAGCCTTGCATTATAGAAAAGAAATAGCTTTACTAGAAACACAATGGATTTTACAAGTGAAATTACAAGGGGAAATACTTACAAATGAGTCTGTAAGGCCAAGAACACTCACACTAACTGATTACACTTACACACAAGAACTTAAAACACACTGGAAGAACTAACTGCTGGGAGAGGGATATCTCCGGGGAAAGACAATGACCTCCATTTATAGGGGGAGAAGAAGCTGTTGTCCTGCGAGTGCTGGAACATATTAGTAGTAGTGGAAATATCACGGGTGGAAAGTGTTTCTGAGAGGTGTCACGGGTTGATACTGTAGATGTCATGTCTTAGTCCTGTGATTGTCCTTCTGGTACTGTGACTGTCCTTCTTGTGTCACGGGTGTTGTCCTTGTGCTTATCCTTCCATCATGTTTTCCAGATTTCTTTCTGCCACCGAATCTAATGAGTTTGTGTCATCTGGGCCAGGCCGAGCTGGTGGGCTGATCTGCTGCAAATTTTCTCGATATTGATGGGCTGTTAGCCTGGTCTTCTTTAATATCCATTCGGTATTTCTGTTCTTATAATGTTGTAGTAAAGCCTAGTGCTGAGTAGTTATTTTGAAGGGAAAGAACTTCTTTGCATAATTTTTATCCCAATAAATTTTTCTGTATATGTTTCAGTAGCAAGAGTGTATGTTGATGTTGGAAAAGATGTGGCTTCATTATAAGTCCAAAGCCATTGTGATCCTTGTATTAATGCTCTTCAGTGCTTTAATTGCTCTGCCGGGGTTGGGAGTGCTTCCCAATTTAAGTCCTCATCAGAGGGGTAGAATTCAGATATAACCTCCTCTTTAGAAAATCCACTCTGGACATCCAGTTTAATGACATGTCGAGCTGGTTCTATGCGAAGATTTATCCATTCAGGAGGAGAACTGTCAAATGTATATAGTATGGTGTTTTGAAAGACTTCTTCTTCTATAAGATGTCTAACACATTCTCCAAGTTTGGAGGGGAAGTGTTCTGTTGATTCTATGTTAAATACCCATAATTTATGGAGTAGACCATAATCCATGAGTGTAAAATGTGTAATTGTTTTTCCCTTGTATCTTAATTCTTTGAAATGTCTCAAGTCAATGTTTGCTCGTCTAAAGCTGTAAAGAAGTTGACAATTGCATCCCCATTTGTAGGCTTCTTGTGAGCATGTACTGAACTTATTTTGACATTTAAGTTTGGAGTTAAATTCTCCTTCGTAGCTGATGGTGATGCCTTCTTGAGGATGTTCATGTACCCATTTAAGGGCTTCTTGTATTTGGCAAAAATCAAGCCATGCTGATTTTTCCCCAAGGGACCTGATGTAAGAACCTAAGTCTGCTGGGAGGTTGTTTAAGGAAATATCTGTCTGTTATTTTTCTTCGTTTTTTGTAACTACTTCTGAGTATGTGATTTCAGAGCTTGCCCTTGTCAATGTAGGAGATGTAGGAGTCATAGGGCCTGTTGCTATTTGTTTTCCCTTTAATAAGGTGTTGATGAAAAAGTGTGGTCCAGCACTTTGTCTTACTGCAGCAAATGCTTCTTCTAATGAGTAAAAACCTTTGTAAGAAGAATGTTTATCACTCCCTAGAATTACTGTTTTCACTTCTTCCCATGTAGCATATACTCCTGCATGTGATCCGGTTAATATGCCATAATAGAAGAACTTTTTCCCCAGTGGATTTTCTACTATTGTTTGGAAGTAGTTTACTAGAGCATGTATGACTGCGATCTTTTGTTTTGTTGCTCCTTGTACTGTGGGCAGGTGCCATATATTGTCAATTAAGCATTTTTGTACCTGGTCCAGAGTTTATCTTTCTTCAAATAGAAATTGTTCAGTATCTGAATATTGAGGTAGTTCTTGTTGTCCAAATGTCATGACTCTTCGTGGTGTATTTGTGTAGTCATAGTTAAAACTATTATTTTTGTTGAACATAAAGGATCTTTTATGTCTATCCATTGAACCTGAAAGGTACAATTATGTAAGTAGTCTTGAAAGTGTATCTGCTAGAGAATTATTAATTCCTTTTATATGTTCCCATTATTAATTCCCAGTGTATCCAATGGACCCTCCATCTGTGTTTTGTATATTACAAAAGGAGAAATACTCGAGTTACATTCGAGTCTAAAACTAATTTTTACAACAAGAATTTTAGGAGAAAGGCACGACACGCAGGCCGTATTAAGAATTACAACACACAATCACAAACTTTTGGGACTAGGCCATAACCATGCACCATGTCAATTTTAACTTTTAAAAGACATCGGATATTTTATTATGTTTGAAAAATTGCTAATGCAATTATCAACTCATAATAAAATTTATCCTACTTCTATATATAAAATAGAGAAAAACTATTTTTATACGATCTTTCGCAAGTGGCTCTGATACCACTGTAGGGAATTCTTTATGCCAAATAGCATATGCGCAACGGAAAAATTAGGATCCCTTCCTAGTGATCCTTGCGAAAGAAAACCTCGTACAAAATAAATTTCTCTAAAACCAAACCTATCTTATAGGAGAGGATTACCTTTGTTGCGTGCCCTTGTTAATCCCGCTTTTCCTTTTGGTTTGTTGGATCTTTAGCACGCAAAATGTCCGCCTCTATATGTATCCACACGAGCAAGCTCTTGTCTCACAAAAGAAACTAGAAGAGCTCTCCTTTCCTTCTTGCTAGAGAAGTCCCTAAAGGAGAGGAAGCTAGGGAAAAAGAGAAAGGAAGAAGAAGACTATTCTTCTTGCTAGCCTACACTCACAAAACCACACAACAAAGCTTCCACCAAGCTCTCAAGCTTCACACAACAACCAAAAATCTCTTGCTTTGGCCGGCCACTCCATGGAGTCTTTTATAGGGTTGGAAAAACCCTTTCACCTCCTAACATTCAATGCAATCCATTGCATTGAGACACAATCAAACAAGGAGTTGGCTTCCTTGTTTGGCCGGCCACTTAAGGAGACAAAAACCACTTTGTCTCCTTCCACCTCATCTAGCTTAGGTGGCATGCTTATGTGGCATGCTCGTGTGGCATTCATGCATGTTGAATTAATCTTATTAATTCAATAAGCTTATGTTATCATATTGAATTAATCTCATTAAATCAATAAGGTAACATATTGAATTAATCTCATTAAATCAATAAGCTAAAATTCTCATTAAGCGTAAAGTCCAAAAACCATTTTGTACTTAAGCTTATTCCCAAATTATTCTAGTCAAACTAGAATGCACTAATTCTTCTAATCATCATACTCTTTGTGTATGACCCTATAGGCTCTCATAACGTTGGCAGTGGATCTAAACTCTTTTAGATACACAAGCAATGAGCGACATCTAGCAATACATCATTGCTACCCAAGTTACGAAATAAGTCAAGATCCGACTAACCTTTCCGTGACTACTATAATGTATGACCGTATCCTTCTATCCTTGATATCAGATTGATCAATGAGGCATAGACCGTGTCATCCTCGATCAATCTATGTGTTTCTTGATCCCTGAGTAAACTAACTCAAACAAATGAGCTCAATATCTCATATTGACTCATTTGAGCATGGCCATGCATTTTAGTAGTTCTACTCAATCAAGGGGCCCACCGATATCACTCTCGTCATATGAGAGGGATAGATCCCATCTACATCACTCACATCCCTCCGCATAATTTGTTATATACCCAGTAATCGCCTTTATGGTCCACCCTGTTACGGGTGACGTTTGACGATACCAAAGTACATAATTCCTTATGTAGGGAACCGTAGTGACTTCAGGTTTGAGGACTATTCATACCAATAGTCACATGAGAAAGTTTATGACACTCATATAACGATCCATGAAACTGTCTCATGGCGGGTCAGTTCAGTATATATTCTCTAATATATACCCATGTGTCAACTTGATATCATATATCCATGACTTGTGAGATCAAGTCATCAATCGACCTACATGCTAGTCTTTATGTATTAATATTGCCCTTGCATATTAATAATTGACTAGGAACATTTAGGAAAGTATTCTCTACAGCCTCTCATAATCAATTCTGCCAATTGATGTGCTGTAGATAAGAACCTACTTTTCTAGGGCATTATTATATTTAATTTAATGCACAAGCAAGATGTAAATATAATAACCAATCCTTTGCCTTTATTGAATATGATACAAAATGTTCCCTTTTCAACCATCACATGATTGGCTCTAGGGCTATAACTAACAATCTCCCACTAGCACTAGTACCAATCACTATGATATCTAATACCTAGTGACCTAGTGTGACCATCATGCTTCCTCTGCCAAAGCCTCGTCAATGGATCTGCGATGTTAGCTTCGTGATCTGCATATCCTCACATCTCCTCTATCGATGATCTCTCGAATGAGATGGAAGCGCCGCATATGTGTTTGGTCATTGATGTGATCGAGGTTCCTTAGCTCTAATAGCCCCATTGTTGCACAATAGAGGTCTATTGGATCTGTAATGCTAGGAACTACCCCAAGTTCATCGATGAACTTGCGGAGCCAAATGACCTCCTTTCTTTGCATCGGACACGAATATACTCTTTGTTGTAGAATCAAGAATCGTGTCTGCTTTGAACTCTTCGACTCACGGCTCCACCATTCGTGCAAAACACGTACCGATTGCGATCTATAGTCATCCTTGTATGCGTTTGGAAGCTTGCATCATCGTAACCCTTCTGATTAGCTCCTCATTGCCTCCAAATATCGTGAAATATTCTTTCGTTCTTCGTAAGTATTTAAGAATATTTTGACGCTATCCATGACTTTCACTGGATCCGAGTATCTACTCGTCATGCTCAAAGCATACGAGACGCCGTCAGGCAGTACAAAGCATGGCGTACATGATAGACCCTATGGCGGATGCATAAGGGATCTTATCCATGCGATCTCTCTCCTCCTTAGAAGAGGGACATTGAGTCTTGAAAGACTCACACCATGTGATAAAGGCAAATCCTTTCTTGGAATTTTGCATAGCAAAACGATCTAGCACTTTATCAATGTATGTACTCGACTTAGGCCAAGTAATCTTTTAGATCTATCTCTATAGATCTTGATGCCTAGAATATAGCAGCTTCACCTAAGTCTTTCATCGAGAAACAATTCCCTAACCACATCTTCACAGACCGGAGTGAGGGAATATCATTTCGATGAGAAGTATGTCATCTACATACAAGACAAGAAATACAACTGTGCTCCCACTATTTCTCTTGTAGACACAAGGTTCATCTTCATTCTTGATGAAACCAAACTCCTTGATTGCATCATCGAATCGAAGATTCCAACGAGAGGCTTGCTTTAGTCCATAAATGGACCTTTGCATACCTTTCCAGATGCTTTGGATCTTCAAAACCCTCAGCCGTGTCATGTACACATCCTCGAGTAGCTTTCCATTCGTAAAAGCGGTTTTGACATCCACCGCCAGATCTCATAATCGTGGTAGGTCGCAATAGCAAGTATGATCCGAATGGATTTAAGCATCGCAATCGTGAAAAGGTTTCATCATAGTCAATACCATGAATTTGTTTGAATCCTTTAGCCACCAATCTACCTTTATAGGTATGCTTATTACCATCCATGTCACTTTACTTTAAAGACCCACTTACACCCAATGGGTTTTACCTTGTGGATCAACCAAAGTCCATACTTGGTTAGTGTACATGGATTCCATTTCGGATCTCATGGCCTCTAGCCATTTCTAATCTGGGCTCTTCATAGCTTCTTGATAGGATGTAGGCTCGCCAAGATCGATAAGCAATACATCACCGCTTGTCACCAAGAGAAAAGAATATCTCTGGGACGAGATCCTATCGATCTACGAAGAGGTTGGTCTACTTGAGCAGTGTTTGCTCCACAACTCTTTGGGCAACAATTTCCTCATCCACAACACTTTGTGGTTCTGCTCATTTTCCATCGAAGCCTTAGTGTTATCGTCATCTTGAACTTCTTCAAGATGAATTTTACTCCCACTAGTTTTTCTAGAAATAAATTCTCTTTCTAGAAAGACTGCATTTCTGTCAACAAACACCTTGCCAAGTGTGGTATTGTAAAAAGTAATATCCCTTAGTTTCCTTGGGATATCCTACAAAATAACACTTATCTGATTTGGGTCCTAGTTTATCTGAGACTTGACGTCTAACATAAGCTTCACAACCCCAAATCTTTATAAAAGACATTTTGGGACTCTTCCCAGTCCATATCGTATATGGTGTCTTTTCTACGGCTTTTGATGGGATGCGATTAAGTGTGAAAGTGGCTGTCTCTAGAGCTAGTCCCCAAAAGGAAGTAGGTAGATCAGTCTGACTCATCATTGATCGTACCATATCTAATAGAGTACGATTTCTCCTTTCAGATACACCATTCCATTGTGGTGTTCCAGGTGGAGTGAGTTGGGATATTATCCCACACTCAGCCAGGTGATCATGAAACTCTTGACTAAGGTATTCACCACCTCGATCTGATCGAAGTAGCTTAATACGCTTACCAAGTTGGTTTTGTACTTCATTCTTGAATTCTTTGAACTTTTCAAAGGATTCTGACTTATGTCTCATCAAATATAAGTAGTCAAATCTACTCATATCATCAGTGAAAGTAATAAAGTACTTATAGCCTCCTCTGGCTTCGACATTGAAAGGGCCACATACATCAGTATGTATGAGTCCTAACAAGTTAAATCGCTCTCGCCATGTCCACTAAATGGAGTTTTAGTCATCTTTCCTAAAAGACAAGATTCGCATACCTCATATGATTCAAAATCAAATGAGTCCAATAATCCATCTTTATGGAGTTGGGATATGCGTTTTTCATTTATGTGACCTAGGCGACAGTGCCAGAGATATGTTTGGTTCAAATCATTCGATTTGAACCGTTTGGTATTTACGTTATATATTGGGTTTTCTAAATCTAGAACATAGAGACCATTCATAAGTGGTGCATTACAATAGAACATTTCATTCAAATAAATGGAACAACATTTGTCCTTTATTATAAAAGAAAAGTTTTTCTTGTCTAAACAGAAATTATGTTCTTTGTCAATGCAGGTACATATAAGCACTCCTCTAGTTCTAAGATAAGCCCAGTGGTCAAAGACAAAGAATATGTTCCTACAGCTACAGCAGCAACTTTTGCGCCATTGCCTACTCGTAGGTCCACTTCGCCTTTTGCCATTAGTCTACTATTTCTCAGTCCCTGCACATTAGTACAAATGTGAGATGCACATCCGGTATCTAATACCCATGTAGAAGAAATAGATAGATTAACTTCTATAACGTGTATACCTGAGGCAGAAGTCCCACTTCTTTTCTTCTTTACTTCCTCAAGGTAGACTTTGCAGTTCCGCTTCCAGTGTCCAGTCTCACCGCAATGGAAACAGTCCCCTTCCTTAGGTACTTTACCTTTACCCTTTGAAGTGGATGAATTGGCCTTGCCTTTGGCTTGGGTCTTACCCTTGCCTTTGCGCTTACCTTTGTCCTTCTTGACCATTAGTACATTACTAACTTTCTTCTTGAGATTTGGTTCAGCAGTTCTCAACATGCTGAGAATCTCAGGCAAAGGTTTATCAATTTCATTCATGTTATAATTCATGACGAATTGATTATATGCTTCCGGAAACGATTGCAGGATAACATCGGTTGCCAATTCTTGGATCAGTGGAAAACCTAGTCTTTCAAGGTTCTCAACGTACCCAATCATTTTAAGTACGTGAGTTCCTACAGGTGTTCCTTCTTGCATCTTGCATGCAAAAAGAGCCTTAGACACTTCAAAACGCTCGTGCCTGGCTTGTCCTTGATATAGTTGTTTCAAATGCTCAACCATATCATAGGCATCCATGTTCTCATGTTGCTTCTGAAGCTCAGAGTTCATGGTTGCAAGCATAAGGCATGACACATCTAATGCGTCATCTTGATGCTTCTTATAAGCATCTTTTTCAGCACGAGTGGCCGCAGGGGCAGGTATTTCAGGGGTAGACTGCTCTAGGACATACAGTTTGCGTTCTTGCTTGAGGATAATCCTCAAGTTCCTATACTACCAAGAAAGTTCGCTCCATTGAGCTTGTCCTTCTAAAGGACAGATCGCAAGTTGAGGGGGTGTGTCGTGTTAGATGACATGGTGATCTACAACAATAAAATGCAAAATTAAGTATCATACCTAAGTCATTTAATTAGGCCTTTAATTAAATGAGGCTCCCACTAAATTCTCATAGCTTTGATATGAGCTAATCATTGATGTAGGCAAACACTTTTCGCTTACATCATTAGCTACTATTTAGCTATAAATTTATATGGGATAAAGATCCACATCATAATTGCCTTGAGTTAGCTTTGGCTAATCGCCCAAGACGTAGTATGATTAGGTAGGCAATCTTTGCCAATTACATCTGATGTAACTCTTTAATAGCTTTGTTAAGTTTAGATTAGTTTAGTGCTTATTCCTAAACCACTTCCGGTCATGGCGAGGCACGAGGCCTTCTTGGATATCGAGCAACGACCACTTCTAAGACAAAGTCGATGTTCGGAAATCACACAAAACTAATTTTAAAACTTATGTTCAAAGCTAATATATGCCTCTACTTTCTTAACTAATTAAGAAAAACTTAATTAAGTCTTAACCAAGTTTGATAGTGGGACATCACGATTGTCCACTCGCACTCTTCCAAGATAAAATGCATTGCTTTGCTTTGGCAAACCCAATAACAAATGATCGAGGAAGTAGTGAGTACCAAACTTTGTAGGCATATCGTATTTGACTTATTAAGAAATAAACATGCATCATATACATATTAGCATACATCACATATAAGCTAAACTAACATGCATCACATACATATTAAACTAAGCGTGTCATGGTTATGACCCTTATTCTACAATCTTCTCAAGCCAATGAAAAGATTGATTGGTCAACCTAGGATAGTATCTTCTCCCAAGTGCTTCCTTTTGGTTGTCTTGTGTGTTGACTTCCTCCTTGTAACCTCATCATCCAATGGACCCTCCATCTTTGTTTTGTATATTACAAAGGAGAAATACTGAGTTACATTCGAGTCTAAAACTAATTTTACAACAAGAATTTTAGGAGAAAGGCACGACACGCAGCGTATTAAGAATTACAACACATAATCACAAACTTTTGGGACTAGGCCATAACCATGCACCATGTCAATTTTAACTTTTAAAGACATCGGATATTTTATTATGTTTGAAAAATTGCTAATGCAATTATCAACTCATAATAAAATTTATCCTACTTATATATAAAATAGAGAAAACTATTTTTATACGATCTTTAAGTGACTCGATACCATGTAGAGGGAATTCTTTATGCCAAATAGCATAGTTAACGGAAAAATTAGGATCCCTTCCTAGTGATCCTTAAAGAAAACCTCGTGACAAAAATAAATTTCTCTAAAACCAAACCTATCTTATAGGAGAGGATTACCTTTGTTATGCGTGCCCTTGTTAATCCCGCTTTTCCTTTTGGTTTGTTGGATCTTTAGCACGCTCAAATGTCCCTCTATATGTATCCACACGAGCAAGCTCTTGTCTCACAAAAGAAACTAGAAGAGCTCTCCTTTCCTTCTTGCTAGAGAAGTCCCTAAAGGAGAGGAAGCTAGGGAAAAAGAGAAAGGAAGAAGAAGACTATTCTTCTTGCTAGCCTACACTCACAAAACCACACGACAAAGCTTCCACCAAGCTCTCAAGCTTCACACAACAACCAAAAATCTCTTGCTTTGGTCGGCCACTCCATGGAGTCTTTTATAGGGTTGGAAAAACCCTTTCACCTCCTAACATTCAATGCAATCCATTGCATTGAGACACAATCAAACAAGGAGTTGGCTTCCTTGTTTGGTCGGCCACTTAAGGAGACAAAAACCACTTTGTCTCCTTCCACCTCATCTAGCTTAGGTGGCATGCTTATGTGGCATGCTTGTGTGGCATTCATGCATGTTGAATTAATCTTATTAATTCAATAAGCTTATGTTATCATATTGAATTAATCTCATTAAATCAATAAGGTAACATATTGAATTAATCTCATTAAATCAATAAGCTAAAATTCTCATTAAGCTTAAAGTCCAAAAACCATTTTGTACTTAAGCTTATTCCCAAATTATTCTAGTCAAACTAGAATGCACTAATTCTTCTAATCATCATGCTCTTTGTGTGTGACCCTATAGGCTCTCATAACGTTGGCAGTGGATCTAAACTCTTTTAGATACACAAGCAATGAGCGGCATCTAGCAATACATCATTGCTACCCAAGTTACGAAATAAGTCAAGATCCGACTAACCTTTCCGTGACTACTATACTGTATGACCGTGTCCTTCTATCCTTGATATCAGATTGACCAATGAGGCATAGACCGTGTCATCCTCGATCAATCTATGTGTTTCTTGATCCCTGAGTAAACTAACTCAAACAAATGAGCTCAATATCTCATATTGACTCATTTGAGCATGGCCATGCGTTTTAGTAGTTCTACTCAATCAAGGGGCCCACCGATATCACTCTCGTCATATGAGAGGGATAGATCCCATCTACATCACTCACATCCCTCCGCATAATTTGTTATATACCCGAATCGCTTTATGGTCCACGTTACAGACGTATGACGATACCAAAGTACATAATTCCTTATGTAGGGAACCGTAGTGACTTCAGGTTCGAGGACTATTCATACCAATAGTCACATGAGAAAGTTTATGACACTCATATAACGATCCATGAAACTTTCTCATGGCGGGTCAATTCAGTATATATTCTCTAATATATACCCATGTGTCAACTTGATATCATATATCCATGACTTGTGAGATCAAGTCATCAATCGACCTACATGCTAGTCTTTATGTATTAATATTGCCCTTGCATATTAATACTTGACTAGGAACATTTAGGAAAATATTCTCTACAGCCTCTCATAATCAATTCTGCCAATTGATGTGCTGTAGATAAGAACCTACTTTTCTAGGGCATTATTATATTTAATTTAGCTGGCACAAGCAAGATGTAAATATAATAACCAATCCTTTGCCTTTATTGAATATGATACAAAATGTTCCCTTTTCAACCATCACATGATTGGCTCTAGGGCTATAACTAACAGTATAATGTGTCACTTATTTTCCCTATGTCTTTAAGATAAGGTCTAGCATAATTAAGGAGCCCTAGAAAAGCTCTTAGCTGTTTAGTTTCTTCTATTTTGTCTGGAAAGTCTAATATTTTGTTAGCAATATGAGGTTGCAGTCTTATTTTTCCTTGCCCTATTTCTGCTCCTAAGAAATCTATATGTTTGGTAACTAGTTTCTGGAGATAATAAGACCATGTTTCTCGAAAATATTAAAGACCATATGTAGATGTGAAAAATGTTTTGTTTTAGTTTTAGAGAACACTAGTATATCATCGATATAGACGCAAGTAAACTTAGATACTTCCTTAAAAATATTGTCCATCTTTCGCTGAAAGACTTGGGGTGCGATTTTTAACCCAAAGGGCATTACTAACCACTCAAAATGGCCTTCCGGACAAGAGAAAGCTGTCCAGTTTATTGAGTCAGGATGCATCTTTATATGCCAAAAACCTGATTTTAAATCGAACTTTGAGTACCATTGAGAGTGTTGTATTTTATTGATAAGTTGTTCTTTGTCTGGTATTTTATACCCATCTTCATGACAATTATCATTAAGTCTTTTATAATTAAAAACCATTCTAGACTGTCCTCTCTTTTGTTCGGATCCCTTGTTGACTATAAAAGCAGAGCTTCTATGTCTAGAGGTAGATCTCTGTATAAGTTTCAAATCCGATAATTGTTTAATATGTGCCTTACATTCTTCTGATTCCCAATTAGTATACTTAAAATCTTGTGCTTTTATCGTAATGTCTGGATTTATAATGTCTAATTTACAATATGTCTTGTCTATGTTCCAGTATTTGGTGGGATTTTCTCCTATTATTTCTAATTTTTCCATTCTAGAGACTAACATGTCTAAATCATCTTGTGTTTTTAAGAGGTTTAGAAAGTGTGTTGTTTTTATTAAATCATTAGGTATGTTTACTCCTAATGTTTCTATGTCATTATAAATTTCTAAGAAGTCTTGGTTTTGATTAACTTGATTATAGCAATTTTTCTTTTTGCATTCTCCTAGTATTGCACACTGACAATCTTGTTGTTGTTCTATTTCTTCTTGTATTCGCTCACGTACCAATTGACCTAGAAATTCTAATTCTGTCCTTGGGTTTTCTATGTGATTTTCTACTGAGGTTTCAAAATTAGGGTTGGGGCCTTCTAGTTGTTTAAGGTCTTCTAGTGGCTCTGGTCCACCATGCTCCGAAGCGCGAAATGTGGAGGGGTATTCAGAAAGAAGGGGAGAAATAATAGGGGTAGACATAAAGACGACCTAGTCCTTTGTAAGAAGAAGAGCCCGTTGTGAAGGGAGAAGGAAAGAGAGACCCAGAATTAAATGTAAATTTGTCTGCTTAAGGGAGGAAACCCAGAGGTCAGGAATTGGGAGAGAGGGGCTGTAAGTGCCACAGTTAGTAAAAAATTTTAAATGTGCATTAGGGACATATTTGTGAATCGTATGTTTGGATCCATCAAATAGTGTACTAACCTGAGGTTGATTTGTGTACTTAATTAAATGTTGTGGTAAAAAGGTACTAAGAATATCTTCATCAACTGTAGAACTTGTAGCCCCTGTATCAATGAGGGCCTAAAGGTCTAATTTATGACCTTGAATAACAAGAGTGCATTGAACCCTAAGTTCAGCTGCAATACCAAAGTTGCACATGCTAGGAGTTTTTATAAAGACTCTATTACTGGTAGAGGGGAGAAATTGGGAAGTGGAAAGATGAGGATCAAGAAGAGTAGTAGCCTCTTCGCATTCAGCATATGCTTGATTGTGTTGTTGTTGCTGTAAAGACCTAAGTTCTGTTTCTAGCAAATTTAGTCGAGTTTCGAGGACCGATATTCTGGCCTCCATTAATTGATTACGGTTAGTCCCTGTGGTCTGTTGAGTCTCTATAGTAATATTATAGTCGTTTTTAAGACAATAATTACATATTTGATTGTTGCATTTTTTACATGTTCCTCTTTTATTGACAGCCGGATAAAAACCGCAAAGGAAACAAGGTGTCCAATAATTCCCTTCTCGTAAGTTCCAATCATGTTGGCAATTGTCTTCTTTAGGAGGTGGATAAGGAGTTCTTTCGGTCCTATACATGTAGTTGGTATGTAATAATGGTTGTTCCTCCTTCTCCAGAGTATCCAATAAATCATCCCAAGAATTATTTATAGTTTCTGGGCATAAAGTATTCATTGTAAGGGCAAGTATTCATAGGTGTGTATTCAGAGGTTGCTTCTTCAGAGTCATTAGCTGATAGGATTGAGTATACTGAAGATGTATCTGAAATATCTGATTGTATTTCAATTAGATCTTCATTTGTGCTAGCCACAAGACTAGATGCTTTGGTATATAAATTCCTCCTATTGGGACAGGCTGAAGATAAGTGTCCTGGTTGGTTACAAGCATAACAAGTAAGTGTATGTGCATATGTCTTTTTAGGTTTAAATTTTCTTACATGTTTTTCTTTATTTAAGTAGGGTTTTCTGGCAGTACTTTTTCTAAGGTAATAAGTCTTTTTATATTGTCTTTTAGGTCGAGGGGATGGTTTTCTTTTAAAAGTTTCTTTCCTGGGTGTACTTCCATATTGTTGTGGGGTATAAATTTGTCTACAAAACCCGTATTGTTGTGTTTTTAGTGTTCTTTGTATTTGAATGAATGTACATTTTTCTTTTAATTTTGTGATTATATGTTGGATTCGTACTCCTATATTATTATGTATATCGGTTACATTCATATCTGTCCATGATTTATGTATTTCTTTTCCTAGTTCTCCAAGTAATTTACTAAATAATCTCTCTCCTAGATCAGGATTATAATAATTACCTGAAACTGCAGTTAGTGCAAAGAAATCATTACAGAAATGTTTTATGTAGGACCAATTTGTAATATGTAGTTGTTCCAAATCTCTCATGGCTTCTCTTTGCCTTAAGTCTAAACCAGTATTAGCATCTCTAGCAGTGAGTATCCTATGTATAGCATAACAAAAATTTAGTATGTTATTACCTTGATTGGCTATTTTTGTTATTTCTTCAGGAAATTTAGATTTAAAGGCTTCCCATACTGTTCTGGCTACGTCACCTAAATAATTTTCAGCTATCCTTAGCATGGCGTCCCCTGTTTCAATGTCTAATTCATGTTTTGCCATGTAATCTCTTTTTACAGAGACAGTCCATTGTTCTAAATAAGTATCATATAGTTGGGGGTCACATTCTGTAATATTTAAGAGAACTGATTCCTTTCCAAAGAAAGTAACTTCTGGAGGTTTTCGTTTGGCCATTGTTTTTAATAAAGGATTATTATTTGTATAAGGATCTATTTGTGCTCTAGGGGGATGTCCTTGACTATAATCTATAGTTCTCATATGACTTTCTGGGTAAGTGATCTGATAAGGTTGACTAGGCCTACTCGTTCCAGTTGATTCTGCTGTATTCATCAGATTTTTATTGTAGCTAGATTTTGTTATCGTAGTTGGGTGCATAAAATTCCTAAAGGTGTCATCTGCTAGAAGTTTATCTAGTTGATTTAGAGATCTTTTTATACTTTGTTTAGTACTGACCGTAGTGTGGTCTTCAGTAAATTTATTCCTATAGGTTGCCTCTTCTATTTTTGCTATGATATTTTGGTCATTATCAAAATATAGATACATGTTCTCTGGGAGTTTTTGATGTTTTTTTATCAAACTCCTCTAATTCCTTAAGTTCTTGTGTATTTATATGTTGAGCTATTTCCTTAGCAATGTAGACATATTCATCCAGGTCATTAAACACTCCTCCTATGTTTGAACTTTCTTCTTTATCTTTACTAATATTCATAAAATTTAATTGTTTGTTCTGTTTTTGTATTAACACCAAATGTTGAGTTCCTGTGACTCTTATTTAGGTCCTAAACTTTTCTACTAGAGTTTGCTCTCTTCTGTAGACTAAATTTAATCTCCTTGTTTGATTATTATTTTGGGTTTCTAATCCCTCTTCTTCTTCTAATTCTGCAGATGACGAAGAGGCTTGTTGGTAATTAGTAAATCGGACATTTAGATTTCCATTTCTGTCTTTATAGAGAATTGAAGTGGTTGGCTGTAATAGAGGTTCTGTGTCTTCCAAATGTATTGTCCATTCTAGGTTAGCTAGCTCTTCTGAACTGTACTGTCGTGGATTTAAAAATGTTGTCCCTTTTGAACTTAGAGCATCTGTAATCCCTTTTATCTGTATTTTATATGAGTTGTGTATACTATTCATGGTTTTCTCTAAAATTATCATTTCAAGACAGATATTTTTCCCCGTAAAGTTTCCATATCCTCTGGCTTGTACTACTATCTTAATATTTTTTGCAAAATCTTTTATAGTCATGTTAAAATTTGGGCATAAATATGTAATTCCTATGTTATCATTCATATCGACTTCTATCAATCCAATTATTGCCTTTTCTTTATTATCTGAGAATCTAGAGTCATATAGTACTATTAGCACTTTTCCTCCAGTTTTCCTTCTTGTTAATCCTCTGATACCAAAAATAATTAGTCCTAGATGTATGTAATGTTGTTTTCTAGTAATTGTCTAGCATTGTTCTGCTATCGTGGTTAAACGCTCTTCTCTTCCTCCGAAGATGTAGAGCTTCGCTTCTTCTACTTCAGATAGTGAGGTATCGAAAGAGAATAAACTGCTTTCCATATAACCTCCTAGGGTTAAGAACGCTTTAACTGCTCATTGGAAAATACTGTATTTCTTTCTATGTCTATTATTTCTAGTCTTCGCTTAGTCCGAAGCTTATTCGTATGTTGTCTAACCATGAAGTGCTAGAAATAGACCTTCGCCCTTCCAGGGTTCTGGAGGGTCCAGTAAAACTTTCAGTTACAGTTCTTGTATTCATTCTAAACTTTTGGGGTCCCAGTAAGTTATAAAAGAGTAAGTCTGTGTTTTGTGCCTTAATGTTTTTCCTGCGGACAAATGTTTTAAATCCTTATTTATATTTTCTAATGTTTGGTGCCAGTCTTGGTTTTGGTTTGTTCCAACTAAAGTTTGTTCTATACTCAAAAATTTTGTTTCTAATAAGGTCAGTCGATAGTGTAGTGAAGCTAGGAGGGCAATAATAGTATTATTTTGTTGTGTTTCAATTTGGTCACTTTTTCCTATTAAATCTACTTTATAGTATCTGTCTTCTTTAGTTTTTGAAAATTGTGCTGAATAATCTAATGCTTCTTCATAATAGTTGTTTTCATATTGAAGTCTGTTCATTTATATTTGATGTCCTCTAAGAGTTGTCTTATTTCTTGTATCTTTAAACTTATTTGTTCTTCAGTGGTGTAGATTAGTTGTCTTACTTCTGCAAGTAGGTCTTTATGTTTTATTTCAAAAGTCCTTGGTTGGTGCTCTTCTATTAGATTGGCTAATCTTAAGACGTCTCTTCGTCCTGGAAGGTTTACGAATTTAGTTCCTTTAATTTTATCGTATATTGCTTCTTGAGTGATTTTAATATAATGTAGGTTCTGGTCAAGCTCTGCAAGTTTCTTGCTTTGTTTTTCAGTTTCAAGTTTTCTATCTTCTGTAATTCTTAAGATGTCTCTGGATAAGATTGTTAAGTTGGCACCTACACTGATAACAATATCAGTTAGTGTGTTGAGATGGGGAGAGTCTGAGTGGAAAATATGAGGAGATGTTCTTGTTCTAAAGTAACAGAGGTGATTTTGCCCGTCTAATGTTTAGGAAGATCTTGAGTATTGTGTGGCTAGGTCTAAGTAATCTAACCTAGTTGTCCAAGACATACATGGTCCAAGAATCTTTTAGGCTCTGATACTAGATTTTTAAACAAACTAAATTTGATTTTTTTTTTAAATAAGGACGGAGTGCTACAGTTGAGGACGGAGTGCTACAGTAACCTGCTACAGGACCGGTGCTACAGTGTTTTACTACAGGATTTTTATTTATTTTTATTTATTTTTTATTTTACATAAAAATATAAGAAAAATAACTAGCAAAGGAAGCTAAAATAAGAACAGAGTTGTGAAAGATAATAAGAGCAAAGGTTTCTGGGGAGTTCGAAAGATGCATGCTAGGTTCTTGATCTGGTCTCTTCTTCCCGATGAGCCTCACCTGTTACCAATCCATACTGCACCCCGACATTAGAGGTCGTATGTGTTGCCTCTGTCAGCACAGGTTTTACCAGTTTATTGGTAACAGTTACCTTCTCAAGGGAAGGAAAAGGACTGGGGGATTATTAGATCAGAAAAAGAAGTTCTAAGATGCATTTTTCGATCCCCAGAAGCCAAAACGTTTAGCCTTGAATTATAGAAAAGAAATAGCTTTACTAGAAACACAATGGATTTTACAAGTGAAATTACAAGGGGAAATACTTACAAATGAGACTGTAAGGCCAAGAACACTCACACGAACTGATTACACTTACACACAAGAACTTAAAACACACTGGAAGAGGAAACTGCTAGGAGAGGGATATCTCCGGGGAAAGACAATGACCTCCATTTATAGGGGGAGAAGAAGCTGCTGTCCTGCGGGTGCTGGAACATATTAGTAGTAGTGGAAATATCACGGGCGGAAAGTGTTTCTGAGGGGTGTCACGGGTTGATACTGTAGATGTCATGTCTTAGTCCTGTGATTGTCCTTCTGGTACTGTGACTGTCCTTCTTGTGTCACGGGTGTTGTCCTTGTGCTTATCCTTCCATCATGTTTTCCAGATTTCTTTCTGCCACCGAATCTAATGAGTTTGTGTCATTTGGGCCAGGCCGAGCTGGTGGGCTGATCTGCTGCAAATTTTCTCGATATTGATGGGCTATTAGCCTGGTCTTCTTTAATATTCATTCGGTATTCCTGTTCTTATAATGTTGTAGTAAAGCCTGGTGCTGAGTAGTTATTTTGAAGGGAAAGAACTTCTTTGCATAATTTTTATCCCAATAAATTTTTTCTGTATATGTTTCAACAGCAAGAGTGTATGTTGATGTTGGAAAAGATGTGGCTTCATTATAAGTCCAAAGCCATTGTGATCCTTGTATTGATGCTCTCCAGTGCTTTAATTGCTCTGTCGGGGCTGGGAGTGCTTCCCAATTTAAGTCCTCATCAGAGGGGTAGAATTTAGATATAACCTCCTCTTTAGAAAATCCACTCTGGACATCCAGTTTAATGACATGTCGAGCTGGTTCTATGCGAAGATTTATCCATTCAGAAGGAGAACTGTCAAATGTACATAGTATGGTGTTTTGAAAGACTTCTTCTTCTATAAGATGTCTAACACATTCTCCAAGTTTGGAGGGGAAGTGTTCTGTTGATTCTATGTTAAATACCCATAATTTATGGAGTAGACCATAATCCATGAGTGTAAAATGTGTAATTATTTTTCCCTTGTATCTTAATTCTTTGAAATGTCTCAAGTCAATGTTTGCTCGTCTAAAGCTGTAAAGAAGTTGGCAATTGCATCCCCATTTGTAGGCTTCTTGTGAGCATGTACTGAACTTATTTTGACATTTAAGTTTGGAGTTAAATTCTCCTTCGTAGCTGATGGTGATGCCTTCTTGAGGATGTTCATGTACCCATTTAAGGGCTTCTTGTATTTGGCAAAAATCAAGCCATGCTGATTTTTCCCCAAGGGACCTGATGTAAGAACCTAAGTCTGCTGGGAGGTTGTTTAAGGAAATATCTGTCTGTTATTTTTCTTCGTTTTTTGTAACTACTTCTGAGTATGTGATTTCAGAGCTTGCCCTTGTCAATGTAGGAGGTGTAGGAGTCATAGGGCCTGTTGCTGTTTGTTTTCCCTTTAATAAGGTGTTGATGAAAAAGTGTGGTCCAGCACTTTGTCTTACTGCAACAAATGCTTCTTCTAATGAGTAAAAACCTTTGTAAGAAGAATGTTTATCACTCTCTAGAATTACTGTTTTCACTTCTTCCCATGTAGCATATACTCCTGCATGTGATCCGGTTAATATGCCATAACAGAAGAACTTTTTCCCCAGTGGCTTTTCTACTATTGTTTGGAAGTAGTTTACTAGAGCATGTATGACTGCGATCTTTTGTTTTGTTGCTCCTTGTACTGTGGGCAGGTGTCATATATTGTCAATTAAGCAGTTTTGTACCTGGTCCAGAGTTTGTCTTTCTTCAAATAGAAATTGTTCAGTATCTGAATATTGAGGTAGTTCTTGTTGTCCAAATGTCATGACTCTTCTGTAGGGAAATCTCGTATGCCAAATGGCATATGCGCAACGGAAAATAGGATCCCTTCCAAGTGATCCATGCGAAAGCAAACTCGTATAAAATAAATTTCTCTAAACCAAACCTATCTTATAGGAGAGGATTACCTTTGTTGCGTGCCCTTGCTAATCCCGCTTTTCCTTTCGGTTTGTTGGATCTTTAGCACGTTCAAGTGTCCGTGCCTCTATACGTATCCACACGAGCACGCTCTTGTCTCACAAAAGGAAAACTAGAAGAGCTCTCCTTTACTTCTTGCTAGAGAAGTCCCTAAAGGAGAGGAAGAGAGGGGAAAGGAGAAAGGAAGAAGAAGACTCCTCTTCTTGCTAGCCTACACTCACAAACCCACACAACTAAAGCTTCCACCAAGCTCTCTCACAACCACAACACCAAAAACTCTCTATGGCCGGCCACTCCATGGAGCCTTTTATAGGGTTGGAAAAACCCTTCCACCTCCTTCACATTCAATGCAATCCATTGCATTGAGACACACTCAAAAAGGATTTGGCTTCCTTGTTTGGCCGGCCACTTAAGGAGACAAAACCATTTTGTTTCCTTCCACCTTAACTAGCTTAGGTGGATGCTTAGGTGGCATGCTTATGTGGCATGCTTATGTGGCATTCTTATGTGGCATTCATGCATGTTGAATTAATCTTATTAATTCAATTAAGCTTATGTTATCATATTGAATTAATCTTATTAATTCAATTAAGCTTATGTTATCATATTGAATTAATCTTATTAAATCAATAAGGTAACATATTGAATTAATCTCATTAAATCAATTAGCTAAAATTCTCATTAAGCTTAAAGTCCAAAAACCATTTTGTACTTAAGCTTATTCCCATATTATTCTAGTCAAACTAGAATACTCTAATTCCTCTAATTATCATGCTCTTTGTGTGTGACCCTATAGGCTCTCATAACGTTGGCGGTGGACCTAAACTCTTTTAGATACACAAGCAATGAGCGATCTAGCAATACATCATTGCTACCCAAGTTACTGAGATAAGTCAAGATCCGACTAACCTTCCGTGACTACTATAATATATGACCGTGTCCTTCTATCCTTGATATCGATTGATCAATGAGGCATAGACCGTGGTCATCCTCGATCAATCTATGTGTTTCTTGATCCCCGAGTAAACTAACTCAAACAAATGAGCTCAATATCTCATATTGACTCATTCGAGCATGGCCATGCGTTTAGTAGTTCTACTCAATCAAGGGGCCCACCGATATCACTCCCGTCATATGGAAGGGACAGATCCCATCTACATCACTCACATCCCTCCGCATAATTTGTTACATACCCAGTAATCGCCTTTATGGTCCACCCTGTTACGGGTGACGTTTGACGATACCAAAGTACATAACTCCTTATGTAGGGAACCGTAGTGACTTCAGTGTCTAAGGACTATTCATACCAATAGTCACATGAGAAAGTTTATGACACTCATATAACGATCCATGAAACTTTCTCATGGCGGGTCAAGATATATTCTCCAATATATACCCATGTGTCAACTTGATATCATATATCCATGACTTGTGAGATCAAGTCATCAATTGACCTACATGCTAGTCTTTATGTATTAATATTGCCCTTGCATATTAATACTCGACTAGGAACATTTAGGAAAGTGTTCTCTACAGCCTCTCATAATCAATTCTGCCAATTGATGTGCTGTAGATAAGAACCTACTTTTCTAGGGCATTATTATATTTAAATTAGCTAGCACAAGCAAGATGTAAATATAATAACCAATCCTTTGCCTTTATAGAATATGATACAAAATGTTCCCTATTCAACCATCACATGATTGGTTCTAGGGCTTTAACTAACAATCTCCCACTAGCACTAGTACCAATCACTATGATATCTAATACCTAGTGACCTAGTGTGACCATCATGCTTCCTCTGTGCCAAAGCCTTGGTCAATGGATCTGCGATGTTAGCTTCTGTCGGTACTCTGCATATCCTCACATCTCCTCTATCGATGATCTCTCGGATGAGATGGAAGCGCCGCAGTATGTGTTTGGTCCGCTGATGTGATCGAGGTTCCTTAGCCTGTGCAATAGCCCCATTGTTGTCACAATAGAGGTCTATTGGATCTGCAATGCTAGGAACTACCCCAAGTTCACTGATGAACTTGCGGAGCCAAACAGCCTCCTTTCTTTGCATCGATCGCGCAATAATATACTCGCTCAGTAGAATCAAGCATCGTGTCCTCGCTTTGAACTCTTCCACTCACGGCTCCACCATTCAGTGCAAAACACGTACTATCGATCTATAGTCATCCTTGTCTGCTTGGAAGCTTGCATCATCGTAACCCTTTACTGCTTAGCTCCTCATTGCCTCCAAATATCGTGAAATATTCTTTCGCCTTCGTAAGTATTTAAGAATATTTTTGACTGCTATCCAGTGACTTTCACCTGGATCTGACTGGTATCTACTCGTCATGCTCAAAGCATACGAGACGTCAGGACGAGTACAAAGCATGGCGTACATGATAGACCCTATAGCTGATGCATAAGGGATCTTATCCATGCGATCTCTCTCCTCCTTAGAAGAGGGACATTGAGTCTTCGAAAGACTCACACCATGTGATAAAGTAAACCCTTTCTTAGAATTTTGCATAGCAAAACGATCTAGCACTTTATCAATGTATGTACTGACTTAGGCCAAGTAATCTTCTAGATCTATCTCTATAGATCTTGATGCCTAGAATATAGGCACTTCACTCTAAGTCCTTCATCGAGAAATAATTCCTAACCACATCTTCACAGACTGGAGTGAGGGAATATCATTTCCGATGAGAAGTATGTCATCTACATACAAGACAAGAAATACAACTGTGCTCCCACTATTTCTCTTGTAGACACAAGGCTCATCTTCATTCTTGATGAAACCAAACTCTTTGATTGCATCATCGAATCAAGATTCCAAATTCGAGAGGCTTGCTTTAGTCCATAAATGGACCTTTGCGTTGCATACCTTTCCAGGATGCTTTGGATCTTCAAAACCCTCAGGTTGTGTCATGTACACATCCTCGAGTAGCTTTCCATTCAGAAAAGCGGTTTTGACATCCATCTGCCAGATCTCATAATCATGGTAGGCTGCAATAGCAAGTATGATCCGAATGGATTTAAGCATCGCAACTGATGAAAAGGTTTCTTCATAGTCAATACCATGAATTTGTTTGAATCCTTTAGCCACCAATCTACCTTTATAGGTATGCTTATTACCATCCATGTCAGTCTTTACTTTAAAGACCCACTTACACCCAATGGGTTTTACCCTTCGTGGATCAACCAAAGTCCATACTTGGTTAGTGTACATGGATTCCATTTCGGATCTCATGGCCTCTAGCCATTTCTCGAATCTGGCTCATCATAGCTTCTTATAGGATGTAGGCTCGCCAAGATCGATAAGCAATACATCACCGTTGTCAGTCAAGAGAAAAGAATATCTCTCGGGTTGACGACGGATCCTATCAGATCTACGAAGAGGTTGGTCTACTTGAACAGGTGTTTGCTCCACAACTCTTTGGGCAACAATTTCCTCATCCACAACACTTTGTGGTTCCTGTTCATTTTCCATCGAAGCCTTAGTGTTATCATTATCTTGAACTTCTTCAAGATGAATTTTACTCCCACTAGTATTTCTAGAAATAAATTCTCTTTCTAGAAAGACAGCATTTCTGGCAACAAACACCTTGCCAAGTGTGGGATTGTAAAAGTAATATCCCTTAGTTTCCTTGGGATATTCTACAAAATAACACTTATCTGATTTGGGTCCTAGTTTATCTGAGACTTGACGTCTAACGTAAGCTTCACAACCCCAAATCTTTATAAAAGACATTTTGGGACTCTTCCGGTCCATATCGTATATGGTGTCTTTTCTACGGCTGATGGAACGCGATTAAGTGTGAAAGCTGTCTCTAGAGCTAAACCCCAAAAGGAAGTAGGTAGATCACCGCTCATCATTGATCGTACCATATCTAATAGAGTACGATTTCTCCTCTCGCATACACCATTCCATTGTGGTGTTCCAGTGGAGTGAGTTGGGATATTATCCCACACTCACCAGTGATCACGAAACTCGACTAAGGTATTCACCACCTCGATCCGATCAAGTAGCTTAACACGCTTACCAAGTTGGTTTTGTACTTCATTCTTGAATTCTTTGAACTTTTCAAAGGATTCTCGACTTATGTCTCATCAAATATAAGTAGCCAAATCTACTCATATCATCGTGAAAGTAATAAAGTACTTATAGCCTCCTCCGCTTCGACATTGAAAGGGCCACATACATCAAGATGTATGAGTCCTAATAAATCCGCCGCTTCTCTCGCCATGTCCACTAAATGGAGTTTTAGTCATCTTTCCTAAAAGACAAGACTACATACCTCATATGATTCAAAATCAAATGAGTCCAATAATCCATCTTTATGGAGTCAGATATGCGTTTTTCATTTATGTGACCTAGGCGATGCAAAGGTTGTAGATATGTTTGGTTCAAATCATTCGATTTGAACCGCTTGGTATATACGTTATAAATTGGGTTTTCTCAATATAGAACATAGAGACCATTCATAAGTGGTGCATTACAATAGAACATTTAATTTAAATAAATGGAACAACATTTGTCCTTTATTATAAAAGAAAAGTTTTTCTTGTCTAAACAAGATACGTAAATTATGTTCTTTGTTAATGCGTACATAAGCACTCCTCTAGTTCTAAGATAAGCCCAAGGGCAAAGACAAAGAATATGTTCCTACATACAAAGAAAGAACTTTTGCGCCATTGCCTACCAGAGGTCCACTTCACCTTTGACCATTATTCTACTATTTCACCCCTCGCACATTAGTACAAATGTGAGATGCACATCCTATCTAATACCCATGTAGAAGAAATAGATAGATTAACTTCTATAACGTATACCGAGGCGTAAGTCCCACTTCTCTTGTTCTTTACTTCCTCAAGGTAGACTTTCATAGCCCGCCTTCCAAAGGTCCATCACCGAATGGAAGCATCCCTTCCTTAGGTACTTTACCTTTACCCTTTGAAGTGGATGAATTGGCCTTGCCTTTGGCTTGGGTCTTACCCTTGCCTTTGCGCTTACCTTTGTCCTTCTTGACCATTAGTACATTACTAACTTTTTTCTTGAGATTTGGTTCAGCAGTTCTCAACATGCTGAGAATCTCAGGCAAAGGTTTATCAATTTCATTCATGTTATAATTCATGACGAATTGATTGTATGCTTCCAGCAACGATTGCAGGATAACATCGCTTGCCACAATTCTTGCCTGCTGGAAAACCTAGTCTTTCAAGGTTCTCAACGTACCCAATCATTTTGAGTACGTGAGTTCCTACAGGTGTTCCTTCTTGCATCTTGCATGCAAAAAGAGCCTTAGACACTTCAAAACGCTCGTGCCTAGCTTATCCTTGATATAGTTGTTTCAAATGCTCAACCATATCATAGGCATCCATGTTCTCATGTTGCTTCTGAAGCTCAGAGTTCATGGTGGCAAGCATAAGGCATGACACATCTAATGCGTCATCTTGATGCTTCTTATCAGCATCCTTTTCAGCACGAGTGGCCGTATGGGAGTGTATTTCAGGGTAGCTGCTATAGGACATATAGTTTATGCGTTCTTGCTTGAGGATAATCCTCAAGTTCCTATACTACCAAGAAAGTTTGTTCCATTGAGCTTGTCCTTCTCAAGGATGATCGTAAGTTGAGGGGTGTGTCGTGTTAGATGACATGGTGATCTACAACATTAAAATGCAAAGTTAAGTATCATACCTAAATCATTTAATTAGGCCTTTAATTAAATGAGGCTACTAAATTCTCATAGCTACTATTTAGCTATAAATTTATATGGGATAAAGATCCACATCATAATTGCCTTGAGTTAGCTTAATCGCCCAAGACGTAGTATAATTAGGTAGGCAATCTTTTGCCAATTACATCTGATGTAACTCTTTAATAGCTTTGGTTAAGTTTTAGATTAGTTTAGTGTTTATTCCTAAACCACTTCCAGTCGGGCGAGGCACAGTGGGCCTTCTTGGATATCGGAGCAACGACCACTTCTAAGACAAAGCCGATGTTCTAAATCACACAAAACTAATGTTAACACTTATGTTCAAAGCTAATATATGCCTCTACTTTCTTAACCAATTAAGAAAACACTTAATTAAGTCTTAACTAAGACTGATATGGACATCACGATTGTCCACTGCACTCTCCAAGATAAAATGCATTGCTTTGCTTTGGCAAACCCAATAACAAATGATCGAGGAAGTAGTGAGTACCAACTTTGGTAGGCATATCGCTTAGACTTATTAAGAAATAAACATGTATCATATACATATTAGCATACATCACATATAAGCTAAACTAATCATGCATCACATACAAGCTAAACTAACATGCATCACATACATATTAAACTAACGTGTCATGGTTATGGCCCTTATTCTACAATCTTCTCAAGCCAATGAAAAGATTGATTGGTCAACCTAGGGATAGCATCTTCTCCTAAGTGCTTCCTTTGGTTGTCTTGTGTGTTGACTTCCTCCTTGTAACCTCATCTTCCAATGGACCCTCCATCCTTGTTTTGTACATTACAAAAGGAGAAATACTGAGTTACATCTGAGTCTAAAACTAATTTTACAACAAGAATATTAGGAGAAAGGCACGACACGCAGCCGTATTAAGAATTACAACACACAATCACAAACTTTTTGGGACTAGGCCATAACCATGCACCATGTCATTTTAACTTTTAAAGACATTGATATTTTATTATGTTTGAAAATTTGCTAATGCAATTATCAACTCATAATAAAATTTATCCTACTTCTATATCACATATAAAATAGAGAAAACCTATTTTTATACGATCTTTCGCAAGTGGCTCTGATACCACTGTAGGGAAATCTCGTATGCCAAATGGCATATGCGCAACGGAAAATAGGATCCCTTCCAAGTGATCCATGCGAAAGCAAACTCGTATAAAATAAATTTCTCTAAACCAAACCTATCTTATAGGAGAGGATTACCTTTGTTTTGTGCCCTTGTTAATCCCGCTTTTCCTTTCGGTTTGTTGGATCTTTAGCACGTTCAAGTGTCCGTGCCTCTATACGTATCCACACGAGCACGCTCTTGTCTCACAAAAGGAAAAACTAGAAGAGCTCTCCTTTACTTCTTGCTAGAGAAGTCCCTAAAGGAGAGGAAGAGAGGGAAAAGGAGAAAGGAAGAAGAAGACTCCTCTTCTTGCTAGCCTACACTCACAAACCCACACAACTAACGCTTCCACCAAGCTTTCTCACACCCACAACACCACAAAACTCTCTATGGCCGGCCACTCCATGGAGCCTTGTATAGGGTTGGAAAAACCCTTCCACCTCCTTCACATTCAATGCAATCCATTGCATTGAGACACACTCAAAAAGGATTTGGCTTCCTTGTTTGGCCGGCCACTTAAGGAGACAAAACCATTTTGTTTCCTTCCACCTTAACTAGCTTAGGTGGATGCTTAGGTGGCATGCTTATGTGGCATGCTTATGTGGCATTCTTATGTGGCATTCATGCATGTTGAATTAATCTTATTAATTCAATTGCTTATGTTATCATATTGAATTAATCTTATTAATTCAATTGCTTATGTTATCATATTGAATTAATCTTATTAAATCAATAAGGTAACATATTGAATTAATCTCATTAAATCAATTAGCTTGTACTTTATTAAGCTTAAAGTCCAAAACCATTTTGTACTTAAGCTTATTCCCAAATTATTCTAGTCAAACTAGAATACTCTAATTCCTCTAATTATCATGCTCTTGTGTGTGACCCTATAGGCTCTCATAACGCTAAAGGGACCTAAACTCTTTAGATACACAAGCAATGATGATCTAGCAATACATCATTGCTACCTAAGTTACGAGATAAGTCAAGATCCGACTAACCTTTCCGTGACTACTATAATATATGACCGTGTCCTTCTATCCTTGATATCGATTGATCAATGAGGCATAGACCGTCATCCTCGATCAATCTATGTGTTTCTTGATCCTCGAAAACTAACTCATCAAACAAATGAGCTCAATATCTCATATTGACTCATTCGAGCATGGCCATGCGTTTTAGTAGTTCTACTCAATCAAGGGGCCCACCGATATCACTCCCGTCATATGGAAGGGACAGATCCCATCTACATCACTCACATCCCTCCGCATAATTTGTTACATACCCAGTAATCGCCTTTATGGTCCACCCTGTTACGGGTGACGTTTGACGATACCAAAGTACATAACTCCTTATGTAGGGAACCGTAGTGACTTCAGGTCTAAGGACTATTCATACCAATAGTCACATGAGAAAGTTTATGACACTCATATAACGATCCATGAAACTTTCTCATGGCGGGTCAGTTCAGTATATATTCTCCAATATATACCCATGTGTCAACTTGATATCATATATCCATGACTTGTGAGATCAAGTCATCAATTGACCTACATGCTAGTCTTTATGTATTAATATTGCCCTTGCATATTAATACTCGACTAGGAACATTTAGGAAAGTGTTCTCTACAGCCTCTCATAATCAATTCTGCCAATTGATGTGCTGTAGATAAGAACCTACTTTTCTAGGGCATTATTATATTTAAATTAGCTGGCACAAGCAAGATGTAAATATAATAACCAATCCTTTGCCTTTATAGAATATGATACAAAATGTTCCCTATTCAACCATCACATGATTGGTTCTAGGGCTTTAACTAACATCTTCGTGGTGTATTTGTGTAGCCATAGTTAAAACTGTTGTTTTTGTTGAACATAAAGGATCTTTTCTGTCTATCCATTGAACCTGAAAGGTACAATTATGTAAGTAGTCTTGAAAGTGTATCTGCTAGAGAATTATTAATTCCTTTTATATGTTCCCATTGTATCTTTAAACCTTTGTTGATTATTGTATCTGCAAATTTTAACCATCTTTTGCTACTTAGAGTTTTTCTTGTTCTTTTTGTCTGTTGATTATATTTTATGATTGCCTCACAGTCTGTCTGTATGGTGATTTCTTTCTTATCACATATGAATAGAAAGAATGATTCTAGACAGTAAATTACTGCCAAAATTTCATAGTCTAAGGAGGTTAAATGTCCTTTTTCTTTAAATTTGCCAGATGCATATCTACAAAGGACTTCTGTACATTTTGGGTCGTATTTAAAATTTTTCTTTAAAAGAGCTCCTCCCCATCCTGTTTCGCATCCATCTGTTTCTATTATCAAATAATCATTATCAAGGGGGAGAGACAAAGTAGGTAGTGTCTTAACCATTTGTTTAATTTTTATAATTAAGTCTATATCTTGTTGATTGAAGTGTCTTTGTCCTTTTGCTGATGTTTTGTTGTATAATGTGCCACTTATTTTCCCTATGTCTTTAAGATAAGGTCTAGCATAATTAAGGAGCCCTAGAAAAGCTCTTAGTTGTTTAGTTTCTTCTATTTTGTCTGGAAAATCTAATATTTTGTTAGCAATATGAGGTTGCAGTCTTATTTTTCCTTGCCGTATTTCTGCTCCTAAGAAATCTATATGTTTGGTAACTAGTTTCTGGAGATAATAAGACCATGTTTCTCGAAAATATTAAAGACCATATGTAGATGTGAAAAATGTTTTGTTTTAGTTTTAGAGAACACTAGTATATCATCGATATAGACGCAAGTAAACTTAGATACTTCCTTAAAAATATTGTCCATCTTTCGCTGAAAGACTTGGGGTGCGATTTTTAACCCAAAGGGCATTACTAACCACTCAAAATGGCCTTCCGGACAAGAGAAAGTTGTCCAGTTTATTGAGTCAGGATGCATCTTTATTTGGCAAAAACCTGATTTTAAATCGAACTTTGAGTACCATTGAGAGTGTTGTATTTTATTGATAAGTTGTTCTTTGTCTGGTATTTTATACCCATCTTCATGACAATTATCATTAAGTCTTTTATAATTAAAAACCATTCTAGACTGTCCTCTCTTTTGTTCGGATCCCTTGTTGACTATAAAAGCAGGGCTTCTATGTCTAGAGGTAGATCTCTGTATAAGTTTTAAATCCAATAATTGTTTAATATGTGCCTTACATTCTTCTGATTCCCAATTAATATACTTAAAATCTTGTGCTTTTATTGTAATGTCTGGATTTATAATGTCTAATTTACAATATGTCTTGTCTATGTTCCAGTATTTGGTGGGATTTTCTCCTATTATTTCTAATTTTTCCATTCTAGAGACTAACAGGTCTAAATCATCTTGTGTTTTTAAGAGGTTTAGAAAGTGTGTTGTTTGTATTAAATCATTAGGTATGTTTACTCCTAATGTTTCTATGTCATTATAAATTTCTAAGAAGTCTTGGTTTTGATTAACTTGATTATAGCAATTTTTCTTTTTGTATTCTCCTAGTGTTGCACACTGACAATCTTATTGTTGTTCTATTTCTTCTTGTATTCGCTCACGTACCAATTGACCTAGAAATTCTAATTCTGTCCTTGGGGTTTCTATGTGATTTTCTACTGAGGTTTCAAAATTAGGGTTGGGGCCTTCTAGTTGTTTAAGGTCTTCTAGTGGCTCTGGTCCACCACGCTCCAAAGCGCAAAATGTGGAGGGGTATTCAGAAAGAAATAGAGAAATAATAGGGGTAGACATAAAGACGGCATAGTCCTTTGTAAGAAGAAGAGCCCGTTGTGAAGAGAGAAGGAAAGAGAGACCCAGAATTAAATGTAAATTTGTCTTCTTATGGGAGGAAACCCAGAGGTCAGGAATTGAGAGAGAGGGGCTGTAAGTGTAGGGAGTTGCTTCGGAGGCTCATTGGCTCCCATGTCTCCGGATTAAAATTTTCACTAATGAAAGAATTAATCCGGATGGGATGAGTTTCCTTAGCACAACCAATTCGTCGTCGTGCTAACAACTTGAGTGGTCGCTTGAACAAACTAGTTGTTCAAGCAACACAACTCTTCTAGTTGGCTAGCCGCGGAAGAGACGACGGACGGATCGCCGGTTTTTGTGTTTATCTTCGGGGTCCATGATTATACAAAATATATACATACGCACACATGTATAATCAACACATAAAAGAACATGCTCAGATTTGAAAATAAAGTTGTAAAACTTTATACCTTACGATCTTCTACCGTATGTCCTTTCCTCCTCGTGGACGACGTGTGGATGAAGATCCTCCACGAGTAGAAGCCTTCTAGATCGCGTTCTTCCCTTCCTTGTCCGCTGCGAACAAAGAGAAGAACCAACAATACCTTTCCTTTCTAGAACCGACCACCAAGCTAGGGAGTTTGATGCAACCGCCGGCCAAGGAACAATTGGATGAAGCGCCGGCCACCAATGCAATGTTGCCGCCGACCACCTAGAGGTAGGAGAAGCGCCGGCCACCAAGTGTTGGAGAGCCGCCACCAGGAGCAAGGGAGGAGGAAGAAGAGAACCGGCCAAGGTTGAGAAGAGGAGAGGGCCTTGGCCAAAAACCTAGGGAGAACAAGAACCTTGCCGCCCACTTCTAGCCGCCCAAAACCCTAGCCGCCTCTAGGGTTTGTGTTTGCCGCCCACTTTGAGAAGAGCCAAACCCTAATTTTCAATCTCTTATTTCCGCCCAAGCCTAAGCCTCTATTTATAGAATAGGGCTTAAGCCTCCTTTATTCTCCACCGTCGGATCTAGGGATTTAATCTCCACCGTCGGATCTAGGGTTTTATCCCAACCGTCGGATCTAGGGTTTCATCCCAACCGTCGAATCTAGGATTTCATCCCAACCATCGGATCTAGGGTTTCATCCCAACCGTCGATTCTAATTTCATCTAACCATCGGATCTAGGATTTAATCCCAGCGAGATTGGTTCTAGGGTTCTAGGTTTTGTTTTACATCCTTGGATCTAGACTTCATGAGGATTATATTAGGCTACGATAGGGACCATAAGGAGGAGTTGGATCTTGGCCACCCGATGGATCGGAACCACACTCACTTGATCCATCAATGATGTTCCATTCCACTAGAGGATCATCATTGAACTACCTCACCAACCCCCATAAATTAATATGGGCTCCATATATTATTTGTACATTCATCTCCCCGTGTTTAAGATATCGAATGTCCGTCAATTAATTGATTTACTGACCATCAATTAATTAACATCTAATTCCTCGAGTAGTACCACTCAACCTTATCATCATGTTGACTAAGTCAACCAGCTGGGTTTACATGATGAACCTTATGAGCTCCTCAAGGGGACATCATCAACCTAATATATAGGACACGGTTTCCTTCTATAATCAACGACACACCATGTAAATAATATCATTTCCCAACTTACCAGGCATATTGATTTAATCCATATAAATCTCACCCTCTGGTAAATCAAAGAAATAAATACTAAGTACATGTGCCCATTATTATATCGGGATTAAGAGCATGTACAACATAATATCCGAGGTCCGATTCAATTATGTAGTCAGTAATTAATTGAATCACCTCTATGTCGGTCCTGCTCAATACACCTAAGTGTACTAGTGTAACTTTATGTTCAAGACAAAACAATACCAAGCTACACTACAACCATGCCAATGGTTTGTCCAAAACCATCTTGGTTGTGAGCCTCTACTTATATTTTACAAGGGACTGATAACATGATCTTCTGTGCCACACCAAGCACCATGTTATCTACAATGTAAAATATTAGACAATATGCACACATATAATAAATATATAAAGTGCAAACAATGATCATGTGATTCTTATTTCAAAATAAAATGTTCATACAAAAAGAGCTAGGCTTTCAGTATACATTCCAACAGTAAGTGCCACAGTTAGTAAAAAATTTTAAATGTGCATTAGGGACATATTTGTGAATCGTATGTTTGGATCCATCAAATAGTGTACTAACCTGAGGTTGATTTGTGTACTTAATTAAATGTTGTGGTAAAAAGGTACTAAGAATATCTTCATCAACTGTAGAACTTGTAGCCCCTGTATCAATGAGGGCCTGAAGGTCTAATTTATGACCTTGAATTACAAGAGTGCATTGAACCCTAAGTTCAGCTGCAATACCAAAGTTGCACATGCTAGGAGTTTTTATAAAGACTCTATTACTGGTAGAGGGGAGAATTTGGGAAGTGGAAAGATGAGGATCAAGAAGAGTAGTAGCCTCTTCGCATTCAGCATATGCTTGATTGTGTTGTTGTTGCGGTAAAGACCTAAGTTATGTTTCTAGCAAATTTAGTCGAGTTTCGAGGATCGATATTCTGGCCTCCATTAATTGATTACGGTTAGTCCCTGTGGTCTGTTGAGTCTCTATAGTAATATTATAGTCATTTTTAAGACAATAATTACATATTTGATTGTTGCATTTTTTACATGTTCCTCTTTTATTGACAACCGGATAAAAACCGCAAAGGAAACAAGGTGTCCAATAATTCCCTTCTCGTAAGTTCCAATCATGTTGGCAATTGTCTTCTTTAGGAGGTGGATAAGGAGTTCTTTCAGTCCTATACATGTAGTTGGTATGTAATAATGGTTGTTCCTCCTCCTCCAGAGTTTCCAATAAATCATCCCAAGAATTATTTATAGTTTCTGGGATAGAAATGCCATATTTAGCTGCATAACCGTATTCTGTTGGAGGGCAAGTATTCATAGGTGTGTATTCAGAGGTTGCTTCTTCAGAGTCATTAGCTGATAGGATTGAGTATACTGAAGATGTATCTGAAATATCTGATTGTATTTCAATTAGATCTTCATTTGTGCTAGCCACAAGACTAGATGCTTTGGTATATAAATTCCTCCTATTGGGACAGGCTGAAGATAAGTGTCCTGGTTGGTTACAAGCATAACAAGTAAGTGTATGTGCATATGTCTTTTTAGGTTTAAATTTTCTTACATGTTTTTCTTTATTTAAGTAGGGTTTTCTGGCAGTACTTTTTCTAAGGTAATAAGTCTTTTTATATTGTCTTTTAGGTCGAGGGGATGGTTTTCTTTTAAAAGTTTCTTTCCTGGGTGTACTTCCATATTGTTGTGGGGTATAAATTTGTTTACAAAACCCGTATTATTGTGTTTTTAGTTTTCTTTGTATTTGAATGAATGTACATTTTTCTTTTAATTTTGTGATTATATGTTGGATTCGTACTCCTATATTATTATGTATATCGGTTACATTCATATCTGTCCATGATTTATGTATTTCTTTTCCTAGTTCTCCAGGTAATTTACTAAATAATCTCTCTCCTAGATCAGGATTATAATAATTACCTGAAACTGCAGTTAGTGCAAAGAAATCATTACAGAAATATTTTATGTAGGACCAATTTGTAATATGTAGTTGTTCCAAATCTCTCATGACTTCTCTTTGCCTTAAGTCTAAACCAGTATTAGCATCTCTAGCAGTGAGTATCCTATGTATAGCATAACAAAAATTTAGTATGTTATTACCTTGATTGGCTATTTTTGTTATTTCTTCAGGAAATTTAGATTTAAAGGCTTCTCATACTGCTCTGGCTACGTCACCTAAATAATTTTCAGCTATCCTTAGCATGGCGTCCCCTATTTCAATGTCTAATTCATGTTTTTCCATGTAATCTCTTTTTACAGAGACTGTCCATTGTTCTAAATAAGTATCATATAGTTGAGGGTCACATTCTGTAATATTTAAGAGAACTGATTCCTTTCCAAAGAAAGTAACTTCTGAAGGTTTTCGTTTTCCCATTGTTTTTAATAAAGGATTATTATTTGTATAAGGATCTATTTGTGCTCTAGGGGGATGTCCTTGACTATAATCTATAGTTCTCATATGACTTTCTAGGTAAGTGATCTGATAAGGTTGACTAGGCCTACTCGTTCCAGTTGATTCTGCTGTATTCATCAGATTTTTATTGTAGCTAGATTTTGTTATCATAGTTGGGTGCATAAAATTCCTAAAGGTGTCATCTGCTAGAAGTTTGTCTAGTTGATTTAGAGATCTTTTTATACTTTGTTTAGTACTGACCGTAGTGTGGTCTTTAGTAAATTTATTCCTATAGGTTGCCTCTTCTATTTTTGCTATGATATTTTGGTCATTATCAAAATATAGATACATGTTCTCTGGGAGTTTTTGATGTTTTTTTTATCAAACTCCTCTAATTCCTTAAGTTCTTGTGTATTTATATATTGAGCTATTTCCTTAGCAATGTGGACATATTCATCCAGGTCATTAAACACTCCTCCTATGTTTGAACTTTCTTCTTTATCTTTACTAATATTCATAAAATTTAATTGTTTGTTCTGTTTTTGTATTAACACCAAATGTTGAGTTCCTGTGACTCTTATTTGGGTCCTAAACTTTTCTACTAGAGTTTGCTCTCTTCTGTAGACTAAATTTTGTAACGACCGAGGAATTCGTGACTTCTATTGGTCAACGCATCACGCCCGACCCTATTGTCAACGACAGTCGCCGTTATTCGCCGTTACCACTCGATTTTCACTCGAAGTGGTTTTCAGATTCGAACCTAGACCTTCGTGCCAAGTACTAAAGTTTATGAATCTTGGTAACCAAGTGATCAAGGATCACTTGGTTACCAGGATTCATAAACTTTAGTACTTAGCCTGGAGGTCTAGAGTTCGAATCCTGGGGAAGGCAAAAACCCACTTCCAGGGGTGGGACGTCCAAGTGAGTAACGACGCCAATAAAGGGGCGATGATCGCCGACCAATAGTCAACTCGAATAGGCGACGGCCGTTGACAATCAGGGGTCACCGGTCAGAACAGGTCGGCCGCAATAAAAAGGCGCCTTTTTATTGTAACGATCGGGCCCCTATTGGCGGAAATTCGGCGACCCCTATTGGTCGACGACCGTCGCCCCTGTTGGCCAGTCGTTACTCTATTGTAACGACCGGAGACCTGCCTCGTGACCAAAACCTGCATAATGCATAACTATTATTAAGCACAAAATACCATATACCGACAAATCGAATACATAATCGATTCCTTCCATAACCAAATTAATCTAAAATAAATCCATCAAATCCAAGCACACGACAACATGCTAAATACTACTATGTATCTCTAAGTAGACCCTCAAACTGTAGGTCATAAATTGTGATTAACTCCTCAATCCAAAAACATATCTTTGCAATTTATCTCACCATGATCAATACTCATCATATGAAAATATTATCCATCTCACAACAAATGATCGAATCGAATCCTACATCGACCTCACATCCGATCCACCAGATTGATTTAATTATCTTATTCAACCTAATCAATCCTCCATACTGAATTACAGAACCGATCATATTTATGAATCCAATCTAACCCTAGGTGACATACACACGATTCAAGCAATCCTTACCTCAAACCCGATCCAACACTTGGATCCCACAACTTGTCACCCACAATCCATTTACAACTATTAACAACCCATAATTACACCGATTTAGGGCTCTAACCAACCCTAAATGAAACACTCACTCCATTAGTCCTTCCTCACTACACACAATGAGCAAAATACACCTGACCCCCAAACACCAATCTCATCACAAATATCCACACACAGCAGCAATTAAATTCAACAGTACTCAAAATAAAGTTGTAAATACCTCTTACCTTCCGTAGAAGTTCCTCGGCAGCCCCTTCTCCTCCTATCCTCCTCTGTTCACCGGAACAACTCCCCTTTTTGCCGCTGCTAGCCAACCAAAACCCCAACTCACAGTGTTAGGGTTTGCAATGAACATGAATCCTGCCCAAAATCAAGGTAAAGGATAGACAACTCACCTACTCCAAACGGAAATCTCAACCCTAGATCCAAATTGCAAATCACGCTAACTAAACCTCCCAGACGCTTCGGTTCACGAAGTTCCTGCCGCCCTAGCACCCCACACGGTTATCGTGACCCCCTTCAATCCGGCGGTGGAAAACGCTCAGCGGCGATGGGCAGAGGAACCGGCGGAGGATGGTCGCGGATGGGGGCGGCGTGTGCGTCTCGGCGAGCAGCGGCGGCCTGGTCGTCGACAACTACTAAGGCATCGGCAATAACGCCGCCGGCGGTATGCGCGACCGCGAAGGGGTCGGTCGTGCGATGCGATCCGGAGTGAAGAGTCGCCGGCGCAGACGGCGACGCTGGTGGCCGAGGGGTAGGCGACGGCGGAAGGACGCTGCGGCGACCGTCGCTCGCGCTCGCGAGGAGGCGCTACGGCGGACGCTCGCTGCCGCGCGGCCAGTGGCCTGGTCGTCGACGCGTGCGGCTCAGGCGAGCAGCAGCGGAGAGGGGCTTCAGTCGCCGCCGTCCGCCGCGAGGAGAAAAACCGAGAGGAAGAGGGCAGGCGCTGGTTGCGGTGGAGCGTTTCGCGAAGAGGGAACCGTCGAGCGCGGCGTGGAAAAGGTCGCGGCAGGGAAAAAAAATAGAAAATAGAAAAATATAATTTATCCTATTTACTTATCTAAACAGGCCCCTTTAACAGCCTGTTTTCCCTATCCCCGTGATTATCTCGTACGACCTCCGTTTAAATCCAGAAAAATTCCTAAAAACCCCAAAAAATTTTCAGGATTATTTTCCTTATCTCTTTGGCCATTTAATTTAATATTTTAAATTTTTTAGTATTTAACATTCTCCCCCACTAATAAAAATTTGGTCCCTAAATTTCCTACTCGTATATTAGTACGAGATGTCCCAACAACCATCTTGAGCATCTGGAGACAAGTCACACCTCAAGTGACTAAGTGGGGTTACTAATATCCCTTAACATCAAATCACACTTGGTTCTAGCAGCCCTTCCAAAGTATGAATAGTATCTTCATATCGACCACCTATCATAAGTACCTAACTGTACCCGAGTGGAGCTCTATATCCGTGACCTATTAAAGACTTTACCATAATCCTAAGGTAAATCTTGAATCTCTATCGCATACGATACTCAAAGATACTCCATGAACTAGAAATCTTCATAGTATAAACCTATCCAGCGATCCAACAACTCATCGTATGGATCTAGAGAAAATGAGCGGACTTAGCTAATCATACTAAGTCCTTTCCGAATTCTAAATAATCTCCCAACACTGTCCATCATACTAGGCTCCCACTTTCCTCTTGGTACAGAACCTTACTGATTATTTATATACCACTTTTACCAGACTTCCAAATCAACTATGTTCCGTATGTCGTTCCACCACGGAGAACGTTTCAATACTTACTATTTTCCGGATACAATCCTATACATCTGCAACATATAGAACCTATTGCAATCTTCAGCAATACTTATCAAAATATCGTGACCAAGTATCGTGGCTCTCGGAGTAATGCAAAAGGCACTACTTACGGGCAACGACATGCTACCACGACCAGGATCACTTGGTTACCAAGATTCATAAACTTTAGTACTTAGCCTGGAGGTCTAGAGTTCGAATACTGGGGAAGGCAAAAACCCACTTCCAGGGGTGGGAAGACCATGTGAGTAACGACGGGCCAATAGGGGCCAGGTCATCGACCAATAGGGGTCAACGGGCCAACAGGGGCGACGGTCGTCGACCAATAGGGGTCACCGAATTTCCGCCAATATGGGCCCGGTCGTTACAATAAAAAGGTGCCTTTTAATCGACGGCTTTTGGCGGGCGACCCCTGAGTCTGGCCGTCGTTTCGTCGTTACTCACCTAGTCTTCCCACACAGAAGTGGGTTTTGCCTTCCCAGATTGAACTCTAGACCTCCAGGCTAAGTACTAAAGTTTATGAATCTGCAACCAAGTGATCCCAGTGATCACTTGGTTACCGTGATTCATAAACTTTAGTACTTAGGCACGGAGGTCTAGAGTTCAATTCGGGAAGGCAAAAACCCACTTCGGGGTGGGAAGACCGGTGAGTAACGACGGCCAACAGGCGACGGTCGTCGACCAATAGTCGAATTCCGCCAAAAGGGCCTGGTCGTTACATTAGCGCTTATCGTTATGTAGGACGCGATTTGGCGAGTCGCCATTATATCGTCGCCACTGATTTTCACCTGAAAGTAGTTTTCTCGAACTCTGACTCAGTTAAGTACTAAAGTTTATGAATCCTGGTAACCAAGTGATCAAGGATCACTTGGTTACCAAGATTTATAAACTTTAGTACTTAGCCTGGAGGTCTAGAGTTCGAATCCTGGGGAAGGCAAAAACCCACTTCCAGGGGTGGGAAGACCAGGTGAGTAACGACGGACCAACAGGGGCAACGGTCGTCGACCAATAGGGGTCACCGAATTCCACCAAAAAGGGGTCGGGTCATTACAAATTTAATCTCCTTGTTTGATTATTATTTTTGGTTTCTAATCCCTCTTCTTCTTCTAATTCTGCAGATGACGAAGAGGCTTGTTGGTAATTAGTAAATCGGACATTTAGATTTCCATTTCTGTCTTTATAGATAATTGAAGTGGTTGGCTGTAATACAGGTTCTGTGTCTTCCAAATGTATTGTCCATTCTAGGTTAGCTAGCTCTTCTGAACTGTACTGTCGTGGATTTAAAAATGTTGTCCCTTTTGAACTTAGAGCATCTGTAATCCCTTTTATCTGTATTTTATATGAGTTGTGTATACTATTCATGGTTTTCCCTAAAATTATCATTTCAAGACAGATATTTTTCCCCGTAAAGTTTTCATATCCTCCGGCTTGTACTACTATCTTAATATTTTTTGCAAAATATTTTATAGTCATGTTAAAATTTGGGCATAAATATGTAATTCCTATGTTATCATTCATATCAACTTCTATCAATCCAATTATTGCCTTTTCTTTATTATCTGAGAATCTAGAGTCATATAGTACTATTAGCACTTTTCCTCCAGTTTTCCTTCTTGTTAATCCTCTGATACCAAAAATAATTAGTCCTAGATGTATGTAATGTTGTTTTCTTGCTAGTAATTGTCTAGCAGATTGTTCTGTTATCAGGGTTAAACGCTCTTCTCTTCCCTCTGGAAGATGTAGAGCTTCTGCTCTTCTACTTCTGTATAGTAAGGTATCGAAAGAGAATAAATTGTTTCCATATAACCTCCTAGGGTTAAGAACGTTTAATTGTTCATTAGAAAATACTTTTGTATTTCTTTCTATGTCTATTATTTCTTCTAGTCTTTGGCTTAGGTCTGAGTTTATTCGTATGTTGTCTAACCATGAAGTGCTAGAAATAGACCTTCGCCCTTCCAGGGTTCTGGAGGGTCCAGTAAAACTTTCAGTTACAGTTCTTATATTCATTCTAAACTTTTGGGGTCCCAGTAAGTTATAAAAGAGTAAGTCTGTGTTTTGTGCCTTAATGTTTTTCCTGCGGACAAATGTTTTAAATCCTTATTTATATTTTCTAATGTTTGGTGTCAGTCTTTGTTTTGGTTTGTTCCAGCTAAAGTTTGTTCTATACTCAAAAATTTTATTTCTAATAAGGTCAGTCGATAGTGTAGTGAAGCTAGGAGGGCAATAATAGTATTATTTTGTTGTGTTTCAATTTGGTCACTTTTTCCTGTTAAATCTACTTTATAGTATCCGTCTTCTTTAGTTTTTGAAAATTGTGCTGAATAATCTAATGCTTCTTCATAATAGTTATTTTCATATCGAAGTCTGTTCATTTATATTTGATGTCCTCTAAGAGTTGTCTTATTTCTTGTATCTTTAAACTTATTTGTTCTTCAGTGGTGTAGATTAGTTGTCTTACTTCTGCAAGTAGGTCTTTATGTTTTATTTCAAAAGTCCTTGGTTGGTGCTCTTATATTAGATTGGCTAATCTTAAGACGTCTCTTCGTCCTGGAAGGTTTACGAAGTTATTTCCTTTAATTTTATCGTATATTGCTTCTTGAGTGATTTTAATATAATGTAGGTTCTGGTCAAGCTCTGCAAGTTTCTTGCTTTGTTTTTCAGTTTCAAGTTTTATATCTTTTATAATTCTTAAGATGTCTCTGGATAAGATTGTTAAGTTGGCACCTACACTGATAACAATATCAGTTAGTGTGTTGAGATGGGGAGAGTTTGAGTGGAAAATATGAGGAGATGTTCTTATTCTAAAGTAACAGAGGTGATTTTGCCTGTCTAATGTTTGGGAAGATCTTGAGTATTGTGTGGCTAGGTCTAAGTAATCTAACCTAGTTGTCCAAGACATACATGGTCCAAGAATCTTTTAGGCTCTGATACCAGATTTTTAAACAAACTAAATTTGATTTTTTTTTTTAAATAAGGACGGAGTGCTACAGTTGAGGACGGAGTGCTACAGTAACCTGCTACAGGACCGGTGCTACAGTGGTTTGCTACAGGATTTTTTTTTTTACATAAAACTATAAGAAAAATAACTAGCAAAGGAAGCTAAAATAAGAACAGAGTTGTGAAAGATAATAAGAGCAAAGGTTTCTGGGGAGTTCGAAAGATGTATGCTAGGTTCTTGATCTGGTCTCTTCTTCCCGATGAGCCTCACCTGTTACCAATCCATATTGCACCCCGACATTAGAGGTCTAATGCAGTGTAACGCCTCTTATTGCCTTCGCTCTGTATGCGCATTTTTTTTTTTTTATAACATAACATATATGGATCATTTCACAATCTACATAATCAAACATGTTATCATGACATAAATCTTCTTTTATAACATGCATCACATATCATAATCATAATTAGCATGTTAACGTATCATAACTTCTTTTATAACATGCATAACATAAAGATTAGAGAATGTAACTATTATTAACACGATCCATTCATGAGTTCTAACATATCAAACTTTCATAAGTAAGGTGAACAGTAACATAAACTAAGCAACATCCAACATGGTACTAATAAATCACAAGTCATAAAAGCGGAAGCAAATGTCTTAAGTTGTTCATTGAGCATATAAATAAAAGCAGAGAGTAATAGGGTCTTTTTCCACCATGCCACTATCACACACACTTTGCCCCTCCTGCTACTTCCTCTAGTTCATGTTTCCTTTATCTGCAGTATATGGACAACATAAACTATAAGCATATAGCTTAGTAAGATTCTTGCCTACTCACAAAAGCCACAAATTACATCAAATAATTAGAAAACATGAGCATACTAGCATAAATAACATAAGTATTGCATAACAACACTAAACCTCAGCATACTAACGTAATGAAACATAAGCATGACATAAAATTTACATAAGCATGCTAAACATAATTAAACCTAAGCATGACATAAATTAAACATAAGCATTCATGACATCATCAATCCTAAACATGCATAAAGAATATAATCATAAGCATTCTTAAACTTAAACATAAGTATTCATGACATCATCAATCCTAAACATGTATAAAGGACATAATCATAAGCATTCATGACATCATCAATCCTAAACATGCATAAAGGACATAATCATAAGCATTCTTAAACTTAAACATAAGCATTCATGACATCTTCAATCCTAAACATGCATAAAGGGCATAATCATAAGCATTCTTAAACTTAAACATAAGCATTCACAATTTCATACAAGTCCTTTCTTTTCAAAACATATACATATAGATACTTCAACATAATCATAACATGAAGGGGGGGCCCAGGCTAAGTACCACATAAAGCGCGTTCCCTAATAGGCTGGGGTAGCTAGCCACCAGACCTACTAGAGCAAGACCTCTTACGTCTTACCAGGGCAGGACCTCTTACGTCTTCTTATGTCTCTTGGATTTGATTAATGACCACCTAACGGGTCGGGTACTTAACCTCTTACAAAGTAAAATACTTAATTTTATTTCTTTTCTTTCTTATCATATCATAAAGAATGCTCTTAATCCCCAACATAAAAAGGGAAGCATCTCCGTCTTATCTTATCATAAAGAGAGCTCTTAATCTCAACATAAAAAGGCGAAGCATCTTCTTAGACATTTCATAGCATATATGCATTCATAACATAAGAATACCCTAAAGGGGTCTTAAAACATAAACATGTTCATCACATAAGCATATTTCATGGCATATCGAGCATAAACATGCTCATCACATAGGCATATTTCATGGCATATTAAATCATAAACATGTTCATCACATAGGCATATTTCATGGCATATCAAGCATAAACATGCTCATCACATAGGCATATTTCATGACATATTAAATCATAAACATGTTCATCACATAGGCATAATTCATGACATATTAAATCATAAACATGTTCATCACATAGGCATAATTCAAAATCATAAACATGTTCATCACCTAGACATAATTCATGGCATATTAAATCATAAACATGTTCATCACATAGGCATATTTCATGGCATAATAAATCATAAACATGTTCATCACATAGGCATATATACAATCATGCAACATATCATGAATTCTAAGGGAATTCTTGTACACCAATTTAAGCACATAATCTTAACCCTAGCTTAGGTACCCTAAGTGGCCGAAATCACTAGGGAGGGGTTCATACATTTTTTTTTTGCACATGAAGCTTACATAAGTGTCACATAACATATCATAAACTTAGGGAGAGTATTTGCACATGAAGTTGGGTACTTAGACCCCACCCTAGCCCTAACCCCCTAGTTGGCCGAAACATTAGGGCACAAGAAAACTTATTTTTGTCACATAAAATTTATACATGAAGACATACAACATATCATAATTTCATAAGGAGTGTTTTCATGCAACTCTAGCCCTAAAACCCTAGTTGGCCGAAACATTAAGGGCACAAAAGTTTTATTTTTGTCACATAACCTTTATACATGAAGACATACAACATATCATAATTTCACAAGGAGTGTTTTCATGCAACCCTAGCCCTAAAACCCTAGTTGGCCGAAACATTAAGGGCACAAAAGTTTTATTTTTAACACATAACATTTATACATGAAGACATACAACATATCATAATTTCATAAGGAGTGTTTTCATGCAACCCTAGCCCTAAAACCCTAGTTGGCCGAAACTTGTATGGTATAAAGCATCACATTTCTTTCATATATCATGTCCTACAAGAGCAAATATACTGCAGGTGAGGAAAATCTTACCACTTATAATTGGTTACCCCTTAATAAGAGAGACCTTGATTGGAGAGGAGACTAAAAAAAAATAATCTTGCCCTAGAACCCTTCTTGGTGCTCTTGACCCTTAGATGAAGATTAGCTCCTTAGATGAACCCTTCTCTTTGCTTAACTCACTAGGGTGGAACCCTAGTTTGCTTTGGCCGAAACTCAAAGAAGGAGCCCTAGGGTTTCGGTGGAAGGAGGAAGAAGGAAGAAGAAGTGGTCAAATGAAACCTTCACTCTTATTTATAAAGGGAGGAAGAGAAGTGTCTCTTCTCTTTTCATGCCTCTTCATTTACCCTCCTCACACTCATCTAGCATTTCTCCTCTTTGTCTAACAGTAAGCTACTGCTGAGCACTTGGTCATCACATGCATGGTAAGAGTTAACTCTCACCAAGAGGTTTAAGGTTCAATCCTCACTTCTCCACTTTTATTCTTTTATCATCATTTTTCCAAGATTCCATATATAATCTACTAGACATGAATTTAAATTCTATACAAAAATTTTGGAGAAAAATTTTGGGGTGTTACAATAGGTTTTATTTTATTGGTAACAGTTACCTTCTCAAGGGAAGGAAAAGGACTGGGGGATTATTAGATCAGAAAAAGAAGTTCTAAGATGTATTTTTCGATCCCCAGATGTCAAAACGTTTAGCTTTGCATTATAGAAAAGAAATAGCTTTATTAGAAACACAATGGATTTTACAAGTGAAATTACAAGGAGAAATACTTACAAATGAGACTGTAAAGCCAAAAACACTCACACGAACTAATTACACTTACACACAAGAACTTAAAACACACTGAAAGAGAAAACACTGAAAGATTTCTGTTTAATAATAATTTCTCATCGTACTAAACTTAGAATTTTTTTATAAAATAAACAGTGCACACTAATGTAATTCATCTATTAGTTAACTTGTACTGTGTGACAAATCTTTTGTACCATTCAATGTATAATTGATTTGATGTATGACAATCCTCGAATGATATAATCGAGACTCACGTGCGATTAGCATCGCACTTTCTGAATTAACACCCGAATTTAAATATGCTCTAGTATTAAAAATATTTTTTAATAGTTTTTTAGGCACTTGTTGAATTAGAGTTACTATAGATCATTTCACCAACTTATGTTGAGCTAAGTTCCGTGGCTTTCGTAGAAAGTCTCTCCTCACTTCTCCTCTTCTTTTGACTCGGCAAATAAGTCAACAAACGCTTCCCATCAGCTATCTGTTGTCAAGTTGAATTGAAATTGTCGAAATGGTTTGTCCGGCTAAATAATTCAAGTAAATTGAATTAAAATTTTATCAATTCGTCATTTTGACGAACATAAACTGATCAAGTCGTACGAGTTACAGGTCTAGACGGATCGACCCGTGATGAGCTTAGGTTAGTTTACAGATTGAGAAATATCAAAAGAAGATGAAACATATAAAAACAAAATTGTATATACTTTTTACTAATATTCTAATACTAACATGGTAAATTCTTCACAATCATAATTTTCTTCTATTACATATACACCTCAATAAAAGATAAGAGAAGTTAAAAGAAAGAATAAAGAAATAGTTGATGTACGAACTCTAATATTTTTTTTCTTATATATTTTAATTGTTTTATATTATCTTATCACTATTATTTTAATTAATGTAAGAAATGATAATATCAATATCAATAATTACAAGAACTGAAAAATCTTAATTGAATATCTATTTGAATAAGTCAAAATTTAAATTTAAATATTATTAAGATTTGAATATTTTAAAGTATTGGAAGAATAAAAAATATTAGTATCCAACTTTATTGATCGATAACTAGAGCACAATTATAAAATTTTAATTGTTTCAAATATTTACTTTCTTTTCAGGGTATCTCATTCGCCTCGCCGATGGTCGTCTTAAATCTTCAACATCTCAATAATTTTAAAATTTTTTAATAATTTTTTTAGTTCGCAGATTGATCTGTCTAATTCGCAATTCGTCTTAGATTAGATTGAATTGGAGATTTCTCAATCCGTCGAGATAACGAATCAACCTGTTTCTTCTCGTTAAATATTAGATTTATAAAGGATTGATCCGACCTATTATGAATTGATCTGTTTGACCGCTCTAATCTCTAACTCAGGTCAACCAATGCAAGACATAACTTTGGAGATTCCATCTCAGACGAGTCGACTTTCGCCTGAGAAGTCATCTTCACATTGACCGAAGAGTGCACCTTAATTAGTCGAGTCCAATAACCGTGGAAACCCTCACCCTACCTCAATCAAATTTTACTCATCAGATTGTGTATTTGACAAACTACCCAAAATCTAGTATAGAAATTATAAGCTCCGAAGTAGTAAGGTATTGACATAGATAATCAAAAATTTCTTAGTTAATTATGATGTATTTATAAATTTTTTTCTCAAATAAAAATCGGTCTCTTGAAATATTCAAATCTACTGAGTTAATCAAATATGTTGGATTTATTTTTCTTTTCGATCAGAGACAGCGGAACAGAATCATTAATATATATTTTAAGTATAGAAACCACAATCCCAACCCTCTGCTACACTAAACAAATGATATGTAAACAGGAACTCCAAAATCCAATCTCTTCTCGTGAACTCACAGCTGCAGAGCCAGTCCAAGTCTCCTCTCCACCTCATCTCGTCCATTTTCGATAATCAGTACAGAATCCAAAGTTTTTTTTTTTTTTTTTTTACTGTCTTTTAAGTTACTGGCAACGATTCTTAGCGTTGAGGGTGCTTTGTTTAATGCCTATGCTTGATCCAAATCTTGTACGCGATAGGCTCTGCTCTGTCTTCTCTTGCTTCTTCCCTGCCGGTTGTTTCATCGTTTGAAGAAGAATGAGGGCGCTGCGTGTCTTTATCTTGCTGCTGCTGCTGGTTTTCCTACTCGCCGGAGCAGGGACAACGCAATCCATTCCGTCGACGGTCCCAGCCTTGCCGTTGGCCCGAGCGGAGAACCAGACAACGGCCTGCCGACTCGATCTCTCCGACGAGCTCTTTGGCGGCGTGGGAGACGCGTGCGTCCGCGGCGGCCTCGACCGTAGCCGGTGCTGCCCTGTCCTCGCTGCCTGGCTCTTCGCTGTTCACGCCCGCTCCGCCCTCGCGCTTCCCCCCGCAGCGGACGAGTGGGAGGACGGGCCGATCGTGCCCGACGACGGCCAGAAGTGCGTGGAGTCGCTGCACGACGCGCTGAGGAGGCGCAACATCCGCCTCCTGCAACCCAACGCCAGCTGCGACACCGTGCTCTGCTTCTGCGGCATTCGCCTCCATCAGATCGCCTCGCTCCACTGCCCCGCCGCCTTCCATGTTATCGCCAGAGGAGACAATGCCATCTCCGCTCGGAATGTGACCCCGACGGCGACGGTTCGGAAGCTGGAGCGGGATTGCCGGAACGCGTCTTACGCCGGATGCAACCGCTGCCTCCACTCCCTGGGAAAGGTACCCGCGCGACGTCAACGAATCCACATTCTTTCATTTTCTTGACGAAAGGCTCAATTTTGAGCAGTTGAAAGGGGTAAACGTCGGCGACGGAGACGACGACCGGGCGGAGAGGATCCTGGAGCGCGATTGCCAGCTGATGGGGCTGACATGGCTGCTCGCGAGGAACAGAACAGCGTATATCCCCACTGTCTCCGCCGTCCTGCGCGCGCTGCTCTACAGCGCCGGCCCGCCGCAAGACGGCAGCAGGTACAAGTGCAGCCCAGAACAGGCACACATGCCGCTCGCCGTCGACTCATTACAATTCCAGTCCCCCAGCAGCAGCTCCGCCTCCACCATCATCACTCACCGTTCGACCATCTCTTTCTTCCTCCTCCTGACGGCCCCGCTCTTCGTCCCTTCTGGCCTACAACACTTCCTCTCACTGTAGTACTACAATCTCACTGGACTCTGAGATAATCATGGCAGTCCATTATCTCCATCACATATAGCAGTCAGTTGGATAATACGACTTCAGGCCTTTGTAGTCTTCATTGGTGCTGTAGTAGCTTGAGCATTAATTTACAGTTACTGAAGCACAAAGTACTAAAAAAAATATCGTATTAACAATTTCTCTAACTTTTTCTATCTATAGAAAAAATAAATCAAGATCTTAATTGCGAGGAGATCGATCGAAAATTTCTACTTAATTGCCTGCTGCTTGATAAGCTTGTCGAGCTTTACTATAAAAAATTAAAATTGTCAATTTAATGGTCCCTATTGATCTATCCTATGACGAAGAAGATAAATCACAGAAGACTCTATGAATATTAACGTGATGGTTAAGATATGTGAGGATCATCCAAATTTAAAAAAGGACTTTAGATCTCCTCCCGTAGAAACTTGTCGAGCTCCATGTTCTTCGAGTTAGATACCGATTTTGAAACCAAATCATAGGCTTTGCTTGTTCAATGTTCATCAAGCAGAGACTTGAGTAGACCTGGCCACGGTCCGGTTTCGGTCCGGGTCCGGGTCGAAACCGCCGGGTCCGGGTTGACAAAATACCGACCCTTAACCGGGCCTGGCCAGGGCCGGCTACGGCCCCGGTCGTGGAACCGCGGCTCGGCCCGTCCGGTCCGGTCCGGGTTCGTCAAGTCCGGCCTGTCCGGTCCGGGTCCGATCCGGTTAATCGTCGTCTTAGTTAAATAAATAAAAAAATAAAAAATGATGTAAATAATTAAAATAAAAAAAATTCACAATTAAACTTATAAAAACTCTATCAAATATTTCATTATCTCAATACAAAATATATTACATCTTAGACTTAAATAAAAAAATCTATTACAATAAAAAAATCAAATACATTTCAAATGATTCTGGTATTTCCTCCCGTCGTCGTAGTTAGGATGTTCCTTACGCTTTCCGTCTTGATCTTCTTCTCACTTTTAATATGTTGGGCTTTTGACCAATCAATGAGTAAACATTGCGCTTCCAAATTTTCCGGCCTTAAACAAGAACGTCTCTCGTCCAATGTATTTCCTCCGATACTAAAAGCTTGTTCCACGCAACCGCCAAACTGACACAAGCTAGAATTTCTTTTGCCATTATAGATAAGATTGAAATAATTGAGTTCTTCATGACCACCATTTTAGAATGTCGAAGCTTTCTTCATCCGCATCACTAAAATCAAAAGAAGTGGTGAAATAATTCTCAAGTTCTGATTTGGAACTTGAGGATCCTCGTGACGTTTAGTCCGTTGTCTTAATAACAATTGTGCTTTAGTGAGTTTAGAAGTAATAATACTAGTTGTAGTGGATTGATGTGTTTCATGTCCAATAATTTGTTCACCATATTTAATGTTATATTCATTATAAATATCATGTAAATGTGTTTTAATATTAAACAAAATCAAAGGAATATTAGGAGCAGTTTCGGTAATAGGACTTAAAGATTCATAATATAATGCTAACATATCTTGCAAACCATCTAATTTAAGTCTAGGATCTAAAACAAAAGCACATAAAAATATTTCAGGAATGTTTAAGAAATATTTTTCCCATTTTTCTTTCATTACATAAATACATTGAGATAAATAAGTATCATTTGATTGAATATGTTCATTAAAAATACATGCAATATTACAACAATGTGTTAAAACTAAATGTGAAGTTGGATAATAAACACCTGATAATTGGTCACTAGCATCACTAAAAACTTTTAGAATTTCACAAATACTAGTGCATATATTCCATTGATTTGAAAACAAATAAATATCACGTGATTGAACATGTTGATGAAAAACATACATAATAAATCTTTATATTCAAAAGTAGATAGCAACAATTTATAAGTAGAATTCCAACGAGTTGAACGCGTCACGCAAAACCGTTTAGGCTTCATGCCATTTATTTTACAAAATTTTCTCCATTCTTTCATTACTTGAGGATGTATCCATAAATAATGAATTGCACTCCTAATTGGTTGAATATGTGATCCTAAATTTTTAAGTCCATCTTGAACACACAAATTTAAAATGTGACATGTACACCTAATATGAAAAAATCTTCCACCTATTGATGGTTTACATATATCAATAAGTTCACTAATACTAGAGGTATTTGCACTAGCATTATCAAAAGAAATTGAAAAAACTTTAGAAGTTAGACCATATTCTTCTAAAATAATAAAAATAAGTTGTGAAATATTTTTGTAGTGTGTGTTTCGTTAAAACATCTATATACTAGCAATCTTTTTTGAATGTTCCAATTATTATCAATCCAATGACAAGTAATACCCATATATGAACAACTTTGCCAATGATCACTCCAAATATCGGAACACAAAGAAACTTTACTGTTTAAACTAGAAAATTCTTTAATCAATTCTTGTTTTTGTTCTAGGACTAATTTTAAAAGTGTACGTTTTAGAGTATTTCTTGGGATACGTTTAATAGAAGGATTTGCACTTGTAGAAAGCCAATTTTCAAAAGATAATTTATCACTAAAACTAAAAGAAAGTTGTTCAATTGCACAAAATTTAGCAGTTTCTTCTCTAAATTTAGTTTCGTCAAATATAAAGAGTTTAGATACTTTACCCCAAACAGATTCAGAAGAGAATGTGAATTTGAGTTTGAGAACGATCAATACCAATTTCCACCGGATGATTTCTCTCCACGTGTCGAGTAAGGGTTCCGTAACCTCCTCCTTGTTGAAATTTGTAACATTTCGAACAATATTTGCATTTTGCTTGCATATCACCGGAAGAGAGCGTTACTTTTTCGAAATGTTTGGTGAAGATATCGGATGCGGGGCGAGGCACTCGAGTTGGTCTTGTAACCGTAGAACCCACCATCGTACTGGATGTATTGCTCCTACTTTCTTGACTTTGATGATGATGACGTATTTGAAATTCATCATCGGAAATATCAAGATCGTAGTCGGCGCCGATATCGAATGGAGGTGAATTGCCGCTTTGCTCGAACTTCGAACTCCGGTGGTAGCATTATGCTCTTTCCTTCTCGCACCGGCCGCACTCCTTACGACTTGATCCAGGCTCGGACATTTGTAAAAATATGACTTGAGAGTTGAGACTTGAAAGCGGAATGAGAATTAGAGAAGAGAAGTTGTGATTTGTGAAAAAATGAAAGAGAATGGAGGTGTATTTATAGGAAAAAAAAAACTTAAAAAAAAAAAAAAATTTCCAACTACGACCACGTCGGCCGACTACGGTCGTTGTTAGATAACGGCCACGAAATTCGTGGCCGTTGATCATCAACGGCCACGAAATCATGGCCGTCGGTTCTTTTTCTTAAAAAAAAAAAAAAAGCGACTCGCCGGGTCGACACGCCTGTGCTCAACACGCACACGCGCAGACGACACGCCCGCGGTCGCGTGATGGATGAGCAACACGCCGCCGATAGAGCAACACGCCGCGCTAGCGCGCGTGTGTCGTAATCGAAAACAGCCGACACGCTGCAGCGCCGCGGCGACACGCTCGTGTCGCTGTTTTCCGGTTCGGTTTTTTAAAAAACCGGGACCGGACCGCCTAATAGGCGGTCCGGTCACGGGTCCGGGTCAAACCCGTTGACCCAGTTAACCGGACCGTTGACCACGGTCCGGTTCCGGGTCGGGTCCGGGTTTGACCCGGACCTTGGCCAGGTCTAGACTTGAGTTCAATGATGCTCTGAATTCAGCTCGTCTCTTATGCACCCAGCATAAGTAAAAAAAAAAAAATTTGTTTTCTCCATTGATCCATCCATCAGTATAATGAGATTCATATAGCAAACCAAATGCTTCCTTCGTCGATCAATTTTTGGTGATTTTCTCTTTTTTTTTTTTTTTTAACATTAACTGAATGCGAACCAATAGCAGCAGTAGTACGCAAGCAATGGCAATCATATTGGTACTTCATTTCAATATCTTAAATTCCAGCGGTATTCTTGATTAAGAGAGTCATGAATGGATCTCGATTATGCAGTGACACTGAATCTTCTTAATCCCCGATTCATTCGTCTTCCTTAGTGTCATTTGTGGAGCTGATATGCCTCCGCTGCTTCAGTGGAGTTAGTACTCGTTACCAATGAGATAGAGGTCGCGATCCTTGAAATTTATTTTTTAAAAATTAATTATCCGTTCAAACAGAAGACTGTTTATTTCTCTTACGATGATTCTGATACTGTTACCGACTGATAAAGTCATTTAGTTTAGAATGAACGAATCATCTATGACTTTCAGATCGTTTTAGATAATTATAGCTGTTATGTTGTTCAATATTCGTGTAAAAACTGCGCATGATATGGCCTCGAAATTGTCTGAATTACGTTTGCATCTGCCTTTTTTTTTTTGTTTTGTTTATACTCTCTTGTTTACCGACCTTATGCCCTGAGAACAATTACAGATCAATACCGTAAACCGCGATATTAATTCTGGTCAGTGTCAAATTGTTTTTTTTTTTTACATTAATTCTTCCAATAGCATTCCAGTTTTTATTATTATTTTATTATTATTTATTTCCTATTATAAACGTCTCCTCTTAGGTGGATGCGGCAATTGTGGGCGTCAATGGCTCAGTTTGCGAGGCGGATATTATCAAGGTCTTGTATGCTAGAGCCTTCCGACTTGGATCGCAAGCCGTCGAAGAGTTTTGAGGACTTGAAACTCTTTTTTGCTGGAAGTTCAAGTATATTTTCGTCCATATATATAGACGCTACTCCAATAAATATATTTTTTATCACAAGTGCAATACAAATGTGCTTGATCATCCGACTTGGTCTTTTACATAGAAGAAATAAAAAATTCAATAATATTTCACGCTAGTTAAAAATTGATCTTAAAATTTCATGTAATAAATATCCATATAGATACTAATTTTGTCAACCCGTAAAATCAATTGCTCAAACACAAGTGATCATTGAGTAGATCGAGAAGCAAAGTTGTGCTCGGACAGTCGACTGTTGAATTGAGCAGTCGACTTGTGAAGCATTAGTCGGTTGATGAATTGTTCCAGTCGACTGATGAGTTACAAAGAACACATAGAATGTTTGGTAGTCGACTGGGTTGATCAATCGGCTGATCTAAAGATCAATCGATTGGTAGAGTGATCGTTGAGTTGTAATGTTCAAAAATTCTGAAAATCATGGTCATGTTAGAAGTCGTTGGAGGCGGTCAACAGTCCTACCAATCGATTGGTGCACTCTACCAATCGACTGGTGAAACACCTAGCGACTGCTAATTAATGCTGAGCAGTTGACTGACGAAAGGTAAAATGGATGGCTGCAAAAGTTGACTTTCGAGTCTTGGAGCTTGGAGAAGGTATGAATCCTTCGTAAAAAATATCTTAAAGCTCTCCAAGTATTTTCTAAGGTTGCTCCTCTCAATCTCTTCTTCCAAAACCTATACTTCAAATCTTATAAGAAGAAGATATATTGTTGTAAGAAAGTTTCTCCACCTTGATATTCATCCGAAGGAGAAATAGTGAAAGCTTACAAGAGGAATAATCCACCCTAAGGATTGTCATGGAGTAGGAGTGGATCTCCGAACCATATTACAACGATCGTGTTAACATTGGTTTGTATTGTTCTTCATTTTAATTTTTCAATCTATATTTGCTTCCGCTAACAATTTAGGAAAAACAAGTCGAACAAAGACTATTCACCCCCTCCCTCCTAGCCTTAGAAAGATCCCCAATAATTGATATCAGAGCTTGAATCGTCTCGGAAGAACTAATCGTCAACCGAACCATCAAGATGACATTTCAAGAGGGATATGACACCGGACGACCATCTTTCTTCGACAAAAATGATTTCGCATGTTGGAAAGGTAGAATTGAGTATTATCTAATGAATGATATAAAAAAAATTAATTTAGTGTTGTAGATGGGTTCCGAAAATCGGTGGACGAATTTAGAGCGCCTCTACCAACCAAAGATTGGACAAGAGAAATGACCAAGAAGACTCAAGTCATTGGATTCGAGCAGCAGTCGACTGCTAGTATTGAGCAATCGACTGATAAAGGCTCAATAGGCAGAAACATCCAAACCATATAAGAAGGGGGTTTTGGGAGCTTGGAGAGGCTAATGCCTTGACTCGAAATTTTTCATTATAAGCTGTCCAAGTCTTCTTCTAAGTCTTTTGCTTTCTAAGTCTCTTCTTCCTAAGCTTACTTCCATCATCTTGTAAGAAGAAGAGATTGTCTTGTAAAAAAGATTTTTCCACCTTGGTGTATTCATCCAAAGGAAGATTTTAGTGAAGACTTATAGGGAATAATCCGCCTTAAGGATTGTCGTGGAGTAGGAGTGGATCGCCCAACCATGTTAACTAGCATGTGTTAGCATTGCTTATTATCTTTCATTTTAGACAAGGTTCTAACAAGTGGTATCAGAGCTAGGTTGCCCGGAGGACTAACAACAAAGGAGCAAAAGTTCAAATGGCAATGCAAGAGGGCTACAACACCACACGTCCTCTGTTCTTCGACGGAAATAACTTCATCTATTGGAAGATCCGCATGAAATACTACTTGATGTGGTTCGTGGCGACCGAGGGATTCGCACTGCCAACTAATGGAGAGGGAAAAATTTGGAGTTTGGATGTTGGATAGCCGAACAAAGGAAGAAGGCATAGTCCAATGCAAAGGCAATTGTACCACTTCAATGTGGATTTGTTGTGGAGCAACTAAACAAGGTTGATCCTTTCCAAAGTGCCAAGGAGTTGTGGGACAAAATCATTGAACTAAACGAAGGTACAAAAGACTCCAGGAATATTGCCAAGAGTGATTTTCTCATTAATCAATTATAAAACTTTGCCATGAAGGAAAGAGAAACGGTAAGTCAATTGCATAGGAGGTTCAAAGAGCTCCTAAATGGTCTTCACTCAGTTGGGGAAAATGTAAAGAACCGAGAGCTTATCAGGTATGCACTCAAATTCTTCCCTAGAAACTCATTGCGGTCATCAATGGTTGATACCTATAAGGTTTCAAGGGATTTGTCTATTGTTAAACTAGATGAGCTATTTTGTGAACAAGCTAATTCAAGCCATAAGGAGAAAGATATGGCTTTAGTTGATGATGACACAGGGAACAAGAGGAGCAAGAAGAAAAGGAAGGAGAAGAAGAAAGAAAAGAAAGAAGTGTCTTCCTCCGATTCTAAATCTGAACAAGGGAGTGACAACGATGAGGAGTTATCATCCAGTGAAATGGCAAATTTTGTTCGGAAGATGATGAGACACTCTCGAAAGTACAACAAGAGAGATGAAGAAAATCTTCAGTGAAGACAAAAGGAAGGATAAGTCTCTTGTGAAATCAAAATCAAAATCTAATGCTATTTGCTTTGAGTGCAATAGAAGACATATCAAGGCAGACTGTACAGAGCTGAAGAAGAAGGATGATAAGCCAAGGAAGAAAAATACCTTGAAGGCCACGTAGGATGATTCATCCTCTAGCTCATTGAAAGAGAAAACCGAAGGAAAGAATACAAGGCATTATGCACTCATGGCATTGAACGATGTGGAGAGTAGTATTAGTGAAGAGGAAAGCCAAGAAGAGAATGTAGAATTCTCAAGCGAGTCATCATCTAGTGATGATGAGGTAACTTCTACCAAATTAGATAAACTGTACTCTACAATTGCATGCCTAACAAATGCTCTGTCAAAGTCAAAAGGCAGAGTTAAAAAGTTACAATGTGAATTAAAATGTATTGAGAATGAAAATGCCTCTTTAAAATTGCAAGTAGAAAATTTAAAAAATACACTGGAAAAATTTTCATCAAGCTCCAAATATCTAGATATGATTTTAGAAGTTCAACGAGTTGTTTATAACAAAGCTAGTTTAAGATATAAACCAAAGCAAAAAAGAGGTAAAATTCATGTCCTTGATCAGTAGAAATAGTATCTCTAAAGTTAGAACTGTGCAAGCTTGGGTACCCAAGCAGTTTGTTGTTGATGCTCCTGGACTCAAAATTTGGGTACCAAAACATTTAGTTTATCGTGTTTGAGTAGGCATGCACCAAGGAGGACCATCCAACCACATGGTTCATTGATAGCGGATGCTCTAGACACATGACAAGGGACTCATCGAAGTTCTCAAAGTTGAAAAGTAAAAGTAAAGGTACTGTTTCATTTGGTAACAGTGGAAAACTTAAAGTATTAGGTATAGGTGATATTGAAGTATCTGAACAATTTAAAATCAAGAATGTCTTACTTGTAAAAGGCATAGCTTTTAATCTTCTAAGTGTTAGTAAACTATGTGATTCGGGATATCAAGTTGAGTTTAACTCATCTCATTGTCAAATTAAGCATAGTGAACTAAACACCACCATGCTCTTAGGTGATAGATGGGAAAATATTTATCAAGTGGAATTAAGTGGTGCTACTAATGTGGTTGCTAGGTGTTTCATGTCTAAAAAAGAGGAAACTTGGCTTTGGCACCGAAGACTCGCTCACACCAACATGAGAAACATCAAAAGACTATCAAAGAAAGAGTTGGTGCAAGGGTTGACGAAATTGAAGTTTCAAAGAGACAAATTATGTGATGCATATCAAATGGGTAAGCAAACCAAAGTCATCCACAAAGGTAAAAATGTTGTGAGTACTTCAAATGCATTAAAGCTCATACATATGGATTTGTCTGATAGTAGCAAGTATAAGTCATTAAATGATAGTATATATTGCTTTGTCATAGTTGATGATTATACTAGATATACTTGGGTATTTTTTTTGAAGTATAAGGACCAAACCTTAGTTATCTTGATTGCTTTTTGTATAAGGGTAGAAAATGAAAAGAGTCTCAAAATAAATCATCTAAGAAGTGATCATGGAGGTGAGTTTGAGAATAATCGCTTTTCTGAATTTTATTTAGAAAAGGGATATAAGCATGAATTTTCAACCCCTAGGACACCACAATAAAATTGAGTTGTGGAAAGAAAGAATAGAGTCCTACAAGAGGTGGCACAGAGCATGTTGAATGAATACTCACTTCCTAGTCATCTCTGGGCAGAGGCCATAAAGGCTATAAACACTGCATGTTACATACAAAACCACACCCTGATACATAAATTTTTAGGGAGAACTCCACATGAACTTTGGTTTGGTAAACCTCCAACAATTAAACACCTTAGGGTGTTTGGTTGTAAGGTCTACATTTTAAATACTAAGGATCAATTAGAAAAATTTGTGGCTAAGGCTGTAGGTATTCTCGTTGGATACTCGGATGTCAGCAAAGCCTATAGGATTTATAACAAAAGAACACGATTAGTTGAGAAATCGTCAAATGTGGTGTTTGAAGAAAATCTACCATCAAGTGTGACACAAGAGCTGATGATGATGTGTTATTTGAACTTTAAGAAATTGAGTTTGAAAGGGAACAATGATCAAGGGGGAGTTAAAGAGGAATCTGATAATGAACAAGGAGAAATAGAAGGATTATCACGTGAGAATGTAGTTGACACAACTCACATACCAAGATCCGCTAGAATGAGTTCAAATCACCTCTAGACCAAGTTATGGGCAATATTACTCAAGAAGTAAGAACTCAATCATATTTTAGAAATGAAGGAAGCCAATTAGCATTAATCTCTCAAGTTGAGTCAAATACCATTGATGATGTATTGCTTGATCTGGACTGGATATTGGCAATGCAAGATGAGTTAGCTCAGTTTGAGAGAAGTCAAGTTTGAGATTTAGTTTCTAGACCCGAAGAAGTTCTATTATTGACACAAAATGGGTCTTCAAAAATAAACTTGATGACAAGGGTGTGGTTGTAAGAAACAAGGCTAGATTGGTTGCCAAGGATTTTAGCGAAATAGAAGGATTGGATTATAATGAAACATATGCACCCATGGCACGATTAGAATCCATTAGAATGATGTTAGCATTTGCTTCTCACAAAGGATTTAAATTATATAAAATGGATGTAAAGTCAGTATTTTTAAATGGTTTCATTAAGGAAGAAGTCTATATTGAACAACCTTTTAGGTTTGAACATTCAGAGTTTCCAAATCATGTGTTCAAATTGAAAAATGCTATATATGGACTAAAACAAGCACCTTGTGCTTGGTATGAACGGTTACCAACTTTCTTAGTGTCTAAAGGATTTTATAGAGGTCAAATTTATCCCACACTATTTCTGAAAAATAGTGGAGAAGATATCTTTGTGGCTCAAGTATATGTAGATGACATCATCTATGGGTTAAAAAATAGGGATTATTTGAATGGGTTTATAAATCACATGCAAAGTGAATTTGAAATTAGTTTGGTTGGTGAATTGATATTTTTCTTAGGACTACAAATCAAACAAAATAAAGATGGATATACATTCATCAATCAAAATATGCAAAAGAAATATTAAAGAAATTAGGAATGGACAATGCAAAAGTCATAACAACTCCCATGACGACTAACGCTAAGTTAGATAGTGATCCTGAAGGAAAAGAAGTTGATTCAAAATTATATCGTAGTGTTATAGGTAGTCTCTTGTATCTCACAGTAAGGCCTGACATTTTGTTCATTGTGGGAATATGTGCAAGATATCAATCTTGTACCAAGGAGTCACACTTTAGTGCAGTGAAACGGATTCTACAATATTTAAAGGGCACTTAGAAGGTGAGGCTATAGTATCCTAGGACTGAAACATTTGATCTTGTGGTATATTCTGACTCCGATTATGTTGGATGCAAATTGAATCGGAAGAGTACTAGTAGAGGGTCCCAATTTCTTGGTTCGTCCTTAGTAAGTTGGTCAAGTCGTAAATAACATTATGCAGCTCTCTCAACAACCGAAGCAGAGTATATCGCTATAGGAGAATGCATATCACAATTGTTATGGATGTCTCACACCTTAGAGGACTATGGTCGCACCTACAAAAATGTGCAAGTCCTATGTGATAATGTGAGCACAATAAACCTGACCAAGAATCCAGTTCATCAATCTAGAACAAAACACATAGAAGTCAAGCATCACTTTATTAGAGATCATGTAACTAGAGGAGATATTGTACTCAATTACGTGGAGTCTAAAGCAAACCTAGCTGACATCTTCACCAAACCATTTTCGGAAAATGAATTTAGTCATCTACGAAGGGAGTTGGGAATGTGTACAGTGGAATGAACTTACTATCATGATCACTTCAAAATCTAAACAAATTTCATCTTATTACTGCATCTCGCAAAAACCTAAGGATTACCTTGATTGTGTATTGACATACCTAGATGGGAGTGAGATGTTAGGAACAATTCTTTTGCTCAAAATGCTTGTTATGATGCATTACTTTGAGCAAAAAAATTGAAATCCTTTATGAATTATTAATTTGACCAACCATAGGGAAGACCGATACCTAATTCATTTGTTTTTGGTCCGATGATCATGGTTGGACATTTTTGTTGGATCGATTAGAGCGCTAGAGGGGGGGGTGAATAGCGCAAGACAAAATTCGTTCGTTCGATATAAAATGCGAGTAAGAGTAAATGCAGCGAAAAGGAAAAAGTACTCGCTTGTTTTTACTTGGTTCATAGCCTTCGGCTGCTAGTCTAAGGCCCTAATGGTCTTAGACCGCGTACAGAGGGCAAAACACTAAAAACACTCCTCCTTGTTAGAGGTAGGAGTAAGCGAATACACATGATATGAAAAAGCTCAAGGTAGAGGGACACTCCCCCTCTCCTTGTTACGATTAAAGCATGATAAATAAAGATTTATAGATGACAATAAAAGAGAAAAACCAACGACTAAATAAAGTAATAAAAGTTAGGCACTTGTCATCGGAGATGCGGTAGCACTTCGTCGTTGTAAGGTCGTCGTAGAAGAGTATCGTAGCGGAGGCTTTTGGAGAGCTTTGATGATGGAAATAGGGTGGAGAACTCCTACTTTTATAGCCTTGGAAATCCTAGACGTTCACATCTTCAACTAATGAGAGCAATCCTCCTATCCCTTCAAAAATGGAGATAAGCTTTGACTCTTCTCGAAGCTGATCCTTGACCAACAGTCGACTGCTGATGGATCAGTCGACTGATACAAGCACTCAGTCGACTGATGGCAGATTTTCCAGCTGCAACGAAGAGTTAGCTCGAAAATATAGTTAATACAAGTAAATTAAATGGCCATATACCATCCAATCTCGACTTAGACCTTCCATGAGAGGTCTTGGTCGGATTGTCACCTAAGAACATCCCCGTGCATGGGACACGATCTTCCTTGCGCTCACTCACACGAGCTTACCTCAACATTTACCTTGTAGCTTCTGCTTCCGGTCTTCCACTTGATTTCTTCGGCTTCCTCCGAAGTCATCCCGGTATCACTCGACCACCACAGCTCCCTCCGAGTGTCGCTGACTTTCAGCTCTAGCTTTAACACTTTTCTGTACACTTGATTTAGCTCGTGAGATAACACAATGAGCTTAACTTTGTATCGTTTACTATAATCAAAACTCAGGTTTGACTTAGGTGTCTACTGCACAAACAATCTCCCCCTTTTTGATCTATGGTAAACTCATACAAAGTTAAGGAAATAATATGCATGAAGAATTAAAAATTAAGTAGGAGTAATAGAGACTTTCTTTCAAGTACTCCCCCTTGAGGAAACCTCCCCCTTGACCGAGAGTGAGTCTTGAAAGAAGGTCTTAATCCTCCCCCTTGATGTTTGCTATTTAGGAAGAGTTTAAGTAATTAACAATTACTTAAAGTTGACCTTAGTATTAAAAATAAGTTTAAGTTAAGAAGTTTTCTTAACTTGACCTTTCTCCCCTTTTCTCAACTAATAAATTTGCAAGCATTACGTTAAGTAAAACATTAACATTTGGTCATAAAAATATAGAATTAAGTTACTAAGTTAAGTTATCAAAAAAAAAATGATCCCTTAACTTTGGCCTTTTCTTCCCCTTTTGTCATAAATCGGAAAGAGTGGGTTTTGAAAAATATAAGTATTAAATTTAAGTTCTAAGTCCAAGCATGTTCCATATTATTTTGAAAATAATATACTAAAAATAAGCTCATCTATTAAATGTTCAACTCTTATTTGACTTGATTGATATGAAAGATCAACAAGTCCTGATCAGAGTTGGTTAATATATATGATTATACTCCGTGGTTCATGGCGATGCACTAGCTCTACATCTGAAACCAGGAGTAAGGTCCTAACATCTCACGCCCATTTACGTGGCTAAGTACACAAACACATTAGTCCTATGTGTTGTGAGATGTATTAGCTCCTTAAATCTATAGGTGCATAATATCTAGGGTAGACCCTAAGCTAGTTTCATTAACATGCAAAGAGAAGTAAATACTAGAGTATATAAAAAGAATGTAAGTCCTACTCTATTACGCACATACCTAATTTTCATCTTAGTAGACTAAATTCGACATCGGGTAGTGGCTTAGTAAAAAGATCGGCTAGATTTGACTTGGATTCCACATATTCGAGTTTAATGGTTTCGTTAGCTACATGTTTTTGAATAAGTGGTGTTTAACTTCTATATGTTTGGTCATAGAATGACAAATAGGATTTTTGGTTAGGTTGATGGAGCTAATATTATCCATGTGAGTTTTAATATTGTTGAAGTTTAAGTTAAAGTCTTGAAGAGTGTGCTTCATCCAAAGAAGTTGGGCTACACACTCACCCATCGCGACGTATTCGACTTCGGTAGTAGATAAGGCAACACAGTGTTGCTTCCTACTGCACCAACTCACTAGACTTGAGCCGAGAAGTTGACAACAACCACTCGTGCTCTTCCTATCGAGTTTACTACCGGCATAGTCCGAGTTGGAGTAGCCGATTAGTTCGAACTCAGTTGATCTAGGGTACCAAATACCGACGCTTAGCGTGCCCTTTAGATACCTAAGGATACGCTTAACTAAAGTTAGGTGAGGCTCCTTGGCACAGATTTAAAACCTTGCGCACATACTTATCGCGAATAAAATGTCGGGTCGACTCGTGGTTAAGTATAGAAGACTCCCTATCGCACTCCTATAGTATTTTAGGTCAATGGGCTTTCCTTCTAAGTCCTCTCCTATATTGACATTAGTTGCCATGGGTGTATTGACGGTTTTAGCATCTTGCATTCCAAAACATTTAATTAATTCTGTAGTATATTTTTGTTGATGTAAGTATATTCCATCCTTAGTTTGTTTAATTTGTAGTCCCAGAAAGAAACTCAACTCACCACTAAATTCATTTCAAATTCACTTTCCATAAGTGAAATGAATTCGTTTAGTAGGATCGAATTGGTTGTTCCGAAAATGATATCGTCTATGTAGATTTAGGCTATAAAGATTTCATTACCTATTGTTTTTACGAAGAGGGTTGGATTGACTAGGCCTTGGTTAAACCCTTTAGACTTAAGATAAATTGAAAGTCTCTCGTACTAAGCTCGAGGAGCTTGTTTGAGTCCGTAAAGAGCTTTCTTTAGTTTAAGGACATGGTCGGATTTATCTAGGCTTTCAAATCCTAGGGGTTGACTAACGTACACCTCTTCTTTAATAAGTCCATTTAAAAATACTGACTTGACATCCATTTGAAATAACTTAAATTCTCGATGTGCAGCGTAGGCTAACAACATTCGGATGGATTCTAGTCTAGCTACGGGGGCATAGGTTTCATCGTAATCTAATCCTTCTACATGACTAAAACCTTTAGCGACTAGCCTTGCTTTATTTCTAACTACTTCACCTTTGTCATCAAGTTTGTTTCGGAAGATCCACCTTGTTCCAATAACTGATTTATCTTTAGGTGGTGGTACTAATTCCTAAACCTCGTTCCTAGTGAATTGAGCTAGCTCTTCTTGCATTGCAATAATCTAATCGGGATCAAGAAGAGCTTGTTTAATGGTTTTGGTTCGATTTTCGAAATCAAGAAGATTTGACTAAGGTTTCTGTAAGATGATCTAGTTCGAACCTCTAAGCTAGGATCACCTATCACTTGGTCAATAGGATGATTTGTTTGAATCCTAATTTGACTTGGGTTATGGTCACCTATCACTTGGTTGACTGGATGACTTGTTCGACTTGGGTTAGGATTAATACTAGACTCGATCTCAGGGTCGGAGTCAGTATGGTATGAGTCAGTTCGCTAGTTGGTGTTGCTACGGGTTATGTAGGTTCGTGTCCTTCATCGAACACTACATTAATAGTCTCTTCAACTCTAAAGGTGTCATGGTTGTATACCCTATAGGCTCTACTTGTAGTCGAATATCCTAAGAAGATTCCGGTAGAGGTTTTGGAGGTGAACTTTCCTAGGTAATCCTTAGTGTTCAGAATATGTACCTTACATCCAAATATCCTAAAGTACTTGATGTTAGGTACTTTGTCGTGATAGATTTCGTACGAGGTCCTAAGGTGCCTCTTTACCAAAAGGATCCTATTTTGGACATAGCAAGCCATACTCACGGCTTCTGCCCAAAACCTGTCAGGAAGGTTATACTCGTTTAGCATTGTCCTAGCGGCTTCTTGTAGGGTTCTAGTTTTACGTTCGACTAGACCGTTTTATTGTGGGGTTCTAGGACATGAGAATTCATGATGATATCTGTTTAGGTTGCAGAGATCTGTAAACCTGTGGTTTTTGAATTCACCACCATGATCGCTCCTAAGTCTTTTAATTTTAAGGTTTTTTTAATTTTCGATTGGTTTAAACAAGTTGATGAGTTGATCTAGGGTATCACTTTTATGTTTGATGAACTTAACCCAGGTGAACCTAGAATAGTCGTCAATTATGACTAGGCAGAATTGACTACCATTAAGTGACTTGGCTCCATGTGAATCGAATAGATCCATATGTAGGAGCTCAAGAACACTTTTGGTTTGTTCTTGATTAGTTAGTTGATGTTGTGTCCTAGATTGTTTACCTTGTTAACAAGCATTGCAAATTTTATTGTCTAAGTTGTTAAGGTTGGACAAACCTCTGACTAAGCCACTCTGACTCATCTTGTGGACGAGTCTTGGGTGCGAGTGACTGAGTCGTCGGTGTCACAACTAAGATTCCTCTTGCTGTATCATAAGACACTTGGTTGAGGAGTTAGGTAGATTAATAGTATAGATGTTACTATTCCTAGTTTCTTTAAGGATTGTTTTAGAGGTTTCATTTGTTTTAATTACGCATTCATTTTCTAGAAATATGACCTTATAGTTATTATCACACAATTGACTTACGCTAAGTAAATTATATTCGAAATTTTCAACTAGTAAAACATTTTGAATGATAAAGTTTGAGTTGAGCTCAATATCATCTGATCCGATGATTTTGAGCTTGCTGTTGTTTCCAAAGGTTACCGATCCTTATCGTTTGAATCGAAGCTTTGAAAACTTAAGTTGATCCCCAATTATGTGTCGGGAGCAACCACTATCCAACATCCATTGATCCTACACACAAGATAGTTGGATTGGATATTGGAATTTAAGGATTAGTTGAGGATTATTAGTCCTAGGTCATCTCACCCATTTCTACATGATCAAACATGTTATCCTTATATGTTCTTGTGAAATGAATTCAATTTTACTTGATTAATTTTAATGAATCGAACCTAGTCAACCTTGCATTAGATTCGAATTTGACCCTAAGCTCATCAAGTCACCTTTTCAAGATCTTGGCTTCCAGGTCGTGGCGAGACACAGGGGCCTTCTTTGATCGAAAAAATGACTACTTCCTTAGACAAAGCCAATTTCGAGAAAATAGTAACTTGACTTACTTAAGACTACTTCCTGGTCTAACTAGTCTAGGATACGGCGAGGTAGTTTCAGCTAGTTCCACTCGGTCAAGTGAACCGAACTAGATACGCCTTATCTAGCTCGAGTACTCAAGACTTTGCTTTCCTAGCGTACTATCATCTCGCTGCGTCCTGGTACTATGTTATCAAGTGTTGACGAGTTATAGTCCCTATCTAACCATTCTAAAAATAAAAAAAAACTAAGCATGCAATTTCTAAGTAATAGCACGAACAAGTTTTGTACTAGCTCCCCCTGGACCATTGAATCGGTTCGGTCTTTCCACATAGTGAATTTGGTCCTTGGGAACCCAGTATTGGTTAGATCCTAATTGAGAAATCAAAGTGGCCTTAGGGACCCATGCTTGGACATGTATTCTATTTCGACTTACGATTGACATATACGACTTGTTAGTCGTATTTGAGCTAAACCCAAGCCCAACCTTGTTGTACACAGCCCTTTGCAATCCAAGTAAGAGGTCAAGTCCCTTGGATCCCAAAGTGAACTTTCCAACGTGTTCCTAAGATCTTTGACTTGACTTTTCAAAAGTGAGTTCTCAACTTTGAGCTTTTCAACTCGAGTTGAGTCCTCCTCTTGAACTTGACTAGTCGAAGAGGTTAGGGAGACCTCGTGTTTAAGGAGTTTAACCTCCTCGAATAGGGTCTCGACCTTGGACTCGAACTTAGCTAACTTCCTAGTTAGAAACTTAATTGCATTGTATAAAGTACTAATGAGGGACCGACTTACCTTGAGAGTTTCTCTTGAACCGGATGCATATCTGTGGCTTGTCTTGAATAGAGATTCATAGTTTGACTCGTCCTCGGGTTCAGATTCGGACTCCGACTCCGATTTGGTTGGTTTAGCCATGAAGACGAGGTCATCGTCTTCTTCCTCCGATGCCTCTTTCCACGTAGCATTGAGCGCCTTCTTGAACTTTGGTGCTTTGTTTTTGAGCTTCGTACATTCCGACTTGACATGTCTGAACCTGTTGCATTCATAGCACCTAACGTTAGAACTAGTTTTAGATTTACCTTCATTGGGTTGAGTGACGGGTCATTTTCGACTCTTGATCATCCTCCGAACTAGGTTGACTAGTTCGGTCTCCATCTCCGGATCGACCTCCAACTCGTACTCGTCTTCTTCTTCCTTCGAGGGTAGCTTACTTGCGGGCTTCTTCTTTTGACCTGCAATAAGAGTTATACCTTTCTAGGGTACTGAATTAGACTGTTCGTGAAGTTCAAATTCTGAAAATAATTCATCTAACCTAATTTTTTATAAGTCTTTAGAAAACTTGTAGGCATCGACCATGGATGCCCACAAAGTAGTACTAGGAAATAAATTCAAGATATACCTTATTAGGTCACAGTTTTTGGCCTTTTGTCCGATGGCGTGCAAGTTGTTGACGATGTCTTGTACCCGGGCATGTAGTTGAGTCACGGTCTCATGTTCCTGCATTTTTAAATTATATGATTTATTAAAAAGAAGGTCCCGTTTGCATACCTTTGCTTCGTCGGTTCCTCCGTGCAATTCCACTAATTTGGTCCACAAGTCCTTTGCACTGATGAAGGGACCGACGCGATTAAGCTCCTCTTTGGACAAGCCGCATTGAAGGATTTGAGTCGCCTTGGTGTCGGCTTCAACTTGTTTTTTTGTAGCATTGGTCCATTGGTCATAATCTAAAGATTCACCCACTTCGTTAGTTAGAAGTGTGAATCCCGTTTGGATTATGATCCACATCTCGATTTGAGTCTTAAGGAAACACTTCATCCGACCCTTCCAATAACGGAAGTCATCTCCGTTGTAAAACGGAGGTCGAACGGTGCTAAAACCCTCAAGATGGGCCATTGATACAAAAAGAGCAAGAAAAACAAAGAAGAAACCTAGCAACGGCAAAAACAAGTGGAATGTACCAAGACTCGCGCCTTGGATTAGTAGTGCGGGAGAGAATCTTAAATGAAAGAAAGAGCTTGAAAAAAATCAAAATAAACAAAAATAAAATGAAAATAAATCTGTAAAAAAAAATTAGATTGGTGGTTTCACCAAATCTCAGCACCCCCGGCTCTGATACCAATTGTTGGATCGATTAGAGCGCTAGAGGAGGGGTGAATAGCACAAGACAAAATTCGTTTGTTCGATATAAAATGCGAGTAAGAGTAAATGCAGCGGAAAGGAAAAAGTACTCGTTTATTTTTACTTGGTTCACAGCCTTCGGCTGCTAGTCCAAGGCCCTAACAGTCTTAGACTGCGTACGGAGGGCAAAACACTAAAAACACTCCTCCTCGTTAGAGGTAGGAGTAAGCGAATATACACGATATGAAAAAACTCAAGGTAGAGGGGCACTCCTCCTCTCCTTGTTACGATTAAAGCACGATAAATAAAGATTTATAGACGACAATAAAAGAGAAAAACCAACGACTAAATAAAGTAATAAAAGTTAGGCATTTGTCGTCGGAGATGCGGTAGCACTTCGTCGTCGTAAGGTCGTCATAGAAGAGTATCGTAGTGGAGACTTTTGGAGAGCTTTTGATGATGGAAATAGGGTGGAGAACCCCTACTTTTATAGCCTTGGAAACCCTAGACGTTCACATCTTCAACCAATGAGAGCAAGCCTCCTATCCCTTCAAAAATGGAGATAAGCTTTGACTCTCCTCGAAGCTGATCCTTGACCAACAGTCGACTGCTGATGGATCAGTCGACTGATACAAGCCCTCAGTCGACTGATGGCAAATTTTCCAGCTGCAACGAAGAGTTAGCTCGAAAATACAGTTAATACAATTAAATTAAATGGCTATATACCATCCAATCTCGACTTAGACCTTCCATGGGAGATCTTGGTTGGATCGTCGCCTAAGAACGTCCCTGTACAGAGGACACGACCTTCCTTGCGCCCACTCACACGAGCTTACCTCAACATTTACCTTGTAGCTTCTGCTTTCGGTCTTCCACCTGATTCCTTCGGCTTCCTCCGAAGTCATCCCGATGTCGCCCGACCACCACGACTCCCTCCGGGTGTCACTGACCTTCAGCTCTAGCTTTAGCACTTTTCTGCACACTTGATTTAGCTCGTGAGATAACACAATGAGCTTAACTTTGTATCGTTTGCTATAATCAAAACTCAGGTTCGACTTAGGTGCCTACTGCACAAACAATTTTCACAAATAAAATAATTCAAAATTCACTCAAGCACATTCACAATTGCATATTACTTCAAATAAAATTCTTACCCTTCACGTGACACAAGAATCACGAAATCGGACTCAAATTGGAACTTATTCAGAGTCTATCAGACACATCAGTCGACTGATGTCAGTTACCAATCGATTGACGAGTTAAGGAATCATCACAGAATGACCTTAACCCAATCAAGCAATCAAGTTCATATGTACCAGTCGATTGCTTCATAAAGAAATTGACTGTTGTCTTTATCGACTGCCACAGTGCGCCCGGTAATTGACTGCATAGTTGAGTGTTTCAAGTTTTCAAATTCTAGTCAATTGATATTATCTGTCAGTTGACTGGTGATATCGGCCAAGTGTACAGAATGTCCCGTAATCAATTGTGTAGTTCGACTTAACTCCATCAGTCGACTGCGGTTCTTTACAATCGACTGCCAGGCGTGGTTTTATAAAACTAAATATTATCAATCGACTTCCGATCCCTACCAACTTCATCGTCGTGGCCACCCACACTACACCTCTTCTTCTTCTCTGCTGTTTTCACCGCCACTCTCGTGATTTCTTGCCTCTCTTATCAATGTTCCCTGGTTCCCCGTTGACCCTAAGGCCTCACACTCAATGCTAGGGTTCCTGCGTGGACGGTCTTCTTCAGCGATCTTTCTATTGTTTCTGTCCTTCCACAGCTAGTTCATTACTCAAGTTTCATGGCACCAAAGTAAACCCTAACTCCAATCTTGTTACTTCATCCATTTCCATTTGAATTTCTTTCAGGTTGCTAATCATGTGGTATTTGTTTTGCATTCATGCATTTTCACCCATTTTCATGATGCATCTTCATTACTTAGACAAAGGATTAAGCACGTTGCACCCAAACATGGGTAAGTTGCATCCGGTGAGGGTCCATCGGGCTCTCAACCATACACAGATCCTCGTTTTCCCACTACATCTCATCATACAAATTTCAATACTCATAAATTCCAACTCATTCCAGCTCGGTCACTGAATGAAAAGTTTTTTCGTGATTACTACTTTGATATCATCAGAATCATTCAACACTATAAATTAGACTCTTTGGTGTTTTGTGAGCATGATACTAATACCACTCTTCTGTCTGAATTCTTTAACAACTTAAGATCAGTTGGAGATGGTCTGAGGTATAAAACTTGAGTTGCCCAACATAATCTAGACTTTACTCTAGAAATTTGGCAAGAAATTTTAGGGTGTCATCCTTCCACAAGTGATTTTGTTTTCTATCCCTCCTTAATTGAGCCTCTCCCATCTCCATTTGAGACCATCACCCTAAACCCTATACATGAGCAATTTTTTTCAAAAACCACGTCCAGATGTTGTCAATCTTTTTCAGCCAAATGAGTTATCCGCCAAAGACAATGTCCTTTACAAGGTCACTATACATTGCATCCTCCCCATTGTAACTCAAGGTTTGGCCTTGTTTCGACCCCCACATTTTTTCATGACGCGTGCATTTTGTGATCTTCTTGACATCAACATAAGTTTAAACATATTTCATTGCATCATTCATTTCATTAATCCAAACAGTGGGAAGGTGCATATGACATATGGTGTTGTTCTCACCGAGTGGCTTGATTCCATCGACGTCGACGTATCTAAAGGAGTGACAAACCAATGAATAGAAAATATGATCGGATCACTGCTAGAACTTCTCTCTGGTGGGTATGAAACTCGTTGGTTATTTTATGGAGTGGGAAGATGGTCGTCAAGTCGGTGAAGGAGTCAGAGATGCCCTCGGTGTGGCTACGTTACCGGCTATGGAGAATGCACCTAAATTAGACTCAGATTTTGCATCTCAATTTTTCGAGTTTGAGAAGTCCATTGGCACATGGCTGGAGGAGTTTATCTTGGAAAATCAAAATATCCTCATGGAACAGCAAGAGTTTCAGCTCAAGTATTCTCACATATTGATACTATAGAGCAGCGACAACTTGAGATGCTTGAGATCTTGCGCTCCTTAGTGTCAGGGCAACGACATCAACCTTTTCCATCCTCCTCTGGTGTTGGTGTTATTGCTGCTAACGATGATACACACACTATGGAGGTTGAAGACGACAATGAGGGCACTTGTTAGTTGCCTACTAAATGTTTGCACATGTTTGTTTTTGTTTTTTCTCATCTTGTACTCTTGGATTGGATATAGGTTATGCTAAATGGATTTTCTTGACACTATGTCATTACTTCCCTCTTGAAATGCCATGAACAATTTTTTTCACGGTTATGTGTTTCTTGTGATTATTGTGTTAAATGTTCTTGTATTCTAGTATGAGTCTCTTCTCCAAATTTTTCATGGTTAAGGGGGAGGCTTAATTGTGTAAAATACTTAAACCCAAGACCTAAGTGCACATGTTTTATTGTTGATGCAAGATAGGAAATGATTTTATCCCTTCCCCCCTATTTCTACAAGAGTTAAATTTAGAATGTTTGGATTAAGGGGGAGCATTCAGAAAATTTTATTCCTTAATTCAAGGCACAACTTCTTACTCATACAAGATAATTTTGTTTGTCTATTTTTGATGTATGTCAAAGGGAGAGAGATAAAGATTTAAGTTAGACCTTTTAGGAAAAAGACATATTGTGTTTATATTATGTTGTATTGTATATTTAAAGACCTAACTTAAATGATTGTCAAACATAATAAAGGAGGAGATTGTTGGTGCAAGAATGTCCCAAGTATTAATTACTTTTGATGTTTAGATAATCAAGTTTAAGTTAGACAATGTTGGTGATCTAACATGAATGTTTAATGGTAGGCAAAAGAAAGTCCAAGTGAGAAGTCTTGACAAAGAAAGTCCAAGTGAATCTTGGCAAGAAAAAGTTCAAGGATGAGGACTTGGCGGCGTAAGTCCAAGTATGTAGTTTTGGCGGCGTAAGTCCAAGTGAACCTTGGCAAAGGAAGACTCTAAAGCATAACAAAGCCGAAGGAATCTCTTGAAGGCAAGCACACGGATGAAGGAGTCATGGGCTTGGAGGGATCTTAAAGGCAACCGCAAGGATGAAGGAGATCATGGGCTTGGAGGGATCTTAAAGGCGCGAGGCTGATGGAAGAGGTTTGAAGGCGTAGTCTAAGCTTAGGGTTAGGTTCAAGTATGAAAGAGACATACTTGAAGCGTATCAGTCGACTGGTACTTAAACTAGTCGACTGGTTTCGAGTGCTCGGTACTTGGGAGCTCAAAAGACTCGATCAATTAACTAGGTTTATGAACCAATCGACTAGTCGAGTGGAAGTCCGACTCCAGTTGTGGGGCTTGGGATTCAGACTAGGTGCTCGGGAGTATGCGACTCAGGAAAACTGATTGGTGCTCAGTCAGTTGATTGACATTATGGACCAGTCGAGTGGTCAGTCGACTCGAGTTGTGCGACTCGACATTTAGACTAAGGTGCTTGGGCAGTCGACTACTGTGGAAAAGCAATTGACTGACTATGGGTGCTCGAGAAATAAGACCGATGCTCTGGCAGTCGACTAGTGGTTTGGACCAGTCGACTGGGTTTAAGTGAACAAAATGTTAGTGCAATCGGCCCAAGTCACGATTGACCAGACTCGAGTTTAACTCGAGTAGTGTTTTGATGTTTGACATTGATGTCTAACATTGATGTCTAACATGTGTTGGGGAGATTATTGGTGCAATTGACCCAGGTCACATTTGATGTTTGACAATGGTTTAACTATTGTCATGGGAGAAGTCCAAGTCTTGTGTACTTGGCATGAAAAGTTCAAGCTTGAGTTTTGGCATGAAAAATCCAACATGGGTTGGCAAGGAAAGTCCAAACATGGGTCTTAGCAAGGGAAAGTCCAAGCTTGAGTCTTGACATGGAAAGTCCAACATGGGTTGGAAAGGAAAGTCTAAGCATGGATCTTGACAATTGGAAAGTCCAAGGGAAATATTGGCGGCGTAAAGTCCAAGGGTGGAGTCTTGGCAGCTTAAGTCCAATGGTTGGCGGCGTAAAGTCCAAGCGAAGTCTTGGCAGCATAAGTCCAATGTGCCTTGGCGGTGTAGACCACATTAGCATGACAATAGCTAATGGAAGCACCTGAAGGCTAGCGTATGGATGAACAAGTCATTGATGACTTGGAGGGATCCGATAGACGTGAGACTGATGGAGGTGGCTAGAAGGCTTAGGTCTAAGCTAAGGGTGATCTAGCAAGTATGTGGACACCATACTTGGGGTTAAAACCTCATGGATGAGGTTATCAGTCGACTGGTGTGAGTCAACGGGAGTTCGACTGCAAGAATTGGCCTAGCAGTCGACTCATCTAGAGATCAGTCGACTGCTGGTCGAGAATTTGGGCACAGAAGCTTCTCGAGTCGATTGTTAGGGTTTTGCAGTCGAGTGAAGGTATAATCAGTCAACTGATGGACATGATCAGTCGACTGATGGTCTATCTGTTGGAACTTATCTGACGTGGCTCATGCCATTGTGAGACAACGACTACAAGAGCAGTCGACTGATGGTCTCGATCAGTCGATTGCTAGGCAAAATCTAGCCCGAATGCAGGTTATAAAAGCTGCTCGGAAGGAGGGATTTGACCATGTTTTCTTGAGGCGATTTAGAGGGGATTTGCTGTTGCAATCTAGACCTTCAAGGCTACTCTTCAAGCAACCAAAAGCAAGCAATCAAAAGCTCTTGTAAAATGATTTTCTTTACTTGTGTTGCATTTCATATTTGTATTTGATTGTATTTGCTTAGTATTACTGTTGTAATCATTGTAAGCGGTTTCTCCACCTTCGACGTGTTGTCGAGGAGGAGTATTATTGTGTAGTGGTGTTGTTTGTATCGCTAGAGCTTGTTTGAGCTCGATCCATAGAGTAGGAACTATTCGGTTCTGAACCACATTATATTTGGTGTTGTATTTGTGTGCTTGTATTTGTGTTATTGTTTTTATTATTATTCCGCTGTGCACTAACCGAATTGTAGCAAGCACGCAATCGTAATCCATCGACAAGCGACGATGCTATTCACCCCCCCTCTAGCAGCCACTGAGGTCCTAACAATTGGTATTAGAGTGAGTCACTCTTCACCGGCTTAACATCCGAGGGAGCACGCTAGAGGGCAAAATGGAGCTCAATGAGAGATTGGGCGATGACATCAACATTCCACCTTCCTTCGACCATGAAGATTTCACATATTGGAAAGGTAGAATGATGCATTTTCTAATGTGTGACTTTGACAATTGGATTAGTGTCTTAGTAGGTTTCGACACTCCAAAAGATGAAGAAGGAAGAAAAATCAAGAAGAAGAATTAGAGCCAAGACCAACTCCGATATTACAACATCAATAATAAGGTAATGGGTATATTGCTTAATATAATTCTTAATGATATTTTGATCAAGATAGGAGATTACAAAGATGCCAAGGAGATATGGAACAAATTAGCAACATTCCATGAAGAGCCTCACTCAATCCAAGAACATAAGGAAGATGAGGAAGAGAGCTCATCCTCACAAGAAAGTGAGGATTCGGAGGTCGAGGAATGTTCGACATTCGAGGAGGAAGAGAAGGTAGAAGAAGTAGAGGAACCCTCCACCTCTAGGATTGAGGGGGAGGAGAGATCACCTTCCATGCCGGAGAAAGAAGAAGAGCCTTCAACATCCGGTCAAGGTGAAAAAGCTCAAAATCCGGCTGCCATTGACCTAGGTAACTCAAGCAATTTTGGTAAAATTAAAAGTCACATAATTTACTTTGAGTGTAGGGAACAAGGGCATTATAAGAGTAAGTGACTAATGAAGGTCAAGAAAAGTCAACCGACACCAAAACCTCAAGAAAAAACCAAGGATGTCGGTCCCCCAACACATAAAAGCAAGGAGCACATCATTTGCTTCAAATGCAACCAAAAGGGGCATTATAGGAGTCAATGCCCTAGGGGGAGGAAGAAGACTCAAGAGGGAGCATTACATGTAGAGGGAGCATCTAAGGCAAACCCTAAGGTAAAATTTAATAATGCTCATTCTTTAAGTTATAGGCAAAAGCATGCTAGAAATAATTTTAGTAATCTTGTTATTACTTATGAAAAGCATGCTAGAAATAACAAATACTATTGTTTATGTGCTAAGAGTGTCAACCTTAGGAATAAGGAGAAATTTAGAACTAATGTCCCTAAAAATATTCTACCTAAGGCAAGTATTAGAAAAATTAAAGATCATCTAGGCTTTACTCCAAAGAAATCTAGACATATGCCTAGAATGAACAAAACAAGTCAAAGAAATAATGGGCCCACCAAAATTGAAAAATTAGAGTTGGAAAACCAAGTCTTGAGGTCAAGACTTGAGAAACTAGAAAAGACCCTTGCAAAAATGCAAAATCAGATACAAGGGTCAAATGATCAAAAATCTAGGTCTAAGAGTCAAAACCTAGATTTTAGGAAGCAAGGTCCACCTAAGGGCAAGAGAGGTTTGAGTCACAAACCTAAGCCCAAGGAGACCTATCATAGTGTTTCATTTGATTATGAAACACAACCTAGGTCTAGGAAAACCAAGATCACTAGGGAAGTCATCCCTAAGGTTGACCAAGGTAGATGCCTAGTGGCTAGGGTTTCAAGGAAACCTAGGGAGGCCACTAAGAAGGTTACAAGAGGAGCTACCTCTAGAGTTAACCTAGTTAAGACCACAATGACCAAGACTTCTAAGCCTAGGAGGGTCATTAGGAGGGTATCTAGGGAAGTTATCCCTAGCGAATACCTAGTAAATCCAAGGAGCTCTAATAGGTATTGGGTTCCTAGGAGCGTGATCGATTCACGCTAAATGAGTTTAGGTGTGCCAACCTTGAATGGATAGGTAGTTAACCTAACCATGGTAAAGGTGACACTTTAGGTCATTTTCAAGGTTATGGATACCTTGGAAATATGTTTGAATTATAATCCTAAAAGATTTTAGGATGTGCCAACATTATTTAAGAATTATGAAAAATCAATCAAATTGACACAACTTAGGTTTAGAAGTCATAGTATACCACTTTGGATTTTTGGCACACTTGGGAGATAAATGATAATCTAGCAAAATGAGTTTAATAGTAACAAATGACAACAAATATTAAAATTTAGGTATTATATACCTTTATATTTTATTTGTCATGCTTTGATTATCATACAACATGTCATGACATCATATCTATTTTTAATTATATAATATGTCATGATCATGCTTAGGATTAAAGTTGAATGTCATGTATGCTTAGATTCCATTTTATGCTATGACATAATGATTATGAGTACATGTTTATTTATATCATCATTAATGTCATAAATCATTCATGCATTAATAAAAATTTGAGTTAAGGACAATTGGTATGACTTGAAGTCCCATGTATAAAGGAATCAAGTAGTGTTGTCTTAGAAAAATGCATGAACCCCTAAATTAGAATGAACAAAATCCACATCTCACATTACATTGACATGTATGTGTATTGATATACCTTAGATACATGTGAGATGCTAGGATATGAGTTGAGTTCAAGGTGCATAGTTTTTGCATCTAGATGAACTAAAACTCACGTATATCATGTTATGGATCATTGGGAAAGCTTATGTTCAAGTCATGTGCATTGAGCCCAAAGAAAATGATCCAATATAAGGTTTTAAAATCACTTTAAAATCATTTTGAAAAACCTTGGTGCAATCTATCTTTTGATAGAAGTCACCATTGATGATGTTGATACAAAGTGAGCTCAAACATTGAAGTTTTTCTTCACTTTTGAACTTTGTGTCAATTTCAATATTTTATGGGTAAATTATTTTTCAAATATTTTTCACCCATTGTATTGGTTATAAGTATTATACGTATGAAGTTTCACGATTTTTCAAGTTATGTATAATTACTTATGTATTTTTGAAATTCATTTCTGATAATTGAAAATCAAAATTTTCAGTTATCAGTCGACTGCCGCTTGGTGGCAGTCGACTAATGCATATGACAGTTGACTGTTGACTGATAGAGTTGACTGTCAGAGTTGATTTCGGGTAAACAAGGATGTTTAGCCCATGTTTCAGCTATGTTAGGGTTCTCTAACTGCTCATAACCCTAGGATATGCTTTGGAAAACATTAGAAAGGGTGAAAATCTATTGGATATGGATTAGGAGAGTTGTTAGGGTGATTTGTCAATTTTAAAGTGTGGGAAAGTTCAATGTTGAACTTTGAACCTTATTTTTGATGGTTTAGTGTTCCTATTGGCTTAGGGACTTCCCAAGAACATTGTTGGTGCAATGGTCAAGGGGGAGCAAGCCTTTAGGGGGAGGTATCCATCTTAGGATGATGGATGTATATTCTTCCTCATGAGGGAGAGAAATGGGAATTTGAGATGGCCAATTTGGAAATTGAGAGAGTTTGTAGGATTGCCTCTCTTAAGTGATATGAGACTTATCACTAAGAAGATTGTAGACATCCTAAATGTTTTTGGATCAAGGGGGAGATTGTAAGATCTCATTGGGATATGAGACATTGATCTCCTTGGGGAGAACCTTTTTGATGTATGTCAAAAAGGGGGAGAATTAATGGGAGAATGTTAGAATTACCAATTTGGGAAAATTGGTAAGGGAATTTGAGTTAGGGCCTAACTCAAGGGTGTTTTTGTCAAACATCAAAAAGGGAGAAATTGTTAGTGCAATCGGCCCAGGTCACGATTGACCAGACTCGAGTTTGACTCAAGTAGTGTTTTGATGTTTGACATTGATGTCTGACATGTATTGGGGAGATTGTTGGTGCAATCGACTCAGGTTATATTTGATGTTTGACGATGGTTTAACCATTGTCATGGGAGAAGTCCAAGTCTTGTGTACTTGACATAAAAAAATCCAAGCTTAAGTCTTGGCATGGAAAGTCCAACATGGGTTAGCGAGGAAAGTTCAAGTATGGGTCTTGGCAAGGGAAAGTCTAAGCTCGAGTCTTGGCATGGAAAGTCCAACATGGGTTGTCAAGGAAAGTCCAAGCATGGGTCTTGGCAATTGGAAAGTCTAAGGGGAATATTGGCAGCTTAAAGTCCAAGGGTGGAGTCTTGGCAGTATAAGTCCAATGGTTGGCGGTGTAAAGTCCAAGTGGAGTCTTGGCAGCGTAAGCCCAATATGCCTTGGCTGTGTAGGCCACATTAGCAAGACAATAGCTGATGGAAGCACCTGAAGGCTAGCATATAGATGAACAAGTCATGGATGACTTGGAGGGATCCGATAGGCGTGAGGCTGATGGAGGTGGCTAGAAGGTTTAGGTCTAGGCTAAGGGTGGTCTACCAAGTATGACGACACCATACTTGGGGTTAAAACCTCATGGATGAGGTTATTAGTCGACTGATATTATGGTCAGTCGATTGGTGTGAGTCAACGGGAGTTCGACTACAGGAATTAGCCTGGCAATCGACTACTGGCCTGATCAGTCGACTGATCTAGAGATCTATCGACTACTGGTTGAGAATTCGAGCATAGAATCTTCCTGAGTCGATTGTTAGGGTTTGGCAATCGAGTGAAGGCTCGATCAATCGACTGATGGGCATGATCAGTCGACTGATAGTTTATCTGTTGGAACTTATCCGATGTGGCTCATGCCGTTGTGAGACAACGACTACAGGAGCAGTCGACTGATGGTCCCGATCAGTCAACTGCTAGGCGAAATCCAGCCCGAATTTAGGTTATAAAAGTAGCTCGGAAGGAGGGATTTGGCCATGGTTTCTTGAGGCGATTTGGATGGGATTTTCTATTGCAATCCAGACCTTCAAGGCTACTCTTCAAGCAACCAAAAGCAAACAATCAAAAGCTCTTGTAAAGTGATTTTCTTTACTTGTGTAGCATTTCATATTTGTATTTGATTTTATTTTCTTAGTATTACTGTTGTAATCACTGTAAAAGGTTTCTCCATCTCCAACGTGTTATCGAGAAGGAGTTTTTTTGTCTAGTGGTGTTGTTCGCATCGCTAGAGCTCGTTTGAGCGCAATCCGTGGAGTAGGAACCATTCGGTTCCAAACCACATTATATTTGGTGTTGTGTTTGTGTGCTTGTATTCGTGTTATTGTTTTTATTATTATTCCGTTGCGCACTAACCGAATTGTAGCAAGCACGCGATCATAATCCATCGACAAGTGATGACGCTATTCACCCCCCCCCCCTCTAGCGGCCATCGAGGTCCTAACACAGAATACAGATTGTTTGTGAGTCGACTGGTCAGTCGACTAGGATGACAACAGTCGACTGGTGTTGTGACCAGTCGATTGATCAAGTATCAATTGAGCGGTGATCCAAAAAATGACGGTGTCAGAAGTTGTTGGATTCGAGCAGCAGTCGACTACTAGTTTTGAGTAGTAGACTCGCGAAGGCTCAATGGGAAGAAACACCCAAACCATATAAGAAGGGGTCTTAGGAGCTTGGAGAGGCTAATGCCTTAATCTAAAATTTCTCATCATAAGCTCTCCGAGCCTTCTTCTAAGTCTTTTAGTTTCTAAGTTTCTTCTTTCTTAACTTACTTCTATCATCTTGTAAGAAGAATAGATTATCTTGTAAAGAAGGTTTCTCCACCTTGGTGTGTTTATTCAAAGGAGGATTTTAGTGAAGGCTTAGAGGGAATAATTCGCCTTAAGGATTGCTTTAGAGTAGGAGTGGAAATCTGAACCAAGTTAACTAGCGTGTGTTAACATTGCTTCTTATCTTTCATTTTAATCCTTCTTTACATTTGCTTCACTAACAAGATTTGTAGGGAAAAGTCAAAGAAGAACCATTCACCCCCCCCCCCTCCCCCTAGAGCACCAAGGTCCTAGCAAAGTTAAGTCTGGGTAAGTCAACACTGAGAATAAACTTATTTAGATAGTTGATAGTGTCAATCCAATAGATTGGTATGAGAAACAAGTTGACTGAGAGCTCCTAAAATCAAGAAGATTTGGTTTTTTCTTGATTAATTTTGTTGGTTCTATACCTGTATAAATTGAATTGTCAATTTTGTATTGGTTGGTCGATTATGTACTGACTATGTTAATTTCAATTTCAGATGGTACGGATGATATGCACTATGACTCATCATGATGTGTTGCGAAATAAGCTAAGGAAAGCTATTAGAAGTGTTGGGATGTATACTGAAAAGTCTAGCTTTTATATGAACATCTTTATTTTTGAAATAAGAATCACACGATCATTGTTTGCATATTTTTATGGTTATGCATATTGTCTAATACATTACATTGTAAATAACATGGTGTGTGATGTCACACGGGAGATCATGTTATCGGCTCCTTATAAAGTATAAGTATAGGCTCACAACCGAGATGACTTTGGACAAACCATTGGAATGGTTGTAGTGTGATTTGGTATTGATTTGTCTTGACCATAGAATCACACTAGTACACTTTGTGTGTATTGAGCAGGACCGAATTAGAGGTGATTCGATTTATTGCTGACTACATAATCGAATCAGACCTCAGATATTATATTGTACATACTCTTAATCCCGATATAATAACGAGCACATATACTTAGTATTCATTTCTTTGATTTACCAATGGGCAAGATTTATAGATTAAATCGATAGGCTCGATAAGTTAGGAAATTATATTATTTATATGGTGTGTCATTGATTATAGGAGGAAATCGTGTCCTATATATTAAGATGATGATGTCCCCTTGAGGAGCTCATAAGGTTCATCATGTAAACCCTACAGGTGGATTTGGTCCGGCATGATGAAAAGGATGAGTGGTACTACTCATGGAGTTAGATGTTGATTAATTAATGGTCAGTAAATTAATTAATCGACGGACATTCGAGATCTTAAACACGGGGAGAAAATGTACATATAATATATGGAGCTCATATTAACTTATGGGGGTTGGTGAGGTAGATCAATGATAATCCTTTAGTGGATTGGATTATCATTAATGGATCGGACTTTATGTGGGCTTGATCCATTGGGTGGCCAAGATCCAACTCCTCCTCATGGTCCCTATTGTAGCCTATTAATACCTCATGAAGCCTAGATCCAAAGGATAGAAACAAAACTCTAGATCCAAAGGTAGAGATTAAATCTCTAGATCCGACGGTTGAGATTAAATCTCTAGATCCGACGGTTGAGATTAAATCCCTAGAACCAATGGTGGAGATTAAAACAAGGCTTATCCCTAAACTCTATAAAAGGAACCTTTAGGGTTGGCGTGAAGAACAATCAAAGGAAGCATAGGAGTTTGGAGTTAGCGGCAAGGCTTGGAGATTAGGGTTTGGGCTTGGCGGCACCAAATAAGGAAAGTCTTTCCTTGTTTTCTTCTTCTCCATTGGTGGTCGGCGCCCATAGAAGCCTCTTCAAAGACTTGGCCTAAGGCCCAAAGTAGCTCTTCCTTCTTCTCCTTGGCTGGTGGAATCAAGGCTTAGGTCCTCCTTGAGTCTAGAACCATCTTTTTCTCCCTTCTCCTTGTTGGCCGGCGACAAGCAAGTTGCTTGTTGCTTGTTGGTTGGTTGAAAGAAGGAAAAGAGTCTTGTTTCTATTCTTCCTCTTGCTCGGGACGAGCAAGGAAGGAAGATTGGTGATCTAGGAGCTTCAACTTTTGGTAGATCATCGCCCACACGACGTCCGAAAGGAGGAAGGTCATATAATAGAAGATCGAGAGGTATATCGATTCTCTATTTTCATTTCTTATATGTTTATATTTGCTTTTCAATTATATGCATGATATATATTCTATTTTGTGGCTAAATATACTTGGACCCCGAACATAAACACAAAAGCCGACGATCCGTACATCGTATATTCCGCGACTACTCGTAGAATAGAGGTTGGTCGCTTGAACAACAAGTTTGTTCAAGTGACTACTCTAATCGAATAGCACGACGATGACAAGGTTGCTTGGGCAATCCCTCTTATCAAGGATAAATTTTTTTTATCCGGGGACGTAGAAGGGATCGCCATGAACAAGCGACCGAGTTGAAGTGGGAAGCGAAGTGTCCCCTCCCAACAAGTGGTATCAGAGCCACGGTTTTCGATTTTGTGTGTTTAGGATTCGGTTACTCTTATGCATTTTTCATATATTATATGTGCTGGATAATAGTAGGATATGCGTAGGTTAACTATTTGGTTGCAGGCATAAGATCCGACTATTATGGCCATATGTGTGTATGTGAATGTATATGTGTAATAGTATATTTTGTTGAATCCTCGGGGTTGACGAGGCTAGTATTTAATTTTTTGTAAATTAGATACGATATTGTTTAGCCACTCTTTCTATTTTAGTTTACTTTCGATCTAGATTTCATGTACACTCCCTCGTGGAGTATAGGATCGATGGATGTAAATTAAAATAGTTTTTAGTCTCGGCTCGGATCTCCGGATGACTCGTACATGGCGTAGGAGGAGCAGACGAGAAGGCGATACGATGGGAGACATATTGAAGACAAAAGCCATAATAGTTGGAAAATTTTTATTTTTCATATTTATTGCTTATTGTTTGATATGCATGTCGTAAGCTAAGAAAATTCCTCAATTTCAAATTACTAAGTGGGAGAGGGAAATTTTTATAAATTCCCACGACCTCCATTACGATTTGACAAGTGATGCAAACAAACTTGCGCGTTAGCTCTGAGTGCCTTCCTCCCCATCGGATGAGTTTGTTTGCAGATCACAAGGTAAAATATGGTTATAGGAAATTATTAAGGAGCGTGTGTACTTCCCCATCGGAAGGCACATAACTCGAGATAATTACCTTGGTACCGAATAATGGTGAACACTTAGATACAAATATAAGTATCCTCTCTATCGGAGTCACTACTTTTATTTGTAGGGCCGAAGAGGAACCAACTATAAATTTTGCTTGTCAAAAGGTTAGGTTGACAAGATAGTAAAATTAATAGGTAAAACCTCTTCTTACAAATGTAGAATTCGTATACGTCAACACTATCATGGCATACGATATTCTCGGTGTTTTGAGGTGTTGGTTGATTTTAAAATTTTATTGTTTGAGGAATCAATAATTTTTTGAAATCTAATGTTTTGATCTATGTGATTCTTAGGTTTTCTTTCAAAATGACTTTCAACCCGCTTGTTGTGATACTAAAAGAGAATAAACTTATTGGACCCAACTATGTTGATTGGAAGAGGAATCTAGACATTGTCTTAACTGCTGAGGAATACAAATATGTACTTCTCGAAGAGTGCCCTCCTAAGCCTGCGGATGATTCTAGGGAAAAGGAGAAAGAGAGTTATAAGAAGTGGATAAAGGCCGATGAGATGGCGCGGTGTTACATTTTGGCATCTATGTCAAATGTAGTGCAATATCAGCATCAAGCCATGCCCACTACTTATGACATGATGCTCAATCTCAAAGAATTTTTCAGACACCAGAATCGGGTTGCTAGGCAGGAAGCCATGAGGAACTTGATGACGACCACCATGATCGAGGGAACACCCGTGAGGGATCATGTTCTCAAGATGATGGCTCATTTGAATGAGTTGGAAGTCCTCGGAGCTGAGATCGATGGTGAAACCCAGGTCGATATCATTCTCCAGTCTCTACCTAGGAGTTTTGAGCAGTTTCTCCTGAACTACAACATGAACAAGAGGTTGTATTCGTTGGCAGAGCTTCTGACAGAACTCCAGGTGGCAGAGGGGCTATTTCGTCAGAGTGCTCAGGCGCATGCTATGGTGACCCAAAAGGTTTCTACTTCTAAGCCGAAAGGCAAGAAGAAGAAGAAACAAACTGGGACAAAGGCAGTGGGAGGAACTCAGGGAGTGAAGAAGCCGAAAGGCAAGTGCTTCACTTGTAAGCAGACTGGACACTGGAAGAAGGACTGCCCCAACCACAAGCAGAACAAAGGTATATCTTTTGGTCTAGTCGTTGAAATATATTTAGCGGTGTTATCTATCGGCACCTGGTGTGTAGATACGGGAGCCACTAATCATGTCTGCAATACTTTGCAGGGGTTCCAGGAAACCAGACGACTGGTTGAGGGGGAGATTACCGTATACTTCGGCGATGCCACGAAGGTGCCGACTGTTGCAGTGGAAGACGTTCATTTATCTTTTGAGAAAAATAAAGTTTTGGTTCTTAAGAATTTCCTTTATGTACCTTTATTTAGAAAGAATTTAATTTCGGTTTCTAAATTATTTATGGATGGATATTCTATTTCTTTTAATGACAGAGTTGTTATAAAAAGGAATAGGGACATTATCTGTTCTGGTGATTTGATAGGAAATTTGTATACACTCGAACCAAAAGCTCCCACGATGCAAATAGAAGTTAATAACTCATCTTCTAACTCCAATAAGAGAAAAGAACCTTCGAAGATGAACCAAACATATCTTTGGCATCTTAGGCTTGGTCATATTAACCTAAGCAGAATTCAAAGGTTGATAGTTGATGGACCTCTAGGTTCATTAGTGGTGGAAGATTTCCCAACCTGTGAATCTTGCTTGGAGGGTAAAATGACCAAGAGGCCTTTTAAGGTCAAGGGGTATAGAGCCAAAGATGTATTAGAATTGGTTCATTCTGATTTGTGTGGTCCTATGTCTATCCAAGCTAGAGATGGTTTTGAGTATTTCGTCTCTTTTATAGACAATTATTCGAGATATGGATACATTTACTTGATGCGCCGCAAGTCTGAATGCTTTGACAAGTTCAAAGAATTCAAAACTGATGCGGAGAAATGTCAAGGTAAAAGTATCAAGACACTACAATCTGATCGTGGTGGTGAGTACCTCTTGGGAGAGTTTAGGAACTACTTATCAGAGGCTGGAATTCAATCCCAATTGTCTGCACCTAGCACACCCCAGCAGAATGGTGTAGCAAAGCGAAAAAATATAACTCTAATGGAGATGGTTAGATCGATGATGAGTTATTCTGAGTTGCCAGATTCGTTATGGGGATATGCTCTAGATACGACGATGTACATTCTGAACTTGGTTCCATCAAAATCAGTGTCTTATACTCCCATAGAATTATGGACTGGGCGAAAGCCCAGTCCAAGACATATTCGAATTTGGGGAGTCCAGCACATGTGCTGAAGGTAGATGCTGGCAAGTTGGAATCTCGTACAGAAGTGCGCATGTTCGTTGGCTATCCTAGAGGAACGAAAGGTGGTTTGTTTTATAGTCCTAGAGATCAAAGGGTGATCGTTAGCACGAACGCCAGATTTCTAGAGGAAGAATATGTGATGAACCACAAGCCCATGAGTAAGATTGTTCTGAAGGAAATAAAAGGGGAAGTCACTTCTTTAGTACCACCGGTACAAGAGGATATACCACAAGTCACTGCACCGCATGTCACAGAGGATACACAGGTGATATCTCGTCGTAGTGGGAGGGTTGTGAGACAACCTGATAGATTCATGTTCTTGGGAGAATCTTCTGATTTGGTCCCTGGCGAACATGAACCAGATCCCTGGACATATGACGAGGCAATCCAAGATAAAGATGCAGCATCTTGGCAAAGTGCAATGAATACTGAGATTGAATCTATGGATTCAAATCAGGTCTGGGAGCTAGTAGAACCACTCGATGGTGTAAAAACTATTGGATGCAAGTGGATCTACAAAAGAAAGAGAGGAATAGATGGGAAGGTTGAGACCTTCAAAGCAAGGCTTGTTGCGAAGGGGTATACTCAGAAAGAGGGTATCGATTATGAGGAGACCTTTTCGTCGGTAGCCATGCTTAAGTCTATCTGGATTCTCTTATGCATTGCAGCTCATATGGATTATGAGGTGTGGCAGATGGATGTCAAGACAGTTTTCCTTAATGGAAGTCTTGAGGAAAACATCTATATGAAGCAACCAGAGGGATTCATTGCGAAGGGCAAAGAGCATCTTGTATATAAGCTTAATCGGTCCATTTATGGATTGAGGCAAGCTTAAAGGTGTTGGAACATCCGATTTGATGAAGTAATCCAGTCTTATGGATTTATTTAAAGTCCGGATGAGTCTTGTGTATACAAGAGATATGACGGAAACGTAGTGGTATTTCTTGTACTATACGTAGATGATATTTTGTTGATTGACAACAATATCAAGGTGTTATCGGACGTAAGGGTATGGTTGTCCAAATAGTTTGATATGAAGGACTTGGAAGAAGTGGAACACATCCTTGGGATCAAGGTTATAAGGGATCGCAGGAAAAGGATGTTGTGCTTATCCCAAGCTTCATACATAGTCACGATTATGGATCGTTTTAGCATGTAAACCTCCAAGAAAGGTTTTCTACCTTTCAAGCATGGAGTTCCTTTATCTAAGGAGATGTGTCATAGAACATCTGAGGAGATAGAGGAGATGAAGGAGGTTCCTTATGCTTCGGCGGTAGGAAGCCTCATGTATGCGATGTTATGTACGAGACCAGATATCTGCTTTGTCGTGGGCATGGCCAGCAGATATCAGAGTAATCCAGGATAGGGACATTGGACTGCGATAAAGCATATATTGAAGTACCTGAGAAGGACTAGGGATTATATGCTGGTTTACCAGGCAGATCAATTACTCCCTATGGGTTACACGAATTTCGACTTCCAATCTGATAGGGATAACAGTAAGTCTACCTCAAGTTTTGTGTTTACTTTGGGAGGTGGAGCCATTGTATGGAGGAGTGTCAAGCAGAAATGTGTGGCGGACTCCACCATGGAAGCTGAGTATATGGCAGCCTCTGAGGCGGCCAAAGAAGTTGTGTGGCTCAGGAACTTCCTGATGGACTTAGATGTGATTCCTGGTTTGCCCAGAACTATCACAATTTATTGTGATAATAGTGGTGCAGTTGCAAATTCGAAGGAACCACGAGCCCATAAGGCTAGTAAACACAGAGCGCAAGTACCACCTGATACGAGAAATCGTAAAGAGAGGAGAAATTGTTGTGGCCAAGATTTCATCGAAGGATAACCTGGCAGATCCTTTCACTAAGGCCCTTCCAGCGAGAGCTTTTGATAGGCATGTGGAGGGAATGGGGATTAGATGTATGGCAGTTTGAGGACAGCATAGTCTTTTAGTATAAGTGGGAGATTGTTGGGATGTATACTGAAAAGTTTATCTTTTATATGAACATCTTTATTTTTGAAATAAGAATCACATGATCATTGTTTGCATATTTTTATGGTTATGCATATTATCTAATACATTACATTGTAGATAACATGGTGTGTGGTGTCACACGGGAGATCATGTTATCGGCTCCTTGTAAAGTATAAGTATAGGCTCACAACCGAGATGGCTTTGGACAAACCATTGGAATGGTTGTAGTGTGATTTGGTATTGATTTGTCTTGACCATAGAATCATACTAGTATACTTTGTGTGTATTAAGCAGGACTGACTTAGAGGTGATTCGATTTATTGCTGACTACATAATCGAATCAGACCTCAGATATTATATTGTACATACTCTTAATCCCGATATAATAACGGACACATATACTTAGTATTCTTTGATTTACCAATGGACGAGATTTATAGATTAAATCGATAGGCTCGGTAAGTTGGGAAATGATATTATTTATATGATGTGCCATTGATTATAGGAGGAAACCGTGTCCTATATATTAGGATGATGATGTCCCCTTGAGGAGCTCATAAGGTTCATCATGTAAACCCTGCAGGTGGACTTGGTCCGGCATGATGAAAAGGATGAGTGGTACTACTCATGGAGTTAGATGTTGATTAATTAATGGTCAGTAAATTAATTAATCGACGGACATTCGAGATCTTAAACACGGGGAGAAAATGTACATATAATATATGGAGCCCATATTAACTTATGGGGGTTGGTGAGGTAGATCAATGATAATCCTTTAGTGGATTAGATTATCATTAATGGATCGGACTTTATGTGTGGTTGATTCATTGGGTGGCCAAGATCCAACTCCTCCTCATGGTCCCTATTGTAGCCTATTAATACCTCATGAAGCCTAGATCCAAAGGATAGAAACAAAACTCTAGATCCAAAGGTAGAGATTAAATCTCTAGATCCGACGGTAGAGATTAAATCTCTAAATCCGACGGTTGAGATTAAATCCCTAGAACCAATGGTGGAGATTAAAACAAGGTTTATCCCTAAACTCTATAAAAGGAGCCTTTAGGGTTGGCGTGGAGAACAATCAAAGGAAGCATAGGAGTTTGGAGTTGGCGGCAAGGCTTGGAGATTAGGGTTTGGGCTTGGCGGCACCAAATAAGGAAAGTCTTTCCTTGTTTTCTTCTTCTCCATTGGTGGCCGGCGCCCATAGAAGCCTTTCCAGCACTTGGCCGGCGTCCAAAGTAACTCTTCTCCTTCTCCTTGGCTGGTGGAATCAAGGCTTAGGGTCCTCCCTTGAAGGTCTTGGCCGGCAACCATCTTTTTCTCCCTTCTCCTTGTTGGCCGGCGGAAAGCAAGTTGCTTGTTGCTTGTTGGTTGGTTGAAAGAAGGAAAAGAGTCTTGTTTCTATTCTTCCTCTTGCTCGGGACGAGCAAGGAAGGAATATTGGTGATCTAGGAGCTTCAACTTTTGGTAGATCATCGCCCACATGACGTTCGAAAGGAGGAAGGTCATATAATAGAAGATCGAGAGGTATATCGATTCTCTATTTTCATTTCTTACATGTTTATATTTGCTTTTCAATTATATGCATGATATATATTCTATTTTGTGGCTAAATATACTTGGACCCCGAACATAAACACAAAAGCCGACGATCTATACATCGTCTATTCCGCGACTACTCGTAGAATAGAGGTTGGTCGCTTGAACAACAAGTTTGTTCATGTGACTACTCTAATCGAATAGCACGACGATGACAAGGTTGCTTGGGCAATCCCTCTTGTCAAGGATAATTTTTTTTTATCCGGGGATGTAGAAGGGGTCGCCATGAACAAACGACCGAGTTGAAGTGGGAAGCGAAGTTTCCCCTCCCAACAAGAAGATAGTGTATGATCCTGCTTGTAGAGTTAGTGGACACATTGGGAGGCTCGATCGTCTATTCTGGAGACTCAAGATGTAAGAGTTTATGATATTGGACAACTACTGGATTTGGTCCTTGATGCGTTCGTTGCCAGCAAATCTCAGTGTAGTAGCACATCACATATGGAGGTGTTATGAAGGGCACATAATATATGTTGACTTATGCATAGAAATACTACACCATGTGGGTCAGGAGATCCAAAAGAGATTGAAGAGGATCCAGAAGAGGATCTAGAAGAGGAGCAATATATGGACTCCATAGTGAATCCTGAAGTCGGCCAACATGAATGTGTCTTAGTTGAGCCTAGAAAGATAGGACCAGTATTTATTACTGTTGTGCTAGTGTGTATCCTAGTAGTAATAATAATCCATCTAGTTTATTAGAGTTGTTTAAGTTATGAGTGAAAAGAATGATATATGTTAACAATTTTTAAAGAGTTTATTATGTTAAGGATTGTGTTGATCGCTAGAGGGGTGGATAACATTTGTCAATTTTGTTTGTGCTTGTCTACAAGATGTTAGTGCGCAATAGAAATGCAAACACAAATAGAAATAAACACAAAACATAAACCACAAACACTACACAATGATTTTATATGGTTCGGAATCCTAATTCTTACTTCATAGCCGAGCTCTAGAGTGAGCCATAGTGATACACACCACCACTAAATCTTCTCTTTCTCGAAAATAATCCGAAGGTGGAGAAACCTCTTACAATGGAATTTATACAAGAAGAATACAACAAAATACAAGTAAAATCCAAATACAAATGCAAAGAACACTTTATAAAAAAGAGATTTTAATCGCTTTACTTTTTTATTACTTTGGGTTTCCTTGAAGGTCTGAAATCACAGCAACAACTTCCCTTCAAACTCTTAGAAATTGGCAGCCTCAAACCTCCTCTGCAACCTCCATTTAAAGTACCACTCGGGCTGATTTTCTGCCTGGTAGTCGACTTGTCTTACTCACCAGTCGACTATCCACTTATCCGTTGTCTCACAATGGACTAATCCATGTCAGATTTTGGCTAATCAATCAACTGTCATGACCCAGCAGTCAACTGCCATAGCCATCAGTCGACTGCCATGGGCCAGTAGTTGACTCCAAAACATTTTGTGCTCTTGTCCACTTAATCCAGTCAACTGCTCAACCCTAGTAGTCGACTGTCAGTGGGCAGTCGACTGGTGCAAGCCACCAATTGACTGCTAGAGCACCAGTCAGCAGTCGAGCCGCACTCGACTACACGACCAGTCAACTGGGTCATAACCCCAGTCGACTGCTCGAGTCTTCTGAGTCCTCCGAGTCCTCCGAGTGCCGAGTACTTGACCAGTCGACTGGTCCATAACCCCAATCGACTGGTAAACCTCAAAATTGAGATTTAACCTAAGTATGATCCCCTCATACTTAACATTTACTCTTAGCCTAGACCTAAACATTCAAGCCACTTCCATCAGCCTCGCGCCTTTGGTTTGAGTCCATGACTTCTCACCCTTGTGCTAGCCTTCAAGTGTTTCCATCGGCCTTGTCATGCTATCGGGTCTACCCTTAGCCTCGACCTAAGCCTTCAAGCCACTTCCATCAGCCTCACGCCCTTGGTTCGAGTCCACGACTCCTCACCCTTGACCCTAGCCTTTAAGTGCTTCCGTCGACTTTGTCATGCTAACAGATCTCCTTTGCTAAGAGGTCGCACCATTGGGACTACTTCCATTGTCAAGTTTCTAAACTTGGAATTTTGCCGCTAAGACTACACACTTGGACTTTCCTTTGCCAAGTCTCCAAACTTGGACTTTCGTTGCCAAGACTACACACTTGGACTTACACTGTCAAGACTACATACTTGGGTTTTTCCTTTGCCAAGAATCTATTCTTGGACTTTTCCATTGCCAAGTATCCATAGTTGAACTTTCCCTTGCCAAGAATTCATTCTTGGACTTCTCCATTGCCAAGTATCCATACTTGAACTTTCCCTTGTCAAGTTTCTAAACTTGCACTTTCACTCAAGTCTTACTCGGGCTTGGTCAACCTTGACTTGAGGTTGATTGCTCCAACAATCTCCCTTATATGACTTTGGATGTCACAAACCATCCATTAGTCATATGTTAAGCGTATTGTCAAACACATGACAAATCTATTGTCAAACATTAAAACACTACTCGAATCCCACTCGAGTTTGGTCAACATTGACTTTAGGACAATTGCACCAATAATCTATCCCTTTTTGATGTTTGACAATACCTTTAAGTTAGGTTATCCCACAAGCCCAACTTGACTCTTCTTATGCCAAGGCATAATGAAGGTTTCCTAACTTAAACCCTTCATTTCTCCCCCTTTAGTATACATCAAAAAGTCTCTCATCTTTCAATGAGATCCTTCATTCCTCATCTTTATCCAAATTAATCTTAGATGTCTTCACTCTTCTTAGTGACAAAATCCTTATCACTAAATGAGAGACAATCTTTCATTCTCCCCTATTAAAAATTCATCCACCATCCCTTGATGAACAAAACTCCTCCTAAAGTCTTACTCTCTCTTGACCATTGCACCAACAATGTCCTTGGAAAGTTTCTAAGCCTATAGGAAATCTAGACAATAAAAAATAAGAGTAAAAGTTCAACCTTGAACTTTAAACTCCTTTAAAATATGATTTTCACCTTAATTAACTCTCCAATTCATTTTCAATGAACATCTCGCCCTTTCAATGCTTGTCCAAGCATATCATAGAGTTAGGAATAGTTAGGGTATTTAGGGATATTGATAATTAGCTAAACAAACTTTATTCAGCTGAATATCAACATCATCAATCGACTGTGTTAGTTAAAAGTCGATTAAAGCCACCACCAATCGAATGGCTACATGCAGCAGTCAACTAGTGTCTGATTTTTTAGAAATCAAACTTTTTAGATAAATTTTAAAAATGTATAAGTAATTATAAGTTATTCAAAAATCTTCAAACTTTATACGCACATTACTTATGTCAAATCATAGTTTGTAGGATCGTGATCCTACACAGGATTGATTTGGGGTCAGGATCGGATCGATCTAGATTGGATTGTAGAATCGTAAAATCCTATCAAAAACTCTTAAATTAATAATTTTACATTTACACAAGAACAATTATAACCATCAAATAGCTACCCCTAAAATTGAAGGGAGTCAATAAAATAAAAAAAAACATAATAAAATGAAAAAAATATACGTAACAAAATTGCATGAAAAATAAATTATCATAATTAAATTACACACTCCAACTTAAAAATATCTAAAACACACACCAAAATATTTTAAATAACTCTACAACTGATTAGCCGTCTAATTATCCATCTATTTCTTTATCTCTTTACAAAAATGAATATGAATGAGAAAATATATAATCATATTAATTTACTTTCCATCGAAATAAAACTATCAAAAAATAATTTATTATTTTCATATCATAATTATAAATTATATTCTCATTTTGTTTCTTTTCCTTTAACTTCATTTTTCTATGAATTAAATTTCTAAAAATCACGATCCAACTTATTTTTTTCCTGTTTTCAATCCAAGACAAACTCACCGCCTTCCTTTCTCATTCCTTTTCCCTTGTATCTTCTAAACTTCATCAGCGGTCTTAAATCAGTTTGCCTATATGTTTCTCGCTATTCCGTTTACTTTGTCCTTTTTTCGCTTATTTTTCTTCATTATTATCTTCTTAAAAGTTGTTTGATTGTTTCGACTTGAAATCGAAGGATTAGGGTGTCGTGGTCAATTTATTTTTGGACATTGGTTTGTTTTTGTGTGTGTAGATTGAAATATTCAGAAAGGGATAACCCGGACTCTCCGAAGGATAGTACATGATTCTGAACGATCCTACCTGTACGATCCTACCGATCCTATATGATTCTATACGATTCTATACTAATTTCTAAATGATCCTATATGATCCCACTGATTTCTGAACAATTCTATGCGATCCTATCGATCCCACGACAAAACCGATCCTATGTGATCTGGGAGCGTTTTGGGATTTCGGATAGTAGGATCGTGCGATCCTACGATCCAGGATCGTGATTTTGCAAACCATGTGTCAAATATTATAGGTGAAAAATAATTTTATATGAAAATACCCATTATTTTCCAAAAATGATACAAACTTCAAAACCATTGAAAACTTCAATGTTTTTGCTCAACTTTATTTCAATATTCTCAATGGTGATTGCTATTAAAAGATAGACTTCACCAAGATTTTCTAAAATGATTTTAAAATGATTTGTAAACCTCATTTTCAATCATGGTCAATGAACTAAGTGTACATGACTTGTATATTAACTTTCCTCATGATTTATTATATAATTGAAAGAGTTTGAGTTTATATTTATGTACTATATAAGCATATGAATCTAACTAATTTTTTTAACATCTCATATGTGTCTAAAGTGTATCAATACACACACATGTCATCTTATAGTTCTTATGATATGTAGATTGGATTTTCCCTAAACTAAGGGTTCATACATTTCTATCTAGGCATATCCATTTGATTCTTTTATCTAGGATATCAAATCAATGTCATTGGTCCTTAAATTTCAAATTAATAACCTTAATGCATGAATTATGATCATGACATATATTGATTGCATAAATTGAAATATTGCCAATGATACATGATGTCATAATATAATAAACATAACTTAAGTATTAATCATGACATATTTTAATTATTCATGTGAAACATGATGTCATGACATGATATATGACAAATAAAGCATGATAAATTTTATAATATGAAGATATATAAATACCTAAGTCTTAAACTTAATTGTCATTTGCTAGGATTATATCAACTTGCCATAATGACACCCAAATCCCTCAAGTGTGCCAAAAACCCAAAATGACACACTCTTGATTCTAATTTAATTGTGTCAATTTTGATAAACTTTTCAAACATCCATAATTTCTATTGGCACATCCTAAAATCTTTTAGGATTATAATTCCAAATTCATTTTCAAAGTATCACTATACCTCGAAAATGCTCTAAGTGACAACTCTACTATGGTTAGATAACTACTCTTCCATTTTAAGTTGACACACCCTAAATCCATTTAGTGTAAAGGAATCACACTCCTAGGAACCCAATACCTATTGGAGCTCTTTAGGTTTACTAGGTAGTCACTAGGGATAACTTCACTTGCTACCTTCCTAATTACTCTCCTAGGCTTGGAAGCCTTAGTCATTTTGGTCTCTTTAAGATTAATCCTAGGGATATCTTCCCTTGTAACCTTCTTAGTGACTTTTCTAGACTTCTTTGAAGCCTTGGCGCTTTACTTTTTGGTTGCTTTGGGATGCCTTGAAGGTATGAAATCATAGTAGCAACTTCCCTTCAAACCCTTAGAAATCGAGAGCCTCAAACCTCCTCCGTAGCCTCTAGTTAAAGCACCGCTTGAGCTGATTTTCCGCTTGCCAGTAGATTGGCCTTATCCACCAATCGACTACTCACTTATCCGTTGTCTCACAATGGACTAATACATGTCAGATTTTGATCGATCAATCGACTGTCCTGCCCCGACAATCGACTGTCATAGTCATCAGTCGACAACCATGGGCCAACATTCGACTCCAAAATATTCTATGCTCTTGTCCACTTAATTCACTCGACTGATGAACTCTAGCAATCGATTGCCAATGGGCAATCGATTGGTGCAAGCTACCAGTCGACTGCTATAGCACTAATCAACAGTCGAGCCAAAGTTGACTACTTGACCAATGGACTGGATCATAACCCCAGTTGACTGCTCGAGTCTTCTGAGCCCTCCGAGTGTCGAGCACTCGATCAGTCGACTGAGTCATAACCACAATCGACTAGTAAATCTCAAATTTGAGGTTTAACTCAAGTGATCCCCTCATACTTGACACTTACTCTTAGCCTAAACCTAAGCCTTCAAGATACTTCCATCATCCTCGCACCTTTAGTTCAAGTTCATGACTCTTCGCCCCTGCGCTAACTTTCAAGTGCTTCCATCAGCCTTGTCATGCTATCAGATCTACCCTTAGCCTCGATCTAAGTCTTCAAGTCACTTCCATCATCCTCATACCCTTGGTTCGAGTCAACGACTCATCACCCTTGGCACTAGCCTTCAAGTGCTTCCATCGGCTTTGTCATGCTAACGGACCTCCTTTGCTAAGAGGTCGCGCCTCCGAAACTTCCATTACCAAGTCTCCAAACTTGAATTTTCACCTCCAAGACTACACACTTGGACTTACACGACCAAAACAACACACTTGGACTTTCTTTTTCCAAATATCCAAACTTGGACTTTCACCACCAAGACTACACACTTGGACTTACACGATTAGGACTACACTTGAACTTTTCCTTTGCCAAAGAATCCATTCTTGGAATTCTCCATTGACAAGTATCCATATTTGGACTTTCCCTTGCCAAGAATTCATTCTTGGACTCTCCATTGCCAAGTATCCATACTTGGACTTTTTCTTGCCAAGTCTCCAAACTTGGACTTTCACTTGAGTCTTACTCGAGCTTGGTCAACCTTGATATGAGGTTGATTGCTCTAACAATCTCCCTCATATGACCTTGGATGTCACAAACCATCCATTAGTCATATGTAAGATACGGAATATATATATATATATCCCTTAATAAGTAAGAGATTATCTTGTGGAATTTTTAGGAATTTTCAAAAAAATTTTGGGATTTAAATGGAGTTCATACGGTTAGTCTTAGGTCAACTTGAGCTAGTTTAAGCTTGACATGGGTTAGCCTAACCACAAGCTGAACCCCATTGGACTACCTTTAAAAGGGCCGAGCCAACCCATATCCGCTAACCCGATTTCTTGTTCTCCCTTCTCATCGCGATTTCGCTTCTCTTCTCCCGATCGGTGCCGTCTTCCACATCTCTCCCGATCATTTCTACCCTTTTTGATCGTGCCGGCCACGTACGCGATCGTCGACGACTGCCCTAGTTCCGTCAGCTGCTTGCTCCGATTTGCTCTGCCGACAGCTTGCGATGGTTTTGCGGAGTTGTCGATCTCTTCCTATCCATCGCCGACGCCTCCTCATTCCCGATCGCGTCTACCCTGTGCTCTCACTCGTCGCTGCCGGAGTTCTCTAGCGCTGGCCACGCAAGAGTTCTTCCCTTCTAGCCGATAGTCTGTTTTCTCCCATTCGTGCAGCTTTGCTTTTCCCTGTTTCGTCACCGCGGCTCATCTCTTCTGACGATCTGCCACCGTCGACGCTCGAGCCAGTCGATCTCCATCGCAACTAGACACGTCGGCTTGTCTCCGGTGACTTCTTTTTCTACCACTTCTTCGGATTCCGGGAGCTGGATTTGCCACCATCACCATCGGCAGCAACTCGCCACTACCGTCGCTTCTTCTTGTCGCCGGATCTTCTTACGGATGGTCAGTCGGTGAGATTAGCAGTGGCAAGATCCGTGTTGCTGCCGTGTCACTCTTCCGCCACAGCTCAGATCGGTTATAGGATTTTCTTCGTGTGAGCTTGATTCAGCAATGGTCGTTGGTGGCTCGATCAGAAGACTAGAGATTTCTCTGGAAATTCCAGATCCATTGCGAGATGAGGTGGATGAATGCTACTCTTGTAGCTCAACGGCAGGCTAATGGATTTGAAGATGTGTGGGTGATGGTAAGCAAGGTAAGCATAGAGTTGGGTTAAATTACAGTTGTTGTGTGATAATTATAGCTGATTGTAGGTAATGAGGATGATCTGAGTTATGTTTTGCTTGACTTAACTGGTTGATGTAGATCTAATACCTATATTTGGATTTGGGCAACTGTGATTAAAGTTGCACTAGGTGAGTTATGGGATAAGGTATTCTTTCAGATAAGCTATGGGATTGATGCGGTGTAAGGTAAGTCTAGATTTGGATGTTTATGGATTTATACCATTGGTTGTTTTGTTTATCTGATATGGTGGTTGGCTGGTGATGCAATATATGGATAGATGTGAAGGCTTGATTAGGATAATTGGATAACTAGATCACTCTAGTTGATCAGGATACGGAGTCGATGTAGGATTCGATTCGATCATTCATTGTGTAATAGAACTTAATCATAGTTTGCTATTATGTGCAGGTTTGGGATACGAAGCAGGTCCACGGCCGTGAGGATTATTTCGAGTTTGGTATCAGGTGGGTAATATCTACCCTGGTCAGGTAGTTTGATCTGAATCTGGTGCATGAATTTGAACTTATGCTATTACTTTGATCTTAGATCCACTCTTATTTAATCATATGCTTGTACTGCCTTGACCTTTGAGATATATTACTGTTACTTCATTGATTATCTAGCACGGATAGGAACTATAAACCCTATTATGTGTTAGCTGATGGATGTTCAGTAAGTACAGGTGGTTAGGGTTATCTTTGTGACCTCAGATTGGGTTACTATGTTACATCACTAGGGTTAGGTGATGGATTAGATTATGGAGTCGATTGTTGTATTGTATACTTATTAATTGTGCATCTATGGTGGATCTAGTTTTCTGTGCATAGATAAGGGTGTGGTGGTCAGTATATGGCTAAGGACTAGGGGTCCTAGCATGATGGTATATCCATTATAGATTGTGTACCTGTGTATGGTTATATGGACGGTCGATAGTATCTCGCTACTGACTAGAGGTCTTAGCGTGATTGACTGTCAGATATGTATGACTCTTTGTGTGATAGAGAGAGTCTTGTGAATTGTAGTCCTTGCATAGTTGACTTTTGGTTGACTAGGACTCTCCGTGGGATAGGGAGTGTAGCGAGGATACATGTATGGAGTTATGCATCATTACATTGCATGCATGTTGTTGACTGGGTCTCCTTTGTGGTTGAGATGGGTCGTCAGTCATCCTGCCTCCCCAGCCACTCGGGGTAGTGGTAGCAGGGTTGAGGGCAGAGCATTGGATGTGTCGCGCCTGGCCACTATAGACGGTGGTAGCTGGAGTGGCGTGTAGCTTGTCCTATCGTGCAGCACTCGGGCACTCATGGATAGTTGTAGTTAGAGTCGCTTGCAGCAGGGACCCCTAGGGTAGCATATAGCTCTATGACGGCTAGCTAGTATTTCATACTACCCAACTCGATCACTCGAGAGTGGTGGCGGTTGGAGTCGGGATAGTAGTCATGTTGTGCCACCCTGGCCACTCTGGGGTCATGGTTGGATGGGTCCGCAGACATGGCTATGCATATGCATTGCTGATATATATGTATGCATGTATTTGATATATGTTTTACATATGCCTGTGAGATGTTGCATTTGATTGAGATATGATTGTTGCATATGTTTGTACACCATGATACATGTCATTTGCATATTATATACTGTTGTGTTGAGCATGATATATGTGTTGGTCCAGACTATTGTATGTATTTGATTAGCGTCATGTCATAGTATGGTATGGACCGGGATGTTATTACAGGTGATTATATATTGTTCATATGTCTGAGTGTTGGTCAGGTATGGGATTGACTTTGTACGTTATATGGGTTATGTTATTGTATATCTATTCAGGATGATATAGCTTATGGTGTTGCAGACCGTCAGGTACGTTGGTACGTTACTTCATGTTCAGTTGATCAATTTAGTATTTACATTGAATATGACTATACTGTGGTTACTTGTTATTAGATTTGGATAGGACTGTATGTCTATTGGATTCATGCTATATACCTGTAGATTTTCACATGTATACTTGTAGATCTCATTATCCTATATGTTGTTTATGCACTTTCTATATATTACTTCTGAGTTTATACTCACCACCCCGGACCTTGAGTTTCCTGTCGCCCAGGTAACAGGTAGAAGATTCCTTGGATGTTCGAAGCTCTGCTAGCTAATCCCATCTCACACTGAACGGATGGATGTGTATTCTGTATTGTTGTATTCTTGTGGAGTGTCGTTTTGGGATTTTACCCTGTATCATTTCCGTATTTGTGATATACGGATGTGTTGTATGTATTTGGACTTTGATGTGGTTTCTATTATGTTTCTTGTTGTGTCAAGTCACTCCGGAGTGCACAGTTGGATCTTTGTATCTTGTTTTATCTGTCAGTATGTTTCCGCGGTGTTTGGTATGTTGATATCTTTATATTATATTGTTGTTGTGGGCCTACAAGCCTTGTATTAACCCGAAATGTTGTCACGTACAGGGGAGATGTCGTCCATTTTCTTTTCGGCATGGCATACTCTCAGGACGTGACAATTTTATTTGTAAGATACGAAAAAAAAAAAATTTAAATTTAACCCTTTAATTAATTGGGTTTGATTAGTGGATTAATTGAGCTTAATTAGTGGGCTAATGAGGTGGATTAGCTAGTTGGATTGAGTCCATTGGACTGGTTTCGGATTGGGCTGAAATTGGGCTAAAACCTGTTGGGCTTGAAATGGGCTTGGACTAGATGGCTGAACTTGGATTGGACCTGAACCAGTTTGGGTTAATAGATTGGGTTGACCCGATCCGACCCGTTTTCATCCTTTTCTTTTCCCAGCCATAACTTCTCCCTCAAATCGCGATTTCTTCCCTCTTCTCCTTGGTCTTTCCCCGATTCTTCTTCCTCACCATCGCCGACGGCTCCCTCTTGATCTCGACGGCGGCACCTCTTCTTCTCTCCGATGTCGAGCTCTTGCATGAGGTTTGCTCAGCTCGGCGTCGCTCTCTTCTTCCACCACTTCGTCGTCAGAGATCTCAGTCGCTCAGCCGCTACCGCCTTCGATGCCAGCTCTCCGTCGCCTCTCCCTCTCGATCTCGGCGGCAATGAGCTCCTCTAGCCATCGGGTTTGTTTCAGCACATGGGGCAATCTCTGCAACCACCGAACCAACTCCTCCGATCGCCTTGATCGGCCGCTCTGCCCTTTCCCCTGTTCATTGTCGCAGCTCACCTATGTTGACGATTTGCCACCGTCGATGCCGAGCTAGTCGATCTCCGCCCGATGCTGCCTTATCACCACTATCGGAGCTCCCTGTCATCAGCCCGGTCGGAGTTGTTGTTGACTGATTTCTGTCGTCTACCTATTCCGATCGAGGTGGATTGCCATTGTCAACAGTTTCTCTTCGATTTCAGCCGCTGCAGGATGGATCTACCATCGCCGTCGCTTAGGCAAGAGTTTCTTATTCAGTGATGGTTCTTTTGGCTTTTGATCTCTGCTGTGTCAGCTCCTCTGCTTGTGCATCACCGCAGTCATGCAGGCGACATCGCCTTTCATTACTACCCTCTGCACCAGTATTTTTGGCCTACCTTAAGCCGTGGTAGTGGCCTATGAGCGATGGTTGTTGATCCCGTGAATCCGAGCATTTCCTTGTCGCAATTGCAGCTCCACCGTCGGTTACCCCACTAGCTATTGTCCTCGGAGTCATTGTTAGTCGCCATTAACATGATCCTATGGAGCAAAGAATGGGGGTAAGTGCTTGATCCATTTTTTTTAGATCAGAGGAGTTAGATGTGTGAGCCTGCTGTGGATTCTTAATTTGTAGGTAAAAAATAGAATCAGAGCACAGGTTGCGATGGAATAAGTTGATCCTTCCAGTTTTGAAACTTCAATTGTTGGATCCAAAGGTTGAGTAACTGAGATTGAATTTGGTAAGTCAAGATCTGAATGTTATTGATGTATACCGGTATTGTTAGTCAATTGATATGTGCAGATTGGATTTTTCCCTTAAATAGATCAAGATGTTTTGCAACGGAAGCTAAGCTAGGTAAGTCGATTTGGGATTTGATACCATTATTGGACTTATGATAGTACTTGTCAATGTTGCATGTTGATCGCAAGACTTTAATTAGTGATGATGCTATAGCTACGGACGGCCGATGCATGAGCTACATATAATGCAGGGTAATATCTACCCGGTCCTGTAGAGTTTCGATCAAATTCGATCTTGGATTTATGTTTATACTGTTTACCTTAAATCCACTCTTATTTAATCCTTATGCTTTCTTGCCTTGACCTTTGAGATATATACTCTGTTACTCATTGATTATCTAGCACGGATAGGAACTATAAACCCTATTACGTATTAGCTGATGGATGTCCAGTAAGTACAAGTGGTTAGGTTTATCTTTGTGACTTCAGATTGAGTTACTGTCTTACATCACTAGGGTTAGGTGATGGTTTGGATTATGGAGCCGATTGTTATATCATATCCGTATTAGTGGTGCATTTATGGTGGATCTAGTTGTCTGTGCATAGATAAGTGTATGGTTGTCAGTATGTGACCATGGACTAGAGGTCCTAGCACGATGGTATATCCATTATGGATTGTGTGCCTGTGTATGGTTATATGGACGGTCGATTGTATATCACTACTGACTAGAGGTCTTAGCGTGGTTGACTGTCAGATGAGTATGACTCTTTATGCGATAGAGAGAGTCTTGTGGATTGTAGTCCTTGCATAGTTGACTTTTAGTTGACCAGGACTCCCCGTGGGATAGGGAGTGTCGCTAGGATACATGTATGGAGCTATGCATCATTACATTTGCATGCATCTTTGACGAGGTCTCCCTTGTGGATGAGGCAGGTGCGTCATCATCTACCTCCTCGGCCACTCGGGGTAGTGGTAGCAGGGTTGAGGGCAGAGCATTGGATGTGCCGCGCTCGGCCACTATGGATGGTGGTAGCTGGAGATGCGCACCTGGCCACTGTGTAGAGTGGTGTTAGCACTCGCCCACTATAGACGGTGGTTGTGTGAGGTGCAGTTGTCCTGTGTGCGGCATTTGTCTACTCATGGATAGGGACAGTGTGGCTTGCAGCAGGGGCCCCTAGGAGTAGTTAGCTTTTTTCGCTTATACGCTACTCAGTCATACTACCCAACTCGGCCACTCGAGAGTGGTGGCAGCTGAAGTCGGGCTAGTTGTCATTTATCGTGCCACCCTGGCCACTCTGGGGTCGTGGTTGGGAGGTCCATGACATGACCATGCATATGCATTGCTGATATATATGTATGCATGTATTTGATATATGTTTTACATATGCCTGTGAGATGCTGCATTTGATTGAGCTATGATTGTTGCACATGCTTGTACATCATGATACATGTCATTTGCATTTTATTTACTGCTATGTGTTGAGCATGATACATGCGTTGATTCAGACTGTTATATGCATTTGATTAGCATCATGTCATTGTGTGGTACGGACCGGGTTATTATACAGGTGATCATATACTGTTCATATGTCTGAGTATTGGTCAGGTATGGGATTGACCTGGTACGTTATATGGTTATGTTATAGTATACCTGTTCAGGATGATCTAGCATATGGCGTTACAGACCGTCAGGTACGTTGGTACATTACTTTATGTTCAGTTGATTAGTTTAGTATATACACTGAGTATGACTTTACTGTAGTTACTTGTTATTAGATTTGGATATGACTGTATGTCTATTGGACTCATGCTGTATACCTGTAGATCTTCACATGTATACTTGTAGATATATCCTTATATGTTGTTCATGCACTTTATATATATTACCTATGAGTTTATACTCACCACCCCGGGACCCTGGGCTTCCTGTCACCCAGATAACAGGTAGAAGATTCCTTGGACGTTCGGAGCTCCACCAGCTGATCCCATCTCACACCGGACGAATGGATATGTTTTCCGTGTTGTTGTATCCTTACGGATTATTGGTTTGGGTTTTTAGCTGTATTGTTTCCGTATCTGTGATATACGGACATATTGTATGTATTTGGTCTTTGATTCGATTTCTGTTATGATTCTTGTCGTGTCAAGTCACTCCGGAGTGCACAGTTGGTCTTTGTATCTTGTTGATCTGTTTGAATTGTTTCCACTGTGTTTAGTATGTTTGATATGTTGATATCTGTGTATATCATATTGTTGTTGTGGGCCTACGGGCCTTGTATTAACCCGATATGTTTCCACGTACAGGGGAGATGCCGTCCGTTTGCTTTTCGGCACGGCATACTCCCGGGGCGTGACAATTTTATTGGTATCAGAGCCCTAGGTTGCGAAGTCTACTTTCGGATTTTATTTCGTTCGGACATCGAGTTTTGCTTTACTCGGTCTTGGTTTTGTGAGTTCTGGGATCTGGCTGTTGCGGACATCTCCGAGCTACAAGGATTAAGGTATGTTAACTGTTATTACATATTCTTCTGTTGGCTATGCATTTAGTTGCTTATAACAATGCATGACTTGTAGTATGTTAATCAGTATTCGTAACCGTGGTTTGAGTTGACCACGGGAACGATATGTTGAGGTTATTAGACATGTACCTGCTATCGAAAAGGTAATTACCTTTGAGAGTCGACTGATACCGAGTCGAAAAGCAGGGGTTAGTAGTCACATTTTTTGTATGGAGATCTAGGATTACGGTCCTAAGGATTTTCATTAATTATGTTAGTCAAATCATTACCTTTGGGGTAATGGACTAAGCGAGTATACTATTACTGATTCAGATAGTAGAAAATTTATTTGATAATATTCATGGGGATTTTGATCCTCGGACTGATCGTTCTAGGTTGTATAACATTGGGAGTACTTTTGGAGTACTTGACTCGGGTTATACGAAGATAGTAGTGTTAGTGGAATATCATTATCCGGATCTAGCCGGTAGTTGGTAGAAGAAATGGTAAGTAACCTACGGGAAATAATGTATCACTTGGTCACAGTTCAGTGATGTTGTGAGATAGTATTTCCCCACGTCATCTTCTTTGACTCATTGTCAGGGAATTCTTGGGCATCGAGTAGGGTGATCGTTTGGTTACGAAGGTACCATGCAGAGTCGCTAGACTTGCGAGGGTTACGACCACCTAATAACTCGAGAATGTGATCGATATGTCTTAAGCCACCTACGGTTTACCGGTTGACATCTTGATCAGGATGTTTGGATCTCCTACTAGATCCTACCGGAAGTGCATAGACCGAGTCATGTGTATAGAAATGACTCCGTAGCAAGTGTTTTAAGAGTTGAAGATTTGATAAGCAGATATTGCAAGTCAAATTATTGGAATCAGAAGTCTCCGAATGTTGGATAAAAAGGAGCAAGATTAAAGTCATGAGTCATGAGCTACTATTGGAGAGTTTTCCGATCATAGAAGACCGATTGCAGATTGTCAGTAGCTTCTCATGTTTATCAGTGAACTCAGAGGAGAGACTCCGAAGGGAGATTATGTATGTGCAGTGCGGGTTACGACTGTAGGGGATCGAACGGTCGGCTAGAGGGGGGTGAATAGCCCTCGTACGATGGATGTCGTAATTTGTTCGTTCGTCGTACATGCTCGTCTACAATTGTCGTTAATGCGCAATGGAAACAATAAAACAATAATAATACTAACGACAAATAAGCACACGTAAACACACACGATATACGTGGTTCGGAACCGAATGGTTCCTACTCCACGGGCGAGCTCCTCGAGCTCTAGTTATGCGCACGACACTAACTATAACACTCCTTTTCGACTACACGTCGGAGGTGGAGAAACCTCTCACAAGCAATTACACTAAGTAATGAAATACAAGCAATACAAAGACAAATACGAAATACACGTAAAGAACACTTTACAACGCTTGCTTTGAATCCTTTGCTTGTTGCTTGCTTTAGATGGCTCTTGAAGGTCTGGAATGCAGGAATTCCTCCAATAAGCTTCACAAAGGCTTGGCGAAATCCTCCTACTCGTGCTCCATTTATAACCTGTATCAAAATGTTTCGCGCTGCGATCATTGCCAAAAGGCCCGATCATTGCCCCACGTACCGTTGTCTCACAAGCGGCGGATCCACGTCGGACAAGTTCCAGCGGATCACCTACCCGGTCGTGATGATGCCCATCGATCGGGGTGACTCCAAGTCATTGCTCGATCGGCTACGGGCGTTTGTGCTAGCGACACTCCCATCGATCATTGCCATCCCTCGGCGGTATTGCGCCGATGTCGATCGCCATGTCCATGGCGGTCGGAACACAAAACCCTAGCCTTACACCAGTCGAACTCTAGTCGACTTGGATCAGGCGAACCGGCACCTATGCCAGTCGATGTCGAACAAGACCTCAAACATAACGATGTTTGAGCCTCCGACACTCAGTCTTAGCCACTTGGCCAAGTCCACCTTATCCCTCATGGAGTTCCCCACCAAAGCTCTCTTCCCTCGGCCTACGTCCCTCGGATGCGCCAAGCGCACGGCTTCGCAACGCCATCCTTCGCATCTCATGCCCTAGAAGTATGCTTCCCTTTGGGCTCACTCCATTCGCTCCCCGTCCGGCGGTCCCTCGGATGCACCAAGCGCACGGCTTTGCAATGCCATCCTTCACCGACTCAAGGACCCCGAGCCTAGTGAACTTACCAAGTCCTCAAGACTTCCCAAATGCACCAAGCACACGGCTTCGCAATGCTTTGGACTTCCACACCAAGCTCCATGCTTGGATTTTCCATGTCAACCCCATGTTGGACTTTCCCACACCAAGCTCCATGCTTGGATTTTCCATGCCAACCCCATGTTGGACTTTCCCACACCAAGCTTCATGCTTGGATTTTCCATGCCAACCCATGTTGGACTTTCCCATGACAATCTCATGTCATGAGTTTTGTCTATCATCAAAATACCATCAAGGTACTGCTGGGCCGATTGCACCAACAATCTCCCCCTTTTTGATGATTTCCAAAACTACCATCTCAAGTCTACCAATTCTCCCATATTGGCAATTCTCATATCCCAATGAGAATTCCAACGAACCTTAATTGGTAACTTGGTAACTTGGTAACTTCTCCCCCTTTTTGACATTACATCAAAAAGGTCCTCCCCAAGGGTATGAATGTCTCATATCCCAATGAGATCTTACAATCTCTCTCTTGGAGGAACACATGCCTACAATCTTTCTAGTGATCCCATATCACTTAAAGAGAGGCAACCCAATTTTCCTCCCATGAGGAAATACACATCCATCTTCCCATGATGGATACCTCCCCCTAGAGGCTTGCTCCCCCTTGACCATTGCACCAACAATGTCCTTGGAGAGTCCCTAAGCCAATAGGAACATTAACCAAATCAAAATTAAGGCAAAGTTCAACAATGAACTCTTTTCCACCTTAAAATTGATACTCACCCTCAACCCAACTCCTAATCCATATCCAATGGATTTCCACCTTCTCTAATGCTCTCCCAAGCATATCCTAGGGTTATGAGTGGTTAGGGGACCTTAACCTAGCTGAACATGGGCCTAACCAACAAGATTTACCCGAAATCAGCTTGCGGTCGTGAAATCGAATCGATTATGCCACTCATCGATCATTGCCGGATCCATGGCGATCATTGATCTTACATTCAGATTTGACATTTCAAAAATGGATTTCCGAAATCCATAAGTAAATATACGTAATTTTAAAAATCTCGAAAATGCATACGTATAATACTTATCCTAAACACTATGGGTGAAAAATATTGGAAAATTATTTTACCCACTAAATTAGGAGATTGATACAAAGTTCAAAAGTTTAGAAAAGCTTCAATAAAGAGCCCTCTTTGTATCATCTCATTCAATGGTGATAGCTATCAAAAGATAGACTTCACCAAGGTTTTTCAAAATGTTTTCAACATGTTTTTCAAACCTTTATTTTTTTTTTCCTAAACATCTCACCAATATCTAGATGTGCAAAACACATATAAGTCAAATTTTTGTGAGATGTGGGTTTTTATTTTGTTTATGTTCTCATGCATATTTCTAAGGCAATATTCTTTGATTCCCATCAAATCATGCCATAGTCCTTAACTCCATTTTAATTCATGCATGATGTGATTATGGCATAGATATGATATAGATAAAAACATATGCCAATATCATGATGTCATGGCATGTGAATGAAACTTAAGCATACATGACATCTAAACATAAATCTAAACATGATCATGACATTTTATAGATAAAAATGAAAATGATGTCATGACATGGCAAGGCAAATAAAGCATGACAAGTAAAATATACTAAGGTATAGAATACCTAAGTGTTAAAATTAATTTGCCATTTCTAGGAATTAAATACACTTTGCCTTAAACCATTCATTTCCCTAGTGTGCCAAAAACCCAAAATGGCACACCAATGCCTCTATGACCTAATTGTGCCAATTTAAATTATTTTAAACTTCTCAAGCATATTGGCACATCCTAATGTGTCAACTCTACTATGGTTAGGTTAACTACCCATCCACTTAGGGTTGACACACCCTAACCCATTTAGCGTGAATCGATCACGCTTTTAGGAACCCAATATCTATTGGAGCTCCTTGGGTTAACAAGGTATTCTCTAGGGATAACTTCCCTAGATACCTTCCTAATGACCCTTTTAGGCTTTGAAGCCATAGTCTTTTGGGTCTTTCCTAGGTCAACTCTAGAGGTGACTCCTCCATTGACCTTCTTAGTGGCTACATTTGATTTCTTTGAGGTGTTAGCCACTAAACACATACCATGGCTAGACTTAGGGATGACTTCCCTATTAGCCTTGGTTTTCCTAGACCTAGATGTGGTTCCATAATTAAATGGAACATTATGGTAGGAAATAGGTTTGTGACCCAAACCTTCCTTGCCCTTAGATATTTCTTGCTTTCGAGGTCTTGACTTTTGGACATTTGACCCCTTAACCAAATTTGATATTATTTCTAGGGTCTTCTCCAATTTTTCTAGCCTTAACCTCAAGGCTTGGTTTTCTAGCTCTAATTTCCTCAATTTTGAATTTTCATTAGATTTTTGAGGAATGATTTTCTTTTTAGGCATGTGCCTAGATTTCTTGGGATTAACACCCAAGTTTTCTTCTACTCTCCTAATTGACTCCCTAGGCAAGATATTTCTAGAGTTATGAGTCCTAGGTTTGACTTTAGTCATATGAACATGCTTGGCACCTAAGCAATACACCTTATTATTTCTCCTAGCATGCTTTTCATTTATAATTGCAAGAGAACTAAAATAATTTTTAGCATGCTTTTTAACTCTAGGAATTAAAGGTGCATTAACTAAATGTACCTTAGGGTTAGCTTTAGGAGCTCCCCCTACATGAGTTGCACTTTCTTGCCCTTTCTTCCTCCCCCTAGGGCATTGGCTTCGGTAGTGTCCCTTTTGATTGCATTTGAAGCACACAATGTGCTCTTTGCTCTTGATTTTGGGAACACCGGCATCCTTTGACTTTGGGTTGACTTTCGGTCTTGATGCCTTTTCCTTAGCCAATTTAGGGCATTTGCTTTTGTAATGCCCTTTCTCCCTACACTCAAAACAAATAATATAATCTTTACGATTAATTATAATACATGAGTCACCTAGGGAGTTGGTGGAAGCCTCTTCATGATCTTCACTTCTCCCGGATGTGGATGCTTCTTGTTCTTGCTCCGGGATGGAAGATTGCCTCTCCTCCCCCTCAATGCTAGAGGTGGAGGTCTCCACCAAATCATCAACATCTTCAAATGTTGTGGGTTCTTCTTCGGCATTCTCCTCTTCTTGTGCCGATTGGGAATTTTCTTGGAATTTCATTACCTTATTCCATAATTCCCTTGCATCCCTATAATCACCCAATCTAGACCAAATAGTGTTAGGTAACAAATCACTAATCAACTTGATTACCTTGAGATTTGTCTTGAAGTCTTTGATTTGGTCTTGGGTCCATTTTGACTTCTCAATTGGCTTGTTGTGTTTGTCCCTAGACATCTCAAAACCGTTTTCTATAATAATCATAAAATCAAAATCGGTTTCGAGATATACCTCCATCCGTTTCCTCCACCAAGAAAAATCTCCATCGAATTTTGGTGGATGGATGAAGCCGGCCATCTTGTAGTGCTCTCGCGGCGGTTAGTCCTTGAAGAGCGACCTCGGCTCTGATACCACTTGTAGGGGATCGATACGGCCGGCTAGAGGGGGGTGAATAGCCCTCGTACGATGGATGTCGTAATTCGTTCGTTCGTCGTACGTGCTCGTCTACAATTGTCGTTAATGCGCAGCGGAAACAATAAAACAATAATAATACTAACAACAAATAAGCACACGCAAACACACACGATATACGTGGTTCGGAACCGAATGGTTCCTACTCCTGGCGAGCTCCTCGAGCTCTAGTTATGCGCACGACACTAACTATAACACTCCTTTTCGACTACACGTCGGAGGTGGAGAAACCTCTCACAAGCAATTACACTAAGTAATGAAATACAAGCAATACAAAGACAAATACGAAATACACGTAAAGAACACTGTACAACGCTTGCTTTGAATCCTTTGCTTGTTGCTTGCTTTAGATGGCTCTTGAAGGTCTGGAATGCAGTAGCAATTCCCCTCCAATAGCTTCACAAAAGGCTTGGCGAAATCCTCCAACTCGTGCTCCATTTATAACCTGCAACAAGTTTTGCGCTAGCGATCGACGCCAAAAGGCCCCCGATCGCTCGTAGCGTTGTCTCACAACGGCCAGATCCACGTCGGACAAGTTCCAACGGATCACCTACCAGTCGATTGATGATGCCCATCAGTCGTGGTGACCAAATCGATCGCCCGATCGGCTCACGGAGCGTCGTGCTCGCGACACTCCCATCGATCATTGCCATCCCTCGGGTGATCGGCTAGCTCAACGCTCGATCGACTACCATGTCCATGGCAGTCGACTGCCAAGCACAAAACCCTAGCCTTACACCAGTCGAACTCTAGTCGACTTGGATCAGTCGAACCGGCACCTATGTCAGTCGACTGATGTTGGGCAAGACCTCAAACATAACGATGTTTGAGCCTCCGACACTCAGTCTTAGCCACTTGGCCAAATCCACCTTATCCCTCATGGAGTTCCCCACCAAAGCTCTCTTCCCTCGGGCTACGTCCCTCGGATGCGCCAAGCGCACGGCTTCGCAACGCCATCCTTCGCGTCTCATGCCCTAGAAGTATGCTTCCCTTTGGGCTCACTCCATTCGCTCCCTGTCCGGCGGTCCCTCGGATGCACCAAGCGCACGGCTTTGCAATGCCATCCTTCACCGACTCAAGGACCCCGAGCCTAGTGAACTTACCAAGTCCTCAAGACTTCCCAAATGCACCAAGCACATGGCTTCGCAATGCTTTGGACTTCCACACCAAGCTCCATGCTTGGATTTTCCATGCCAACCCCATGTTGGACTTTCCCACACCAAGCTTCATGCTTGGATTTTCCATGCCAACCCCATGTTGGACTTTCCCACACCAAGCTCCATGCTTGGATTTTCCATGTCAACTCATGTTGGACTTTCCCATGACAATCCCATGTCATGAGTTTTGTCTATCATCAAAATACCATCAAGGTACTGCTGGGCCGATTGCACCAACAACGACGAGACACAGAGTCAGATTATTCGATGGACCATTGTATCTGTTTCTACTATAAGCAGCCGGTATCTACGAGGAGAGTATGGATTTTGAAGACTCAGTTGAAGACTATGGATGATGCTTTCGAGCGGACGATCCACAACCTCGAAAGCCGAGATTATTACAGAAGATTAGGTTATCACATCAGCAGCGATCTACTACCCCAGATATAGTTGGAGTTCTTTGATACTTTCATCTGGAAGAAGTAAGTTACTCAGCAGTATCAGCCGAAGACATCTTAGAAGATTCAGACATGCAGACAACAATTGTTACCTTCCCAGACGACAGCAACTGTTACTTTTCCAGACATGGTTATGCGTTATACAGAGGAGGGATTTTACGATGATGGTCGTATCTACACAGTATTCTCCAGTTGCAGCTATACCTTTCACAGAGATGGAACGTGCTATGTTGTTGACAGTTCTTCAGTATTATACAGCCGGATGTGTACCCTTGCCAGTACAACAGTGTTTACCATCTCCATTGCAGTTGTTTCAGTTTGTACCTCAGTTCCAGCAGTTGATTTCAGTTCCTCCATAATAGTCTTTGCATCTACATGAGCTCAGCCGTCCAGAACAGATGTTGGACAAGTTTACATGATTACTCAAGAAGAAGTATAGAAGACCGAAGGATCGGTCCTTCGGGGTATTACTTTAGATTATCCTATTTGCGGATATATCGAGAGATACTAGTAATTTATAGGTATCTTTGTCTAGAACATTCTTGGATAGGGTTCGAAGGGTTCCTATCGACTTGTGGTTTGGTGATTTTCTCTACCGTCAGGTGAGATATTGATTAACAATCAAGAAGTCAAGGGATACCCTTAGCCTTTGCTAGTCATACCTCCACTATAGATATATCCTTACGGATAGTTGGATTGATGGAGCATTGGTATACTAGGACTCTCAGATGTACGTATAATTCGAGAGTATTCGGATATATTTTTGGATGAACTCTCGAGCTTGCCACTGCATGGGTAAGTGGAGTAAGCGATTGAGGTGATTTCGGAAATAGTTCCGATATTGAGACCTCATACCGGGAGATGATTTTTATGGGTATCAGTGTTGCTAAACACTATGGGAGATTTATCTGCCTCAGTGTTTCTTCTTGAGAAGACTTGTAACTCTTTGTTAGAAGAGAGTCAGACCTTAAGGTTATGCATCAATTATCGATGATTGGAATGCAGTAATTGGGAATTAGTATCCTTCGTTGTGGATAGAGGATATGTTAGATTAGCTAAATGACACCTGTGTATACCCTAGGGTTGATTTACGATTGGGGTTGATATTGTAGTGACTTAGTGTCATACAATTATCATTGTTGGTGTGACGAGTTGAGATATCATCAGCTTGGAGTAAAAGGGATGCAAATGTGTAGAAGATAACATTTCATACTTGGTATGAATTTTAGGAGATGATGATAATGTTGTTAGACTTATCGACGATTTAGTCATTCATGGATTTGAGGAATCAAGTACTCTTGGAGTATTTGAGATCGATTGTCGGCATATCTGTGGAGGATATATTTATGGATATATTCCCAATCTTGAGGGAAGTTGTGATTTCCCTAGATTGATTTGATATTTATCATAGATGAGGATAGGATGTTCTAGCGATACTATCCCGTCCACTTGTTGGACCAAGAAGGTGATGGGAATCACCTGGTCGGAATTTGTGAAGCTAGGTTTCAAGGCCTAGAAGGTGGCTGACTTTTGTGTCAGTGTTAGTTAATCCGTCCGATATGGATGGAAGGGTATTGTACGTAGATGCATCATTTCAGGGATTAGGAGTGATCCAGATGCAGTTGAATGAGACGTATATTATGTGTATGCTAGTTGAGAAACTAGCGATATTAGTCATTATGGTCTTCCAGTTACTTTCAGTTTTATATGACAGAGTGAATTTTGGACACTAGATTAATTTCTCTTGTGAGAATAAATCTCCGTCTCTGGGAAGGATGGTGGTTCCCAGAGTTGCATTCACTTTAGGAAGAGTTGTTTCAGGAGACTCTTCATTCGAGGGTGATGATTTATTCGGAGTGTATCCGAAAATAGTGAGTATTGGGATGTTCCTGTTGGTGGAACGAGATATGGGACACGGTTGATTTCGTAGTTTGATGTTGGGTATGCCAACAAGCAAAGGTGAAATATTGTGATCGGTAGGGTCACGTACCGTGATAAAGTGGGAGCCTAGTACATTAGACTATGTTGGGAGATTATCTAGAATTCGGAAAGGACTTGATAGGATTTGGGTAATCGATGATCGATTAGCTAGGTTCGCTCATTCTCTTCCAAGCCGTAAGATGGACTCCGTTGGATCGCTTGATGGAATTATATCCATGGGGCATTCTTGGGTATCATTTCTGATAGTGATTCATGATTCACCTTACGATTCTGGTAAAGTCTCCCATCGGTTACGAGTATAGAGCTCCACTCTGGTACAGTTATGTATCTTTGATAGATGGTCGATATGTTGAGAGAGTATATAAGAGCTGGAAATATAATATTCGAGCTCAGTACTCCACTTAGTCACTTGAAGTGTGACTTTGCTCCAGATACTTGAGATGATTCTTATGACATCTCGCTTGTACAGGAGTTGGAAATTTGGGGACCAAATTTTTATAAGTGGGGGAGAATGTAAGATACGAAAAAAAAATTTTAAATTTAACCCTTTAATTAATTGGGTTTGATTAGTGGATTAATTGAGCTTAATTAGTGGGCTAATGAGGTGGATTATCTAGTTGGATTGAGTCCATTGGACTGGTTTCGGATTGGGCTGAAATTGGGCTAAAACCTGTTGGGCTTGAAATGGGCTTCGACTAGATGGCTGAACTTGGATTGGACCTGAACCAGTTTGGGTTAATAGATTGGGTTGACCCGATCCGACCCGTTTTCATCCTTTTCTTTTCCCAGCCGTCACTTCTCCCTCAAATCGCGATTTCTTCCCTCTTCTCCTTCGTCTTTCCCCGATTCTTCTTCCTCACCATCGCCGACGGCTCCCTCTTAATCTCGATGGCGACACCTCTTCTTCTCTCCGATGTCGAGCTCTTGCATGAGGTTTGCTCAGCTCGGCGTCGCTCTCTTCTTCCACCACTTCGTCGTCAGAGATCTCAGTCGCTCAGCCGCTACCGCCTTCGATGGCAGCTCTCCGTCGCCTCTCCCTCTCGATCTCGGCGGCAACGAGCTCCTCTAGCCATCGGGTTTGTTTCAGCACATGGGGCAATCTCTGCAACCACCGAACCAACTCCTCCGATCGCCTTGATCGGCCGCTCTGCCCTTTCCCCTGTTCATTGTCGCAGCTCACCTCTGTTGACGATTTGCCACCGTCGATGCCGAGCTAGTCGATCTCCGCCCGATGCTGCCTTATCACCACTATTGGAGCTCCCTGTCATCAGCCCGGTCGGAGTTGTTGTCGGCTGATTTCTGTCGTCTACCTATTCCGATCGAGGTGGATCTCCATTGTCAACAGTTTCTCTTCGATTTCAGCCGCTGCAGGATGGATCTACTATCGCCGTCGCTTAGGCAAGAGTTTCTTATTCAGTGATGGTGCTTTTGGCTTTTGATCTATGCTGTGTCAGCTCCTCTGCTTGTGCATCACCGCAGTCATGCAGGCGACATCGCCTTTCATTACTACCCTCTACACCAGTATTTTTGGCCTACCTTAAGCCTTGGTAGTGGCCTATGAGCGATAGCTGTTGATCCCGTGAATCCGACCATTTCCTTGTCGCAACTGCAGCTCCACCGTCGGTTACCCCACTAGCTATTGTCCTCGGAGTCATTGTTAGTCGCCATTAACATGATCCTATGGAGCAAAGAATGGGGGTAAGTGCTTGATCCATTTTTTTTAGATCAGAGGAGTTAGATGTGTGAGCCTGCTGTGGATTCTTAATTTGTAGGTAAAAAATAGAATCAGAGCACAGGTTGCGATGGAATAAGTTGATCCTTCCAGTTTTGAAACTTCAATTGTTGGATCCAAAGGTTGAGTAACTGAGATTGAATTTGGTAAGTCAAGATCTAAATGTTATTGATGTATACCGGTATTGTTAGTCAATTGATATGTGCAGATTGGATTTTCCCCTTAAATAGATCAAGATGTTTTGCAACGGAAGCAAAGCTAGGTAAGTCGATTTGGAATTTGATACCATTATTGGACTTATGATAGTACTTGTCAATGTTGCATGTTGATCGCAGGACTTTAATTAGTGATGATGCTCGTAGTTATGGATGGCTGATATGAGCTACATAACAGGTGGGTAATATCTACCTGGTCCGGTAGTTTTGATCAAATTCCTGTGCATGATCTTGGATTTATGTTTATACCTGTTTACCTTAAATCCACTCTTATTTAATCATATGCTTGTACTGCCTTGACCTTTGAGATATATACTCTGTTACTCATTGATTATCTAGCACGGATAGGAACTATAAACCCTATTACGTATTAGCTGATGGATGTCCAGTAAGTACAAGTGGTTAGGTTTATCTTTGTGACTTTAGATTGAGTTACTGTCTTACATCACTAGGGTTAGGTGATGGTTTGGATTATGGAGCCGATTGTTATATCATATCCGTATTAGTGGTGCATTTATGGTGGATCTAGTTGTCTGTGCATAGATAAGTGTATGGTTGTCAGTATGTGACCATGGACTAGAGGTCCTAGCGCGATGGTATATCCATTATGGATTGTGTGCCTGTATATGGTTATATGGACGGTCGATTGTATATCGCTACTGACTAGAGGTCTTAGCGTGGTTGACTGTCAGATGAGTATGACTCTTTATGCGATAGAGAGAGTCTTGTGGATTGTAGTCCTTGCATAGTTGACTTTTAGTTGACCAGGACTCCCCGTGGGATAGGGAGTGTCGCTAGGATACATGTATGGAGCTATGCATCATTACATTTGCATGCATGCTGATGACTGGGTCTCCCTTGTGGATGAGATGGGTCGTCAGTCATCCCACCTCCCGACCACTCGGGGTAGTGGTAGCGAGGTTGAGGCGAGCATTGGATGTGCGCTCGGCCACTATGGATGGTGGTAGTAGGCTGGAGATCTGCCCTGTGCAGTGGTGTGTTAGCACTCGCCCACTATAGGCAGTGGTTGTGTGAGTGCTGGTTGTCTGTGTCGGCGTTTGTCTACTCATGGGTAGGGACGGCGTGGCTTGCGGCGAGGGGCTCCTAGGAGTAGTTAGCTTTTTACTTATCGCTACTCGGTCATACTACCCTCGGCCACTCGAGTGGTGGCGGTGAGTCGGGCTAAGTTGTCATTTTGTCGTGCCACCACAGCCACTCTGAGTCGTGGTTGAATGGTCCATGAGCATGACCATGCATATGCATTCTTGATATATATGTATGCATGTATTTGATATATGTTTTACATATACATGAGATGTTGCATTTGATTGAGCTATGATTGTTGCACATGCTTGTACATCATGATACATGTCATTTGCATTTTATTTCTTGCTATGTGTTGAGCATGATACATCGTTGATTGATATTATATGCATTTGATTAGCATCATGTCATTGTGGTACTGACCGGGTTATTATACTGGTGATCATATATGTTCATATGTCCGAGTATTAGTCGGTATGGGATTGACACGCACGTTATATGGTTATGTTATAGTATACCTGTTCAGGATGATCTAGCATATGGCGTTACAGACTGTCAGGTAAGTTGGTACATTACTTTATGTTCAGTTGATTAGTTTAGTATATACACTGAGTATGACTTTACTGTAGTTACTTGTTATTAGATTTGGATATGACTGTATGTCTATTGGACTCATGCTGTATACCTGTAGATCTTCACATGTATACTTGTAGATATATCCTTATATGTTGTTCATGCACTTTCTATATATTACCCCTGAGTTTATACTCACCACCTCGACCACGGGCTTCACGCCTGATAATATGTAGAAGATTCCTTGACGTCGAGACTCACTTGGTGATCCCATCTCACACCGGACGAATGGATATGTTTTCCGTGTTGTTGTATCCTTACGGATTGTTGGTTTGGGTTTTTAGCTGTATTGTTTCCGTATCTGTGATATACTGACATATTGTATGTATTTGGTCTTTGATTTAATTTCTGTTATGATTCTTGTCGTGTCAAGTCACTCCGGAGTGCACAGTTGGTCTTTGTATCTTGTTGATCTGTTTGAATTGTTTCCGCTGTGTTTAGTATGTTTGATATGATGATATCTGTGTATATCATATTGTTGTTGTGGGTCTACGGGCCTTGTATTAACCCGATATGTTGCCACGTACAGGGGAGATGCCGTCCGTTTGCTTTTCGGCACGGCATACTCCCGGGGCATCACATTATTGGTATCATAGCCCTAGTTTGCGAAATCTATTTTCGGATTTTATTTCATTCGTGCATCGAGTTTTGCTTTACTCGGTTTTGGTTTTGTGAGTTCTGGGATTTGGCTTTTGCGGGACATCTCTGAGCTACAAGGTTTAGGGTATGTTAACAGTTATTACATATCCTTCTATTGGCTATGCATTTAGTTGCTTATAACAGGGATGACTTGTAGGGTGTTGGTTAGTATTCGTAACCGTGGTTTGAGTTGACCACGGAAACGACATGTTGAGGTTATTAGACATGTACCTGCTATCAAAAAGGTAATCACCTTTGAGAACCGACTGATACCGAGTCGAAAAGCAGGGGTTAGGTAGTCACATCTCTTGTGGAGGTCAAGATTACAGTCTTAGAAATTTTCACTAACTATGCTTGTCAGATCATTACATGTGGGGTAATGGACTAGTGAATATACTATTGCTGATGCAGATAGTAGAGGACTAGTTCGCGGTATATCATAGGGAATTTTGATCCCTGGGTTGGTCGTTCTAGGGTGTATAACTTTGAGAGTACTTAACTCGTGTTATACGAAGATAGTAGAGTTGGTTGCATACCATTATCGGGATCAAGCCGATACTTGGTGGAAGAGATAGGAAATAGCCTTCGGGAAATCACACGTCACTTGGCCACGGTGTAGTGATGTTGTGAGAGAGTATTTCTCCACGTCATCTTCTTTGACTCACCGTTAGGGAATTCTTGAGTCTCAGGTTGGGTGATCGTTTGGTAACGAAGGTACCATGGAAAGTCATTAGACTTGCGAAGATTACGACCACCTAATAGCTCGGGAATGTTATTGACATGTCTTAAGCCACCCATGTTTTATCGGTTGAAATCTTGATCAGGATGTTTGGATCTCCTACCAGATCCTACTGGAAGTGTATAGACCGAGTCATGTGCATAGAAGTGGCTCTGTAGCAAGTGTTTTGAAGAGTTGGAGATTTGATAAGCATATATTGCAAGTCAAATTATTGGAATCAGAAGTCTCCGAATGTTGACAAAAGGAGCAAGATTAGAGTCATGAGCCATGAGCGACTATTGGAGAGTTTTCCGATCATAGAAGACCGACTGCAGATCGTCAGCATCTTCTCATGTTTATCAACGAACTCAGAAGAAAGACTCTGAAGGGATTATGTGTATGTAGTGTGGATCACGACGACACCAGAGTCAGATTATCCGATGGATCATTTTATCCGTTTCTACTACACGCAACTAGTACCTACGAGGAGAGTATGTACTTTGAAGACTCAGATGAAGACTATGGATGATGCTTTCGAGAGGACGATCCACAACCTCGAAAGTCGAGATCATTACAGAAGAATAGATTATCACATCAGCAGCGATCTACTACCTCAGATATAGTTGGAGCTTTTTGATATTTCCATTCGGGAGAAGCAAGTTACTCAGCAGTATCAGCCGAAGACATCTCAGAAGATTCAAATATCCAGATGACAACAACTGTTACTTTCCCAGACGTGGTTATGATTTGTACAGAGGAGAGAGAGAGTATACGATGATGGTCGTATCTATGTTGTATTCTTCAGATGTAGTTATACTATTTGCAGAGTTGGAGCGTGCTACGATGTTGATAGTTCTTCAGTATTTTATAGCCGGATGTGTACCCTTTGCCAGTACAACAGTGTTTACCATCTCCATTGCAGATATTTGGGGTATTGTATCTCCGTTCAACAGTTGATTTCAGTTCCTCCATGGCAGACTTTTGCAGCTACTTGAGCTCAGCCGTCAAGAATAGATGTTAGGCGAGTTTTCATGATTACTCGAGAGGAGGTATAGAAGACCGAAGAATTGGTCATGCGGGGTATTACTTTAGGTTACCCTATTTGCGGATATATCGAGAGATACTGGTAGTTACAGGTAGCTAGGTCTAGAATATTCTTGGATAGGATTTGAAGGGTTCCTATCGACTTGTGGGTTGGTGATTGTTCTCTACCGTCAGGTGAGATGTTGATCAACAACCAAGAAGTCAAGGGATACCCTTAGCCTTTGCTAGACATACCTCTACTATAGACATATCCTTACGGATAGTTAAATTGTTGAAATGAGGGTATAACATGTATCTCGGATGTAGTTTCGGATGAACTCCCGGCTTGCCACTGCATGGTCAAGTAGGAATATGTGATTGGAGTGATTTCTGGAATAGTTCTGATATTAAAGACCTCATACTGGGAGATAATTTTATTGGTATCGGTGTTGCTAAACACTGTGGAAATTGAAAGAACGTAAGTTGCGATTATATGAGGTATTGAATGAGATATTTATCTGTTCCAGTATTCCTTTTGGAGAAGATCCGGAACTCTTTGTTAAAAGAGAGAGATGAACCTTGGAGGTTATGCATCAATTATCGATGGTGGTATGCAGTAGTTGTTGAAAATGAATATCCTTCGTCATGGATAGATGATCTATTTAGATCATCTAAATGACACCTGTGTATACCCTAGGATTGATCTACGATTGGAGGGTTGATATTGTAATGACTTAGTGTCATACAATTATCATTGTCGATGTGATGATTGAGCTATCATCAGCTTAGAGTAAAAAGGATGGAGGTGTATAGAAGACGATATTTCATACTTAATATGAATTTTATGAGTTGTTGATAATGTCATTAGACTTATTAACGATTTAGTCATTCATGAAGTGACTGGACCCGTTAGTGGTTGCCTTCTTAAATGATTTGTTGGATCAAGAAGGTGATGGAAATCACTTGGTCGGAAGCTTGGGAAGCTAGGTTTCAGGGCCTAGACGGTGACTGACTTTTGCATCAGTGTTAGTTAGTCCTTCCGTTGGGGATGGAAGGGTATTGCACATAGATGCAACATTTCAGGGATTGGAGCGATTCCGATGCAGTTGTATGAGACGTCCTTTGTGGTGGAACGACATGTAGGACATGGTTGATTTCGTAGTTCGATGTTGGGTATGCCAACAAGTAAAGGTGGAATATTAGTGACCAGTAGGGTTACGTACCGTGATGGAAGTGGTAGCCTAGTACGATGGACTGTGTTGGGAGATTATCTAGAATTCAGAAAGAACTTGATAGAATTTAGGTAATCGATGATCGATTAGCTAGGTCCGCTCATTTTCTTCTGAGCCGTTAGATGGATTTCGTTGGATCGCTTGATGGAATTATATTCATGGAGTATTCTTGAGTATCATTTTTGATAATGATTCATGATTCACCTTATGATTCTGGCAAAATCTCTCACAGGTCACGGTTATAGAGCTCCACTCTGGTATAGTTATTTACCTCTTAATAGGTTGGTTGAGAGTGTATATAAGAGCTGAAATATAATATTCGAGCTTAGTACCCCACTTAGTCACTTGAGGTGTGTGACTTTTCTCCAGATACTTGATATGATTATGGTGACATCTAGTACTCGTATATGAGTCGAAAATTTGGGGACCAAATTTTTATTAGTGGGGGAGAATGTAAGATACGGAATATATATATATCCCTTACTAAGTAAGAGATTATCTTGTGGAATTTTTAGGAATTTTCAGAAATTTTCTGGTATTTAAATGGAGTTCATATGGTTAGTCTTAGGTCAACTTGAGCTAGTTTAAGCTTGACATGGGTTAGCCTAACCACAAGCTGAACCCCATTGGACTACCTTTAAAAGGGTCGAGCCAACCCATATCCGCTAACCCGATTTCTTGTTCTCCCTTCTCATTGCAATTTCGCTTCTCTTCTCCCGATCGGTGCCATCTTCCCCATCTCTCTCGATCATTTCTACCCTTTTTTATCGCGCCGGCCACGTACACGATCGTCGACGACTGCCCTAGCTCCGTCAGCCGCTTACTCCGATTTGCTCTGTCGATAGCTTGCGATGGTTTTGCGGAGTTGCCGATCTCTTCCTATCCATCGCCGACGCCTCCTCATTCCCGATCACATCTATCCTATGCTCTCACTCGTCGCTGCCAGAGTTCTCTAGCGTCGGCCACGCAAGAGTTCTTCCCTTCCAGCCGGTAGCCTGTTTTCTCCCGTTCGTGCAGCTTTGCTTTTCCATGTTTCGTCGCCGCGGCTCATCTCTGTAAGTGATTTGAGGCCGCTAGAGGGGGGTGAATAGCGTCGCGTGATGGAATTCGTTTCGCGTTCGTCTACAAATTTCGTTAGCGTGCAGTGGAATAATAATGAAGCAATACGAAATAGACAAACACAAATACACAAGTATTTAATGTGGTTCGGAACCGAACGGTTCCTACTCCACGGATCGGGCTCTAAAAGGCCTAGCAATGCAAACACGCACTACTAATCATAATAACTCCTTCTCGACACAAGTCGGAGGTGGAGAAACCACGTACAAACGATCTTACAACAGCAAGAACGAAATACAAGCAATATACAATGCAAATACGAAAGACAAGTAAAGAAAAGACTTTACAACACTTGTTTTTGATTGCTTGAATGCTTGGTTGCACTTGGAGACCTGATTTGCAGCAACAAATCGCCCCAATAGCTCTCAAGGACCGGATCCATTTTTCTCCATCACGAGCTCCTTATAAAGCTTCAACGGCCGAAAGTCGATCGATCATCGCCGACCATCACCAATCGATCACACTGCGCTATGAGACAATGGTATAATCCACGCTGGAAAGATCCAACGGCTAGAACATCAGTCGACTGATCATGAGCATCAGTCGACTGTTCAAGCCATCACTCGACTGCTCGTCCCAGCGGTCGAGTGAGACTCCAATCTGTGCCCGAAATATCGAGCACCAGTCGACTACTCGGCCTATCAGTCGACTGCCCACTTCTGGCAGTCGACTGCTAGGCCTATTCTCGCAGTCAAACCCTAGCTGACTATGTCAGTCGACTGCCACATGACACCAGTCGACTGACACACCTCAAACATGAGGTTTTAGCCCAAGTATGGTGCGCCCATACTATCTAGACCACCCTTAGCCTAGACCTAAGCCTTCTAGCCACCTCCATCAGCCTCATACCTCTCGGATCCCTCCAAGTCATCCATGACTTGTTCATCCATTGCACTAACCTTCAGGTGCTTCCATCGGCTATGTCATGCTAACGGTGCTTACACCGCCAAGGCACATTGGACTTACGCCGCCAAGACTCCGCTTGGACTTTACGCTGCCAACCATTGGACTTATGCTGCCAAGACTCCCGCTTGGACTTTACGCCGTCAATATCAAACCCCTTGGACTTCTCAAATTCCAAGACTCAAGCTTGGACTTTCCCTTGCCAACCCATGTTGGACTTTCCATGCCAAGACCCATGCTTAGACTTTCCCAAATGCCAAGTGTCCCACTTGGACTTTCCATGCCAAGTACCCATGACTTGGACTTTCCATAATCACATGGTCAACCCTAGTCAACCATCAAAGTCTCCCTCGAGTCAAACTCGAGTCCAGTTAAACATAACCCGGGTTGATTGTATAAATAATCTCCCCAAAATATCAACAGACATTAATGTCAAACATCAATGTCAACTTACTTTGTCAAACATCACTCGAGTCAAACTTGAGTCTGGTCAATCGTGACCTGGGCCGATTGCACCAACAATCTCCCCTTTTTTGATGTTTGACAAAACAAACCTTGAGTTAGGCCCCTAACTCAAATTTCCTTACCAATTTCATAAATTGGTAATCTTATGGTATCCCCCTTTTTTACATACATCAAAAAGGTGTACTCTAAGGAGGTCAATGTCTCATGTCCCAATGAGATATTACAATCTCCCCCTTGGCCCAAAAATACCTAGGATGCCTACCATCTTCCTAGTGATAAGTCTCATATCACTCAAGAGAGGCAATCCTATTCACTCTCCCAACTTCCAAATTGGGTATCTCAAAATCTCATTTTTCCTTCCCATGAGGAAAAATATCATCCATCATCCCATGATGGATACCTCCCTCTAAAGGCTTACTCCCCCTTAACCATTGCACCAACAATATCTTTGGGAAGTCCCTAAGCCAATAGGAACTCTAAATCATCAAAGATAAGGCTAGAAATTCAACATTGAACTTTCCAACACCTTAAGTTTGATACAAACCCTAAACACCTCTTCAAATCTATATCCAATGGATTTTCACCCTTTATAATGCTTCCCAAAGTATATCCTAGGGTTAGGAGTGATTAGGGATCTTAACCGTAGCTGAAATCGGGTTAAACAAGCTTGTTTATCTCAAATCGGACTATCAATGAGTCTCATAGAATCATCGATCCGTGATGTACCCATCACCGATCGCATCGAGCGGCCGATGATACTGCGCCAGAGCAGTTCGCTTGATCAATGATCACCTGTAGAGGCAATGATCGATAATCAAAAAAACCTATTTTTCAGTTATCAGACTCCAACTTTGAAAAATCGTAACTAAATATACATAGCTTGAAAAATCACGAAATTTCACATGTATAATACTTATCACACATACAATCGGTGAAAAATCTTGGAAAAATATTTTAACCATTAAAATAGGAGATTGGTACAAAGTTCAAAAACTATCAAAACTTTAAAGTTTTTTATCTACTTTGTATCAACTTCTACAATGATGATGGCTATCAAAAGATAGACTTCACCAAAGTTTTCTAAATTGATTTTAAAATGTTTTTGAAAACCTATTTTGAACCGTGGATTATTGGCTAAATATACATAACTTGTATATTAGCTTTCCTCATAATTCTTAGTGATGATTGAAATAAGTTAAGTTCATCTAGATGCACTACCTATGCACCTTGAACCTAACTTATTATCCTAACATCTCACATGTTATCTAAGGTGTATACACACACATACATGTCAATTTAGATGTGAGATGTGGAGTTAGGATTAATATGACCTCATGCATTTTCTAGGCAACCCTACTTGATTCCCTTATGAATGGGACTCCAAATCATGTCATTATCCTTAACTCAATTTTAATCAAGTTAAATGCATGAATGATCATGGCATAAATGATAACAATAATAAAGCATGGCAATCATCATGATGTCATGATATATCAATAAGCTTTTAAAAAGTGAACATGACATCTACAAAAGTCATAATCAACAGCATGATATGGTATATGAGAAAATGGAATTAGATGCCATGACATAGCAAGCTTACACAACCAAACACATTTCAACCAAACATACAATCAGACACCAATAATTTTAGAAACAAAATATTTCATTAAAAAACTTCAAATTTTTTACATCCAAAATATGAAATGTTCAAACAAAAAACATCCTAAATCGCTAAACATCCTAATAGCGCTAGTCCTCTGCGGAAGGTGGAGGCGGAGGTGGCTGCTAACCCAAAGTCCATGCTCGCATCATCTAGTACATATCGAGCTGACGCTGCTCAATGCGGCTCTATGACTCCTCAATTCGAATGTAGCGCTCCTCCATCCGACTGAGATGCTCACCCATGGAGGATTGCCCTGATATAAGCTCTGCTAGTCGAGAGTCCATCATCTGCTGATAGTCCTGGAAGCTGGACTCCAGCTGGGCAATCCGATCTTAAGGACCTGCCGCTGATGCATCTGCTGGCATCTGGTCCTCCTCGCCGCCAGTGGATCCTCATCTTGGTCCGCAGGCTCCCGACTAGAGGTGGCTCCTACGTGGCACAGGCGGAGGTCAAAGTACCAGCTCCATCGCCCATGTCCGATCCGCGGCGCTAATGAGAAATTCTGAAGCGATAATCTGATCATAATATAAACCTCGGAAAGCGCCCTCAGAGATCCCCTGTTAATGTTAATGCCTATAGACTCTAGCCATGCAGTGATGAGATGGCCAAAAGGCATATGCACTTTCCCTTGCACAGGGGATATGAAATGTACAATGCAACGAAACATGTTCAATGCAATATTTATATCTAATCTATGACGCATGGCATACATAAGAAAAGATGGGGAGGCTGAATCTTGGCTAGACCCCGAGTTATGATAAGAAGAAAACACCCAACAATGACTTTGTAAAGTATATTATCATGGGCAGATAGCTCAGTGATAGGGAATAGGTTATGAGCTGGTGGGCGAGGATGGTGAAAGATGTCCTCATGCATGGAGTCCAAAGAAATATGATCAAACAGCTCAAGAGGAGGGGCATCGAAGGTAGGATAGAAGATGAAAGTATCATCCAATGGCCTACACTCAAGAAACTCCTGTAATATCGCAGGAGTGAACTCTAAGTCGCGTTTTGCAACGCGAGTAGTGTAGGTGGGACCATCGTCTACCTTCCTTAAGTTTTGATAGAACTCCTTAAGGAGATCATCATTTATGGCATGAGTGCAAAGGACTATCTTCATGAGTTGATAGTATGCTAGAATCTCCATGATATCGCCACAATAATGCCTAAAGAAGTCGATATCGATGTACCTAACCGACATGGGTTGGTACAATCGTGATGCGACCTCAGTCGGGTCGTTCCTACGTTGTCGTCTATATGAATGCAATGCAATGGAATGAAATGCAATGATACAAAATACACGATTAGATCACAATGAGTTGTAAAGACAAAAATCTAGGGTTTAAGGGGTATAGAAGTTATACTTTGGTGTCATTTGAAGGTGATGAAGGGAAGGCACAAGGCAGCGGCTGAGGGGAACGCCGGAAAGATCGCCGGAGAAAGGGTCTCGCCGGAACCCTAATCGTTTGGAGAAGAAAAACTAGAGTTGTGAGATACCATTAGGGTTATAGAGAGATGAAAGACACAACCGGAAGAGAAGACTACTAACCCTAGGGCTTTGGTCGTCGGCGTGGACGAGGAGAGGCTGGTTGGAGACGATGAGCGCCGATCGGAGCGAGAATCGCGAGGGAAAATGAGTGTGAAGACGCCGAACCCTAGCGGTTCGGCATTATAAAATCGCGACTCCAGTCGACTGATGTGTGACATTAGTCGACTGATGGAGGGTTATGAGTGGTTTATTGAGCAACCGATCGACGATTGCTCCTCGGCCAAAGACTTGTTGAGTCTTCGTGTCATGCTTAGGTAACATCGATCGGCCGATCGATCGATCACTCATCGTTCGTGACCACTCGGTGATGATCCTATACGCCTCGATGAATAGTACCATCGATCGATGTATCCTATCGATCGACCGATTTACAAAATAATAGAGTCCCGGAAACAACACTTTCATTGTCGAACTCACCGTATCATGCTCGATAGTAATGATCGTGATAAAGCATATGTCGATCGTCGTGATCTATTTCGTCAAATTGAGTGAATTTTGATTTCTTCACTCAATTTGTTTCATTTTATCAAGTTTACTCTTGTATATCAAATATATTAATGTTATGCTTATATTCATGTATTTGTTAATATATTTTGGTATTTTATTTCATTTTAACACTCATTAGCATCCAATGATTTTAAAAACCTAACATCTCACCCTTTCTAAGTGTGGAAATACACAATCAAGATGAATGACCTGTTTTGTGAGATGCAATATACCATAAACATTTCTTCCATGCAAACATATGGTAAAACACATGAAGCACGGTAAGTGTAAGACATCAAGGTGTGTGGCACTTAAGTATCACTCTTGATGTGACTTATAAACTTTAAGCTCTTCTCTTGATACATTAATTCCTAAAGTGTGTCAAAATCCTAAAATGACACACCATGACCTCTAAATCTAGATTGTGCCAATTTTATTGATTTTTTATAATTCCAAAAATATATGACATATCCTAAAACCTTTTAGGATATAAGATCAAACCTATTTCCAAGGTATCCATAACCTCGAAAATAACCTAAAATGTCAACTTTGCTATGGTTGAGTTAACTACCCATCCAATCAAAGTTGACACATCCTAACCCATTTAGCGTGAGTCAATCACGCTCCTTGGAATCCAAAATCGATTTGAGCTCATTGGATTAATTAGGTATTTTTTAGGGATGACTTCCCTAGATACCTTTCTAATGACCCTTCTAGGCTTATTAGCCTTGATCATTATGGTCTTGTCATAGTTAGACTTAGGGATTGCCTCCCTAGTAACCTTCTTAGTGACTTCCTTAGGTTTCTTAGAAACCCTAGCCACTAGGCACATACTATGGTTGGCCTTAGAGATAATTTCCCTAGAGACTTTGGTTTTCTTAGATTTAGGTTTAGTTCCATAATCAAATGGAACATTGTGATAAGTAGACATTACTTTCTTAGACATAGGCTTGTGACCCAAACCTTGTCTCCTAGATGATTCTTGCCTCTTACACCCTTTTTGTTGACTTCTAGATCCTAGAGTTTGACAATTTGATTCTTTAAATTGATTTTGCATACTTGCAAGGGTCTTTTTCAATTTCTCAAGCCTTGACCTCAAGGCTTGATTTTCTAACTCTAATTGCCCAATTGATTTTTGATTAGATTTTTGGGCATTACCATTCTCTTTAGGCATATGTCTACCTTTACTAGGATTGATGCCTAAATGATTTTCAATTTTCTTAATTGTTTTCTTAGGAAGGACATTTCTAGGGATATTAGTCCCAAATTTCTCCTTCTTTGAAATAGGTCTAGAGTTATCATTTATAGATTTCTCCTTAGTCCTAAAACCAACATGTTTAGCTTCTAGACAACCATAATTATTATTTCTAACATGCTTTGATTCATGAGTAATAACAAAATTATTTAAATTAATTCTAGCATATTTTTGCTTAGAATTTAAGGAATGAGCATTATGAAAATATACCTTAGGGTTAGTCTTAGAGACTCCCCCTACTTGTAAAGCTCTCTCCTTTCTTCTAGGACATTGGCTCCTATAGTGTCCAGGTTGTCGGCATTTGAAGCACACCACGTGCTCCTTGCTCTTCTTGGTGGGGACACCGACATCCTTGACTTTTTCAGTGACTTTTGGTGCCGGAGGAACTTTCTTAACCCTTTTTGGACACTTACTCTTGTAGTGTCCCGATTTCCTACACTCAAAGCATATTATATGAATTTTGTTATTAATTGACATGCTTGAGTTACCTAGGGTGGTGGTGAGGTTCTCTTGAGCTTGCTCTTCTTCTCTACCGGATGTAGATGATTCTTCTTGAGATTGCTCCGGTGTAGATGTTCTAATCTCCTCCCCCTCAATCCTAGAGGTGGAGGTCTCCTCTTCTTCCACCAATCCGAAAGTTGATTCCTTCTCAACTTCCGAGTCCTCACTTGTTTATGAAGATGATGATGATTCTTCCTCGACTTCTTCCTCTTCTTGAGTCGATAAAGATTCTTCTTCTTCTACTTGTGCCAAGTGAGGCTTCTCATGGAACTTGGCCAATTTGTCCCATAGCTCCTTGGCATCTTGAAATTCACCTAAACTAGACAAAATGTCATTAGGTATCAAATCTTCTAAAAGCTTTGTTACCTTGACTTCGGTCTTGAACTTGAGACGTTGCTCTTGTGTCCACTTCTTCAATTTTAAGACGTTTCCGTTCTTATCCCGAGGAGGTTCAAAGCCTTCTACAAGGATGAACCAATCCTCTATATCCATCATCAAGAATATCTCCATTCTTGCTTTCCACGCCGAAAAGTCTTCTCGATCATATGGCGGTGGAATGTTGATGTCCCATACAAGCTTGTCTTGGAATTCCATCTTCCCTCTAGCTTCTTTAGCTCTCGGCGGTTAGTCCGTAGAAGAGCCCCAGGCTCTGATACTAATTGTAAGTGATTTGAGGCCGCTAGAGGGGGGTGAATAGCGTCGCGTGATGGAATTCATTTCGCGTTCGTCTACAAATTTCATTAGCGCACAGCGGAATAATAATAAAGCAATACGAAATAGACAAACACAAATACACAAGTATTTAACGTGGTTCGGAACCGAACGGTTCCTACTCCACGGATCGGGCTCTAAAAACCCTAGCAATGCAAACATGCACTACTAATCACAATAACTCCTTCTCGACACAAGTCGGAGGTGGAGAAACCTCGTACAAATGATCTTACAACAACAAGAACGAAATACAAGAAATATACAATGCAAATACGAAAGACAAGTAAAGAAAAGACTTTACAACACTTGCTTTTGATTGCTTGAATGTTTGGTTGCTTGCTTGCACTTGGAGACCTGATTTGCAGCAACAAATCGCCCCAATAGCTCTCAAGAACCGGATCCATTTTTTTCCATCACGAGCTCCTTATAAAGCTTCAACATGTGCTGGAAAAAGTCGATCAGTCGACTGCTCGGGACCATCAGTTGACTGATCACACTTTTGCTGTGAGACAACGGTGTAATCCACGCTGGAAAGATCCAACGGCTAGGACATCAGTCGACTGATCATGAGCATCAGTCAACTGTTCAATCCATCACTCGACTGCTCGTCCCAGCGGTCGAGTGAGACTCCATTTTAAGCCGAAAATATCAAGCATCAATTGACTGATCACAAAATCAGTCGACTGCACGGCCTATCAGTCGACTGCCCACTTCTGGCAGTCGACTGCTAGGCCTATTCTCGCAGTCAAACCCTAGTTGACTATGCCAATTGACTGCCACATGACACCAGTCGACTGACACACCTTAAACATGAGGTTTTAGCCCAAGTATGGTGCCCCCATACTTGCTAGACCACCCTTAGCCTAGACCTAAGCCTTCTAGCTACCTCCATCAGCCTCACGCCTCTCAGATCCCTCCAAGTCATCCATGACTTGTTCATCCATTGCGCTAGCCTTCAGGTGCTTCCATCGGCTATGTCATGCTAACGGTGCCTACACCACCAAGGCACATTGGACTTACGCCACCAAGACTCCGCTTGGACTTTACGCCGCCAACCATTAGACTTATGCTGCCAAGACTCCCGCTTGGACTTTACGCCGCCAATATCAAACCCCTTGGACTTCTCAAATGCCAAGACTCAAGCTTGGACTTTTCCTTGCCAACCCATGTTGGACTTTCCATGCCAAAACCCATTCTTGGACTTTCCCAAATGCCAAGTGTCCCACTTGGACTTTCCATAATCACATGGTCAACCCTAGTCAACCATCAAAGTCTTCCTTGAGTCAAACTCGAGTCCAGTTAAACATAACCCGGGTTGATTGTATAAACAATCTCCCCAAAACATCAACAGACATTAATGTCAAACATCAATGTCAACTTACTTTATCAAACATCAAAACATCACTCAAGTTAAACTCGAGTCTGGTCAATCGTGACTTGGGCCGATTGCACCAACAATCTCTTCCGACGATCTGCCACCATCGACGCTCGAGCCAGCCGATCTCCGCCGCAGCTGGACGCATCATCTTGTCTCCGGTGACTTCTTTTTCTACCTCTTCTTCGGATTCCGGGAGCTGGATCTGCCACCATCACCATCGGCAGCAACTCGCCACTGTCGTCGCTTCTTCTTGCCACCGGATCTTCTTACGGATGGTCAGTCGATGAGCTTAGCAGTGGCAAGATTCGTGTTGCTGTTGTGTCACTCTTTCGCCACAGCTCAGATCGGTTGTAGGATTTTCTTCATGTGAGCTTGATTCAGCAATGGTCGTTGGTGGCTCGATCAGAAGACCAGAGATTTCTCTGGAAATTCCAGATCCATTGCGAGATGAGGTGGATGAATGCTACTCTTGTAGCTCAACGGTAGGCTGATGGATTTGAAGATGTGTGGGTGATGGTAAGCAAGGTAAGCATAGAGTTGGGTTGAATTACAGTTGTTGTGTGATAATTATAGCTGATTGTAGGTAATGAGGATGATCTGAGTTATGTTTTTCTTGACTTAACTGGTTAATGCAGATCTAATACCTATATTTGGATTTGGGCAGCTGTGATTAAAGTTGCACTAGGTGAGTTATGGGATAAGGTATTCTTTTAGATAAGCTATGGGATTGATGCGGTGTAAGGTAAGTCTAGATTTGGATGTTTATGGATTTATACCATTGGTTGTTTTGTTTATCTGATATGGTGGTTGGCTGGTGATGCAATATATGGATAGATGTGAAGGCTTGATTAGGATAATTGGATAACTAGATCACTCTAGTTGATCGGGATACGGAGTCGATGTAGGATTCGATTCGATCATTCATTGTGTAATAGAACTTAATCATAGTTTGCTATTATGTGCAGGTTTGGGATACGAAGCAGGTCCACGGCCGTGAGGATTATTTCGAGTTTGGTATCAGGTGGGTAATATCTACCCTGGTCAGGTAGTTTGATCTGAATCTGGTGCATTAATTTAAACTTATGTTATTACTTTGATCTTAGATCCACTCTTATTTAATCATATGCTTGTACTGCCTTGACCTTTGAGATATATTGTTGTTACTTCATTGATTATCTAGCACGTATAGGAACTATAAACCCTATTATGTGTTAGCTGATGGATGTTCAGTAAGTACAGGTGGTTAGGGTTATCCTTGTGACCTCAGATTGGGTTACTGTGTTACATCACTAGGGTTAGGTGATGGATTAGATTATGGAGTCGATTGTTGTATCGTATACTTATTAGTTGTGCATCTATGGTGGATCTAGTTGTCTATGCATAGATAAGGGTGTGGTGGTCAGTATGTGGCTAAGGACTAGAGGTCCTAGCGTGATGGTATATCCATTATGGATTGTGTACCTGTGTACGGTTATATGGACGGTCGATAGTATCTCGCTACTGACTAGAGGTCTTAGCGTGGTTGACTGTCAGATGTGTATGACTCTTTGTGCGATAGAGAGAGTCTTGTGGATTGTAGTCCTTGCATAGTTGACTTTTGGTTGACCAGGACTCCCCGTGGGATAGAGAGTGTGGTGAGGATACATGTATGGAGCTATGCATCATTACATTGCATGCATGCTGTTGACTTGTTCTCCCTTGTGGTTAAGACGGGTCATCAGTCATCCTACCTCCCCGGGTACTCGGGGTAGTAATGTGAGGTTGAGGCGAGAGCATTGGATGTGCTTTCGGCCACTATAGAGCGGTGGTAGGAGTGGCGTCTGACTTATCTGTCATGCAAAGACTCGGCCACTCATGGGTAGTGGTAGCTAGAGTCGCTTGCAGCAGGGACCCCTAGGGTAGCATATAGCTCTATGGCGGCTAGCTACTATTTCATACTACCCAACTCGGTCACTCGAGAGTGGTGGCGGCTGGAGTCGGGATAGTAGTCATGTTGTGCCACCCTGGCCACTCTGGGGTCGTGGTTGGACGGGTCCGCAGACATGGCCATGCATATGCATTGCTGATATATATGTATGCATGTATTTGATATATATTTTACATATGCCTGTGAGATGCTGCATTTGATTGAGATATGATTGTTGCATATGTTTGTACATCATGATACATGTCATTTGCATATTATATACTGTTGTGTGTTGAGCATGATATATGTGTTGGTCCAGACTATTGTATGTATTTGATTAGCGTCATGTCATAGTGTGGTATGGACCGGGATGTTATTATAGGTGATTATATATTGTTCATATGTCTGAGTGTTGGTTAGGTATGGGATTGACTTTATACGTTATATGAGTTATGTTATTGTATATCTGTTCAGGATGATATAGCTTATGGTGTTGTAGACCGTCAGGTACATTGGTACATTACTTCATGTTCAGTTGATCAGTTTAGTATTTACATTGAGTATGACTATACTGTGGTTACTTGTTATTAGATTTGGATAGGACTATATGTCTATTGGACTCATGTTGTATACCTGTAGATTTTCACATGTATACTTGTAGATCTCGTTATCCTATATGTTGTTCATGCATTTTCTACATATTACCCCTGAGTTTATACTCACCACCCCGAACCCTAGGTTTTTTGTCGCCCAGGTAACAGGTAGAAGATTCCTTGGACGTTCGGAGCTCCGCCAGCTGATCTCATCTCACACCGAACGGATGGATGTGTATTATGTATTGTTGTATTCTTGTGGAGTGTCGTTTTGGGATTTTACCCTGTATCATTTCCATATTTGTGATATACGGATGTGTTGTATGTATTTGGCCTTTGATGTGGTTTCTATTATGTTTCTTATCGTGTCAAGTCACTCCATAGTGCACAGTTGGGTCTTTGTATCTTGTTTTATCTGTCAGTATGTTTTCGCTATGTTTGGTATATTGATATCTTTATATTATATTATTGTTGTGGGCCTACGGGCCTTGTATTAACCCGAAATGTTGCCACGTACAGGAGAGATGTCGTCCGTTTGCTTTTCGGCACGGCATACTCTCGGGGCGTGACATCATAGGTCAAGCGTATTGTCAAGCATACGACAAACCTATTATCAAACATCAAAACACTACTCGAGTCTGGTCAACATTGACCTGAGATTGATTGCACCAACATATTATGTGTTAATAATGTATAGAATGTTTAATTTAATGATAAGTTCATTTCAATGATTAATTCATTTAATGTTGTATACTTTGCCAGTTAAATGATTAGTTCATTTGATGAAATGATTAACTCATTTCTAAATTAATCATGATAAGTTAGATGATTAGTTCATTTTATATTATCATGATTCTTAATGATTAGTTCATTAGATGGAATGTATATAATATAATTGATCAATATTGATCAGATTGGAATATACGAATGATGAGTGGAAACAAAGTTGACACTTGATTTTGTAAATCAATTAAGATTTATATTAAGTCAATCAGAAGTTGCATACATATAATTTATACTGAATAACTAAATAATTTATATATTTTTGGTAGATTATGATAACCAAAAATATCATAGTCGAACTCAATAAGGGTGAGAAATTTAATAGAGATAACTATAAGATTTGGTACCTCAAGATAATATATTCTTGAGGAACAAAAAGTTCTAAAGGTTGTACATCAGATTATGAAAGAACTTATCGAAGCTCCACTGCATAGCACAAACGAGATCTTGATGTCTTATAAGGCATGGAAGAAAAAGGACTCCATTGTAAGTTGTCCATTAACAACAGATTCAGGCAATGATCCTTTCCCTTTTAGATTCTTGGAAGACCATGAAACAAAACCTGACTCATAGTGAGAGTATAAAGACTTTTGTTGATGTCTCATGCTACGTTGAATTGGAGGCAAAGAGAGTTGAATCTATAAGGATTTCTGGACAAACTTTTGTAGCTGTCGGTTCTGGAGGATCATCTAGATCCAAGAAGAAGAAATAGTTCAAGAAGTTAAAGGGAAAGTCGAAGGAAGCTGCTACTGCAGGGTTGGACACAAATAAGAAGAAGGGAAAGAAGACTGGGAAGAAACTTAAAAGAAAGTTGACTTGCTTTAACTGTGGCAAAAATGGTAACTTGGCTTGGGAATGTACTGAGCCGAAAATAGTAAATCCAAATCTGTCTTCTTTTTTTGAGAATTATATTGCTAGTATTGTATTGTTAGATGATTCTTATCCTTTATGGATTATAGATTCGAAAGCATCCAACCATGTATCTTGAGAGGGAGTTATATTTGTGGAGTACCATCATGTACCAGCTGACAACAAGTGGATATATATAAGAAACAATATAAGAGTTAAAGTCAAAGGTGTTGACACTTGTAAACTCAACATTCGTAGTGGATGAACTTTGTTTCTATATGATGTCCCGATGCTTCTAAGATTCGATAGAATTTAATTTCTGTTATATGTCTTCTTATTTTGAGATATTGTATTAAATTTATAGTCATTATGTGAAACTTAATATTGACTCTGTTTTAATAGGATATGATTTTTTTAAAAAATGGTTTTATAATTCTTGATGTAGAACCAGATATCAATTATGATATTGAGTTGTTTTTCAAATATTGTTCTTACTAGTGATGCAAATATAACTGATGATATTTGACATACTAGATTATGATATATAGGACAAGAACATATAAATCAGTTAACTAGAGAGAGTCTACTGGACACTCGTGTTAAGATTAACTTGTCTAAATGTGAGCATTGTCTTGTTAAAAAAATAACTAAAAAATCATTTGGTAAGGCTATTAGGGTTGATTCACCATTGCAATTAATTCATTTGGATATTTATGGTTCAATGAATATGAAGTCTAGACATGAAGCTTCCTATTTCATTACATTCATTGATAATTTCACTTGTTTTAGTCATATGTATTTGATTTCTCATAAATCAGAAGTAATGGATTGCTTCATTCATTATATGAATGAAGTTGAAAATCAATTGGACTGTAAGGTTAAGACCTTACGCACTGATCGGGAGGTGAATATTTGTCTGATCAGTTCAAGACAATTTATAATTATAAAGGGATTATTAGATAGTTGGCAATCCTTAGAACTTAATAGTAAAATGGGGTTGATAAAAGAAGAAATAGAACTCTTCTTGAAATAATTAGGTCTATGTTGGCTCAGGCTAATTTGTCGATTTCCTATTAGAGAGATGCATTATTAGCAGCGACCTATATATTTAACAGAGTGTCTTCTAAATTAATTTCATCTACCATATATGAACATTGGACAGATAAAAAAAATCATATTTGAGTAATCTAAAATCTTAAGGGTCAACTGTCTATGTTCATGAAAGTTCTCACAAATATAGAAAATTAGAACCTAGAGATAAGAAATATATTTTTATAAGATATTCTGACACCTCTAAAGGTCATGTTTTTATTGATGAACAATAAGATGAAACCATTTCCGAAATAGAGTCGAGAGATGTGTCTTTTCTTGAAAATGAGTTCTCAGCTAGAAGTGATGTTGATAAAAATATTCCTTTATTTAAAGAAGATGAAACATTATCAACAAAAGAGCATCACTAGGGATGCCTGAATCTAGTCAACAGAGTGGGAGTAATTTGCTGAGTCATGAGTTGACTTCTTGACGTAGCAACTTACGAAAGAGTGTTCATAAGATCAAACCTAAAAAGAGATTTGAGAATGAGAATGAGACAATGATGACATTTCTAATTGATTATAATGAACCTCAATCTGTTGAGGAAGTATTGGGATGTAATGTTAGAGAAAAATGGAAAGGTGCAATGGTAGAAGAAATAGAGTTTATGGGAATGAACCATGTTTGGGATTTAATCGATATTCCTCTAGGCCGAAGGCCTATTGGGAATAAGTGGATTCTTAAAATAAAGAGGAAAGAAAATAGATCGATTAAACGATATAAAGTTCATTTGGTTGCAAAAGGATATACCCAATTGGAGGGTATCGACTTTGAAGAGATATTTTCTCCTAGAGTGAAATTTGTATCAATACGAGTTATTTTGCCTTTTGTAATACATTATGATTTAAAATTACATCAAATGGATATAAAAATCATTTTCCTTAATGATGAGCTTGATGAGAAAATTTATATGGTACAACCAGAAAGTTGTTAGGAAGACTCTATGACATTCATACCGTTTTAGGATGCAAAGCACAGTGGAAGAAAGATAAAAATAATTTTTATCACATACCAGACATCCCCTGGGGGCTAGGATATCATATTTTTGGCATAAGAGATATCAAATAGCTTATCATAAAATTGATAAGATATTATACCTCAAGATTCTTTTCGAATATATAGAAACCAAGAGCAAGACTAACCTTACCTTTATTAGTATCCACGCCGAGATCACTTCGAGACAACTCCACAAGCAGTAAATTTTTGTCTCTGGTTAGTGTTAGCCAATTGGAGGAAACGAGAAGGAGAGAGAGGGAGAAGATGGCTATAAAATGAATAACTTGTTCTATGATTTTCAAAAGATCTATTTATAGTTCTCTTGATTAGGGCATTATAGGACCTTTAAACATAACCAATCTTACCTAAATTAACATGTAATTATGGTAAGAAAAGGCAAGAAATAACTCAACTCACACAAATCAAAATTGGCGGAACTGTGACACAATCGTGTCTGAGAAATACGACCTGATGTTTTTCCTTGGCACTGTCATGCCTGGAAACACGGCAAGGTCTCTAGGACAATCTTGTGTCTGACCATTTTGATAAGGCACAACTGTGTCACTTTAGCATGGTTAAGCACTACTCGTGCCTAGTTTAGTAGTCGTGTGAGATTTTGTATTGTCTGTTTCGATTTGTTGAAGTGTGATATGACCGTGCTAAGCCCCAACACAATCATGGGAGGTTTTGTAGCCCCTGTTTCACACCCTTTTGGCCTGGTCCAACCAGGTATAACCTCTCTTTTTGAGAATCTTATTCTCAAACTTGTTTTACATCTCTAGATTACCCATATTGTGTGTAACCTAATAGATTGCCAGTTATGTTAGTCATTCATAATTAACTCATTAATTATAAAAAAAATCATGAGTGACACCTAGCAATACATCATGACTCCCAATTAATCGAAAAGTCAAAAGTCGACTTTAGAATGTTTTTAAACCTTCAGTAACTTCAGATATTTGTGCTTTATTCTTTTCACTCATTCTATACCCACTTGGTTCAGGACATGGTCTATGTGCTCATTCCCACTAGGCTAACTCCGTCATACTTAGTCCAAGTTAATTTTCTCATCATATGGATTCAAGTTACTTCTTAAATGTGTCCAAGAAAATCATTCTTCTTAACATATGTGCTTTGACTAAAGACTTCTGAGTAAAAAATCCTGACACGAGGCCTAAGGTATACATCTTTAAAGAAGTGGTGAATCCTCTGTGTGTTATTCAAACATCTTCGATCACTTTGGCTTATACCCAATCACCTATGGAAATGGTTGCGAAACAATTAAAGTATAAGTCGTCATGACTAAGATGACTTGAATACCTCAAGTCTAAGAAAGCTTGCACTCGAGCTACAATGAAATCTTCATTAACATAAAGAACCATATAAAATTTCCTAGTAGGTCACTCTAATGAATTAGTTACCCTAACTAACATCCACATGTTCACTCTCAACATCTATATGTTTCCATTAAGTGAATACCGAATGCTTGGATAAATTAAGAAGTATAATATGTGCTAGTCTCACATAATTGATGATGTCTAATCTCATCAATTCACCGACAAAATATAATTTCAATACTTATATAATTTCATCCCCACGAGGATGGCGCGTTGGTTGGGGCAGTGTGGTGTTTACAGAGTTGACATGGGTCGCTTTCGGAGGAAGGTCTAAAATCTCTCCCTGGGCTTAGATGACCCCCCACTGTCTTTGGCCAATGCATCAAGGTCTAAAGGGCCCCCCATGATTTATCTCCCTCACAATGGTCGTGGGATCTCTCTCACAATGGTCATGGGACAGACCAGTGGGGATCGCTAGATTGACGATTCCAACATTTTGTAGAATACTTATATAATTTCACATGATGAGATACTCGCTAATTATGATCTAATTACAATATCTTTCATTCTATGTATTGTATTGTGGATTTCAATAAATAGATTTAAGATCTAATCACATACACAACAAACATACATCCAAATAGTGAATTTATTAATTAAAATTCTAAGGTGATTGGCTTAGGACATCTCTAAAATCTAACATACTCTCACTTAGCCTATAGTCAATTGCCTTTGGTATCTAATACCATAGGCCTCTATATGTCTTTTGAACTTTTCTAGAGAAGAAGCTTTGTCAAGGATATGTAAGATTCCTATCAGCGGGAACTTTCTCTATTTTTACATTTCTTCTACCTATGATCTCTCTGATCATATGGTAATGACGAAGTACATATTTAGATCATAGATGCGACCTGGTTCCTTCGTCCGTGCAATGACGCCATTATTGTTGCAGTAGATCGGTAATGTTTCAACATGCTCGAAACTATTCCAAGTTTAGTAATGAACTTCTTGATCCATACCGTCTCCTTTGCTACTTCAGAAATCACAATGTACTCTATCTCTAATGTATGTGATTCATATAAGATTTTAGTTGTTATTTTGGCATACAACTTATTGCATTTAGTTAGTATTTGTTGCATATTTGCCTGACTTTGAATCATAAGATTACTTTTTTGTTTGGAGGTCTGCTTTTGTTGTTTTTCTTTGTACAGGATGGAGTTTCGAAGCATAATGGAGACCCTGGCAAGGCATGGAAGAAAAGGGAGCATGCTATGGTCATGTCCCCAAAACACAGGCAAGCTTTCGGATGAAAAGACAATGTTCGTGCAACCTTCCAGCAAGACACACGGTCGGCCGTGTGAAATTCACATGGCAGTGCTTTTTCCAGATAGATTTCTAGATGAAACTTGCAGCAAGACACATGACCTGGTCGTGTGAATTTCACACGACCATGTTGTGTTGCTGCAAATTAAAGGAAATAGATTTTCGACATATTTATGGAAAGTCGATGCTATCTCTATAAAGAGAAAGGCTTACCAAAGAGTCAGAAGGACGGTTGATGCCCTAGAAAAGCACCAAGAGCTCGTGAATTAGAGGAGAGCAAGGAGATCGAAGGTCTACGACGAAGTTTCATCCATAGAAGGGCTACCAAAATGATACTCCAACTAAAGCGGGACGTATTTCCTTGTAAACTTTTATTTCTTTTGTTGTAATCTTTCAAATATGATGTCTTGTGTTTGTTCTTCAATATCTATGGAGTAGAACTTTTGATTCTAGGATTAGGTAGTAACCATATGTGTTGAACGTTGTCATGCAATTCAAATCTGATTTATTTCTGACTTTCTATTGCAGTCTTATGTTTCCTAGTTTGATGAATAAGTTTAGTTTTGCTCTTATTCTACTATGTATAATCGATGTGGGTGCCAACAACACTCATACTGAAATTTAGGAGAATCAAGGGGAAATCGAAAGATTGACCTCTCTCCAAAAACTATAAAATTTAAGACGTGAAAGAATAGGACATGAAAGAAGGTCCGCCTGTTCATGGGGAGTACATAGGATATCCTAGAACTTCATGAACCCATCTCATATAAAGGCCGCGAAGTAGGAGAAAATAACTCAGAGGGGTTGTGGGACCACGTAACAGGAGTAATCCATTGATAGCAACCCCTTGAGCTCTGTCGATCCAAAAGAGAATCTTTAGTTTGGAATAGGTAATTCACGTGTAGTACCAAAAGTTCACCGGGGTTAAATTTGATGATCCTCTCACAAAACAACTCTTAGAAAACTTAGGAACATGGGTAGTTGACACGTTTAACGTCATATAGATGAAATCGAAATCCTAGAATCCCTTTTGAACTTAAATCAATCCTTTCTCTTGTTTTGTGTGACACCAATCTCTTTGAGCTTCGTCAGTCGAAATCTTAGGCTAGAGAAATTCCCAATGTTAAGTTCCAGTCCAAACAATCAGAGATCACTGGACAAACCAATAATCAAATATCAGTCCCTATGAGATCGATATTTGTTTTTTTACTTGACGACAACTGTGCACTTACAGAAGTTGAATGCAGTCTGATCTTTAGCCTCTCGGTTGGAGAGTCGATTTGCGTGCATCATGTTTTTGGGGTCATTACCGAGGATTGATTTATTTGATATTGGTTGGAAGGTGAATCGATTGGATTGGACCTAGTTTTCTTTAATTTTTAGAATTAACTTTTTCAAGCATTTTTTCTTTTCAAGTTATTTTCTTAGCACTTGTTTTCTTTTATTTTGTTGTTTGTTTTGAAGTTTGTTTGCAAGATACTTATGTTTGTCCATCGTATGCCCAGGCACTCAAGGTCAGAAAATTTGCTCTCGCTTGATCCGGAGATAGATAGGACTTTCTATTGCAAGCGAGCAGAGCAAAGGGAGATGGAAGGAACCGGCGCACCACTAGAGAATGTGGGAAGTCGTCCCTTGCGAGACTACGCTGCTCCAAGAATGAGAGAATGAAGATCGAGCATAGTAAGCCTGACTATAGCAGCAAATAATTTCAAACTTAAACCGGCATTGATTCACATGGTCCAGCATAATCAATTTAGCGGTACCGCCGTGGAAGGTCCTAACCAGCATATAGAGATCATTCTGGAGATCTACTCTACTATGAAGTTCAACGGAGTTCTTGCAGATGCCATCCACTTGAGTTTATTTTCGTTTTCCCTTAAGGATAAGGCAAAGACGTGGATGCACTCATTATCCTCCGGGAGCATCACCACTTGAGAGCAATGTGAGCTACAATTCTTGAATAAATTCTTTCCACCAAGCAATACAACTCACATGTGCCATTTGATCATGAGTTTCCGCCAGAAGGAGGGAAGTCTCTCTTTAAAGCCTAGGATCGTTTTAAGAGTTTACTTCATCAATGCTCCATCATGGATTTGAGAGGTGGCTAGTGATTCACACGTTTTATAATGGAATCACATATGCCACGAAGATATCCTTGGACTCTACTGTAGGAGGAGCCCTAATAAATAAGACTATCGAGGAAGCAGAAGAACTGATTGAAGAGGTGGCACAAAATCACCACCAATGGACTACCGAACGTAATCATTCCACATTAGTAGCAGGGAGGTATTTTGTTAATTATGTAGACCACTTAGCAACTAGGATGGATGCACTGACAAAAAAAGTTTTATTCTTTGAATTCTAGTACTGTATATGCTGCTAATTCATTTTGTGCAAGTGGTGAATTGATAGAACACACTGAAGAATATTGTTCTGAGGATCAGTCCATCCAAGGAGGCCAAATATAGCAAATTAATGTTGTTAGCAACTTCAATTAGAGACCCAATAACCCGTATTCTAATACCTACAACCCTAGTTAGAGAAACCACCCTAATTTCTCTTACAAGAACAATTTAGAGAGCTTCCAACCGCTGGGGGGATACGGGCAACAATCTAATGCACGTAACAACCTCAGAAATCTAGGTTGGAGTAAATGATGGAGGGTTTCATACAAACCCAGACAAAGGCAAACACTGAGTTCCAACAAAGGCACATGAAGACAAAGAGGTGCTAAGAGAATTAAAGGCTTTCGTAGATGGTCTTACGAGCCACACCGGGATATTGGAAACACAAATAGCCCAAATTGCCAGTGCATCATTGCGAGCATATATGGAGGGATTTTGAGGAAAGCTGAACCGAGCCATCTAAACCAATGTAACGTTGTGCACACCACGTAGTGTCAGGAGAACCAAGTAGAGCATGATGAATAGATTGGAGAATTGGTTGATCTAGCAAAGAGATGGAGTAAGAGTTGCGTTTGTTGTGATCTTGACGCTTGAAAGCAAAGTAAAAATTGAGAACAAATCCCCACCTAAACTTGAGGACCCATGTGACTTTGTAATTCCCTACAGAATTTATGGATTTAATTTTGACATCGCACTATGTGATCTTGGATTCGCAGCGAATATGATGGCGTATGCATTTTATAAGGAGATGAGGTTGAATAATACCAAGCCAACTGATATAACCCTGAGACTTGCAGATGACACAATGAGAAAACTTGTGGGTATATTAGAAAATGTATATGTAACAATAGAAAATTTTGTAATACCCACTGACTTTATCATTATGGACACAGATAAGGATCCTTAAACCCCGTTAATTCTGGAAAAATCTTTCTTAGAAACTGTTGGATATACTTTAGAAGTTGAAAATGTAGTACAATTTGATTTATCTGGATATATGAATTCTTTATCTACTAGATATACTTCTTGCAAGATAGCTTGCGTACCGCAGGTAGAGAATCAGACTTTTGACGGAAACGAGTGGAGTTTCAATGAGTCGCCGACACCAAGTTGAAGATTTGAAGAAGGGGTTGAGCTAATGACTTTAAACAAATGCTTCTTGGGAGGCAACCCAAGTTTATTTCATTTTATTTTTATGTATTTTAGTTTTAAGTTTCTGTTAATCGTTATTTTCATGTGTTTTTAGGGATTTGACAAAACTACCGAGTAGAAAAGAGTAATTTGGAGGAAGCCACAGCTTGAAACACGGGCGACCGTGTGATTTTCACACGGTCGTGCCTCATGGACAGAAAAGAACATGGTAGGGCGTGCTAAATAAGTATGATCGTGTGTCGTAATTGAGTTTTCCAAAGAGACACATGGGCAACTATGTGAATTTCACACGACCCTGTCTTTTTCCTAAAAAAAACTCTGAGCGCTAGCCAATGCAGGACACACGGCTGTGTTGCGTCCCTTTAAAAGGGAGTGAGTCGTGTGTGAGAATAGATCTCTAAGACCAAAGAGTCATTTTTTAAGTACTTGGATAAGTAGCAAAAAAAAAATGTTTTTTGTTATAGTTGTTTAGAGCTCAAGTTTTGGGATTAAGGAAAAGGGAATAGGATAGGTTTAGGTTGGGTAAAATGTAGGCTTCAAATTTTAATTAAGGTTTTGCCCCTGTCTAAATGCTAGTTCAATCCTAGAGATTAAATTTAGACTTAGCTTTGGATTCGCTAAGCAATTTCTTCTTTTTAAGAAAATTCCCAAGCTATTAGACAAAATTATCTCAAAGCTAATTACCCAAGCAACTTAGTATCAAATTATTTAATCCTCCATCATTTAGAATAATAAATTTTTGCGATATTCATAAAGACATCCAAGTAAAGTTCTTAACATCTTCGGACATTGAACAAGATACAAATAACATATAAAAATTTTATACTGTTCAACACCTAATTGACTCAACAAACTCCATACTTCATTCTAAAAAATTAGGAGTTCATTTGACTTAACCATTTCAGATGTTGAACTCATAATGGCTTAAGCTACTTATTCAATTGCATTGCTTATACCGTCATCATCTACTTAACCTTTCTTTACACTCTTGTTCTTGGATGATGCTCCAACAAGAGTTAGCTTGAGATTTAATTGGTTTAGAACTAGGAATTAGAATTTGAGCATCCTCATTAACTATATCTAAATTGTACAAATAAATTTATTGTTGAGATATCATAAATTCAACTTCATCAATAGTTTCAAAATGATTTCCACCAACATTATTCTCCACTTCCATGCTAGCTCTTTTCTTGTGCATTTCTGACACAGTTTCAACATGTTTTCCTATGACACTGTCTTTCCCATATAATCTAACTAATTTCTCATAATTTCAAATAGGCTTACTCTTCCATTCAGCAACTTCTGATTTTATCTACAAGTTATAATATAATTGTATCAAACATTCATTCATAGATAATATCACAAGAGAAAATCAAATATAGTTTTCAAATGCATATCATGAAACACACCTTGTTTAATATGTTTCATGTGATTTTGAATCCTATCCTTATTGATAGGTTTGTCGGGAAATTTTGTTTTAAATTCATTCACAATATTTTCAAATGTATGTATAATAAAGATTCCACCAGCCCTATTGCTTATATTATGTTGATTCAAATATACATCAATAAGAGCATCATCCATTATTTTATTCCAAATACAGGGATTATGCTTGCACTTTCATCTTCACTTTGCAAGTCTTTCTTTCTTGACATCCTTAAAAATAAAAATATAATAACAATCAAAATACACAATCACATAAATAGCCACATGACAAAATTCAAGTAACACAATAAATTAAAATGTCAACATTCACAATCATCCAATTACAAAAAGAATTTGTCCAAAACCACAAGATAAATAAATAAACATAAATATCACATATCATAATCTAACCACATAGCCATAGCTATGGAATCCCTATGCAATTCTCTCCTTGCAACTTCATGGTCATCTCTATTACTGATATTGTTGCTACCTCTTCCCGTAAGTAAAATGAAAGGACCCGTGCGCAAGACATTGTCCGAACCAAATAGTTAGTTCGGCGGAGGGGGTCTGAGAAAATTAGTTCGGGCACATAAGTCTGGGAAAAATGGCTCGGGGAGATCGTTCAAGGGAATTGACACGGCCGAGCGAATTTGGAGATTGGTTGGGTACGGGAAGAATAGGAATCGACTCGGTAGAACGAGCCTGGAGGTTGGTTCTGTATGGGAAGGATAGAAGTTGGTTCGGGTTATTATAAGAAGTCTAAGAGCTATGCTCTTAAGCAGTAGGTTTAGGCTAGCTCTACGAAGAGCAAGCAGGTGAAAGGGATGGGCTAGAATATTTCTCAAAATATGGGTGAGAAGTTTGTTACATAATAAATTAGTACCCCATATAATATTCGGAGGAGTCTTCACTCCCCATTTCTGTAACAAAATTATTCTCCAGATAAGCAAAGTGGCCACGTGTACGGTGATGAAGGAGGTTCGTTATGCAACAGCTGGCCAGAGGAAGAGGAGGAAGATAAAAGGCAGAAAAAAAGCGAGAGGAAGGGGATCCGCAACTTCCAACAGCAAGAGACGAAGGCACACTTGAAGGGGAGAGCGACCACATCGACGGAGAAAGAAGGAAGAAGGAGACAAGGAGAGTAGTGAGCTCCATTCTTTTCATATCTGTATATTGAGCTAACTGTAAGAAGTCTTTTCCCTCCACCTCCGGGAGCTTTTTCCGAGAAGGAGGAGATTCATAGTGAAAGTGTTTTGGCACCGTAGCTCGTGGGAGAACTCACCCCCGTGGAGTAGAAATTCTCATTTCGAACCACATTAAATCTTGTCTCTGCTCTTTGCTTGTGCTGTGCATGTTTTTCTTCTTCGTGTTTCATTACTGTTGCGGTCGGAGAGAACCCGAGGCTTCCCGTATGCACCTTAGCGTTGAACGGAGGCTAAAAAATCCATCTACGACCGCATTAGTTGGCGCCGTGTGTGGGAACACTGAGCAAGACGTTGAGATGTAGCCAGAGGATATACACTATCCAGTAGCCTCCTCTGTGGAGGAGAATCCCATCACGTTGCTACCGTCGCAGGTAAGGGCTTTGGTGGACACAGCCGTGGCCGAAGCCCTCGCTAAAGAGAGAAGAAGGACTGGGTACCTCCATCCTCATTCTGATGAACCTTCCCCTCGCGGACAGCAACCAGAGATGCCCCCTCCACTTCGTACAACTACAAATGTCGAGGTGTTGCCTGGGGAGGGGTTGGGGGGGGGGGGGGGGAATGCATCAGACCACTATACCGGCAACCCAGATCCGACGAGACGAGCAGGGCGAGAGCCAGTCAACCTGAGACTTACGAGCCCAGTCCTTTCACTATTGACATTCTTTCTGAATTGCCGCCTTCATACTTCAGAAACCCCAAGTGGACAAGTACAATGGCACGACGGATCCTGAAGACATCTATCACAGTTCGCAGGGGCTGCCTCGCTCCATTGCTACACTGACGCCTTCAAGTGTCGGGTTTTCCGTACTACCTTAATCGGCTTGGCACAGAAATAGTTCAACACCCTTACCCCAGGGTCTATCACTTGTTTCACTGATTTTCAAGGGGTGTTCCGTCAAGAGTTTGTCAGTTGCAAGATCTACAAGCATGACGCCTCAATCCTACTACACATTAGGCAGGAGCCCTCAGAGTCACTCAGAGGGTATCTTCATCGATTTACTTCCACTGTCAGGAATATCCCCTCGGCGAAGTCAGATGCGCTGAGGGTGGCCATCCCGCATGGGCTAAGGGAGGGACCTTTCCTTAGCTCACTATTGAGAAAGCCCACCGCTAGCTACGAGGAATTGCTAAGCCGCACAGAGAAATACATTAACGAGGAGGAAGGACTAAAGGTTCGGAGGGCTGAACAGTCCTCTGCAATGGCCCCTGTGGAAAGAAGTCGCCCTGCAACCCCCCGAGCTCCTCCTTGGAGAGAATATGTGCAGCATTTCATACCAGAGGCTCCCCAACCCCGATTATTGATGCAGGGAGCTTGCCCTAACCCTCCTTTGCAGATCATGGCCGCCAAAGTAGTCCCTCCCCCAAAAAATTGGAAAGAGTAGGAGATGGAGTTTTATGACCAGCAGGGTCTTTTGCAGCGGCCAATCGGGTATAGGGGGAGTGCCTCGTAACCCTCCAACTCCTTTCTTCTGTCAATATCATATGGAGTATGGCCACGCCAGTGGTCAATATTTCAAATTGCAAGAAGAGCTAGAACACATCTGAGCCACCTACCCACATCTGCGGCCTCAAACGGGAGGGCCAGCACGGCAAGGCCAGCGGCCCAACATGGCTCGCCCAGGGCCTTACAACCAAAGACCTCAGGTTACCTTCCCTCCAGATCAACAGATTCCCGTCCAGGAGGGTATTTCTCAAGGAGGGCCATCAGGTGAAGGCCCTTCATCTAATTTGAATGACATCCTCACACGGAGAGTTATTCACGTTATCGCAGGAGAACCTACTGATGGGGACTCCAATAGGGCTCAGAAGTCCTATGCCCACCTCATGGAGAGCTTAGCTATCGTGATAGATTAGGCTATCCAGACTGCGCCACCAGTTTCATTCGGGCCAGAAGATCTCTGAGGCATTTTGCTACCTCATACGAATGCTCTGGTAATCCGTATCTCTCTTGCTAATTATGAGGTGGCCCGGGTCCTAGTTAATTCAGGAAGCTCTGTTAATATCCTCTTTCAAGAGGCCTTTGGACATATGCAGTTGGGAAATGCACATTTAGAGGACGTGGCTACAACTCTATTTGGATTTGCAGAACATGTGGTGCATCCCATGGGGCAGATCTCATTGCCCCTCACTCTGGGCACAAAGCCCAGCTAAAAAACTAATATTGTTCCTTTTCTCATAGTAGATGCTCCGTCCACTTATAATGCAATTTTGGGTCGTCCCTTCTTGTCTATTTTCTAGGCTGTGGCTTCCCCCTACCACCAGAAGGTGAAGTTTCCGATTGAGCAACTGATCAGGGAGGCCAGAGGTGAACAAAAGGTCGGTCGGAGCTGCTATGTACATATGGTCAGGGATGACCAGAAGAAAGCCAGAGTAGATGACCCTAAGGGAAAAGTTGTCATGATCTCTGATGTATGCGTGCTTGAAGAGTCTCTCCCCAAAGCGGAAAAAATAGAAGAAGGGGAACCGGTGGAGATAGCTCCGGGAAAAGTCACTCGAGTAACTCAACATCTCGAGGTTAAGGAGGAGTTGGTGGTCTGCTTAAAGAAGAACAAAGATATCTTTACTGGGGATGTGCACGACCTTATGGGGATAGATCCTCGCGTTGCTGAACATCATCTCAACATTACCAGAGGAGTCCGACCCGTCCAACAGAAGCGGCGGCATTTTGGGCCCAAAAAAGATAAAGTTATAGCCGAAGAAGTAGATAAGTTGTTGTAGGCGGGTCATGTTAAAGAAATTCAATTTCCTGAGTGGGTGTCTAATGTAGTTCTGGTCCCTAAGCCTTCGGAGCAATGGAGGATGTGTGTCAACTTTCATGATTTAAATAAAGCATGTCCTAAAGACTCTACCCCTTGTCTCATATTGATCAGTTGGTAGATTCTACCGTGGGATACGAAGTAGTGTCCCTAATATATGCCTACCAAAGATATCATCAGATACCATTGGCCAAAGAAGATCAGAAGAGAGTCAGTTTCGTGACGGTGAGAGGACTATATGCCTACGTAGTGATGTCTTTCGTCTTAAAAAATGTTGGGGACATCTATCAGCGGCTCATGGACAAAATTTTTGCAAAACAAAAGGGCAAGAAAGTGGAAGTTTATGTCGACGACATCCTGGTTAAATCAAATACCACTCGGGATCTAGTTATGGATCTAGACAAGACTTTTGCTACTCTGAGGCAATATAACATGAAACTAAACCCCAAAAAATGTTTGTTCGAAGTAAAGAGCAGGAAGTTTCTGGGGTATATTGTAACTGAAAAGGGACTGCAAGCCAATCCAGAGAAAGTGCAGGCATTATACAACATGAAGTCGCCTACTAATCTACAAGAAACTCAAAAGCTGGTGGGGAGGATAGTTTCCTTGTCCCGATTTATAGCCAAATCAGCAAATAAAGGACTCCCTTTCTTCTGGATTCTGTGCAAAGCCACTAGATTTCAATGTGATGATCAATGTGAGCAGACCTTCAAAGAATTAAAAAAATATTTAGCTGAACTACCTCTGCTAGCCAAACCAGTCGCAGGAGAGCCCTTGTGGATGTATTTAATTGTTTCAGAGGGAGCCATCAGTTCAGTACTATTAAAGCAAGAAGGTTCTCAACAGTAACTTATTTATTATACTAGTCATATCTTGAAAGGAGTTGAATCACGGTACACTGAGTTAGAGAAGTTGGCGTATATTCTAATTTTGATAGCCCGCAAGTTGAGGTCATATTTCCTAGCTCACACAATTAATGTTTTGACTCATAGTGAGTTTGGCAAGGTGGTGACTAAGCCTGATTTCTCCGGTAGATTGGCTAAATGGGCAGTGGAGCTAAGCGAGTACGACATTCATTATCAGCCTCGAACTGTCATCAAGGCTCAGGCTCTAGCTAATTTTCCGGCAGAGGTACCTACTAGTTCAGAGAATAGCTCGGCTAAAAAAGAAGAAGGGTTGGAGGTGTAGAATGTCTTTATGGACGGTTCTTCTGGATCTGTGGGCAGTGGAGTGGGGGTACTATTAATATCCCCCGAGAAGGAGGAAACTCGCATAGTTGTGCGCCTGGGATATCGAGCATCCAACAATAAAGCAGAGTACGAAGCCATCCTAGCTGGGTTACAAGCCGCCAGAGCTGTGGGAGCAACTTCTGTCAAGATCCATTCAGATTCCCAGTTAGCAGTGTCACAGCTCCCAGGTTCTTTTACGGTTCGGGAAGAAAGATTGCAAAAATATTTAATGACCTTTGAGAAAGAGAAGGTTCATTTTCGACAAGTTCTCTTGCAACAGATTCCAAGAGAGAATAACTGAAAGGAGGATGAGTTGGCTCAGCTAGCTAGTGCTATGGAGGGGGTAAAACAACCTGAAGCGATCTACATGAAAGTCCTCACTTCGTTGGTAATATATAATGTGGAGGAGGCTATATCAGGAGTGGATCAGATCCCTGACTAGATGACTGACATCATGACATACTTGTAGCAAGGGAAGGTTCCATAAGAAAGAGGGGCGGCATCTATTTTGATAAGCAGAGCGAAGCGGTTCACCATCATGGACGGAGTCCTATATAAGAAGTCTTTTGGACAGCCCCTGTTGAAATGTTTGGGAAAGGAAGATACTGAATGGGTACTCCAAAAAATACATGAGGGTTGCTGCAGTAACCATTTGGGAAGAAGAGCTTTGGCGCGGAAAGTCTTGTTAGCAGGGTACTTTTGGCCCACTCTCTAATAAGATGCGGCTCATATCGTGCAAATTTATTCGGCCTATCAAAAGCACAGCAACCGGTCCGAACGACCAGTCGCACTGATGAAAGCTATTGTTGCTTCTTGTCCCTTTGATCAGTGGGGAATGGGTATAGTGGGCCTCATGCCTACGACACCTTTGTAGAAGAAATTTTTATTGGTGGTGGTGGATTACTTCTCCAAGTGGGTGGAAGCAGAGCCCCTCGCCCAAATCACTGAGAATGCAGTAAAACAGTTCCTATGGAAGAACATTATCTACCGATATGAAGTCTCAAGGAGATTAGTCAGTGACAATGGACGGCAGTTTCATGGAAAGAGGATCAAGGAATGGTGTCAGAGTCTCAATATCCAGTAGACTTTCACTTCTGTAGCTCACCCTCAGGCTAATGGGTAGGTCGAAGTGACTAATAGAATTCTCATTTAGGGGTTGAAGACCAAGTTAGATGCTCAGAGGGGAAATTGGGTGGATGAATTGCTAGGGATCTTGTGGGCCTATCGAACTACTCCAAAAACAACAATAGAAGAAACTCCTTTCAGCTTGGTGTACGGAATGGAGGTTGTTATTCCGGTGAATGCCCTTTTGAGTAGTGCTCGCGTGGAAGTTTATGAGCCGGAGCAGAATCAAATCATCTGAGGCACCGAGCTGGATTTGCTGGAAGAAAAATGAGAACAGGCACAGAGGCAGGCGGAGTTTTATAAGCGAAGGGTACAGCAAGCCTTTAATAAAAGGGTAGTGCCCCGAAGATTTCGAGAAGGGGATTTAGTTCTGCGCAAGGTCAGCCCCATCGGAGATCCGAAGAAGTTGGCTCCAAATTGGGAAAGACCCTATATGGTGACGCGCCGCGTGGCAGGATCGACTTATTATTTGAAGGATGATCAGGGCAAGGAACTCCCTCAACCCTGGAACGCTATACATTTGAAGCATTTTCATACCATGTAAAGAGCGAGGGATAAAGGAAAGAATTAGTGGGTCCTTTATGGAATGTATGTGACGATCCAATATGTCATCTAATATATGGCAAACATGAATACAAGTGGCGAGTCATTTGCATTAAAACTAATTTCTCCCTGAAAAGAATGAAAGCAAAAAGGGAACTATATGTAGCGACCATAATCCCTTAACAATGACCATTCTAAAGTGATACATAGAGTTATAATTTAAAATGATCTAGAGGGTAGCATCGGAAGTCAGTTTCCCAGTGCAAGAAGAGTGTCGGCTGGTTAGCGGGAGGTAGTCCTTGGTCGGCGTATTATCGAACCGCTTCGTTGAATCCGTCTTGGAAGGTGGCCCGCATTAGAGCTATCAGCCGTTCTCGTTGGCTCGGGTCATCAAGACTTCGATCTTGATGAAGCCTACGACAATTTTCTTGATGCTCACGAAAGGATCAGTGCATTTCACTGTAGCGTTGGGATATTTCCATGATAGCATCGGCCAGGACAGATATGTCATCCACTCGGGAGGTCTGATCATGTTGCAGGAACCTCGTCATCTCCATCATATCCTAGCGTATGGAGGCCGAGATACCCTCTACAGCCTCCGTATGGGATCTGGTGCGAACAAGCTCGCTACCCAATCTTTGGAGGGATGCTTCTTGCCTGCGTATACGGGCATGAGTGTGCGCCCTAGAAGTTATTAATGAGGAGTTTTCTTATACCTCCTTTCATAAGCGGGTGCGGAGGTCCGCTATTTTGTGTTCCGCCCTTTGGTGTTGAACTCGCAGATTCGCTATGATTTCAGAATCCCTTTACTTTCCATGGAGGAGCTCAACTATCTGCTCCTGAAGGTCAGCCAATTCTTGAGGCTTGTAAGTTGTTCTACCAGTATGTTCCTGCAGAGCAGATAGAAGTTCTGTGTGTGCCTGCTGTTGCGCTTGTAAGGCTGCAATGGTCTCAGCATCTTCTTGCCGCTAGCGATGAGCTTTCGCTAGCTGCTCCTGACATTGCATCAATTGTTGCAATAGAAGATGCTCCCGACTTTGTGTAGCAGTTTGATCCTCCAACTATTGTTGCTCCTATTGTAGAAATTGAGCTCGGTATTGCGTGAAGGAACGATCTAGCTCTTGATAGTTTGTTAAGGCCTGGAGGTCATTAATAAGAAAGAAATCATTAGATGAAAGAAATCAGCAAAGTCAGTTTAGGGAGCTTACCAATTCCAGAACGTGGCGCAAACTTTCCATCCGTGGAATTAGTTCTTCCATGTTCAAGATTTGAAGACCACGGTTGGAAGAAGAAGAAGGGATAGATGACACTAGGGGCGAAGATTCACTCATGATGGGGTGGGGAAAGGTAGAAGTAATGGGTTGTGCAGTGAGTCTAGAAGGAGGAAGGGTGATGTTTAAAGGAATGGAAGGCAGTGGGGAGGCGACTAGGAGAGGCAAAGGCGAAGATGGGTGAATCTCAGCCATCATGGGTTCTGATGTTGAGGAAGGCTTCAGAGAAGGAGAGGAAGTGGAAGCAAGAATGTCCTCTACCTACAAACGTTGACGTGCAACGCCCCTCAATTCAACCTGATGTTGTAAGAAAGGAGAGGGCGATTTGCGGATGCCCAAGACATAAGGTAAAGGGATGGGCGAATTAGGGTTTTCGAGCAACATCGGAGGTGGGGAGGGACGGGTTACACTAAGCGTATTTGGCGCTGTTGAGACAGAGATTTCAGAGGAACAAGGAGGAGAAGGGGGTGCTAGAATAGGAGCGGCGGGAATGAGTGAAGGCGAAATAGGGGATGAAGGTGGAGGTGTTGTAGGCTATTGGCCCTCACTTCGCCCGGGCCCTTGGCGGCGCTTTGCCAGCGCTTGCTGAAAAAGAGAATACATCCTGCCTCTTGAGGAAGAGAAGAAGCATAGAAGCTAGTCGATGGAACACCGAGGAGTAGTTGTGGGCGGAGAGGAAGAAGAAGGTTGAAAGTCAGGAAAAGAAGATGGAAATGGAAAAGAGAGAAGATGAAAAGTTTTATATATGAGGCACTAAATGGGCTTACGGTGTCAATTGGGCTTCAAAGCAGCGAGGTGAGCCCTTGGAAGGTGTGAAATAGTAATTTATTCTTCTCACTACCCGTTATCTGCCAGAACCGTTGTCTCCACATGGCAGAAGAACAAAAGCATCTAACTTCAGGGCAAAGACATGACCCTCGAAGGTATACTTCTCATTTTTTTTCTTTAAAGTTTGGCCTCAGCCAAAACTATTATCCCCGTTTAATGGATGAATGAAGAAATAATGGCAGTGTGAAAAAATTCTTCTGACCTAAGAGGGAGGAGCCTTGGGTCAGGTTATCATATTTTCATATGGCTCGGTGCTAGCTGAAGCCATTATCCCTGTGCAGTGGTGGAACGAAGGAGTCGGGCTTAAGGTAAAAACACCTATGAAGAATGGCAGAGTGAAAAAGTTTCTTTTGACTTGAAGGGGCCAAGCCCCGTATCGGGTTGTCACACTGTTTTATGGCTCGGCGCTAGCTGAAGCTGTTATCCTCGTGCGGTGATAGAACGGAGGAGTAGGATTTAAGGTAAAAATACCTGTGAAGAATGACAGAGTGAAAAAGTTTCTTTTGGCCTGAAGGGGGCAAGCCCCATATCGGGTCGTCGCACTTTTTTATGGTTCGGCGCTAGTCGAAACCGATATCTCCGTGCGGTGGTGGAACGGAGGAGTTGGTTTAAGGTAGAAGCACTCTTGAAGAAATACAACGGTGGAGTAAAAAAATTTTTCCGACTCGACCAACCGAAGCCCTAGGTCGAGTCCTCACTATTATTATTGTTTGCCTGTAAGACAAGCAGATATCCCCGTGCGGTGGTGAAACGGAGGAGTTGGGTTCAAGGTAGAGACAGGGAGGAAGATATAGCAGTAGATGGGAGGAGCTAAATCTGTGCTCAGCTATATACATTATTTTATCCCCGTGTGGTGGTGGATCGGAAGGGCTGAGTTTTGCCTCAGCTATATATATTATTTTATCCCCGTGTGGTGGTGGATCGAAAGAGCTGAGTTTTTCTCAGTTGTATACATTATTTTATCCTCGTGCGATGATGGATTGAAAGAGCTGAGTTTTGCCTCAACTATATATATTATTTTATCCCCGTGTGGTGGTGGATTGGAAGAACTGAGTTTTGCCTCAATTGTATATATTATTTTATCCCCGTATGGTGATGGATCGGAAGAGCTGAGTTTTGCCTCAGCTGTATATATTATTTTATCCTCGTGCGGTGGTGGATCGGAAGAGCTGAATTTTATCTCAGCTATATATATTATTTTATCCTCGTGCGGTGGTGGATCGGAAGAGCTGAGTTTTACCTCAGCTATATACATTATTTTGTCCCCGTGTGATGGTGGATCGGAAGAGCTGAGTTTTGCCTCAGCTATATATATTATTTTATCCCCGTACGGTGGTGGATCGAAAGAGCTGAGTTTTGCCTCAGCTATATACATTATTTTATCCCCGTACGGTGGTGGATCGGAAGAGCTAAGTTTTGCCTCAGCTATATATATTATTTTATCCTCATGTGGTGGTGGATCGGAAGAGTTGAGTTTTGCCTCAATTATATACATTATTTTGTCCCCGTGCGATGGTGGATTGGAAGAGTTGAGTTTTGCCTCAGTTATATATATTATTTTATCCTCGTACGATGGTGGATCGGAAGAGCTGAGTTTTGCCTCAGTTATATATATTATTTTATCCCCGTGCGATGGTAGATCCGAAGAGTTGAGTTTTGCCTCAGCTATATATATTATTTCATCCCCGTGTGGTGGTGGATCGGAAGAGCTGAGTTTTGTCTTAGCTGTATATATTATTTTATCCCCGTGCGGTGGTGGATCGGAAGAGCTGAGTTTTATCTCAACTGTATACATTATTTTGTCCCCGCTTGGCAAGAGACTAGCATAACCGAGTTTTACCTCAGTTATACACTTTTCTTTATCCTTGCATAAGGTGAAGTGAAGGAATTGGGTCCTCACCCGTTTATATATACGGTTCCTGTGTAATAAAGGGGTGGAGAAGTTGTATACTTATTTGACTCTTGTGAGTAAAGAGGAGGTGAGGTCTCACGTAGAAGAAAAAGGGCTAGAAGGAGGGACAAGTTGAGAAAGATATTGGCGGAAGCTCGTAATGAAAAAGTTCATCAATGAAGAAGAGCTACATAATACAACTTTCATAAGGAAGAAAATAACAGATGAAGCCCCTATTCAAAAGGGATTACAGCTCTCTCTGAGGAGGCACTGAAGGAGCTTCCTTGCGTGGCTGGGGTTGACGTAGCAGTTGCCGAAGATAGGACTGCTGTATGAATATGTGCTCAGACAAGTTTTTTTGGTATACCGCCAGTTTCTGACGCAAAGAGTAGTTGCTGGTGGAAGCCACCTGCAAGCGTCGCTGAAGATCTATAACTTGCTCTTCCAAATATGCAATATAGCGTTGCTCTTCAGTTTGCCCCTCTAGAGGAGGAGAGTTGCTATCCTGTTCGGATACAGGTTCCATGGCGCAAGGGGGAAGAGGAAGAAATGGATGTCAATCAAATGGCGGTTTGGGGGTTTTTATAGATGTGGACGAAGGATATTCATTGGCCCACGTGGGAAGTAGAGGCAATCAATGCAAATAAAAAAGAGAAAGCGTAAATACAGTAGTTGAGGTTTGTTGAATGCAATAATTCTGGAAGGATGGTTTGAGTTTCACGAAAGCAGTAAGGGTGAAGTCTATTCAGATGAAGTTGCTGTCATTTCTAATTAGAATAGTTTGAAACCTACAAGAAAACGACAAAACAAGTACCAGTATCCCTTTTTTTTTATTAACATACCCAACAGTAGTTACATTGATTAAGCTACTGATTATACAGGCTTTTTATTGTTATTGTTAATAGGGGAGCTGGCAGAGGACTCCTCTGGAGGGGGAGGTGCCAAAATGACTATGTAGAGGTCGCCTTGAGCCGGAGGTACAGCGGGTAGAGCTCCAGTAAAGGGGGGTAGAGGAATCTCAGCTGGAGGGACTGGAAGGAGAGCTAGGGTCGGTGGAAGAGGAGGAAGTTCAACAGAGGCCCGAGAATCTCCTACAGTATATTCCCAGGTCATGGGGGGGGGGGGGGGTTCGAACCCGGTTGCAAAAAGAAGGAAAAGGGGCTCGGAAGGACCTCCCCGCATGGGGAGTCAGGGCGTCAGTTGATGCGGGAGGAGGAAGAGGCCGGTATGCCGAGGTTGCGGTGGATTGTGTGGCGGATTCTTCGGTAGGCTCTGTAGCCAGATCGTGTAATTCGAAAGAATCAGAGTCCGAAGATATGTCAATGGGGTGTTCCGCAGAAGCCATGGAGGTGGGATAGAAAGCAAAGGACGTTCGCGGTGACAATTTATAATCGAAAGAGAGAGAATCACATTTGTCCTTGGGAAGGAAGAGAAGATGAAGGGGCGAAGGGAGTAATGGCGTCAGCATGTGAAACAATCGAGACATTAGTTCCGAAGCGGCCAACTATCTCGTAAAGACAAAGTGGCAAAATGGTTTAATTTTTGCCAAGCAAAGAATCGGTTTTGGCAAGAGGAAGATAAAGCCCAGGTTGGCCCGAGCGGGTTTCCAAGTGGAAAATTTTATCAATCGACTGACACTATGGAAGGCAGAGAATTTACAGTAATTCCTGAAAGAATAGCCCAAAAATGTCCTTAAAATTTCTGATCCATAATAACGCATACATAAAAAGCAATACGAGACAGTGCAGTTTTCAAGCAGTCTTTAATAATGGGAAGTCAGGCAATACAATAGGGAATGCATGATGAATTACAGTTCAAAGAGCTCGGGAGAACATTTAGCAAGAGCCACTTCAGGATCTAAGTAGCTCGTGTCAGTGCTTGGAGGAGGGTAGCCTTGTGCAGTGTTTAAGGAGGAGGATCCGTCGAAGCCTAGTGTAAATAATTCCAAGCCCTTTTGAACATATCGCATCTTCAGGTCCGCCTCCTGCTCCTTCAACTGGGCTTGGCATGCGACTATTTGGGCGGCCAACGTGTCTCTCTCTTGTGCCGCCGTCACCGCCTGATGGCCCAGGGAAGATAGAGCCTCAGCATGTTCCTTCTAGAGCTCTTGCTGTTGTTGGGCCACTGAGGTCAGTATCTTAAAAAGGGTGGTTGCAATTGAAGAGAGATTTTTCCACTTCTCCAGACCAGACCTCTTAGCAGCTTCCCAGGCTTGACGCTCTTGCCGAAGCTGGAGAATGGTTGCCAAGGAGTCAGCAGCTTGAATATATGCCTTTGCAAGTTGTCTTTTGCACCCTTCCAATTCGTGGGCGAGGAGGTCAACTTGCTGGAGTTGGCTGGACTGTAAAAACAACTGGTGCTAAATATCTTCGTTCTTTCTTTGGAGCTCCTCTTTTTCACTCTGCGCCATCGCCAATTGGGTCATCGAATCTTCACATTGGGCGATCAGAGTGGCCTCCCTCTGCTTACCCTCCTTCAGCTGTTACGCAAGCCTCTTCTGTTGGGCTAGGGAGGCAGAATGACGAGCCTTCACATTGGACTGGTAATTCATCAGACGAGGCGTCGTCTCATTATAGGTGGTAGATATTTGAGGAGGAAGGCAAATGTTACAAGAATAAACACTGATACACATATACTAAAAGCTAAGGAAGAAGCTTACCTCGACCAAGAGTTTGCCCATGCGATCGTAGGGGCCTTGTACACCAGACTGGTTGAAGAATTTCACTTCTCCCAGATGGCGAATTTTGAGAGAGGCTCCTAGAGTCATCAGTGAAGGGTATAAGGGGCGAAGATCCCCTCCCACCAAAGAGGGGGAGGGATCCATAGCCCGAGATGGAACAGAAGAAGAGGGTATGTCAATAGGAGTATTTATAGGAAAAGAATCAGTTGGAGAATCAATTTGTGGGTCGGATTGAATGAGAGATGAACAGGAGAGGGAGAAGGAGAAAATTCCCCTCGGGGGGAGGAAAGTGGGATAGCTAATGTGGTTTCTTCCACCCGAGATTCGTAGATAACTAGGTGTCGGTGCCTATTTAGCTTTAAGGGGGAAGGCGGAGGAGAAGAATGAGGGAAAGAGGATATAGGAACCGAAGAAGAGCTAGGGACGCCTTCCCTGGAAGGGCGCAACTTCTTACGAGGTGAAGAGGGAACTGCTGTAGACTTGCCTTTACTTCGCTTCTTGGAAGTCTTTTTCTTAGCTGTTGTAATCTCCTCACCTTTCAAGATGGCATCCTGTATTAGATTATCTGCAAAGTCCGTTGTTAGAAAAGGGCTGGCCATGAAAGTTAGTTGCGTCAAAGTCTAAACAACATCCTACCTATGGCATCCAGGTCGGTCAGTGGAAAAGGGGACAGCCCATGGCGACTGAAAAGGGGAGGTTTCATCAGGTGGTCCGAGCTATATTGACATTCTCTTAATACTCGGTAGACCTCTGGAAAGGGACACTGGGTCCTAACCTTGTGGAAGGGGGATAACTCAGGAAGATCCAGTTTCCATGTGTCTGAATATGGAAGGAGCGTTGGCAGTTGAGCAAAGAAGTAGAGTGCCTCTCATCCCTTATGGGAAGAGGGCATGTTCACAAAAAATTGACAATCCGAGCGGCTGGATAGATAAAAGAGGCCCTCCTTAGAAGACTTTAATTGGAAGAAGCAATGAAATAGTTGCGGAGACAAAGGAAGACCTAGGTGTCGGAACACTATGATGGCCCCCGATAATATGCGGAAGGAATTTGGAGTGAATTGATTGATGGACAACTTATAGAAGTCCAAGATGTCTAGGTATGAAGGGGGTATGGGCAAATATAAACCGTTAAGCAGCTGTTCGAAAAAAAAAGCAAGTTAAGCCTGGAGGAGGAAGATGTGGTCGGTAAGAGGTAGTGTTGAAACGGCAAGGCACGGAAGAGTCTATAAATTGGTTCCTGCGATCGAAGAAATAGTGTTTGCTATTTAACTGGGTGATAGTGTGTTCATACCAAGGGTGTGAGGACAAGTTCTTTGGGGCCATAGGTGCAGAAGGAGGAGGAGCACTTACTTGAAGGTCGAAGAGGGAACGCTTGCAACAGAAGGGGCTAGGGCACCTGACCACCATTGAAGAAAATCGCTGGAAGAGGGAGGGGAAAAGACTAGATCATTGAGCACGTTAAGTTATTCATAAAAGGTGAAGATGGAGATTTATATAGGGTTTTGTGACTTTTCAATTACCTGGTAGAAAAAAAAAAGCGGGGCCCATGGGTCCAGTAAGCCGCTTCGAGCATATGAGGTAAGGCAACGAGAAAAGGTAAATTTGAATTGGTAAGGAAAGGGTGAATTAGAAGCATTATACTTAGAAAGTCAAGCTCATTACTTCATTTGACTATTTTTAGGGGTTGGCTAATGATGTTGTTGTTATCTCTTCCCGTAAGTAAAATGAAAGGACCCATGCATAAGACATTGTCCGAACCAAATAGTTGGTTCGACGGAAGGGGTCTGAGAAAACCGGTTCGGACACATAAGTCTGGGAAAAATGGCTCGGGGAGATGGTTCAAGGGAATTGACACGGCCGAGCGAATTTGGAGATTGGTTCGGTACGGGAAGAATAGGAATCGACTCGGTAGAACGGGCCTGAAGGTTGGTTATGTATGGGAAGGATAGAAATTGTTTCGGGTTATTATAAGAAGTCTAAGAGCTATGCTAGACTTAAGCAGTAGGTTTAGGCTAGCTCTACGAAGAGCAAGCAGGTGAAAGGGATGGGCTAGAATATTTCTCAAAATGTGTGTGAGAAGTTTGTTACACAACAAATTAGGATCCCACATAATATTCGGAGGAGTCTTCACTCCCCATTTTTGTAACATAATTATTCTCCAGATAAGCAAGGTGGCCACGTGTACGGTGATGAAGGAGGTTTGTTATGCAACAACTAGCCAGAGGAAGAGGAGGAAGATAAAAGGCAGAGGAAAAGCAAGAGGAAGGGGATCCGCAACTTCCAACAGCAAGAGACGAAGGCACACTTGAAGGGGAGAGCGACCACATCGCCGAAGAAGGAAGAAAGAAGGAGACAAGGAGAGTAGTGAGCTTCATTCTTTCCATATCTGTATATTGAGCTAACTGTAAGAAGTTTTTTCCCTCCTCCTCCGGGAGCTTTTTTCGAGAAGGAGAAGATTCATAGTGAAAGTGCTTTGGCACCGTAGTTCGTGGGAGAGCTCACCCCAGTGGAGTAGGAATCCTCATTTTGAACCACGTTAAATCTTGTGTCTCTGCTCTTTGCTTGTGTTGTGCATGTTTTTCTTCTTCGTGTTTCATTACTGTTGCAGCCGGAGAGAACCCGAGGCTTCCCGCACGCACCTTAGCGTTGAACGGAGGCTAAAAAATTCATCTACGACCGCATCAATTACTATGATTTTCCTCTTGATGTTCACTATTATTACTAAATTTAGTATCAACCTCGACAAATAATCCCTCATCTAGATCAACATTAATAAAATAATTGTGTGAAATGCAACAGAGAATAATTTCTTTTCTAAGTTTCAACGCCATAATTTGACTCCATTAAACTTTCTATAATAGGAAATCTCTTCTTAAAGACTCCAACAACTCTTTCAATTGTATTGCGCAAAGAAGAATGTCGATGATTAAATAACTCCCAACCATTTCATGGTGGACTGCGACTATATTCTTTCAAATGATAACTTTCTTCGTGATATGATGTAATAAAATCACTTTTCAATATGAATCAACATCAACAAGATAGTATATTCTAAAAAAAACTTGTGTTATTAAATTGTAAAAGCAAAGAAAACCTAATCACAATATATGTCACTTAATTTACCTTCTAGAATTTCAAGACACTCTTTTTGGTCAATGCATTTTTTATTATTCTTGAATCGGATTTTGTCCCTTCCTATCCGATTAAGACACAAGTGAATTTCAGATGAAATATGCATGCTGCTAAAATATTTTGTGTTAAAAAAACATTTATACTGCAAAACTTTAGGACAAGAAATCTTAAAATGAATATGCATTACATCTATTGCTCCAATACAATCTTGATATAACCATATCTAAATTATTAATAATTATGAATATATAGACATGAATCTATACTAGTCAAAAGATAAGAATAATATTTTCACCTTAAAAAATAGATAGAATTGATTGTTATTGAAGATTTCTGAAGAAACTTATAATCCATCTGGGTGTTTGAGAAATTTATCCTCCAACTCTATTATAGCTCTTAAAATATTATGGAAGTGACGACTCACTGTTTCTCTCGATCGATAGAAAAAAGAAGTCAAGTTCATGATTTGTAATATTATGACCTAACAAATAGAATGATTTTGCTACTTGTTCTTCTACAGTGATCCTCGTTGTAGGTCCTAAACCACCTTCTTTAACTAAAAGAGTACACAATCCCACAAATGCAAAATGACCCAATCTAATTATACTACAATATTGATCATTAGTTAACATTTTTGTCATTAATTCATTTCATACATATTCCACTTCTAACCATACAATACGAGGAATTTGACTATTTTATTTGTACTTATTTTGTGCATACCAAGCCACAACAAACAAACAATTTGAGCCAATGTGAATTGATACATATGATACAACTTAATGAAATTTTGTGTTTACTGTTTTGATCACCCATCTATAATCAAATAAATAAATTATAAGTAAAAACAAAAAATCAAACGAGAAACAATTAGGAAAATAATGTTTACTAAAGAAGAAAAATAAGTTAGCAAAAGATGGACAAATGTGATAAGTGAATACTGATAATTTGATTTTTTTTTTTTTCCTTGTTATTTTTTCCAAGAAAAATGAAAGAGAGAGTGACAAATGTGTACGTCTAATGTTTTCTTCTGTAAAAGTTGGGAATCTGTCCAACTAATAGCTCTCTGTCATCCATCTCAAGGCTGCGGCGAGAGAGAGGATAAATCGCGGGGGGAGACGAGGTCCCTTGACACGGTGGCAAGACAGAAGAGAGGTCATCTGAAATCAAAGGGTATTTTAAACTCCTCATCCGGAATCGATCCCTGCCCAACGTCTAATGTTTTCTTCTTGCGCTTTCTGGGTGGTGAAATGGCATACTCATTTCATGGGACAATGAAAGTATGACAATTGGCCTTGAAAAAATAGTACGGGAGAATTATTTACTGGTGGCTCCTAGTTCACCCCTTTGGTTACATCATTTTAATTTACAATAAAACAGAAAATTCACATCAATACTTCAACCCATAGTTCGTAAACACACAATGCAAATCTTGACTCAACAAATCCAATTGTAGAACACAACTCTAAATTCAAATAAACTCACAAACTCAGATAAAAAAATTAGCCCCTAATTAAACTAAGAACACCAAATGGCATTAATCAAAACAAAGTGAATCAACAAAAGCTGCAACCAAACAATTAGAACCGAGAACCTTACCTGCATAGCTGCACAAGCTAGCTCCGACCTCTGAGAAGACGATGAAGCAGTCGTGAGAAGAGGAAGACACGATCGACAATAGCAAGAAGAGGAGCAGCTTGTGATGTGAGAAGAAAGGAGAAATGCAAAATGGGAAACACTTCTGACAGAAATACACGATAAAAAAGTGTAAAATTGGAACGGAGATAATTTGGAAATTAATATTTTAAAATAAGGATAAGATTGAAATAAAAAATATTTTGAGTTCCTTTTTTGAAGTGTAAGAAAATCTTCTTTTTCACAAATAAAAAAGATTAAAGCTTATCAATCCCTACCTTTCCTTTCCTTTAGCTTACTAGGTTCAAAGTTCTCCTTCCCCTTATTTACTCTTCCCTCTCCTTTTCTTACTTTCTCCCAGACAAAATGTAAGCAACGAAAAAGTTATATGACACAAGTATTTAACGTGGTTCAATTTCCTTCTTGAGTTCTTACTGCACGTTCTATGATCCGTCACGTGGATAACTAAATGCAAATAACCCACTATATTCTCTTTTTCGAAAGATTTGAAAGAAGAGAAATCTTTTATAAAATATGTATAAAATTGAGTGCAGTACAAGTAAAATGAATAAGACAACAATTATATATACTGAATACCAAAGGTTGCCTTAAGAGAGAAGAGCAATTTGCTTTGCCTGAAACACTGGACTGAATTGATTCTTAATTAATCACTTTTATGTACTTGTTTTTCAAGCGGCTATAAGTCCTCTTTTATACACTTGATCCGAGCACCCCAGCTTGACCTCGATCCAGCCTAATTCCTTCAATTCGTATTCATTTCCAATTGACTGGACTTCTTCCGACCGCCCAAAAGTTGATGTGACAAAATCTCTATGACATTTGAGTGGCCTAATTTAGTCGATCTTAATCCTTCTTCAGTAATCTAATCTCCTTCTAATTGTCCGGATGTTGACGTGGTGCAACACCATGAATCCTTGATATGCATTTTCTGAGATAAAATTTTGTCATATCATCATGCCCTTGGACTTGATATGTATTTGAACTCTGATTGCTTGGATTCCATTCGGTCATTTGAACTTCCAGTCCCCTAGATCCGAGAGGGGCGTTCGAATCCTCCTAATCCGATTGATCTAATCCAAACTAAAGTCTGAATTTCTGCATCATAGAATTGGTACACAAAAGAGTATCTATATAGCAACTTAGTTATCTCATTCTTAACTTACGTCAAAGTGGCTTCTAACTCAAGTTTACTCTATCCCGAAAAATAGTGTCGCTCCATCACTATATTCTAAAACAGAAGATCACTCAAGCTTATCTTACTTGGAACCTCCAAGACTTACCCTGCTTAAACCTCCAGAACTTACCTTGCTTAGGACTTCCAAAATTTATCTAGGTCACTTGACCATCTTTTTTTAATTCATATCTTCCGAGCATCTCTAGACTTCATTTGCTTGTTCACTCTAAATCTTTTTTGGTCGATTGATCACCTTGTCAGACTTTACTTTTGAACTTCACCTGTCAAGCTTCTGCACCTATATACTTGACATACCACATTAAACCACCAAATATCCTAACTTTAAATCAATGTTTCATACATCAAAATATAAATTTGATCCCGGTAGAACTCAACAATTTTAATAAGGCACCTCAACCAATATGGCATCACTTCAGCCGATATACATAAGTTTCCTATTCAACCTTTAGGTAACTTAATTTCGCACATCTCAAATTGTGATCAGAAGCTAATGAATATATTTCACAGCTAATTTTAATCTGTTGTAGTCCAACCATCTTCTGTCCAAAGCAATCAATGACTGCAGATAAGCCAGTCCTTAGATGTAATAGTACAACTTTCAAGCCTGGATAAAGCAAAATTTTGAAATGTTCATCTATTGGAAAGTATATTAAGCAGTTAATCGCCAAATCCAAACACTCATTTGAAGAAGAAGCCGAGACAATACAGAAGGGCATATGTAGCATAGAACCACGACACAACTTGGTGCAAGATGTTACAGCATTTGTGCTCATGGCACAAGCCCGTGTGAGGAAAGCATAATAAATCTTCAAAATGGTATGAAAATTCAATACCATTAAGATGCATATTGACATGCTGAAAACAACAATTAATCTTAAGCCCGCCATGGCTCATCTCCTGTTCTAAAGTCTATTTCCACCTATGGTACAAAGATAACCTTATCATCATCGATAGCAACGTGGGTCAAAGGCCAAAGACTGCCATTTTTGCCAGAAAATAGAGTTCACTATGGAGCAAAAGCTATTTAAAGATGCATCTTACAATAAAGTATCCAAGTCCAGCCACTTGTTAAAAGAAACAGCAGTAAGGTATGCAAAAGTGGTAGTTATCCAATTTGCTGAAAACTGTCAGCGTTCATCTCAATATCTTCATCTAAACCATATAGTTTTGAAATCAAGCTTTGGCAGTGGAGTTAAATGCAGATGTGAACAAAAAAATCATGGCTCAAGCTTACTACTCTACTGGTTAAGCTTAGATAGATTAGTCAACTTATATATCTCCATCCTGATGAAATTATGCTTGCTATTAACAAAACTAACTCAAACTGATGGTACACAGTTAACACCATTAATGCAGTAGGTTGCAATAGTCGTATTGCCCTCCACAACAAGATAAACAGGGTCTCCCTGCAAAATTAGGGAGTCAAGACTGTGCTGAAGAACTTGTTGATTTTTCTTTCATACTCACAAACCAAAGCTTAAGACTGTTGAAGGTTTTTAGAGGAGACTTGCAACTGGAATTGTAACTTGAGTCAGCAAACAGATTCTCTAGACAAAAACATAAGTTGTTGAATTGTATCTATATGCCATTAGTTGAACATTTTGAAGCTTTAGACTGTTGAAGGTTTCTACATTTTAGACCGTTGAAGGTTTCTGTTGATGCAGTGAGCATCACTCCTTAGTTTTGATGTATGATCCAAAGTTAAATGTTAGGATTCACTTGTGATTTAATATCAGAGTTAAGTGTGCAGGCTTAATAGGAAGTCCTAGTAGATCGTGTTGACCGGATACTAGGCATGTATCTTGACAGATCAAGAGGACCGGACACCAAACATGAAGTCCAGATGGGTCGCGTGGATCAGACATTTGGCATAAAGACCGGTTGAGTCAGGAGATCGGACAATCGGCAAAAAGTTCAGCTGGGTCAGGCAGATTGGACAGCTAGTGGAAGGTGGGTCAGATCGGATGTCAAGAGTGGTAAGTCCGACAGGTAAGCCTCGAGTGAAGAGGTGAGGCCGAGTCCTTTGTAGGGGGACAAAACTAAGCGTCGATCCGACGAAAAATTCGTGTATGACTTAGTAGTCGAGATCGAGCAGTATTACTACTGCTATCACTCTTGAATTAAATTATATTAATTAAAAATTATTTTCTACAATTTCATTTTCTAAAAAATCACTTTCTGCAATTTAGTTTAAATAAAAATAATTTTCCGCAATTTAATTTAATTAAAAATTATTTTTTGCAATTTATACTAATTAAAAATAATTTTCTACAATTTAGTTTAATTAAAAATCATTTTATGCAATTTAGTTTAATTAAAAATCATTTTATGTAACTTTAGAAAATATTTAATTTATTTTTCTTGCCTTAGAGAATATTTAATTTAATGTTCTTGTCTTAGAAAATTTTTAATTTATTTTTCTTACCTTATCTTAGGAAATATTTAATTTAACTTTCTTATCTTAGAAAATATTTAATTTAATTTTCTTGCCTTAAAAAAATACTTTATTATTAATATCACACTTAAAGGGATACAGCACCGTTCGCCCTCCTCTCTTCAATGGAAAGGACTTTTCCTACTGGAAAAGACGAATGAAGTGCTACTTGAAAATGGACCTAGAGGTATGGTTCTCAATTAGGAAAGGGTTTATAGCTCCAATAGACGACTCGGGCGAGTTGTTAGAATCAGAGAAATGAATCACAGATATTAGAAAAAGAGCTCAAGTCGATTACAAGGCACTTAACACCTTGCAATGCGGACTTACCAAAGAAGAGCTCAATAGGATAGGTTCATTTGAAAATTCTAAAGAATTATGGAAAAAATTAATTAAACTGCATGAGGGTACAAATGACACTAGGATAGCTAAACGAGACATGTTATTAAATAAATTATTTAATTGTAAAATGAACGAAAACGAAAATGCTAGTCAACTGCATACTAGAATTAAAGATATATTAAATGGATTGCACTTAATAGGACACCAAATAGAAAATAGAGATATAATTAGGTATATGTTTAAGGCATTCCCGAGAAATGCCTTATGGACATCGATTGTCGATGCCTATAAGGTTTCTAGGGATCTTTCCACAATTAGACTAGATGAACTATTTTGTGAACTCGAACTACACGAACAAACTAACTCGGGTCAAACGGAGAATGGTATAGCTTTGATTGCAGGTTCAACTAAAAAGGAAAGAAAAGTGAAGAGTGAGTCTGAAGATGAGTCGGAGTCGGAAACAAACGGAGAAGAGGAGATCGTAAATATAGTCCGGAAGATGTTCAACCGGAGGAAGAGATTTATGAAGAAAGATGCTAAAAAGGTCGTTGACAACAAGTCGAGACCTCGATCGGAAGTGACGTGCTACGAATGCAATGGAAAGGGACACTACAAGTCGGAGTGCGCAAACTTAAAAAAGGAAGAAAAACCAAAAAAGGAAAAGAAGAAGAAAGCGCTTAAGGCGACATAGGATGAGTCGTCATCGGAAGAGTCGGACGCGGAAGAGATGAAGAGAAGTTTCGTCGCATTTATGGCCGAATCGAGATCCGGAGTCGAGTCGAGTTCCGAGTATGAGTCCGATTTCGAATCCGAGAGAAGCCACGGATTTGTATCCGTTTTCGAAGGTTCAAATGAGGTAACTTCTCCCTTAGAAAATAAGTTGTATAATATTATTGCATGCTTAGGTAGGAAACTAGCCAAGTCCGAGAATCGAGTCGACTTGCTACTTAAGGAGCAAGTCAACTCGAAGACTTCGACTTGCCAAATTAAGGATAGAGACTCAACTCAAGTTGCAAAGCTTGAAGAAGAGAACTCGGTCCTAAAAAGGCAAGTAGAAGATCTAACCGGATATTTGAAAAGGTTCACATCGGGTTCCAAGTATCTCAATATGATGCTTGGATCTCAGCGAACCGTGTACAATAGATCTGGACTCGGATACAAGGCTAAATCCACCTATAAATCATACATGTCATTACTTAGCCGAAACGTTAAGAATCGAGTTCAAGCATGGGTTCCTAAGTCTAGCTTAGTCAACCAAGTTGGACCAAATCAATTTTGGGTTTCCACGAGTCAAGTTCACTTAGTGAACAAAACTCAATCTAGCTACCATTTAGAGGGAGCTAACACTTTGCTTGTTTCCTTGTTTAGTTAAATACTTGCATGTTTTAGTTTACTTTACTTGCTTAATTTAGAACTGTTAAATACTGAAAAATTAAAATATTAAATTAAATGGCCAAAGAATTTAGGAAATAATCTTGGAAATGTTACGGGATTTTTAGGAAATTTTTTCGGAATTAAACGGAGCTCGTACAAGATATTTGCGGAGATAAAAAGAAACAGACTTTTAAAGGGTCTGTTTAGATGAGTAATTAGGATAAATTTAACCTAGGTTATAAGTTTAGGTTTTTCTTTCCCCGCCGCGACTATTATTCCCCTTCGACAGTTCCTCTCGCGCGATCCTCGCTATCGCCGGTTTCTCTTCTTCCTTGTGCCAAAGCCATCGAGCCTTTCTTCCTCGCGTCGCCGTCCACAGCCGCGCGCGTCCAAGCCAGCCTTGCCGATTTGCCGCCGCTCGCAATCGCCGACGCCGATGCTGAGCCTTGCGGTAGCCTCCTCTTCCCCTGCGCCGCCCGACGCGACGCGAGCTCGCGGTCCACCGTCACGCACCGGTTTCCACGCCGACGCCTCTTCTCCGTGACGCCCGACGCCAAGGCTCCAACCTCCACGGCCACCGGATCGTCGCCGGACTCCTCTGCCCTAGGCGACGACCAACGGCCTCCTCGCGTTCATCATCTTTCGCGTGGTAGTTGATCCATGCGAGCCAATGCTGCCACCCTCTTCTTCATCGTTGCCTTTGATCGAAGTCGAGCTGAATCACAGCCATCTCGCAAGTAGATCTTGAGGCCAAGAGGAGAGTGGATGACTGTTCGCTGCTGCGATGACTCCGGATTCGAAGTGGCGAATCCCTTGACGAATCTGTGATTCTAAGATTGGGGGCAGATTCTACAAGTGCGTTGGATTCTCATATCATCAATCAGATAAGGGAAGGTATGGCTGTAAATTGGGATTTGGATCTAATTAGCATTAATTAGTTGCTGGATTGTGGTTGACTGAATAATTAGACTATTTAGTGGTGAATAAAATACTGGAATTTTACAGGAAGACTTTGAGATCTTATGATTTGATTTCGGGACGATTGGGCATCTGTGATCTCAGGACTTTGGTTCAGGACTGTCTTTTGGATGTGGAGTTTCTCGGATAAGTTTTCGTATCAGGTTTCGGTCACGAGACAGGTCCACGGGCAATTAATGGTGAACGAGGATTGTGATAGTGGATTGGATTTATTCCAGATCGGCCTTGGACTATTGTATCAGACTATGACTTTGATTGTGATGGAATCTTGGATGTGGAGAGGGTTAGCACAGACTGCACATACAGGAGATATTATGTTTGTTTATTTTAGGAGATTCAAGGTATGGATTTAAGTTCAATTTATTACCCTCGTTGGACTTATCATAGAACTTGGTAATAATTATATTTTTACCTGTAGGCCTTGATGGAGGTAGATTCTATGATGCAAAGACAATTGATATTCTTCATAAAAGGCGGGTATTTTGACTTATCTTTTAGATATAGTCAAGTTGATATGCTAGTTAGGATAGCTTTCAATAATTTTCATGCTTATATGCCTAGTATGTTTTTGTGCCTATTGATACATGCATTGGATAGGATATGATTTTTGTCTTCCCTGTTTATTTGGATCATAGTTACTTGGATTTTGGATATGTACATATTGATTGTACATATTATTCGGATAGGTATTTTGAGTAGGATTTACATGCTTTAGTATCATGCATCATTTTTGCATGATTGCATGCTGGCTGGACGGGGTTCCATTATTGTTGAGCCCGCAGCCAGTTACATGGCCTGCACACACTGTCACTCATGGGTTAGTGGTACATCAGGAGGGTGTGTGCAGTTGCTCTGTCAGGCTCTGTTGGTCCGCTCATGGGTAGCGATGAGGCAGCGTGGTAGCGGGCAGGGATCCCTCCTCTGGTCTATGACACCGGGAGATGAGAGCTTAGCTCCCCCACTCTTGTTTGGGGCAGGAGGATAGGTGTACTCCGACAGCATCATGTCCACTCGGTCACTCAGGAGCAGTGATAGCAGAGTGCACAATTGTCATAGCCCTACCCACTCGGCTTCACCATCGCGTGTGAGGCGGCTGACTGGCGTCAGGGGTGACCATGTCATTGGCACGGCATGCACTTTGCACGGATTGCATTTGTATTGTGTTTACTGCATTCTTGTATTGATGCCTTGGATGTTGCATATGATTATCATACATACAGGATACATGTTTGTATATGGTGATGACTCTTATTGTAGGGCACTTGCTCCTATATCAGGGTAGGAGATTCAGGTGAGTACAGTCCTTTTGCATTTATTTCTTGCTTACCCTATATGTGAGACTGTACTGGCATGATTTTTATTGTTAGCTATATCTTACTTTGCATATCGACTATACCCGCTGAGTTCTTTGAACTTACCCCGTTGATTTATTTTTATTTCAGGATGAAGTTGTCAGGAGAGTCCAGCTGTCAATCCCCCTCGTCGAAATGGATAGGTTTTATCGGTCTTATGGTTTTGGTTATTAGTTTTATGACCTGGGATTTTATTAGAGGATATGTTTAAGATTTATGTGTGGATTGTATATCAGTGGATGTTTTGGTTATATTTGTTATGTCCTTGTAGACTTATATTCGGTTCGTTTTGGTCGTATGTTCCTGCTCAAATGGTAGAAGGGGTAGGTCTGGATTGTTTTAGAACTTTTACTTATTTTGGTTGATGGCCTGAGGCCAATGTATTATCTGCATGTGTAGTTTTGTTCCGGTCGTGTTGACCGATGTATAGTGGTCGTGTAGGCCTTGTATGTAAATTGGCAATTGTCACCCGTACAAGGGAGATGCTGCTGGATTTTTGTCTGGCGGGGTCTCCTTCGGGGCGTGACAAGAACGGACTAGATAGGAAACAAAGTAATTTAAACTTGAACAACCTAGTAGTAAGACAAGTGAACTGATAGTAAGTTAGGGAAGCTCTTCGAAGTGCATGTCTAGGAAGTGGTCATTGCTCCGATAACCAAGAAGGTCATGTGCCTCGCCACGACCTGGTGCACTAAGTCGAGTGGAACTGACCGAAGCTAACTCGCTAAGTCTTTAACTAGTTAGACCAAAGCTTAGTCTAAAGTGAATCAAGTACTTGATTCACTCATTGACTTTGTCTAGGAAATAGTCGTTGTTCCGATAACCAAGAAGGTCTTGTGCCTCGCTACGACCTGGAAATCAATGCTGGAAAAATCTACTTGACTAGTTCAAACCAAGCTTGAATCTAACACAAGTTTAAATACTTTGAAATTACTTATTAAATAATTAAGATTAAAAGAAATCCTCATCTCACAAAATCCATAGGAATAAGTGTATTGAAAACTTAGCTTAGGTGAGATGATTTAGAACTTAATTAAGACTAATTAGTGTAATTTAGTTTAATTAAACCTAATATATTTAAATCAAGATTAATAAATTTATCTTAACAATTTACCTTAATTAAACTTAACTTAATTCAACTCAACTTAATGTACTATACTTAAACTAAACAAACATACCTATATAAATAGATTCACAAATTACTTAATAATTTGGCTTAAATTTAATTAAATTAAATCTAATTTAACTAGATTAAAACAAACTTAGTCGACTCACTAAATCAAACGTAAATAATCTACTAAATTAAAATCATCTAATCGATACAACTAACTTAATAAAATCAAAACAATTAAGTAAATAAATAAAATTAAACTAATAAAATCAATTAAACATAAAAAATCGATCAAAATTAAACATACTCGAATTCAGTTGATTGATTTGTGTTCAGTCGACTCAACAAGAGTCGACTGAATCAGCTTCAGTTGCTCCGATTATCGGGAAGGTAAAATGCGATTTCAGTCGACTGAAGTAGTTTCAGTCGACTGAAATGAACCGGTAGATAAAGTTTAGGCGGCAAAGTAAATGGTAAAATTTATTACAGCCGACTGAAAAGTATTCAGTCGACTCAAATTCAGACGACTGGAATAGTTCCAGTCGACTGAATTCTGTCTATAAGACAAATGTCGAGACACGCTAAAATCATTCACAGCCGTTATAAATCCACCGCAAAAACCCTAATTCCAAACTTCCGAAGTGCTTAGGTCATCATATTTCTTTAATATCATCCAAAATGCCGAGGTAATAACTCTAAAACTTCAATTTCAATTATTTTCAATAAATATTGAATATTTGTAATTCAATTAGGGGTAAAAGAAGAGTTGTTGAGATTGAGTCATCGACTCCATGCTTGGATATTAGATTCCCCATTGAGGGGCATAGGATTAGGTTTGAGAACACCACTTACATTCCTATGCCTATTAGGTACATTAGTAGATCATACTTTAATAATGCATGCATGCTTAGTATGGAGGTCATAGCACATTATGGATTAAAAAAAACTAGTTTATTGCAAAAACTCTATTAACATAGACTTATGTGCAGAGTTTTTCAATAATCTTAGTAAAATTGATGACATCTCATATTCTACTAGAGTACAGGGTAAGGACTTTGTTTTTACCCCCATCATGTTGAGAGAATATTTAGGACTCATGCATTCGACATATCCTGTTACATGTTTTCCATCCACGGAGTTATCATACGGTGACCCCTACTCTCATATTACATTAGATAGGATACATATGCACTTTTTGGTGAGGAAAGAACTCTGTCTGTGAGTATCTTTAGTTTTACTAGACTCAGAGTACAAGATTATGCCCTGTACCGAGTGACATCGCTGTGATGCGCCCTTATCACTCATTTTTTACTTTATGCACTTAGTTATAGGTTAGATATAGACATTAGTTTACAGATGTTTCATTCCATTATTTACTATTCTAGATCAGTTACTAGTAGGAAGGCACATTTGTCTTACTGTCATGTCATCACATCTCTCTTTGCTGCATTAGGATTTGATGTTACCACAGGTAACATCAAACAGCTCACTGAGCACGACATGATAGGATTTAGGCAGTTTGGTTTAGCAAAAATAGATTTAGATGAAAATAATATTCTTGCATAGAAGATAGATGGTCTTCAGTCCCAGCCCCAGCCTGATCCAGAGCAGGAGCATGAGCCAGAGATCCACCTCGACCACCACTCCGAGACTGAGTATTAGGAAGCCCTAGGATTTGATAGTCTATCACTATTTCTTGGGATTCCAGTACCTCCTATCGTAGCAGAGAGACTATCTAGGTTGAAGGATGCGATGCATCGCCAGGAGCAGCAGCATCTTGAGATGATGCAAATTTTGCAAGCGCAGAGAGAGGATCATCGAGAGATGATGGAGCTTCTTAGGTCTTGGGCATAGGTCCTTCTCATCCTCCATTTACTGACTAGGATTGTTATGTCACTTGAACTTAATAAATTTAATAATTTTTAAATCTTGTGTGTGAATTGTGTTTTGCTTGGTAGATTAGGAAAGTTTTCATGCTTATCATTCAGAATTTATTTTTGAAAAGTAATATTATATTATATTATTTAAAGGAAATTGAAAATTAATCTAGATTAGGTCAATCTAGACTTCATGATCCTATAGATTTATTAGCCTTCGTATCTCATAAACACCTAGGATTACCTGTTTATGTATTGAACCACGAAGATGGGCGTGAGATGTTAGGACTGCACCCTTGGTTTCAAATGTAGATCTAGTGCATCGAGATGAACCAACACGGAGTTTACAAGAGCAAATTGATCACTTCGGTGACTAACTCTAATTCAAAGCTTGATGATTAATTATATATCATTTGAGCTAGTAAAGAGTTGGGCATTTGCTTTAAGGACGATTTTTAGATGTGTATTTTCAAAATATAAATATAATATTTAGGAATTCATGCTTGGACTTATTCTCTATCACTTTTGTATCAACTGAAAATTTTTGAAAATAAATTGTTGTTTAGGGGGAGTTTGAAATTTTTTTGAAAAAGTTTGAAAATTTTTTAAATTTTGAAATTTTTTGAAAATAAATTTTTATTAGGGGGAGTTTGAAAATTAAAAAAAAAAGTTTGAAAATTTTAAAAATTTTGAAAAACTTTGAAGTTAAAATCTTAAATAATAAAGGGGGGTTAGAAATATTAAAATTTTGAAAAACTTTGAAGTTAAAATCTTAAATAATAAGGGAGAGTTAGAAATATTAAAATTTTGAAAAACTTTGAAGTTGAAATCTTAAATAATAAGGGGAGCAAGAAATATTGTTTGAAAATTTTGAAATAGCTTAAATTAAGTTTTTGAAATCAAATTTGCCAATGAAATATTTTAAAACTTAATTTTTGAGCTTGAAAATTTCTTATTTCAACTCTCCACTATATCTTGTTGGCATTTTAATTTTAATCTTTATTTTGATGTATACTATGTTAGTGCTTATAAGCTCCACATATCTCCACAATGACATGATATTGTCCACTTTGGGCCCAAGCCCTCATGGTTTTGTTTTTGGGCTTTACCCAAAAGGCCTCATACCAATGGAGATATCTTTTTTCTTATAAGCACATGATCTTTTCCATGTCTTACCAATGTGGGACTTTGATTGTATTCCTCATACTCCCAACAATCCCCCCCTCAAACGAAGGACCACATTGGGCCCCCCCTCAAGCCTATCCCTCCTCGAAGGATTTTCTCTGCTTGATGTCCGATCTTCAACCCACCAGGACTTTCATGCCAGTTGTTCGGTCCCCCCGACCCAACTAGACTTCCTTCCTGATGTCTGGTTCTCTTGATCTGGACGTGGGAGCTCAACTTCCTTCGTTCGAGGTTCATGGCTTGACATGGACCATGGCTCTGATACCAATTATTAGTGCTTATAAGCTCCACATATCTCCACAATGGCATGATATTGTCCACTTTGGGCCCAAGCCCTCATGGTTTTGTTTTTGGGCTTTACCCAAAAGGCCTCATACCAATGGAGATATCTTTTTTCTTATAAGCACATGATCTTTTCCATGTCTTACCAATGTGGGACTTTGATTGTATTCCTCATACTCCCAACATACTAGAGGGGGAGAAAGAGATACAAAGTTAGAGATTTATTAAAGAAAAGATTTATTGGAAGAAAGATGCAAAAATAAAAGAAAAAAATTATTTATTGAAAGAAAAATGCAAAAATTTGATAAGACTTTATGCATCTCATACATGGTTTATTTTATGCATTTATTATACATGTCAAATATTTGGATATTGGTATTTGATTCTCCTAACTTTAACTGGTGTGTTGTCATACATTAAAAAGGGAGAGATTGTTTATGCAGTGAGCATCACTCCTTAGTTTTGATGTATGAACCAAAGTTAAATGTTAGGATTCACTTGTGGTCTAATATCAGGATTAAGTGTGTAGGCTTAACAGGAAGTTCTAGTATGTTGTGTTGACTGGATACTAGGCATGTATTTTGACAGATCAGGAGGACCGGACACCAGACATAAAGTCCAGATGGGTTGCGTAGATCGGACATTTGGCATGAAGACCGGTTGGGTCAGGAGACCGGACAATCGATAAAAAGTCCAGCTAGGTCAAGCAGACCGGACAGCTGGTGGAAACCATGGCAGGTCAGATCAGATGTCAAGAGTGGTAAGTCCGGCAGATAGCCGGCAGGTAAGCCTCGAGTGAAGAGGTGAGATCAAGCCCTCTGTAGGGGGACAAAGCTAGGCGTCGACCCTACGAAAAGTCCACGTGGGACTTAGTAGTAGAAAACGAGCAGTATTACTATTACTATCACACTTCATATCATCCATTTGTGTTAATCCTGTTTTGCAGGGATCAATCGACTGGATGGATTCAAGTCGACTGAAGTTCAGTCGACTGGAAATGGATGAGTCGACTGGATACCAATTTGGCAGGATTAGCTGTGATCGATCGGAGATCGTGCGATACAGAAGGAAAGGATTTCAGTCGACTGAAGGGTTTGAGTTAACTGAAGAGGTAAATTTTTCGATGCGGAGGCGGGTGACGTGGAGTCGACTGGAGAGGTTTCAGTCGACTGGAAGACCACAAATTCCATATCGACGGTCTGATGTGTAGTCAACTGGAAGACATTCCAGTCGACTGGAAAAGGCTTATAAAATATATGCTCGACCAGATCCGAGGAGATCATCGAATCTACGTCGAAGTGCTGTCGAAATATACTCTCATCCACTAAAGCTAAATTTCCACAACAAGGCGATCTTCCGACACTCCGAGCAAACTTCAATCATTTACTTAGTGTCAGTATAAGCTTTTGTAATTGTTACTTTCTTTTTCGCTTCTGTACTTAATTTTAAGGAGTGGGTAGTGTGTTACTCAGCTCTACATTTGTAAAAAAGTGAAACCCTCCAAAGTCGAGAGTTCTCGAGTCGGAGGACATTTAGTGATTGTCCATCGAGGTAGCTCTCGGAAGAGCTACAGGCCTTGGAATAGCAACCCAGTTAGGGTTGTGAACCAAGTAAAATAAATTGTCTTATTTTCATTTCCGCTGCATACTCAAAATATTTTAAAATATTCTAAATAATTTTTAAAGATCTAAATAATTTTTTAATCTTCGAGATTCACCCCCTCTCTCGGAAAAATACGATCCTACAGTTTCTACAGATGACTTGCAGCTAGAATAATGATTTAAGCCTGCAAACAGATGCTCTAACCCAAATACATTATGTGCCAATATACCATTAATCGAACAAATCAAAAGTTTCAGACTGTTGAAGGTTTTTATAAACTACCAACTCAAATAAAAAGTAGAGTCTACAAACAAATGCCTTAACCCAAACGCATTAGTTGTTGAAACCTATCAATGTGTCGTTAATTGAACAAAAGTAACTCATTTTGTAACTATTGTTAGGCGACTCATTTTTGTAGATGATATTATTTTAGTAGATGAGATATGTGAAGAAGCAAATAATAAACTTGAATTTTGGCCAAAAATACTGAGAGTGAAAGATTTTAAGCTTAGTAAATGTAGAATATATGAAATTTAAGTTAAACAATATTAAACGTCATTTAATAAGATATTTGTTAAGATAGAAGATGACAAATTATTTCTAATTGAGAGCTTTAAGTATTTAAGATTGTCTTCATAGAAGGATGGAGAAGTTGAGAGATATGTTTTATATAGAATACTAATAGGATGACTGAAATAAAGAACGTCAGATTTTTTTGTGATCGTAAAGTACTTCTAAAATTTAAAGAAAAATTCTACAAAATGGTAGTTAGAGTTGCTATATTATACAAAGTTGAATGTTGGACTATAACTCGAGCACAAAACGAAAGATAAGAGTTGTAGAAATAAGAATATTAAAGTGAATGTGCAGATAAACAAAGATGGGCAGAATAAGAAATGAAAATATTAGAGAGAAGTTAAGATTGCACCTGTTGAGAGAAAATTCTAAGAAACACATTTAAGATAGTATAAACATATACTTAGATAACCAATAAATATTCAGTTAGACAATATAAAACTATGACAAATGTGCACATTAAATGAAAAAGAATACCAAAGAATATTTAGTTAATTATAAAATATGATAAAATTTATTTAAATATAAATGATGATATAGTAGGGAATAGAATTTAATGACATAGAAAGATTCATATAGTCGACCCCATCTAGTGGGATAAAACTTGATTATTGTTGTTGTATAACTTTAATGAAATTTATGAAAGATAAGAAATTGTTATAAAACATGACAAAGGTGCTAATTTAACCACACACTTGGCACGGAGAATATTATTAAAGCTTCAAAAAGCCTCTAAACCTTATGGATGGGCTCCAACTGTGCAATTCAAATGGAAAGAGTGTTAATATAAACCAGAGGTGGCAATTAAATGCTGACAATCTGACCTGACCTCGCTAGGCTAGGATAGCCCAATACGATCTAGGTCGTATCACAATGAATTTGGCCTAGTTTTAGGTTGAATTGAGCAAGGAATGGCTCAACTCACACATTAGTTTTGGCATGATATATATATGAAGAAACTCAAAAGTTTTGAAAAATTAGAAAAATATCTATAGATTTTATTAAAAAATTATAATTTCCCCTTTTAGATTTTTTTAAAATATTTTCATTTTTATTATTTTATTCTTTAGAAAAATAAATGGATCTGACCGAGCTAGGATGAGCACAACTCAATCGATCTTGGGCTTGTGTTGAGCAACCAAACCCAAAATCATGAGTAGTGGCTAACATGACCTATTACAAATCAAGTCGTGCCAAGCACGCTTGTGACAAACATGACCGTGTCACGCATAGACTCGTAACAAACCAAGCTAAACATGGTCGAAGTTGTGTGTGGCCCAATCAACACATTTTAACACCACCTGCCAATAGAAAGTGAATCAGCACACCTTTCGATGCTCTTTTGTCATTGAAAGTACATTTTGAACAATGTCTTTTCAAAGCCTTTGCTATATTTTAGAGCATTAGTAAATCGAAAAAGAGAAAATGTTCAACAACAAACAAAGCAGCCTCACACCACTTACATTACTTTTGAACCAAGTGTCGCTAAATCCTCATTCACCTTAGATGAGACAATTAGAGCATACAACCCCAAGTGGTTCGATGTGACCACAGGTTCTAATGTTTGGGCAATGATTGAATGGTTCAGTGTTACCACAAATGGTGTTTGAGCAAAGGTTTAAGTTAGGCCTTATATTTGTGTTTAGTATGTGTGTCTGAGTGTATAGGAACTTAGGTATACACATATGGAAATGACTTGTCGTAGCCAAGGTTGTGGATACCCGACGACTCAAAGGTATGTGGAGATCGGAGAAGAGTGGTATAGGATGCCTGAGGGACCGCAAAACGAAGAGCATTTGAAACAACCATGCTTAGGAAGCAAAGTACATAAGTGAAGAGTGAAGAATGGTATGGTATCAATGCATCCAAGAGATGAGATGTTTGATGGAAGATTGTTACAAGTGCACTACGTAAGCAAATGAAAAGGATGACATGAGAAGGAAACTGAAAGCTTGATGCATTCAAGGGACAAAAAACTTAAAGGGAGAAGGCTTCGTAGTGGAATACAATTGTTTATGAGCTAAGAGTTGAGAGCAAATTATATTCAGGCAAGGGTAGCTTTCAGTCTAAGCGAATTCGATCATTAGATGGATCATAATCAATATATCAGTTGATTGATGACTTAGTCAACTGAACTTGACTCAGAAATTAACAAAATATTGTTTTTGCTGACCAACAGACTAATTGCATATAGACAGTTGACTAATGTAAGTCAAATGAAGCAATCATCAAAGAAATCAAAGAAACAATTGTGGTCCATTGGATTCAATCAAGGCTTGTGGTAAACCTCGAATGAAGCAATCATTATGAGAAACAGAGGAAATGGTCATGAGCTATTGGAATCAATTGATTATTGATGAGTGCTAAATCAGTAAAATAGTGTTAAGATTTCATTGTAGAAAGGGACTTAAAAGAGGGTTTAAAGGGCTACGAACAAGATAAAGAAAGATTGAGCCTCATCATTTAAACCCTAATCTCTGTTGTGAGCCTCCTATATATATTGTGATTATTTTGTAAGAGACTTCTCCACCTCCAACACTTCATCGAAGAGAAGAAAGCACAGAGGATTCTAGAGGTGATCCGCCAACGGATCATAAGTCGTGGGCTAGGAGCCTGAGAGTTGTTGAGCCACGTTAAATGGATGTGTTAGCGATTGTGTGATTGTGGTATGTTTGTCTGATTTTATTTTTATTCCATTGCTAATTTATATTTGTTACCTTGTTGGAATCATAGCAAGAATAGATATTTTGTTTCTAAGTATTCAATCACTATTCACCCCCTTCCCCTCTAGCATTTATCCCTCGCGATCTTGCGCCAACAGAGACCTAATTAACCTACCTTGAACAAGTTGCTTCCACTGTGATAATCCAAGTCCTGATCCATCTCTGGTCTAATAACTCAAGTTGTCCACCAGGGACTGAATCCAACACAAGTTGTGGCTGAAACAGACTGAAACTCATTGCCCTTGGAACAGACTCAGACTTGTATGCACATTATCATGCAGGAACAATTAATTAATTAATTTTGCAGACTACCATTTCTATAAGGATATTGATTATCTATAAGGACAAGAAAAGAAGAGCAGTACTGACCAATGACAATTGACTCGTCTCATCCGGCCACATGTTTGGGTGACTTTCGAAGCAAACGAATCAATAATTTATGAATAAATTTGATGTATAAAAATTTATTTATATTTATTTAATAATATTGAAGACAATTAAATAAATAATTTGATAAATTAAATAAATAAATTTGAATATATATATAGTTTATCAATATTCGTGAATCATATTCGCGAATAGTATTCGTGAATCGTGTTCATGAACAATATTCATAAACCGTATTCGTAAACAATGTTCTTGAACAGACTAGTAAATTATATTAATGAACGTAACTTTTTAAATAAACAAACAAATTCACTAACCAATCAAACAAAATATTAAAACTTCAATAAACAATCAAACGATCTTGATAATGTTTAAATAAGTCAAGCTTAAAGAAGTATGAATTAAACTTGAATTGAGCTTGAAACGAAGTTGATTAGAAGTTCGATTCTAATTAAACAAGCTAAACTTAATTCAAATTCGAATCAAGCTCGAGTTAAAAAAAACACAAACCAAGATTGACTAGTAGTTTCAAAAACTTAATTAATTAAGTTGAATTTAACTCGACTTGATTATCTTATCCAATAATTTTTAATATTATAAAATTTAATTTGACTCGATTTATTCATGATCCTGTCTACCACTCTCATTGGCTGAAGGTGATTGAGACAATTGGACCACTGCCCACAGTTAATGGGCTTTGGCCCAACAGCCGATGTAGACTCAGCCCTAAGAATTACCGATCGAGACTTCCATTTGCACGCAGGACCAACTGGGTTTGTTTCGATATCATGAACCAGGCAAGCATGCCATGCCATACATAGATGATAGATAGACCGACCAGCTCGTAGTCTAATAATTCTGCCATCTGCAAGGGGGGACGCGTGGGAGAGTGCACTGATGCAATCCACCACATTTGCATGGCTCCATCTCGATGACTTTTGTGCGTGCTGTAAATGCATGATTAAACCAGTCTCTCTTTGACCTCACTAAAGAACAATATAATCTAAATTATAATATAATTTAAATTTTAATAAAATGTAATATAATCTTCATTATATTATTATATTTAATAAAAATTATATATAATTTTAAATTATAAAGATAATTATATTCTTTTATTTGATATCTATTAAAAAATAGTAAAAATTGATCGACAACGATAATAACGATGACGACCGATCGACGATGACCGACGGCAACCAACGATGGCTAGTGGTCGAGGATGACTGACGGCGACCTACGACGATCGATCGATGAGGGTCGACGCCCATTGGTCGACCGTCGATCTTCGGCCAATCGTCGGTTAATCGCCATCGGTCGTCAATCGATCCCCGATCGATGGGCCGAGCGGCGACGACGACGAGAACCGATCAGTGGCGACAACGAACGACAATGATCGACTTCGAATGTTGAGATCTAACACTTTTCAGATTACGATTTATAATGTAATCGGATTACATAGATTTGTCTTGTAATCCAGATTATAAAACTTTAATGATTTTTATAATCTAGATTACATTTCATTACGATTTTAAAATAACAATAAATAAAAAAATCAATCTTAAATATAATTAAATTACATTATAAGACAGATTACGATATATCAAACACAACATAGCTTAAGTTGTCCACCATATCTCACCTGAGTTTAACCAGCCGAAGACACAGGTCAAATGATCCAGGCCTCTTCCTCTCTCTTTTTTTGCCGCAGAGACATAAACACAGCACGTATTGAGCACAGTAAAAAAATTGACCAATAGAAATTATAGTCGAAGGCAGCAGGTAATATAACGCAGAGCAACAGACAGAAGACAGAGAGGCAAAACGTAAAGTTCAGATTGCTGCCTGGTCCACTGATGTGATGACTGAGCCAGTGGAGTTGGAATGGAACCTTGGGCCTTTTCTTTTCTGCTTGAACAACCGAATCCAACTTTTATCTTTCTCTTCCTTCAATGCATCCACCACCACCGCCACTCATGAATCAACTAGTTGAAACATTTTAAAGATACAATTACATTCAAAAGATTGAGAAAAATTCATTTTGCCTCTTCCCCATAGTTTTTTGCCTTGGGATTCGCTGGGCGTATCGTGGAAAGAAAAAGAGGCAAATGGGATCGATCATCAAAGCTTAAGGCAGGCAAGGGACCAGTGAAAAAGAAGCCAGGAACAGTAATCATGTTGTTCCGAAGCTTCACTGGGGTCTTAATGTTTATTCAAGTCCTCCACCAGATTATTTCAAACAAAGTTGCAGGAAGTGGCAGATCGATGAAATGACTACCAAGATTTGAGAGATTTAGCATGCTCACTGTCTGGCAATCTTAATTATCGATAAAGCATTCATAATAGGGACAAGCCTTTTAAGGTTTGATCGAATATAATTATCACAGTCAAGCCTAGCTTGTAAGGGATGAGGATAGGTTTCCTAACAACTATGGCATTGTTTATCTCCTACAAAGTGTCTTTAAGAAGTCACAAGCACAAACTTATTCAACCTTCGATTATGATTCATGAGAAATTTATCCAACCTTAGGAAAGAGCATGCATCGACCAAACAATTCACAAGCTTGAATAAGTTTGAGTTCGGTGTCAAGTTAGTGACTCCCTCAAATCATTAGAAAACAAAAAGAGAAAGAAAAACACCATTCATGCACGTTCCTTCACTTTCACATCATGACCATTTACTTGCAGGGGTGGGGCAATGTGTTGATAGCCATAGAGGCATCTGACCCAAAAAAAAAAAAAGGTGAAGGGATAAATTCTCTTTCTAAATTAGGCGATGGCAAAGTGTCCCACGCCAGTTAGTATAAATCTACCTCAATCCATCTCCATTGAGTAGACTGGACTACTTCCAACTCAACCAAGATTTAATCTCAACCAAACTCCATTTCAAACAAATGGATCACCCAAACCACCTCAGGCTGAATTACAACCATCTTGAGCGAAATAAATTGAATTCTGAATTGCTTTTCAGCTAAACTGTATTCAACTCAAACAACTTAGTCACCCGTAAAGACAATCTTGACCAGATTCGAGAACTTCATAAATGGCAGATAAACATAATTTACATACTGTAAGTTAGTTATTGAAAAAACACAGGTTCACATATATTACCTTATAGATTAGGATACAAGGTCTAAGCTACTACATCAGTATAAAAACAGAGTGCATGCGTACCTGGGTAAATCAACTGACTGTAATGGAATAAAGGCCATTGCCGGATGTGCCAGTACAAGTCCAGAGATGAAATGAGGAATGCATGGGCACAACATCAGGGCATTCTGGCCAGACATGTGGCGATGAGAATAAGTTATATAACTGAAAAGGTTAAAGAAGACAGACCTATGATATGAGCCCTCTCAAACTGCTTCTTCTTCTTTTATTTGTTGGTACTATAATTACTATCCCACTTTCATTAGAGGTGTCAATTGATCCCGACTAGGCTGGCTAAGAGTCCTGCCCGATTGCAAATCAGTTATTTAAAAAAATACTAAACAATTAGCTGAATATAATGAATATCATCAAAATTATATTTGTTATTAAATACTATTAAATTTTCCTTAATATTTAATACTTAATATGTGATATTTTATAGTGAAATTGTAAAGCTAAACTCAGCCGACCTGATCTAATTCAAGCTCTTGTCGCCATAGAAAAACGAGCCACAAACCCCTTATTCGGTATGGACCCACTATAAAGTCAGGTCTAGCCTAATCCGTTCCCCTTCTCCGTGTTAGCCGATTCATTGAAAACCCAACCTTGATTGACACGTCTAAGTTTCATAACATAATCTTCACTATCTGATTCGTGCAAAATTGTGAGGTGGAGACTAACCAACTCCACAAGCATTTTAGGTGTTGGTTTAAGGTGAAATCCAAATCCTGTTCTTGAAGTAAAGTTGTCTTATCAACCTACTTAACTGCATATATATTCATTCATCTAAGCTGCTGATTAGGACATCTATATATCTATAAAAGAAAGAATAAGGTATTGTGATAATTAGCTATATATATATATATATAATATATTGACCTCCTTGGATATGGAATAATAATCCAATTCTATCATCTAGGTCAATACAGAATAATCCAATACTATCATCCAGGTCAATACAGAAACATGTCCCAGCTTCTAGTATCCATGCTCATTTAATGAGGCAAATATCTAACGTTGACCAAGAACAAATAAAAAAAAAACAGCAAAATTTTACAGAAACGCCAAATCAAAGCCATGCATTCAGAAGTATAAGATTTGACTGGGGAGATTACTTGAAAGAAGTAAAGGAAGCCTAGACACACAAAATCCTCGTGGGAGACATGACATTTGAAAGTGGAAGAAGCCGCAGCAGGCATCATCACTCAGTCCATGCAATGGATGCAAACCGCGGTGCAGCTTATTGGACTTGTGTTGTGTTCCACTGCTTGCGAACTGTGACTGCTATTTCTACCAGAGTATCTGCTGCTGCTGCCGCCGCTGCTAACCCGTCCCCCCATACTACAGCGACACCTGCTCACTTTTCCCGACACCCCTCATTGCCTCCTCCCTTCCCTTTCAAGTTTCCTTCCTCCTCACATCACTTCACTTCCTCGATTTAACCACCATTATATTAACCATTAAATGGCACTGTTAACAAGCAAAAGAAGGAAGGAAGCAGCCATCTATCTGCTAAAGAAAGAGGATGTAGAGGGAGGAGAGCGACGTAGGGTCGTCTCTCTCCTCTCCCCTGTTTAATTGGCTTCCCTCTCTTTATAGTCTGTTTGCCTAGCTATAAACGACCCCCGTTCCACTCCTTTCCTCTTCATTGTCCTTTACCAATCTCGTATGGATGCTTCTTCCCCTAAAGACCCCACCTTTACCAATCTGTTGCTGGGGAAGAGAATGGACTTCGATCTGGAGAACCCACTCACCAGCTGCGATGACGAGCACCAGCACTCCGGCTCCGTTGCGGAGCTCTTCGCCGCGGAATCCGACCACATGATCGCCTCCATCGGCACTATCGACATTGCCGCCCGGAGGGATGCCGTCGCGCTGGTCCTGCAGGTAAAGTGAAGAAAAAGATGTTTTTTTTTATTTGTTTTTGTTGGGTTCGATTGGTTTTTCATTTCGGTGATGTGTGTTTCGGTGGGCAGGCGCAGTTCGGCTGCAATCTCGACCCTTCTGTCGCTTACCTTGCAATCAACTACATCGATCGGTTCCTCTGCAAGCGCGAAATCTCGGTAGGAATGAGTTGCGATGATGGGCATATACAATGTAGGGGGGTTTTGATCACAATGTTGGTTGTTAATCCCTTTGGTTGCAGCAGAAGAAGCCATGGATCGTTCGTCTCTTCTCCATCTCGTGCCTCTCGCTCGCCTCGAAGATGAAGAAAAGCAGATTGATGCTCACGGATATCCAAGTACTGTAAATCCTTATATTTTTTTCCCCTGACAAGATTTCGTAATTGGAGCAATCGGTCTCATAGTTCGATGTCACAGGGGGCGGAAGGAATCATCTTCGATGTCCAAACAGTTCGGCGTATGGAGCTGCTAGTGCTCGGGACCTTGGATTGGAGAATGCGATCGATCACTCCGTTCTCCTTCCTTCAATTCTTTGTCTCCTTCTTCACGCCTACTCATGAACCTCTGATTCGAGCCCTCAAATCCCACGCGACGCAGATCATCCTCAAAACCCAAAGTGGTAATGGATTTATCCAACCCTAAACGCTCAAATGACGATTTTTGGTATTTGTACAATGAGATTTTAGTGATATTTCATTTCCCGAATTAAATGCAAAAAAAAAAAAAAATGCAACAGAAATGAAGATGCTAACGTTCAAACCTTCGGTGGTGGCCGCTTCCGCGTTGCTCTCCGCCGCCTACGAGCTCTTCCCCGTCCAGTTCCCAACTTTCCGCGGCGCCATCTTCTCCTGCGAATTTGTAAATAAAGTAATAGCCGGCCGCTGGATCCTTTTCCCATTTCACCGATCCACTCTTTTCGCCATCGATTTCTTCCTAAAAGCTTCTATATTTTTTTTCTCTCTTCTGATGCAAAAAATAGGAGAAGCTGTGGGAATGCAGCAATTCAATTGGCAACCTCGCGGCGGACGTCTGCGACTCTCCGACCTCAGACACCCCGGTGACCGTCTTCGCCCGCCACTGTTCCAGCTCCGAGAGCGAGCCCATCGTCGGATCCTCCGCCGCCGTCGACCGCGAGGTGAAGAAGCGTCGGGTCTCCACCGGCCACGCTCCGCCTCCGACCCCAGCAGCGGACAGCGACAGAGATTCGATATTTTGAGAAAAGCGAGAATCTCTTTTGTGGAGAAGAAACGATGGTTAACTTAACCATGTGGTTTATTTAAATTACAATTATATTATTAGAAAAATATGAAGAAAAACAACAATAAATGCATTTTATTAAATATTTAAAAGGGCTGGTATAGCGTTGGGTCAACGAGAGCATGGTGCGTGCGGCGGTAGGACGTGTCGCGACGGGGAAAGGAGAGCAGCGGTGGTGAGTTACGAGGCGTGGCGGAACGGCTTTCCGTCCGGACAGACCAGTTCGTTCGTCGACGCGTAATGTGTGTCTTTTCATTGATAGGGATTGAAACGGTCGATGGTTCTCTTAATAAATAAAAGAAACGTTTTATAGTGGCTGACTGAGACTGAGACTGAGACTGAGACTGAGTCTGAGTCGAGGTGGTGGCAGAGCTGTGAATGAGTACACTGCAGTTTGACTGTCAGTTCCACCGAGCAACTCTTCTGTTGTCCTTTCACTGTTCATATCAAAATAACACGCATCAAGAAGATTGAGTTTTTTTTTTTTTTTGGGTACTATGGAAACTAAGAAAATGTTGTTACAATAGTCATGGTTATTTTTGTTCCACCACAATAATCATCGCCTGTTACTCTTTGTTCTCGCATTCCCACGGCCTCCTCATTATCATACTAATTACAGTTTCAACTTTCCTACTCCGGCCCCTTCCGAACCGTCTCAAATAGATATGTTTAACAGACTGATTCAATTCGAAATCGAGTCAGAATCAATCTATTAAATTCGGATTCGAAATCGATTCAAATGAATTGGTTCTGGAACCAAAACGGAAATCAGTTCTGGTTCGATTCGATTCCAATCTATTTTGAAACTGTTTCGGAATTGATTCTGGTTCCGATTTGGATTTGATTTTGATTGCTAATTTAAAGGTGGAAACTCTTAGCATGCTAATATATCTACAAAATTATTTTGCGACAGAAAAAAAAACAGGATCACCGGCGCAATAGATGAATTTTGAAGCTCAAGTTCGAAGATGGTCCGAAACCATTTCGGAATTGGTCCGGAACCGTTTCGAAATTAGTTCGGAACTGATTCGGAACTAGTCCGGATTGAATTGGTTTCAAAATTAAAACTTTAGAATCGGAACCGATTCGGAATTGATTTTGAATCGGTTCGGACTAGTTCCAACATCGACGGTGTCAAAACCGATTAGAATTAAATCGGATCCGAAACCGAGGAATCGATAAGTATGTCTAGTCTCAAACATTCGACAATTCAAATTGCCCCACACACCTTTGAAATTTAACAAGTCAAGTCGCCCTCCACTTCCTAACATCAAAAGCACTTGGGCAACTACCCAAGCTAAATAAATTGGGATGTCACAATCCATGCTCTGTATTTACTGTTAGTGTCTATGGAAAATACAGTCAAAGTTTCACATTCATAAGACATAAAAAAGATTATGTGTTTATAAGATAAAAAGATATTTCCATTGGCATGAAGTCTTTTGGATAAAGTCCAAAAATAAAACCATGAGAGCTTAGGCTCAAAGTGAACAATATCATGTCATTGTGGAGATATATGAATCTTATAGGCACCAACAAATAGTATCAGAGCAAGGTCGCTCTTCATTTGGACTAATCGCGAAGGGAGCACCGCTAGAGGGTGAAGAAGAAGATGGAGTTCGAAGAAAAATTATGATGGAATATCAACACCCCAATTTCAAATGCATTTTATAGACGAGAAGACTTCAATTAATGGAAGGGAAGGATTGAAGACTTTATGATGATGATGGACATTGAGCTATGGTCTGCCTTGATGGAAGACTTTGAATTGCCAAGAGGGCCAAAGGGAGGATATCTCAAGAAGAAGAGATGGACTGAAAATCAACTACAAAAATCCAAAACAAATGACAAGGTAATCGATATGGTAGTCGATTTAATTCCTAATGAATTATTGTCAAATATAGGAGAATTTAAGGATGCCAAGGAGCTATGGAGTAAGCTAACCAAGCTCCATGAAGAGACCGCACCGGTACAAGATTCGGAAGTTGAGAGGTTATCAACATCCGAGAAAGAGGAAGAAGTGGAAGAAGCTTCCACCTCTAGGATTGAGGGGGAAGAGAGATCACCTTCTATGTCGGAGCAAGAAGAAGAGCTTTCAACATTCGGAAGAGTTGAAGAAGCTCAAAATTTGGCAACCATTGACCTAGGTAACTCAAGCACATTAATTCAAAATAAAATCATATTATGTGTTTTGAGTGTAGGGAATATGGGCACTATAAGAGCAAGTGCCCTAAGAAAGTCAAGAAGACTCCGCTGACATCTAAAGTCAACAAAAATTCAAAGGATGTTGGTGCCCCAATTAGAAAGAGCAAGGAGCACGTGGTGTGCTTCAAGTATCAACAACCGGGGCATTATAGGAGTCAATATCCTATAGTGAGGATGAAGGGCCAAGAAGGAGCATCAAATGTATGAGGAGCTTTAAAAGCAAACCCTAAGGTATATTTCAATAATGCACCTTCGAATTTTAGTTATAAAAACATGCTTTTAATACTCTTGCTATTGTTCATGAAAAGCATGCTAGGAATAACAAATATTTTTGTTTAGGTGCTAAGAGTTGTAACCTTAGAACCAAGGAAAAATTTGAGACTAATATCTCTAGAAAAATTCTACCTAGGGAGTCCATTAGAAAGGTAGAAGACCACTTAGGATTTAATGCTAAGAAAGATAGACATATGCCTAGGAAGGGCAAAAATGATTAAAGAAACAATAGACACGCCAAATTAGAGAAATTAGAATTAAAGAATCAAGCCTTGAGGTCAAGGCTTGAAAAACTTAAAAAGACCCTTGCAAGGATACAAAATTCAATTAAAGAGTCTAGGAGTCAAAGTCAAAGGTGTAAGAGGCAAGAACCATCTAGGAGACAAGGTTTGGTTCACAAGCCTATGTTTAAGAAGGTAATGTCTACTTACCACAATGTTTCATTTGATTATGGAACTAGTACTCGGTCTAGGAAAGCCAAGGTTCATAGGGAGGTCATCCCTAAGGCTAACCATGGCAAATGCCTAGTGGCTAAGGTTTCGAAGAAACCTAGGGAGGCCACTAAGAAGGTTACAAGGGGAGTTACCTCTAAAGTTAACCTAGGCAAGACCACAATGATCAAGGCTACCAAGCCTAGAAGGGTCATTAAGAGGGTATCTAAGGAGGTTATCCCTAAGGAATACCTAGTAAACCCAAGGAGCTCAAATATGTTTTGAGTTCCTAGGAGCGTGATCGATTCACGCTAAATGGGTTAGGGTGTGCCAACTTTAAATGGATGGGTAGTTAATCTAACCATGGTAAAGGTGGCACCTTAGGTCATTTTCAAGGTTATGGGTACCTTGAAAATGTGGTTTGATCATAATCCTAAAGGTCTTTAGGATGTGTCAATATATTTTGAGAATTATGAAAAATTAATCAAATTGGCACAAACTAAGTTTAGAGGTTATGGTGTGTCATTTTGGATTTTTTGCACACTTGGGGGATTAATGATAATATGGCAAAATAAAATTAATAATAACAAATGACAATTAATATTAAAATTTAGGTATTGTTATACCTATACCTTTTATTTGTCATGCTTTATTTGTCATATGTCATGTCATGACATCATATTTATTTTTATCATATAAATGTCATGATTATGCTTAGGTTATATAATAGTGTCATGTGTATGCTTAGGTTATATTTTATGTCATGACATCATGATTATTGACACATATTTTATTATACTATCATTCATGCCATAATCATCATTCATGCATTAATAAAATTGATTTAAGGACTATAACATGACTTGAAGTCCCATGTATAAGGGAATCAAGTAGAGTTGCTTTAGAAAATGCATGAGACCTTAGATTAGGATAACCAAAACTCACATCTCATATTACATTGACATGTGTGTGTATTGATACACCCTAGACATATGTGAGATGTTAGGAAATGAGTTAAGTTCAAAGTGCATAGTTTTTGCATCAAGATGAACTCAAACTTTTCTTATATCATTGTGGATCATGGGGAAAGTTAATGTGCAAGTCATGTGCATTGAGCCCATTGATCATGATCTGATATAGGTTTCAAAAATATTTTAGAAAATGTTGGTATAGTCTATCTTTTGATAGAAGTCACCATTGAGAGAGTTGATACAAAGTAAGGCCAAATTATTAAACTTTTCAATGATTTTGAACTTTGTGTCAATCTCATTATTTAATGGGCAATTTAATTTTCAAATATTTTTCACCCATTTTATTTGTTATGAGTATTAAACGTATGAAGTTTCGTGATTTTTCAAATTACGTATAATTACTTATGTATTTCAAAAATTCATTTCTGAAAACTGAAATTATGCACTTGCAGAAATCAGTCGACTGGCATCACCGGCAGTCGACTGGTGACTGTAAGAGTCAAGTGTCAGGCCTGATTTTGGGTAAACAAGATTTGTTTAGCCTGATTTCAACTATGTTAGGTTACCATAACTGCTTCTAACCCTAGAATATGCTTTGAAAAGTATTAGAAAAGGTGAAAATCTATTGGATATAGATTAGGAGAGTTGTTTGGGTGTGTATCAATTTTAAGGTGTGTGAAAGTTCAAGGTTGAACTTTTAACTTTAATTTTGATGGTTTAGTGTTCCTATAGGCTTAGGAACTCTCCAAGGATATTGTTGGTGCAATGGTCAAAGGGGAACAAGCCTTTAGGGGGAGGTATCCATCATGGGATGATGAATGTTTTCTTCCTCATGAGGGGGAGAATTGGGAGAGTTTATAGGAAGCCTCTTTTAAGTGATATGAGACTTATCACTAGAAAGAGTGAAGACATCTTAGATGTTTTTGAACCAAAGGGGAGATTGTAAGATCTCATTGGGATATGAGACATTGACACCCTTAGAGAGAGAACCTTTTTAATGTATGTCAAAAAGGGAGAGAATTTATGAAATTACCAATTTAGGAGAATTGGTAAGGAGATTTGACTTAGGTAGCCTAACTCAAAGGTGTTTGTGGTTTTTGTCAAACATCAAAAAGGGGGAGATTGTTGGCACAATCGACCCGGGTCACGATTGACCAGATTCGAGTTGGACTCGAGTAGTGTTTTGATGTTTGACATTAATGTTTGACAAATGTTTTGGGGAGATTGTTGGTGCAATTGACCCGGACCATGATTGACCGGACTCGAGATTGACTCGAGTGATATTTTCATGTTTGACGATGGTTTGACCATTGTTTGACTATATGGTTGATATGGGGTTGACCATATGATGGAGAAGTCCAAGTCTTGTATACTTGACATGGAAAGTCCAAGTGGGACACTTGGCAATGGGAAAGTCTAAGTCATGGGTACTTGTCATGGAAAGTCCAAGCATGAGTCTTGGCAAGGGAAAGTCTAAGCTTGAGTCTTGGCAAATGGAAAGTCCAACATGGGTTAGCAAGGGAAGTCCAAGGGGTGATATTGGCGGCGTAAAGTCTAAGCATGAGTCTTGGCAGCATAAGTCCAATAGTTGACGACGCAACCAAACTGTAGTCTTGGCAGTGTAAGTCCAATGTGCCTTGGCGATATAGACCAACTTAGTATGACAATAGCCGATGGAAGCACCTGAAGGCTAGTGTATGGATGAACAAGTCATGGATGACTTGGAGGGATCCGATAGGTGTGAGGCTTACAGAGGTGGTTAGAAGGCTTAGGTCTAGGCTAAGGGTGGTCTAGCAAGTATGATGATATCATACTTGGGGTTAAACCTCATGGTTGAGATTAACAGTCGACTGGTCAAGTGTTTTGACACTTGGTAGCCGAGTCGACTTGCAGTAGTCGATCAGTATTATGACTACCGAATCACGGATCTCGGATCGTATTCGACTTCAGAAATGGTCCGCAATGATCGCCAAGATTGGCGCCAATCGCCATGGAGGGCAATGATCGGTCGGGGGAGCAGATCGCCGCAGATCGATCACCGACTATAAGGTTGGAAGTCGATCGATGGTAATCGGTCGATGTGGATTAAGTCGTTGTCTCACAACGATACTATTAGCAGTCGACTGGGGTCTTACGACAGTCAACTACCAGGCGCGAAATCAAACCAACGAAGGTTATAAAAGCAGCTCTAATGGAAGGATTTGGCAGCGATTTTCTTGGGCGATTTGGAGGGGATTTGCTGCTGCAATCTAGATCTTCAAGGCTAGTCCAAGGCAATCAATAAACAAACATTCTAAGCAAAGTGTTGTAAAGTTTTTCTTTACTTGTCTTTCATATTTACTTTGTATTTGCTTGTTGTATTTTGTATTACTGTTGTAATCATTTGTATGAGATTTCTCCGCCTCCGTATTATTTCGAGGAGTATTTATTAGTGGTGAGTGCATCACTAGAGCTCGTTGAGCTCATCTCATGGAGTAGGAACCCTAAAGTTCCGAACCATGTTATATCGCTTGTGTTGTGCGTGTATTTGTGTTTGTATTTGTTTTTACATTTGTATTTCTATATTCCGTTGTGCTAATGACGATTGTAGAGACGAACGAATGAATTCCATCATGCGACGTCAAACACGCTATTCACCCCCCTCTAACGACGGTCAAATTCCCAACACTTATGACCATCTCAGTTAGATACTCCATGGGACTACAAGTCACCCTCCCTCCAGTCAAATTGAGAGAACGAATTAATGAAACATTAGACCCACTTATCCATTTTCCGTGGGATGTCCTTTTCATTGTTTTTGTTATAGCACAAATTATTTAATTATGGAGTTAATTGGCTTTGTCCCATAGAAATTTTTCACAAGTCTCCATGGTACAATAGGACATGCTCATGTGGTCAGCCTCAGTAGCTGCAGTATTTTTAGTTTGTCATCTCATTTAAAAGAAAATCTTATAAATACACCATGACTAGGGATCGAACTATGAATATTTGAAAGTCAAGTTGAACGTCCTACTACTATTGTATGTTGGTGCAATCGGTCCAGGTCACGATTGACCAGGACTCGAGTTTGGCTCGAGTGATGTTTTGATGTGTTTTGATGTTTCGACAAAAACATATGACAATATAATTGTCAAGGAAAGTCCAAGCATGGGTCTTGGCATGTAAAGTCCAAGCATGGGTCTTGGCAAATGGAAAGTCCAACATGTGTTGGCAAGGAAAGTCCAAGCATGAGTCTTGGCAAATGGAAAGTCCAACATGGGTTGGCATTTGAAGTCCAAGGGGATTGATATTGGCGGCGTAAAGTCCAAGCGGTAGTCTTGGCAGCATAAGTCCAATGGTTGGCGGCGCAAAGTCCAAGCGGAGTCTTGGCGGCGTAAGTCCAATGTGCCTTGGCGGTGTAGACACCGTTAGCATGACATAGCCGACGGAAGCACCTGAAGGCTAGCGCGATGGATGAACAAGTCATGGATGACTTGGAGGGATCCGAGAGGCGTGAGGCTGATGGAGGTGGCTAGAAGGCTTAGGTCTGGGCTAAGGGTGGTCTAGCAAGTATGGGGGAACCATACTTGAGTTAAAACCTCATGTTTGAGGGGTGCCAGTCGACTGGTGCCATGTGGCAGTCGACTGGACCGAGTCAACTAGGGTTTGACTGCGGGTTATGGCCTAGCAGTCGACTGCCATAGGTTGGCAGTTGACTGATGGCTCGAGCAGTCGACTGATCGTGTGATCAGTCGACTGGTGCTCGAGAATTCGGCCACAGAATGGAGTCGAGACTCGACTGGTCGAGTGAGGACTCCATCAGTCGACTGATGGAAGATCCGTTGAACTTATCCAGCGTGGATCTAGCCGTTGTCTCACGACAACAGTGGCATCAGTCGACTGATGGTCCCGATCAGTCGACTGATCGACTTTTTCCAGCACAGGTTGAAGCTATATATGGAGCTCGTGATGGAGGAAAAAGCAATCAGTTCTTGAGGTCTATTGGGGCGATTTGTTGGTGCAAATCAGGTCTCCAAGTGTAAGCAAGCAACCAAACATTCAAGCAATCAAAACAAGTGTTGTAAAGTCTTTTCTTTACTTGTATTTCATATTCATTATTGTAATTGCTTGTATTTGTATCTTATTGTTGTAAGATTACTTGTAAGGGGTTTCTCCACCCTTGACTTGTGTCAAGAAGGAGTTTTATTGGTTAGTGGTGTTTGTGGCATCGCTAGGGTTCGTACGAACCCAATCCATGGAGTAGGAACCGGTTCGGTTCCGAACCACGTTATATGCTCCTGTTGTGATTTGTATTGTGTTCATTTCGTTATTGCTTTTATCATTATATATATTCCGCTGCGCTAACGAAATTGTAGACACGAACGAGATTGAATTCCATCCACGATCGGGCGAAACGCTATTCACCCCCCTCTAGCCGTTCCAAGGGTCCTAACAAGTGGTATCAAAGCCCGGGGCTCTTCTACGGATTAACAACCGGGAGCTAAGGCAAAAGGCTAGAGGGTGAAGATGGAATTCCAAGACAAGCTTGGATGGGAAATCAACACTCCACCTCCATATGATCCAGAAGATTTTCCGGCATGGAGAGCAAGAATGGAAACATTCTTGACGATGAACATAGAGGATTGGTTCATCCTCATTGAAGGCCTTGAACCCCCTAGGGATAAGAAGGGGAATGTCCTAAAATTGAAAAAGTGGACCCAAGAGCAACGCCAAAAGCTCAAGACCGAAGTTAAGGTAACGAAACTTTTAGAAGATTTAATCTCTAATGATGTTTTGTGCAAGCTAGGGGATTACATGTATGCCAAGGAGCTATGGAGAAAATTGGCAAGATTCCATGAGGAGAGTTCATCCTCAAGTGAAAGTGAGGAATCGGAAGTTGAGATGGAGTCAACTTCCGAATCGGAGAAAGAAGAAGTAGAAGAGGTGGAAGAAGCATCTACTCCTAGGATTGAGGAAGAGAGACCATCCTCTACACCGGAGCAACCTCAAGAAGAGCTTTCAACATCCGATCAAGATGAGGAAGCTCAAAATTCAACTCCGGCACCTACCACCACCCTAGGTAACTCAAACACTTTATTTTCAAATAAAAATCATATTATGTGCTTTGAGTGTAGGGAGTATGGGCATTATAAGAGCAAATGTCCAAAGAGGATCAAGAAAACTCCTCCAGCGCCTAAAAGTCAACGGACGCCGGTTCTCCAAGTCAAAAGAGCAAGGAGCATGTCATTTGCTTCAAATGCCGACTACCGGATCATTACCGGAGTCAATGCCCAAAGAGGAAGAAGAAGGGGCAAAGGGGAGCATCACATGTAGGGGGAGCCACTAAGGCAAACCCTAAGGTATATTTAAATAATGCTCCGTCTAATTTAAATATTAAAAAGCATGCTAGAACTAATTTTAGCAATTTTGTTATGTATCATAAAGAGCATGCTAGAAATAACAAACATATGTGTTTAGGAGCTAAGAATGTTCACCTTAAGAATAAGGAGAAATTTGGGACTAATGTCCCTAGAAAAATAATACCTAGGGAATCTATTAAGAAAATACAAGAACATTTAGGTTTTAATCCAAAATGGACTAGGCATTTGCCAAGAAAGTCAAATGCCCAAGATTTAAATAAAAATTCTAAAATTGGGCAATTAGAATTAGAGAACCAAGCCTTGAGGTCAAGGCTTGAGAAATTGGAAAAGACCCTAAACAAGATACAAAATCAATTTCAAGGGTCAAATTGTCAAACTCTTAGGTCAAGACGTCAAAGTCAACATCTAGGATCTAAGAGTCAAAAGTCAACCAAGGGCAAGAATGGTTTGGGTCACAAACCTAAGTCCAAGGTGACTTACCATAGTGTTCCGTTTGACTATGAGACACTAACTAGGTCTAGGAAGACCAAGGTCAATGGGGAAGTCATTCCTAGAGTTGACCAAGGTTTGTGCCTATTGGCCAAGGTTTCGAAGAAACCTAGGATGGCCACTAAGAAGGTTGTTAGGGAGGCAATCCCTAAGATTAACCTAGGCAAGACCAAAATGACCAAGGCTAATAAGCCTAGGAGGGTCATTAGGAAGGTATCTAGGGAGGTTATCCCTAAGGAATACCTAATTAACCCTAGGAGCTCAAATCGATTTTGGGTTCCTAAGAGCGTGATTGATTCATGCTAAGATGGGTTTAGGGTGTGCCAACCTTGATTGGATGGGTAGTTAACTCAACCATGATAAAGGTGGCACTTTAGGTTACTTTCAAGGTTATGGTTACCTTGGAAATATCTTTGAGCCTTAATTTCAAAGAATTTTATGTTGTGTCAATATATATCTTGAAAACATGAAAATCAATAAAATTGACACAATCTAGATTTAGAGGTCATAGTGTGTACCTTTGATTATTGGCACACTTTGGAAGGTCATGTATCAAGAAATGTGTGGTTAAGATGTAAAGGTAACATCTAGAGTGATACTCAAGTACCACACAACTTGATGTCTTGTACTCACCATGCTTCATATGTTTTACCATATGTTTGCATGGAAGGAATGTCTAGGATAGATTACATCTCACAAAACAAGTCTTTTACCTTGATTGTGTATTTTAACACTTAGAAAGGGTGAGATGTTAGGTTTTGGAAATCATTGAATGTTAATGTTTGCAAAAATGAAATAAAACATTAAAATACATTAACAAATACATGAATAAAAGTATAACTTCAATACATTCGATATACAAGATCTAACGTGACAAAATTGAATAATTAAGATGATGAAATCGAGATCCTCTAATTTTGAATCGAAATCGAGATATCGATCGCGTCTGATTATCGATCGGATAACATGCTATGTAATACGATCGACCATCGATCGAGTGCTAGCTTCATGACTCGGTGATTGAACATCGATCGGCCCGATGAGGACATCGATCGGCCCGATGGTCTTCACCGAGAAGGCCATCGATTGAGTGCTCGACGAGCGGTCAGTGATGTGCACATCGATCGGTGATGAGCAACATCGATCGGCCCGATACTGCTTATAACGTTCACGAAGGTTCGTGATCGATTGCGGCGGACGATCATTCCTCGATAAACCGGTAATAAACAGCGTTTTTATAGCAGCCGAACCGCTAGGGTTGGCGTCTTCCCTTTCTTCTCCTTTCCTTCTCCGATCGTCGCCTCCTCTCCGACCGACTCTTCCTACTGCCAACCTCCCAAAGTCTTAGGTTTGATAGACAAGCCTCTCCTCTTCCATTTTTCACCTATTTCGAGCCCTAGTTCACGCGATTTAGGGCTTATTTTTTCCTTGTTCCGATTAGGGTTCCGGCGTCTGAAGCTCTCCGGCGACTTTTCCGACGATCCCTAGCAACATTTGAGTCTTCCCTCCGGACACACATTCAAATGGCGCCTAAGTAACGATTTTTTCCCGAGCCCTAATTTTCATCTCCATTACAATTTAGGTTTATCTAATCGTGTATTATTGCCATTGCATGCCATATCATTACATTGCATTCATAATAGGAGAGCCCGTAGGAATGATCCACCCGAGGGTGAATCTTGATTGTACCAACCTATGTTGGTTAGGTACATCGATAGGGACTTTTTCAATCGACATTGTAGTGATGTCATGGAATTAATTGCATACTACAATCTGATGAAAATCGTCTTATGCACGCATCCAATTAATGATGACCTTGTTAAGGAATTTTATCAAAATCTAAAAAAGGTAGATGACGGCCCTACCTACACTACTCGCATTGCAAAACGCGAGTTAGAGTTCACTCCTGCGATACTGCAGGAGTTTCTCGAGTGTAGGCCCTCAGATGACACCTTTATCTTTTACCCTACCATGGATTTTCCTTTACCTGAGCCTTTTGACCATATCTCTATGGAGTCCATGCATGAGCATATCTTTGGTTATCCTCGTCCACCGGCCCAGAATCTATTTCCTATCACTGAGTTATCTTCACCTGACAATGTCCTTTACAAGGTCATTGTTGGGTGTTTTCTTCCCATCGTCACTCGAGTGCAGCCAAGATTGACCTCCCCATCTTTTTCTTTATCGCCATGCGTCATAGGTTAGACATTAACTTTGCACTAAACATGTTTCATTGCATTGTGCATTTCACTTCCACTGCTGAGGAAAGTGCATATGCCATTGGTCATATCATCACGGCATGGCTAGACTCGTAGGCGTCAACATCCACGAGGTTCTCTGAGGCGCTATCGGAGGTGTCTGTTGTATATCGATTCGTAACTTCTCACTAAAGCTACGGATGCGCCGGACGAGATGGAGTTGGCGCCTCGACCACCGGGCGCGAGAGCCTCCTCTAGTACCCGGAGAAGCGGCGAGGACTGCGAGGATCACGGACACCAGATGAGGATGACGGATCTGCGGCAGACACATCGTGGCCGGGTCCATCGATCGTCGTGGCCGGTGGAGTCAATTCGAGACTACTCGGATCGGTTGGCGCTAAGTATCGAGAGCTTTTGGCGGGCGAGCTTCCTTCGGCGCCGCGTCGATCGGATGGAGAGTCCCCAGGCGCATAGGCGGCATCAGCTCGATATGCTAGAGATGATGCGGGCCTGGACCCTGAGTCAGCAGCCTCCTCCACCGCCACCTCCTGCGGACGATTAGAGGATATTAGATGTTCTGTGGTTGTCAGTTTCTGTAGTGAGATTGAGCATAGCCAATCTCGATTTTGAATGTAAAAGACAAGTTTTAAGTTAAATGAAATCTTTGTTTCTGAAAATCTTGTTTGTATGGATGAATATTTGTATAATTGTATTGCTTATGAAAGTTGATATCATGACATGAAATTGCATCCTATTATATACCATGTCATGTTATTGCTTAGGATTATTGTAGATGTCATGTGTTCTTAAATTTCATCTTATGCTATGACATCATGATTATGAGCATATGCTTATTTATATCATTTCTAATGCCATAATCATTCATGCATTTAAGGCAATTGGTTGAAATTTATTTAAGGACTATGACATGACTTGACGTCCCATTTATAAGGGAATCAAGTAGGGTTGCCTAGGAAATGCATGAAACCCTAGATTAGGGAGAACCAAAACCCACATCTCACATTCAATTGACATGTATGTGTATTTATACACCCTAGATACATGTGAGATGCTAGGATATGAGTTAAGTTCAAGGTGCATAGTTTTTGCATCTAGATGAACTAAAACTCATCTAAGTTTAGTTGTGGATCATTGGGAGAGCTTGTGTACAAGTCACGTACATAGAGCCCAAGGAATATGATCCAAGATAAGGTTTTGAAAACATTTTAAAATCATTTTGAAAAACCTTGATGAAGTCTATCTTGTTGGATCGATTTGAAACGCTAGAGGGGGGGGGGTGAATAGCGTTAGTGAAAACTTTTCTTTTTCGACAATTAAAACCAAGTAGGCAGCGGAAAACAAAAGATAAACACAAGAAAGACACAAAGCTTTTTACTTGGTTCACAGCCCACCGACTGCTAATCCAAGGCCCTGCGATCCTTGATCGCTTCCGAAGGGAAATCACTAAAAGTCTCTTCCTCGTTGGAGGTAAGAGACAAGACGATTACAATGATTATAAGGCCAGTAACAACCTTACCGGTCCTTATACAAATTAAGTACAGAAATATAATAATACCGATAATTAATTAGAAGATGACGCACGGTCGGAGTAGCGTTGTAGAGAGCACGAGCACTTGAGAGATTCTTGAATTTGGGTTTGAGTCCTCCCCTCCTTTTATAGATTTGTACCTTGGAATTTGTCCCGATCCAGATCCAAAACTCGTGGATCTTATCTTGAGGTGGCAGCTTATCTTATCTTGAGGTGGCGACTTATCTTATCTTGAGGTGGTGGCTTATCTTATCCTGAGGTGGCGGCATCAATCTCTATCTCTTTGACCTTGTGCATTGGGCTGATTTGTCTACATCAGTTGACTGATCCTCTTAGTAGTCGAGCGCCTTGATCACACGACATCTCGATTCATCGACTTGAGAATTTCTGCAATACAAGATTAGCACAATAGATGCATAATGCCATGCAGTGTGACAGTCCTTTGACTGTCCGATCTCGACTTCGGCATTCCTCCGGAAGCCTTAGTTGGATCGACGCCTAGGATTGTCCTCTAACCGAGGACACGTCCTTACCACCGCTCCACACACAGAGCTTACCTTTGGTCCTCTTGACCTGTCGCTTAGCTTTCAGTCACCACCGAGGTTCCTCGACTCCCCGAGGTTCTCCTGGTGTCGTCTGACCACCACGGTTTCTCAACTTGAGATTCTCCGGATGTTGCTCGACCTTTGTCTTAGTTTAAACACTTCCTGCACACTTAGCATATCACATGAGATAACAAAATAGCTTAACTTTGAATCTTTGCCATCATCAAAATCAAGGTTCGATTTTCTAGTGCCCCTGCACCAACAATCTCCCCCTTTTTGATCTATGGCAAACCAATTCAAAGTTAAGAGAAAATAAGCAGTAAACATTGAACAACCATTTTTCAAAACATCCCCCTTAAGGGTACCTCCCCCTTAACCCTGGGTGATTTTTGAAAAATAATTACTTTTTGGGAAAGAAAAAGTAAGTAACCTCTTAACTTTATTCTCTCTCCCCCTTTGACATATATCAAAAATAACTTTATATTGGGTACATTGCCAAGAAATAGAATTTTTAAACATGCTAATCAAGTTGATTTAATATGTTCAACTTTCTTTAATACTTAGGAGTTTAGGTTTCTAGATCCTGCACCAACAATGTATATCCTAGGTTAGAATGTGACCCCCTAACCTTTAACATTGTTATAAAATTTTGAGAAAGAAAAAAAACATTTTAAAGGCTCATGTCTATTGGTTTTTATGCCAAACTGGAGGTAGCTAGATACTAAGTTTGTCCAACTTAAGTCTTCTCTCCCCCTTGGCATATTATCAAAAGAAGGATTTAAATTTAGAAAATATTGGTGATTTTTTTTTTTTAAAAAAATATTTTTTAACAACTTCTATGATGATTATCCAATTAGAACCTCCCCCTTAACCTAACATCCTTGTTAGCCACAAGGAAGGCTTATCTAGAGGGTCTCCCCTTTTGTCTGACAAACTCTTAAGGCATCCTTGTTGGCCATAAGGAAGGCTCACCTAAGTGTCCAAAGGGTCTAGGTATCTAAAGTTGACCTAAAGATTTAGATTTTTAGTATTGGTCAACTAACCATCATTTTAAGAAGCATAGTTGTTTTGAAAACTACATATAACTACACACAATAATCATGGCAACCAATAAGAATAGTTTTAAGAATTTATTTATGTGTATATAAAATTTGAAATCATTTTCAAAATCATTTTTAATTTGTTGTCCTTACCATCTCACCCATTCTATATGATCAACCAAGTTATCCTTATAGGTATTGTGAGATGAATTTAATTTAATGCCTTAGAAATTAATTAATCTTGGGTTAGATTCAGATTTAACCTTTAGTTAGTTAAGTGAACATTTCAAAAGAGGGCTTCCAGGTCATGGCGAGGCACAGGGGCCTTCTTTGATCGGAACAACGACCACTTCCTTAGACAAAGCCAACTTAGGAAATTACACACTTAATTCACTTAGGGTTACGTCCTGGTCTAACTAGTTTAGAATGTGGTGAGGTAGCTTCAGTTAGTTCCACTTAGTTAAATGCACCAAGCTAGATACTCCTTATCCAACTCAGATACACTTGACTTCGTTTCCTTAACGTACTATCATCTCACCGCCCGATACTATGTTGTCAAGATTAATTAATTATTTCCTATCTACCCATTCTATGAGAGTTAACTAGTATGTATGACATGACAAAATAAGCATGATAATGATATGTATGCATGAGCAAACTACATTCAATCAATTTAAAGAAATGGTTATTTTCTTGGGTGGACTTTTATTTGTTCCATAGTTATAAGATACTTTATTATAATTAGGTTTACAAATTTTAGTGTCTTGATTTTTGGTTAGCTTAGACTTGTAACCCAAGTCTACATATTTATTAGTTGAATTTTTAAAAGTTGAAGGTTTAATTGCTAGATTATTAATTTGTGTATAATCAAATGGTACTCTATTATAATTAATTTTATTGGTTTGATTAACTAATTTTGAATTTTTAATTAAGTTAGATTGTGAATTATTTAAAATAGGATTATTAGAATTTTTCAAAATAATATTATTAGACTTTTTCAAGATAAGATTATTAGACTTTTTAAAAGTAGAATTATTGTTACAATTATTTAAGATATGATTGTTATAGTTTTTAAAGGTAGAATTATTATTAGAATTATTTAAGATAAGATTGCTAGAGTTTAATTATTAGAATTATTAGAATTATTTAAGATAAGATTGTTAGAGTATTATCTTTGGAATTTTTTAAAGTTAATTTCGAATTTTTATGGTTGAATTTTTCAAAATAGAATTTTTAATTGAATTATCTAGATTAATCGGATCAAGGATTTGATGATTACGTCCTATGGTTTGATTATTCGATCAAGGTTTTGATTACTCTGATTAAGTCCTAGGTTGGTTTTATCCTTAACTTGATCTAGATCTATGTTAATTAAACTAAAAATTTGATTAATCTCTTGGTTAATTTTATCAAATGTAAGATTAATTTGATCATTTTCTTCCATGATATTGTTATTATTATTATTTAAACTAATTAAATCTGAATTAATTAATTTTTATTAGTTGAATTATTAATTGTATTATTTAATTGACAACAATTACACAATTTATCTAAATTATCAACTATTCTAAAACTCAACTTTTCAAAATTATTAATTTTACTAACCTTTTTCTCCGGACATCGATTCTTGTAGTGGCCGAATCTTCCGCACCCGAAGCACTTGATGTGCTCCTTGTTCTTCCGCACTCTCGCAATGGTATCTCCTTTGCCGGTTTTGTCGTTCGAGTCTTACGAGTAGGACACTTATTTGTATAGTGTCCTCTCTCCCTGCACTTGAAACAAATAATATGGAATTTAAAATTTAAATTGACATTGTTACCTTTAGGCATTGAGCGATACTCTTCCATGGTTAGCTCGATCAACGGTCTTCTAATACTTGCAAAAAAATACAAACCAAAAGTCCCAAGACTTGGTCTTGGATCGATAGTCAGAGATAATTAAAAATAAAAAATAAAAATAAAGAAAAGAAAATGCTCGATCGGTGGTTGCACCAATCAGCGCCAGCTCGATACCAATTGTTGGATCGATTTGAACGCTAGAGGGGTGAATAGCGTTAGTGAAAACTTTTCTTTTACAATTAAAACCAAGTAGGCGGAAAACAAAAGATAAACACAAGAAAGACACAAAGCTTTTTACTTGGTTCACATGACCATTTGCTAATCCAAGGCCTGCGATCCTTGATCGCTTCAGAAGGAAATCACTAAAGTCTCTTCCTCGTTGGAGGTAAGAGACAAGAGGCGATTACAATGATTATAAGGCCCATTAACAACCTTACAGGTCCTTATACAAATTAAGTCTGAGAAATATAATAATCAGCAATTAATTAGAAGATGGCCTTGCGGTCGGAGTAGCGTTGTAGAAACACGAGCACTTGAGAGATTCTTGAATTTGGGTTTGAGTCCTCCCCTCCTTTTATAGATTTTTACCTTGGAATTTGTCCCGATCCAGATCCAAAACTCGTGGATCTTATCTTGAGGTGGCAGCTTATCTTATCTTGAGGTGGCGACTTATCTTATCTTGAGGTGGTGGCTTATCTTATCCTGAGGTGGCGGCATCAATCTCTATCTCTTTGACCTTGTGCATTGGGCTGATTTGTACATCGATCGTGATCCTCTTAGTAGTCGGGCGCCTTGATCGGCTGCGACATCTCGATTGACTCTTGAGAATTTCTGCAATACAAGATTAGCACAATAGATGCATAATGCCATGCAGTGTGACAGTCCTTTGACTGTCCGATCTCGACTTCGGCATTCCTCCGGAAGCCTTAGTTGGATCGACGCCTAGGATTGTCCTCTAACCGAGGACACGTCCTTACCACCGCTCCACACACAGAGCTTACCTTTGGTCCTCTTGACCTGTCGCTTAGCTTTCAGTCACCACCGAGGTTCCTCGACTCCCCGAGGTTCTCCTGGTGTCGTCTGACCACCACGGTTTCTCAACTTGAGATTCTCCGGATGTTGCTCGACCTTTGGCTTAGTTTAAACACTTCCTGCACACTTAGCATATCACATGAGATAACAAAATAGCTTAACTTTGAATCTTTGCCATCATCAAAATCAAGGTTCGATTTTCTAGTGCCCCTGCACCAACATATCTTTTGATAGCAATCACCATTGATGAAGTTGATACAAAGTAGGGCTAAAACATTGAAAATTTCAATGATTTTGAACTTTGTGCCAATTTCACTATTTAATGGGTAAAATATTTTTCAAACATTTTTCACCTATTGTATTAGTCATAAGTATTATACGTATCAAATTTCATGATTTTTTGATATACGTATAATTAGTTATGATTTTTCAAAACTCGTTTCTGATAACTGAAAATGGGATTTTTCCGATCGCCTCGGTGGCGATCGATCGATGGAGGTGCCACGATGATTTCGAATCACTCATTAGTAGATTTCGGGGTAAACAAGGTTGTTTAACCCGATTTCAGCTACGGTTATGGTCCCTAATCACTCTTAACCCTAGGATATGCTTTGGGAAGCATTACAAAGGGTGTAAATCCATTGGATATGGATTAGGAGAAGTATTTGGGGTTTGTATCAATTTTAAGGTGTTGAAAAGTTCAATGTTGAATTTCTAACCTTAATTTTGATGGTTTAGAGTTCCTATTGGCTTAGGGACTTCCCAAGAACATTGTTGGTGCAATGGTCAAGGGGGAGCAAGCTTTTAGGGGGAGGTATCCATCTTGGGATGATGGGTGTATTTTTCTCCTTGAAAAGAAGAAGTTATTGGGAGAATATGACATCAATTGGGAAATTGATGGGATTTTTGAGAGACCCAATTTGGAAGTTGGGAGAGTAAATAGGATTGTCTCTCTTGAGTGATATTGAACTTATCACTAGGAAGATGGTAGACATCCTAAGTATTTTTGGACCAAGGGGGAGATTGTAAGATCTCATTGGGACATGAGACATTGACCCTCTTGGGGAGACAACTTTTTGCTGTTAGTCAAAAAGGGGGAGAATGTTTGGGGGAAAATATTTGGAGAGTATTTACCAATTTGGGATAATTGGTAAAGGATTGGAGTTAGTATTCTAACTCAATCATTTGTTTGGTTTTTGTCAAACATCAAAAAGGGGGAGATTGTTGGTGCAATCGGTCCAGGTCACGATTGACCAGGACTCGAGTTTGGTTCGAGTGATGTTTTGATGTGTTTTGATGTTTCGACAAAAACATATGACAATATAATTGTCAAGGAAAGTCCAAGCATGGGTCTTGGCAAATGGAAAGTCCAACATGTGTTGGCAAGGAAAGTCCAAGCATGGGTCTTGGCAAATGGAAAGTCCAACATGGGTTGGCATTTGAAGTCCAAGGGGATTGATATTGGCGACGTAAAGTCCAAGCGGTAGTCTTGGCAGCATAAGTCCAATGGTTGGCGGCGTAAAGTCCAAGCGGAGTCTTGGCGGCATAAGTCCAATGTGTCTTGGCGGTGTAGACACCGTTAGTATGACATAGACGACGGAAGCACCTGAAGGCTAGCGCGATGGATGAACAAGTCATGGATGACTTGGAGGGATCCGAGAGGCGTGAGGCTGATGGAGGTGGCTAGAAGGCTTAGGTCTGGGCTAAGGGTGGTCTAGCAAGTATGGGGGAACCATACTTGAGTTAAAACCTCATGTTTGAGTGGTGTCAGTCGACTGGTGTCATGTGGCAGTTGACTGGACCGAGTCAACTAGGGTTTGACTGCGGGTTATGGCCTAGCTTGATCATTGCCATAGGTTAGCCGATCGGTGATGGCTTCGAGCCGATCGAGTTGATCGTGTGATCGATCGGCCCGGTGCTCGAGAATTCGCCAGTATCGGAGTCGAGACTCGACTGGTCGAGTGAGGACTCCATCAGTCGACTGATGGTCACAATCAGTCGACTGATGGAAGATCCGTTGGACTTATCCAGCGTGGATCTAGTCGTTGTCTCACGACAACAGTGGCATCAGTCGACTGATGGTCCCGATCAGTCGACTGATCGACTTTTTCTAGCACAGGTTGAAGCTATATATAGAGCTCGTGATGGAGGAAAAAGAAATCGGTTCTTGAGGGCTATTGGGGCGATTTGTTGGTGCAAATCAGGTCTCCAAGTGCAAGCAAGCAACCAAGCATTCAAGCAATCAAAACAAGTGTTGTAAAGTCTTTTCTTTACTTGTATTTCATATTCATTATTGTAATTGCTTGTATTTGTATCTTATTGTTGTAAGATTACTTGTAAGGGGTTTCTCCACCCTTGACTTGTGTCAAGAAGGAGTTTTATTGGTTAGTGGTGTTTGTGGCATCGCTAGGGTTCGTACGAACCCAATCCGTGGAGTAGGAACCGGTTCGGTTCCGAACCACGTTATATGCTCCTGTTGTGATTTGTGTTGTGTCCATTTCGTTATTGCTTTTATCATTATATATATTCCGCTGCGCTAACGAAATTATAGACACGAACGAGATTGAATTCCATCCACGATCGGGCGAAACGCTATTCACCCCCCTCTAGCCGTTCCAAGGGTCCTAACATTGTAGCCCTAATGACACTCCTCACCCCACTTTTGCATTGCCAACGTCAACTCACTATATCTTTCCCTCATCTAGGCCATAAATTTGACTTTGGTCACCTCAACCCTAGAGCCAAAGTGGCATTTCTTTCTATTCGCCAATGACTAGGAACCATCCGATCATAAGCAAGCTAACCATCTGAACCCTAGTTTCTACTCCACGGTCGAGCTCTAGAGTGAGCTCTTGTGATGCACCGTCACTAACTCTTCTCCTTATCGAAATGACACTGGAGATGGAGAAACACACTTGGACTTTCTTTTGTCAAGTATCCATACTTGGACTTTTGTCGCCAAGACTACACACTTGGACTTACACGGTTAAGACTATACCCTTGGGCTTTTCCATTGCCAAGTACCAATAGTTGAACTTTTGCTGCCAAGACTACACACTTAGACTTACACGACCAAGACTACACCCTTGGACTTTTTCATTGCCAAGTATTCATACTTGGACTTTCATCGCCAAGACTACACACTTGGATTTACACGACCAAAACTACACCCTTGAACTTTTCCATTGTCAAGTATCCATACTTGGACTTTCCCTTGCCAAGTATACAAACTTGGCCTTCCCTTGCCAAGAATCCATTCTTATACTTCTCCATTGCTAAGTATTCATACTTGGACTTGTTTTGTCAAGTCTCCAAACTTGGACTTCTTCTTGCCAAGTATCTATATTTGGACTTTCACTCGAGTCCTACTCGATCTTGGTCAATCTTGACTTGAGGTCAATTGCTCCAACAATCTCTTCCTAACAATCTCCCTCATATGTCTTTGGATGTCCCAAACTATCCATTAGTCATATGATCATATATATTGTTAAGCGTATTGTCAAATGTCAAAACACTACTCGAATCACACTCGAGCTTTGTCAACATTGACCTGAGGTTGATTGCACCAATAATCTCCTCTTTTTGATATTTGACAATAAGTTTAAGTTAGGTTAGCCTATAAGCCTAACTTGACTCTTCTTATGCCAAGACATAATAAAGGTTTCCTAACTTAAACCCTTCATTTCTCTCCCTTTAGCATGCATCAAAAAATCTTTCATCTTATAATGAGATCCTTCATTATCTCCCTTTGTCCAAAATCATCTTATATGTCTTCATTCTCCTTAGTGATAAAATCCTTATTACTAAATGAAAGATAATTTTTCACTCTCTTCCTTTTTAACCTTCATCCATCATGCCTTAATGAGCAAACTCTCCCTAAATGATTGCTCTCCCTTAACCATTGAACCAACAATGTTCTTGGAGAATTCTTAAGCCTATAGGAAATCTAAACAATCAAAAATAAGGGTAAAAGTTTAAACTTGACCTTTTACATCCTTTAAAATTTGATTTTCACCCTAACTAACTCTCCTAATAATTTTCAATGAAAATATCACCCTTTCAATACTTCTCTAAGCATATTATAGAGTTAGAAGTGATTAGAGTACTTAGGGGTGCTGATAAATAGCTAAACAAATCTTGTTCAGTCAAAATCAACATCATCAGTCGACTTTGTCAATGACCAATCGACTGAAATCTCCACCAGTCGATTGGCTTCACTAGCAGTCGACTGATTTTTGCATTTGCAGAAATCAAGATTTTCAGATGAGTTTTGAAAATGCATAAGTAATTTCATAATTTTTGAAAAATCATATTATTTATACTAAATACTATGGGTGAAAAATAATTTTATATGAAAATATCCATTAATTTGAAAGAATGATACAAAGTCCAAAACTATTGAAAACTTTAATATTTTTACCTAACTTGTATCAATATCTTCAATGGTGATTGCTATCAAAAGATAGACTTCACCAAGATTTTCTAAAATAATTTTAAAATTATTTTCAAAATCTATTTTCAATCATGGTCAATGGGCTAAGTGTATATGACTTGTACATTAGTTTTTCTCATGATTTTTTTCTATGATTTAATGAGTTTAAGTTCATTTTGATACAACATATGAGCACATTTAACTTAACTAATTTTTCTACCACCTCATATGTATCTAAGGTATTTCAATACGCACACATATCTTCTTAAGGTTTTTGTGAGATGTGAGTTTTGGTTCTTCCCTAAACTAAGGGTTCATACATGATTATCTAGGTATATCCATTTGATCTCCTTATTTAGGATGCCGAATAATGTCATTTGTTCTTAAATTTAATATGATTATCTTAATGCATGAATATGATTATGACATAAATGATTTGTATAAATTAGAAGCATTTACCAATGATGCATGATATTATAGCATGATAAAATTAAATCTAGGTGCTATCATAGTATTTTAAATAATCATATGAAACATGATGTCATGATATAAATTATGACAATCAAAGCATGACAAATTTTATAATGTGAAGGTATAGAAATACCTAAGTTTTAAACTTAATTGTCATTTGTTAGGATTATATCAAATACCAACTTTGCCTTAATTACAATCCAACTCCCTTAAGTATAACAAAATCTCAACTTGACACACTCTTGACTCTAACTCAGTTGTGTCAATTATGATCAATTTTTCAAACTTTCATTATATAAATTAGCATATCCTAAAATATTTTAGGATATAACTTCTAAATGTATTTTCAAAGTATCAATATACCTTGAAAATGCTCCAAAGTGTCAACTTCACTTAGATTAATTACCTTTCCATTTTAAGTTGACACACCCTATACCCATTTAGTATGAAGAAATCATACTCCTAGGAACCCAATACCTATTGGAGCTCCTTGGATTTTGTAGGCATTCACTAGGGATGATTTTCCTAGATACATTCCTAATGACTCTCCTAGGCTTCTTGGAAGCCTTAGCCATTTTGATCTCTTTAAGGTTAACCCTAGGGATATCATCCCTTGTAACCTTCTTGGCGACTCTTCTAAGCTTCTTAGAAGCCTTCGCCACTTGACTCTTATCAAAGTCAATTCTAGGGATTACTTCCCTTGTAACCTTGATATTCCTAGACCTAAAGCTAGTTCCATAACTATATGGAACATTATGGTAAGAGGGCTTAATTTCTTTGGACTTAGGCTTGTAATCCAAACCCTTTTTGTCCTTAGAAAGATTTTGCCTCATAAAGCCTAAATTTTATTCACTAGACCCCTTTGTTGGTGCAATCGATCCAAGTCACAATCGACCAGACTCAAGTGGGACTTGAGTAGTATTTTGATGTTTGACAATGTGTTCGAGTGGGACTTGAGTTGAAGTTGGGTTTGAGTATGGAAAGTTCAACTGGGAGTTGGTAAGGGAGAAATCCCAGTCGGTCAAGGGTGATCTGACATTTGGTGTTGGAAAGTCCAACTGGAAGTTGGTAAGGGAGAAATCTAAGTCAATCAAGGGTGACCGGACACTTGGTGTTGGAAAGTCCAACTGAAAGTTGGCAAGCGAAGTCTAGGTCGGTCAAGGTTGACCGGACACTTAGCACGAGAAGAGTGAAGTCCTAGTAGGCCAAGAGTGATCGGATGATTAAGCAAGGGAAGACCCAACTGATCAAGAAGATCAAGCTAAGAAGTGGAAGTCCTAGTAGGTCACGGTTGATTGGATGTTAGGCAAGCGAGGAAAGTCCAAGTATGAATGTTTGGCAAAGAGAAAGTCCAAGGATTGAGCATTGGCAGTGGAAGTCCCGGAGGCGAGGCCTCTTGGCAATGGAAAAGTCTCAGAGGCGCGATCTCTTGCAATGGAAGTCCTGGAGGCACGACCTCTTGGAAATGAAGAAGTCTCGGAGGCACGACCTCTTGGCAGAGTGTACTTGATGGCATGATAGCCGATTGAAGCACTTGAAGGCTATCATGAAGGGTGAACGAGTCATGGAGTACTCGGATGGACCCTAAAGGTGTGAGGCTGATGGAGGTGGCTAAAAGGCTTAGGTCTAGGCCAAAGGTGGTTGGTCAAGTATGAAGGGATCATACTTAGGTCAAACATCATGTTTGAGGTTTAACAGTCGATTTGAGGTTTTACCCAGTCGACTGGTTCAGTGTGGTCGACTCCCACTGTGGGGCTCAGTTTTTAAACTGGGCACTCGACACTGTTCGACTCGGGAATGAGGCATGGAGCTTGGCAATAGACTGCTGAGGAATAGCAGTTGACTGGTCGAAGGAAGTTGGGAAAGTTGAATGGTGCTCGACAGTCAACCGGTGGAATCGGATAGTCAACTGGATGAGTGAAGATCAATTCCCACTGTGGGGCTTAGTTTTTAGATTGGGCACTTGACACTGTTCGACTCGGGAATGAGGCATAGAGCTCGGCAATAGACTGCTGAGGAACAGCAGTCGACTGGTCAAAGGAAGTTGGGAAAGTTGAATGGTGCTCGATAGTCGACTGGATGAGTGAAGATCAATTCCCACTGTGGGAGTCAGAAATCAGTTTAGGTGGTCGGGCAATGGGAGAAACGGTTCTCTGATGCTACAGTTGACTGTTATGGTAGAGCAGTCGACTTGAGGCACTGTAGCAGGTAGGTTAGAAGCGAGGCATGCTTGACAACGCCTCGATTGGGTTGGTAGTCGAGACGACGACTCGACTTGCAAAGTTACCGTTGCGCTGTAACGATTTAAAATCAGCTCGATGCGAAGCTATAAGAGGAGCTTGGTGGAGACTTCAAGAGCAGTTCTTAGAGCTTTAGGAGGGGAAAAACTGTTGCTTTATAGACCTTCAAAGACGTTCAAAGCAACCAAAATAGATCAAGCAAAAGCATTCTTCTTGTAAAGTTATTTTTCATCTTGTATTTGTGTTTACTTGTATTTGGTGATTTATTCTTGCATAAACTCATATTGTAAGAGGTTTCTCGACCTCCGATTTATTGTCAAGAAGGAGAAAGTGTTAGTGAGGGTAGATCACTAGATCGTCGTCGTGGAGTAAGAACCGTAGATTCCGAACCACGTAAAAATATTGTGTCATGTGCTTGTGTTCTTATTTGTTTTTGAATTTTATTTTATATTCCGTTGCATTTTATTTTTGTGCCAAAGGGGAAGGAGAAGGCCAAGGAGATCGGAGCCCCGATACACAAGAGTAAGGAGCATATAGTGTGTTTCAAGTGTCAACAAATGGGACATTACCATAGCCAATGTCCGAGGGGGAGAAACCCAACCAAGGACATGAGAGGAGAATCACATGTAGGGGAGCTAAGGCAAACCCTAAGGTACATTTTAATAATGCAGTTACAATTATTAATGATAACATGAAGCATGCTAGTAATTTACTTGCCATCATTCATCATAAAAAACATGCTAGTAGTAAGACTTTTTGTTTAGGTGCAAAATCACATGAAATTAGAACTAAGGACAATCCTAGAACTATTAATTCTAGACCCATGTGTTGGAGGATCATGGCCCGACTAGAAGGGGGGTTGAATAGCCTTTTCACATGCTTGATGGAAATCGTTCGTTCATTCGTCTACAGTATTCGTTAATATGCGCAGAGGAAATCCAAATAACAAATACGAATGCAAGAGACAAATACACAAGCATAAGACACAACCGATATACATGGTTCAGAACCTTAGGGTTCCTACTCCATGGGGCGAGCTCAACGAGCTCTAGTGATGCTCACACCACTGCTCAAACTTCTTCTCGACAACAAGTCAGAGGTGACGAAACCTCGTACAAGCAATTATAGAATGTAATACAAAAATACAAGAAAAATACAAAGACAATATGAAATACAAGTAAAAAAACTTTACAACACTTTGCTTTGATCACTTGCTTGTTGCTTGCTTTGGTTTGCTCTTAAAGGTCTGGAATACAGTAGCAATTCTCCTCCAAAATCTCCCCAAATATCGCTGTGGAAATCCTTCCCAAGCTCCTCCTTTTATGCTTGTCTCGGGCTGATTCTGTGCCTAGCAGTCAACTGCTCGTTACCATCAGTCGACTGCTCCTGTAGCCATTGTGAGACAATGACTTAATCCACGTTGGAAAAGTTCCAACGGATACCTAGCAGTCGACTGACCAAACCTATCAGTCGACTGCTCATAGCCTCTAATCGACTGCCAAACCCTAGCAGCCGACTCGGAAATATTCTGTGCCCGCGTCCTCGACCATCGACCGCCTCCATGGCGCTTGATTTGCTCAAGCCATCGATCGATTACTCGAGCCATCGATCGACTCTCACCACGATCGTACACCACTAGTCGATCAAACACAAGTTGTTTGAGCAATCGATTATCGAGTAAAACCTCAAACATCAATGTTTGAGCATCCGACACTGATCTTAGTCACTTTGCCAAGTTCACCTCATCCTCCCATAGAGTTACCCATCGAAGTTCTCTTCCTCCGACCTACATCCCTCGGATGCACTAAGCTCACGGCTTCTCCCCGTGCCATCCTTCGCATCTTGCCATAAAGTTTGCTTCCTTTAGCTTAACTCCATTGCTCCTTGTTCGGCAGTCCCTCGGATGTACTAAGCTCACGACTTCTCCCTGTGTCATCCTTCACTGACTCAAGGACCCGAGCCATGAGACAAGTGACCTTGCCAAGTACTCAAGACTTTCCCATTGCCAAGGCTACACACTTGGACTTCCATGTCAACTCCATGTTGGACTTTCCCTTGCCAACCCATGTTAGACTTTCACCACCAAGGCTACACACTTGGACTTACGTGGCCAAGCTACACACTTGGACTTCCCATTGCCAATGCCAACCCATGTTGGACTTTCACCGCCAAGGCTACACACTTGGACTTATGTGGCTAAGGCTACACACTTGGTCTTCCCTTGCCAACTCCATGTTGAACTTCCAATGCCAAGCCCTATGCTTGGACTTTCACCGCCAAGGCTACACACTTGGACTTATGTGACTAAGGCTACACACTTGGTCTTCCCTTGACAATCACATGTCATATATTTTGTCTAACATCAAAATACTGCTTGAGTGAAACTCGAGTCCGGTCAATCGTGACCTGGATCAATTGGACCAACAATCTCCCCCTTTTTGATGTTTGACAAAACTACAAACACCTTTGAGTTAGGTGACCTAACTCAAGTCTACCAATTATCACCAATTGATAATTCTCACCTTTGAGAATTTCAACTAACCCCAATTGGTACATTCTCTCCCTTTTTGACATACATCAAAAAGGTCCTCCCCAAGGGTGTCAATGTCTCATATCCCAATGAGATCTTATAATCTCTCCCTTGGTCCAAAAACACATCTAGGATGCCTTCACTCTTCCTAGTGATAAGTCTCATATCACTTAAGAGAGGCAATCCCCCAATTCTCCTCTAATGAGGAGAAATACATTCATCATCCCAAGATGGATAATCTCCCCCTAAAAGCTTGTTCCCCCTTGACCATTGCACTAACAATGTCCTTGGAGAGTCTCTAAGCCAATAGGAACACTAAACAATAAAAATTAAGGGCAAAGATTCAATATTGAACTTTCACCTCCCTTAAAATTCGATACACACCCAAAACAATTATCCTAATCCATTTTCAATGGATTTCCACCCTTCCAATGCTCTCCAAAGCATATCCTAGGGTTAGGAGCAGTTAGGGGACCAAGAAATATCTGAACATGGGCCTAACAAAACTTGTTTATCTGAAATCAGCATTGACAGTCGACTCTCTCAGCTACTAGTCGATTGCCATCCATGACAGTCGACTGATTTCTGCACTGTGAATAAATCAAGGTTTAAAATCCAAATTCAAAAATTCATAAGTAAATACACGTAATTTGAAAATTCTTGAAAATTCATACGTACATTATGTTGGGATCTTGTAATGGCTAGAGGGGGGGTGATTACCTTTCTTTGTTTCTACAAATATGTTAGCGGAAGCAATACACATACAATTAAGAATACAAATAAGAAAACAATGAAAGCAATGCTAACACCCGATGTACGTGGTTCGGAGATGACGCTCCTACTCTACGGCAATCCATAAGGTGGATTAGCCCTAGCCAAGCTTCACTAAATCCTCCTTTGGATGAACCAAGGTGGAGAAACCTTGTCTTACAATTGCTCTCCTCTTCTTTACAATGATGAAAGATTAAAACCTAGAGAAGAGGAGGTTTAGAATCACTAAAGCACTTGGGAAAGCTTGGTGAGCACAAGGGTGTAGTTAGGAATGAGAGCACTAGCTTCACCAAGCTCCCCAAGGCCCCTTCTTATAGAAGAGGGGCTATTTTTCCCGTTGGACTTCGATCAGTCGACTGATGGTGAGCATCAGTCGACTGCCGCCGAAGCCAACGACTTCTGAACGCGCATATCCACGGAGATACGTAGCCGTAATTTCCAACGGCCAAGTGATCAGTCGACTGATCCCTCCATCAGTCGACTGATGGAGTGATCAGTCGAGTGATCGTAGGCCGCAGTAAAGTGCGACTACACTCTATGCTCGTATTTGTGTTGATCGATCACCGACCGACACTATTGGCGCCGATCGATTGCAACATCGATCGGCCGATCACATCGCGCAGCCGATCGATGGTCGTGGTTTCACCACGACTCCCGAGCACCGACACCGATCGATACATCGTATCAGTCGACTGATACTCATCAAGTATGAGTAATTCACACTTGATTTTATACCCTAGACCTAGACTTGACCTTCTAACTCTTCCTTCAGCCTTGCATCCACCTTCAAGAGTTTCCTTCGGCCTCGTCATGTCTTGGGTTGCCAAATGCTTGGACTTTACGCCGCCAAGACTATAAGCTTGGACTTATGCTGCCAAGACTTTACTTCCTTTGCTAAGGTTCACTTGGACTTTATGCTGCCAAGACTACAAGCTTGGTCTTACGCTACCAAGTCCATCCCTTAGACTTCCTTTGCCAAGGTTCACTTGGACTTTACGCTGCCAAGACTACAAGCTTGGTCTTATGCTGCCAAGTCCGTCCCTTGGACTTTCCTTGCCAAGATCATACTTGGACTTCTCTTTTACCAAGTCTTCATACTTGGATTTTCCTGTCACTTAAAACATGTTCACAATTAGATCACAAAGCATTGCCTAACTTAGATGATTATCCAAACATCAAAACATATAAATGCTTGGGGCATTGTTGCACTAACATTCTCCCCCTTTTTGATGTTTGGCAATCATTTAAGTTAGGTCTTTAACACATGAACATAAACATATTTCAATATGAATTTTAACTTAAACATTCCTTCTCCCCCTTTGACATACATCAAAAAGAGAAGGATTCATAAATGAAAGAATTTAAAGGTGTTGTATCTTGGACTAAGGTATAAGATTGATATTAAGCTCCCCCTTAATCCAAGATATGCTTCATGACGTGTAAATAATATTTGAAGCAAAGCATAACAAAAGTTTCAAAAATAAGTCCTAACTTTGCACCAACAATATAAGTTTAGGGATGAAAAAATATATCTTATGAAACTCCCCCTAAAACACTGCATAAAACAGACCTAAAAGTGTGTTTATGCTTAATATTATCATGCTATAGTTTTAGGACATCAAAGATACACTCAATATCAGAAAATGAAGCTATTTATCAGAAAACACAGTGTATCAGTCGACTGGTTTATGAACGATCATATATCTAATCGAAATTTACCTTTTCATTAACCAAATGCATTAGAAATTTTAGAAATCTCGAAAAATCACGAAATTTTGTGTACACATTTCTGAGATCATACTTTATTAAGGAAAAATAGTTTGAAAAATATATGTTTTCCAGATTTCAAGATTGACACAAACTTGAAAACTAACAAAAGTTCTAAAAACTTGGTATCACTTTTGGCTTCCACTTGAAATCTGTTTTTCAAAATATGATGAACATAGTTTAAAATATATATGATTTAGAATTTCCAACCATGTTCTTAGAGCTATGTATTCATTACTTGAATACAAGCCTTCCCAATGATTGGTCCATGAGGTATTCATGTCTCTAGGTGTGTCATTGGCTCATAGTAATGCATCATAACAAGCATGATGAGCCAAGTACACCTTCCCTATCATCTCACATGTTCCTAAGTGTCTCAATACAAAAATCAAGGTTTCTTAAGGCTTTTTGTGAGATGCACCAAGGTATAAAGCTAACATATGAATATGGGATCATGCAAATCTAGAATTTTACTCTACAAAGCACATACCAAGCTCTCTCCTTAATGATGAAAATTCAGTTTCGGGAAGAGCTTTGGTGAAGATATCGACAAGGTTGGACTTAGATTCTACATAATTAAGTTCAATGTCCCCTCTTGCCACATGATCTCTTATGAAGTGATGTTTCACTTCAATGTGCTTGGTCCTAGAGTGATGTACCGGATTTTTGGTCAAGTTGATGGTACTCACATTGTCACAATAAACTTTACTGTTAGAGTAGTGTAGCTCATAGTCCACAAGGGTATGTCTCATTCAAAGTAATTGAGCTACACAACCACCCATAGTCACATATTCAGCTTCGGTGGTTAATAAAGCAACACAATGTTGCTTCCTACTACTCCAACTAACTAGGGAGGACCCAAGAAATTGGCATCCACCACTAGTGCTCTTCCTATCCAATTTGCAACCGGCATAATCGGAATCGGTATAGCCAAGCAACTCAAAAGACCTAGTCCTAGGATACCAAAGTCCTACATTTAGGGTGCCTTTAATATATCTTAAAATTCTCTTAACGGCTACTAAATGTGATTCTTTGGCACAAGATTGGTATCTTGCACACATACCTACCGCGAATAAGATATCAGGTCTACTAGCGATTAGGTATAGTAGGCTGCCAATCATACTCCTATAAAGTTTAAGATCAATTGATTTACCATCATGATCACTATCTATTCTAGTGCTAGTGGCCATAGGAGTGGTTACAATTTTGGCATTTTCCAAACCAAATTTCTTGATCATTTCATTTTCATATTTGGTTTGATAAATATGAATACCTTCATTGGTTTGTTTGACTTGTAACCCTAGGAAAAAGTTGAGCTCTCCAACTAAACTCATTTCAAATTCATTTTCCATGTTTTTTATAAAGTCTTGAAGAAGATTATCATTTGTTGACCCAAAAATAATGTCATCAACATATATTTGGGCTATAAAGATATCCTTTAATGTTGACTTTATGAACAAGGTTTGATCTACTTGGCCTCTTCTAAAATCCTTAAAAATTAAGAAAGATGACAATCTTTCATACCATGCCCAGGGAGCTTGTTTTAACCCATATAATGCTTTCAAAAGCTTATATACGTGGTTTGGATAATCTATGCTCTCAAACCCGGGTGGTTGCTCTACATATACTTCCTCCTTAATATAACCATTTAAGAATGCCGATTTAACATCCATTTGGTAAAGTTTAAATCCCATATAGGAAGCATACCCTAAGAGAATTCTAATAGATTCTAACCTAGCAACCGGGGCATAAGTCTCATCATAGTCAAGCCCCTCAACTTGATTAAATCCCCTAGCAACCAACCTAGCCTTATTTCTAGTGATATTTCCTTGGTCATCTAGCTTATTCCTAAAGACCCATCTTGTAGTAATTATGGTGCTATCATTGGGTCTAGGTACTAACTCCCATACTTGACTCCTCTCAAATTGAGCCAATTCATCTTGCATTGCCAAGATCCAATCCGGATCATGTAATGCATCATTGATCGATTTGGGCTCAATTTGTAAAATAAGAGCCACTTGACTAGTAGAAGGTCTATGAAATGACCTAGTTCTTACTCCTTGAGATAGATCTCCTACTACTTGGTCAAGTGGATGATCTTGATGAATTCTTAGGGTTCTAGAAGGGGTTTCAAATTGATCATTGTTATCTTCTACCCTCCTTTCATCATCAGAATCTCCTCTTCCTCCCCCTTGATCATTACCCCTTATGGTCAAATTTTGAAGTTTTTGGGTAATGTCTTGATTATTGCCATTAATATCCTTATCAATGGAGGACTTTCTAGGGTAGGTACTAGTGGTTTCATCAAATTGAACATTGGAGGACTCCTCAATTCCTTGGGTTCTCTTATTGTAGACTCTATATCCTCTACTTGTGGATGAGTATCCAACTAGGATTCCCTCATCCGCTTTGGATTCAAATTTTCCTAAGTTATCTTTGGTGTTTAGAATATAAACTTTACATCCAAAGACTTTGAAATAATGAATTGTGGGAATAGTCCCATTCCATAATTCAAATGGTGTCTTTCCTAAAAACCTATGGATTTGAACCCTATTTTGGATATAGCAAGCGGTATTAACCGCTTCCGCCCACAAGTAGCTAGGTAGAGAATATGCATTAAGCATAGTCCTAGCCGCCTCTTGTAGGGCACGATTTCTCCTTTCCACCACCCCATTTTGTTGGGGTGTTCTAGGACAAGAGAACTCATGCTTGTACCCTTGCTCTAAATAAAATTGTGAAAATTTAGAATTCTCAAATTCACCACCATGATCACTACGAATCCGGTTGATTTTGAGACTCTTTTCATTTTCAACCCTTTTACTAAATCCTATGATTATTTCTAAGGTATCATCCTTATGTTTCATAAAGTAGACCCAAGTATACCTAGAAAAATCATCTACTATAACTAAACAATATTTGTTACCATTTAAAGAAGGAGTACTATGACAATCAAATAAGTCAAGATGCAATAGTTCTAATTGTAAGGAAGTATTAGTTAAGGTTTTACCTTTGTGTGATGCTTTTGTTTGTTTTCCTTCTTGGCATGCATCACACATTTTGTTCTTGACATACTTGATCTTTGGTAGCCCTTTGACCAACTCCATTTTGGCTACCTTGGCTATGTTTTTCATGTTGATGTGCCCCAATCTCCTATGCCATAGCCAACTTTCTTCTTCTTTCGCAACAAGACACTTAGTGGAAATGTTAAAAGCATATGAAAGATCAACATAATAAATATTTGACTTCCTATATCCAACTAACATACAATCATTTAATTCTTTGTGTCTAATCATGCATTTAGAGGATTCAAAAGAAACATGATAGTTTGCATCACAAAGTTGACTAACACTTAATAAATTAAATTTCATATTTTCAACTAGTAAGACTTTGTGAATGACAATTTTGGGGGATACCTCAATTGTACCTCTACCTAATATCTTGAGTTTTCTACTATTTCCAAAGGACACCGCTCCTTTCTTCACATACTTAATTGTGGAGAACTTGCTCACATCCCCGGTCATATGTGTTGAGCAACCGCTATCCACAATCCACATACCTTGCTCTCCTACCTAAATCACATGAAAAATATAAGCTTTTGGTACCCAAACATTTGGACCGGTAACATTAAGTAAAAACTTCTTAGGTACCCATGCTTTTTTAACCTTACCCTTAATGGTTGCTTTCCTATTAATCAATGAAATATAAGCAACTTCTTTTTCCTTTGACTTATATCCTAAACCGGCCTTGTTGTACACGACTCTTTGTCAACTAAGGATCATATCAAGATATTTTGAGCCATTTGAAAATTTTTCTAAACATGCTTTTAACTCACTAACCTCATCCTTAAGTTTGTCATTCTCTTCCTTAAGCATGCAAGAATTAACATGTGAAGGTTTTTCATTCCTAATGGCCTTTAGTTCTACCTTCATGCTCTTAACCTTAGATTTAAACTTATCTAGAGCCTCTTTAAGGTAAGCAATTGATTTATAAAGAAGTTTCACTTTGGGAGAGTTCATTACCTCATCGCCACTAGATGACGATTCATCACTTGAAGAGTCTTCTTGGCTTGATGTACCGGAGTCATCTCCTAGGGCCATGAGTGTCACATGACGTGTGATGTGGCAAAGCTCATCATCGGAGGAGGAATCTTCAACACTTGGTGTGTCCCATGTGGTTTGAGCCACCATGGCCTCCTTCTTTTTCTTCTCCTTCTTATCCTTCTTTTTCTTTTCTTTTTCTTCCTTCTTCTTTAGCTCCGGGCAATTTGGCTTTATGTGCCCCTTCTTATTGCAAGCATGGCAAATCACATTATTATTAAAATTTGAATTACCACTACTTTTACCTCTTAAAGAATGAGACCCCTTCCGTGCTTCTCTATTCTTGAACTCCTTTGATTTTCTATAGAGTTTCTTGACAAAGTTGGCCATCTCGCTAGACGAGTCTCCATCACTACTTGAGTCATGCTCCGATTCGGATGATGATGATACTTCTTTCCTTTCTTTCTTTTTCTTTTCCTTCTTCTCAACAAATAGAGCTAAACCCTTTTCCTTAGAGGACATGTTAGTTTACTCATGCAATTCAAATTCACAAAATAATTCATCAATTTTAATTTGAGAAAGATCCCTAGTTACTTTAATAGCATCAACTATAGAAGTCCATAGAGAATTTCTAGGAAATGCTTGAAGTATATATCTTACCAAATCTCGGTTGTCAACTCGCTCACCTATGATGTGGAGTCCATTCACAATCTCCTTGAACCTTCCATGCATTTGGCTAACGGTTTCATGCATCTTCATTTGGAAGGCTTGAAGTTGTCCAATTAGCAAGTCCTTCTTGACCCTCTTTGACTCCTTGGACCCTTCATTTAGCTCAATGAGCTTTTCCCATAACTCCTTGGCAGATTCGAAGGGACCCACCTTGTTGAGTTGCTCCATGGTAATACCGCATTGAATGGTGAGTACCGCCTTTGCATTTGATTCGAATCTCCTATTCATTTTCCTTGTCCAATCCTTGCTTGGAATTGGATTTCCATGTTCATCCACCGGTTCCTCGAAGCCATCTACAATGCTATGCCAAATTTCAATATTACTCATTAGATAGTACTTCATCCTACCTTTCCAATACGCAAAATGACTCCCATCGAAGAGCGGTGGCTTGGCGGTGCTATATCCCTCTTGAAGAGCCATTGATGCCTTGGTTGATGGTGAAATCTTCCAAGCTATCCGGGCTCTGATACCACTTGTTGGGATCTTGTAATGGCTAGAGGGGGGGTGATTAGCCTTTCTTTGTTTCTACAAATATGTTAGCGGAAGCAATACACATACAATTAAGAATACAAATAAGAAAATAATGAAAGCAATGCTAACACCCGATGTACGTGGTTCGGAGATGACGCTCCTACTCCACGGCAATCCGTAAGGTGGATTAGCCCTAGCCAAGCTTCACTAAATCCTCCTTTGGATGAACCAAGGTGGAGAAACCTTGTCTTACAATTGCTCTCCTCTTCTTTACAATGATGAAAGATTAAAACCTAGAGAAGAGGAGGTTTAGAATCACTAAAGCACTTGAGAAAGCTTGGTGAGCACAAGGGTGTAGTTAGGAATGAGAGCACTAGCTTCACCAAGCTCCCCAAGGCCCCTTCTTATAGAAGAGGGGCTGTTTTCCGTTAGCCGATCGGTCGTGATGGTGAGCATCGACCGCCGCCAACCAATGACTTCGAATCGCGCAGATCCGCGAGATACGTAACCGTAATTTCAACGGCCAAGTGATCACATCGACTAATCCCTCCATTGATCGGTGATGGAGTGATCGATCCGAGTGATCGTAGGCGCGATCGAGTCGCGACTACACTGCGCTCGTATTTACGTTGATCGGTCGCCGACCGTTGTGGTCGGCGATTGCATCGATCGCCGCTGCTAAGCGATCGGTGATGGTCGAGTTTCACGACTCGGTCGAGCACGACGGTCGGTCGATACATCGATCGATCGGTGATACTCATCAAGTATGAGTAATTCACACTTGATTTTACACCCTAGACCTAGACTTGACCTTCTAACTCTTCCTTCAGCCTTGCATCCGCCTTCAAGAGTTTCCTTCAGCCTCGTCATGTCTTGGGTTGCCAAATGCTTGGACTTTACGCGGCCAAGACTATAAGCTTGGACTTATGCTGTCAAGACTTTACTTCCTTTGCTAAGGTTCACTTGGACTTTATGCTGCCAAGACTACAAGCTTGGTCTTACGCTGCCAAGTCCATCCCTTAGACTTCCTTTGCCAAGATTCACTTGGACTTTACGCTGCCAAGACTACAAGCTTGGTCTTATGCTGCCAAGTCCGTCCCTTGGACTTTCCTTGCCAAGATCATACTTGGACTTCTCTTTTACCAAGTCTTCATACTTGGATTTTCCTGTCACTTAAAACATGTTCACAATTAGATCATAAAGCATTGCCTAACTTAGATGATTATCCAAACATCAAAACATATAAATGCTTGGGGCATTGTTGCACCAACACATTACTTATAACAAATGGGTGAAAAATATTCAAAAAATAAAATACCCATAAACTAGTGAGATTGACACAAAGTTCAAAACTATTGAAATTGTCAATATTTGACCCTACTTTATATCACCTCCTTCAACGGTGATTGCTATCAAAAGATAAACTTCACCAAGGTTTTTCAAAATGATTTTAAAAACCTTAATTCCTTTTCCTAACATCTCACTTGTATCTAAGTCTATGAAACACATACAAGTCAAGTGTTCTTGTGAGATGTAAGTTTTGGTTGTTTAGATTTTCATGCATTTTTCTAGGCAACATTATTTGATTTCCTTATGTATGGGACTTCAAATCATGTCATTGTCCTTAACTCAATTTTAATTAGTGCATGAATGATGATTATGACATAAATGATAACATGAATAAAAGCATATGCCAATAATCATGATGTCATGACATGTGATATAAACCTAAACATAAACATGACACTAAAAATAACCTAAGCATTAATCATGACATTTTATATGATAAAAATAAATATGATGTCATGATATGGCAAGACAAATAAAAGGTAAAGGTATAGGAATACCTAGATTTTAATATTAGTTGTCATTTGATAGAATTAAGTTTATTTTGTCATATTAACCAATTCTACCAAGTGTGCCAAAACCCAAAATGACACACCAAGACCTCTAACCCTAATTGTGTCAAATATTCAAACTTCTCAAAACACATTGGCACATCCTAAAGTGTCAGCTCTACCATGGTTAGGTTAACTACCCATCCACTTAGAGTTGACACACCCTAACCCATCTAGCATGAATCGATCACGCTCCTAGGAACTCAATACCTATTGGAGCTCCTTGGGTTAACAAGGTATTCACTAGGGATAACTTCCCTAGATACCTTTCTAATGACCCTTTTTTGGCTTTGAAGCCTTAGTCATTTGGGTCTTTCCTAGGTTAACTCTAGGGGTAACTCCCCTTGTAACCTTTTTAGTGGCTTTCTTAGGTTTTCTTGAAACCTTAGCTACTAGACACTTACCTTGGTTAATGTTAGGGATGACTTCCCTATTAACCTTGATTTTCCTAGACCTAGATATTGTTCCATAATCAAATGGAACATCGTGGTAGGTCTTCTTGGGATTAGGTTTGTGACCCAAACCTTTCTTGCCCCTTGATGGTTCTTTCCCTCTAGAATCTAGATTTTAACCATTAGATCCCATAAATGAATTTGTCATTTTTGCTAGGGTCTTTTTCAATTTTTCAAGCCTTGACCTCAAGGCTTGATTTTCTAATTCTAATTTTTTCAATTTTGATTTTTCATTGATCTTTTGGGAAAGACTCTTCTTTTTAGGTATGTGCCTACCCTTTTTAGGATTAATGTCTAAATTTTCTTCTATCCTTCTAATACTCTCCCTAGGTAAAATAGGTCTAGTATTATTGGTTCTAAATTTTTCCTAAGATAAATTAACATGCTTAGCACCTAAACAATAAAATTTATTATTTCTACTAGCATACTTTTCATGAGAAATATCAAGAGTACTAAAAACATTCTTTTTAACCCTAGAACTAGAAGGTGCATTAAAATATACCTTAGGGTTTGCTTTAGAAGCTCCCCCTACTTGTGTAGCTCCTTTTTGCCCTTTGTTTTGCTTTTTCTTCCTAGGGCATTGACTCTTATAGTGCCCTTTTTGGTTGCATTTGAAGCACACCACATGCTCCTTGCTCTTTTTAATTGGGGCTCTGACATCCTTAGCTTTTTCTTGACTTTTAGGCGCCGGTGGAATCTTCTTTACTCTTTTTGGACACTTACTCTTGTAGTGTCTTTACTCTCTATACTCAAAGCATATAATATGATCTTTATTTTTGACTAAAATGCATGAGTTACCTAGGGAATTTTTTTTCTTGTTCTTCACTTCTCCCGGATGTAGATGCTTCTTTTTGTTCTTGCTCCAGGATGGAAGATCTCTCCTCCCCCTCAATGCTAGAGGTGGAGGTTTCCTCCAATTCATCAACATCCTCGAATGTTGATGGACCTTCTTCCTCGGCTTCCTTCTCTACTTGTGTCGGTTCGGGATTTTCATAGAATTTGACCACTTTATCCCACAATTCCTTAGCATTCCTATAACTCCCTAATCTAGACAAAATAATGTTAGGTATCAATTTTACTAATATTTTTGTTACCTTAACATTTGTTGTGAATTGTTTCCGTTGCTCCTCGGTCCATCTTGATTTTTCTAACGACATGTTGTCTTTATCCCTAGGCATCTCAAAATCATCTTCCATTATTAACATAGCATCAAAGTCAGTTTCGAAGAATACCTCCATCCTTTTCTTCCACCAAGAAAAGTCCCCTTCGAATTTTGATGGGTGGATGTTTATGTCGGCAATTGTTGCTTGTCGTGGCAGTGAGTCCGATGACGAGCTCCTCGCTCTGGTACCACTCGTTAGAGGATTGTGGCCCGGCTAGAAGGGGGTTGAATAACCTTTTCACGTGCTTAATAGAAATCATTCGTTTGTCTACAATATTCGTTAATATGTGCAGCGAAAATACAAATAACAAATATTAATGCAAGAGATAAATACACAAGCACAAGACACAATCGATATACATGGTTCGAAACCTTAGGGTTCCTACTCCACAGGGTGAGCTCAACGAGCTCTAGTGATGCTCACACTACTACTCAAACTCCTTCTCGACAATAAGTCAGAGGTGGAGAAACCTCGTACAAACAATTACAGAACGTAATACAAAAATACAAAGACAATATGAAATACAAGTAAAGAAAATTTTATAACACTTTGCTTTGATCACTTGCTTGTTGCTTGCTTTGATTTGCTCTTGAAGGTCTATAATGCAGTAACAATTTTCCTCCAAAATCTCCTCAAATATCGCTGTGGAAATCCTTCCCAAGCTCCCCCTTTTATGCTTGTCTCGGGTTGATTCCACGCCTAGCAGTCATCTGCTCATTACCATCAGTCGACTGCTCCTGTAGCCATTGTGAGACAATGGCTTAATCTATGCTAGAAAAGTTCCAACGGATACCTAGCAGTCAACTGATCAAACCCATCAATCGACTGCTCATAGCCTCCAATCGACTGCCAAACCCTAGCAGTCAACTCGGAACCGCATCCTCGACCATCAATCGACTACCCTCCATGGCAATGATCGCCGCTTACCGCTTGATCGTGCTAATGCTGGCAATGATCGCCATGGCATACGACGCAGCTTAAACAACGACTCACCGATCGTACATACCACTGATCAGTTGTCGGATAAAACCTCAAACACAAGTTGTTTGAGCATCCGACTGTCGGGTAAAACCTCAAACACCAATGTTTGAGCATCCGACACTGATTTTAGCCACTTGACCAAGTTCACCTCATCCTCCCATGGAGTTCCCCATTGAAGTTCTATTCCTCGGGCCTACGTCCCTCACATGCACTAAGCTCATGACTTCTCCCCGTGCCATCCTTCGTGTCTTGCCCTAAAGTCTGCTTCCTTTGGCTTAACTCCATTGCTCCTTGTCTGGAGGTTCCTCGGATGCACTAAGATCATGGCTTCTCCCCGTGTCATCCTTCACCGACTCAAGGACCCGAGCCATGAGACAAGTGACCTTGTCAAGTACTTAAGACTTTCCCATTGCCAAGGCTACACACATGGACTTCCATGCCAGCTCCATGCTGGACTTTCCCTTGCCAACCCATGTTGGATTATCACTGTCAAGGCTACACACTTGGACTTACGTGGCCAAGCTACACACTTGGACTTCCCATTGCTAATGCCAACCCATGTTGGACTTTCACCGCCAAGGCTACACACTTGGACTTATGTGACCAAGGCTACACACTTGGTCTTCCCTTGTCAACTCCATGTTGGACTTCCAATGCCAAGCACTATGCTTGAACTTTCACCGCCAAGGCTACACACTTGGACTTATGTGGCTAAGGCTACACACTTGGTCTTCCCTTGACAATCACATGTCATATGTTTTGTCTAACATCAAAATACTAATCGAGTCAAACTCGAGTCCGATCAATCATGACCTGGGTTGATTGCACCAACACCATTAACTCTAGGACTACCACACCTAAGGATAGGAAGGTAGAGAACATTGGCATTAACTTTAAGAAGGGTAGGCATATACCTAGGAAGAAGAACCGTGTCCAAAAATATAATGGTAAATCAAAAATAGGGAAGTTTGAGGAAGAAAATCAAGCGTTGACCCTTAGGAAGATGGAAAATGCATTTAAAGGGTCTTATGGGCAAATTCTAAGGTCAAACAGTCAAAATTTAAGTTATAGGAGGGAAGAGCCCCCTAAGGACAAGAAAGACTTAGGTCACAAGCCTAGGTCCAAGAAGGTAATGCCAACTTACTATAATGTTCCATTTAACTATGAAACAAGCTCTAGGTCTAGGTATACCAAGGTCACAAGGGAAGTCATCCCTAGAGTTGCCTACGGTAAGTGTCTAGTGGCTAAGGTTTCTAAGAAATCTAGGAAAGTTACTAAGAAGGTTACAAGTGAGGAAATCCCTAGGGTTAACCAAAACAAGACCAAAATAACTAAGGCTTCCCAAAAGTCTAAGAGAGTCATTAAGAAGGTAGTTAGGGAAGTCATCCCTAGTAAATATCTAGTAAACCCAAGGAACTCAAATAGGTTTTGGGTTCCTAAGAGCGTGATTCCCTCACACTAGATGGGTTTAGAGTGTGTCAACTTAAGATGGAAATGTAGTTAGCCTAATCATATTAAATTTGACACTTTAGGGCATTTTCAAGGTATTGTTATACTTCGAAAATGAAATTAGAGTTATATCCTAAAAGAGTTTAGGATGTGCTAATGGATTTAATGGAAAACAAAATTGATCAAAAATTGGAACAAATAGTTTAGAGTCAAAAGTGTGTCAAATTTGGGATATTGGCATACTGAAGGGATTTGGATAAGCATTATGGCAAGCAGATATCCTAGCAAGTGGCAAATGAGTTAGGTATTCTTATACCTTTGCATCTTTTATATTTGTCATGTTTTATTTGCCTTGTCATGTCATGACATCATATATTCACATGATCATTTTATAATGTCATGATAAAACTTAGGTTAATTATGTCATGCTTATACTTAGAATCATTTTTATGTCATGACATAATGCATCATTGACACACACTTTAATTAATGCACATCATATATGCCATGATCATATTAATGCATTTAGGGTAATAAAATTTAACTTAAGGACAATGATATTGATTTGATGTCCTAAATAAAGGAATCAAATTGGATATGCCTAGGAGAAATGCATGAACCCTTAGTTTACAGAAAAACAAAACTCACATCGCACAAAAAACATAGGAAGACATATGTGTGTATTGAAATATCTAGACACATGTGAGATGTTAGGATCATGAGATAAGTTCATATGCTTGCAATGGTACAATATGAACTAAAACCCATTCAATCATAAGTATGAGTCATGAGGAAAGCTAATGTACAAGTTATGTGCATTGAGCCCATTGATCATGATTCAATATAAGATTTTAAAATCATTTCAAAAGTATTTTGAGAAACCTTGGTGAAGTCTATCTTTCGATAGCAATCACCATTGGAGATATTGATACAAAGTCATATAAAATTGAAAGTTTCAATGCTTTTAAACTTTATATCACTCTCTCAAACTAATAAGTATTTTCATAGAAAATTATTTTTCCCCAATAGTGTTTGACATAAGTAATATGTATATGAAATTTCAAGATTTTTTGAAATTTATAGAATTACATATGCATTTTTGAAAATCAATATAAAAACCTTGATTTTTACATGTGCATAAATCAGTCGACTGTGCATGTTGCCAGTTGACTGGTTGGAGTCTAAGTCAACTGTTTACTAATAGTAGTCGACTATGAGTCTGATTTCGACTGATCAAGATTTGTTTAGTGATGCACGTGAACGTGAACTCAAATCTCGCGACGGAGACCATCGAGGACTCGAAGCGCATGCTCGCGCTCAATGCCCGCAAGTGCACAGATGTCCTCAAGTAATAAATAGATTTATCAATCCCACAGGGACTGAGATTCGAGTACCGATCTATTCGATGGATGTTATTATTCGGAAGTCAAATCTAATGGTTATGATTGTGAGGGTTGTCGGTGGTTCTAATTCAATACAGTGTCACATGGAAGAAGAAAAGGCTCGTCGTGAGTCTTTGGAAGGGATTCTAGGATTTCAGTTTCTCTTGTGTGTCGCAAAATATGCTGTCAATTGGTCGTTGTCTAAACGTATAACTATGGCCTTGTGGAAGGGACATCATACACTCTCCCGATGAGCCTTCGCATCTATCAGGAGCTATCTTTGCCTTACAAGGACGGGATAGGCGGTACAAGGATGTCGAATCAATCCCTGTGACAAATCATTTCCAATTCTATCGCATCCTTCTATCCACAGTTACAGGAGATGAGGCCAACCCCTAGGTTTCTCTTTAATTCCCCTAAATTTTAGATACGAGGGCTGTCACCCCTCGTATCGACTAAACACAGTAGATAGAAAACCAAAAACACATAGATATTAGTCTAAGCTAATACTAATTGCAAATATAAACTCAAGTACATAATTTAATTTGGAATAACATATTCTACGCACACAAATTACTCCCTAATCCTAGAATCGAAGAAATTACTCCATAAACATGAGAGGAGAAACACAATGCACGTTCATGTTCGAATAAATAATAGATAACATGCAGGAACAAAAATTTACAATGCAATGTGGGCTTCTCTCCGACGTTGAAGTGCAAAACTTGAATCTCCGACGGCCTTCTTCCTCCCCGTTGCGAGTTCCCGAAGCTTTTTAGGGCTTCGGAGTGTCGTCCCAGCCGTCGTGCCTCCTTTTAGGGTTTGGGCATAGTTTTCCTTATATAGACATCATGCCGGATCTCTACGAAATCTGAAAAAAAAACCCTGGTCACATCAAATCACTTGGCCGCCACACGACCATGTGTCAGGCTGTGGCGGTCGTTTTTGTCTCCTGAACACGGTCGTGTGTAGGCACACACCCTGACTATGTTCTCTTTTGCATCCAGCTGCCAAATGTCTTCTTTTTGCTGCGAAAGTGCGTCGTTTTCCCCACGAAATATTATCCTACACACAAAAGTATACAGAGCAGATCTCCGAACTAGAAAACAGGAAATGCATGGAAAATAAAGTAAAATATGCATGAAACAAACATAAAATAAAACAAGATGTGAGCGAAAACTACTCCTAAAACCCTATATATTTTGCTCACATCATTTAGCCATTTATCAGCACCCCTAAGCTATCCTAATTGCTCTTAACCATAGTATATGCTTTGTAAAACATTAGAAGAGTAAGAATTTCAATGAAACTGAATAGGAGAGTCATTTAAGTTGAAAATTGAATTTTGAGGGAGTTAAAGTTCAAGGTTGAATCTTTACCCTTATTTTCGATTGTTTAAATTTCTATAGGCTTAGGAATTCTCCAAGGACATTGTTGGTGCAATGGTTAAGGAATAGTAAGGCTTTAGGAGGAGTGTGTCTATCAAGGGAGGATGAATGCATTTTTGACCAAAGGAGGAGAAGTGAAAAATTCTCTTCATTGAGTGATAAGGGTGTATCACTAGGAAGAATGAAGGCATGTAGGATAATTTTGACAAAGGGAGAGAATGAAGGCTCTCATTAGAAGATGAGAAACTTTTTGATGTATGTCAAAGGGGGAGAAATGAAAGGGGTTTAAGTTAGGCTCAAGATATTTAGTGCATAAGGATGACCTATAAATCCAAATATACAAAAAAACCCCAAAATTTCAAAATTTAAAATTCTGAAGTTAGGAACTCTTCATTATGCTTGGGCATAAGAAGAGGTAAGTTGGGATTATGGGTTAGCCTAACTTAAAGGTATTGTCAAACATCAAAAAGGAGGAGATTGTTGGTGCAATCGACACAGATCACGATTGACCAGACTCGAGTGGGACTCGAGTAGTGTCTTGATATTTGACAATGTGCTCGAGTGGGACTCGAGTTGGAGTTGGGTTTAAGTATGGAAAGTCCAACTGGGAGTTGGCAAGGGAGAAATCCAAGTTGGTCAAGAGTGATCGGACACTTGGTATTGGAAAGTCCAACGGGAAGTTAGCAAGGGAGAAATCCAAGTTGGTCAAGGATGACCGGACACTTGGTGTTGGAAATGTTAATGCTTATAAAATTCACATAACTCCACAATGGTATGATATTGTCCACTTTGGACCCAAACCCTCATGGTTTTGTTTTTGGGCCTTACCCAAAAGGCCTCATACCAATGGAGATATTTTTTCATCTTATAAGCACATGATCTTTTCCATGTTTTACCAATGTGGGACTTTGATTATATTCTCAATACTCCAATAATCCCCCCCCCTCAAATGAAGGACCACATTGACCCCCTCAATCATATCCGTCCTTAAAGGACATCCTCTGCTTGATGTCCGATCTCAACCCACCAGGACTTCCTGCCAGTTGTCCAGCCCTTCTGGCCCAATTGGACTTCCTGCCTGGTGTCTGGTTCTCTTGATCCGAACATGAGAGCTCAACTTCCTTCGTTCGATGTTCATGTCTTGACATAGACAATGACTATGATACCAATTGTTAGTGCTTATAAAATTCACATATCTCCACAATGGTATGATATTATCCACTTTGGGCCCAAACTCTCATGGTTTTATTTTTGGGCCTTACCCAAAAGGTCTCATACCAATGGAGATATTTTTTCATCTTATAAACACATGATCTTTTCTATGTCTTATCAATGTGGGACTTTGATTGTATTCCCAATACTCCAATAGGAAAGTCCAACTAGAAGTTGACAAGGGAAGTCTAGGTCAGTCAAGGTTGACTGGACATTTGGCACGAGGAGAATGAAGTCCTAGTAGGTCAAGAGTGATCGGATGACTAAGCAAGGGATGACCCAGCTGATCAAGAAGATCGAGCTTGGCAATGGAAGTCATAGTAGGTCACGATTGATTGGATGCTAGGCAAATGAGGAAAGTCCAAGTATGGATGCTTGGCAAAGGGAAAGTCCAAGGATGGAGCCTTGACAGTGGAAGTCCTGGAGGCGAGGCCTCTTGGTAATGGGAAAGTCCTAGAGGTACGACCTCTTGGAAATAGAGAAGTCCCGGAGGCGCGACCTCTTGGCAGAGTGTACCCGATGTCATGACAGTCGATGGAAGCACCTGAAGGTCAGCACGAAGGGTGAACGAGTCGTGGAGAACTCGGATGGACCTAAGGGCGTGAGGCTAATTGAGGTGGCTAGAAGGCTTAGGTCTAAGCTAAGGGTGGTTGGTCAAGTATAAAGGGATCATACTTTGGTCAAATATCATATTGGAGGTTTAACAGTTGACTAGAGGTTTTACCCAATCAACTAGTCCAATGTGGCGGACTCCCACTGTGGGGCTCAGTTTTTAGATTGGGCGCTCGATATTGTGCGACTCGGGAATGAGGCATGGTTCTCGACAGTCAACTGTTGAGGAACAATAGTCGACTGGTTGAAGGAAGTTGGGAAAGTTGAATGGTGCTCGGCAGTTGATTGGTGGAATCGGACAGCCAACTGGATGGGTGAAGATCGACTCCCACTGTGGGAGTCGAAAATTAGCTTAGGTGGTGGCGATGGGAGAAACAATTCTCCGATGTCGTAGTTGACTATTGTGGTAGACCAGTCGACTGGGGGCACTATTGCAGGCAGGTCAAAAGTGAGGTAGGATCAACCAACACCTCAATTGGGCTGGTAGTCGAGACAGCAACTCGACTGGCAAAGTTACCATTGCACTATAACGTTCTGAAATCAGCTCGTTGCGAAGCTATAAGAAGAGGAGCTCGGTGGAGACTTTAGAAGCGGTTCTTAGAGCTTTTGGAGGGGAAAAGTTGTTGCTTTCCAGACCTTCAAATACGTTCAAAGCGACCAAAAGAGATCAAACAAATGCATTCTTCTTGTAAAGTTATGTTTCATCTTGTATTTGTGTTTACGTGTATTTGGTGATTTATTCTTACATAAGCTCATATTGTAAGAGGTTTCTCCACCTTCGGTTTGTTGCCGAGAAGGAGAAGGTGTTAGTGAGGGTAGATCACTAGATCGCTATCGTGGAGTAGGATTCATAGGTTCCGAACCATGTAAAAATATTGTGTCATGTGCTTGTGTTCTTATTTATTTTTATATTTTATTTTATATTCCGCTGCACACTAACAAACGTGTAGACAAGAACATGAGATCGAAGCATGAAATCGAACGATGTTATTCACCCTCCCACCCCCCTAACACACCAATAATCGAACACCCTTAAACATATTTTCCATCTTCTCTTAGGGCGTTTTCAAAATTTTCAAGCTTTGATCTTAAAGCTTGATTTTATTCCTCTAATTTCTCAAGTTTTGTTTGACCATTATATTTTTGGGCATTCCTCTTCTTAGGCATGTGTCTATTTTTTTTTAGAATTATTGCCTAGATTTTTATCTACCTTCCTATACTTAGGTAGAGTAGTTCTTGAGGTAATGAATCTAGAATTGTCCTTAGTCCTAATTTCATGATGTTTATCACCTAAGCAATAAAATTTTTTATTAGCATGATTCTTATGATAAATTGCAAGTTCATTAAAATGTGAAACCTTGGGCTTTGTCGTAGGAGCTCCCCCTACACTTGAGCTCTCTAGCTTGTCCTTCTTAGGGTGCCTCCCCCTCGGGCATTGGCTCCAGTACTGACCCTTTAGATTGCATGAGAAACACACTATGTGCTCCTTACCTTTGCGAATTGGGGTTTCAGTCTCCATGGTCTTCATCTTGGCCTTAGGAGTCACTTGAGTTTTCTTCTTAACTTTACTTGGACATTTGCTCTTGTAATGTCCCCTTTCCCTACACTCAAAGCATATAATATATTTTTTATTTTTATAAATTGCATTTGAGTTACCTTCTTGGATGGTAGGAGAATCGTGAGCTTGTTTTTATTTCTCCCGGATGTGGATGTCTCCTCTAGTTTCGGTGTCATTGATCTTACCTCCCCCTCAATCCTAGAGGTGGAGACTTCTTCCATCTCATCTGACTCAGATGTCGAGCACCTTTTAACTTCCAAATCTTCAAGCTCTTGAGATGATGAGCTTGCTTCCTTCGACTCCTTTTTATCATCTTGGGTCAATGAGGGCTTCTCATGGAGCTCTATCAATTTACTTCATAACTCCCTTGCATCCTTAAATTCTCCTATCTTGCACAAAATATCATTAGGTACCAAATTGGTCAACATTTTTGTTACCTTATTATCTCTTTCATATTTTTGAAGTTGCTCCTCTATCCATTTCTTCTTCTTGAGTATTCTACCCATCTTATCCATGGGAGCTTCAAATCCTTCCATGATGACTATCCAATCCTCTATGTCGTTCATCAAGAAATAGTCCATTCTTCTTTTCCAATAAGCAAAAGTCTTCGCGGTCGAAGGAAGGTGGAATTTATGTGTTATAGCTCAATTCATCATTGAATTCCATTGTGATGATGGTTCCTCTAGCGCATTGCTCTTTCGACAGTTAGTCCTTGAAGAGTAGCCTCGCTCTAATACCAATTGTTGAGAATCTTGTGACGCACTAGAGGGGGTGAATAATGTTGATTCGATTTCTTCAATTCAATTTGCATCGTGCTTGTCTACAAATATTAGTGTGTAGTGGAAATACTAATATAAACACAAACAAATGCAAACCACAAAACACAATCACAATACCAAGATTTTACATGGTTTGGAACCCTAATTCCTACTTCACTGGCGAGCTCTAGATTGAGCTCTAGTGATGCACCACCACTAACTCTTCTCCTTCTCGGAATGACACCAGAGGTAGAGAAACTTCTTACAATAGAGCTTTATAAGAAGACACAACAATCAAATACAAGTAAAAATAAAATACAAGTGAGAACCAACTTTATACAATGATTGCTTTTGCTTGATCAAATTTTGGTTATTTTGAAAGGCTTTTGAAGATCTGGAATGCAGCAACAATTCCTCTCCAAAAGCTCTAAGAATCGACTTCTTCTTTCCTCCACCGCAACCTCCTTTTAAAGCTTCGCTCAGGCTAATTTTCTGTCGATCAATCAACTGATCTTACCCACCAGTTGATTGCTCGCTTGATCGTTGTCTCACAACGGACTAATCTATGTCAAAAATAGTCGATCAGTCGATTTCTCATAGCCATCAGTCGACTGCTATATCCAACAGTTGATGCAAAAATATTCTATGCTCTTGTCCACTGAAGCTAGTCGAATGCTCAACTCTAGTAGTCGACTGTCAGTGGCCAGTCGACTAGTTCTCAACTACAAAGTCGAAGACCAGGTCGTACTCAATGCCCACAAGTGCACAGTTGTCGTCAAATAATAAAATTATCAATCCCACAGGGACTGAGATTCGAGTATCAGTTTGTCTAGTGAAATTTGATTGTTCAAAGCAGAACCTTGTGGTTGCAAGTTATCAGACACGGTCTGGACTCTAGTATTGGTGTCACTCAAAGAAAGGAAAAAGGTGTGTTCACAACTAAGGAAAAGATTCCAAGATTTCAGTTTTACCTATGGAATGTCAAACATGTTGTAAATCTATGCTCCTACATTCTCTAATCTTGGTTTTGTGGGAGGGCCATCAAGGTTAATCCCGGTGAACTTTTGATTCTACACGGAAATTACCTAATCTTCTAGAGCATCCCTTTCGGATCCACAAAGCTTAGGAATTTGTTGTCATTGGGATTCCCTTGTCACGGGTCTCACAACAACTGAGTTGATTTCTCCTACTTCTCAACCTCTAGATAGACTAGGTTCATGGAGTTCTAAGATGTCCTATGTTATCCCCATGAATAGATGGACCATGTTTCATGTCCTACTCTTTCATGTCCTAATGTCTACGATTATGGGAGGGAGGGCAACCGTTAAGTTCCTCCTTGATTCTTCTAAGTTTCAATATAGATGCTCTCACATCTATATCGACTAAGCATGGTAGAAATAGAAGCAAACCATAATTATCACAGAACTAAAAGACATAAACCAAAAATATAAAAAGAATAAATCAGATTATAAATGCATAAACATGTCAAACAATCACATGGATACTCCCTAGTCTTAGAATCAATAGTTCTACTCCATAGAAATTGAAGAGCAAACACAAAACATTGTTTGATGATAGTTTACAACCAAAGAAACATTAAAACAAAAGAAATATGCCCTACTTTGGCTGGATATTTCGTCTTGGTTTCCTTCCATTGGATGGAGCTTTGTTGTCGGCCTTGAGTCGCCTTCCTCCCTACACGATTGCGAGCCTTCAGTGCTTTTTAGGGCACCCACTGTCGTCCAGTCGCCGTCTCCTCCTCCTATGGTTGTTAGGTGTGCCTTCCATATTTGCCCTCAAACCCTATTTTCCAAGTTTTACGGCAGCACGACACAACCATGTGAATTTCACATGTTAGGCACTGTGTCATACTATGGATTGTGCCTGGAATTGATTCCGGGAAAAGGCACAACCGTGTGAATTTCACACAGATGACCGTGTGTCCCTTTGGAAGGTCATATGAATGTCATCTTTCATCCTGAAGTAGGCCAGTGTCTTGGGAACACTACCAGATCATGCCCCCCTCTCTTCAAGCTTCGTTTAGGTCGTCTCTATGCTTCAAAATCTCCATCCTACACATGAAAAACAACAAGAGCAGATCTCCAAACTAAAAAGTAACAAATAAATGCCAAATAAGGTAAATATGAATAGAATAACTACAAAATACAGTAAGATGTGTGTCAAATCTACTACTAAAATCATATATGATTTGCATACATCAAAATCCCTCAGACTTAGATTTTTGCTTATCCTCAAGCAAACTTAAGTGTACCATGAATTTCAGATAAATGGACATGTTTCAATGCCTAGCAGTTTACTAAAATTTATCAAGCGGTATATTCAATCACAGCAAATAGATATGCCTATGAAGTGCACTAAGTTAGATTTTCGTATAAGTGTCAAAAAATTTCCTAAGAGTTTCACTTTCCAAACTAAGTTAAGTTGTCATCCCAAAGAGTTCCTAAGGTTTCTAGCTTTTAGGCACTTATCTACCCTAAGCGAAGTTTGTTCCCTAGAATTAGAACAAAGTCTCAAAGGGATTCTCGGTATCGAGAGAAATTGGTAGGTGTTTTCCCAATAATCTAACTCGGTCTCAAAGAGGTACCTAACTATTTTCACCCACGACAACTATTTTTAAACTCTCATATATATATTTTAACAGAATAGAAATCTTTTCTCTCATCCTTGCTAGTATTTTGATTTTTTCAAATGGGTTTACACGATCTAAGCATCTCCAGTAACTAAAATGCTAATCTAGAGTCATCTATGGATTCCAAAGTACTAACCTATCAAGATGACTCATAACTACTTATGTACTAGATTCACCCTTTGGAGTTTTCAATAAGTGTATATAAAAGTAAAAGCTAACAGGTGAAAAATAGAGAGCATCCATTATAACATCACAAATTAAATACCACATGATAAAAGAAAGTAAATTGCTTATGGCACGGAAACACGTTACTATGATACTTCTTAAAAATTTACTGAAGTAAACTATCATATCGAACACAATAAGTACGAAAAGAAACCTAAAAACTTCTATATGCAATGAAAACTAAAACAAGTGTAAAAAAAGGTAACTACTAAAATTAAGAGACAAATATCTAAACCTACCAAAACAAGAAAAAGTGTCATATCATAAAATGTCACAAACCCCTTAGACTTAGAGTCGAGAGTACCTCTAGCATGGTGGTTTTGGTAGAAAATCAGGCAACCTCGGCATCTCTGGCTCGTGAGAGAGTCACGAGCTCAACCGCTGGTGCCATATATGCATGTAGTTGACCTGTTAGCTGGTGGACGCAGCGGCAGCTTTATGGTCCTCCCCCCTGACCCCTACTGTGAATGTGCATCCCTCATAAATTGTTTCATCTCCTGATGTGTGCAAATCATATAGGGTTTTAGAAGTAGTTTTAGCACACATCTCATGACATTTCATACTTGTTTTATGCTTATTTCCTTTATTTTGCACTTGTTTACTACTTTCTAGTTTGGGGATCTATTTTTGCTACTTTTGTGTGCAGGGAGGCACTTTTGAGGTGAAACAACTAAATAAATGGAGCTCAAGAAGACAAGTGTGCTCTGATCGGGTTCTCAAAGACAAGGGCATGCTTTGGACCAAAAGATGACATTGGCTTGAGCTCCAGAGAAAGACACGGTCGACCGTGTTAGATTCACACAGTCGTATCTTTTGCTGAAAGCAGGTTTCAAGTCGCAACTTTCAGAGTTTCACACAAAAGGTCGTGTGGATTCCACACGATCATGTGGCGATAATGCGACTTATGCAGATCCAATTTCATGAGCAAATAAGGAAAGTCATTTAACTCCTATAAAAAGAAAGGCATGTCTAACCCTAAGGGAGCAGGCTCGATGGCTGGGACGACAAGAAGGTGCCCTAAAAAGCATCAGAGACTCGCAATGGGAGGAAGGAAGCAACTCAAAGACTCAAATCGACGCTCCAACACCTCGAAGGGCGACCAAGACCCCGCATTAGGTTCGATCCAATTTGTTCACCTTTGAACCATTATCAAATTAATAATTCCCTGACAATGGTGCCAAAAACTTAATTTGCGTTGACTGAAGCCCTCAACTGCGAAGTCGAAGACTAGATTGTGCTCAACGTCTGTAAGTGCACAGTTATCGTCAAGTAATAAAATTATCGATTCCACAAGGACTGAGATTCGAGTATTGGTTGATGAGTTTTGGGCACCGCGGCGAGTGTGTGTTCGAACATGTTTCGTAAACATGTACACAGCGGAAGAAATAAAATAATAAATCTAATTTATTACAACACACACACCACACGCATACATTGTACAACATGTGTAGACATAACCGTAAATTCAAATTTTACAATAAAAGGAAATTTATACTACGTATACCTGACATATCATGTGTAGCGGGAAAGGCATCAACCGGAACGATCCTCGCTAGAATCGTCTCTATCCGTATCCACGTCGAGTATCTTCGGGATGACTTCACAAAGTCACGAGCCTTGTCTTCGTACGAGTTACTAGCCTCATGTTGAAGACGATGTGATCGAGAGAAGATCACGATCCAAATCAAAATTCGGATCCAAAACGAGTTCTCAAAAAATCGCTTCTCCGGAGAGGTATTCGTCAACCGTTTGACGAATCCTTTGTCCTTCACCTATGAGGATTACCAGAGATCGAATCCCCGGCAAGGCTACCGCTGTCAGAGCTAAAAACGTCGTCCAAATGATGCTCCGACAAGAAGGAAAAGAGCTGTCCAGAAAATTGGACAGCTTTGGTGGAGACCTTGTGCCGGCCAAATAAGGAAAGCAATATGCTTACCTTGTCACCGGAACCAAGGAAGATCACCGGAGCTCCTCTGGCAGCAGCTCGACGCCAGCAAGAGGAGAGGACGACAGCTGCTGGACGCCGGCAAGGGGCTTGGGCGGTGGTGGGCGGCGGCAAGAGGAGGGCGCCGACTACTCCAAGGAGAAGTGGGCGGTAACTTTAGGGTTGCAAGGATTAGGGCTTAACAAAACCCTTAAGTCCTATTTTATAGAGAACAAATTCTCTTAATGGTTATCGGATCATAACCAAAAGCACGTTAACCCGCTCCATTAATTTAAGTTAAAATAAACCAAACCATGTTGGTCTATTTTAAGTTAAAATGAATCGAACCAACTTTGGTTCATTCGTTTAAAACAAACCAAACCCCTTTGGTTTATTCTCCTCCATTGAATTAGAACCAAACCAATTTGGTTCATCCATCATGTCTTCATAAGACACGACCCATCCACGCTTCCATTGCGACTAAAACGATTTCATGCTTGCTCCATGTTTAGTCCAACCAAACCTAGTTTCTCTCGCTCTGAGAATCTCATTCTCAAGCTCATTTTAAATCCTTCGGATTACGCTCGTTGTGCGTGTGACCAAATAAGTTCTCGGTTTATGTTGGTCATCTATAATTAACCATTAATTATAGAACGATCATGAGTGACACCTAGTCGTACATCATGATCCCCAATTAACCGAAAAGATCAATGGTTGATCCAGAACTATTTCTGAAACCCTTCAGCAGCTCGAATGAATCGTGCCTCATTCCCTTCACTCATCTTATACCCACTTGGTTCAGGACATGGTCTATAGTGTCAGTCCCCACTATGTTGACTATATCACACCTAGCCCAAGTATCATTTACTCGTCCTACGGATTCTAGTTACTGCACATGTATCAAAGATTACCTTACTATAAACATGTAATGCTTTGGCCAAAGACTTTAGTAAAAATCCGATGAGAGACTATGGGTATACATCTCCTCGCAAGGAGTGGTGAATCCTTTATAGGCTATTCAAACACCTTCGATCACTTCAACTTATATCCAATCATCTCGGGTCCACATCTCCTCAGAGATGCTTGCTTAAGATGTCAAAGCATAAGTCTTTATGATCAAGATGACTTGAATACCGCAAGTCAAAGGAACATCGCACTTAAGCTACAGTAAGAACTTCATTGACATATCTATATATGCAGAGAACCATATGAAGTCTTACGGCTGGTCACTCCAATAAACTAGTTACCATAACTAGCCTCCACGATTAACTCCGGACATCACAATGTCTCCAGCTAGTGAGAATCAGCTGCTTGGATACACCAAGGAGTATACCTCGTGCTAGTCTCAACAGAATCAATGGTGTCCAAATCCATCAATTCATCGACTAGGGATAATTTCGATACATCACAATTACACATGTAGAGATACTCACTATTTGTGATCCAATCACAAATTCTTTCATGTTGTGAATCGTATCGGGGACATTCAGTAAATGAGTTTAAGATCCAATCAAATACATGAAAACATGTATACTCAAATAGTGAATCTTCATTTATCATATAAATGGTTCAAACATAAGGCGATTGCCTTAGGACATCTCTCATATATTACTAACAAACTCCCACTTGGCCTAATGTCAATCGCAACGGTATCCAATACCATAAGCTCTAACATGACCCTCAAATTTACTTTGAGGTAATGCCTTAGTCAAAGGATCCGCTAAGTTCCTTTCAGTGGGGATTTTCTCGATTTGTATTTCCTTCCTAATAATGATCTCTCTGATCAGATGATAGCGGCGAAGCACATGTTTGGATCGTTGATGAGACCTTGGCTCTTTCGCCTGTGCAATTACTCCATTGTTGTCGTAGTAGACCGGTATTGCTTCAATAATGGATGGAACCACACCAAGTTCATAAATGAACTTCTTGATCCAAACCGCTTCCTTTGCTGCTTCCGAAGCTGCAATGTATTCTGCCTCAGTGGTAGAATCTGCTATAGTGTCTTGTTTGGAACTTTTCCAACTCACTGCGCCCCCATTCAAGGTGAACACGTATCCAGACAGAGACCTGGAATCATCCTTGTCTGTCTGGAAGCTGACATCCGTATACCCGCGTATCACCATGTCCCCTTCTCCATATATTAGGAACACATCCTTAGTTCTTCTTAAGTACTTAAGGATTGTCTTAACAGCCACTCAATGATCCATTCCTGGATCAGACTGGTATCTACTCCTGACACTCAGAGCATATGATACATCGGGCCTCGTACATAACATAGCATACATGATAGATCCTATTGCGGATACATAGGGAATCTTATTCATGCAAATCCTCTCGTCTTCTGTGCGCGGACACATAGACTTCGAAAGGTGTATCCCATGCATGATGGGTAGGAAACCTTTCTTGGATTCCGACATGCTAAACCTCTTTAACACTCGGTCTATATATGTAGACTGTGAAAGACCAAGCAACCATTTCGATCTATCTCTATAGATCTTAATCCCGAGGATGTAGGTTGTTTCTCCTAGGTCTTTCATGGAGAATGTCTTAGATAACCAAATCTTAACTGACTGTAAGACTGAAACATCGTTTCCTATAAGTAATATGTCATCAACATACAATACTAGAACACGACTACACTCCCACTAACATTCTTGTATACACAAGGTTCGTCTGGATTTTGTGAGATATTAAACTTTTTGATTTTCTCATCAAAACGGATATTCCAGCTCCTGGATGCTTGCTTCAATCAATATATGGACCGTAGCAATTTTTATACCTTGGTTTTATCAACCGATGTGAAACCCTCAGGTTGTATCATATACACATCCTCGAGCAGGTTTCCATTAAGGAAAGTTGCTTTCACATCTATCTGTCATATCTTATAATCATAATGAGCCGCTATGGCCAAGAGCATCCGAATGGATTTAAGCATAACTACAGGCAAATAGGTTTCGTCATAATCAACACCTTGCTTTTGACGATATCCTTTCGCCACCAATCTAGCCTTATAGATAATCACATTACCATCCATGTCGGTTTTCTTCTTGAAAACCCACTTGCACCCTATAGGCTTTATGCCTTCAGGTGGGTCAACCAAGTTCCAAACTTGGTTTTCATACATGGAATCCATTTTCGACTTCATGGCTTCTAGCCACTTATCCCTTTCTGAACATGTTAGAACTTCTTCATAACTGGTAGGCTCCTCATCATCAATGAGTAACACGTCGTTCGATTCACTTACGAGAAATCCATATCTCTCAGGAATATTGCGTGTTCTACCAAATCTACGAAGATGTGGTGTTTCAATACGTCCAACCGATTGGTCATCACTATGAGTTGTCGGCTGTTGTGCTTCACCAGGTATCTCATCAATGTCTATTTGAGTCTCTCGAGCCTCCTCAAGCTCGACGACACTCCCACTGTTTTCTTGCAAGAGAAACTCTTTCTCTAGAAACACAGCATGCCTTGAAACAAACACCTTTTGTTCCACAGGATGATAGAATTAGTAACCCCTTGTTTCCTTAGGGTATCCAATAAATAGACATTTATCATACTTAGCATCCAATTTGTCTGATACAGTCCGCTTCACATAAGCAGGAAAATCTCATATCTTCAAGTAAGATACATGAGGTTTCTTACTATTCCATATCTCATATGGAGTAGTAGAGACTACCTTGATTGACATTCTGTTTAACAAGTAAATAGCTGTCTGAAGTGTATAGCCCCAAAAGGACTTAGAAAGATTCGTATGATTCATCATTGACCTGACCATGTCCAACAAGGTCCGGTTACACCTCTCAGATACACCATTATGTTGTGGTGTATATGGCGGAGTCCATTGAGACAATATACCATTGTCTCTTAGATAATCAAGAAACTCTTGACTTAAGTATTCACCACCTCGATCTGATCGAAGTATTTTAATACTCTTTTCATGTTGTTTCTCTACTTCATTTCTGAATTCTTTGCACCTTTCAAAGGCTTCAGACTTGTGTTTCATCAAGAACACATACCCAAACCGTGAGTGATCATCGGTGAAGGTAATGAAGTAGCTATAGCCTCCTAAAGCTTGAGTTGACATAGGTCCACATACATCAGTATGTATTAGACCTAGCAACTCTCCCACTCATTCACCTTTTTTTGTAAAAGGTAACTTAGTCATCTTGCCTTTTAAGCATGATTCGCATGTATCGTATGAATCCAATTCAAACGATTCTAGAATTCCACATCGGTGTAATTCGGACATGCATTTCTTGCTTACATGGCCAAGAAGATAATGCCACATTTAGGAGTCTAATTGATTATCCTTTCGAGCACGCTTGTTGCTCGCTTCGATATTGAAAATGTCACTAGATACATCCAACGTATAAATGTCATTGCTCAAAGTTCCAGTTCCATAAAGTACGCCATTCAAAGTTATATAACAACAATTGTTACTAAACGTAAAATGGTAACCATTTCTATTTAAGCAGGAAATAGAAACAATGTTCTTTATTAGAGAAGGAACATAATAGCAATTGTCAAGTTCTAAGACTAGTCCGCTAGAGAGCTTCAGCAAATAAGTTCTGATGGCGACCGCAGCAACCTTTGCTCCATTGCCAACTCGCAAATTTGACTCCCCTCTGACGAGTCTTCTTCTATTCCTTAGCCTCTGTATGTCATTACATATATGTGAGCCAGACCCAGTATCCAATACCCAAGTGTCTAAGAAAATAGAATGACAATCAATAACAAAGATAACTGAAGAGGATGGGGCATCGGATGCCTTCTTCTTCTTAATGGACTCAAGATAAATCTTGCAGTTTCTTCGCCAGTGGCCTTCCTTGCCACAATGATGGCAAGTGCCCTTTTGTGCTGGTTCTGCCTTCTTAGCCTTCTTGTTCTTCCCTTTCTTTGAGGAATCAACTAACAGAATCGCCTTCTCCTCATGCTTCACATAAGGCTCCACAGTCCTCAGCATATTGAGGAGCTCAGGAATAGTGGATTCTAATTTGTTCATCCGATAGTTCATCACAAATTGTGAGAAACTCTTGGGCAAACAATGCAGAATTAAGTCAATACTTAATTCATGATCCATCTTAAACTCGAGGGTGGCTAGCCGCTCGATGTACCCGTTCATCTTTAGCACAAACTGCACTACAGACGAACCTTCTTGCATCTTCGTGGTGAAGAGGAGTCTGGAGACTTCGAACCTTTCAGATCTCGCTTGCTCATCAAACAACTCATGAAGATGGAAGACATGGTATTAGCATCCATATGCTCATGCTGCTTTTGCATCTCAGGTACCAACGCAGCTAGCATAATGCAACTCGCCAGTTCAGAATCTGCCACATGCTTCTGATAGACCAACATTTGGTCTGGAGTTGCAACGTCTCTAGGACGGTTGGGAAGAGGCTCTTCACGGACATATGCTAGCTTTTCCGCCTTGAGAACAATTCTCAAGTTTCTAAGCCAGTCCAGGAAGTTAGGCCCAGTCAATTTGTTTGAATCCAAAATAGTGCGCAAATTCAAAGACGTCATGATCAATCGATTAACCTAGAAATACAAAACGAGCATATATGAGAAAATGCTTTTAAAATGCATCAATATACATTCATAAATCTCATTCATTTTTCGAATTTCAAAAACCCCAAAATCACTTCGGGAGATCGTAGGTCTATCTCCGAATGGGCTGATATCCAACATAGATATGAATAACCTTGGAGAGAGTCCAACAAGTCATTCATAACTACGATGGTAGGTATCAAATATACCGATTGCATATCACATATATGCAACTATCACAATGTGCTATCAACTTATTGAATGTTCACACATACATCGGGTTGTTAACACATTAACAAGTATGCATCATATGCATAGCACCCAACTTCACCTCCCTACACATCGACCTTGGAGAGAGTCCAACAAGCCGATGCTCCAGGTTAAAGCCAACCCATTAATCGAGAAATAGTTTTAATATGGTTAGAGCGCATTCAACCAATTAGCCCGGCTTGGAGAGAGTCCAACAACCAAAGCTAATGATTGACCTCTGACTCTTACCATATTAGTATTAAACTATTCCATGGTTTGAACATGTTCGGGTTCGATCCGGGCTTGGAGAGAGTCTAACAACCCGAACAAGAAACGGAACTCTGGTTCTAACCATATTAATGGAAGGTGTAGGCATTAATATTGAGTAAGGGTTTTATGTCTCATCCTCTTTGCATGCAAATAACTATTATCTACATGACATACATCTACATGTCACGACACGGGGATGGCGCGATGGTAAGGCAGAGTGGTCACTTTGGAAACGGACTGGGGTCGATTCCGGAGTGGGGTCTAAAATCCCCCCTGGGCTAAGATGGCCCCCCCTCTGCCTCACCACTGTGTCAAGGGACATAGTCCCCCCCGTGATTTACCCTCCCTATCGCAGCAGCCTTGGGACAGGTGGCAGAGGACAGCTAGTTGGGTTGATTCCCAACTTTTTGGATACATGTCACGATACACATGGCATAATGATATGCATCTAATGCAATTACATGGCATACAATTATGTCATGTACAAAATTTCCTTATATGTCATAACTATTTATGAAAATAAAATATGTTTTAGATTTGATTTTCCAAATCAAATCATGATTAAATTAGGAAATAAATTTCTAAATCTAATCACATATTTTATTTGTGGAAAGTGTTGATTAAAGAAAGTCAATTTAGGAAACCAATTTCCTAAATCATCAAAACTACTTATGAAAGTAAAATATTTTAAGATTTGATTTCCCAAATCAAATCATGATTAAATTAGAAAACAAATTTCCAAATCTAATCAAATATTTTATTTATGGAAAATATTAATTTCCATAAATACTTCCAACTTTCCAAAAGTAGAAGATTTCCATAAATACTTCTAGACTTTCCAAAATTAAAAATTTCCATAAATACTTCTAACTTTCAAAAAGTAGAAAATTTCCAGAAATACCATTATGACTATCGCAAAACAATTTTACGATTATGTCGAAACACAACCTGGGCTCTGATACCACTGTTGGGTTTCCGGCACCGCAGTGAGTGTGTGTTCGAACATATTTCGTAAACATATGCACAGCGGAAAAAATAAAATAATAAATCTAATTTATTACAACACACACACCACACGCATGCATTGTACAACATGTGTAGACATAACCGTAAATTCAAATTTTACAATAAAAGGAATTTTATACTACGTATACCTGACGTATCACGTGTAGCGGGAAAGACATCAACCGGAACGATCCTCACTAGAATCGTCTCTATCCGTATCCATGCCGAGTATCTTCGGGATGACTTCACAAAGTCACGAGCCTCGTCTTCGTACGAGTTACTAGCCTCGTATTGAAGACGATGTGATCGAGAGAAGATCACGATTCGAATCAAAATTTGGATCCAAAACGAGTCCGCAAAAACTCGCTTCTCTAGAGAGGTATTCGTCAACCGTTTGACGAATCCTTTGTCCTCCACCTATGAGTATTACCGGAGATCGAATCCCCGGCAATGCTACCTCTATCGGAGCTACAAACGTCGTCCAAACGACGCTCCGACAAGAAGGAAACAAGCTGTCCAGAAAACTGGACAGCTTTGGTGGAGACCTTGCGCCGGCCAAATAAGGAAAGCAATATGCTTACCTTGTCGCCGAAGCCTAGGAAGATCACCGGAGCTCCTCCAGCAGCAGCTCGACGCTGGCAAGAGGAGACGACGGTAGCTGCTGGGCCCCAGCAAGGAGCTTGGGCGGTGGTGGGCGGCGGCAAGAAGAGGGCTCCGACTACTCCAAGGAGAAGTGGGCGGCAACTTTAGGGTTGCAAGGATTAGGGCTTAACAAAACCCTTAAGCCCTATTTTATAGAGAACAAATTCTCTTAATGGTTATCGGATCATAATAAAAGCCCGTTAACCCGCTCCATTAATTTAAGTTAAAATAAACTAAACCATGTTGGTCTATTTTAAGTTAAAACAAACCGAACCAACTTTGGTTCATTCGTTTAAAACAAACCAAACCCCTTTGGTTCATTCTCCTCCATTGGATTAGAACCAAACCAATTTGGTTCATCCATCATGTCTTCATAAGACACGGCCCATCCACGCTTCCATTGCGACTGAAACGATTTCATGCTCGCTCCATGTTTGGTCCAACCAAACCTAGTTTATCTCGCTCTGAGAATCTCATTCTCAAGCTCGTTTTAAATCCTTCGGATTACGCTCGTTGTGCGTGTGACCAAATAGGTTCTCAGTTTATGTTGGTCATCTATAATTAACCATTAATTATAGAACGATCATGAGTGGCACCTAGTCGTACATCATGATCCCCAATTAACCGAAAAGATTAACGGTTGATCCAGAACTATTTCTGAAATCCTTCAGCATCTCGAATGAATCGTGCCCCATTCCCTTCACTCATCTTATACCCACTTGGTTCAGGACATGGTCTATAGTGTCAGTCCCCACTAGGTTGACTACGTCACACCTAGCCCAAGTATCATTTCCCCATCCTACGGATTCTAGTTACTGCACATGTATCGAAGAGTACCTTACTCTAAACATGTAATATTTTGGCCAAAGCCTTTAGTAACAATCCGATGAGAGGCCATGGGTATACATCTCCTCGCAAGGAGTGGTGAATCCTTTATAGGCTATTCAAACACCTTCGATCACTTCGACTTATACCCAATCATCTCGGGTCAACATCTCCTCAGAGATGCTTGCTTAAGATGTTAAAGCATAAGTCTTTATGATCAAGATGACTTGAATACCGCAAGTCAAAGGAACATCGCACTTAATCTGCAGTAAGAACATCATTGACATATCTATATATGCAGAGTACCATATGAAGTCTTACGGCTGGTCACTCCAATGAACTAGTTACCATAACTAGCATCCACGATTAACTCCGGACATCACAATGTCTCCTGCTAGTGAGAATCAGCTGCTTGGATACACCAAGGAGTATACCTCGTGCTAGTCTCGATAGAATCAATGGTGTCCAAATCCATCAATTCATCGACTAGGGATAATTCCGATACATCATAATTACACATGTAGAGATACTCACTAGTTGTGATCCAATCACAAATTCTTTCATGCTGTGAATCGTATCGTGGACATTCAGTAAATGAGTTTAAGATCCAATCAAATACATGAAAACATGTATACTCAAATAGTGAATCTTCATTTATCATATAAATGGTTCAAACATAAGGCGATTGCCTTAGGACATCTCTCATATATTACTAACAAACTTCCACTTGGCCTAATGTCAATCGCTACGGTATCCAATACCATAAGCTCTAACATGACCCTCAAACTTACTTTGAGGTAATGCCTTAGTCAAAGGATCCGCTAAGTTCCTTTCAGTGGGGATTTTCTCGATTTGTATTTCCTTCCTACTAATGATCTCTCTGATCAGATGATAGCGGCGAAGCACATGTTTGGATCGTTGATAAGACCTTGGCTCTTTCGCCTGTGAAATTGCTCCATTGTAGTCACAGTAGACCATTATTGCTTCAACAATGGCTGGAACCACACCAAGTTCATAAATGAACTTCTTGATCCAAATCGCTTTCTTTGCTGCTTCCAAAGCTGCAATGTATTCTGCCTCAGTAGTAGAATCTGCTACAGTGTCTTGTTTGGAACTTTTCCAACTCACTGCGCCCCCATTCAAGGTGAACACGTATCCAGACAGAGACCTGGAATCATCCTTGTCTATCTGGAAGCTGACATCCATATACCCGCGTATAACCATGTCCCCTTCTCCATATATTAGGAACACATCCTTAGTTCTTCTTAAGTACTTAAGGATTGTCTTAACAGCCACCCAATGATCCATTCCTGGATTAGACTGGTATCTACTCCTGACACTCAGAGCATACGATACATCGGGCCTCGTACATAACATAGCATACATGATAGATCCTATTGCGGATGCATAGGGAATCTTATTCATGCAAATCCCTCGTCTTCAGTGCGAGGACACAGAGACTTTGAAAGGTGTATCCCATGCCTGATGGGTAGGAAACCTTTCTTGGATTTCGACATGCTAAACCTCTTTAGCACTCGGTCTATATATGTAGACTGCGAAAGACCAAGCAATCGTTTCGATCTATCTCTATAGATCTTAATCCCGAGGATGTAGGTTGCTTCTCCCAGGTCTTTCATGGAGAATGTCTTGGATAACCAAATCTTAACTGACTATAAGACTGAAACATCATTTCCTATAAGTAATATATCATCAACATACAATACTAGGAACACGACTACACTCCCACTAACATTCTTGTACACACAAGGTTCGTCTGGATTTTGTGAGAAATCAAACTTTTTAATTTTCTCATCAAAACGGATATTCCAGCTTCTGGATGCTTGCTTCAATCCATATATGGACCGTCGCAATTTGCATACCTTGGTTTTATCAACCGATGTGAAACCCTCAGGCTATATCATATATATGTCCTCGAGCAGATTTCCATTAAGGAAAGCTGTTTTCACATCCATCTGCCATATCTCATAATCATAATGAGCCACTATGGCCAGGAGCATCCGAATGGATTTAAGCATAGCTACAGGCGAATAGGTTTCGTCATAATCAACACCTTGCTTTTGACGATATCCTTTCGCCACCAATCTAGTCTTATAGGTAATCACATTACCATCCATGCCGATTTTCTTCTTGAAAACCCACTTGCACCCTATAGGCTTTATGCCTTCAGGTGGGTCAACCAAGTTCCAAACTTGGTTTTCATACATGGAATCCATTTCCGACTTCATGGCTTCAAGCCACTTATCCCTTTCTAAACTTGTCAGAACTTCTTCATAACTGGTAGGCTCCTCATCATCAATGAGTAACACGTCGTTCGATTCACTTATGAGAAATCCATATCTCTCAGGAATATTGCTTGTTCTACCAGATCTACGAAGATGTGGTGTTTCAATAGGTCCAGTCGATTGGTCATCACTATGAGTTGTCGGCTGTTGTGCTTCACCAGGTATTTCATCAATGTCTATTTGAGTCTCTCAGGCCTCCTCAAGCTCGGCGACACTCCCAGCATTTTCTTGCAAGAGACTCTTTCTAGAAACACAAAGATGCCTTGAAACAAACACCTTTTGTTCCACAGGATGATAGAATTGGTAACCCCTTGTTTCCTTAGGGTATCCAATAAATAGACATTTATCAGACTTAGCATCCAATTTGTCTGATACAGTCCACTTCACATAAGCAGGAAAACCCTATATCTTCAAGTAAGATACATGAGGTTTCTTACTATTTCATATCTCATATGGAGTAGTAGAGACTACCTTGATTGACATTCTGTTTAACAAGTAAACAACTATCTGAAGTGTATAGCCCCAAAAGGACTTGGGAAGATTCGCATGATTCATCGTTGACCTGACCATGTCCAACAAGGTCCGGTTACGCCTCTCAGATACACCATTATGCTGTGGTGTATATGGCAGAGTCCATTGAGACAATATACCATTGTCTCTTAGATAATCAAGAAACTCTTGACTTAAGTATTCACCACCTCGATCCGATTGAAGTATTTTAATACTCTTTTCATGTTGTTTCTCTACTTCATTTCTGAATTCTTTGAACCTTTCAAAGGCTTCAGACTTGTGTTTCATCAAGAATACATACTCAAACCGTGAGTGATCATCGGTGAAGGTAATGAAGTAGCTATAGCCTCCTAAAACTTGAGTTGACATAGGTCCACATACATCAGTATGTATTAGACCTAGCAACTCTCTCACTCGTTCACCTTTTCCTGTAAAAGGTAACTTAGTCATCTTGCCTTTTAAGCATGATTCGCATGTATCGAATGAATCCAATTCAAACGATTCCAGAATTCCACATCGGTGTAATTCGGACATGCGTTTCTTGATTACATGGCCAAGACGACAATGTCACATGTAGGAGTCTAATTGATTATCCTTTCGAGCACGCTTGCTGCTCGCTTCGATATTGAAAATGTCACTGGATACATCCAACGTATAAATGTCATTGCTCAAAGTTCCAGTTTCATAAAGTACGCCATTTAAAGTTATATAACAACAATTGTTACTAAACGTCAAATGATAATCATTTCTATTTAAGCAGGAAATAAAAACAATGTTCTTTATTAGAGAAGGAACATAATAGCAATTGTCCAGTTCTAAGACTAGTCCACTAGGGAGCTTCAGCAAATAAGTTCCGATGGCGACCGCATCAACCTTTGCTCCAATGCCAACTCGCAAATTTGACTCCCCTCTGACCAGTCTTCTTCTATTCCTTAGCCCCTGTATGTCATTACATATATGTGAGCCACACCTAGTATCCAATACCCAAGTGTCTAAAGAAATACAATGACAATCAATAACGAAGATACCTGAAGAGGATGGGGCATCGGATGCCTTCTTCTTCTTCATGGACTCACGATAAATCTTGCAGTTTCTTCGCCAGTGGCCTTCCTTGTCACAATGATGGCAAGTGCCCTTTTGTGCTGGTTCTGCCTTCTTAGCCTTCTTGTTCTTCCCTTTCTTCTGTTTCTTTGCCTTCCTCTTAGAACCTTTCTTCGAGGAATCAACTAACAGAACCTCCTTCTCCTCATGCTTCACATAAGGCTCCACAGTCTTCAGCATATTGAGGAGCTCAGGAATAGTGGATTCTAATTTGTTCATCCGATAGTTCATCACAAATTGTGAGAAACTCTTGGGCAAACAATGCAGAATTAAGTCAATACTTAATTCATGATCCATCACAAATCCGAGGGTGGCTAGCCGCTCGATGTACCCATTTCATCTTTAGCACAAACTGCACTACAGATGAACCTTCTTGCATCTTCATGGTGAAGAGGAGTCTGGAGACTTCGAACCTTTCGAATCTCGCTTGCTCATCAAACAACTCATGAAGATGGAAGAACATGGTATTAGCATTCATATGCTCATGCAGCTTTTGCATCTCAGGTACCATCGCAGCTAGCATGATGCAACTCGCCAGTTCAGAATCTGCCACATGCTTCTGATAGACCAACATTTGGTCTGGAGTTGCATCGTCCCTAGGACGGTTGGGAAAAGGCTCTTCAAGGACATATGCTAGCTTTTCCGCCTTGAGAACCATTCTCAAGTTTCTAAGCCAGTTCAGGAAGTTAGGCCCAATCAATTTGTTTGAATCCAAAATAGTGCGCAAATTCAAAGACGTCATGATTAATCGATTAACCTAGAAATACAAAACGAGCATATATGAGAAAATGATTTTAAAATGCATCAATATACATTCATAAATCCCATTCATTTTTCGAATTTCAAAAACCCCAAAATCACTTCGGGAGATCGTAGGTCCATCTTTGAATGGGCTGATATCCAACATAGATATGAACAACCTTGGAGAGAGTCCAACAAGTCATTCATAACTACGATGGTAGGTATCAAATATACCGATTGCATATCACATATATGCAACTATCACAATGTGCTATCAACTTATTGAATGTTCACACATACATCGGGTTGTTAACACATTAACAAGTATGCATCATATGCATAGCACCCAACTTCACCTCCCTTCACATCGACCTTGGAGAGAGTCCAACAAGCCGATGCTCCAAGTTAAAGTCAACCCATTAATCGAGAAATAGTTTTAATATAGTTAGAGCGCATTCAACCAATTAGTCCGGCTTGGAGAGAGTCCAACAACCAAAGCTAACGATTGACCTCTGACTCTTACCATATTGGTATTAAACTATTCCATGGTTTGAACATGTTCGGGTTCGATCCGGGCTTGGAGAGAGTCCAACAACCCGAACAAGAAACGGAACTCTGGTTCTAACCATATTAATGGAAGGTGTAGGCTTTAATATTGAGTAAGGGTTTTATGTCTCATCCTCTTTGCATGCAAATAACTATTATCTACATGGCATGACATACATCTACATGTCACAATACGCATGACATAATGATATGCATCTAATGCAATTACATGACATACAATTATGTCATGTACAAAATTTCCTTATATGTCATAACTATTTATGGAAATAAAATATGTTTAAGATTTGATTCTCTAAATCAAATCATGATTAAATTAGGAAACAAATTTCCAAATCTAATCACATATTTTATTTGTGGAAAGTGTTGATTAAGGAAAGTCAATTTAGGAAACCAATTTCCTAAATCATCAAAACTACTTATGAAAATAAAATATTTTAAGTTTGATTTCCCAAATCAAATCATGATTAAATTAGGAAATAAATTTCCAAATCTAATCAAATATTTTATTTATGGAAAATATCAATTTCCATAAATACTTCCAACTTTCCAAAAGTAGAAGATTTCCATAAATAATTCTAGACTTTCCAAAATTAAAAATTTCCATAAATACTTCTAACTTTCCAAAAGTAGAAAATTTCCAGAAATACCATTATGACTATCGTAAAATAATTTTACGATTATGTCGAAACACAACCTGGGCTCTGATATCACTGTTGGGTTTTCGGCACCGCGGCGAGTGTGTGTTCAAACATGTTTCGTAAACATGTGCACAACGGAAGAAATAAAATAATAAATCTAATTTATTACAACACACACACCACACGCATGCATTGTACAACATGTGTAGACATAACCGTAAATTTAAATTTTGCAATAAAAGAAATTTTATACTGCGTATAATTGACGTATCACGTGTAGCGGGAAAGACATCAACTGGAACGATCCTCGCTAGAATCGTTTCTATCCGTATCCATGCCGAGTATCTTCGGGATGACTTCACAAAGTCACGAGCCTCGTCTTCGTACGAGTTACTAGCCTCGTGTTGAAGACGATGTGATCGAGAGAAGATCACGATCCGAATCAAAATTCTGATCCAAAATGAGTCATCAAAAACTCGCTTTTCCGGAGAGGTATTCGTCAACCGTTTGACGAATCCTTCGTCCTCCACCTATGAGGATTACCGGAGATCGAATCCCCAGCAAAGCTACCGCTGTCGGAGCTACAAACATCGTCCAAATGATGTTCCGACAAGAAGGAAACAAGCTGTCCATAAAACTGGACAGCTTTGGTGGAGACCTTGTGCCGGCCAAATAAGGAAAGCAATATGCTTACCTTGTCGTCGGAGCCAAGGAAGATCACCGGAGCTCCTCCGGCAGCAGCTCGACGCCGGCAAGAGGAGAGGACGGCAGCTGCTGGACGCCAACAAGGGGCTTGGGCGGTGGTGGGCGGCGGCAAGAGGAGGGTGCCGACTACTCCAAGGAGAAGTGGGCGGCAACTTTAGGGTTGCAAGGATTAGGGCTTAACAAAACTCTTAAGCCCTATTTTGTAGAGAACAAATTCTCTTAATGGTTATCGGATCATAACCAAAAGCACGTTAACCCGCTCCATTAATTTAAGTTAAAATAAACCAAACCATGTTGGTCTATTTTAAGTTAAAACGAACCGAACCAACTTTGGTTCATTCGTTTAAAACAAACCAAACTCCTTTGGTTTATTCTCCTCTATTGGATTAGAGCCAAACCAATTTGGTTCATCCATTATATCTTCATAAGACACAGCCCATCCACGCTTCCATTGCGACTAAAATGATTTCATGCTCGCTCCATGTTTGGTCCAACAAAACCTAGTTTCTCTCGATATGAGAATCTCATTCTCAAGCTCGTTTTAAATCCTTCGGATTACGCTCGTTGTGCGTGTGACCAAATAGGTTATCGATTTATGTTGGCCATCTATAATTAACCATTAATTATAGAACGATCATGAGTGGTACCTAGTCATACATCATGATCCCCAATTAACCGAAAAGATCAACGGTTGATCCAGAACTATTTCTGAAACCCTTCAGCAGCTCGAATGAATCGTGCCCCATTCCCTTCACTCATCTTATACCCACTTGGTTCAGGACATGGTCTATAGTGTCAGTCCCCACTAGGTTGACTACGTCACACCTAGCCCAAGTATCATTTCCTCATCCTACGGATTCTAGTTACTGCACATGTATCGAAGAGTACCTTACTCTAAACATGTAATGCTTTGGCCAAAGACTTTAGTAACAATCCGACGAGAGGTCTTGGGCTTACATCTCCTCGTAAGGAGTGGTGAATCCTTTATAGGTTATTCAAACACCTTCGATCACTTTGACTTATACCCAATCATCTCAGGTCCACATCTCCTCAGAGATGCTTGCTTAAGATGTCAAAGCATAAGTCTTTATGATCAAGATGACTTGAATATCGCAAGTCAAAAGAATATCACACTTAAGCTGCAATAAAAACTTCATTGACATATCTATATATGCAGAGAACCATATGAAGTCTTACGACTGGTCACTCCAATGAACTAGTTACCATAACTAGCATCCTCGATTAACTCTGGACATCACAATGTCTCCAGCTAGTGAGAATCAGCTGCTTGGATACACCAAGGAGTATACCTCGTGCTAGTCTCGACAGAATCAATGGTGTCCAAATCCATCAATTCATCGACTAGGGATAATTTAGATATATGACAATTACACATGTAGAGATACTCACTAGTTGTGATCCAATCACAAATTATTTCATGCTGTGAATCATATCGTGGACATTCAGTAAATGAGTTTAAGATCCAATCAAATACATGAAAACATGTATACTCAAATAGTGAATCTTCATTTATCATATAAATGGTTCAAACATAAGGCGATTGCCTTAGGACATCTCTCATATATTACTAACAAACTCTCACTTGGCCTAATGTCAATGAATACGGTATCCAATACCATAAGCTCTAACATGACCCTCAAACTTACTTTGAGGTAATGTCTTAGTCAAAGGATCCGCTAAGTTCCTTTCAGTGGGGATTTTCTCGATTTGTATTTCCTTCCTACTAATGATCTCTCTGATCAGATGATAGCGGCGAAGCATATGTTTGGATCGTTGATGAGACCTTGGCTCTTTCGCCTGTGCAATTGCTCCATTTTTGTTGCAGTAGACCGGTATTGCTTCAACAATGGCTAGAATCACACCAAGTTCATAAATGAACTTCTTGATCCAAACTGCTTCCTTTGTTGCTTCCGAAGTTGCAATGTATTCTGCCTCAGTGGTAGAATCCGCTACAGTATCTTGTTTGAAACTTTTCCAACTCACTGCGCCCCCATTCAAGGTGAACACGTATCCGCATGCAGACCGGAATCATCCTTGTCTCTCGAAGCCGCATCCGTATACCCGCGTATCACCATGTCCCCTTCTCCATATATTAGGAACACATCCTTAGTTCTTCTTAAGTACTTAAGGATTGTCTTAACAGCCACCCAATGATCCATTCCTGGATCAGACTGGTATCTACTCCTGACACTCAGAGCATACGATACATCGGGCCTCATACATAACATAGCATACATGATAGATCCTATTGCGGATGCATAGGGAATCTTATTCATGCAAATCCTCTCGTCTTCTGTGCGCGGACACATAAACTTCGAAAGGTGTATCCCATGCCTGATGGGTAGGAAACTTTTCTTGGATTCTGACATGCTAAACCTCTTTAGCACTCGGTCTATATATGTAGACTGCAAAAGACCAAGCAACCGTTTCGATCTATCTCTATAGATCTTAATCCCGAGGATGTAGGTTGCTTCTCCCAGGTCTTTCATTGAGAATGTATTGGATAACCAAATCTTAACTGACTGTAAGACTGAAACATCGTTTCTTATAAGTAATATGTCATCAACATACAATACTAGGAACACGACTACACTCCCACTAACCTTCTTGTACACACAAGGTTCGTCTGGATTTTGTGAGAAATCAAACTTTTTGATTGTCTCATCAAAATGGATATTCCAGCTCCTGGATGCTTTCTTCAATCCATATATGGACCGTCGCAATTTGCATACCTTAGTTTTATCAACCGATGTGAAACCCTCAGGTTGTATCATATACACGTCCTCGAGCAGGTTTCCATTAAGGAAAGTTGTTTTCACATCATCTGCCATATCTCATAATCATAATGAGCCGCTATGGCTAGGAGCATCCGAATGGATTTAAGCATAGCTACAGGCGAATAGGTTTCGTCATAATCAACACCTTGCTTTTGACGATATCCTTTCGCCACCAATCTAGCCTTATAGGTAATCACATTACCATCCATTTTGGTTTTCTTCTTGAAAACCCACTTGCACCCTATAGGCTTTATGCCTTCAGGTGGGTCAACCAAGTTCCAAACTTGGTTTTCATACATGGAATCCATTTTCGACTTCATGGCTTCAAGCCACTTATCCCTTTCTGAACTTGTTAGAACTTATTCATAACTGGTAGGCTCCTCATCATCAATGAGTAACACATCGTTCGATTCACTTACGAGAAATCCATATCTCTCGGGAATATTGCGTGTTCTACCAGATCTACGAAGATGTGGTGTTTCAATAGGTCTAGCCGATTGCTCATCACTATGAGTTGTCGGCCGTTGTGCTTCACTAGGTATCTCATCAATGTCTATTTGAGTCTCTCGAGCCTCCTCAAGCTCGACGACACTCCCACTATTTTCTTGCAAGAGAAACTCTTTCTCTAGAAACACAACATGCCTTGAAACAAACACCTTTTGTTCCACAGGATGATAGAATTGGTAACCCCTTGTTTCCTTAGGGTATCCAATAAATAGACATTTATCAGACTTAGCATCCAATTTATGTCTGATCTTCAGGACAACCCCATATCTTCAAGTAAGATACATGAGATTTTTTACTATTCCATATCTCATATGGAGTAGTAGAGACTACCTTGATTGACATTCTGTTTAACAAGTAAACAGTTGTCTGAAGTGCATAGCCCCAAAAAGACTTGGGAAGATTCGCATGATTCATCACTGACCTGACCATGTCCAACAAGGTCCGGTTACGCCTCTCAGATACACCATTATGCTGTGGTGTATATGGTGGAGTCCATTGAGACAATATACCATTGTCTCTTAGATAATCAAGAAACTCTTGACTTAAGTATTCACCACCTCGATCCGATTGAAGTATTTTAATACTCTTTTCATGTTGTTTCTCTACTTCATTTCTGAATTCTTTGAACCTTTCAAAGGCTTCAGACTTGTGTTTCATCAAGAACACATACCCAAACTGTGAGTGATCATCGGTGAAGGTAATGAAGTAGCTATAGCCTCTTAAAGCTTGAGTTGACATAGGTCCACATACATCAGTATGTATTAGACCTAGCAACTCTCCCACTCGTTCACCTTTTCCTTTAAAAGGTAACTTAATCATTTTGCCTTTTAAGCATGATTCGTATGTATCGAATGAATCCAATTCAAACGATTCCAGAATTCCACATCGGTGTAATTCGGACATGCGTTTCTTGATTACATGGCCAAGACGACAATGCCACATGTAGGAGTCTAATTGATTATCCTTTCGAGCACGCTTGTTACTCGCTTCGATATTGAAAATGTCACTGGATACGTCCAACGTATAAATGCCATTGCTTAAAGTTTCAGTTCAATAAAGTACGTCATTCAAAGTTATATAACAACAATTGTTACTGAACGTCAAATGGTAACCATTTCTATTTAAGCAGGAAATAGAAACAATGTTCTTTATTAGAGAAGAAACATAATAACAATTGTCCAGTTCTAAGACTAGTCTGCTAGGGAGCTTCAGCAACTAAGTTCCGATGGCGACCGCAGCAACCTATACTCCATTGCCAACTCGCAAATTTGACTCCCCTCTGACGAGTCTTCTTCTATTCCTTAGCCCCTGTATGTCATTACATATATGTGAGCCACACCCAATATCCAATACCCAAGTGTCTAAGAAAATAGAATGACAATCAATAACGAAGATACCTGAAGAGGATGGGGCATTGGATGCCTTCTTCTTCTTCATGGACTCAAGATAAATCTTGCAGTTTCTTCGCCAGTGGCCTTCCTTGCCACAATGATGGAAAGTGCCCTTTTGTGCTGGTTCTGCCTTCTTAGCCTTCTTGTTCTTCCCTTTCTTCTGTTTCATTGCCTTCCTCTTAGAACCTTTCTTTGAGGAATCAACTAACAGAACCGCCTTCTCCTCATGCTTCACATAAGGCTCCACAATCTTCAGCATATTGAGGAGCTCAAGAATAGTGGATTCTAATTTGTTCATCCGATAGTTCATCACAAATTGTGAGAAACTCTTGGGCAAACAATGCAGAATTAAGTCAATAATTAATTCATGATCCATCACAAACCCGAGGGTAGCTAGCCGCTCGATGTACTCATTCGTCTTTAGCACAAACTGCACTACAGACGAACCTTCTTGCATCTTCATGGTGAAGAGGAGTCTGGAGACTTAGAACCTTTCGAATCTCGCTTGCTCATCAAACAACTCATGAAGATGGAAGACCATGGTATTAGCATCCATATGCTCATGCTGCTTTTGCAGCTCAGGTACCATCTCAGCTCGCATGATGTAACTCGCTAGTTCAGAATCTGCCACATGCTTTTGATAGACCAACATTTGGTCTGGAGTTGCATCGTCCCTAGGACAGTTGGGAAGAGGCTCTTTAAGGACATATGCTAGCTTTTCCGCCTTGAGAACAATTCTCAAGTTTCTAAGCCAGTCCAGGAAGTTAGGCCCAGTCAATTTGTTTGAATCCAAAATAGTGCGCAAATTCAAAGACGTCATGATCAATCGATTAACCTAGAAATACAAAACGAGCATATATGAGAAAATGATTTTAAAATGCATCAATATACATTCATAAATCCCATTCATTTTTCGAATTTCAAAAACCCCAAAATCACTTCGGGAGATCGTAGGTCCATCTCCGAATGGGCTGATATCCAACATAGATATGAACAACCTTGGAGAGAGTCCAACAAGTCATTCATAACTACGATGGTAGGTATCAAATATACCAATTGCATATCACATATATGCAACTATCACAATGTGCTATCAACTTATTGAATATTCACACATACATCGGGTTGTTAACACATTAACAAGTATGCATCATATGCATAGCACCCAACTTCACCTCCCTTCACATCGACCTTGGAGAGAGTCCAACAAGTTGATGCTCCAGGTTAAAGCTAACCCATTAATCGAGAAATAGTTTTAATATGGTTATAGCGCATTCAACCTATTTGCTCGGCTTGGAGAGAGTCTAACAACCAAAGCTAACGATTGACCTCTGACTCTTACCATATTAGTATTAAACTATTCCATGGTTTGAACATGTTCGGGTTCGATCCGGGCTTGGAGAGAGTCCAACAACCCGAACAAGAAATGGAACTCTGGTTCTAACCATATTAATGGAAGGTATAGACTTTAATATTGAGTAAGGGTTTTATGTCTCATCCTCTTTGCATGCAAATAACTATTATCTACATGGCATGACATACATGACATACATCTACATGTCACGACACGCATGACATAATGATATGCATCTAATGCAATTACATAACATACAATTATGTCATGTACAAAATTTCCTTATATGTCATAACTATTTATGGAAATAAAATATGTTTAAGATTTGATTCTCCAAATCAAATCATAATTAAATTAGGAAACAAATTTCCAAATCTAATCACATATTTTATTTGTGGAAAGTGTTGATTAAGGAAAGTCAATTTAGGAAACTAATTTCCTAAATCATCAAAACTACTTATGAAAATAAAATATTTTAAGATTTGATTTCCCAAATAAAATCATGATTAAATTAGGAAACAAATTTCCAAATCTAATAAAATATTTTATTTATGGAAAATTTTAATTTCCATAAATACTTCCAACTTTCCAAAAGTAGAAGATTTCCATAAATACTTCTAGACTTTCCAAAATTAAAAATTTCCATAAATAATTCTAACTTTCAAAAAGTAGAAAATTTCCAGAAATACCATTATGACTATCGCAAAACAATTTTATGATTATGTCGAAACACAACCTGGGCTCTGATACCACTGTTGAGTTTCCGGTATCGCGGTGAGTGTGTGTTCGAACATGTTTCATAAACATGTGCACAGCGGAAGAAATAAAATAATAAATCTAATTTATTACAACACACACACCACACGCATGCATTGTATAACATGTGTAGACATAATCGTAAATTCAAATTTTGCAAAAAAAGGAAATTTATACTACGTATACCTGACGTATTACGTGTAGCGGGAAAGGCATCAACCGGAACGATCCTCGCTAGAATCGTCTCTATCCGTATCCACGTCGAGTATCTTCGGGATGACTTCACAAAGTCACGAGTCTCGTCTTTGTACGAGTTACTAGCCTCGTGTTGAAGACGATGTGATCGAGAGAAGATCACGATCCAAATCAAACTTCGGATCCAAAATGAGTCCTCAAAAACTCGCTTCTCCGGAGAGGTATTCGTCAACCATTTGACGAATCTTTCATCCTCCACCTATGAGGATTACCAGAGATCGAATCTCCGGCAAGGCTACCACTGTCGGAGGTACAAATGTCGTCCATACGATGCTCCGACAAGAAGGAAACAAGCTGTCTAGAAAACTGGACAGCTTTGGTGGAGACCTTGCGTCGGCCAAATAAGGAAAGCAATATGTTTACGTTGTCGCCGGAGCCAAGAAAGATCACCGGAACTCCTCCAGCAGCAGCTCGACGCCGGCAAGAGGAGACGACGACAGCTGCTGGACGCCGGCAAGGGGCTTGGGCGGTGGTGGGCGGCGGCAAGAGGAGGGCGCCAACTACTCCAAGGAGAAGTGGGCGGCAACTTTAGGGTTGCAAGGATTAGGGCTTAACAAAACCCTTAAGCCCTATTTTATAGAGAACAAATTCTCTTAATGGTTATCGGATCATAACCAAAAGCCCGTTAACCCGCTCCATTAATTTATGTTAAAATAAACCAAACCATGTTGGTCTAATTTAACTTAAAATGAACCGAACCAACTTTGGTTCATTCGTTTAAAACAAACCAAACTCCTTTGGTTTATTCTCTTCCATTGGATTAGAACCAAACCAATTTGGTTCATCCATCATGTCTTCATAAGACACGACCCATCCACGCTTCCATTGCGACTGAAACGATTTCATGCTCGCTCCATGTTTGGTCCAACCAAACCTAGTTTATCTCGCTCTGAGAATCTCATTCTCAAGCTCGTTTTAAATCCTTCGGATTACGCTCGTTGTGCGTGTGACCAAATAGGTTCTCGGTTTATGTTGGCCATCTATAATTAACCATTAATTATAGAACGATCATGAGTGGCACCTAGTCGTACATCATGATCCTCAATTAATCGAAAACATCAACGGTTGATCCAGAACTATTTCTGAAACCCTTCAGCAGCTCGAATGAATCGTGCCCCATTCCCTTCACTCATCTTATACCCACTTGGTTCAGGACATGGTCTATAGTGTCAGTCCCCACTAGGTTGACTACGTCACACCTAGCTCAAGTATCATTTTCTCGTCCTACAGATTCTAGTTACTACACATGTATTGAAGAGTACCTTACTCTAAACATGTAATGCTTTGGCCAAAGACTTTAGTAACAATCTGACGAGAGGTCATGGGCTTACATCTCCTCGTAAGGAGTGGTGAATCCTTTATAGGTTATTCAAACACCTTCGATCACTTCGACTTATACCCAATCATCTCGGGTCCACATCTCCTCAGAGATGCTTGCTTAAGATAACAAAGCATAAGTCTTTATGATCAAGATGACTTGAATACAGCAAGTCAAAGGAACATCGCACTTAAGCTGCAGTAAGAACTTCATTGACATATCTATATATGCAGAGAACCATATGAAGTCTTACGACTGGTCACTCCAATGAACTAGTTACCATAACTAGCATCCACGATTAACTCCGGACATCACAATGTCTCCAGCTAGTGAGAATCAGCTGCTTGGATACACCAAGGAGTATACCTCGTGCTAGTCTCGACAGAATCAATGGTGTCCAAATTCATCAATTCATCGACTAGGGATAATTTCGATACATCACAATTACACATGTAGAGATACTCACTAATTGTGATCCAATCACAAATTCTTTCATGCTGTGAATCGTATCGTGGACATTCAGTAAATGAGTTTAAGATCCAATTAAATACATGAAAACATGTATACTCAAATAGTAAATCTTCATTTATCATATAAATGGTTCAAACATAAGGCGATTGTCTTAGGACATCTCTCATATATTACTAACATTGGTTTGTCCAGTGCCTTTGATTGTTCAGAGTGGAACTTAGTGGTTGCAAGTTAACATACAAGGTTTGGACCCTAGTATCGGTGTCACTTAGAGAAAGAAAAAAGGGTGTGTTCAAGGCTAAGGAAAAGATTCAAGGAATTTTAGTTTCACCTATGGAATGTCAGGCATGTTGTAAATCTATGCTCCTACGTTCTCTAATCTTGGTTTTGCTAGAAGACCATCAAGGTTAACCCTGGTGAACTTTTGAGTCAACACGGGAATTACCTAATCATCTAGTGCATCCATTTTGGATCCACATAGCTCAAGAAGTTATTGTCACTGGGATGCCCCTGCCATGGTTCCCACAACCACTGAGTTGATTTCTCCTACTTTGTGACCTCTAGATAGACTAGGTTCATGGAGTTTTAAGATGTCCTATGTTATCCCCATGAATAGGTGGACCATGTTTCATCTTATACTCTTTCACGTCCTTATATCTATAGTTATGGGGGGGAGGACGACTGTTCGGTTCCTCCTTGATTCTCCTAGGTTTTGATATAGATGCTCTCACATTTATATCGACTAAGCATGGTAGAAATAGAAGCAAACCTCAATAATCACATAACTAAGAGACATAAATCACAAATATAAATAGAATTAATTAGATTATAAATGCATAAACATGTCCAACAATCACATGCCTATGCCCTAGTCCTAGAATCAATAGTTCTACTCTATAGAAAACAAAGAGCAAACACAAGACATTGTTTGATGAGAGTTTACAACCAAAGAAATATTAAAACAAAAGAAATATGCTTTGCTTTGGTTGGATATTTCGTCTTGGCTGCCTTCCGTTGGATGGAGCTTCGTCATCGGCCTTGAGTCGCTTTCCTTCCTCCTTAATTGCGAGACTTCGGTGCTTTTTAGGGCATTCGATGTTGTCCAACCATCATCTCCTTCCCCTTTGGGTTGTTAGGCGTGCCTTCCTATATATAGGAGTGATCCTGACTTTCCATATTTTCCCGCAAATCCTATTTTCTAAGTTTTACGGTAGCACAACAGGGTTATGTGAATTTCACATGGCCAGGCCATGTGTCGCGTTGTGGATTACACCCGGAATTGGTTTCGAGAAAAAGGCACGATCGTGTGAATTTCACACGACCAACCATGTCTCCCTCTGGAAGGTCGTATGAACGTCATATTTCATTATGAAGCATGCCCGTGTCTTGGGAAGTTGACCAGTCGACTGGAACAAGTCTCAATCGAATGGAAAACCTCAAAATTGAGGTTTAAGACTAAAGTATGATCCCCTCATACTTGACACTCACCCTTAGTCTAGACCTAAGCCTTCAAGCCACTTCCATCTGTTAGTGCATATAAGATTCATATATCTCCATAATGACATGATATTGTTCACTTTGGGCGTAAGCCCTCATGGTTTTATTTTTGGGCTTTACCCAAAAGGTCTCATTCCAATGGAGATATCTTTTCATCTTATAAGCACATGATCTTTTCCATGTCTTACCAATGTGAGACTTTTATTGTATTCCCAATACTCTCAACAATCCCCCTCAAACGAAGGACCACATTGGGCCCCTCTCAAGCCTATCCCTCCTCGAAGGACTTCTCTGCTTGATGCCTGATCTTCAACTGTCTGATCCTCATGAACCAGTTGGATTTCCTACAAGTTGTCTTGTCCTCCTGACCCAAATGGATTTTCTGCCCGGTGTCTGGTTCTCTTGATCCGGACATGGGAGCTCACTTCCTTCGTTCGAGGTGCATGACTTGACATAGACCATGACCCTGATACCAATTGTTAGTGTCTATAAGATTCATATATCTCTACAATGGCATGATATTGTCCACTTTAGGCCTAAGCCCTCATGGTTTTATCTTTGGACTTTACCCAAAAGGCTTCATTCCAATGGAGATATCTTTTCATCTTTTAAGTACATGATCTTTTCCATGTCGTACCAATATGGGACTTTGATTGTATTCCCAATACTCTCAACACCATCGGCCTCACACATTTAGTTTGTGTCCATGACTCCTCGCCTTTGCGCTAGCCTTCAAATGCTTCCATTGGCTTCGTCATGCCATTGGGTACCCTTAGTCTAGACCTAAGCCTTCAAGTTACTTCCATCAGCCTCACGACTTTCGTTTGAGTCAACGACTCCTCACTCTTGTGTTAGCCTTCAAGTGCTTCTATAGTCTTTGTCATGCTACTGGGTCTACCTTTGCAAAGAGGTCGCGCCTTTGGGACTTACGCTGCCAAGACTACACACTTGGACTTACACAACCAAGACTACTCCCTTGGATTTTCCTTTGCTAAGTATCCATACTTGGAATTTCACCGCCAATACTACACATTTGGACTTACACAGCCAAGACTACACCCTTGGACTTTTTCATTGCCAAGTGTCCATACTTGGACTTTCATCGCCAAGATTACACACTTGGACTTACATGACCAAGACTACACCCTTAGACTTTTCCATTGCAAGTATTCATATTTGGACTTTCACTACCAAGACTATACACTTGGACTTACACGACCAAGACTACACTCTTGGACTTTTCCATTGTCAAGTATCCATACTTGAATTTTCTCTTGCCAAGTCTCCAAACTTCGACATCCCTTGCCAAGAATCAATTCTTGGACTTCTCCATTGCTAAGTATCCATTCTTGAACTTCCCTTGCCAAGTCTCCAAACTTGGACTTCTTCATGCTAAGTATTCATTCTTGGACTTTCACTTGAGTCTTACATGAGCTTGGTCAACCTTGAACTGAGGTTGATTACTCCAACAATCTTCTCCTAATAATCTCCCTCATATGGCCTTGGATGTCCCAAACCATCCATTAATCATATGATCATACATACTGTCAAGCGTATTGTCAAATGTTAAAACACTACTCGAGCCCCACTCGAGCTTGGTCAACATTGACCTGAGGCCGATTGCTTACCCTTACAAGTGTATCAACTTACCCTTACATTCGATCAATTTAGTTTATCTTAATTTTAGTTATGCATGTTAGTTGTATGATTTAATTCTTCTTAGAGTTTTTGTTCCTTTAATTACTGCACTTAACTTGTTTGTTGAAATTTATGCATTGTTTACTTGTTGAATGTTTTAATTACTTGCACTATTATGTTAGATTTTTAATTACTATGCAATCATAGGTTAGAATTCCAATTGAACCCCTCCCCCCATTTATATTAGAAAACTCAAAACAATAACGAAATGATTCTAAGGATATCATTCTATCGATTACATTCATTGGAAGACAACCCGAGTCATCTCTATGCTACATTAGTGTAGAGGGTGATGCGCACTGACTGAAGCCCTCAACTGCGAAGTCGAAGACCAAGTTGCACTCAACGCTCGCAAGTGTACGATTGTCATCAAGTAGTAAAATTATTGATCCCACAGGAACTAAGATTTGAGTATAAATTTATCTAGTGAACTTGGATTGTTCAGAGTGGAACTTGGTGGTTGCAAGTTATCAGACACAGTCTGGACTCTAGTATCGGTGTCACTCAGAGAAAGGAAAAAGGGTGTGTTCAAGGCTAAGGAAAAGATCCCAGGATTTCGATTTCACCTATGGAATGTCAGACATGTTGTAAATCTATGCTTCTACGTCCTCTAATCTTGGTCTTGCGGGAGGACCATCAAGTTTAATCCTGGTGAACTTTCGATTATACATGGGAATTACCTAATCTTCTAGCACATCTCTTTGTATCCACATAGCTCAGTAAGTTATTGTCACTGGGATTCCTTAGGTCACACATCTACTGAGTTGATTTCTCCTACTTTGTGGACTCTAGATAGACTAGGTTCATGGAGTTCTAAGATGTCTTATGTTATCCCCATGAATAGGTGGATCATATTTCATGCCTACTCTTTCACGTCCTAATGTCTACAATTATGGGAGGGAGGACGACTATTCGATTCCTCCTAGATTCTCCTAGGTTTCGATATAGATGCTCTCAACATCTATATCGACTAAGCATGGTAGAAATAGAAGCAAATCGCAATTATCACAGAACTAAGAGACATAAACTACAAATATAAATAGAATAAATCATATTATAAATGCATAAACATGTCCAACAATCACATGGCTACTCCCTAGTCCTAGAATCAATAGTTCTACTCCATAGAAATCGAAGAGCAAATGCAAGACATTGTTTGATGAGATTTTACAACCAAAGAAATATTAAAAACAGAAGAAATTAATACACCCTACTTTGGTTGGATACTTCATCTTGGCCACCTTCCTTCCTCCCTGATTACGAGCTTTCAGTGCTTTTTAGGACACCCGCTATCGTCCAACCGTCGTCTCCTCCTCCTCTAGTTTTAAGCGTGCCTTCCTATATATAAGAGAGATATCGAGTTCCATATTTGCCTACAATCCATATTTTCCAAGTTTTACAGCAATGTGACATGACCTTGTGAATTTCACACGGTCAGGTCGTGTGTTGCATGTAGATTGCCCCTGGGATCGGTTCCAAAAAAAGGCATGACTGTGTGAATTTCACATGGCCGACCTTGTGTCCCTTTGGAACGTCATATGAACACCGTCTTTCATCCTGAAGCGTGCCCATGTCTTGGGAACACGGTCAGAGCACACTCCCCTCTCTTCAAGCTTCGTTTAGGTCGTGTCTATGATCCAAAAACTCCATCCTGCACATGAAAAACAACAAAAGTAGATCTTTGAACTAGAAAGTAACAAATAAATGCCAAATAAGGTAAATATGCATGAAATAACTACAAAATGCAGTAAGATGCATCTCAAATTTACCACTAAAACTCTATATAATTTGCATACATCAAAATCTCCCAGACTTAGATTTTTGCTTGTCCTCAAGCAAACTTCAGTGTACCATTAATTTCAGATAAATGGACATGTTTCAATGCCTAACATCTTACTAAAATTTATCAAGTGGTATTTTCAATCACAGCAAATAGATATGCCCACTAAGTTCACTATATTAGCTTTCCATGCAAGTGTAAAAAGTTTTCCTAAGGGTTTCACTTTCCAAACTAAGTTAAGTCATCATCCCAAAGAGTTCCTAAGGTTTCCAGCTTTTAGGCACTTACCTGCCCTAAGCAAGGTTCGTTCCCTTGAATTAGCACAAAGTTTCAAAGGTGTGCTCAGTATCGAGAGAAATTGGTGAGTGTATCCCCAGTAATCTAACTCGATCTCAAAGGGGCACCAAACCATTTCCATCCACGACGACTGTTTTTAAACTCTTTTTTTAATAAAAGAAATATTTTCTCTCATCCTTGCTAGCATTTTTTTTTTCCAAATGGGTTTACACAATTTGAGCATCTCCAGTAACTAATGCTAATCTAGAGTCACCTATGTATTGTGCAATCGACACAGGTCACAATTGACCAGACTCGAGTTTGACTCGAGTAGTATTTTAATGTTTGACAAAACGATTGACAATGTGATTGTCATGAGAAGTCCATGAATGGTCTTAGCATTTGAGAAGTCCAAGTTATGTGTACTTGGCAAGGAAAGTCCAAGTCATGTGTACTTGGCAAGGAAAGTCCAAGTCATGTATATTTAGCAATGGAAAGTCCAAGTCATGGGTACTTGGCAATGAAAAGTCTAAGTCATGGGTACTTCGCAATTGAAAAGTCCAAGCATGTGTCTTGGCAATGGTAAAGTCCAATGTAGAGGATTCGGTGGCCGCTAGAGGGGGGTGAATAGCGCTTTTCGATGCTCGATGGATTATGATCGTGTTTGTCTCTACAAGTCATGTTAGCGCAGCGGAATATATAGCAATAACAAAACAAGACAAACACAATTCACAACACGAAATATAACATGGTTCGGAACCGAATGGTTCCTACTCCACGGATCGGGCTCTAAAAGCCCTAGCAATGCAAACACGCACTACTAATCACAATAACTCCTTCTCGACACAAGTCGGAGGTGGAGAAACCTCGTACAAATAATCTTACAACAGTAAGAAATAAATACAAGCAATTACAATAAGGAAATGCACTACAAGTAAAGGAAAAACACTTTACAATTGCCTTTGGATTGCTTGCTTTTGGTTGCTTGAAGAATAGCCTTGGAGACCCTAATTTGCAGCAACAAATCGCCCTAAAGTAGCTCAAGAACCGATTGTGATTTCCTCCTCCACGAGCTCCATTTAAAGCTGCTGCCTGGGCTGGAAATCGCCTATCAGTCGACTTCTCGGGACCATCAGTTGACTGATGACACTGTTACTGTGAGACAACGGTGTATCCACGCTGGAAAAATTCAACGGATAGGACATCAGTCGACTGATCATGTCCATCAGTCGACTGATCAAGCCTTCACTCGACTGCTAGCCCCAGCAGTCGAGTCCGACTCCATTCTATGCCCGAATTCTCGAGCACCAGTCGACTGATCACCTGATCAGTCGACTAATCAAGCAAGTAGTCGACTGCTGGGCCAATTTTCATAGTCAAACCCTAATTGACTAACACCGGTCAACTGTCCATTGGTCCCAGTCGACTGATACACCTCAAACATGAGGTTTTAACTCAAGTATGGTTCCCCCATACTTGCTAGACCACCCTTAGCCTAGACCTAAACCTTCTAGCCACCTTCGTCAGCCTCATGCCTATCGGATCCCTTTAAGTCATCCATGATTTGTTCATCCATGCGCTAGCCTTCAGGTGCTTCTATCAGCTATGCATGCTAACGGTGTCTACACTGCCAAGGCACATTGGACTTACGCTGTCAAGACTCCGCTTGGACTTTACGCCGCCAACCATTGGACTTATGCTGCCAAGACTTCACCCTTGGACTTTGCGTCGCCAATATCAAACCCCTTGGACTTTCCAAATGCCAAGTACTCATGACTTGGACTTTCAACGCCAAGATTACACCCTTGGGCTTACGTGGCCAAGACTATACCCTTGGACTTTCCAAATGCCAACCCATGTTGGACTTTTCCTTGCCAAGACCCATGCTTGGACTTTACATGCCAAGTACTCAAGACTTGAACTTTCCATGTCATGGTCAACCCCAGTCAACCATCAAAATCCCTCTCGAGTCAAACTCGAGTCCGATCAATCATGACCCAGGTCGATTTCTCCAACAATCTCCCCAAAATATTATCAGACATTAATGTCAAATATTAAAACATCTCTCGAGTCAAACTCGAGTTCAGTCAATCGTGACCTGGGCCGATTGCACCAACAATCTCCCCCTTTTTGATGTTTGACAAAAATACATACCTTTGAGTTAGAACACTAACTCAAATCTTCTTACTAATTATCCCAAATTGGTAATTTCACTTTCTCTCCCTTTTTGACATACATCAAAAAGGTTCTCTCTCCAAGGAGGTTAATGTCTCATGTCCCAATAAGATCTTACAATCTCCCCCTTGGTCCAACAATACCTAGGATGCCTACAATCTTCCTAGTGATAAGTCTCATATCACTCAAGAGAGACAATCCTACTCACTCTCCCAATTTCCAAATTGGGTATCTCAAAGTCCCATTTTTCCCCTCATGAGGAAAAATATCATCCATCATCCCATGATGGATACCTCCCCCTAAAGAATTGCTCCCCCTTGACCATTGCACTAACAATGTCCTTGGGAAGTCCCTAAGCCAATAGGAATTCCAAACCATCAAAAATAAGGTCTAAAGTTCAACATTGAACCTTCTCATACATTAAATTTGATACATCACCCTAACAACTCTCCTAATCCATATCAAATGAATTTTCACCCTTTATAATGATTACCAAAGCATATCCTAGGGTTAAGAGTGATTAGGGAACTTTACCGTAGCTGAAAATGGGCTAAACAACCTTGTTTTTCCCTAAATCAGCTTGGCAATAGAGTCTCTCAGAAATCAGTCGACTGCCACCAAGGGCAGTCGACTGATAACTGAAAAATCAGAATTTCAGTTATCAGAAATGAAATTTAGAAATTTATAAATAATTATACGTAATTCGAAAGATCATGAAACTTCATACGTATAATACTTATGACCAATACAAATGGGTTAAAAATGTTTGAAAAATATTTTACCCATAAAATATCGAAATTGATATAAAGTTTAAAAGTGAAGAAAAACTTCAATGTTTTAGCTCACTTTGTATGAACTTCATCAATGGTGATTGTTATCAAAAGATATACTTCACCAAAGTTTTCTAAGTGATTTTAAAATATTTTTGAAAACCTATATTGGATCATATTCTTTGGGCTTAATGTATATGACTTGAACATAAGCTTTCCCAATGATCCACATTTAGTAAAAGATGAGTTTTAGTTCATCTAGATGCAAAAACTATGCACCTTGAACTTAACTCATATCCTATCATCTCACATATATCTAGGGTGTATAAAACACACAAAAGTCAATGTGATGTGAGATGTGGGTTTTGTTCATCCTAATCTAGGATTTCATGCATTTTTCTAATGCAACCCTACTTGATTCCCTTATAAATGGGACTTCAAGTCATGTTATTGTTTTTAAATCAATTTAAATCAAATTTAAATGCATGAATGATCATGGCATAAATGATAGAAAATTTAAGCATGACCAATGATCATGATGTCATGACATATGATATAATCTAAAAACACATGACATTAAACCTAAATCCTAAACATGATCATGACATATTAAATGATTAAAAATAAATATGATGTCATGTCATATTATATGGCAAACAAAGCATTTATAATAATACCTAAAACTTAGTATTAATTGTTATTTAATATAATTAAGTATATTTTACCATATTATCACTTTTCTCTCAAATGTGCCAAAAACCCAAAATGACACACTATGACCTCTAAACCTAAAATGTGTCAATTTGATTTATTTTTCATAATTCCAAAAATGTATTGGCACATCCTAAAATCTTTTAGGATCATAATACCAAATCTATTTCCAAGGTATCCATAACCTTGAAAATTACCTAAAGTGTCACCTTTACCATGGTTAGGTTAACTACCCTTCCATTTAAAGTTGGCACACCCTAAACCCATCTAGCGTGAATCAATTACGCTCTTAGGAACTCAAAACCTATTTGAGCTCCTAGGGTTTACTAGGTATTCCTTAGGGATAACCTCCCTAGATACCCTCCTAATGACCCGTCTAGGCTTGTTAGCCTTGGTCATTTGGATCTTGACTAGGTTAACCTTAGGGATTGCCTCCCTAGTAACCTTCTTAGTGGTCTTCCTAGGTTTCATGGAAATCTTGGCCACTAAGCACCTACCATGATCAACCTTAGGGATGACTTCCCTATTGACCTTGGTTTTCCTAGACCTAATTTGAGTTCCATAATCAAATGGAACATTATGGTAGGTCTTTTTGGGCTTAGACTTGCCCTTGGTTGACTCTTGATTTCTAGGTCTTTGACTTTTATACCTAGATTTTTGACTTTGACCATTTGACCCTTTTATTTGGTTTTGCATAATCTTAAGGGTCTTCTCAAGTTTCTCAAGTCTTGACCTCAAGGCTTGATTTTCAACCTCTAATTGCCCAATTTTTGAATTTTGATTTAATCCTTGGGCATGGTTCTTCCTAGGCATATGCCTAGTCCATTTGGGGTTAAAACCTAGGTGCTCTTGTACCTTTCTAATTGTCTCCCTAGGTAGAATTGATCTAGAATTATTTGACCTAGATTTGTCTTTAGATAAATTTGCTTTAGGGACATTAGTCCCAAATTTCTCCTTATTTGAAATGTGGACATTTTTAGCTCCTAAACAATATTCCCTATTTCTAGCATTCTCTTTATGATAAATTTCAAGAGAATTAAAATTCCTAGCATGTTTTTTGACATTTAAATTAGAACTAGAAGGTGCATTAAAATATACCTTAGAATTTTCCTTAGAGGCTCTCCCTACACATGTAGCTCCTTCTTTGACTTTCTTGCTCCCCCTAGGGCATTGATTCCTAAAATGCCTCGGTTGTTGGCACTTGAAGCAAATGATGTTCTCTTTGCTTCTTCTAGTGGGGGCACCGGCATCCTTGCCTTTTTCGTGACTTTTAGACGCCGGAGGAGCTTTCTTGACCTTCTTTGGACACTTGCTCTTATAGTGCCCAAACTCCCTATACTCAAAACATATTATATGAATTTTATTTTGAAACGGTGTGTTTGAGTTACCTGGGGTATTTGTGGTGGTCGAAGTGGATTCTTCATCTCTCCCGGAGGTAGATGACTTCTCTTGAGGTTGCTCCGGTGTGGGAATTCTCTCCTCCCCCTCAATCCTAGGGGTGGAGGCTTCTTCCACCTTTTCCAATTCCTCTTCCACCGATCCGGAAGTTAACACCTCTTTAACTTCCGAATCCTCACTTGCTTGTGAGGATGATGGACTCGCTTCATCAGCCTCTTCCTCTTCTTGAGCCGATGAACACTCCTCTTCTTGGACCGGTAATGAATCTTCATGGAGCTTTGCCACTTGGCTCCATAGATCCTTGGCATCTATATAATTACCAAACATACACAGGATATTGTTAGGTATTAAATTAATCAAAAATTTCATTACCTTATCATTTTCTCGAAGGCTTAGACTTGCTCTTCGGTCTATCTCTTCTTCTTGAGGAATCCTCCCTTTGGTCCTTTTGGATATTCAAATCCTTCCATCAAAATAGATCATTCCTCAAAGTCTCTCATCATGATGAAATCTTCAATTCTTCTCTTCCAAGAATTGAAGTCTTCTCGTCCATATAGTGCGTAAGGGATTGGCGTGTTGATATCCCATCCCAACATCTCTTGAATCTCCATCTTCTTTCTCAAGCAGTTTGCTCCTGGAGGTTAGTCCGTAGAAGAGCTCCGGGCTATGATACCAATTGTAGAGGATTCAGTGGTCGCTAGAGGGGGTGAATAGCGCTTTTCGATGCTCGATGGATTACGATCATGTTCGTCTCTACAAGTCATGTTAGCGCAGCGGAATATATAGCAATAACAAAACAAGACAAACACAATTCACAACATGAAATATAACGTGGTTCGGAACCGAATGGTTCCTACTCCACAGATCGGGCTCTAAAAGCCCTAGCAATGTAAACACGCACTACTAATCACAATAACTCCTTCTCGACACAAGTCGGAGGTGGAGAAACCTCATATAAATGATCTTACAACAGTAAGAAATAAATACAAGCAATTACAATAAGGAAATGCACTACAAGTAAAGGAAAAACACTTTACAATTGTCTTTGGATTGCTTGCTTTTGGTTGCTTGAAGAATAGCCTTGGAGACCCTGATTTGCAGCAACAAATCGCCCTAAAGTAGCTCAAGAACCGGTTGTGATTTCCTCCTCCACGAGCTCCATTTAAAGCTGCTGCTTGGGCTGGAAATCGCCTTTCAGTCGACTGCTCAGGACCATCAGTCGACTGATGACACTGTTGTTGTGAGACAATGGTGTGATCCACATTGGAAAAATCTAACGGATAGGACATCAGTCGACTAATCAAGCCTTCACTCGACTGCTAGCCCTAGCAGTCGAGTCTGACTCTATTCTATGCCCTAATTCTCGAGCACCAGTCGACTGATCACCTGATCAGTCGACTGATCGAGCAAGCAGTCGACTGCTGAGCCAATTTTCACAGTCAAACCCTAGTTGACTCACACCAGTCGACTGCTCATTGGTCTCAGTCGACTAATACACCTCAAACATGAGGTTTTAACTCAAGTATGATTCCCTCATACTTGCTAGACCACCCTTAGCCTAGACCTAAACCTTCTAGCCACCTCCGTCAGCCTCACGCCTATCGGATCCCTCTAAGTCATCCATGACTTGTTCATCCATGCGCTAGCCTTCAGGTGCTTGCATCGGATATGTCATTCTAACGGTGTCTACACCGCCAAGGCACATTGGACTTACGCTGCCAAGACTCTGCTTGGACTTTACACCACCAACCATTGGACTTATGCTGCCAAGACTTCACCCTTGGACTTTACGCCGCCAATATCAAACCTCTTGGACTTTTCAAATGCCAAGTACTCATGACTTGGACTTTCAACGCCAAGACTACACCCTTGGGCTTACGTGGTCAAGACTACACTCTTGGACTTTCCAAATGCCAACCCATGTTGGACTTTTCCTTGCCAAGACCCATGCTTGGACTTTACATGCCAAGTACTCAAGACTTGGACTTTCCATGACATGGTCAGCCCCAGTCAACCATCAAAATCCCTCTCGAGTCAAACTCGAGTCCGGTCAATCATGACCCGGGTCGATTGCTTCAACAATCTCCCCAAAACATTATCAGACATCAATGTCAAACATCAATGTCAAATGTCAAACATCAAAACATCTCTCGAGTCAAACTCGAGTCCGGTCAATCGTGACCTGGGTCGATTGCACCAACATCCAAGTCATGGGTACTTGGCAAGGAAAGTCCAAAGATATAGTCTTGGCGGCATAAGTCCAAGTGTGTAGTCTTAGTGGCGTAAAGTCCAAGTGAACTTTGGCGGTGAAAGTCCAAGTATGAATACTTGGCATTTAGGAAGTCCTAGGGTGTGATATTGGCGACGTAAAGTCCAAGTTGTAGTCTTGGTGGCATAAGTCCAATGTTTGGCGGTGTAAAGTCCAAGTGTTTGTCTTGGCAACATAAGTCCAAATGTATTTTGGCAAAGTAGACCCGATTAGCATAAGAATAGCCGATGGAAGCACCTGAAGGCTAGCCTATGGATGAACAAATCATGGATGACTTGGAGGGATCCTATAGGCGTGAGACTGATGGAGATGGCTAGAAGGCTTAGGTCTAGGCTAAGGGTGGTCTATCAAGTATGAGGGGATCATACTCGAGTTAAATGTCATGTTTAAGGTTTATCAGTCAACTGGGGTTATGGATCAGTCGGCTAGTCGAGTGTTTGACACTTGATAGCCTAGTCAACTCAGAGCAGTCGACTGGGGTTATACCCCAATCGACTTGTCGGGGAGTCGACTGAGGCTCGACTGTTGATCTGTGGCTTTGGCAGTCGACTTCTAGGGTTTAGCAGTCGACTAGTCCACATTAGTCGACTGCTAGGGTTTAGCAGTTGATTGGAGAAGGTGGACACGTGCATAGAAGGTTCTATAGTCGGCTGGCCAGCCGACTATTGGGCATCAGTCGACTACTGCGGTATCCATTGGAGTTTTTCCAACGTGGATTGAACCGTTTTGAGACAATGACACTGTGAGCAGTCGACTAGTGCTTTTTGGCAGTCAACTGCTAGGTGCGAAATCAGCCCGAGTAGAGGTTAAAAGGAAGCTACAATGTAGAATTTCGACATGGGTTTTCTTGGGCAATTTTGAAGCGAAGTTTTGGTGCATTTCAGGGTCTTTAAAGGCATCTCCAAGCAACCAACAAGCAAGCAAAACATTCAAGTTCTTGTATTTCAATTGTAGTTCATTTGTAGTTGCTTGTATTTATTCTTATTGTTATAAGATTCTTATATGAGATTTCTCCACCTCTGATGTGTTGTCGAGAAGGAGAAGATTTAGTGGTAGTGTGCATCACTAGAGCTCACTTGAACTCGACCCGTGAAGTAGTAACCCTAGGTTCCGAACCACGTTATATATTCATGTTATGCTTGTGTTTGTTTTCATTTGTTATTTGTATTTGTATTCCATTGCGCTAACAACAATTGTAGACAAGCAATCGAACGAACACGTACAAATTTCAAGTGACGAAGCAAAATCGCTATTCACCCCCCCCCCCCTCTAGCGATGCCATCGTTCCTAATACTATGGATTCCAAAGTACTAACCTATCAAGATGAATCATAACTACTTATGTACTAAGTTCACCCTTCGGAGTTTTCAATAAGTGTATGTAAAAGTAAAAGTAATAGGTGAAAAATAGAGAGCATCCATTATAGCATCACAAATTGAATACCACAAGATAAAAGAAAGTAAATTGCTTATGTCACAGAAACACATTACTATGATACTTCTCAAAAATTTACTGAAGTAAACTATCGAATCAAACAAAATAAGTACAGGAAGAAACCTAAAAACTTCTATATGCAATGAAAACTAAAACAAATGTAAACAAAGGTAACCACTGAAATTAAGAGACAAATATCTAAACCTATCAAAATAAGAAAAAGCGCAATATCAAAAAATGTCACCAACCCCCCCCCCGACTTAGAGTCAATCATACATCTAGCGTGGTGGTCTAGGTGGAAAATCGAGCAATCTCGGCATCTCTGGCTCGTGAGAGAGTTGCAAGCTCAACTGCTAGTGCCACATATATATGTGGTTGACCTGTGAGCTGGTAGATACAATGACAGCTCTGTGGTCCTCCTCCCGGGCCCACTGTGAATGTGCATCCCTCATAATTTGTCGCATCTCTTGGTAGTACTCGACGTCCTCCTGAAATTAATGCTTTGCATGGCCATAGAACTCCTTAGTTCTCTGGTAATGTTGCTGGGTGTGTCCATAAAACTCCTCCTCCTGCTAGAAATGACCCCGCATGTCCTGAAACTCTGTCTGTGTGAATATCTACTGCTCCTCCCACCGCTGCACTGCTTAGTGTAGATGTCATCGAGGTACGATCGGAACTCCAAGAAATCAAAAGTAGAATGATCTGCATCATGCTCAAAAGAAGCAAAAGAATGTAGAGCAGTCTCGGGTTGTGGGCTAGGAAGGCTCCTATGCATAGGTGGATCTAATGGTGCATGACGTGAAGGTTGTTGGACGTTGTGGGATCATGCACAGTGGAAGCAAAGAGAATAAAACAAATTTATTTCATCCCAAACATCCCCTGGCGACTAGGAATTCTTACTTTGACATAAATACATGCAATAACGAAAGAAGAAGAAGAGTTATATCTTTGGGATTCTTTTAAATCCATAAAAACCAATAGTAAAGCTCACAAGTCTTGCCTCTATTGGTATCCACGCCGAGATCACCTGAGATAAATCCTCGAGCAATAAGTCTTCATCTCTGATTGGTGTTAGCCAACCGACGGAGACGAGAAAGGGAGAGAGAGGAAGAAGACGACTACGAAGAACAAAAATCTTAGATTACCTCCAAAGAATATAAAAAGATCTATTTATAGATCACTTGATTAGGGAATCTCAGGAGGCTTAAACAAAACCTATCTTACCATAAATATTCCATAATTTCGGTAAGAATAACCCAGGAAATTTCCTTTCAAGAACTCATCAAAATTCGACAACATGCGACACGACCGTGTGTCCTACACACGGTCGGCCGTACCTGGACACATAGTTGGCCATGTGTCATGCTGAGCACAACCCTGATTTTGGTCTTTTTTGGCCAAAGCTAGGCAAGACCGTGTGAGGCTTTATATGGTTCATTTAACTTTGTTTAAGTGTGATATGTTCGTGCCAAGCCTCGGCATGGCCATAGGAGGTTCTATAGCCTCCGTTTTGCATCGTCTTGGTCTGGTCCAACCATATATGATCTCTCTCATTGAGAATCTCATTCTTATACTTGTTTTACATCTTTAGATCACTCATATTGCATGTGACCCAATAGGTTCCCGACTATATTGGCAATTCATAATTAACCCATTAATTATGAATATATCATGAATGACACCTAGTAGTGCATCATGATCCCCAATTGACCGAAAATTCCAAATCAACTCTAGAACATTTCTGAACTCTTAATCAACTACAAGAAGTTTGTGCCTTATTCCTTTCATTCATCCTATACCCACTTGGTTCAAGACATGGTCTATGTGATCGTCCCCACTAGGTTAACTGCGTCACACCTAGCCCAAGTTTATTTTCTTGTCCTGTGGATTTAAGTTGCTCCTACATGTTCTCAAGAAGAAGTTAGTTTATGCAGGGGCATTCTATTGGAGATAACATTTGTTTGACTCAGAAATTGCTTTGGAAGTATGCGCGGAAAAGGGGTTCTCCTAGGTGTATGCTCAAGGTTGACTTGAGGAAGGCTTTTGAAATGATTGATTGGGATTTTCTCATGATGGCACTCGTTGGTTTTGGTCTTCCCCAACGCTATTGTGGATGGGTTAGAGAGTGTGTTACGACGGTTTTATATTCTATAACTCTGAACGGGGGCATTTATGGTTTCTTCAGTGGTCGCCGGGGGTTGAGGCAAGGGATCCACTTTCGTCGTTGCCTTTTGGGATGGTCATTGAGGTTTTGTCACGAAGGTTGAGGGACACTTCCTTGCTGCCATCTTTTCATTACCATCCTATGTGTAAGGAAGCTGGCATCACTCACCTTGCTTATGCAGATGATCTGATGATGTTTGCACGGGTGGATGTTAGCTCGATCATGGTGCTTGGGGGCTGCTTGGAGCGGTTTGGGGCTGAGGCGGGTTTGAGGGCTAATCCATTGAAGTCTCATATGTATATGGTGGGTGTGGATGCTGTGATGAAGGCCCAGCTTCTAGGCATTATTGGATTTCAAGAGGGTACATTCCCATTTAGATATCTAGGGATTCCACTTGCGGCGGAGAAGTTGCGCATTGATAACTATGGACCATTGCTCGAGGCTATCACGCGGAAGGTCAATGCTTGGACAAAGCATACATTATCCTATGCAGGCAGATTAGAGTTGGTGGGTTCTGTTCTTCAGGAGTTAGTGTGTTATTGGTTTTCTATGCTCCCGTTTCCTTGTGGTGTGATTAGGAAAATTCATGGTATCTGTCGGGCATTTGTATGGGCTTCTAAGCATCCTCCGGCGGCATGGAGTGTTGGTGCAGTGGGCACCTAAGTCAAACCTGAGTTTTGATTATAGCAAACGATACAAAGTTAAGCTCATATCATTATCTCACGAGCAGTGTTCTAAAAATCGGCGATTTTGTCCGATTAGGTGGCGCCTAGGCGGTGGACGCTCGTCCACCGCCCCGACATTCATAGAGGCGACACCGCTAGGCGTCGCTGCATTCATCGACGGCATCGTCGCTTTAATCGGCGCCCAGAGCGATTAATCGACATTAATCAGGGCGATCGAAGTTCGATTAATCGCGACAGCACAACAAAGAATCGATATGCCCCGACACGAGCGACACGCCCGTGCCAATGAGAACGCGGCGTGTCGCGCGGGAGTGTGCGACACGCCTGCGTGCAAATGAGGGCACGTGTCGTATGTGAGAAATGTGTGACACGCCCATGCCAAGGCGTGTCGCACATTTGATATGGGCGTGTCACACATTTCCAATTCTTATTATTATTATTGCAATGGATTTTTAATATTGTTTGCAATTATGTTTTTAATTCTTATATTTTACAATCTTAAACGTTTTTAATATTCTTGTTACTTGTTGAGTTGTTGTTAGTTGTTATTTGTTACATGCATGTGGAGGCTATAAAGTGAGTTTTGACTTTTGAGTGCCCCTAATATATTAATTTTTTTATATATTATTATATTTAAAATATTAAAAAAATCGACCGCCTAGAAACCGCCTAGGCGGCCGCCTAGTCGCCTAGGCGCTAGGCGGCGAGTGACCGCCCGCCTACCGTCTAGCACTTTTTAGAACACTGCTCACGAGCATAATCGAGTGTACAGAAAAGTGATAAAACTGGAGCTGAAGGCTGGCGACACCCGGAAGAAGCCACGGTGGTCAGGTGACACTCGAGTGACTTCGGAGGGAGCTGAAGGAATCGAGTGGAAGGCCGGAAGCAAGAGCTACAAAGTAAGTATCGAGGTAAGCTCATGTGTGTGAGAGTAAGTGAGGTCGTATCCTCCTTACGGGGATGGTCTTAAGCGTAGATTCGACCAAAGACATCCCATGGATGGTCTAGGTCAAAATCGGACAGTCAGCGGGCGTCGAAATTATGTTTTTATTAAGCTAACTTGTGATTTCAGCAAACATCAGTCGACTGCCCACAAGAGCCACTCGACTGCCTTAAATCAGTCGACTGCCCACAAGAGCCACTCGACTGCCTTAAATCAGTCGACTGCTGAGTGTTGCGACTCAACTGGCGCTGCCATCAGTCGACTGATGATGGCCATCAGTCGACTGATGGTCAAGGATCAGCTTCGAGGAGTCAAATCTTATCACCTCATTCCAAGGAGCTTGGTGCCCAATTTTGATTGGTTGAAGACCCACTCGATGAGGGGCTCAAAAGCTATAAAAGGAGGGCTTCTCTAAGGGTTTTTCATCAATTCAAAAAGCCTCCAAGTGCTTCCGATACGCTACGACTCTCCGACATCCCTACGACGAAGCGTTGTAGACATGACGACTAGAGCTCAATCTTCTTCATCTATGAGGCGTCGATAAAAGTGTTTTTATAGTTTCAATCTGTACTTTAGTTCATTATCGTGTTTTTATCGTAACGAGAAGAGGGGGAGTGTCCCTCTATCTCGATCCTTTTCGTGGTTTTTGTATTCGATTAACTCCTACCTTCAACGAGGAGGAGTTCGTTAGTGATTTGCCCTCCGTGCGTGGTCAAGGACCACTAGGGCCTTGGATTAGTAGTCGTAGGCTACGAACCAAGTAAAAAACCCTCTTGTCTTCTTTATTTTTATATTGTTTTATTCTTTCTGCTGCATAACTCAAGTATCGAAATGAACGAAAGTTTTTATCGCTATTCACCCCCCCCTCTAGCGATCCGTTCGATCCAACATGGAGTATTATATGTCTCTCAAGGAACCATAGTGGATATGGGCTTTGGGATCTACGGGCATGGAATGAGGCTTTGCTAAGCAAGATGCTGTAGGACATAAAGTCAAAGAGGGAATCGCTATGGATCAAATGGGTGAACCAACATTATATAAAGGGGGGTGATTTCTGAAGTTGGGAGGCTAAGGCGTCAGATTCGCCTCTTATCAAGCGGCTTGTGGAGGTGAAAAGTAAGATCCAAGGAGGGGGCAGTGGGATTGGTGAAGCAAACATGAGGATGCTTGATTGGTTTGCAGTGGCAAGAAAAGGGATGGCGAATGCATATGAGTTCTTCCAGCCGAAGGCGTCAGTGGTACCTTGGGCGTTAGTTGTTTGGAGGCCTGAGATTATGACAAAGCATCGGTTCATGCTTTTGGTTGCTTGCTCATGGGAGGCTGCAGACAGTGAAACATATGGATCATGTATAGGATAAGGAGTGCATGCTATGTCGAAGCAGCCCTGAGTCGAACCTGCATTTGTTCCTTGAGTGTCCGGTTGTAGGGATGTTGTGGAGTAGAGTGCAGCAATGGTTGGAGATTGAACATGATGGCAGCAAGGTGATGGATCTATTGGCATTCATGGGGTAGTGCTACAAGGGATCGGGTCAAAAGGAGAGATCCAGGTACTTGGGGATTTCTTCCATGATATATATCCTATGGGAGGCTCGCAATCGATGCCGATTTGAGGGGCTATTGCCGGATGTGGATAGGATGGTGCGTAAGGTGCAAATACATGTTCATCGCTTCATGGAAGGATAGGGCGAATAGATATGGATGTGGAGGGTCTAGTGTTGTGATTTCTCCTTGTGTTCCTCCTTGTATGTTTTGGTTGTTTGTTATCTTGGGTGTGTGATGTTAATGTGTGTTGTGTTTGGAACGTTGTGGTCTATGCAGACCACAATTAGGGATGCATGATGAGTTGGTGTGTATGTTGGGTGTATTGTCCATTGGGCATTTGCCCATTATATATATATATATATATATATATATATATATATATACCATTTTTTTTTAAAAAAAAAGAAGACTATCTTCTTAACATTCTTGCTCTGGCCAAAGATTTCTAAGTAACAATCCTGACAAGAGGTCCAGGATATACATCTCCTTTATATAAGGAGTGGTAAATCCTCTGTGGGTTATTCAAATACCTTTTATCACTTTGACTTATATCAATCCAGAGTTACACCTCCTATGGAGATGGTTGCGAAGAAGTCAAAGTATAAGACATCATAATCAAGATGACTTGAATACCTAAAGTCTAAAGAATCTCGCACTCAAGCTACAATGATACTTCATCGACATTAATAACCATATGAAGTCTCATAGTAGGTCACTCCAATGAACTAGTTACCTTAACTAGCATCCACATGTTCACTCTCAACATCCCTATGCTTCCATTCAGTGAGTACCGAATGTTTGGATAAATCAATGAGCATAACATGTTCTAGTCTCACATAATTGATGATGTCCAATTTCATCAATTCATCGACTATGGATAGTTTCAATACTTATACATTTACACATGATGAGATACTCACTAATTGTGATCTAATCACAATTTCTCTCATACTATGTATCGTATTGTGGACTTCAGTAGATGAGTTTATGATCCAATCAAATACATAGATAATAAATACTCAAATAGTGAATTTTATTAATAACTTCTAAGTCGATTGCCTTAGGACACTTCTCAATTATATCATACTCCCACTTGGTCTATAGCCAATCGCCTTGGTATCTAATACCATAGGCATCTGTCTCTCAAACTCTTCTTCGGGAAGAGATTTTGTCAAGGGATCTGGTAGATTCCTATCGGTGGAAACTCTCTCTATTTGTACGTCTCTTTTATTTATGATCTCTCTGATCAGATGGTAATGGAGAAATATGTGTTTGGATCGTTGATGAGACTATGGTTTCTTCACCTATGCAATGACATCATTGTTATCGCAGTAAATCGATAATGCTTCAACAATGCTCGGAGCAACTCCAAGTTCAGTAATGAACTTCTTGATCCATACTGCCTCCTTTGTTGCTTCAGAAGCTGCAATGTACTCTGCTTTCATGGTAGAATCAACAACGGTGTCTTGTTTAAAACTTTTCCAACTTATTGCACCTCCATTCATGATGAATATGTATCCATACTGAGATTTGGAATCATCCTTATTTGTCTGGAAGCTAGCATCAATATACCCACTTACTACCACATCTCCTCCTCCATATACCAAGAACAAATCCTTAGTCCTTCTCAACTACTTAAGGATTGTCTTGACAACCACCCAATGTTTTATACCAGGATCCGACTGGTATCTATTTGTAACACTCAAACCGTATGATACATCGGGTCTCGTACATAACATAGCATACATGATCGATCCTGTAGTTGACGCATATGGGATCTGAGTCATGCGAATTCTCTCATCTTCTGTGTGTGGGCACATAGATTTAGAAAGGTGAATCACATGTCTCATGCGAATGAAACCTTTCTTGGATTCCTCCATGCTAAACCATTTTAGCACTTTATCTATGTATGTATACTGTGAAAGACCAAGCAATCATTTCAATCTATCTTTATAAATCTTAATCTCCAAAATATAGGTTGTTTCTCCCATGTCTTTCATGGAGAACATTTTGGACAACCAGACATTGACTGTTTGTAAAATAAGAATATAGTTTCCTATGATTAATATGTCATTGACATATAATACTAGGAATACGATCGCATTCCCACTAATCTTCTTATACACACAGGGCTCCTCAAGATTTTATGAGAAATCAAACTATTTGATTGCCTCATCAAAATGGATATTCTAACTCCTAGATGTTTGCTTCAATCCATAAATGGATTGTTGAGGTTTACATACTTTATTCTTGTTAACATATGTGAAACCCTTAGGTTGTATCATATATGTTGGGAGTATGGAGAATACAATCAAAGTCTCACATTGGTAAGACATAGAAAAGATCATGTGCTTATAAGATAAAAAGATATCTTCATTGGTATGAGGTCTTTTGGGTAAAGCCCAAAAATAAAACCATGAGGACTTAGGTCCAAAGTGGACAATATCATACCATTGTGGAGATATATGAATCTTATAGGCACTAACAATTGGTATCAGAGTCTTGATCCATGTCAAGTCATGCACCTCGAATAAAGGAAGTGGAGCTCCCATGTCCGGATCAAGAGAACTAGGCACCAGACAAGAAGTCCAGTTGGGTCGGGAGAACCGAACAATTGGTAGGAAGTCCAGTTTGACCAAAAGGGTCAGACAACTAACAGGAAGTCTAGTTGGATCAGGAGGACCAGACAGTTGGCAGAAAGTCCTGGTGGGTTGAGGATGGGACATCAAGCAGAGGAAGTCCTTCAAGGACGGATAGTCTTGAGGGGAGCTCAATGTGGTCCTTCGTTTGAGGGGGGATTGTTGGGAGTATGGGGAATACAATCAACGTCCCACATTGATGAGACATGGAAAAGATCATGTGCTTATAAGATAAAAAGATATCTTCATTGGTATGAGACCTTTTGGATAAAGCCCAAAGACAAAACCATGAGAGCTTAGGCCCAAAGTGGACATTATCATATCATTGTGGAGATATATGAATCTTATAGGCACTAACAATATATACATCCTCAGACATATTTTCATTAAGGAAAGCTATTTTCATATCCATCTGTCATATTTCATAATCAAAATGGGCCACTATAGCCAGGAGTATCCGAATAGATTTAAGCATATCTACTGGTGAAAAGGTTTTGTCATAGTCAACACCTTGTCTTTGACAATAACCTTGTGCCACTAATCTAGCTTTATAGGTAATAACATTACCGTTTATGTCGATTTTACCCTATAGGTGTTATGCCTTTGAGTGGATCCACAAAGTTCCAAACTTAGTTTTTATACATGGAATCCATTTCTAATTTCATGGTTGGTAGCCACCTATCCCTATCTGAACTATTCAGAATCTCTTTGTAACTCGTAGGTTCTCCATCCTCAATGAGCAACACGTCGTTAAATTCACTTATGAGAAATCCATATTTCTCAGGAATCTTACGTGTCCTGCTGATCTACGAGGAGGTGGTATATCTTCAGGTTCAGCTATTACCTCATCCGAATGAGTAATTAGCTATGATTCTTGACTAGGCATCTTTTCTGTGTCTACCGGAGTCTCTTGAACTACGCTTAGTTTAACTTCACTCCCACTGTTTTCCTGTAAGAGAAACTCCTTCTCTAGGAATATAGCATGGCTTGAAACAAACTCCTTTTGTTCTAAGGGATGATAGAATTAGTATCCCCTTGTTTCCTTAGGGTAATCAATAAATAGACACTTATCAAACTTAGCCTCCAGCTTGTCTGACACTGTCCTCTTCACATAAGTAGGACAACTTTATATCTTCAAGTAGGATAAATGAGATTTCCTACTTTTCCATACCTCATATAGAGTAGTAGAGACTGCCTTAGTCGGAACTCTGTTTAATAAGAAAACAATGGTCTCGAGCGCGTAACTTCAAAAGGACTTTGGAAGACTTGCATGCTACATCATTGACCTAACCATGTCCAACAAGGTTCAGTTTCTCCTTTCAGCCACACCATTATGTTGTGTAGTGTAAGGTGGAGTCCTTTGGGACAAGATGTCATTGTCTCTTAAATAATCCTGAAACTCTTGACTTAAGTATTGACCACCTCGATCCGATCAAAGTACTTTAATACTCTTCCCAAGTTATTTTTCTACTTCATTATGAAATCTTTAAACTTTTCAAAGACTTTAGATTTATATCTCAACAGATACAAATACCCATATCGTGAATGATCATCGATAAAGGTAACGAAGTAGCTATAACCTCCTATGATATGAGTTGACATTGGTCCACATACATTGGTATGTATAAGGCTCAATACCTTAAATTCCCGTTCACCTTATCCTTATAAAGGTAACTTAGTCATCTTTCCTTTTAAGCGTAAAACACATGTATCTAATGAATTCGATTCACAAGACTCCAAAATGCCAAGTTTATGCAATTTGGACATGCGATCTTTGCTTATATGGCCAAGACAACAATGCCATAATCGTGAGGTTAACTAATTATCTGACTTAGCGCGTTTGCTATTCAATTCAATATTGAATATCTCATTGGATGCTTGTAGATTCCATTATTCAATATTTCAGTAGCATAAAGAACGTCATTTAACATAATGTAATAACAATTATTACTAAACATCAAATGGTAACCTTTCTTATTCAAACATGAAATAGAAACAATATTTTTTATGAATGCAGGAATTTAAAAACAATCATCCAACTCTAAAACTAGTTTCGTAAAAAGTTGCAACATGTAAGTTCCTTTGGCCATAGCAACAACCTTTGCTCTATTGTCAACTCTTAGATTTGTTTCTCCCTTAACTAGTCTTCTTATGTTCCTTAGCCTCTGTATATCATTTCATATATGTGAGTCACACCCTGTGTCTAATACCCAAGTGTTTGAAAAAATAGTATGACATTCAATAAGGAATATACCTAAAGTAGATTGGGCATCAGATGTCTTCTTCTGCTTCAGTGACTCTAGATATTGCTTGCAGTTTTTCTCCCAATGTCCATCCTTGGCACAATGGTGGCAAGTGCCCTTGGAAGTTGATTCTTCCTTCTTCACCTTTTTCTTCTCTTTGGTTGCAGATTTTGACTTCCTCTTAGAACCTTTCTTAGAGGAATCAACCAACATCACCACCTTCTATTCTTTTTCAATAAATGATTCCACTATTTTGAGCATATTAATCAGCTCTGGTATCATGGAATCTATCTTATTCATCTGATAGTTCATCACAAATTGTGAATAGTTATTAGTCAAACTATGTAGAATTAAGTCGATACTTAATTCATGGTCCATGATAAACCCAAGTGATCCCAACTACTCAATATAAGCATTTTCTTTAGTGCATATTGCACTGCAGATGAACCCTCCTACATCTTTGAGCGAAAGAGGAGCTGGGTGATCTCAAACCTTTCAGATCTTGCCTGCTTATTGAACAACTCACAAATATGGAAGACAATTGTATTAACATCCATATGCTCATGTTGCTTTTGTAACTCAAGAGACATCGATGCTAGCATAATGCAACTCGCCATGTCATGGTCAGCAACATGTTTCTAGTAAGCCAACTTTTGGTCATCAGATGCATTGTCTCTAGAAGATTAGGAAAGAACCTCTTCAAGTTAACTTCTCAACCTTGAGAACAATTCTCAGGTTGTGAAGCCAGTCCAATAAGTTTGACCCAGTCAGTTTGTTGTTGTCTAGAATAGAGCGCAAGTTAATGGAGGTCGATATGTTGTTTTATTAAGAAAACCTAGGCATACAAAAAGAATGTATAAGAGAGATGAATTTATAATGTAAACAATTTACATTAACTAGTAACTCCCACTATTTTTGTCAAATTCAAGAGCCCTCACTTTGAATTCGAGAGATGGTAGGTTGTCTCTTAGTGGGTTGATATCCACTATGACTAAGAACAACTTTGGAGGTAGTCCAACAAGTCATTCAGAGTCATAATGTTAGCTATCAACAGTACTCATTATATATCAAATATATAACTATCACTTTATGCTATCAACTAATTTAATGTTCACATATACATTAGGTTGTTAACTCATTAACATATATGCATCTTATGTATATCACCTAATTGCACCTCTGTCCATAATGACCTTGGAGGAAGTCCAACAAATCAATGCTTTCAGTTAGGGCCGACCCATTAATCGTGAGATCAAATTTAAACGGTTCAAACACATCCAATTTTCAAGCTAGGCTTGGAGGGAGTCCAACTACCCAAACTTGAAAATTGAACTCTGGTCCTTGCCATCTAAAGTGATTATCGAATCTCATATGAATTGAACATGCTCGATGTCATGATAGGCTTAGAGGGAGTCCAACAACTCAAACACGAAAAAGAACTCTGGTTCAACCATATTAATGGAAGGTGTTAGCTCTAATATTTGCATGAGGGATTTCAGGTTATTCTAGGTCTCATCTATAACAAAAATTAAATCTAAATAGGAAAAATCAATGTCACATTAGGAAACAATTTTCTCAACACGAACGTGAGCCAAGCACTTGACGCACATGTTGTTATTAAGAACTAGATACGCAAAATGCGTAGCCTATTTTGTAACACATGGATAGTCTATGCTATGGTTCTAACGATGTGGCCAACACCTTCGGTGTTGCTAGGTGCATCCTTAGGATGTTTCTGTTTCGATTTCAAGCACATCTAAGCATATATAATCAACAAACATTATAAATACTATCGTGTAGAGTTTTATCTATCCTATATAAAAATCATCACATACGCATTTAAAACATCAAACATACTTTTACAATTTCTCCTACATATAATCTATGTCAAACAACAAGGTGGCTCTGATACCACTTGTTGGATATCGAGAGATCATGCATAGCGGAAGCAAAGAGAATAAAACAATTTTATTTCATCCTAGACATCCCCTGAGGGTCAGGAACTCTTGTTTTGACATAAATACATGCAATAATGAAAGAAGGAGAAGAGTTATACCTTCGGGATTTTTTTGAATCTGTAGAAATCAATAGCAAAGCTCACAAGCCTTGCCTCTATTAGTATCCACATCGAGATCACCTGAGACAACTCCTCGAGCAGCAAGTCTTTATCTCTGATTGGTGCTAGCCAATCGGCGGAGATGAGAAAGGGAGAGAGAGGTAAAAGACGACTACCAAGAACGAAAACCTTAGATTACCTCCAAAGAATATCAAGGGATCTATTTATAGATCTCTTGATTAGGGCATCTTAGGAGGATTAAATTAAACCTATCTTACCATAATTATCTATAACTTTGATAAGAATAACCCATGAAATTTACTTTCAAGAACTCACCAAAATTTGGCGGCCTGCGACACAGGCGTGTGTCCTACACATGGTCGGTCATGCCTGGACATACTACTGGTCGTGTGTCCTACTGAGCACAACCCTAATTTTGGTTGCTTTCGACCAAACCTAGGCACAATCCATTCCTGGTTAGGCACGACCGTGTGAGGCTCTGTATGATCCGTTTAACTTTGTTTAAGTGTGATATGGTCATGTCAAGTCTCGACATTACCATAGGAGGTTCTATAGCCTCTGTTTCACACCGTCTTGATCTAGTCCAACCAAATATAATCTCTCTCATTGAGAATCTCTTTCTCAGACTTGTTTTAGTCTCTAGATCACCCGTATTGCGCGTGACCCAATTGGTTCTCGACTATGTTGGCCATTCATAATTAACCCATTAATTATAAATAGATAATGAGTGACACTTAGCAGTACATCATGACCTCCAATTGATCGAAAAGTCCAAATCAACTCTAGAACATTTCTGAACCCTTCGACAGCTATAATAAGTTTGTGCCTTGCTCCTTTCACGCATTCTATACCCACTTGGTTCAGGACATGGTCTATGTGCTCGTCCCTACTAGGCTGACTACATCACACCTAGCCCAAGTAAGTTTTCTTGTCTGTGGATTCAAGTTACTCCTATATGTTCCCAAGAACACTGTCTTCTTAACATGCTTGCTCTGGCCAGAGACTTCTGATTAACAATCCTGATAAAAGGCCCAGGGTATACATCTCCTTTATATAAGGAGTGGTGAATCCTTTGTGAGTTATTCAAACACCTTTGATCACTTTGATTTATACCTAATCAATTTGGAGTTACACCTCCTATGGAGATGGTTGTGAAGAAGTCAAAGTATAAGGCTCCATGATCAAGATGACTTGAATACCTCAAGTCTAAGGAATCTCGCACTCGAGATACAATGATACTTCATTGACATTAATAACCATATGAAGTCTCATAGCAGGTCACTCCAATGAATTAGTTACCTTAACTAGCATCCATATGTTCACTCTCAGCATCGCTATACTTCCATTCAGTAAGTACCAAATAATTTGATAAACCAAGGAGCATAACATGTGCTAGTCTCACATAATTGATGATGTCCAATCTCATCAGTTCATCGACTAGGGATAGTTTCAATACTTAAACATTTACACATGAAGAGATACCCACTAATTGTGATCCAATCATAATTTCTCTCATGCTATGTATCGTATTGTAGACTTCAGTAAATGGATTTAGGATTCAATCAAATATATAGACAATGTATACTCAAATAGTGAATTTTATTAATAACTTCTAAGGTAATTGCCTTAGGACACCTCTCAATTACATCAAAGGTGGTGAAGGGGTGCATAGGTAGAGGGTCTCTCTTATGGAGGGGACTTGACTATCCTATCCAATCGCCAATTGGCATGGTTGGTAGCAGTAGTATGATTTGGGTCAGGGAACCTAAGGGGTACCATGGACTTCCATACAAAACAAAAATAATTACCTTCTCTTGAAATCATCTTCATAGTCATGCATACCCCTAGGTCTAGTCTAGGGTACCCTTCTACTCTATCAAATCATGCACAATCGACCTCATACTCTCACAAATGTGGGTTAACAATCTCCCTAAAATTATTTCCCCCTTGGATGCCTTACCCACCTTAACCAAATGTCGAATAAAATGTGATCCTACAACCACCAATTTATTACCTTGTAACATGTCCCATAAATATAGTAACTTGCTAGCTCTAACTACCCCGTCGCTCTCTCCTCTACCAAAGATGGTGCTCACCATGACTCGATGGACGTATCGGAAAGTTGGGGTTTAAAGTCAAGATGCTTTGGCTATAGAGGGGTCATGTGCGTTTTCTCCTGTTAAGTCAAACCAAAATGATCTTGCATTAAACTCTTGAGGCGTTCTCCTCTCTCCCCCACTAGACAATCCAAAACACATATTCATTGGTGAAGAGTCCACTCGTGTTCTATATTGAATAACCTAAATGTAATCCTCCCTTCTCGACTATCCATTCCTAATAGAATCTCCACATCCACCAAGCTTAGGAGTTCCAAAACTACCCTAGGATAGGTTGGGCTTCTAATTCCCATTAACTCTTCCCAACCTACATTATGAAACAACCTTTGCACATCATTGCTTAATCCTAGGGTTTCTAAGAGTGTCTCATCAATATATCTAGTAGCGACTATTTTATGGGTAGAAAGCATATCAAACCTAGTTCTATAAGCATCATTATGAAATATAATGCCAAGAGGAGTGTTACCTTCCTCTAGAGCTTATTGGTTATCTCTTCCTCTAGATCTCAGCCTTGAAGGAATAGATTTTGTAGTCATATTCTTATTCCTCCTCATCCTTGCTTCTAGAGGACTTCTTGGTGCAGATTGAGGTCAAGGAATGACTCCTTAGAGGTTGAATAAGAAGGTAGGCGCGAGCTAGGGTAGAAAATATGAAAGGAACGACTGATTTGAGGGCAAAACACATGACTCACAACCCTTTAAAGGGATACAACACGGTCGTGTGAATTTTACACGGGCGACTGTGTGTCACGTTGTGCCTTGCACTCAGGAAATTTTTCAGAAAAGGCATGGTCGTGTGAAATTCATACGATTGACTGTGTATCCATCTAGAAGTTCCTGTTGTGACATACGATCCGCGATTTTTTCACTCGCCCCGCCACGTACTTTTCTATCGATGAAGCACGACCGTGTGGATTTCACATGGTCGCCCATGCCTTGCTCTGTAAACTCTAAAATATTGCTCTTTTCTTCTTGGTAATTCTTATAATTAACTATAAACATAAGAACACAATGATAAGCGAAAACTAAAAATTTAAACTAGCATGCATGAAAGCAAAACTGAAACAACTAAAAGTAAACTTGGGTTGCCTCCCTAGAAGCACTTGTTTAAAGTCTTTAGCTCGACCATACTCTTGTGTGTCAGTTGGGTGTCGGTGGTTCGGTGAATCTCCATACATCCGTGTTGGAATTTAAAACTTCCTTCGCCTGCGTCCTCGCTCTTACAGGAATAATATATTTCCCTTTGTCGCGTTGGCAAGATCAAACTCTAATTTACCCTCCCCAATAGATAAGGTCAATCTATGATTCTTTACATCAATGACTACTCCTGACATGGCTAAGAATGGTCATCCTAAAATTACCAAAATTTTGGGGTCCTCTTCCATCTTTAACACCACGAAATCGATAGGTAATGTAAAGTCTCCCACCCCGATAGAAACATCTTCTAGGATCCCCAATGGGTACTGATACATGTGGTATGCAACTGCAGTGTCATAGTTGTCAATTTCAAATTCCCCAATCCTAATTTCCTGCACATAGTGTATGACATCAAGCTTACACTTGCACCTAAGTCGCAAAATGCCTTCCTAATCATGGTGGAACCTATATGACAAGGGATATAGAAACTCTCTGGATCCTTTAATTTCTGAGTAGTTTCATTCTGAATGTAAGCACTGGACTCTTCCGTCAGGGCCACTATTTCTAAAAACCCAACCTTCCTTCGGTGTGCCAAAATATCCTTCATAAACTTGCACCATGCCTTAGACTTGGTAAGTTTTTCCTCTAACGTTTTGGTTAAAAACCTCCTTATGGGGCCTCATCATGTCTACCTTTATAGACACTTGCCAATCACCAAGAGTTACTCCATTCCCTAACGGAATACCGAGCCCAAGTGGCTTAGCAACATACCTATCTACAACATCAATCGTCCATCATCGCCCTACCAACATCTTCGTCCTTGCCGCACAATTTTACCCCTGTATTTCCCCCTATGTGCCAACCCAACACTATCAAGCCTTGGAGGAACAGGTTCAATCGTTGTCTATCACGCGTGAAGAAGGCCTGCACAGTGAAGATTGTATGCTGAAGGAGCTAGCTCGCCATCAGGCTATGCTTCAAAAGTCTATGGCTAGAGAGCAACAAAGTTAATTAGAAATATCCAACCTATGTGACCAGATTGCTCGAGAAACTGAGCAAAAAGCTTATCTAGAAGCCAAGAGGGATCCATCTCCTTCCAAGACTGAGGAGGAAAACCAAAAGGAAATAACACGCCAGCATGGCTAGGTCGCCTCAGAGGCAAAGTAGAGCCTTCAACTCTAGGAAGAGAGGGATCGAGCCCACTCTATGTTGAGGGAGTAGGACGCTCTATTAGCACATCTACATGCGGCTACTTCTCGCGCCTAGACCCACTTGACCTTATCTACCAAAATGTCGGTAGCTATATCCCTGGAAGCCATCATCCTGTTTAACCTTCTCATGAGTAACCAAGAGTCTACACTAAAAGGCCTCAAATCTCTAGTAGAAGGGATCATGCAAACTCCTTAGGATTACGTACAATTGAGCCATTCCTTCAAAGAGTACTGCCGAGCAACTGAGGCTAGAGAGAAAAGCATACGTGACCAACTAACTCTCCCTCCTGCCTATGTCTTTCGCAAAGGGTTCGAGGGAGCTGTTCATCAATTCACAACACAAGATTATCCCCCTCCTGGCATAGACACCCACTTCCTGGATGGCTTGACAGCTCTGCACACTTGATTCCCCAATGTCTTCCCTCCTTGACCTGAGTCCCGTTTCTTTTTATAAAATTTATGGTGGAATATATATCCTTTTTCATCCTTTCAGCTATATATAGATGATTGAATGTGCTTATGAAAAGTGTAACTATTTTCTCTTTAATCCTGATGTCGACTCATACACTTATATTCCTCACTAGGATACATGTCTAACTTAGATCTCCCGTAGCTTCTTTAATTAGTGACAAATCTTGACCTTCTGCATCTTGTAAATAATATGAAGTCCCTGCTATGCGCCAAGTGACTTTATAGGGCCCTTTCCATTTAGGTGCAAGCTTTCTAAAGTCCCCTTGTGAAATTTTCCTAGCATAAAACCAAATCACCTACTTGAAACACTTAGGGGACAACCCTTTTATTAAAGGCTTATTGAATCCTTCGCCGATAGGCCTCTGCTCGTTTTTGGGCTTGCTTCCACCATTCTTCAATTAGGTCCAACTTTGTCCTTCTTAGTACATCATTATTGTCGAGGTCATAAGCTAGGACTCGAGTGCTATCAACGAGGATTTCCACAAGGATAATAGCTTTGGTCCCATAGACCATGCTGAAAAGCATCTCTCCTATTGCAGATCGAGCAGTGCTGCGGTAGGCCCATAAAATTCCCGAGAGCTCATCCACCCAACACCCTCGGGCATCTTCTAGCCTTGTCTTTAACCCTTGCACGAGAATTCGATTAGTGACTTCGACCTGGCCATTAGCTTGAGTGTGTGCCACAGAGGTGAAGGCTTGCTCGATTCGGAGACTTTGGCACCATTCCTGAATTCGTCGTCCTTGAAACTGACGACCAATGTCACTTATAATTTTTCGAGGTATCCTATACTGACATATGATATTCTTCCACAAGAATTGGATTACAACTCCTTTTGTGATTCGGGCCAAAGGTTCCGCCTCTACCCATTTGGAAATCGACAGTCACCAATAGGAATTTCTTCTGAGGGGGGCTATAGGTATTGGCCTCACTATATCTATCCTCCACTAGTCAAAAGGGCAAGAGGCTACCACAACCTTCATCAAATCAGTTGCCTAGTTTGATAAATTATTATGTAGTTGACAGGCTCAGCTGCACCTAACTAAGCGAATGGCATCCTGATGAATCGTGGGCTAAAAATAGCCAGTGAGTACCACCTTCCTAGCTAGAGCTCAACTCCTGAGGTGATTGTCGCAGGATCCTTTGTGGATCTCTCTAAGTATCCAATTGGCTTCTCCTAGGTCTACACATTTCAGTAGGGCCCTCTTGAATGACCTCTTGTAGAGAACTCCGTCCACCAATAGGAAATGCCTCACCCTCTTGTTTAGGAGGAAAGCCTCCTTGGGATTCACGGGGGTGCTTCCGCCCCTGAGATGAGCCACAATTCCACCCCTCTAGTTAGGCGTCACTTCCCTTTTAGCAGAGGCATTTCCCACATTTTGAATTGTCAAGGTAGTGGGCAACTCTACATATACAAGATCTCGTGAAGCCCACTCCATCAGGGTGCTAGCCAACTGAGCCAGCTCATCGACTTTTCCGTTCTCTTCTCGAAGATTTTGCAACATCTGCACTTCACATAATTGGAACTTTAATTTTGCAAAGGCTTTAGCGTACCTCTGCATCCTCTCCTCCTTAATGGCGAAAGTGCCCTATATCTGAGAGGTAGCTAATTGAGAGTTTGAATGTATTGAGACCTTTGTCACTCCTAACGCCCCCGCCGCTTGCAACCCCATAATATGACTTCATATTCAACTTCATTATTAGAGGCTTTATATCCGAGTCGAATGGAGATACGAGTCTCTTCTCCATAAAGGGATATAAGGAGTATCCCGACTCTGCTTCCTTGGACTCTCGAAGATCCATCGACAAAGGCTTGCCAATTCCTAGCTGATTCACCCTCATCCTTTGAGCCTTTTGTTCGTGAGAGGGTACTTCGATCAAGAAATCTGCTAAGGCTTGGGCCTTGATAATTGCTCGAGGCTAATATTGAATGTCATAACCACTTAGCTCCATCGTCCACTTAGCCAACCTCCTCGAAAAATTAGGCTTGGTGATTACCCGACTAATAAATTCTATAGTTAGATGATATAAAACTATTACAAATATGTAAATCAAACGAGAAAGACCTAAGAAGACTAGGTTATCAACAATAAAAAAGGATAAAATTTATTTAAAAATAAATAATAATATAATAGGAGATAAAATCCAATGATATATGAGGATTCATATAGTCGATATCATCTAGTGAGATAAAATTTAATTATTATTGTTATTAAAATAACGATTTCAGTTATTAAAAAGTGTTGAAATAGAAATATTTTTAAAATAAAAAAATATGTCAATTATTATTTTAATATATTTTAAAATGAAAAAAATATTATTTTAAATATTAAAAAAGGGCGTTTTTTTAATTGCTCAAAATAAGAGGGAAATTTGGGTTGAGAAAAAGGAAGTTGAGGGTTTTCTGTTAAATTGGACAAGTACATGGCTATTTTAGTCATTACAAGTTGGTCGTATTCGCTTGATGCCTTTACCATCCCCGGTCCTGCTTCTAAGCTCCAGGTTTGTGCCGTGAAGTCAACAAGAAGCCCTAGCGTTCGCCGCGATGATCCCGAACAAGAACTTGACGGAATCCGACTTGCAGGCTGCTCCCCCTCCGGTCAGGGTGAGGGCCGTCACGGCGGCCTCGCACGCCGCTCTCCAGCCTTCGTCCCCAAGTTTCTTCTTCTCCGCTGCTGCTGCCGCCAACCCCTCAGTCGGATCTCACCGTAGGATAGCCATAGCCGTCGATCTCAGCGACGAGAGCGCCTACGCCGTTAAGTGGGCCGTGCAGAACTACCTCCGCCCGGGCGATGCAGTCATTGTCCTCCACGTCCGCCCCACTTCCGTCCTGTACGGCGCCGACTGGGGTGCCATCGACCTCTCCGTCTCCACCGCTGCGGACGCGGAGGATGCTGGCTCCGAGGAGTCACAGAAGAAGCTGGAGAGTGAGTTCGACGCCTTCACGACCACCAAGGTGGAAGATCTCGCCCAGCCTCTTGTCGAGGCTCATATCCCCTTCAAGATTCATATCGTGAAGGACCACGACATGAAGGAGCGGCTTTGCCTTGAGGTGGAGAGGCTTGGACTCAGCGCGGTGATCATGGGCAGCAGGGGGTTCGGAGCCTCAAGGCGAACCAGCAAAGGAAGGCTTGGCAGCGTCAGCGACTACTGTGTTCACCATTGTGTGTGCCCTGTGGTGGTGGTTCGGTATCCCGATGAGGGAGGTGCAACTGCAGGTGGCGTTGTGGAGGGCAGCAGTCCTATGAAAGCTAGAAGATCTGCAGATAAAGACGGCGAGTTGCATTCAGTTCCAGAAGAAGACGAGTACCATGACGCCTCCAATGAGCACAAAGGTCATTGCCTTCTCTGCCAAATTATTACTTAGATATTTTCAATTCCTATAAATGTAATGGACTGGGTAAATCGTGTTATTACTTATTAGTGTTATTATTTTTTTTCTGCAAGAGTTATCTATTGAGCTCCAATTTGTAAGGTTCGGTAGAAACTAGGCTAAAAGAAGATTTTTGTTCAGTATCAATTCAATGCTTATCAGAATACTAGGTGAGAAGCTGCGTCTGGTTAATAAGATATTGGCATCTTCTGGAACCTATATACCTTTTTATAATTTTTTTTTCTAAAGAAAAAGAGTAGAAAATGGTGGAGTTTTGCAGTACTACCTATAGATGAACTATGCCTTCATTGGGTTCTTTGTTATGGCTCGATTTCTATATTCACAATCATAATTAACTATAACTTCTCTCTCTATTTAAAGAATCCAGTAAAATCTTTCTTTTCTGCTTGTTGCATCAGTTACTGACAACAACACAAGCTCTGAGTGATTGTTAGAATGACTATTTAACTTTGTTATCTAATTCATATGATCTCTAATATGCACGTGTTTCCCTTCATAGAATTACGACAAGAAGCCATTTGTCCCCACAATGCAAATTGACATTGTTACTGTAAAGATAAGTTTTGAGTTTTTTGGTTTTGTTAAAGCCTCCAAACTGCATGATCTTGAATGTGTATTGGTTTAACGTGTATTGGAACCTGATGTTGAATATAACTAGTTTTCACATACATTTGCTAAATTTGTTAAAAATTCTATTAAACATGTAGAATGGTGTCTGGAAATGAATCCAGGGAATTATTTTGTTTATTTGTGTGCATAAGAATATGGATAGCCTTTTAAAACTTCATATATAAAAAATGTCACAACTACACAACTATTATCTCAGTTACAAGAGTTTTTTGTATTCATATATGGATGCACAAACTGCATATGTAGCCACATTGGTTGTTTGGTCTGAAGTCAAGTACATATTTATGGTACTTCGGCTCTTCATTTCCCTCCATTTCCATGTCAAATACTTACACTTTGCTACTAATAGTTGGAGTGGACCCCATTGGTCATGTTATAAAAAGTTATTAGTCGTGTAGAACACTTCGATCCATACCTGTGTTGGGCACTCACTACATATAGGCGACCACTTCATGCTATAAGCGGTGTTCCCTTGCTAGCTAGGCTTGATTTTAAAATAATCTCAACTCATCTCGTGATTCTCTCTATGTGCAGCCTCCTTTGACATGTGAACTCTATAAAAATTGATGGCCTTTTCAGAAGCCACCACATCATCTTCCATTGGCACTAGAACCCTTTAGATCTTATTGTTCAAATCTTTGCAAGTATTACCTATTATGCCACATTTCACTTCTTAGTCACTAATAGAAAATCACAATGGGCCTGTGCCTTTATTTGACCTCTTATGACCTTTTTGATATAACACCTTCACATATGCACTTGCCATAGCAAATTGAACTCCAGCAGAAATTGTATATGCCTCAGCATTCTTTATCTGTCTCCTTTTATATTCTTAGTAGATTGAGCCATCTGCTTTTATATTCTTAGTAGATTGAGCCATCTGGGGCCAGTTATAGCAGTGTCTCCATGCTCCATGACTTGTCCTATGAGCCCCTGGCCCGCTGCTATGATGATTCAATGTCTTTCTATCTTTTACACATGATCTCTTGCAACACTGTCTCTTTAGTTTAACACCCACATCAGGTCATAGCAAATCAGTACCAAACAACAGTAGGTATACCATTTAAGTCGAAGGGCCATGCTAGCCAAAGCACGGGTAGGGCAAATCCTAGAAAAAATGGCAGTGGAGAAAATAAATTTTAAAAAGAAAATGGCAGAGATATTCTAAAGAAGATTGCAGAGAACAATCTTGAAGCAACAAATTCTTGTTGCAAATTTGAGTGAATTATGTTACTGACAACTTCTAATGCGGATATCATCTCCTGTAGACAATAAATTTCATCATTATCTTCAATGTAAGTCTTGAAATTAAAATTATTCCACTCTCCATCTCATTCAAATGGAAGTACCACTAGATCTCTAATATTATCACACATGCTTCCCTTGTATCTTTTTGTTATAAATTCATTGCAAAACTTCATAGATGTTAGTCAACTTTATTCTCTTTTAACATTTCTTTCTTCTCTCTGAGTCAAAAGAAAGACTTAAAACTCTCCTCCTCTATCACAGTAAAATAATTAAAAATTTACTCTTTGTATCAAAATATCTCCTCCAAGAGAGTTATAATCATAACCTCATTTTTTGCCCATAATTTAGTGTCTTTTTTTTTTTTTTTTTTCATTTTTGCATCTTCAAAAGTTACATAATATTCTATTTCCATAGTAATTTTCTTCTCTCTTTAGTATATCCTAGAGCTTTATTTGTTCTTTACATGAATTCATGTTCTCTCTTGGAATACCAAGATTTATTTATTCTCTAATTTATGTTCTTTGCTGTTATATATAGATGAATGTATTGTTTGAAGCATATCAAATGTATACTTTAGCATTGAACCATCAAGTGCTCAACCAATCAAACCGATTCTATGTCTTCTCCAAGTTTGTTTTCTTGATACCAATCATTTTTCTGTAGTGTAACATGTTGAACTTTGTCGTAGTTGGCAAAATCGGCTGATAACAATACCAATTGCTCACGTTGGATCAGTATTAGCAATTTTGTATCTTATTTTTTCTGAGAAATTGGCATCTCTTAATGGTTGCAGAAAATATATGAAAACAATTAGAGATTTTAAGAAATTTGCTATAAGTTGTTATAAAAAAATTTGATAGAATCCATTATATTTAATCAAATTGAAAAAGAAAATGGATTGCCCTAAAATTTAATCATAACTCTGAAAAAAATGACCGGTTTATCTTTTTCTTTAACCCAGCTTGATTCTTATATTGCTTAACCTTGTCACAGTTCAAGATTCACCACAAGTTCAAGGATCACTTACTTTATCACTCTTTAGATTCAATGCCTCGCCCAACTTTTTGTGACTCACTATTTATCGAGTGAGTTTATTGTGGATTAAGATAGATTATCATGGAGTGAGAAAGAAGACAATTGTTAGAATATTGTAAATATGGCTAGAGATAATTTGGTATCCCTAAATATGGTTAGGGATAATTATTTCCTGATTTATTTCCTAGAATAGAGTTTGATTTATTTCTTAGAATAGGCCCTAACTTTGCATATAGATAGGGTTTCCTTCATGTAATAGAAATAGTTTTTTCTCCTATGAAATAACATGGTATTAGAGCGAAGTTAGGTTTCACCTTTTTTTTTTTTTTTCTCTTCTTCCTCCACTGCTGTGCATCCGTGATTGCGTCCCTCCGCTGTCGTCGCGCCACCACTGCTTCTCCTTCACGAAGCTTCTGGGTCCGGAAGTCATCTCACAACAGTCTTCCTCCGGCGACCCATCTAACCATCCAACCCTCATCTTCTCCATCTGATCAGCACGTGTTTCATCCGTCATGGCTACCTCCGGCACTTCGAAGTCGGATTTTCTAATTTTTACCAACCACATCACTACACCGCTATCGCCTGAACTGTTGGATGGTAAGAACTACTTCTCTTGGACCTCTCACATTGAGCTTTGGCTTGTTGGACAGGATTATGAGACACATCTCACCCAAATCGAAGAGGATATTCAAGTCGCCAATCGTCCTTTGTGGAAAAAGGTTGATGCTCAGTTGTGTTGCATTATCCGAGCCACCAACCATCCATCTCTTAGGGATGTCTTCTGCACTCACATGACCTGCAAGGCTGTTTGGACACAGACTCAATAATTTTTTACAGACACCTCTCGGTGACTCTATAAAGTTTGTGAAGACCTCATGAACATCCTTAGTGTCTATCAGATCAAGGATTCTATGTCAACTTATTCGGGATCAATATCTAGCCTTCGGTGTGAGTTCAATGACTTGCTCCCACCTGCGACCACTCCTGTTGCAGAGCTTGAAAATCGAAAGAAATTTTTTGTCTCTGGCCTTATATGGTCTGTCCACAGATTACTCTAAGATTCGTGATCAAATCCTGGGCAGCCCCATAGAGGCCACCATGGACTCTACCTGGGTGACTCTCCTCTGTGTCCCTGTCAAAGTCTTGACATTGCCTCCTCCTATTCTTGTTGACTCTTCAGCTTTGGTCTCTCAAAACAACAACATACCTCCACCTCGTAAGGGTAGTAAAGGACGTCCTTGGTGTGATCATTGTCACCGACCAAGACACACGATTGATAAATGTTGGAGTCTACATGGTCGACCTCCTCGTGCTGTTCAGATCGCTCAGAGTTCTATCACTTCTTCAGCTTTCACGATTGACAGGATCAGGCTCCCGCCTTCTATGATGACTTTACGAAATGGTATGAGGATCGTGCGGATTCTAATTCCCTAACTGCTAGTTACGTAATTCCTTTGATGACATATCTCACTCTTCGGGTCCTTGGGTATTTGACTCTGGGGCCATCGATCATATCATTGGTAATAGATCTCTTTTTTCTTCACTATCTACTTCCGGTGAAGAAAAAAGAAATCTATTATCAGTGATATGATCGGTGGTCCCAGAGTCAACGGTTATTGAAGGCGAGCCTTGGCGCAACGGTAAGGTTGATGCCTTGTGACCAAGAGGTCAAGGGTTCGAATCCTAGAAACAACCTCTCGTAAAAAGCAAGATAAGGTTACGTACAATGGATCCTTCTCCGGGATCCCGCATGGTGGGAGCTTCGTGCACCGGACTGCTTTTTTTTTATCTACTTTCGGTTATTTATCCTTTGTCACCATGACAAATGGTTCTCAAACTCAGTCCCAAGGTGTTGGTATTGTTCATAATGGTCTTTATGTTCCCGGAGCTCCCTTTAATTTGTTATCAATAAGTTAGCTTACTCGGTCTCTTGATTGTGTCATCTCGTTCACTAAATCTTCTATTTCCTTATAGGACCAGAGTACGGGGAGGATGATTGGCTTCGGGTGTGAGTCTCATGGCCTATATTAGCTTCACCGACCCTCTCTTGTTGGTTCGGCGGCGACATCTCCATTTATTATTCATGCTCAGTTGGGACATCCTGGTCTTGATAAGTTAAAATAATTACATCCTAGTCTTTCTCACCTAGAGTCTTTGTCTTGTGAGTCATGTCAGATAGGCAAGCATGTTCATAGTTCGTTTTCTCCTCGCATTGTAAGTCAGGCTACGTCTCTTTTTGCTTTGGTTCATTCCGATGTTTGAGGTCTGAGTCGTATTTCTTCTACATTGGGGTCACGATATTTTGTTATCTTTATAGATGATTTTTCATGTTGTACTTGGTTATATCTGATGAAGGATCGTTCGGAATTGTTTTCTATTTTTCAGTCTTTTTTTCATGAAGTCAAAACACAATTTGGTATCCCTCTTCGATCTTTACAAAGTGATAATGCATATGAATATCTATCTACTCCGTTTCGGACCTTCTTGGTGTCTCACAGCATGTTACATCGGACGTCTTGTCCTCATATCTCTCAACAGAATGGAGTTGTAGAATGCAAGAATCGCCATATTCTTGAGACCACCCGGACTCTTCTTCTCCACTCTCATGTTTCTCTTCGTTTTTGGGGTGACACCGTACTTACTGCATGTTATCTCATCAATCGTATGCCTTCCTCCACTTTACAGGGTCAAATATCTCATCATGTACTTTATCCAAATCGGTCCCTTAATCTTTTACCACCTAGGGTCTTTGGTTCTATATGTTTTGCTCATGCTTTTGATTCTGCCATTGATAAACTCTCTACTCGGTCGCATTAATGTGTTTTCCTTGGGTACCCACGGTCTCAGAAAGGGTACAAGTGTTATTCTCCTACTCTCCGTCGGTATTTCATCTCTGCTAATATCACGTTCTTTGATTCGGTTCCTTTCTTTGGGCCTTCAGAGTCGTCGTCCGAGTTTCCTCCTACGTCTGCGCCAGTCTTTTATCCTCCGGAGGATTCTCTATCACCCCCCTAATTTCTCTCCTCCACAGGTTTTATCACTGCCCTTGTCTCGCCTTGCCGCTTCAACACCGACTCGCTTATCGACCCATCTCTAGAGCCAGGTCCTTCGCTTCTTCTTCCGGTCTAATCTTTTGAATCTGATATTCCCATTGCACTTCGGAAAGGTATGCATTCCACTCGTAATCCTTCTCATTATGTTTCTTTAAGTTATCATCGTCTTTCTCCTTTCTATTATTCTTTTCTTTCCTCCTTGTCGTCTGTTTCTTTTCCGAAGACTGTAGGTGATGCATTTGTCCATCCAAGATAGAAACAAGCTATGCTAGACGAAAAAAGTGCCTTACGGAATTGTGGGACTTGGGACCTCGTTCCTTTACCACCAAGAAAGTCAGTTGTTAGTTGTCGATGGGTATATACGGTGAAGGTTAGTCCAGACGGAACAGTTGATCGATGTAAGGCTCGTCTCGTTGCTAAAGGCTATACTCAAATCTTCGGATTGGATTATGGGGACACTTTTTCTCCTGTTGCCAAGATGTTCTCTATATGCCTATTCCTGTCCATTGCTGCGATTCAACATTGACCTCTTTATCAGTTGGGCATCAAAAATTCGTTCTTACATGGTGACTTGCTCGAAGAAGTCTACATGGAGCAACCTCTGTGTTTTGTTGCTCAGGGGGAGTCGTCTGGTCTTGTGTGCCTGCGAAAATCTTTCTATGGTCTCAAGCAGTCACCCAGAGCATGGTTCAGTAGATTCAGTATTGTAATTCAACAGTTCGGTATGACTCGGAGTGAGGTTGACCATTCTGTTTTTTATTGCCACTCATCTACTGGTTGTATCTACCTAGTGGTTTATGTTGATGATATTTTCATCACACATAGTGATCATCTCGGGATCTCATAGGTGAAACAACATCTTTTCAAACATTTCTAGACAAAGGATCTCGGCAGACTCAAATATTTCTTGGGGATAGAAGTAGCACAGTCCAGAAATGGGATCATTATATCCCAAAGGAAGTATGCAATGAATATTCTAAAAAAACAGGAATGTTAAACTCAAAGACAGTTGACAATCCCATGGATCCTAATGTCAAGCTCCTGCCAAATCAAAGAGAGCCTCTACCAGATCCTGAACAATATAAGCGATTAGTAGGGAGACTAAGCTACCTTACTGTTACTCGTTCGGATATCTCATTTGCAGTAAGTGTAGTAAGTTGGTTTCTCAACTCTCCGTGTAAGGAACATTGGGATGTTGTGATTTGCATTGTTCGATATATCAGAGGCGCTCCAGGAAAGAGTCTTTTGTACGAAGACAAAGGACATACTCGAGTCGTAGGGTATTTTGATGCAGATTGGGAGGATCTCCCATTGATAGGAGATCTACCTCTGGTTTTTGTATATTTGTCGGAGATAACTTTGTTTCTTGGAAAAGCAAAAAATAGAATGTTGTGGCGAGATCTAGTGCAGAGGCAGAGTATCGAGCTATGATCATAGCCAGTCAAGAGCTTATATGACTCAAACAGTTGCTTCAGGAGCTAAGGTTTGGAGATGTTACACAAATGTCACTTATATATGATAACCAGACCGCCATACATATTGACTCAAATCCAATTTTTCGTGAGAGGACAAAACATATTGAAGTTGATTGTCACTTTGTCAGAGAGAAAGTCATATCTGGAGAAATATCTACTAGTTTTGTTAATTCACATGATCAGCTAGCAGATATATTCACCAAGTCACCGAGGGGTTCCCGAATTGACTACATATGTAATAAGCTAGGTGCATATAATTTATATTCTTCAGTTTGAGAGGGAGTGCTAGAATATTGTAAATATGGTTAGGGATAATTTGGTATCCCTAAATGTGGCTAGGGATAATTTGGTATCCCTAATTATGGCTAGGGATAATTATTTCCTGATTTATTTCCTAGAATAGAGTTTGATTAATTTCTTATAATAGGCTCTAACTTTGCATATAGATAGGGCTTCTTTTGTGTAATAGAAATAGTTTTTTCTCCTATGAAATAACAACAATAATTTCTCAAACAATGAGGATCCTAAAATGACCCTCCCTTCAACTAAAAATTGGTTTGAATATAGTTAGGAACTAACTAAATTCAGCAATTTCAAGTAAATAATACATTAAGAAAAGATTTTAATAATCTAGTATTATTAGAAATCTATCCTAAACATGTTATTTTTGGTTATAGTCTATTTTTATTATCTAGTAATTAAATATTAATAAATAAGATTATTTCTGTATTCTATTATTTATAACTAGATATGTAATACTATAAATGGAGATTCTTCTTCAGATTTTCGAACAATTTTATTGTAACATAAATAATTTTATTAAAAATTTTCTCATTTTTTTTATTTTTTCCCCATTATTTGTGATTTCACCAATCCTACTAATCCAGTCCGAATTGAATCTTGGATTCTTTGATTATCCAATTCCAACTCCAATTCCGAATGGGATTCCAATTTTGACAACTATAACTTTTGCAAATATATAACTTCAACTTGAGGGTTGTAGAGTATATAGTTGTTTAACTTTTAGGTATTTTGTTGGAGATATTTAGATGAAATCTTTTGGTTTTCATTCAATACAGTTTCTCTATTGTTTCAACTGAACAGATGGATCCTGCTATTGCGTTCTGTTTACTGACTTGTCAATGTTGCTTTTAGCTTATTAGTACGTCTATAAAAGTTGAGTCTTTCAAATAAATTGAGATCTTAGGGTTCAGTTCATCCACATATTGAAACTTCCTTTTCTTTTTGTGATGTTTGTCACCTGAGCGATACTTGAGCTCTGAAAGATTGTTTGTCATTGTTGTGGTATAATGAGCTTATCCTCCATGTTTCAAAGTGCTACTTGACAATCTCATTTAGATGCTGACCTTCTAGTAAGCAGAAACAGTTTTCCACACCGAAAAATGCTCAATGAATCTTTTGATATATCTTTAGTGAGAATATGTCCTGGTTTACTATAACTGATATATGATGATCCTGGTATTGAACAGATTTTTTTTTTATTTCTTAATTCCATTTTTTTATGATGTTATTTTGACATCAACCATATGTCAAAATCTGAATTTATGATAAGTTGGCCTTGTAACATGAAGAGTCACGTGATACAAATAGACACTACATGCCTGGCCGTGCACATATATAGTTTGTTGATTTGTGTTCTTTCTAATGTTTATCTTCAGAGTTCTGTGTCTTCCAATTGATACATTAATCCTAGCATCCGTGGACTATTTCATCCACAGATATTATGAAAGAACTTCAGATTGTCTGGGTGCTTCTATGTTTTTATTAAATGTTTTTTGCCATCCTGAGCCTCGTAGATTTTTGTTCTTCTGATTAGTTTCACCTTAGGTTACGTAGCTTTCATTACTACTACATATTTTATTGAGATTTATCTTCATTCTAATTGGGATTGCAATTATCTGTTTTGGTATTAGTACTGCAACTAGTCCCAATACATATTTAATACAAAATCTGATAAGCTCTAGGATTTCAGTAATCTCTTGATCTAATAAGAACTATAAAGAGGCATGTTTACTGTAGCAACACAATGTAGTGAGTACTTGGGATTGAGTATTTCTGCGCAACCTTTTCTTGTTCAGGTAACATTATCCATAAGTTCATCTTTGTTAGGACCTGTGCGCCTGCTAGAGGGGGGGGGGGGGTGAATAGCGCGTTGTCGTACGATGATGGAATTTGATCGTGATCGTCTCTACAAATCGTGTTAGCGCAGCGGAATAACGATAATAAAAACAATAACACGAAATGAAACAACCACGAACACAAAGATATAACGTGGTTCGGAACCGAACGGTTCTTACTCCACGGATCGAGCTCTAGCGACGCCAATGCAATCACTAATCAATAAACTCCTTCTCGACAACAAGTCGGAGGCGGAGAAACCTCGTACAAATGTTTACAACAATAAACGAAAGAAATACAAGCAAATACAAAGGAAATGTAAAGAACACTTTACAAAACTAGGGTTTGAGCGCTTTGCTTATTGGTTGCTTGGATGAGGTTGAAGGGCCTTGAAATGCGCCTGCAAATCGCCTCAAGAAAGCCCCCTAAGAACTGATAATCGAGCCTTCCACGAACAGCTGCTTTTATCTTCCATCGGGCTGGATTTTCGCCTAGCAGTCGACTGCCAACACTGTAGCTGTGAGACAACGGCTCAATCCACGTCGGACAAGTTCCAACGGGACTATTGGCAATGATCGCCCGGCTACGGAGCGCTTCGTGCCGACTATCAACCGTAGTCAATCACGAACGCAATCGATCGTTGCGTCGACACACCGATCGCCCAATGAGCAACCGATCGCTGGCATTTCATTTCTAAACCGGCAATAACGGTCGATCGACTCATGAACCGGCCATAATGCCAGTCGACTGTCAACCTCAAAAATGAGGTTTTAACCCAAGTATGGTGCCCCCATACTTGCTAGACCACCCTTAGTCTAGACCTAAGCCTTCTATCCACCTCCATCAGCCTCACGCCTCTCGGATCCCACCAAGTCATCCATGACTTGTTCATCCATCGCGCTAGCCTCCAGGTGCTTCCCTCGGTTATGTCATGCTAACGGTGTCTACACCGCCAAGGCACATTGGACTTATGCCGCCAAGACTCCGCTTGGACTTTACGCCGCCAAACATTCCCCTTGGACTTCTCAAATGCCAAGACTCAAGCTTGGACTTTCCCTTGCCAACCCATGTTGGACTTTCCATGCCAAGACCCATGCTTGGACTTTTCCTTGTGCCAAGTACTCAAGACTTGGACTTTCCCAAATGCCAAGTGTCCCACTTGGACTTTCCATGCCAAGTACCCATGACTTGGACTTTACCTTGCCAAGACCCATGCTTGGACTTTCCCTTAATCACATGGTCAACCCTAGTCAATCATCAAGATCTCCCTTGAGTCAAACTCGAGTCTGGTCAATTATAACCTGGGTCGATTGCTCCAACAATCTCCCCAACATATTAACCGACATCAATGTCCAACATCAATGTCAAACCACTTTGTCAAACATCCTATGTCAAACATCAAACATCACTCGAGTCAAACTCGAGTCCTGGTCAATCGTGACCTGGGCCGATTGCACCAACAATCTCCCCCTTTTTGATGTTTGACAAAACAAACCTTGAGTTAGACCCCTAACTCAAATTCTCTTACCAATTTTCCAAATTGGTAATTTAATCTTCTCCCCCTTTTTGGCATACATCAAAAAGGTTATCTCTCCAAGGAGGTCAATGTCTCATGTCCCAATGAGATCTTACAATCTCTCCCTTGGTCCAAAAATACCTAGGATGCCTACCATCTTCCTAGTGATAAGTCTCATATCACTCAAGAGAGATAATCCTATCCACTATCCCAATTTTCAAATTGGGTCTCTAAAAAACCCATCAATTTTTCAATTGATGATACTCTCCCAATTAACTTCTCCCCCTTCAAGAAGAGAAACACATCCATCATCCCATGACGGATAACTCCCCCTAAAGGCTTGCTCCCCCTTGACTATTGCACCAACAATGTCCTTGGGAAGTCCCTAAGCCAATAGGAACTCTAAACTATCAAAATTAAGGTTCTAAGTTCAACATAGAACTTTCACTCACCTTAAGATTGATACAAACCCTAAAACCTCTCCAAATCCATATCCAATGGATTTTCACCCTTTCAAATGCTTCCCAAAGCATATCCTGGGGTTAGGAGTGATTAGGAACCTTTACCATGGCTGAAAATGGGCTAAACAACTTTGTTTTCCCGAAATCAGACCTGACAGTAATCACGATCACTATCGATCCGATCACATATGAAGCGATCGATAGCTGAAAATATCGATTTTCAGCTATCAGAATCGAAATTCAGTAATTCATAAGTAATTATACATATATTTAAAAATCACGAAATTTGATACGTATATTACTTATAGTCAATACAATGGGTGAAAAGTGTTTTAAAAATATTTTACCCATAAAATAGCGAAATTGATACAAAATCCAAAAGTGACTAAAAACTTTAAAGTTTAGGCTCACTTTGTATCAATTTCATCAATGGTGATTGCTATCAAAAGATAGACTTCACCAAGGTTTTTCAAAATGATTTTAAAATGTTTTCAAAACCTTATTTTGGATCATATTCCTTGGGCTTAATATACATGACTTATATACAAGCTTTCCCAATGATCCACATTGAATTAAAATGAGTTTTGATTCAACTAGATGCAAAAATTATGCACCTTGAACTCAACTCATATCCTAGCATCTCACATATATCTAGGGTGTATAAATACACATACATGTCAATTGGATGTGAGATGTGGGTTTTGGTTCATTTAATCTAGGGTTTCATGCATTTTCTAAGGCAACCCTACTTGATTCCCTTATAAATGGGACTCCAAGTCATGCCAAAGTTCTTAACTCAATTTTAATCAAATGCATGAATGATTATGACATTTATGATGATATAAATAAGCATATGCTCATAATCATAATGTTATGGCATAATATGAAATCTAAAGCACATGACATTTAATTAAAACCTAAGCATACTCATGACATATAAATGATAGAAATAAGCATGATGTCATGACATGACATATGGCAAACAAAGCATAGCATATAAAATATATAGGTATAATAATACCTAAATTTTAATATTAATTTCCATTTTAGATAATTAAGTATATTTTGCCATATTTTTATTAATCTCCCTAGTGTGCCAAAAACCCAAGATGACACACTAACCTCTAAACCTAAATTGTGCCAATTTTGATCATTTTATCAAACTTCTCAAGTAATATTGGCACATCCTTAAAAACTTTTAGGATTATGATTCAAATTTATTTCCAAGGTAACCCTAGCCTTGAAAATAACCTAAAGTGCCACCTTTGCCATGGTTGAGTTAACTACTCATCCAATTAAGGTTGGCACATCCTAAGCTCATCTTAGCGTGAATCAATCACGCTCTTAGGAACCCAAAACCGATTTGAGCTCTTAGAGTTAATTAGGTATTCGTTAGGGATAACCTCCCTAGATACCTTCCTAATGACCCTTCTAGGCTTATTAGCCTTGGTCATTTGGGTCTTACCTAGGTTGACTCTAGGGGTAACTCCCCTTGCAACCTTCTTAGTGGCTACCCTAGGTTTCCTAGAAACCTTAGCCGCTAGGCACACACCTTGGTTACTCCTAGGGATAACTTCCCTAGTAACCTTGGTCTTCCTAGACCTAGTTTGTGTTCCATAATCAAATGGAACACAATGGTAAGCCACCTTAGGCTTAGGTTTGTGACCCAAACCTTGCGTGCCATTGGTTGACTTTTGACTCTTAGGCCCTAGACGTTGACTTTGAGATTTTGACCTAAAAGTTTGACCAATTGACCCTTGCATTTGATTTTGTATATTCCTAAGGGTCTTTTCCAATTTCTCAAGCCTTGACCTTAAGGCTTGATTTTCAACCTCTAATTGCCCAATTGATTTTTGATTAAATTCTTGGGCATGGGACTTTCTAGGCATATGCCTAGCCCATTTATGATTGAAACCTAAGTGCTCTTGCACCTTTCTAATGGTCTCCCTAGGTAAAATTTTTCTAAAGTTATTTGACCTAGGTTTGTCCTTAGATAAGTTATTTTTAGGGACATTAGTCCCAAATTTCTCCCTATTTTCTACATGGACTCTCTTAGCTCCTAAATAAAATTTCTTACTTCTAGCATGCTCTTTATGATAAATAGCAAGACTATTGAAATTATTCCTAGCATGCTTTTGATTATAAGAATTTGAAAGAGCAATACTAAAATATACCTTAGGGTTAGCCTTAGCTCCCCCTACATATGATGCTCCTTCTTGCCCCTTCTTCCTCTCCCTAGGGCATTGACTCCGATAATGCCTCTTTGAGTTGCACTTGAAGCATATGATATGCTTCTTGCTCTTGATATTTGGGGAACCGACATCCTTGATCTTTGGCGCCGGTGGAGCTTTTCTTACTCTCTTTGGGCATTTTCTTTTGTAATGCCCACTCTCCCTATACTCCAAGCAAATTATATGTTTTTTATTTAAAACCAAATTGCTTGAGTTATCTAGTTCGGTGGTAGGTGCCGGAGTTGTATTTTGAGCTTCTTCATCTTGATCGGATGTTGAAGCTTCTTCTTGTTGCTCCGGTGTTGAGGATGGTCTCTCCTCCTCAATCCTAGAAGTGGATGCTTCTTCCACCTCTTCTACTTCCTTCTCCGATCCGAAAGTTGACTCCTCACTATCAACCTCCGAATCCTCACTTCCTTGTGAGGATGACATATTAGCCTCTTCGGTCTTTTCCTCTTGGACCGTTGATAGACTTTCATGGAGCTTTGCCAAATCGCTCCATAGCTCCTTGGCATCCACGTAGTCACCTAGGCTACACAAGAGGTCATTAGGAATTAAATCAAAAATGAATTTAATTACCTTCTTGTTTTTATCGAATTGTCGGAGTTGCTTCTCACTCCATCTCTTCTTCTTGAGAAACCCTCCCTTTGGTCCCTTAGGATATTCAAATCCTTCCATCAAAGCGGACCACTCCTCAAGGTCTCTCATCATTAAGAATTCTTCGATTCTTGCCTTCCATTGTTTAAATCCTTCTTGTCCATAGAAGGAATACGGGATAAGTGTGTTGATATCCCAACCTAGGTGTCCTTAGACTTCCGATTCCATCTTTTACCCTCTAGCTTGCTCCCTTCGTTGTTAGACTTAGAAGAGCGGCCTCGCTCTGATACCACTTGTTAGGACCTGTGCGCCCGCTAGAGGGGGGTGAATAGCGCGTTGTCGTACGATGATGGAATTTGATCGTGATCGTCTCTACAAATCGTGTTAGCGCAGCGGAATAACGATAATAAAAACAATAACACGAAATGAAACAACCACGAACACAAATATATAACGTGGTTCGGAACCGAATGATTCCTACTCCACGGATCGAGCTCTAATGAGCTCTAGCGATGCCAATGCAATCACTAATCAATAAACTCTCGACAACAAGTCGGAGGCGGAGAAACCTCGTACAAACGTTTACAACAATAAACGAAAGAAATACAAGCAAATACAAAGGAAATATAAAGAACACTTTACAAAACTAGGGTTTGAGCACTTTGCTTGTTGGTTGCTTGGATGAGGTTGAAGGGCCCTGAAATGTGCCTGCAAATCGCCTCAAGAAAGCCCGCTAAGAACTGATAATCGAGCCTTCCACGAACAACTGCTTTTATCCTCCATCGGCCGATTTAGCTAGCCGATCGCCATAAGGCCTCCCGATCGCCAACATCAGGCCGTGAGACAACGGCTCAATCCACGCTGACAAGTTCCTAACGGACTATTGGCGATCGCACCAGTAGTCGATCCGGCCGGCTACGGAGCGTTTCAGGTTCGACTATCAACCGGCAATGATCACGGCCTGGCAATGATCGCTTGTCCGACACTACCGATCGCTTCCAATGAGCATGCCGATCGTCGAGCATTTCAAATTTAAATCGACAATAACTGTCGATCGGCAATGAATCCGCCATAATGCCAGTCGACTGCCAACCTAAAAAATGAGGTTTTAACCCAAGTATGGTGCCCCCATACTTGCTAGACCACCCTTAGCCTAGACCTAAGCCTTCTAGCCACCTCCATCAGCCTCACGTCTTTCGGATCCCTCCAAGTCATCCATGACTTGTTCATCCATCGCGCTAGCCTCCAGGTGCTTCCCTCGGCTATGTCATGCTAACGGTGTCTACACCGCCAAGGCACATTGGACTTATGCCGCCAAGACTCCGCTTGGACTTTACGCCGCCAAACATTCCCCTTGGACTTCTCAAATGTCAAGACTCAAGCTTGGACTTTCCCTTGCCAACCCATGTTGGACTTTCCATGCCAAGACCCATGCTTGGACTTTTCCTTGTGTCAAGTACTCAAGACTTGGACTTTCCCAAATGTCAAGTGTCCCACTTGGACTTTCCATGCCAAGTACCCATGACTTGGACTTTACCTTACCAAGACCCATGCTTGGACTTTCCCTTAATCACATGGTCAACCCTAGTCAATCATCAAGATCTCCCTCGAGTCAAACTCGAGTCTGGTCAATTATAACCTGGGTCGATTGCTCCAACAATTTCCCCAACATATTAACCGACATCAATGTCCAACATCAATGTCAAACCACTTTGTCAAACATCCTATGTCAAATATCAAAACATCACTCGAGTCAAACTCGAGTCCTGGTCAATCGTGACCTGGGCCGATTGCACCAACAATCTTGGTGTGCGTCAGCTACAGTTCCATCAGTTTTTCTTTGTTCCAACTCTTCTCACAACTTTTGTTATTGAAAAGTGTTTATTAAAATCACATCAACTTGTTTTTTTTCCTGTTCAGATGGCATCTTAGTAGTTCTTAATTGTTAATGCAGTGATACTTTCCTCTATGATATTGCATGTTTCATTACACTAAACTGGTTATATCTGATTGCTACAATATTTTTTGCTAGACTCGGAAGCTCAGTGTTGAATGGAGGTATCCAATTGAAGATGGATAGGTGGATGTTTCATCACTTAGTACTGCTGTTGGTTTCACATGTCAATTATCTTCGAATCTGGATGATGTCTGGTTATCCTTTATGTCAATCAATGCCCGATTTGTGAAAAAGCATTCATGCTGTTGTGTGCCTTTCCCGTTTCCACGCTCCATGCTCTATTTATGATCTTTCAGTGACATGGACAGCACCTTAAGTTATCACCTGAATGTATGCTTAGAATTTAATCCTGCTAACTGTTTCATCATGTGTTTGATTTTGAGCTCTTGTTTGAATCATTTGGACAGTAGTAGCATCATTTTGGGATGGCCTTATCTATCTCTGTTCTATGTACACTATGTAGCTCGTGTTGTTAATAAGAACCTTTTTGACATTGCAACAATCAGATGCCTGGTTTTAATGTTGCATGACTCATGATTGTAGACTTTGAAGATTTAGATTTAGGGAGAAAAAATGGAGAATATTAGTTCGATGAAGGATACAAGAACAACAATCAAATTTGATATGGACTTTCTATATTATTGAGTTATATTCTCGATTATATCAGAAACTTAGATGTCTTGTAGAAAGATTGTAACTTGCATTTCTTTTTACCAAGTTATGGTTGACTTCATTCCTATAGCAAGGTCAAAGGAGCACGTTGGATTTATCAGTATGTATCTAGTCTTCTGTAAGCATAAGAATTCATGCCTAGCAGTGATGCTTCCTTTTAGTATGAAGTCTATGTCGTGTTCGTTTTAGTTAATTATAATTTTTATTGTAGTTGATTAGTTTGTCAAATTTATTAATCAGTTTAGACCACAATATGAGATAGTTGGATGGGTACAACAAGTTCAAGTTCAGTCAAGGTTGAATGGGGCCTCATGCAACTGACCCAAAGTGACCTAGTTCTGTCGAGGCACTTTGTGAGGTTATTTAAATCAACTAAGGTGGATCTGACTTTATGGGACAAGACCATAGCTCTTGTTTTAGATAGATTTCATTAGCCAGCCTTGAGATGAGACGACTAAAATCATATTACAATGTCTCATGTGACTCACAGTTAAGGCAACCAATCAAAACACCTAAGAGCCATGGAAAGGTATTAGGATGAATTTTGTTCTAGGACTCCGTGTCAATTGAAGCCGTGACCAGATCGTAGTTGTAATAATTAAATTGTTCTTTCTATTAGACTATACAGGCTATCTACGTTGATAGTGTTAGATAAGGATGCCAAATTTATGTCAAGTTTGTCAGTTGTTCTTGGAAGATGCTTTGAAAATTATTTGGAGCACAACTCAAATTCCCGTTTGCATTTCACCCCAATTTGGTTGACAAACTAAGGTTGTTGGTTGGAACTTATGAAATCTATTAAGCTATCTAGTAAAAGAAAACTAGGGATTTGGGATTTATCTTGTTGATTGTGAGTTTGTGCAAATTGCTCTACCAGTAAAAGCCTTTTTGTTAAGGTCATATATGGGTTTCCGCCTCATGTCTTGTTAATTTGATTTCATTACCATCCATTTTCTTACCTAACTTTTCTAATAGGATTATAAACGAATCAAACGTTCGTGAATAAATTTAATATTCATTTGGGTAAGAGTTCATTTATTATTATTATTTTTTATTTTTTTTTAATTGACACTAGGGTATTTGAATCTTCGATTCGACTAATCTTTGGAGTGATCAGTCTTACCCCACAGACCTTCGGGACGCTTCACCAATAGTTGAGCCGAGTAAAGTCGGAGCTTAAGTGAACTTCATTAACCACCAAGGGTAAATCAGGAAAGCGCTCGTAGCTTTGTCACGGTTCAGTTCGGACTCCGTAGTTTCGTCATTCTTGAACGATGGTCCAATACCAAAGTTGTATTCCGTCCACCGGACAAACTCTTAGGCCTTAGGATCGTCCGAATAGATTTTTTCTAAATTCGTCATCGAACGATGTCGCAGTAGAGAATCGAACTGCGTTCTCGTGTGGGATGTCTCTCCGCTTTTGCCGCTGCACCGTGCCCTTAGGGGATGATAAAAGTTCATTTATCTTTATTCAATATGTGTTAAAATCAATTAAATGAATAAACTTTAACAACTTGATAAATTAAATAAATACGTTTAAATATATATGTGTTTGATTTGTTAATGTCTATGAGCAATATTCGTGAGCAATATTCGTAAGCAATGTTTGTAAATAATATTCGTGAATTGTATCTGTGATTAAACACATTTATAAATTTATTTATACTCGTTTGAATTGTTTATATTAACTAATCAAATAAAAGTTAAAATATTAAAACTTCAACCAAACAAACAAGTTTGACTTAATAGTTTGATAACGTTTAAATAAGTTCGAATCAAACTTGATTTGAGCTAAACTTGATTTAGAAGTTCGATATCAATTAAACAAGTCAAGTTCAATTCAAATTTAAACTGGACTTGATTAAAAAAAAAAACTAAGTCAAGTTTTAATAATTATTTTAATAGTTTAATTAATTTTAGACTTCGCTTGACTTAGTTTGATTCGACTTAATTGACTTAGTTTGATTCGACTTAATTCGATTTGATTATTTTATTAAATAATTTTTAATACTATAAAATTTAATTTTGACTTGGTTCGTTTTTACGACCTTATAAATTTTATGAGCGCTTGAGAGATACATGTCTATTTTAAAAGAAAATTTGCTATGAGTAAAAAAGTTATATAAAATCCATGAAAATGCGTAAAGGGATCCACTCAGGAGATTATGTTCTTATCTGTAATATTCGTTTTTCTAAATTATCTAAAAAATGCCAAGATTCTTGGTCTTTTTTGTATTGTGAAAAATTTCATACTAAATCCGGTAAAATTGAAAATAATAACACATTAAAAAATAAATTAGTATAGCATTAATAATTATCTATCCTAAAAATATGATGTTACTTTTGGTTTTATTTTATTTATATTATGGTAACTATATATTAATAAATGATATTATTTTCATATTCTATTATATTTATTTGGCCGAAATAGACATAGGCTAGTTTCTAATATTATATATATATATATATATATGATTTCCCCATCCTCCTCAATTGAATTTTGGATGTTATTTTTGTATGAGTATCCAATTCTAGATTTGATTTGGACTCCCATTCGAAGTTTGATAACCATAGTAATTTGTCCCTTTGGGACGGTTTGATAATTAGAACAATATTGTTACACATGGACAGAGATCGAATCTCGATGTAAGATCTGAAATCCTCACCTGAACTTAAAAGTCTTCTGTTATTTTTGGTCATCGAATCAAAGGACATAATCTCTGTGATTTATCTTCCTTCATCATCACCCAAACACTAAAAAAAACCCTAAATTAGAGATCGACTCAAAGTCGATCTCTAATTTAGAGATCAATTCTCAAATCGATCTCTAATTAGACACCGAATCTAAATCAATCTCTATATTAAAGATCAATTTTAAAATCGGTCTCTAATTTAGAGATCGATTCTCAAATCGGTTTCTAATTAGAGACCGAATCTATGTCGGTCTCTAATTTAGATACCGATTTTGAAATCGATATCTAATTAGAGACCGAATCTAAGTCAGTCTCTTATTTAGAGATCGATTCTCAAATCGGTCTCTAATTAGAGACTATATCTATGTCGGTCTCTAATTTAGAAATCAATTTTGAAATTGGTCTATAATTAGAGATCGAATCTAAGTTGGTCTTTAAATTAGAGATCGATTCTCAAATCGGTCTCTAATTTAGAGATCGAATTCAAAATCGGTCTCTATATTTTTGTCTTAATTTTTTTTTCACAATTGTGTGTGACCACAACCGCATTGACAATCAATGTTGCGCGTAACCGCGACTGTGACCTGGGTCATAGGAGGTTGTGCTTGTGCCTACGATCGTGACCTAGGTCGCGCTAGGTTGAGGTCGAGTCCACGACCATGACCTAGGTCACGCGAGGTCGAGGCCGCAGCCGCGACCTAGGTCACTCGTGACCTCGATCTTTAATTAAGATTATTTTTTTAAAATCTTAATTAAGATTAATTTTTTTTATCTTAATTTTTATCTTTCTTTTCTAATTCTATTCTATCTTTGATTAATATTTAAAAAAAAACATTAATTAGAAAACGATTCTTAGAATCGGTCCAGATTTTTTTTATTTTTTTTAATCTTAATTTTTACCTCATCTTTAATTCTATTTCATATCTAATTATTTTTTATAAAAAATATAAATTTAGAAACGATTTTAAAAATAGATATCTAAATTAAGATTTTTTTATCTTAATTTTTTCTTCCATCTCTAATTCTATTCAATATCTAATTATTTTTTTAAAATAAAATTAATTTGGAGACCGATTCACTCTAATTTATGATTTGTTTTCTTGTCCTAATATTTTTTTCTTTCGATCGCTCTTCTCCTCTCTTTTTCTCCGATCCCTCTCCTCCTCCTCCTTCCCATGTCTTTCCTCTTCCTCTTCCTCTTGCCCAGTCGCGCAAGCCCGTAACCGCAACCTCCGTTGCCCTCTCGTGAAGCCAGCGCCCTCTCGCGAAACAATGCCCACGAGACCGCGGTCGCACAAGGTCACATGAGGCCGGCGCAGCGAGCGCAAATGTAGACACGAGAGGTCGCCGCCGCAACTGCAGTCCCACGAGGCCGCCGCCGCACCACAATCCAGTGAGGCCGCCGCCGCGACCACAATCCGGTGAGGCCGCCACCACGACCCCGTTGGCGGCGCTACACTGGACTCTGTTGGCGTCCAGGTTCCGAAGGAAACCCTGACGACTGCTAAGGAATCGGACGCTGCCCTTCTGGAGCTATAGGAGGGTTTGTGTTGCAATTCATTTTCCTGACGAATTGCTGAAGGATTGAATGCTTGAGGCATTGATTTTAATTTCATGATTTAATGTGCGAAACGTTAGGTGTAAGTGGGATGCTAATGAAAAGCGTCTGAAGCCTGAGACTGGGTTACTTCAGCTTCGGGCAGGTCTAGGTGTTTTTGCAAATCTGAGGCCAGCTACCAAAGAAACTAGGTGTTTTTTTCCCCTTAAACTTGTTGCAGATATCTTCAATTGCTCGAATTCGAGATGAGTTGGCTTATGCAACCCATACGGGTAGGATCGCGTTTCTCCGAAAGACGAACGAATCTCGGAGTTTTAAAAGATTTATTTTAATTTAGAATAATTATAACTATTGCGAGTATGTAGTGGAAATGAAAATAATGATATTTTTATTTTATTTGGTTTACAATTTTGATTGGGTTGCTAGTCCAAGGCCCGTAGTTCTCCCGAGAGCTGTCTCGATGAGCAATTCATTAAATCCCCTCCGACTCAAGAACTTTCAACTTCAAAGGATTTCGCTTTTTACAAAGAATATAGATGGGTAATAGACTGTCCACTCTTGAAGTTAAGTACAATAAGCGAAAATAGATTAATGAAATACAAGAACTTTATATCGACACTTAAATGGATCAAGAGGTAGCCGCGGAGTGTCGAAAGATCGCCTTATTCGTGGAGTAAGAATTTTTGTGGATGAGCAAGAATTGTAGCAGCACTTCGACGTAGTTCAGATTTTCTACTCAGATCCGATAGAGCATATATTTTATAAACCTTTTTCAGTCGACTCCACATCAGCCCGTCGATATGAAATTCGTGGTCTTCCAATCGACTGAAACCTCTCCAATCGACTCCATGTCACCCGTCTCCGCATCGGAAAATTTGCCTCTTCAGTCGACTGAAACCATTTCCATCTGCGTCGCACGATCTCCGATCGATCACCAGTTGATCCTGCCAAATAGGTATCTAGTCAACTGATACATATCCAGTCGACTGTACTTCAGTCGACTGATCCCTATAAGACAAGATTAGCACAGATAGATAATATAAAGTGTGATAGCAGTAGTAATACTGCTCGATCTCGACTATTAAGTCTCACGCGGACTTTTCGTCGGATCGACGCCTAGCTTTGTCCCTTTACAAAGGACCTGACCTTACCTCTTTACTCGAGGCTTACCTGTCGGCTACTTGCCGAACTTTCCGATCTTGACATATGATCTGACCCACCAGGACTTCCACCAGCCGTTCGGTCTGCCTGACCCAACTGGACTTTTTGTCGATTGTCCGGTCTCTTGACCCAATCGGTCTTCATGTCAAATGTTCGGTCCACGTGGCCCATCTGGATTTCATGCATGATATCTGTTCCTCCTGATCTGTCAAGATACTTACCTAGTATCTGGTCAACTCGATCTACTAGGACTTCCTATTAAGTTTGCATATTTAACATTGATATTAGAACACAAATGAATCCTAATATTTTACTTTGATTCATACATCAAAATAAAAAAGTGATACTCAACAATACGTTCTTCCGGAAAAATGGATTTCGTTACATACATACATGCACCCTTGGTAATGTCTACACCTTTGGGCCAACTTTTCGAGCATAGCATTCCCACACATCGCGACAACATTTGGCTGAATTTTGGATGGTCGAGCCGGAGATAGCATTTGCTAATCTAGAGGTACTATATTGCTTATTCGGTTATCCTAGCAAATATGAACCTAGCATCGATGCAGCCTAGTACAATTCAGTAGCATTTTATTTAAATCTGGTATTTGGTTTTTACTTGCTTCAGTACATATTTTCAGGCCTATATTTTCTGAAACTCCTTGTTATTCCCTCATTGTAGTTTTCTTAACTATAGGATGATATGAACTATGCTGAGAATTATGTAAAATTTCTTTGTCAATGGTTGCTTGAAAATTGTTGGGAAGACATGCAATTTATGGTCAAAAACTATAATCAATATTTTTTGGTGACAAATATAACCTACTTTTATTATCAGTATTTTTTTATTAATATAGTTCACATTGTCAAATTTATCAGCATGTTTGTGATTAATATTTACATTGCCATATTTGCCAATATTTTGTGATTAATATTATTCATATTATCATATTCTTCATCTATGTTTTCCATTAAATTTTATTTTCATGTAGTGTTTAACATGATCATTATTTTAGTAGGATTGTGACTTTTAACATTGTTTATATTTACTATTTTTTTCAAGAGAAATCTGACTCAAGCAGGGACGTCACGTCCTTGGGTGGTTGCCTTCTTTGTGCAATAAAAAAAAATGTTTTTTGCTTTCTTTTACCTATCTAAAAAGAGAAGGTTTATGCTCTTTATTTGACTTTTGATCATTAGTTCTATCTTTCAATCACCATATGCTTCTTGATAAATATTAGTATCTTTGTGCCAATTGATACAATCATAATATAAGATTTTAGAGTGCTATATATCTAAACTATGAATTTTTTAAGTATAGTCTCATATCTTTTCATGCTATGTCAATCGTTATAATCGCACAATATAAGATTTTGAAGGATTGCCTATTTTAGTGGGTATCTAAATCATTATTATATGAAAGAGAAATTAAAACTCGAACTGGTGCATGATAGTTACTTCTTTAGCATTTCATCCAATTATGTTGTGCATTTTATTCTACCTATACTACCATTGAAGGTTAGTCTAATCACTACAAGAAAAATGGAGAATAATGACGAAAGTAATTTGTCGCTAATAACATTAATTCACCGCTAAATATATTTTGCGACGAAAGTAATTCGTCGCTAGATTCGTCGTAATAAGCTTGTCGCTAAGACACATTCGCGACGAATTAAAATAATTTCGTCGTTAATATTACTGACAGAACTTAAAACATTGTAAAAAATATATCTTTCATCGCAAAATCTCGACACCGAAAACTACGAAATTCACCAATATTAGCGACGAAATATACACAAATTATCGCTAATAATCAGAAACTTTATCGACGAAATATCTTATTTCATCGCTAACGTCTATTTTTTGGCTAACCACAGAAGCGGGAGCCCCTCGACTAGCGCTTCGACTAGAGATTATTTTTGCGACGAAAGTTATAAACTTCGTCGCCAAAGTCCTACAACAGTCGAATGCATCGACTGGCGACTCGACTGATACTCCAACTCTAGCGACGAAATCTATATTTTCGTCACTAACCCGCAAAATCCTGAAGCGGTATATCGACAGTTAGCGACAAAATTTTAAAAAATCATCGCTAACTAAGAAAATACAGATTTCCAGGATCCATTTTATTTGTATTCAAAATCCTGTAATACAATATCAACCACGCAATTTAAATTAACAACATACCACTCACACAATAAAATCAATATATACAATTAAAAACAACTAACATAACATCAAATTTAAGTATCCAAAGCATCCATTTCCACAAATTCATAGTATTAAAATGCAAACACACTCAAATCAAGCACAATTTCACTAGCTCAATATTTAAATGGTCACAAACTCTAAGGAGGAGGAGGAGGAGGTGGAGCTGAAGCTGAAGAGGACTCATGCATCAATGATTGTGATGCTCCAGGTGCAAGTCGATTCAGAATTGCTCCGAACATATCTTGTCTTGATCTCATTGATGTCGACTCATCTTCGGTGCTAGCTAATCGAACTTGAGTGTTTGCTAGCTCCTCTTTCGCCCCCGCCAATTCTTGCTGGGTGGACTGAAGTTGTTCACGTAGTGCTACGTTAGTTGTTCTGGAGGAGGAGCTGACATCTGAAGAAGTGGATCTAACTTGTTTTGGCCCACTTCTAAGTCCTCTGATATATCCAGAGCGAACACCGAGTACTTGATCACACACCTGATCTGCAATCTGAACTGCATCGATATCATTTCTAGTTTCTTTTGACTGGATGTGTTCATCTTGCAGTCTGACCATTTCACCCTAAGAATAACAAACACATTATCAATATGTTTACAAAGAATTACTAATATTTAAAAATAACTTTACTAAATTTTATGGATTATATCTTACGTATGCAGTCTCGACTCTCTCCCCACTCCATCCCTTTGACGAAGTACAGTGGGTTATATTAAAGATAGTAATCCAAACTTTTCTTTGAGACTGATCGGTCTGAAAAATATTATAATGCGTTAATATTAAAAATACCAACCAATATACTTCACATATAAAATTTATACTTACACCGTCGTAATTGTACTGAATGAAGGATTTTAAACCACCTCGATGGGTAAATGGTAGTTGTGCTCGATTTTGGGCATTTATTGCTGATCATGTCTACAATATCAAAATTTGTTAAGATAAAACTTAAAACATGAGTTGCATATATTTTAATTTACATATAACGCAGATAATTGGTATAGATTGAGTTACCTGAAATTTCTCTGATTCAAACAGATCGCACATGTAGTTACAATCTTCGTGCGTCTCACAAAACTCGCTCGGCATATGAAGCCGCTGCTCGGTGGGGGGAAGATGTAGTAGACTCTTATAATGAGTGTGCATCTTATTTTGATTATCTCTGTACTTTGCACTCATTAATCTGTCGGTCTCCTTCCTTACCGACATTGCCTCGGCAAAACTTATATCGAAAGCAGCCTGAAAAAAATATCAATATTGAATTTTAATAATGAATGATGGTTGATTCTTTAATTATAAAAATACTCGTACTTACTGATAATCAGTCATATATCATCTATTTATTATCCGCAGGGATATGCTTCCAGCTCTTAGCTTGTAGGGGAGCGAACTTCTTAATTGACAGACCTAACTCTGTAATAAAAGCAGCTGCATTGGTCCCGATAGGGTGACCATCGCTCTTACAAAATGTAATGGGTAATCTACCTCATTCCTCGATTTACCGTCGGAGTCGATCGGAGTGTGTGCCTCGTGTCTCTCTATGTGCCGGATGAACTGTAAATCAAAGGATGCTAACAATTAACAAGTTAAATAAATAGCAAACAAAATAAATGTATTTAAAACCATATAACTAACTAGTAGGAGCAGAAGCACTATCATCCTCAGGCGTAGGCACAATTAGGGGCGCTCAATTCTCATAGGCGGCATAACTGTGACATAAGCATTATATACATATCGACGTATAAAAAAAGATTATATTAAATACATGAAATATAAATGAAGAACAAAATAAATACCGTATAAATACATCTAATCACTATCATCATCTGAAAATGATAAATAATCATCTGCCTCAGTATCAATTTCACTATCTTCGCCATCGTCAATACGATTACTTTGAGCGCCCATATCTAGATCCACTTGTGCATTTGCCATATTAATTTGGTGATGTTCAACATCTAATCGACAAAGTTGAGTTATTTCTAAGTCTTCACCGACTACTGAAGTTGAATCATTGGATGAAATCTCTTGGTTTGGCTCCATGATCAAGATATTACCACCCTCAAAATCTTCAGATACTTCATCAACTTCAGTTACTTCATATATATCGCGGTGGTGAACCCTTTGCATGACCTTCCAATGACCTCCACGTTTGATATCATTCAAATAATACACTTAATTTTCTTGGTTTGCCAAAATGAATGGGTCATCATCATACCATATTTTAGAAGTGTCAATACACGTGAGATCATACTCTTCCACCAACAATTTTTTTTTTGGATTACATTGGAACCATTCACACCAAAATAATTGAAATTTATACTGGAAAGAGTAAAATATTTGGACCACATCCTTCAACACACCGAAAAAATCCAAATTGTCCTCATCGTCAGAGAATGGTACACTGACCCCACTATTCTGAGTAGTTTTGCATGAATCACGGGACGCCGTATGATATCAAATTCCATTTACTATGTATGCATCATATAGTTGAACTTCATCATCAGGTCCCATTGCTAAATAATACAACTCATCTATGATATCTGAATTTGTTAAATTTTTTAGGGCTACAATTTTATCCCTAAATCACAATGGGAAATCTCGCTCGTGATTTTACATCACTTGATCAACATGAACCTTTTGGGACACAAGTTGTAGATGCTCACTGTATAAAACTTAATCGATTTAAACTCTGTGAATGAAAAAGAATTAAAGTAATAACTTAATGTAAACACTTACTTTCGATATCGGTCGACTTCTTTACAATTGTTTAGAATGTACCAATGTGCTTTCTTAAACAATGAGAATGACAATTTTCGGCGTTGTTGGTTGCCAAAGACTCTTGTTTCCTGTGAGAAAATACTTAATTTGCATTTTGATGGTTTGACATCTTTATTCCGTTCCGACCTAGAAAAACTTGTCTCAATCTGACTCATATACAACGAACTGAAAGTCAAGGCCTCATTTACAATATACCCCTCTGCAATAGATCCTTCAGGTCGTGCTTTATTACGAACATATTTTTTTAGCCTTCTCAAATATCGCTCAAAGGGATACATCCATCGTGACAAAACTGGCCTAGCCAACATAGCTTCACGAGGTAAATGGAATGTCAAATGGACCATAATGTCAAAAAATGCCGGAGGAAATATCCGTTCCATCTTACACAATATTAGGACTATTTGCTCCTCCATTTTACATATGTCCGCTGTGTGTAAAGATTTTGTAGTGATCTTTTTGAAGAAATCACATAACTCAATCAGTGGGCTACATATGTCCTTTGGGAAAAATTTACGTACAACAACTGGAAGTATTCTTTGTAACAATACATGACAATCATGTGATTTTAGTCCATATATTTTTCCTTCATTTGTATTCACATGTCTAGATATATTAGCAGCATAACCATCTGGAAACTTAACTGATTTCAAAAATTCACAAAATTCACGCTTTTCTTCCAATGTCAACGTGTAATTTGCAACGACTTCCTGAATTTGTCTCCTACCGACTGTAAATGCAACTCACTCCTTATCCCTATATCTTGCAAGTCTAATCTTGCTTTGAGAGTGCCCTTTGACTTTTCGTCTATATTTAATAATGCACCAATTAAAGCATCACAGATATTCTTTTCAATATGCATCACATCTAAATTGTGTCTCTACTTTAAACCTGACCAATATGGTAACTTAAAAAATATAGACTTCTTTACTTAATTTGTATCATCCGAAGATCGCTGTCGTTTTTTACTAAATAAAGGATGCTTACTGAATGTCAATTGGGGCAAGGCGTCTAACTGCGCTAAAATCTCATATCCATTCATTAATCATGGTGGTCCTTCTTTTTCAACCTTTCCATTGAAATCTTTATTTCTACGCCATGGGTGGTGCACATCCAAGAATCGACGGTGACATGTGTAGCATATTTTACTCTTTAATCCTTGAGATTTGGTTTCATTCAGACATACTGGACATGCCTTATAGCCCTTTGTGCTCCATCCAGAAACTGTTCCGTATGCTGGAAAGTCGTGAATGATCCACATCACAATAGCATGTAATCGAAAGACTTGTTCAGTCGATGCATCATATGCTTCCACCCCATCATCCCATAGCTCCTTTAGTTCATTTATTAGAGGTCGTAGGTATACATCTATCTCTTTGCCAGGTGATCTAGGCCCAGGAATTAACAGAGACATAATCATATATGGCGGCTTCATCATTTTCCATGGTGGAAAATTATAATTCACAAGTATAACAGGCCACATACTATAAGCATTTGACATGTTTCCAAATGGATTAAACCCATCAGTAGCCAATCCTAAATGAATATTTCATGGATCACTTGCAAATATTTCATGTGCATTAGCAAATTCTTTCCATGATTCACTATTAGCTGGGTGTCTTAATACACCATCTGTTTCAACTCGCTTTTCTTTATGCCATATCATCTCTTTAGCTGTATGCTTCAAAATAAACATCCTCTTAAGTCTCGATTTCAAAGGAAAATATCGAACAATTTTTTGAGGATTCTTTTTCTTATTCATCCCTTCGTACTTGTATTTGGGCTCCTTGCACATTGGACATGCATCCTTATTCGCATGCTCATCCCAAAATAATATATAATCATTCTTACATGCATGTATCTTCTCATATGTCAATCCTAACTCTTTCAATAATTTTTTGGCTTCATAATAAGACTTTGGAATCACATTCGGTTTAGGAAATGCCTCTTGCAATAACTGAAGTAACATATCAAAAGATTTATGGCTCCAGCCATTTAACACCTTCACATGCATTAGCTTCACCACAAAATTGAAAATCGAAAAACTAGTACAATTGGGATAGAGTTCTTTTTGTGCTTCTTCCAACATTGAAATATAACTTCGTCTACAATCATTTGCATTTGTGTTTACATTTATATCATCTGATTGAGGCTCGTTGTTGGTTATATTTTCTGCATTTTGTAAATCAGTAAACATGTCTTCAAAATCGTCTTCGAAATCATCTACTTCAACATCAAAATCATTCTCATCTTGATTGACAATATTTATACTGCCAGATGATGTAGAAGCTTCTCCATGAAAGTTCCAGACTTTATATAGTCTATCGAATCCCCACCTATACAGATGTCCTCACACATAATCCAATTCAAACTGAAACAAATTGCCACACCGTCAACACGGACAACGAATTTTCAATAAATTCAGATTGATTATGTAATTTTCTGCCATACTCATAAATTGATTCAACCCATTTATATATTCAGGACTAATCCGATTCTGATTCGTTATCCAACTTTTATCCATATTTTTGAACCCTGGTTAAACATATATAAAATAATTTATCAACTTAAATGTAGTTATCAAATACAAAATAATTAAAAAACTTATAATTTAAACCTCACACAACATAATTTACAATTTTCATTATAACTTTTATTTGTCATCGAACATTATAATCTAAGAATAAAAAAACTTAAACATATCCTATAACCTGAGACTATGTGTCTTGCAAAAAACAACACACAATGAGTAATTAATCTTATGAAAAACAACACACAATGAGCCCTTAACCAAGTTTGAGATACTATTGTTGAGCACAAGGTGCATGAATTTAAAAGTTGACTAGCTTCGGATCGGCAAGGTTAGGTAGTGCACTAGTGTAGAAAGATGACTCCCATTTAATTGCAAAAATTGAGCTTAATTTTACCATGAATAAGTCCAAATCTAAATGATAAAAAAACCCTAAATTCTTCATCTAACCCCATTCAAAATCCTAATGATATATGATTAATCTACAATAACCTTATACCATAACAAAATCCTAAATTCATCATCTAAATGCTAAATTTATCAAGCGAATTGACAGATGTAATTTCATGTGCGACAAATAGATATCTATTGGAGATTTGAGGCCGCTAGAGGGGGGGGTTAATAGCGATGTGCTCGTTCGATGATGGAATTCGTTGTGTTTGTCTCTACAATTTCGTTAGCGCAGCGGAAATAGAAATAATACAATAACGAAACAAAACAAACACAACTCACAACACGAGATATAACGTGGTTCGGAACCGAATGGTTCATACTCCACGGATCGAGCTCTAAAGAGCTCTAGTGATGCACACACACTCACTAATCACAAATAACTCCTTCTCGACACAAGTCGGAGGTGGAGAAACCTCGTACAAGGATTACACTAAGTAATACAAAAGATGCAAACTAATACAAGTAAGAAATACAATACAAGTAAAGAAAAACACTTTACAAGAGCACTTTGGTTGCTTAATCTTTGGTTGCCTTGGACTAGCCTTGAAGGACTGGAATAGCACCAACTATTCCCCTTCAAATCGCCCAAGAAAACCCTTGTTTTGAGTCTTCCACGAGCAGCTGCTTTTATCCTCCATTTTGGCCGATTTCCACTGGCATGATCGCCATAAGGCCCTAGTCGATCGCCAACATCAGAATCGTGAGACAACGGCTCAATCAACATTGGACAAGTTCCAACGGAGCATGCTCGTGGCGAACCATCACCAATCGCCGGCCCATGGCGGCCGATCGATCACCAACAATGATCGCTACCAATGAGCAATGATCGCTAACACATTTTCACTTTAAGCTAGCAGTCGAACTCAAGTCGACTCACGGCAGTCGAACCGGCCATAATGTCAGTCGACTACCAACCTCAAAGATGAGGTTTTAACCCAAGTATGGTGTCCCCATACTTGCTAGACCACCCTTAGCCTAGACCTAAGCCTTTTAGCCACTTCCATCAGCCTTACGCCTCTCAGATCTCTCCAAGTCATCCATGACTTGTTCATCCATCGCGCTAGTCTTCAGGTGCTTCCATCGGCTATGTAATGCTAACGGTGTCTACACCGCCAAGGCACATTGGACTTACGCCGCCAAGACTCCGCTTGAACTTTACGCTGCCAACCATTGGACTTATGCTGCCAAGACTCCACCCTTGGACTTTACGCTGTCAATATCAAACCCCTTGGACTTCTCAAATGCCAAGACTCAAGCTTGGACTTTCCCTTGCCAACCCATGTTGAACTTTCCATGCCAAGACCCATGCTTGGACTTCCCTTGTGCCAAGTACTCAAGACTTGGACTTTCCCAAATGCTAAGTGTCCCACTTGGACTTTCCATACCAAGTACCAATGACTTGGACTTTACCTTGCCAAGACCCATGCTTGGACTTTCCCATAATCACATGGTCAACCCTAGTCAACCATCAAAGTCTCCCTCGAGTCAAACTCGAGTCTGGTTAATTATAACCTGAGTCGATTGTATAAATAATCTCCCCAAAACATCAACCGACATTAATGTCAAACCACTTTGTCAAACATCGAAACATCACTCGAGTCAAACTCGAGTCTGGTCAATCGTGACCTGGGCCGATTGCACCAACAATCTCCCCCTTTTTGATGTTTGACAAAACAAACCTTGAGTTAGGCCACTAACTCAAATTCCCTTACCAATTTTCCAAATTGGTAATTTAACCTTCTCCCCCTTTTTGACATACATCAAAAAGGTTATCTCTCCAAGGAGGTCAATGTCTCATGTCCCAATGAGATATTACAATCTCCCCCTTGATCCAAAAATACCTAGGATGTCTACCATCTTCCTAGTGATAAGTCCCATATCACTCAAGAGAGGCAATCCTATACTCTCTCCCAATTTCCAAATTGGGTTTCTAAAAATTCCATCAATTTTCTCAATTGATGATACTCTCCCAATAACTTCTCCCCCTTCAAGAAGAGAAACACATCCATCATCCCAAGATGGATAACTCCCCCTAAAGGCTTGCTCCCCCTTGACCATTGCACCAACAATGTCCTTGGGAAGTCCCTAAGCCAATAAGAACTCTAAACCATCAAAATTAAGGTTCTAAGTTCAAACATGAACTCTTCCACCCTTAAATTTGATACTTTGACCCAACACCTCTCCAAATCCATATCCAATGGATTTTCACTCGTTCTAATATTTTCCAAAGCATATCCTAAGGTAAGGAGTGATTAGGAACCTTTACCATACCTGAACACGGGCTAAACAACCTTGTTTTTCTCGAAATCGACAGCAAATCGACTACTTACAAAGAATCAATCGATCACTCACATCGATCGTGCCATCGTAGCCGATCGACTGATAACTGAAATTCTCGAATTTCAGCTATCAGAATCGAATTTTGAAAAGTCATAAGTAATTTTACGTATATCGAAAAATCACAAAATTTGATACTTATATTACTTATAGTTAATACAATGGGTGAAAAATATTTGAAAATTATTTTACCCCTAAAATATCAAAATTGATACAAAATCCAAAAGTAAAGAAAAATTTCAATATTTTAGCTCACTTTGTATCAATTTCATCAATGGTTGCTATCAAAAGATAGACTTCACCAAGATTTTCTAAAATGATTTTAAAATATTTTCAAAACCTTATTTTGGATCATATTCCTTGGGCTCTATGTACATGACTTGTACACAAGCTTTCCCAATGATCCACTTATGAAATTAGATGAGTTATAGTCCATCTAGATGCAAAAACTATGCACCTTGAACTCAACTCATATCCTAGCATCTCACATGTTTCTAGAGTGTATAAATACACATACATGTCAATGTAATGTGAGATGAGGGTTTTGTTCTCCCTAAACTAGGGTTTCATGTATTTTTCTAAGACAACTCTACTTGATTCCCTTATAAATGAGACTCCAAGTCATGCCAGTGTCCTTAAATCAATTTTAATCAAATAAATGCATGAAATGATCATGACATAATAATAGCAAAAATAAATCATGGCTAATGATCATGATGTCATGACATATGATATAAAACTAAAGCACATGACATTTAAATCCTTAATCCTAAACATGATCATGACATTTTAAATGATCAGAAATAAATATGATGTCATGACATGCTATATGACAAATCAAGGCATGACAAATAAAAAGTATAGGTATAATAATACCCAAATTTTAATATTAATTACCTTTTGAGATAATTAAGTATATTTTTCCATATTACTACTAATCTTCCTAGTGTGCTAAAAACCCAAAATGACACACTAACCTCTAAATCTAAATTGTGTCAATTTGATCAATTTATCAAACTTTTCAAATACTATTGGCACATCCTAAAATCTTTTAGGATCAAAGCTCAAATGTATTTCCAAGGTAACCATAACCTTGAAAATTAACCTAGAATGCCACCTTTGCCATGGTTGAGTTAACTACCCATCCAAACAAGGTTGACATACCCTAAACCTATTTAACGTGAATCAATCACGCTCTTAGAAACCCAAAACCTATTTGAGCTCCTAGGGTTAATTAGGTATTCCTTAGGAATGACTTCCCTAGATACCCTCCTAATGACCCTCCTAGACTTGGTAGCCTTGATCATTGTGGTCTTGCCATGATTAACCTTAGGGATTGCCTCCCTAATAACCTTCTTAGTGGCCACCCTAGGTTTCCTAAAAACCCTAGCCACTAGGTTTCTTAGTGGTCAACTCTAGGGATAACTTCCCTATTGACCTTGGTCTTTCTAGACCTAGTTAGTGTTCCATAATCTAATGGAACACTATGATAAGCCACCTTAGGCTTATGTTTGTGACTAAAACCTTGCTTGCCCTTGGTTGACTTTTGTTCCTTAGGTCTTAGATGTTGACTTTGACTTTTGAACCTAGACTTTTGCTCATTTGACCCTTTAACTTGATTTTGTATATTCCTAAGGATCTTTTCTAGTTTCTCAAGTCTTGACCTCAAGACTTGGTTTTCTAATTCTAATTGCCCAATTTTAGAGTTTTGATTTAATCCTTGGGCATGGGACTTTATAGGCATATGCCTAGTCCATTTAGGGTTGAGACCTAGATGCTCTTGTACCTTTCTAATGGTTTCCCTAGATAAGATTTGTCTAGAATTGTTTGACCTAGGGTTGTCCTTAGGTAAAATATTTCTAGGGACATTAGTCCCAAATTTCTCCTTCTTCCTAAGGTTGACTTTCTTAGCTCCTAAACAAAAATCCCTATTCCTAGCATGCTCTTTATGATAAATTGCAAGAGAATTAAAATTTCTAGCATGCTTTTTGACATTTAAACTAGAAGATGCATTACTAAAATATACCTTAGGGTTAGCCTTAGCTCCCCCTACTTGTGATGCTTCTTCTTGGGTCTTTTTGCTCCCCCTAGGGCATTGGCTTCTATAGTGCCCCTTTTGATGGCACTTGAAGCATACTACGTGTTCCTTGTTTTTGATGGTTGGGGAAATGACTTCCTTTGATTTTTCTTGACTTTTAGGTGCCGGAGGAATCTTCTTAACCTTCTTTGGACACTTGCTCTTGTAGTGCCCATACTCCCTACACTTAAAACACATTATATGAATTTTATTTGAAATTAGAGTGTTTGAGTTACCTAGGTTAATAGAGACCGGAATTGGATTTTGGGCTTCTTCATCTTGACCGGATGTCGAAGCTTCTTCTTGGTATTGCTCCGGTGTTGAGGATGGTCTCTCCTCCTCAATCCTAGAAGTGGATGCTTCTTCCACTTCTTCCACCTTTTCCGATTCGGATGCTGATTCCCTATCAACTTCCGAATCCTCAAGCTCTTTAGATGATGATATACTTGCTTGAGCTTGAGAGGGTGAGCACTCTTCTTCTTCTTCTTCTTCTTGGATTGATGATGAATTTTCATGAAGCTTGGCCAAATCGCTCCATAGCTCCTTGGCATCCATGCACTCACCTAGGCTACACAAAAAGTCATTAGGAATTAAATCAAAAATGAAATTGATTACCTTCTTGTTTTTCTCAAATCTTTGGAGTTGATCTTCATTCCATTTCTTCTTCTTGAGGAAGCCACCCTTTGGTCCTTTTGGATATTCGAATCCTTCCATTAATATAGACCATTGCTCAAAATCCTTCATCATCAAAAAATCTTCAATTCTTCTCTTCCAAGAATTGAAGCCTTCTCGTCCATAGAAAGCATATGGGACCGGCGTATTGATATCCCATCCTAGTTGTTCTTGGACTTCCATCTTCACCCTCTAGCTTCTTTAGCTCGCGGCGGTTAGTCCGTAGAAGAGCCTCGGGCTTTGATACCACTTGTTGGAGATTTGAGGCCGCTAGAGGGGGGGGGGGTGAATAGCAATGTGCTCGTTCGATGATGGAATTCATTGTGTTTGTCTCTACAATTTCGTTAGCGCAGCGGAAATAGAAATAATACAATAATGAAACAAAACAAACACAACTCACAACACGAGATATAACATGGTTCGAAACCGAATGGTTCCTACTCCACAGATCGAGCTCTAAAGAGTTCTAGTGATGCACACACACTCACTAATCACAAATAACTCCTTCTCGACACAAGTCGGAGGTGGAGAAACCTCGTACAAGGATTACACTAAGGCTACGTTTGGTACGGGGTAATGTAATCAACCTTGTAATGTAATCAAGTTTGTAATATAATGTAATGTAATGTGTATTACATTACTATATTTGGTTAGCGATTGCTGTGTAATCTTTGATTACAAAAGTGATTACATTCGTTTGTTTGATGTCCATATTTGTTATAAGGAATATAATTCATATTATTATAAAATGACAAAAATACCCTTATAAGGTTGTCGTCGATCGCCGGTGGACACCGGTCGATCGTCGCCCGGTCGTCGATCGTCGGCCGCCACGTCGATTTGGCCGGTCGATCGTCACGATCGATCGCCGGTCGTCGCTCGGTCGGCCGTGCATCGGCCGAAGCAATGAGAAAAATAAAAGAAAGATATATTTGTAATGATAAATATTGAGTCCGTAATGTAATCAAATTACATAGCTTTTCCTTCGTAATCGAGATTACGGATCTTGGTTCTTATTTTGTAATGCGATTACATTACATTACACCTTTGAAATGTTACCAAACAAAGTAAATCATCTTGTAATGTAATCCTGATTACATTACAAGCCTGATTACCCCGTACCAAACGTAGCCTAAGTAATACAAATGATACAAGCTAATACAAGTAAGAAATACAATGCAAGTAAAGAAAAACACTTTACAAGAGCACTTTGGTTGCTTGATCTTTGGTTGCCTTGGACTAGCCTTGAAGGACTGGAAGAGCACCAACTATTCCCCTTCAAATCGCCCAAGAAAATCCTTGTTTTGAGCCTTCCATGAACAACTGCTTTTATCCTTCATCGGGCTGGATTTTCGCCTGGCAGTCGACTGCCAATACTGTAGCTGTGAGACAATGACTCAATCCACGTTGGACAAGTTCCAACGAATCTCTTGGTATCAACATTGGCGATCGCCGCGCGAAGCCGTGCCCGATCGGCTCACGGGCGTTCTTTCGTGGCGAACCATCGATCGTGATCGTCCATGGCGATCAACGATCAGCCAGCAATCATTGCCCGGCACATTTTAGCCGACTCACGGCAGTCGAACCGGTCATAATGTCAGTCGACTGCCAACCTCAAAGATGTGGTTTTAACCCAAGTATGGTGTCCCCATACTTGCTAGACCACCCTTAGCCTAGACCTAAGCCTTCTAGCCACCTCCATCAGCCTTACGCCTCTCGGATCCCTCCAAGTCATCCATGACTTGTTCATCCATTGTGCTAGCCTGCAGGTGCTTCCATCGGCTATATCATGCTAACGGTGTTTACACCGCCAAGGCACATTGGACTTACGCCGCCAAGACTCCGCTTGGACTTTACGCTGCCAACTATTGGACTTATGCTGCCAAGACTCCACCTTTGGACTTTACGCTGCCAATATCAAACCATTTGGACTTCTCAAATGCCAAGACTCAAGCTTGGACTTTCCCTTGCCAACCCATGTTGAACTTTCCATGCCAAGACCCATGCTTGGACTTCCCTTGTGCAAAGTACTCAAGACTTAGACTTTCCCAAATGCCAAGTGTCCCACTTGGATTTTCCATGCCAAGCACCCATGACTTGGACTTTACCTTGCCAAGACCCATGCTTGGACTTTACCATAATCACATGGTCAACCCTAGTCAACTATCAAAGTCTCCCTCGAGTCAAACTCGAGTCTGGTCAATTATAACCTGGGTTGATTGTATAAACAATCTCCCCAAAACATCAACCGACATCAATGTCAAACCACTTTGTCAAACATCAAAACATCACTCGAGTCTGGTCAATCATGACCTGGGCCGATTGCACCAACAATATCAAAATAAAGTTGTTACCGATCAAGATGGAGTGCCGAGTTGTCGCCGACGCTGGAGAAGGAGGCCGTAGGCCGGAGGGCGGAGGCCGGAGGCCAAAGGACCGAGCTATCGCCGGTGCTGGAGAAGGAGGGCGGAGGGCGGAGCTGTCGTCGAAGCCGATCGCGGGAGATAAGCACCGAGAAGAAGTCGATTGCACGCGAGAGGAAGCTAGGGGACGGGACCATAGCTGGTCACCGGAGCTGGTCGCTGGAGAGTCACGAGGAGAATCGTCGGAGAGCAGAATCGCCGGAAGAGATGAGAAGTCGCGCGGAGAAAATGGGAGAATCGGCGCGGGCTAGGGTTTTTTTTGCATATATTAGCGACGAAATATGATTTATTCGTCGCTAATGTTTATTATATTTGCGACAAAAATTTAATAATTTGTCGCTAATATTGATCATCAGTCGACTAGTGGGATTTACGACTCGACTGGCAGTAATTTGGCCGCAGGTACAGAATCGAGTTAACTCGACTGGCGCCTCCACTGAATTGTTTGTGACGAAATTTAAATATATCGTCGCTAATGTTCAATCGACTGGCGGGATTGACGACTCAACTTCCTGACATTTGGTCGTCCACAGAATTCAGTTTACTTGACTAGCGGCTCGACTGAATAATTTGCGATGAAATATTAAATTTCGTCGCTAAATAATTTACGATGAATATATATTTATTCGTCGCTAATAACATTTTATGATGAATATTTTTATATCGTCGTTAATATATACTATATTGGCGACGAAATTTTATTGTTTCGTCGCAAATATAAAATTATTTGCGACAATTGATAAATTCACTGTAAATATCTAGTGTTAGCGACGAATAACTAATTCGTCGCTAATATTTCGTCGCTATTTTCCATTTTTCTTGTAGTGAATTCATATAGTGCTTTCACTACAGGGTATGAGGCAATATTTGTTGATCTTTATTACTTTTATGGTAGATCAATCTAGGTATTTTAACAGCTACTCGACTCCACTTTTCTGTATCTTTCAATTCTTACATTCTTCATATTTTAGTATGCTTTGATTAGTTTAGTTGCTTGTTGCAGCTCATTTTTGTCATTATTGTTCTACCATGCCTTCTATTAGGATACTTTGGTCAGGGTGTATTCCTTACAGAAAATTTTACTGAAACTCAGCAGGTCTTCTTTTCATCCATTCTGAGTAACCTAGATTGTATCTATGTGTTATTATATTTTTTAATGTTAGAATAACTTAACTATCTAATTATTTTCGGAAATTTACCAAACACATCTCCTAAAGTTCGGAAATGTCCAAAAAGCGTAGCATGGTTTCAGATTTACCAAATCGCGTACCTAATTCCCCTTTTGCCCCTCCCACCAAACAGACCTGCAATTTAATGATGAGAGAGAATTTTCATGCATCCGAGCCACTACTGGAAATTTCGAACCATCTAAACATGGTGCTGGGAATTCAAATCCCAGCACCACCTTTTTTTTTATCTGATTTCTAATTTATATCGGTCTGATTTCTAAAATATTACTGTGAATACCTAATAAAACCTTAAATATCAAAAATTTTGGCCACAAATACACAGAGGGATACTACTCAAACTCAATGGACTTGGATTGGATCGAAAAAGAAGTGAATAAGACCATCAATGGGTTTTGACCGAAACCCATTGATGGACTTAGAGGAGCCTAAATTTCGAAATCTTGACATAGACTGAAAGATCTTACAACATGAATTTTTGATATGTCGAGGAAACTTAGTTTTAATCCTCCTATCTCCCAATTTTAACTTGTGTCGAAAAAAAAATGGTATTAGAAATTGAGAAACTGGTGGAAGATAGTGGTAGTGGTGCTGGAAATTCCAGCACCACTGTAATCTTCAAATTTGAAATTCGCTGACGAATCTTGGGTGTAATTCAATCCCGACCACGGTGGTGTCGGATCCTGCACACACCACCGTGGTGCCGGGAATTCTAATCCGGACACCAGCGTTATCTTTTGTGAATTCGGTAAATTATTTAATATTTCATTAAAAACCTATGAATAAAATAATCATCCTCAAAATTAATTAAGTTGAAATTTTAAATAAAAAAAATAGCTCCCTATGGAGCTAAAATCCATAATCATATAAACTTTACAAAAACAATAAAAAAATAATTAAAGGATAATTTTTATTTCTTAAAAAAACATTTTTTAATTGAAATAGTCCTGATTATTCTCCTTTTTTTATGCCTATGTCAACTGCTGAATTATTTAAATATAATTAAAGCAGAAATGAATTAAAATTATTGTATAGTTACAGTGTTAGGCTATAATATTAATGTTCAACATAATATAGATCAAAAATAAATATTTATATATAATAAATATTTATGTTTTTATGCGAATTTTCACAAGGAGCAAATTCGATTTCTACATTAATAGTCTATTTAATATCCATATCGAATCATATTTTTCAAAAGTTTTTTTATGAATCTAATAAAAAAAAGTGTTCTATAATTTTTATAAAAAATTAAATATCAAAGAAGCTATATATTTTTAATTTATCATAAAATAATCTGATAAAATTTAAACCCCTTGCAATTCCTACTCATTACCTTTACGACGGAAAGAAATACAAAGATTAGCAGTGGTCTTTGAAATAATCTGATATTTTTAATTTATCATAAAATAATCTGATAAAATTACCTTTATTAATTTTGAGAATTTTAGCACCACCTGTAGTCGAATTAATTTCCAAAGACCACCTTGTGGTCGATTGAATTCCGGACCCAGCTGGTCTTTGATTGGAATTCCCAAAGACACGTGTGGTGGTGCCGATCAGAACACCACCGCTGTGCCGAATTCACAATTCGGCACCACCGCGTGCCGCGATCGAATTTCCAGCACCACGCTGGTGTTGCAGGATTCCGACACCTATCTTCCACCAGTTTCTCAACTTTCAGTATCATTTTTTTTCGACACAAGTTAAAATTGGGAGATAAGAGGATTAAAACTAAGTTTCCTCGACATATCAAAAATTCATGTTGTAAGATCTTTCAGTCCATGTCAAGATTTCGAAATTTGGACTCCTCTAAGTCCATCAATGGGTTTCGGTCAAAACCCATTGATGGTCTTATTCACCTCTTTTTCGATCCAATCTAAGTCCATTGAGTTTGAGTAGTGTCCCTCTGTGTATTTGTGGCCAAAATTTCTGATATTCAAGGTTTTATTAGGTATTCACAGTAATATTTTAGAAATCAGACCGATATAAATTAGAAATCAGATAAAAAAAAAGGTGGTGCTGGGATTTGAATTCTCAACACCACGTTTAGATGATTGGGAATTTCTAGTAGTGACTCGGATGCATGAAAATTCTCTCTCATCATTAAATTGCAGGTCTGTTTGGTGGGAGGGGTAAAAGGGGAATTAGGTACGCGATTTGGTAAATCTGAAACCATGCTACGCTTTTTGGGCAATTCCGAACTTTAAGAGATGTATTTGGTAAATTGCCGAATTATTTTCTATTTGTTGTATTGTATATCTGTAGATTTGTATTTTCTTATCAAATACTAGTTGAATTTGTTTAGTTAACTTGGTTTCTATGTTAGTATGCATACAATGGAATACTTTAGAGACATTAATCTTTTTGGAAACGAAGTTAAACCAAATCTGGGCGTGATATGTTTAGGGTTGGATCGATACGGTATATCGATTTTTTCATATGATATTGTATACCATACCAAAATTTTCGGTATAAAAAAATATATACCGATACCGTACCAAATTTTTGGTATATCGAAATTTGATATACTGAATTTTCGATATAAAAAAATACCGATATCGTATTAAATTTTTGGTATACCGAATTTTCGATATAAAAACAATATCGATACCATCACGCGATCGCGTGCCAAATCTGGACCGTCCAAATGTGGAATGCACAGTGTTCAACATTTGGCCGCTGACCCCGGTCCGACTGGAATCCGATGACCTTCTGGCAGGCGCCGACTTCCGATCGGTCAGGACCCAAAATCCGGCGAAATTTCGGTCGGAATCTGACCCACAATCGATCGCACGCCGCTGGTGCCGATTGCGTTACTCAATCAGCCGCCAGAAAATTCGATGGTCGTTTTCATACTTGGTCGGTCAGCCTCCGGCCAAATCGCGGCCGGAGACCGACCGGGGAAGGACAACCATCGCCGGTCGGTCCTTCCCCGGCTAGTCTGCGGATGCGATTTGGCCAGAGACCAACCGGTCAGCCGCCAGAAAATTCGACGGTCATTTTCATACTCGTCCGATCGACATCCGACCAAATCGCGGTTGGAAATCGACCAGGGAAGGACTGCCGTCGCCGGTCGGTCCTTCCCCAGTTGATCTCTAGTCGCGATTTGGCCGGAGGTCAGCTGACCGAAATCGGCTGCCAGAATCGGGCGGCTAAAATCGACTGCCACACCGCTAGATTCCGGTCGAATCGCAGTCGAAATCCGGCCCAATCACGGCTGGCAGTGGTCACGCCACTACCATCCACATGATTTGGTCATTTTCGACCGTTTTGCATCGGATTCCGGATGCTAATCGGCCAGAAGCCAAGCCCCGTCGGACCGCCGACGAGTTACGCGTTGATCGCGCCCGGTCCGACGGTCGACGGTGGCCAGACGATGCGGCGACGATGCCGGCACCGTGCATGAGTCAAAGGTGGCGTGTTGCGATGAGTGCGGAACTCTCTGTTGGTGCAATCGGCCCAGGTCACGATTGACCAGACTCGAGTTTGACTCGAGTTATGTTTTGATGTTTGACAAAGGGATTTGACAAAGTGGTTTGACATTGATGTTTGACATCAATGTCGGTTAATATGTTGGGGAGATTGTTGGAGCAATCGACCCGGGTCATGTTTGACCGGACTCGAGTTTGACTCGAGGAAGACCTTGATGGTTGACTGGGGTTGACCATGTGATTATGGGTACTTGGCATGGAAAGTCCAAGTCATGGGTACTTGGCATGGAAAGTCCAAGTGGAACACTTGACATTTGGTAAAGTCCAAGTCATGGGTACTTGGCATGAAAAGTTCAAGTGGGACACTTGGCGCATGGAAAGCTTAAGTCATGGGTACTTGGCATTTGGGAAAGTCCAAATCTTGAGTACTTGGCATGAGAAGTCCAAGCATGGGTCTTGGCAAATGAGAAGTCCAAGCATGGGTCTTGGCAAATGGAAAGTCCAAGCATGGGTCTTGGCATGGAAAGTCCAACATGGGTTGGCAAGGGAAAGTCCAAGCTTGAGTCTTGGCATTTGGGAAGTCCAAGGGGATTGATTTTGGCAGCGTAAAGTCCAAGCGGAGTCTTGGCGGCGTAAGTCCAATGTGCCTTGGCGGTGTAGACACCGTTAGCATGACATAGCCGAGGGAAGCACCTGGAGGCTAGCGCGATGGATGAACAAGTCATGGATGACTTGGAGGGATCCGAGAGGCGTGAGGCTGATGGAGGTGGCTAGAAGGCTTAGGTCTAGGCTAAGGGTGGTCTAGCAAGTATGGGGGCACCATACTTGGGTTAAAACCTCATCTTTGAGGTTGGCAGTCGGGCATTATGGCGGTTCATTGCCGCTGAGTCGACTTGATTTCGACGCCATTTAAGAGTTAGGAATCGCTCTGGCGTCGATCGCTCATTGGAGCGGTCGAATCGATGTCTCGGCGATCGCCAAAGTCGGCGCCGATCATTGCTAAGTTCTCTGTCGAGCGAACGCGGCCGTAGCCGTCGATCGACTACGAGCGTTAGCGATCGATCGCTAATGTTGGCGATCGGCGCCAAGAGATCCGTTGGAGTTTTTCGGTGGATCGAGCCGTTGTCTCACGACAATGATGACATCGATCGGCGGTGACTTATGGCGGTCGGTGATGGGTGGAAATCAGTCGTCGCGCAAGGATAAAAGGAGCTCGGAGGGTTTTTGTAACCGATTTTCTTGGACGTTTTGAAGCGATTTGCTGCTGCAAATCAGGGCTTTCAAGTGTTAGTCCAAGGCAATCAACAAGCAAGCTTCTAAAGAGTTTTTGTAAAGTGTTCTTTACTTCTCTTGTTGTATTTCTTCTTATATTTGCTTGTTGTATTTAGATTATTGTTGTAATCTTATTGTAAGAGGTTTCTCCACCTCCGACTTGTGTCGAGAAGGAGTATTTATCATAGTGGTGTGTGATTTGCATCGCTAGGGTTACGTCACGAACCCTCCAGGTAGAGTAAGGCCGATTGATTCAGACCACGTTATATCCTTGTGTTTGTGATTGTATCTTTTCGTTATTGCTTTTATTATTTCTATTCCGCTGCGCATAACGAGTTTTGTAGAGACGATCGCGAACGATTTCCATCTACGTACGAATTCAACGCTATTCACCCCCCCTCTAGCGCCGTCAAATCTCCAACAATTGGTATCAGAGCCCGGGGCTCTTCTACAGATTAACAACCGGGAGCAAGATGCTAGAGGGTAAAAGATGGAAGTCCAAGATCAATTAGGTTGGGACATCAACACACCGGTGCCCTACACCCTATACGGACGAGAAGGATTCAATTCTTGGAAGGGAAGAATTGAGAATTTTATTATGATGAGAGACTTTGAGGAATGGTCCATTTTGATGGATGGATTTGAATATCCAAGAGGACCAAGAGGTGGATTCCTCAAAAAGAAGAGATGGACCGAAGAGCAAGTTCAAGCATCCGAGAAAAATGATAAGGTGATAAATTTTTTAATTGATTTAATGCCTAACAATGTCTTGTGTATGTTAGGTAATTATGTAGATGCTAAAGAGTTATGGAGTCAAGTGGCAAAGCTCCATGAAAACTCATCATCGGTCCAAGAAGAAGAAGAAGAAGAGGAGTGCTCACCCTCTCAAGCTCAAGAAAGTACACCGTCATCCCAAGAGCTTGAGGATTCAGAGGTTGATAGGGAATCAACATCCGGATCGGAAGAATTGGAAGAAGCATCCACTTCCGGATCGGAGAAGGAAGTAGAAGAGGTGGAAGAAGCATCCACTTCTAGGATTGAGGAGGAGATTAGGGAATCCTCGATACCGGAGCAACAAGAAGAACCATCTACATCCGGTAGAGAGGAAGAGCAAGCTCAAGAATCCACTCCGACCACCACAACCACCCTAGGTAACTCAAGCATGTCAATTAATAATAAAATGAATATTATATGCTTTGAGTGTAGGGAGAAAGGACACTACAATGTTGGTGCAGTGGGCACCTAAGTCGAACCTAAGTTTTGATTATAGCAAACGATATAAAGTTAAGCTTATATTGTTATCTTACGAGCTAAATCAAGTGTGCAGAAAAGTCTCAATGCTGGAGCTGAAGGCTAGCGACACCCGGAGGAAGCCGCGGTAGTCGGGCGACACTCGAGTTACTTCGGAGGGAGCCGAAGGAATCGAGTGGAAGGCCGGAAGCAAAAGCGACACGTAAGTATCGAGGTAAGCTCGTGTGTGCGAGCGTAAGTGAGGTCGTATCCTCTTTACGGGGATGATCTTAGGCGACGATCCGACCCAAGACTTCCCATGGAAGGTCTATGTTGAGATCGGACGACAAGTGGCCGTCGAATCCACTTATATTTTGAGCTAACTCTTTATTGTAGTAAAAAATCCTGGCCATCAGTTCAACCGGCCAGTTCAACCGGTGCCAGTTCAACCGGCCAGTTCAACCGGTGGTCAAAAATTAGCCTCGAGGAGTCAAGCTTTATCACCATTTTTCAAGGAGTTTTGTGCCCATTTGTGATTGGTTGAAGACCCATTCGTTGAGGGGCTCTTAAAGGCTATAAAAGGAGGGCCATACCTAGGGTTTCATCCTCAATTCTAAGTGTTCAAAAGCCTCCGTTACGCTGCAACTCTCCGACGACTCTACAACAACGAAGTGCTGCCAACAACCCTAGCTTAAAGTTTCTTTTGTTTAGTTGTTGGTATAATCTTAATTTGTTATTGCTTTCAATATTGCAATTCTTTTTAATCGAGGCTTTTCGTTGCATTTTACTTTAATAGAAGAGAGGGTTTGTCTCTCTATCTTTTTGCTTCGAAGGCTTTTGTAATCGTAAAACTCCTACCTCCAACGAGGAGGAGTGTTTTAGTGAATTGCCCTCCGTACACGGTCTAGGACCGTTAGGGCCTTGGAGTAGTAGACGAAGGCTACGAACCAAGTAAAAAAACTATTTGTCTCATTTAGTTTTTATTTACATTTTCGCTGCGTTTAATTGTCTATCGAACGATTTAAAAGAAAAGTTTTTATCGCTATTCACCCTCCCTCTAGCGATCCGCTTCGATCCAACAATTGGTATCAGAGCCGGGGGTTGCTAAGATTTGGTGAAACCACCAATCTAGCTATTTTTCACAGATTTATTTTTCTTTTATTTCTGTTTATTTCTGATTTATTTCGCTTTGTTAAATTTACTCCCGCACTACTAATCCAAGACGCGAGTCTTGGTACCTTGTTTTGTGTTTTTGTCGTTGCTAGTTTCTTCGTCTTCGTCCCTTTTTGTCTTTTGTTCTAATGGCCCATCTCGAGGGTTTTAGCACCATCCGACCTCCGTTTTACAACGGAGATGACTTCCGTTATTGGAAGGGTCGGATGGAATGATTTCTCAAAACCCAAATCGAGATGTGGATCATAATCCAAACGGGTTTCACACTTCCGACTAATGAAGTGGGTGACTCCTTGGATTATGATCAATGGACCATTGCGACAAAATGACAAGTCGAAGCCGACGCCAAGGCAACACAAATCCTCCAATGCGGCTTGTCCAAGGAGGAGTTAAATCGCGTCGGCCCCTTCATTAGCGCAAAGGACCTTTGGACAAAGCTGATCGAGTTACACGAAGGATCGGATCAAGCTAAAGTTTGCAAACGTGATTTGTTGTTCAATAAATTGTACACACTAAAAATGCAGGAACACGAGTCCGCGACGCAACTCCACGCCCGTGTCCAAGACATAGTCAACAACCTACACGCAATCGGGCAAAAGGTCGAAAACCGCGACCTTATAAGGTATGTTCTAAACTCTTTTCCGAGGACTACCTTGTGGGCATCCATGGTCGATGCCTACAAGGTCTCCAAGGACCTTTCTAAACTTAGATTAGATGAACTCTTTTCGGATTTTGAATTACATGAGCAGTCCAACTCGGAACCCGAGAGGGGTATAGCCTTGTTTGCAGGTTCAAAGAAGAAGAAAATCGCAAGCAAGCCACCACCAACCGAGGAGGAAGATGAGTCCGAAGAAGAAGTTGACCCGGAATTGACTGCCGAACTAATGAACCTAGCTCGAAGGATAGCCAAGGGACGAAAGCGAACCACAACTCGACCCAACCAAGGTAAGCCTAAAAGTTCTAATATTAGGTGTTATGAGTGTAACAGGTTTGGACATATAAAGTCCGAGTGCCCAAAGCTCAACCACCAAGCACCTAAGCACAAGAAGGCCCTCAATGCGACATGGGAAGAAGCGTCATCCGAAGAAGACGAAGACCACGTCTTCATGGCGAAATCGATTGAGTCCGACATGGAGACCGAACCTGAACTTGAGTCAGAACCTGAGGATGACTCGGACTACGAAGCTACCTTCAAGTCAAGCCACGGATACGCATCCGGTTCAAAAGATACCCTTAAGGTGAGTCGAACCTTATTTAATACTTTACATAATACGGTTAGGTTTTTGTCTAGGAAGTTAGCTAAGTCCGAGTCCAAGGTCGAGACCCTGGTTGAGGAAGTTAAACTCCTTAAACACGAGGTCTCCCTAACCTCTTCGACTAGTCGAGTTCAAGAGAAGGACTCAACTCGGGTTGAAAAATTCGAAGTTGAGAACTCACTCTTGAAAAGTCAAGTCAAAGATCTTAGGAATACGTTGGAAAGGTTTACTTTGGGATCCAAAGGACTTGACCTCCTACTTGGATCGCAAAGGGCCGTGTACAACAAGGTCGGGTTTAGCTCAAACACGACCAATAAGTCGTATATGTCAATCGTAAGTAGACATAAAAAATGTGTCCAAGCATGGGTCCCTAAGACCACTTTGATTTCAACTCTAGGATCCAACTCGTACTGGGTTCCCAAGGACCAAATCCACTATGTGGATAGACCGAACCGATTCAACGGTCTAGGGGGAGCCAGTACAAAACATGTTTGTGTTTTAACTTAGAAATTGCATGCTTAGATTTTTTTTTTCTTTCGTGAACTCACTTAGAACACGTAAATAACCAACTAAAATCCTTCGAAAAGATTGAGCCTCGGGGAGCCTCTTTTCAAATAACCAACCAAAATCCTTCGAAAAGATTGAGCCTCGGGGAGCCTCTTTTCAAATAATCAACTAAAATCCTTCGAAAAGATTGAGCCTCGGGGAGCCTCTTTTCAAAAATAACTAGTTAGACGAGGAAATAATTTTAGGTGAGTCAAGTCATCATTTTCTTGAAAATGGCTTTGTCTAAGGAAGTGGTCGATGATCCGATAAAAGAAGGCCTCTGTGCCTCGCCACGACCTGGAAGCCATGATCTTGAAAAGGTAAACTTGACAAGCCTAGGGTCAAATCCAAATCTAACATTACTTAAACATAAATGCACTTAATCAACTTAATTGGAAGTCATCTCACAAAAAACACATAAGTATAACATGATTGATCATATAGACACAGGTGAGATGACCTAGGTTTAACAACTTACAACCAATTTTTTTAAAAAAATCTAACATCCAATCCAACCACCTTGTGTGTAGGATCAATGGATGTTGGACAGCGGTTGCTCCCGACACATGACCGGGGATCAACTCAAATTCATAAAGCTTCGATTCAAACGACAAGGATCGGTAGCCTTTGGGAATAACGGCAAGCTCAAAATCATCGGATCAGGTGATATCGAGCTTAACTCGAATTTTGTTATTAAAAATGTATTACTTGTAGAGAATTTTGAATATAACCTGCTTAGCGTAAGCCAATTATGTGACAATAACTATAAGGTCGTATTTTTAGAAAATGAATGTGTAATTAAAACAAATAAAACAGCTAAAACAATACTCAAAAGAACTAGGACAAATAACAATTAACTTAATCAAATCCTCACCAAATGTCTTATGACACAGAAGAGGAATCATGGTTGTGGCACCGACGACTCGGTCACTACTGCACCCAAGACTCGCCCACAAGATGAGTCAGAGTGGCTTAGTCAGAGGCTTACCCAACCTCAACAACTTGGTTAATAAAATCAGTAATGCTTGTCAACAAGGAAAACAACCTAGGACACAACACAAGTTAACTAACCAAGAACGAACCTCAAGTGTACTTGAGCTCCTGCATATGGATCTATTCGATTCACATGGAGCCAAGTCACTCAATAAAAGTCAATATTGCTTAGTCATAATTGGCGACTACTGTGTTTACCTGGGTTAGGTTCATCAAACATAAAAATGATACCCTAGATCAATTAATCAATTTATTCAAATTAATCGAGAATCAAAAAAACCTTAAGGTTAAAAGAATTAGAAGCGATCATGGTGGTGAATTCGAAAATCAAAGGTTCACCGACTTCTGTAACCTAAACGGATACCACCATGAATTCTCTTGCCCTAGGACCCCTCAACAAAATGGCCTAGTGGAGCGGAAAAACCGAACTCTACAAGAAGCCGCTAGGACCATGTTGAACGAATATGACCTACCCGATAGGTTTTGGGCAGAAGCCGTGAGTACGACATGCTATGTCCAAAATAGAATCTTTATGGTAAAGAGGCACCTTAAGACCTCATACGAGATTTATCACGATAAAATACCTAACATCAAGTACTTTAGGGTATTTGGGTGTAAGGTACATATCCTAAACACTAAGGATTACCTAGGGAAATTTACATCCAAGACCACGATCGGAATCTTTCTAGGATACTCGACTACAAGTCGAGCTTATAGAGTATATAACCACGACACCCTTAGAGTCGAGGAGACTATCAATGTAGTATTTGATGAAGGACATGAACCTACAAAACCCCCGGCAACCCCAATTAGCGAGCCGATTCATACTAGACCTAACTCTGATCCGGAGATTAGGTCTAGTGTTAATCCTAACCTAAGTCAACCAAGTCACTCTATTGATCAAGTGATAGATGACTCCAACCAAACTAATGTTCAACCAAGTCACCCCATTGATCAAGCATTAGGTGACACAAACCCAACCCAATCTAGGATTCAGACAAACCACCCTATCGATCAAGTGATAGGAGATCCTAATCTAGGAGTTCGAACTAGAGCATCCTATAGGAACCTTAGTCAAATTTCCTTAATTTCAAAGATAGAACCCAAATCAATTGAACAAGCTCTTCTTGATCCCGATTGGATTATTGCAATGCAAGAAGAGCTAGCTCAATTTACTAGGAATGAAGTGTGGGAATTAGTACCACCACCTAAAGACAAAACGATAATTGGAACAAGGTGGGTGTTTCGAAATAAGCTTGATGATAAAGGTGAAGTAGTTAGAAACAAGGCTAGGTTAGTCGCCAAAGGGTTTAGTCAAGTCAAAGGCTTAGATTACGACGAAACCTATGCCCCAGTAGCTAGACTCGAATCCATTCGAATGTTGCTAGCTTATGCCGCACATCGAGGATTTAAGCTGTTTCAAATGGATGTTAAGTCAGCATTCTTAAATGGATACATTAAAGAAGAAGTTTATGTTAGCCAACCCCCCGGGTTTGAAAATCTAGATAAACCCGACCATGTTCTAAAACTTAAGAAAGCTCTCTATGGACTTAAACAAGCTCCTCGAGCTTGGTACGAGAGACTTTCAATTTATCTTAAGTCAAAAGGGTTTAACCAAGGCTTAGTTGACCCAACTCTCTTCGTAAAAACCTTAGGTAAAGAAATATTCATAGCTCAAATTTACGTAGACGATATAATTTTTGGAACCTCTAACTCAGCCTTACTAAACGAGTTCGTTTCACTCATGGAAAGTGAGTTTGAAATGAACTTGGTAGGCGAGTTAAGTTTCTTTTTAGGTCTACAAATTAAACAAACTAAGGATGATATATACCTATATCAACAAAAATACACTAAGGAGTTAATTAAAAGATTTGGAATGCAAGACGCTAAGATAATAAACACCCCAATGGCGATTAATGTTAACATAGGAGAAGACCTAGAAAGTAAGTCCATTGACTTAAAGTACTATAGGAGCGCGATAGGAAGTCTCCTATACTTAATCATGATCGACCCGACATCCTATTCGTAGTAGTATGTGCGCCGTGTTTCAAACCTGTGCTAAGGAGTCTCACCTAACCCTAGTTAAGCGTATCCTTAGATATCTTAAGGGTACACTTAACGTTGGTATTTGGTACCCTAGATCTACGGAGTTCGAACTAATCGGCTACTCCGATTCGGATTATGCCGGTAGTAAACTCGATAGAAAAAGCATGAGTGATTGTTGTCAACTACTCGGCTCAAGTCTAGTGAGTTGGTGCAGTAGGAAGCAACATTGTGTTGCCTTATCTACCACCGAAGCCGAATACGTTGCGATGGGTGAGTGTGCAACTCAGCTTCTTTGGATGAAGCACACTCTCCGAGACTTTAGGTTGGACTTCACCAAAACTAAAATTTTTGTAGACAACATAAGTTCGATAAATCTAACTAAGAACCCTATATGCCATTCATGGACAAAGCATATAGAGGTAAAACACCATTTCATTCGAGAACATGTAGCCAACGGTTCCATACAACTCGAATATGTTGACTCGAAGTCTAACCTAGCAGACATATTTATTAAACCACTACCCGAAGCCGAATTTAGTCTCTTGAGACGAAGATTAGGCATGTGCGTAATAGAATAGGAACTTGCAAATTATATTTTCTTACTACTATTTCTTACTTTTTTTCATGGAACTAGCATAGGACATACCTTAGATATCATGCACCTATAGATTTAAGGAGCCAATACATCTCACAACACATAGGACTAATGTGTTTGTGTACTTAGCCACGTAGATGGGCGTGAGATGTTAGGACCTTACTCCTGGTTCCAGATGTAGAGCTAGTGCATCGCTATGAACCACGGAGTATAATCATACATACTAACCGACTCTGATCAGGACTGGTTGATCCTTCATATCAATCAAGCCAAATATGAGTCGAACATTTTATAGATGAACTTATTTTCAGTATATAATTTTTAAAAATAAAAATGTGGAACATGCTTGGACTTTAAATTTAACATTTATTTTGTTTTCCACACACCCCTTACTCTTTTCGATATACGACAAAAGGGGGAGAAAAAGGAGAAAAAGGACAAAAGTTAAGGGGTCAAAATTTTTTTTTTTGATAACTTAACTCTTCAAAAAATTTTTTTTGATAACTTAACTCTTACTTCATAAGTAAACCAAAAGTTAACTTTAAGTTTTGAAAACTTATTTAACTTTTAACAAAAGGCCAAGGTTAAGAAATCATTTGGTTTCTTAACTTAAAACTTATTTTAAACACTATGGCCAATATTAAGTAATTTCGGTTACTTAATTCTTTTTCTTAGTAGCACATATCAAGGGGGAGAGTTAAAACTCTTTCTCAAGTACTCACCCTCGGTCAAGGGGGAGGATTCCTCAAGGGGGAGCACTTGAAAAAGAATTTTTATATACTCCTACTCATTCATGCATAATCTCATACTTATTTTTGTCTTAACTTTGTATGTGGGTTTGCCATAAATCAAAAAGGGGGAGATTGTTGGTGCAGTGGGCACCTAAGTCGAACCTAAGTTTTGATTATAGCAAACGATATAAAGTTAAGCTTATATTGTTATCTCACGAGCTAAATCAAGTGTGCAGAAAAGTCTCAATGCCGGAGCTGAAGGCTAGCGACACCCGGAGGAAGCCGCGGTGGTCGGGCGACACTCGAGTTACTTCGGAGGGAGCCGAAGGAATCGAGTGGAAGGCCGGAAGCAAAAGTGACACGTAAGTATCGAGGTAAGCTCGTGTGTGCGAGCGTAAGTGAGGTCGTATCCTCTTTACGGGGATGATCTTAGGCGACGATCCGACCCAAGACTTCCCATGGAAGGTCTATGTTGAGATCGGACGGCAAGTGGCCGTCGAATCCACTTATATTTTGAGCTAACTCTTTATTGTAGTCAAAAATCCTAGCCATCAGTTCAACCGGCCAGTTCAACCGGCGCCAGTTCAACCGGTCAGTTCAACCGGTGGTCAAAAATCAGCCTCGAGGAGTCAAGCTTTATCACCATTTTTCAAGGAGTTTTATGCTCATTTGTGATTGGTTGAAGACCCATTCGTTGAGGGGCTTAAAGGCTATAAAAGGAGGGTCAAACCTAGGGTTTCATCCTCAATTCTAAGTGCTCAAAAGCCTCCGTTACGCTACAACTCTCCGACGACTCTACAACAACGAAGTGCTGCCAACAACCCTAGCTTAAAGTTTCTTTTGTTTAGTTGTTGGTATAATCTTAATTTGTTATTGCTTTCAATATATCAATTCTTTTTAATCGAGGCTTTTCGTTGCATTTTACTTTAATAGAAGAGAGGGTTTGTCTCTCTATCTTTTTGCTTCGAAGGCTTTTGTAATCGTAAAACTCCTACCTCCAACGAGGAGGAGTGTTTTAGTGAATTGCCCTCCGTACACGGTCTAGGACCGTTAGGGCCTTGGAGTAGTAGCCGAAGGCTACGAACCAAGTAAAAAAACTATTTGTCTCATTTAGTTTTTATTTACATTTTCGCTGCGTTTAATTGTCTATCGAACGATTTAAAAGAAAAGTTTTTATCGCTATTCACCCCCCCCTCTAGCGATCCGCTTCGATCCAACATACAAGAGTAAGTGTCCTAAACGGGTTAAGAAGACTCCACCCGTGCCAAAAGTCAAGGAGACCGGTGCCTCAATGAAAAAGAGCAAGGAGCAAGTGATTTGCTTCAAATGCCGACTACCGGGTCATTACCGGAGTCAATGCCCGAAGGGGGAGAAGAAGGGGCAAAGGGGAGCATCACAAGTAGGGGGAGCTACTAAGGCTAACCCTAAGGTATATCAAGTTAATAATGCTCTTTCTTTAGTTAATGGACAAAAGCATGCCAGAAATTTCAATTCCCTAGCAATTTGCCATGAAAAGCATGCTAATAGAAATAAATACTTTTGTTTAGGAGCTAAAAATATTCACTTAGATAATAGGGAGAAATTTAGGACTAATGTCCCTAAAAACAACTTATCTAAGGACAAACCTAGGTCAAATAACTCTAAAAAATTTTTACCTAGGGAGACAATTAGAAAGGTGCAAGAGCACCTAGGTCTAAACCCTAAATGGACTAGGCATATACCTAGGAAGTCCCATGCCCAAGATTTAAATCAAAATTCTAAAATTGGGCAATTAGAAAAGGAAAATCAAGTCTTGAGGTCAAGGCTTGAAAAACTTGAAAAGACCCTAAGTAAGATACAAAATCAATTTAAAGGGTCTAGTGGTCAAATTCAAGGGTCCAAAAGTCAAAGTCAACGCCTAGGACCTAAGAGTCAAAAGTCAACCAAGGGCAAGCAAGGTTTGGGTCACAAACCTAAGCCTAAAGTGGCTTATCATAGTGTTCCATTTGACTATGGAACACAAACTAGGTCTAGGAAGACCAAGGTCAATAGGGAAGTCATCCCTAGAATTGACCAAAGGGTGTGCCTAGTGGCTAGGGTTTCTAGGAAACCTAGGGTGGCCACTAAGAAGGTTGCAAGGGGAGTTACCCCTACAGTCAACCTAGGTAAGACCCAAATGACCAAGGCTAACAAGCCTAGGAGGGTCATTAGGAAGGTATTTGGGAGGTTATCCCTAAGGAATACCTAATTAACCCTAGGAGCTCAAATCGGTTTTGGGTTCCTAAGAGCGTGATTGATTCATGCTAGGTGGGTTTCGGATGTGCCAACCTTAAGTGGATGGGTAGTTAACTCAATCATGGTAAAGGTGGCACTTTAGGATGTTTTCAAGGTTATGGTTACCTTGGAAATAGATTTGAATCAATATCCTAAAAGATTTTAGGATGTGCCAATGCATTTTTGAATTTAAGAAAAATCAATTAAATTGACACAATTTAGGTTTAGAGGTTAGTGTGCCATTTTGGGTTTTTGGCACACTAGGGAGATTAATGATAATATGGCAAAATATATCTAATTATATCAAATGACAATTAATATTAAAATTTAGGTATTACCATACCTATACATTTTATATGTCATGCTTTGATTGTTATATGCCATGTCATGCCATCATGCCTAGTTCTATGATTTTATATGTCATGTTCATGTTTAGGATTAAGGTTTCAAAAGTCATGTGTCTTTAGATTTCATTTTATGCCATGACATCATGATTATGAGCATATGCTTATTTATAACATTTCTAATGCCATAATCATTCATGCATTTAAGACAATTTGGTTGAAATTGAATTAAGGACTATGGCATGACTTGAAGTCCCATTTATAAGGGAATCAAGTAGGGTTGCCTTAGAGAATGCATGAAACCCTAGATTAGGATGAACAAAACCCACATCTCACATCCAATTGACATGTATGTGTATTTATACACCTTAGATACATGTGAGATGCTAGGATATGAATTGAGTTCAAGGTGCATAGTTTTTGCATCTAGATGAACTAAAACTCATCTTGTTTCATTAGTGGATCATTGGGAGAGCATGTGTACAAGTCATGTACATAGAGCCCAAGGAATATGATCCAAGATAAGGTTTTGAAAATATTTTAAAATCATTTTGAAAAACCTTGGTGTAGTATATCTTTTGATAGCAATCACCATTGATAGAGTTGATACAAAATAGGGCCAAAACATTGAAAATTTCAATGGTTTTGAGTTTTGTATCAAACTCACTATTTTATGGGTAAAATAATTTTCAAATATCTTTCACCCATTGTGCGTGTCATAAGTATTATACGTATGAATTTTCACGATTTTTCGAATTACGTATAATTATTTATGAATTTTCAAAATTCATTTCTGATAGCTGAAAATCGAGATTTTCAGTTATCGATCGGCCGCCTGTGGCGCTTGGTGATGTAGTGGCGATCGGCAATGATTCTTATCGTCAGAGTCGACTGCCAAGTCTGATTTCGGGTTAACAAGGTTTGTTTAGCCCGTGTTCAGCTATGGAAAAGGTTCCTAATCACTCCTAACCCTAGGATATGCTTTAGGAAGCATTATAAAGGGTGAAAATCCATTGGATATGGATTAGGAGCTGTGTTAGGTCAAAGTATCAAATTTAGGGTGAGTGAGAGTTCTATGTTGAACTTAGAACCTTAATTTTGATGGTTTAGAGTTCCTATTGGCTTAGGGACTGCCCAAGGACATTGTTGGTGCAATGGTCAAGGGGGAGCAAGCCTTTAGGGGGAGGTATCCATCTTGGGATGATGAATGTGTTTTTCTCCTTGAAGAGAAGTTATTGGGAGAGTATCATCAATTGGGAAAATTGATGGATTTTTGATACCCAATTTGGAAATTGGGAGAGATTATAGGATTGTCTCTCTTGAGTGATATGTGAATTATCACTAGGAAGATGGAAGGCATCCTAGGTATATATTTTTGGATCAAGGGGGAGATTGTAAGATCTCATTGGAACATGAGACATTGACCTCCTTGGAGAGAAAACCTTTTTGATGTTAGTCAAAAAAGGGGAGAATGTTTGGGGGAGAACATTTGGAGAGTGTTTACCAATTTGGGATAATTGGTAAGGGATTTGAGTTAGTGGTCTAACTCAGATGATTTGTTTGGTTTTTGTCAAACATCAAAAAGGGGGAGATTGTTGGTGCAATCGGCCCAGGTCACGATTGACCAGACTCGAGTTTGACTCGAGTGATGTTTTGATGTTTGACAAAGGGATTTGATAAAGTGGTTTGGCATTGATGTTTGACATCAATGTCGGTTAATATGTAGGGGAGATTGTTGGAGCAATCGACCCGGGTCATGTTTGACCGGACTCGAGTTTGACTCGAGGAAGACCTTGATGGTTGACTGGGGTTGACCATGTGATTATGGGAAAGTCCAAGCATGGGTCTTGGCAAGGTAAAGTCCAAGTCATGGGTACTTGGCATGGAAAGTCCAAGTGGAACACTTGGCATTTGGTAAAGTCCAAGTCATGGGTACTTGGCATGAAAAGTCCAAGTGGGACACTTGGCGCATGGAAAGCCCAAGTCATGGGTACTTGGCATTTGGGAAAGTCCAAGTCTTGAGTACTTGGCATGAGAAGTCCAAGCATGGGTCTTGGCAAATGAGAAGTCCAAGCATGGGTCTTGGCAAATGGAAAGTCCAAGCATGGGTCTTGGCATGGAAAGTCCAACATGGGTTGGCAAGGGAAAGTCCAAGCTTGAGTCTTGGCATTTGGGAAGTCCAAGGGGATTGATTTTGGCAGCGTAAAGTCCAAGCGGAGTCTTGGCGGCGTAAGTCCAATGTGCCTTGGCAGTGTAGACACCGTTAGCATGACATAGCCGAGGGAAGCACTTGGAGGCTAGCTCGATGGATGAACAAGTCATGGATGACTTGGAGGGATCCGAGAGGCGTGAGGCTGATGGAGGTGGCTAGAAGGCTTAGGTCTAGGCTAAGGGTGGTCTAGCAAGTATGGGGGCACCATACTTGGGTTAAAATCTCATCTTTGAGGTTGGCAGTCGACTGGCATTATGGCCGGTTCGACTGCCGTGAGTCGACTTGAGTTCGACCGCTTAAGAGCCGAACGCGCTCTGCGATCAGCTCATCGAGCGATCCGATGTCTCTGGCGATCACGCTAAGTTCTGTCGAGCGCAGCGCGTAGCCGGCCAGCGGCCGACTACGGCGTTAGCGATCGCAATGTTAGCGATCGATCGCCAAGAGATCCGCTGGAGTTTTTCCATGGATCGAGCCGTTGTCTCACGACAGCGGGCATCGCCGATCGTGACTTATGGCAGTCGACTGATGGGCGAAAATCCAAGTCGCGCGCAAGGATAAAAGGAGCTCGACGGGAGGGTTTTTGCAACCGATTTTCTTGGACGTTTTGAAGCGATTTGCTGCTGCAAATCAGGGCTTTCAAGTGCTAGTCCAAGGCAATCAACAAGCAAGCTTCTAAAGAGTTTTTGTAAAGTGTTCTTTACTTCTCTTGTTGTATTTCTTCTTATATTTGCTTGTTGTATTTAGATTATTGTTGTAATCTTATTGTAAGAGGTTTCTCCACCTCCGACTTGTGTCGAGAAGGAGTATTTATCATAGTGGTGTGTGATTTGCATCGCTAGGGTTCATACGAACCCAATCCGTGGAGTAGGAACCGTTTCGGTTCTGAACCACGTTATATCCTTGTGTTCGTGATTGTATCTTTTCGTTATTGCTTTTATTATTTCTATTCCGCTGCGCATAACGAGTTTTGTAGAGATGATCGCGAACGATTTCCATCTACGTACGAATTCAATGCTATTCACCCCCCCTCTAGCGGCGTCAAATCTCCAACACTCCCTTTACATAAATCTAGCAGTTCAACATGAATGTTAGATCAAAAAGGTCCTGCCAAATGAAATTTTCTTAGCACAATTAAAACATGAACAAGCAATGGCTAGAGATAAATTATGCACTCAAGAGTCAAGATCTGAAAGAAATTAAAATGAATATTGTCACGCCCCGAGGGAGTCTCCACCAGACGAAAATCCGGCAGCATCTCCCCTGTATGGGTGACAATACGAATCCTGTATACAAGACACACACGACCCACTATACATCGACCAACATGACCGGAAAATAAAACACACATACATATAATATATGGGCCTCATGCCACTAAGCAAAGTAAATAAAAGATCTACAACATCTAGACTTACCTCTTCTGCCCTCTTAGCAGGAATACACAACCAAAATAAATCGAATAAAAGTCCATAAGGACATAACAAATACCACCAAAACATCCACGAGTATACCCAAAACACAAGTCTTACACATGTCTTCTAGTCAATATAACCAAAACCATATGACCAAAAATAAAACCCTTACGACGAGGGGGATTGGCAGCTGGACTCTCCTGACAGTTTCAATTTGAAATAGATATAAAGCAACGGGGTAAGTTCAACGAACTCAGTGGGTATCAAGTCGACATGCATAGTAAGATATATCTAACAATAATAATCATGTCAGTACAGTCTCCTTATCAATAATAGGAAATGCAAGGAAGAAATGCGGAAAGACTGTACTTACCTGAATCTCCTATCTTGACATAGGAGTGTGAGCAATACTAGCAGAAATAAGGTCGTCAGACCTAATACATGATGTATCTTGTATGCATGTCAATCATATGCAACAACCAAGGCAACAACCAAAATGTAGCAAACACAAACAAATGTCATCCATGCAATATGTATGCGATGCAAATGACATGGTCACCCCTGACGCTAGTCAGCCGCCTCACACGCGATGGTGAGGCCAAGTGGGTGACCGAGTGGGCAGAATGCTGTCGGAGTACACCTATCCTCCTACCCCAAACAGAGTGGGGGAGCAAAGCTCTCATCTCCCGGTGTCATAGACCAAAGGAGGGATCCCTGCCCGCTACCACGCTGCCTCACCGCTACCCATGAGCGGACCAGTGGAGCCTGATAAATCTACTGTACACACCCTTCTGATGTACCATTAACCCATGAGTGGCTGTGTGTGCAGATCATATAACTAGTTGCGGGCTCAACTACAAAGGAACTGCCAACCAGCCAGCATGCAATCATGCAAAATGGTGCATGACACTAAAGCATGTAACACCAACCAATATACGTCTCCAAATAATATGTACAAAAAAAAAATAATGAGTACATATCAATGACCTAGGTATACAGGGAAAGTATATCTAAAAGCTAATCAAGTGCATGTCACAACTCCCAAAATAAGTACACATGGCAAGTATCAAGATAATATAGACTAAGATATAAATGCATGCATCAGATATGACACAGTGACATACAAGGGCAGATAAGACATAAAAATTACTGCGAGCTATAGCCAACTACGCATATCAACATGACAATATCTAAAAGATAAGTCAAAGTATCCGCCTGCTATAATGCTCGAAATAATGAAATCTTCACGCCCGTGGACTTATCTCGTGATCGAAACCTGCATATAACATAATATACTCAGATTATATTGTTAACTCTAATATCAAGTCCAAAACCTAATGGATTGAGCTATCCACCTAATCGATCACTCACTACCGTATCAAAATATAATTCCTTTCCAAATCAACTCCCAATTCCACTAATTTAGGGATCTAACCCATTCACAGCCATCACAGCTGTTTACAGCCATTAATTCTCCTGCCCACAATCGTACGGTCGTTCACAACTCACCTAACAATAAACTCACAACCCCTTTGTGGCCAAGAACAACCTCACAGCCGACTCCATCGACAGTAACCTCCAATCACAGATCACAACACATCGACAACCACAAGATCTAGCAATTGACAACTAATAGGAAGAGGATAGATCAAAGCTTACCAGTCCAAGAAAACTCCACCAGCAACCAACTCTCCTCCTATCCCCAGTTCCTTGGAGCAATCCGCACTCAAACACCGTTTCCCTATCAACAGATCAAGCTTAATGAAGGAAAAAATCACAGCTTGAACTTAGATTTCGTCCAAGGTAAGAAGGAATCAGCTCTTACCTAGTTCCAACGACGATCGGGAAGAACAGCGATGGAAGGTTTCCTCGGTGCGAGTCGATCGCGGCGGCGGAGGTTGGCCGAAGGATGGCCGACGCTGGCAGAGGAGGGCACGCGATGTGTGCGTGTGGGAGGCTGATCGAGCTGTGGAGAGTAGGGTGCGGCGGATGCTTGTTGCGGCGTGGGCAGTGGACTGGCCGTCGGCGCATTCAGCTCAGGTGAGCAGCAGCGGAAAGGGGGCAACTCGCGGCGACATGGGCACAGGGAAGGGCGGCGACGACAATCTTGGCATGGGCGGTGCATGGGGAGAAGGCAACAACGCTGTGGACGGCGATGCGAGAAGGAGATGTCGGGTGCGGCGCATGAGAAACCGAGAGGAAGGAGAAAAGAAGAGTCGCGATCGGGAAAACTAAACTTAGGTTTAGGTATTTAAAGTTTAGGTTAATGCCACCTATTAACTCCCTTAAATAGGTTCTACCAAAGCCTAGTTATTTTATCCTCATAAATATCTCTTACAAGCTCCGTTTAATTCCAGACAAATTCTGAAAAAATAAAAATCCCAAAATAATTCCTAGGATTATTTTTCCTAAATTTTGGTCATTTAATTTAGTATTTTAAATTTAGTACCTTAGAGCTAACTTACCACGGAGGTCAAATCTCTTCACCCCTTTCGTGGGTGAGTCTCGCAAGAATACATGGTCACCAACAGACAACTCCAGAGGTCTCCGTCTCCGATCGGCATAACTCTTATGATGATCCTGCACCTCTGCCATCCTTCGTCTGATAGTATGGACCAAATCTGCCTCATGATGAGCTCTCTGGGGTCATAGCAACTGGGCCTCCCCAACCTCCTCCCAGAGGGTGGGTGTACGACACTGTCTACCATACAATGCTTCAAACGGGGCCATTAGGATAGCCGAATGATAGTTGTTGTTGTAGGCGAATTCCACTAATGGCAAGTGGTCCTCCCAGTTTCCCCCGAAATCCATAACACAGGACCTCAGCAAGTCCTCTAGAGTCTGAATGGTCTGCTCAGACTGTCCATCGGTCTGAGGATGGAATGCTATACTAAAACAGAGTTGTGTGCATAAGGCCTGCAGCAGACTCTGTCAGAACTGGGATGTGAACACGGGATCTCTATCTGATATAATGCTCAAAGGAACACTATGCCATCTGATGATCTCCCGACAATATTGTTGGTGCAATCGGCCCAGGTCACGATTGACCAAGACTCGAGCTTGACTCGAGAGATGTTTTGATGCTCGACAAAAATATATGACAATGTGATTATCATGGGAAAGTCTAAGTCTTGGAAACTTGGCATGGAAAGTCCAAGTGGGACACTTGACATTTGGGAAAGTCCAAGCATAAGTCTTGGCAATGGAAAGTCCAACATGGGTTGGCAAGGAAAGTCCAAGCATGGGTCTTGGCATGGAAAGTCTAACATGGGTTGGCAAGGGAAAGTCCAACATGGGTTGGCAAGGGAAAGTCCAAGCTTGAGTCTTGACATTTGAGAAGTCCAAGGGGTTTGATATTGGCGGCGTAAAGTCCAAGCGGAAGTCTTGGCAGCATAAGTCCAATGGTTGGCGGCGTAAAGTTCAAGCGGAGTCTTGGCGGCGTAAGTCTAATGTGCCTTGGCGGTGTAGACACCGTTAGCATGACAGAGTCGATGGAAGCACCTGAAGGCTAGCACAATGGATGAACAAGTCATGGATAACTTGGAGGGATCCGAGAGGCATGAGGCTGATGGAGGTGGCTATAAGGCTTAGGTCTAGGCTAAGGGTGGTCTAGCAAGTATGGGGGCACCATACTTGGGCTAAAACCTCATGTTTGAGGTGTGCCAATCGACTAGTGTCATATGACAGTCGACTGGTGTGAGTCAACTAGGGTTTGACTACGGGGAGTGCCCTAGCAGTCGACTGCCAGAGGTGGGCAGTCGACTAATTGGCCGAGCAGTCGACTGATCGTGTGATCAGTCGATTGGTGCTCGAGAAATCAGGCACAGAATGGAGTCTCACTCGACTGCTGGGTCTAGCAGTCGAGTGAAGGCTCGATCAGTCGACTGATGGACATGATCAGTCGACTGATGTCCTATCCGCTGGATTTTTTCAGCATGGATTACACCGTTATCTCACAGCAATAGTGTCATCAGTCGACTGATGGTCCTGAGCAGTCGACTAATCGATGATTTCCAGCCTAGATAGAAGCTTTAAATGGAGTTGTGGAGGAGAAAATCAACATGGTTTTTGAGGGCTTTTGGGGCGATTTGCTACTGCAAATTAGGGTGTCCAAGTGGATTTCAAGCAACCAAAGATCAAGCATTCAAAAGAGCAATTGTAAAGTAGTTTTCTTTACTTGCATTGTATTTCATTATTGTAATTGCTTGTATCTGTTTCTTATTGTTGTAAGATTATTTGTAAGAGGTTTCTCCACCTCCGACTTGTGTCGAGGAGTTATTGCATAGTGGTGTGTTTGTGGCATCGCTAGAGCTCTTTAGAGCTCGATCCGTGGAGTAGGAACCGTTTGGTTCCGAACCACGTTAAATACTTGTATTTATGTGTTTGTCTATTTCGTTATTGCTTTTTTATTATTATTCCACTGCGCGCTAACGAAGTTTGTAGATAAATGCGAATGAATTCTATCTCGCAACTAGCACGACGCTATTCACCCCCCTCTAGCGGTCACATTTCCTCTACAATTGGTATCAGAGCCCGGGGCTCTTCTACGAACTAACCGCCGGGAGCTAAAGATGCTAGAGGGAAGATGGAATTCCAAGACAAGCTTGGATGAGACATCAACACTCCACCACCATACGACCGAGAAGATTTTTCGGTGTGGAGAGAAAGAATGGAGACATTCTTGATGATGAACATAGAGGATTGGTTCATCCTCGTAGAAGGCTTTGAACCTCCTAGGGATAAGAAGGGAGAAGTTCTAAAGTTGAAGAAATGGACCCAAGAGCAACAACAAAAATTCAAGACTGAAGCCAAGGTAACAAAACTTTTAGAAGATTTGATACCTAATGATGTTTTGTCTAAACTAGGTGAATATCTAGACACCAAGGAGCTATGGGAAAAATTGACAAAATTCCATGAAGAGCTTCACTCAATTCAAGAAGAAAAGGAAGAGGAGGAAGAGAGCTCATCCTCACAAGCAAGTGAGGATTCGGAAATTGATAGGGAGTCAACCTCTGAATCGATGGAAGAGGAAGAGGAAGAATTGATGGAGACCTCCACCTCTAGGATTGAGGGGGAGGAGATTAGAGCATCCTCAACACTGGAACAACAAGAAGAACTATCTACATCCGGTCGAGAGGAAGAGCAAGCTCAAGAGAACCTCACCACCACCCTAGGTAACTCAAGCATGTTAATTAATAATAAAATTAATATTATATGCTTTGAATGTAGGGAAGCCGGACACTACAAGAGTAAGTGCCCTAAGAAAGTCAAGAAAGCTCCTCCAGTGCCTAAAAGTTAAGAAAAGTCAAAGGATGTCGGTCCCCCAACAACCAAAAGCAAGGAGCAAGTGATTTTCTTCAAATGCCAACAACCGGGACACTACCAGAATCAATGCCCAAAGGGGGAGAAGAAGATTCAAAGGGGAGCATCACAAGTAGGGGGAGCCTCTAAGGCAAACCCTAAGGTATACCTAAATAATGCTCTTTCTTTAAATAATAGGCAAAAACATGCTAGGAGTTATGTTAATAATGTTGTCATTTATCATGAAAAGCATGCTAGAAACAATGAATATTGTTTAGGAGCCAAGAAAGTCAACCTTAAGAATAAGGAGAAATTTGAGACTAATGTCCCTAAAAATATTCTACCTAAGGCATCTATTAGAAAAATTGAGGATCATCTAGGTTTTAATCCTAAATGGACTAGGCATATGCCTAGAAAGGACAATGCCCAAGGATTAAATCAAAATTTTAAAATTGGGCAATTAGAGTTGGAAAATCAAGCCTTGAGGTCAAGACTTGAGAAACTTGAAAAGACCCTTGCAAAAATGACAAATCAAGTGCAAAGGTCAAATGGTCAACATTTAGGGTCTAGAAGTCAAAACCTAGGGTCAAATGATCAAAAGTCAAGACCTAAGAAACAAGAACCATCTAAGGGCAAGCTTAAGCCCAAAAAGACCTATCACAATGTTTCATTCGATTATGGAACTCAAGTTAGGTCTAGGAAGACCAAGGTTACTTGGGAAGCTATCCCTAAGGCTAACCAAGGTATGTGCCTAGTGGCTAGGGTTTCAAAGAAACCTAGGGTGGCCACTAAGAAGGTTACAAGGGGAGCTACCCCTAGAGTCAACCTAGGTAAGACCACAATGACAAAGGCTAACAAGTCTAGAAGGATCATTAGGAAGGTATCTAGGGAGGTTATCCCTAAGGAATACCTAGTAAACCCTATGAGCTCAAATAGGTTTGGGGTTCCTAAGAGCGTGATCGATTCATGCTAGATGGGTTTAGGGTGTGCCAACTTTAAATGGAAGGGTAGTTAACCTAACCATGGTAAAGATGACACTTTAGGTTATTTTCAAGGTTATGGATACCTTGGAAATAGATTTGATATTATGATCCTGAAAGATTTTAGGATGTGCCAATATATTTTTGAAATTATGAAAAACTAATTAAATTGGCACAATTTAGGTTTAGAGGTCATAGTGTGTCATTTTGGGTTTTTGGCATATTTAGGAGATTAGTGGCAATATGACAAAATATACTTAATTATAACAAATGACAACAAATATTAAAATTTAGATATTATTATACCTATACATTTTATATGTCATGCTTTGTTTGTCATATAACATGTCATGACATCATATTTATTTTTACCATTTATATGTCATGATCATATTTTTATGATTAGGTTTAATGTCATGTGTTTTTAGATTCCATCTTATGCCATGACATCATGATTATGAGCATGTGTTTATTTATACCATCATTAATGTCATAATCATTCATGCATCTAAATTGATTAAAATTGAGTTAAGGACTTTGGCATGGCTTGAAGTCCCATTTATAAGGGAATCAAGTAGTGTTGCCTTAGAAAATGCATGAAACCCTAGATTAGGAGAATAAAACTCACATCTCACATCACATTGACATGTATGTGTATTTATACACCCTAGATACATGTGAGATACTAGGATATGAGTTAAGTTCAAGGGGCATAGTTTTTGCATCTAGATGAACTAAAACTCATCTTTAACTAAATGTGGATCATTGGGAAAGCTTGTGTACAAGTCATATACATTGAGCCCAAGGAATATGATCCAAAATAAGGTTTTAAAAACATTTTAAAATCCATTTAGAAAACCTTGGTGAAGTCTATCTTTTGATAGCAATCACCATCTAGATTTTCAGTTATCAGTCGACTGCTCATGGTGGCAGTCGACTGATGTAGGTGGCAGTCGACTGATTTCTGAAGGACTTGACTGCCAAGGCTGATTTCAGAAAAAATAAGGTTGTTTAGCTCATTTCAGCTACGGTAAAGGTCCCTAACCACTCCTAACCCTAGGATATGCATTGGGAAGCATTATAAAGGGTAAAAATCCATTGGATATAGATTAGGAGAGGTGTTAGGATTATGTATCAAATTTAAGGGTTGAAAAGTTCAAGGTTGAACTTTAGACCTTATTTTTGATGGTTTAGAGTTCCTATTGGCTTAGGGACTTCCCAAGGACATTATTGGTGCAATGGTCAAGGGGGAGCAAGCCTTTAGGGGGAGGTATCCATCATGGGATGATGGATGGTATTTTTCCTCATGAGGAGGAAAATGGGATTTTGAGATACTCAATTTGGAAATTGGGAGAGTGTATAGGATTGCCTCTCTTGAGTTGTAAGATATGAAAAAAAAATTCATATGAATTAACCCTTTAATTAATTGGGTCTAATTAGTGGGTTAATTGAGTTTAATTAGTGATGGGGTTTGAAATTGGGCTAAAACCTGTTGGGCTGAATCCATTGGGCTGAAGCTAATGGGCTGAATCTAATGGGTTGAATCCATTGGGCTAGAATTGAGAGTTTGGGCTTAACTTAGGTTGAACCTTGACCTAAGGCTGGCTCAATCCAATTGAACGATCTTTATAAGGCCCGAACCCGATCAACTCCTTCATCGCGATTTTTCCCTTTCTCCTCGCTCGCGATTTCCGCTTCACCTCTGCCTCTCGCCTCTTCCGAATCACCGATGCTGCCGGCGATTCCTTCTCCTCGGTACACCATCGTCGATCGGTCCTCTTCTATCGGAGTTGTCGGAGATCTTCAGTGGAGCAGTCGGCCGATCGCCGCTGCTTCTGCTCAGTCCTTCTCGCCGCGAGAACCAGCTGCCGCCGACGGTGGAAGATCCGGCCGGTGGGAGAGATATCGTGCTCTCTACTCCCGATCTGTTCTTCATCGCCCATCTCCGCCTTAGCCAGATTCCGTCGAGCTCTCCCATCTCAGTTCGTCAGTTTCCTCGCGCAAGCAGCACGAAGATGTCGCCGCCACGACTGGTCGCTCTGGCCGGAGGATAGCTTGATTCCTTTCTTCCGAGATTTCATCGATTCTTTCCTGCCGCGGCTACGACGCCATGAATTTGATCGCGCAAAGCTGTCGACACAGGTGCTACGATTTTTGGGTTAGGTTTTAATCTCGGTTTCCTCTAGATGTAGCTGTGGATGCATCATTCAGCTTCAATCGAGGTTTTGGGAAGTTTGTGGAGCTTGTTGGTCGACGGTGAACAGGGGAGAAACGGTGCCGGTGAAGAAGGATCTCTGCATTTTGATTTTTGGGTTTCGGTGTGATTTCCCTCTGTAGAGCTGCACTCACCGACTCGTGGATCACCTACCCTATATTTGTAATCAACAATCTTGCCGCAGTGAGCAGCATCGATGGAGGTGATGGGATCTTGGATTCTTGGTAATGTGTTGGCTATCCTGTGGACATTTTTCAGATTATGCTCTGTTAAAGGTTGTCTTGCATTGAATCTGAACATGGCTTACAATCACCTTTCAAGCTAACGATCCTATATTTCAATGTGTTTATGAGTTGTGTGTAACATAGCTTCAGGTGTTCAACCTCTGCTGATCTGAAAATGCAGGCTGCATTTGGGTGAACAAATTAGGGGAATGACAATGGAATTTAGCTTTGGATCGACCGAAAGTGGTGCTTTGCCCGTTGGAGTTATGTGGACTAAAGGGGGGTATGTTTCGGATAACCTATGGTTGATTGAACGGGGAAAGGTAAGCTTTGATTATGAATGCTATGTTATAGGTTATTTTATAGTTGTGTAACAAATGTACAGGGCTTTGATTTAGGACTGTCTTTTGGACGTGAGGACAAATGATGTTTTCAGAGGAGTCTTCGTATCAGGTGGGTAATATCTACCTGGTCCGATAGTTTTGATCAAATTCTAGTGCATGATTTTAGATTTATGTTTATACCTGTTTACCTTAAATCCACTCTTATTTAATCGTATGCTTGTACTACCTTGACCTTTGAGATATATACTCTGGTACTTCATTGATTATCTAGCTCGGATAGGAACTATAAACCCTATTATGTATTAGCTGATGGATGTTCAGTAAGTACATGTGGTTAGGGTTATCTTTGTGATCTCAGATTGGGTTACTGTGTTACATCACTAGGGTTAGGTGATGGATTAGATTATGGAGTCGATTGTTATATCATATCCGTATTAGTGGTGCATCTATGGTGGATCTAGTTGTCTGTGCATAGATAAGTGTGTGGTTGTCAGTATGTGACCATGGACTAGAGGTCCTAGCGTGATGGTATATCTATTATGGATTATATGCCTATGTATGGTTATATGGACGGTCGATAGTATATCGCTACTGACTAGAGATCTTAGCGTGGTTGACTGTCAGATGAGTATGACTCTTTGTGCGATAGAGAGAGAGTCTTATGGATTGTAGTCCTTGCATAGTTGACTTTTGGTTGACCAGGACTCCCTGTGGGATAGGGAGTGTTGCGATGATACTTGTGTGGAGCTATGTATCATTACATTGCATGCATGCTGTTGACTGGATCTCCCTTGTGGTTGAGATGGATCGTTAGTCATCCTGCCTCCCTGGCCACTCGGGGTAGTGGTAGCAGGGTTGAGGGCAGAGCATTGGATGTGCCACGCTCGACCACTATATATACGGTGGTAGCTGGAGATGCGCATCTGGCCACTGAGCAGAGTGGCGTTAACACTCGCCCACTATAGACGGTGGTTGTGTGACGTGCAGTTGTCTTGTGTGCGGTTCTTGTCTACTCATGGGTAGGGACGGCGTGGCTTGCAGCAGTGGCCCCTAGGAGTAGTTAGCTCTTTACGCTTATACGCTACTCAGTCATACTACCCAACTCGGCCACTCGAGAGTAGTGGCAGCTGGAGTCGGGCTAGTTGTCATTGTCGTGCCACCCTGGCCACTCTGGGGTCGTGGTTGGACGGGTCCGCAGACAGTGACCATGCATATGCATTGTTGATATATATGTATGCATGTATTTGATATATGTTTTACATATGCCTGTGAGATGCTGCATTTGTTTGCTGCATATGTTTGTACATTATGATACATGTCATTTGCATATTTTATACTGCTATGTGTTGAGTATGATATATGTGTTGGTCCAGACTGTTGTATGCATTTGATTAGCGTCATGTCATAGTGTGGTATGGACCAGAATGTTATTACATGTGATTATATACTGTTCATATGTCTGAGTGTTGGTCAGGTATGGGATTGACTTTGCACATTATATGGGTTATGTTATTGTATATCTGTTCAGGATGATATAGGATATGGTGTTGCGAATCGCCGTCATCGTACATTACTTCATGTATTGATTGATCATTTAGTATATACATTGAGTATGACTATCGTGATTACTTGTTATTAGATTTGGATAGAATCTGTATGTCTATTGGACTCATGTTGTATACAGTAGATCTTCACATGTATACTTGTAGATCTCTTTACCCTATATGTTCATGCACTTTCTATATATTACCCCTGAGTTTATACTCACCACCCTGGACCACAGGTTTCTGTCGCCGATAATGGTAGAAGATTCCTTGGGCGTTGACTCAGTCGGTGATCTCATCTCACACCGAACAATTGGGGTTTTCTACGTATTTGCTTCCACTGTTGTTTTGTATTATAACCATGTATAATCAGTGTTGTATTTGACTGTTGGTTTGTATGTTATTTTGGTGTAGTATTTTAGAGTCGCACCGGTGCGCACCTTTGTGTTGTTATGGATGTATTGTTTAGTATTGTCCATATATATGTCATATTGTTGTGGGCCTACGGACCTTGTATTAACCCGATATGTTGTCACGTACAGGGGAGATGTCGTCCGTTTACTTTTCGGTACGGCATACTCTCGGGGCGTGACATGAGTGATATGAGACTTATCACTAGGAAGATGGTAGACATCCTAGGTATTTTTGGACCAAAGGGAGATTGTAAGATCTCATTGGGACATGAGACATTGACCTCCTTGGAGAGAACCTTTTTGATGTTAGTCAAAAAGGGGGAGAACTTATTGAGAGAATGACATCAATTGGGAAAATTAATGGGGTTGATTGGTTTGAGTTAGATTGTCTAACTCAATGATTTGTTTAATTTTTGTCAAACATCAAAAAGAGGGAGATTATTGGTGCAATCGGCCCAGGTCACGATTGACCAGGACTCGAGCTTGACTCGAGAGATGTTTTGATGTTCGACAAAAACATATGATAATGTGATTGTCATGGGAAAGTACAAGTCTTGGGTACTTGGCATGGAAAGTCCAAGTGGGACACTTGGCATTTGGGAAAGTCCAAGCATGGGTCTTGGCAATGGAAAGTCCAACATGGGTTGGCAAGGAAAGTCCAAGCATGGGTCTTGGCATGGAAAGTACAACATGGGTTGGCAAGGAAAAGTCCAAGCTTGAGTCTTGGCATTTGAGAAGTCCAAGGGGTTTGATATTGGCAGAGTAAAGTCCAAGCAGGAATCTTGACAGCATAAGTCCAATGGTTGGCGACGTAAAGTCCAAGCGGAGTCTTGGCGGCGTAAGTCCAATGTGCCTTGGTGGTGTAGACACCGTTAGCATGACATAGCCTATGGAAGCATCTGAAGACTAGCGCAATGGATGAACAAGTCATGGATGACTTGGAGGGATCCGAGAGGCATGAGGCTGATGGAGGTGGCTAGAAGGTTTAGGTCTAGGCTAAGGGTGGTCTAGCAAGTATGGGGGCATCATACTTGGGTTAAAACCTCATGTTTGAGATGTGCCAGTCGACTAGTGGCATATGGCAGTCGACTGGTGTGAGTCAACTAGGGTTTGACTGCGGGGAGTGCCCTAGCAGTCGACTGCCAGAGGTGGGCAGTCGACTGATTAGCTGAGCAGTCGACTAATCGTGTGATCAGTCGATTGGTGCTCGAGAAATCGGGCACAGAATGGAGTCTCACTCGACTGTTGGGGCTAGCAGTCGAGTGAAGGCTCGATTAGTCGACTAATGGACATGATCAGTCGAATGATGTCCTATCCGTTGGATTTTTTTAGCGTGGATTACACCGTTATATCACGAATGGTCATCTCGATCGATGGTCCCAAGCAATGATCGATCACGATTTTCAAGGTAAGCTTTAAATGGAGCTTGTGAAGGAGGAAATCAACATGGTTTTTGAGGGCTTTTGGGGCGATTTGTTACTGCAAATCAGGGTTTCTAAGTGCATTTCAAGCAACCAAAGATCAAACATTCAAAAGAGCAATTGTAAAGTAGTTTTCTTTACTTGCATTGTATTTCATTATTGTAATTACTTGTATCTATTTCTTATTGTTGTAAGATTATTTGTAAGAGGTTTCTCCACCTCCGACTTGTGTCGAGAAGGAGTTATTGCATAGTGGTGTATTTGTGGCATCGCTAGAGCTCTTTAGAGCTCGATCAATGGAGTAGGAACCGTTCGGTTCTGAACCACGTTAAATACTTGTGTTTGTGTGTTTGTCTATTTCGTTATTGCTTTATTATTATTATTCCACTGCGCACTAACGAAGTTTATAGACGAACGCGAATGAATTCCATCTCGCAACTAGCACGACGCTATTCACCCCGCCTCTAGCGGTCACATTTCCTCTACAAATATAACTCTGGCAAACGATCCAAAGAGTCGGTCTTCCGAATCGCTAAGAAGTGCGCGGATTTGGTTAGTCGGTCAATGACTATCCAAATTGTATCATGGCCTTGACGTGTCCTAGGCAAACCCACCACAAAATCCATGGTAATGTGATCCCACTTTCACTTGGGAATAGGAATCCTCTGAAGTAGTCCGGCTGGTCTCTGGTGCTCAGCCTTCACCTGTTGACAAACTAGACATTTAGCTACAAAATCTGCAATGTCTTTCTTCATGCCGTTCCACCAATACAAATGCCTTAAATCTCGATACATGCGGGTTCCGCCTGGGTGGATCGCAAATCGAGAGCGATGAGCCTCCTGAAGTAACTCCTCCATGACCGGGTGAGACTGAGGTACGCATAATCTGCCCCAAAAATAAATAATACCTTCATCATCTCGAGTGAACTCAGTTTGTTGTCCAGAGGTTATCTGGCTACCAATGAACCGTAAGTGCTGATCACCGGCCTGAGCCTCTCAGACTCTCGTCCTGATAGATGACTGAGCAACCATGGTAACAAGAATGCCCTGCTCTATCGGTCCCTGCTCCTCAAGGCCCAACTCGAAGAAACCCTGAATCAAATTCGTGACTAAAACTCGGTAGCAAGCTAAAGCCCATCGAGACTTCCGACTAAGTGCATCGGTAACCACATTGGCTTTCCCTGGGTGGTAGCTAATGGTACAGTCATAATCCTTCAGAAACTCCATCCATCTCCTCTGTCGGAGATTGAGTTCCTTCTGCGTAAATAGATATTTGAGACTCTTATGATCAGTGAGAATCTCAAATGTAATATCATACAGATGATGCCTCCAAATCTTCAAGGCAAAGATAATAGCAGCTAACTCTAGATCATGTACTGGGTAGTTTTTCTCATGCTCCTTCAACTGACGAGAAGCATAAGAGACCACCCTGCCGTGCTGCATTAGTACTGTGCCTAAACCCTAGAGAGACGCATCGGTATAAAGGACGAAACCGTCATCCCCTGATGGCCATACCAGAATCAGTGCTGACACCAGTCTCTTCTTCAACTCCTGGAAGCTGGTCTCGCACACCTCTGACCACGTGAACTTCACGCCCTTCCTGGTAAGGCGTGTCAATGGCATAGCAATGCTCAAGAAACCCTCAACGAACCGTCTATAATAACCGGCCAAGTCTAAGAAACTGTGAACCTCCTAAACTGATTTAGGCTACTCCGAACTGGTGACAGCCTCGATCTTCTGGGGGTCAACTGAAATGCCTTTACTAGAAACCACGTGTCCCAGAAAACCGACTGAGGATAACCAGAACGTGCACTTACTGAACTTCGCATATAGTCGCTTCTGTCGGAGCCTATCCAAAACAAGGCGAATATGCTGCGCATGTTCCTCTTCGGAACGAGAATAGAGCAGAATGTCATCAATAAAGACAATGACGAACCAATCTAGGAAATCTATAAATTCACAATTCATCAAATCCATGAATACTGCCGGAGCATTGGTAAGCCCAAATGATATTACCAAAAACTCATAGTGTCCATATCTGGTACGGAACGCTATTTTCTGAACGTCTGAGTCTCTAACCCTTAATTGATGATATTCGGACTGCAGATCAATCTTAGAATACACTGATGTACCTCTGAGCTGATCAAACAAGTCCTCAATACATGGCAGGGGATATTTATTCTTGATGGTGACAGCGTTCAACTGCCTGTAGTCGATGCATAATCTCATCGAATTGTCTTTCTTCTTTACGAAGAGAACCGGAGAACCCCAGGGAGATATGCTAGGGCGAATAAAACCTCTGTTCAAAAGCTCCTAGAGCTGGACCTTTAACTCGTCCAACTCTCTCGGGGCCATACGATAAGGAGCTTTAAATGTCGGTGACGTCCCCGGAATTAACTCAATTGTGAACTCCACTTGCCTTCTGGAAGGCAGGCCCAGTAACTCCTCTGGAAAGACATCCGGATATTCTCGGACAATAGGAATGTCCAAGATCTGAGAGTCACCACTGTCCTCTACATTGATCAATGATAATAGAAAACCCTGGCAACCGTGTAATAGAAGCTTATGAGCCTGAAACGTAGAAATGGTCGATATGTTGTCGTCCCAGATGCCAGTGAAATCCCACGAGGGTTGGTTCGAAGGTCGGAATGTGACCACCCTCATCTGGCAATCAACTGTGGCATGATATGTTGACAGTCAATCCATGTCAAGGATAATGTCGAACTCGATCATTTCCAGTACCAATAAATCTACAGTAAGTATAATGTTACCGAAATCTAATGGACAACCTCGGACCTCCTGGGTAACGTCCAACGTATCACCGGACGGTAGGGAGACGGTTAGTCATTGTGATCTAATAGTAGGTAGTCTACCAATCTCCCTCATAAATGCACGAGAAATAAATGAATGCGAACTGCCGGTATCAATTAGCATATTAGCTGAAAATGCATAAAGTGAAACCGTACCATGGAAAACGGTTTCGTTGGCTCGCTGCGCATCCTCTCTAGTAACTGGATGAATCCGCCCAGTCTCCAGTGGAGGTAGAGGTGATAGCACTGCCAGAGGTGGTTGTGTTTGGGCCTGAGGCTGATACGAAGGCGATCGCATCGTACTAATAGCCGCGCTGGTCTGAACTAGTGGCGGGCCGCACCGACATCAATCAATGGGCCGAGGTCGCATCGTATCGTATCGCGATGGGCCGATCCGACATCGAGGTCTTGAAACAGAACCCTATGACATCGTAAGGTCACTGGAGTACTCCTGTCCGTGCATGCCATATGCGACTACTGTAGGGGAGCCGCCCTTGGCCGCATTGTGAAGATTTGGCCGCTTTCTCTCTCGAGTCCCGAACTTACTAAAGCTCCTCCCCGGATAGAAACCCGGAAGCCACATGATGAGCCTTGATGAACAATCTTGGCTCAGGTGTCGTGCATTTGCAATAATAGCAAACCGATCGCCCTGTGGTGCAGCCGAGATGGTATGATCTCGGACCCAAAACAAGTCTGATGTCATTGGTGGGCGGCTCGATTCTGAGAAGACCGGAGCATCCAAGATAAGATCGCCCCGATTTCGAGGCCGGCTAGATGCCCCGAGAGTTACCTCGATCCGATTGACTACGACCACTTTACTTTGTTGTCCAAGAGTGCGGATCGCTATGTACATCCGAGGTTCATTCTATCTGTTTCCTCTTCTTGTCAGAATTAGCTCTTTGTTGAGCCGACTCAATCAACAGGGCTCTATCAAATGCCTCTTAGTAGGAAGAATTGCCAAAGCCTGCAATCTTAACCTGAAGATGCCCATCTAGTCCTTGAATAAATTGAAGCATGCGCGACCTGTCCTCAGCGACTAACTCTGGACAAAATCTGATTAACCGATTAAATTCTGCATTGTACTCCATCACTGTGCGATTATTCTGTCGAAGACTTAGAAAATTCTGACGGCGCGTCATCTGATATAACTGTGGGAAGTACTGACTCTTAAAGGCCTCCCTGAATCTCACCCAAGTAATCTACTGCTCACCGATGATCGAGCGATGTGTGTCCCACCAGACCTTGGCCTCGTCTCGTAAATGGAAGGCCGCCAACTCTGCCTTCTCCCACTCGGAGCAAACCATATAGAGGAAAGTATGCTCCATAGTCTCGATCCAAGACTGAGCCACGCTCGGATCAGTCTCTCCGCAGAATAGTGTTAATCGGCTTTTCATCGACTTGGCTAAAATGGGGATCCGAGCTCGTGCCGCAGTCACATTAGTAGGATGAGTAGGGGCCATCGTAGGAGCTGGCGGAACTACTGTAGGTGGTGTCGCTGCATAAGCAGGGGCAGATACTGAGTAAGGGCCAACCGACACCATTGGAGGGCCTGTCGGGTATGCAGTAGCAGGGACTACCGGTGGTACCTCCGAGTATGCAGTAGCAGGTGCTACCGGGGGTACTGTGGAACATGATGGAGTGGGTACCACCGGTGGTACATCGGATACCGCAGAAGTGGGTATCTCTGGAGGAGGAACCGTCGGGCACTGAGGACCCATGACCCCCGCAGCACCATGTGAAATCTGACCCTGATCGACATGCTCATCCTCAGTAGATCTTTCTGGCAACTCCGTCGCCAGAGATCTCAATGTCCTCTTGCATGGCCGCCCCGCACCATGTCTCGGCGCAGGAGCACACCCACCTCGTTTCATATCTGTTAAATTTATTACCCAGATGTTACTACGAGTAAAAATTATATAAAATTAATCATCTTACCTATTTGTTTCCAGGAGAGGTCCCGTCGCCGCCAAATCCCCAAATTGACCTCGTCAATAATACCTCAAATTTTCGAAATATAAAAATCGTCGGAAATCCGTACAAATCCGAAAATCCCCAGATTGACTTGCAAAAACCTGTCAAACGTGGCGAACTCCGAAAATCCAAAAACCCTTAGGAACTCGAAAACCTAGGCGCTCTGATACCAAATAAATTGTCACGCCCCGAGGGAGTCCCCGCCAGACGAAAATCCGACAGCATCTCCCCTGTACGGGTGACAATACGAATCCTGTATACAAGACACACACGACCCACTTTACATCGACCAACATGACCGAAACATAAAACACACATACATATAATATATGGGCCTCAGGCCACCAAGCAAAGTAAATAAAAGGTCTACAACATCTAGACTTACCTCTTCTGCCCTCTGAGCAGGAATACACAACCAAAACAAATCGAATAAAAGTCCATAAGGACATAACAAATACCACCAAAACATCCACGGGTATACCCAAAACACAAGTCTTACACATGTCTTCTAGTCAATATAACCAAAACCATATGACCAAAAACAAAACCCTTACAACAAGGGGGATTGGCAGATGGACTCTCTGATAGTTTCAACCTGAAATAGATATAAAGCAACGGGGTAAGTTCAACGAACTCAGCGGGTATCAAGTTGACATGCATAGTAAGATATATCTAACAATAATAATCATGCCAGTACAGTCTTCTGATCAATAATAGGAAATGCAAGGAAGAAATGCGGAAAGACTGTACTTACCTGAATCTCCTATCCTGACATAGGAGTGTGAGCCATACTAGCATAAATTAGATCATCAGACCTAATACATGTATCCTGTATGCATGTCAATCATATGCAACAACCAAGGAAGCAATCAAAATGAAGCAAACACAAACAAATGTCATCCATGAAATATGCATGCGATGCAAATGACATGGTCACCCCTGACGCCAGTCAGCCACCTCACACGCGATGGTGAGGCCGAGTGGGTAGAGCTATGACAACTGTGCACTCTGTCATCACTACTCCTGAGTGACCAAGTGGACAGGATGTTGTCGGAGTACACCTATCCTCCTACCCCAAACAGAGTGGGAGAGAAAAGCTCTCATCTCCCGGTGTCATAGACCAAAGGAGGGATCCCTGTCCGCTACCACGCTATCTCACCACTACCCATGAGCAGACCAGCAGAGCCTGACAGAGCTACTGCACATACTCTCCTGATGTACCACTAACCCATGAGTGGCTGTGTGTGCAGATCATGTAACTGGCTGCGGGCTCAACTACAAAGGAACTGTCGACCAACCAGCATGCAATCATGCAAGATGGTGCATGACACTAAAGCATGTAACACCAACCAATATACGTCTCCAAATAATATGTACAAAAAATAATAATGAGTACATATCAATGACCTAGGTATACATGGAAAGTATATCTAAAAGCTAATCAAGTGCATGTCACAACTCCCAAAATAAGTACACATGGCAAGTATCAAGATAATATAGACTAAGATAGAAATGCATGCATCAAGTATGACACAGTGACATACAAGGGCAGATAAGACATAAAAATTACTACGAGCTATAGCCAACTACGCATATCAACATGACAATATCTAAAAGATAAGTCAAAGTACCCGCCTGCTATAATGCTCGAAATAATGAAATCTTCACGCCCGTGGACATGTCTCGTGACCGAAATCTGCATATAACATAATATACTCAAATTATATTGTTAACTCTAATATCAAGTCCAAAACCTAATGGATTAATCTATCCACCTAACCGATCACTCACTACCGTATCAAAATATAATTCCTTCCCAAATCAACTCCCAATTCCACTAATTTAGGAATCTAACCCATTCACAGCCATCACAGCTGTTTACAGTCGTTAATTCTCCTGCCCACAATCGTACGGTCGTTCACAACTCACTTAACAATAAACTCTCTGCCCCTTCATGGCCAAGAACAACCTCACAACCGACTCCATCGACAGTAACCTCCAATCACAGATCTCAACACATCGACAACCACAGGATCTAGCAATTGACAGCTAATAGGAAGAGGATAGATCGAAGCTTACCAGTCCTAGAAAACTTTACCAGCAGCCAACTCTCCTCCTATCCCTGGTTCCTCAGAGCAATCCGTGCTCAAACATCGCTACCCTATCAACAGATCAAGCTTAACGAAGGAAAAATCACAGCTTGAACTTAGATTCGATCCAAGGTAAGAAGGAATCGACTCTTACCTAGTTCCAACGACGATCGGGAAGAACAACGATGGAAAGTTTCCTTGGTGCGAGCCGATCGCGGTGGCGGAGGCTGGCCGGAGGACGACCAACGCTGGTAGAGGAGGGCATGCGATGTGTGCGCGTGGGAGGCTGACCGAGCTGCGGCGAGCAGGGTGCGGCAGATGCTTGCTGCGGCGTGGGTAGTGGATTGGCCGTCGACGCGTGCGGCTCGGGCAAGCAACAGCAGAAAGGGGGCAACTCACGGTGGCCTGGGCACAGGGAAGGGCGGCGACAACAATCTTGGCGTGGGCGGCGCATGGGGAGAAGGCGACAGCGCTGTGGATAGCGACTCGAGAAGGAGATGTCAGGTGCGGCGCATGAGAAACCGAGAGGAAGGAGAAAAGAAGAGTCGCGATCGGGAAAACTAAACTTAGGTTTAGGTATTTAAAGTTTAGGTTAATGTCACCTATTAACTCCCTTAAATAGGTTCTACCAAAGCCTAGTTATTTTATCCCCATAAATATCTCTTACAAGCTCCGTTTAATTCCATAAAAATTCCTAAAATTCTCTAAAAATCCCGAAATAATTCCTAGGATTATTTTTCCTAAATTTTGGCCATTTAATTTAGTATTTTAAATTTCAGTATTTAACAAATATTTTGCCATCACCATTCGCCAGTGAATATGTTGCATCTGACTGACTGTAAGTACAAGGAATATAGACAACTTAGTGAAGCAAGTATTAAAACTGTTAGGAAGTTAAGATGCTGGGAATGATTATAGAACAGAACTAGCTTCTAATTTCCTTCACAAAAGCAAATACATAACCATCTTCTTTTGTTGACATTGCACTACATCCAATTCCTCCAACGCTATTTTGTTTCCAGAGGAATATTGAATTACAGATGAGGTAAAATCAAATAAAAAATGTTTGAATAAGTTTGTATAAGAGGATTTCACAAAATCTCAGCAAATAGGTTATAGGGGGGATCATTTCTCATAGTTCGGAGAACTACGATAGCATGGCATATCTCACTGAAGATATCTTAACCTTAAAGGCAATATGCTAGACAGCAAATTGTCTGAATATTACTAGAAGAACAACAAGTCAACTAGAGAAAAAAAAAACTCAATCAGAACAGAATTTTGTGAGTGCTAGATAAAGAGAATAAATCTACTGTTGGAATCATTGAAACCAAAAGAAAAAGACTAAGAACTAATGTGAATATGTCATTGAAATTGCATTCACAACAAATACTAATACAATAAAACTGGAAACAACATCAATTTGTTTTGTAAGGTAGAGTGGCATTAATATAAGAAACATTATTGGTGGAAAAGAAAAACTAGATAAAATAAGACATTCTATAGAGAATCATAAATTGCTATAGCATTTAGAATCATGGCAATATAGCAAACTGATGAACAAACTAAATAAAGTTTCCTCTAATCCAAAAAATAGTTTAATAGTAAAATGAAAGACCTCCAAGTTAGACCAAAGTAGAGGTGAACGTAGAACAAATAATGTTGGCACGGTCTTGAGTGACATTTGCAATTGCAGCTGTAAAAAAAAGCAATATAATTCATCTTATATTAAAAATGATAAATATTAATTAAATTTAAATTTAATTAAATAAAAAACTCTTATTCTTTTCAATTTCTTCAATTTCCTTGTATAATTAAAGGTCATCATCCGTTGGATCTTTCCAAAAATTGAATTCTTCCTCTCTTAGCCAATTACTAGCGCACACTAATGCCTCCACCATTTTAGGACTCAAACTGCTTCTAAAAGGATCCACAACACTTTGCTCAAGCTAAAAGCAGACTCACTAGCAACGGTTGAGCATGAAATTGCAAAAATATCCTTGGCAATAATTGAAAGGATTGGGTACCTAGTTTCACTTCCTTTCCACCACTCCAAAAGATTGAAAGATTGATTAGATCGTTTTTCAATTTCATCGGCTAGGTACTTATCCACTTCATTGGATATCTCTTGAAGTTGATCCACTTCATTTTGTGCTTCCACATCATCAACAATTCATCACAAAGACCACCATCACCACCACTAGTGCCACCATCACATTCTATTTGCATACTTTGACTCTCAACATTCAATGTATCATTTATTCCCTTGTACTCCATCCACAAAGTTACCTAGTTTTGTTTGACCTTATCAACGAACTCTTGGATCCTTGTAAGAGTACCTCCCAATTTTTTGATGTTGACTTTGATCATATGAAGTTTATTCCTCGGGTCCAAAATATTACCCATAAATATCAAAGGATTCATATTATCCCAATTTCCCCAATACTTGTCAAACTTTAACTTCATTGCACATGCTGCTTTTTGAAGAGTTGGATCTGAATCATCAATTCTCTTTCTCTCAATTTCAATTTGTAGTGCAATCATTGATTGATAAATCAATTGGGATGTAGGACTTTTTGATGCACTTAGTTCTAAACTAGCATCATAAAACTTTTTCAAAAATGTACAAAAGCCTTTGCATTCTACCAATCATCAACAATTGGAGGCCCTATCTTTTCTTTACCCTTTTCATCTTTTTCATGAAAATAATTCATAAAAGACAATCATTCTTTAGCCATTCTTTCGAACACTCTTCTATACTTTAATGCTACTTCAAGCATTTTATAAGTTGCATTCCGCCTTGTTTTGACATCCATAAGTACTGTTGATGTACTAGAAAACTTAGCTAGCATGGAAAACTCCCTAAATTTATTCAACCTTGACGGGGAAGAATGAATAAAAATAACTGCATTCCTTATAGCTTTAATTGAAACATTCTCCTTCAAGTCATCCTTAACAATTAAGTTAAGTGTATGACACACATCTCAAATGCAAGTATTTCCCTTCAAACAACAATGAATTTTCACTTTTCATTCTTCTTTTCAAGTAATCAATTGTAGTGTCATTAGAAGAAGCATTGTCGACTACAATCGAAAAGATTTTTTCTATCCCCCACTCTCTAAGACAAACTTCAACCATCTTGCCAATTTCTTCCCCAGCATGACTAGTGATTTTTGTGAAGTTAATTATTCTCTTACGTAACTTCCAACCACTATCCAAAAAGTGAGTTGTAACTACCATATACTTTATGTTTTGAATGGATGTCCAAGTATCAGTTGTGATACTTACCCTTTGGTTAACAATCACACTTTGTATCTTTGCTTTCTCAACTAAAAATAGATCATAAACCATACTTGCAATTTTCTTTCGATCAGGAATTCTAAATCTTGGTTGTAATTCATGCAATAACTCTACAAACCCCTTCCCTTCGACAACCTAAAAGACACTTCATCGATAATCACATACCTTATCAATTTCAATTCACATCTTTTTTAATTATAAGTATGAGGATCCAAGGCACTTCCTTGCCCCATAGTCTCATTCATCAATGTAGTTTGACTTTTATCATTCCTAGTTGCTTCATAAAGCGGACTTGACTTACATCTCTTTACTAAATGGTTTTTTAATCCACTAGTACTTCCATAAACAGTTGGAATCTCAACTTTACAATATTTGCATATCCCTATTTGTTGTTCACTCCCATCACACAACTTCCTTTCTGCCTTTTCACAATGCTCCCAAAATATACTCATGGACCGTTTAGGAATAGGAGCTATAGAAGTTTTTGATTTTGAAGATTTTATTAATTGTTTTCGACCAGTAGATTCCTGTATTTCAGATTCTGTTGCATTTGATGTTTGGGATGAACTTGGCAGCGTATTAGACTCCATCTAGGAAAAAAAAATCAAATACTCTAAATAGATTATCTAAAAACAAACAATAAACTTGTTGTATGTGGAAATAGAGAATTTATTATCCAAAATTCGAAATATAGTTCTTGGTCAGTAGATCTAAAGAGAAGAAAAAGAGATTTTGATAGAGACGCTAAATCCAAAAAAGAGAAGAAAAAGTTGAAAAATTAAAGTTGAATGGGAGAAATCAAACCTCAAGAAGTAGTTCGGAATAGAATATAGGGAATAAAAAACTGGACGTCTGGACCAGCAGAATCGGAGGAGAAAATCCCTTCTTCAAGTCTCCAAGAAATCCTCACCTCACATGCTTGTGTTGACTGTTGAGTTAGGAGAAGGAGAGTTTAGATTAAGGTAAAGAAAAGAAACAACAGGAAAGATGAAAGAGAAAATGAGAAATAAGAATGAAATAACCTTTACTGCACCTGCACATACTCGCCACTCGGATTAAAAAAAAGACATAGGTCTAGGTACTGTAGCTAATAAATTCGGTATTTTGGTATACCTTAAATTTTTAAATTTATACCGATACCGATACTGAAAATTTTGGTATGGTATAATATCGTACCAAAAATTTCAATATACCGTTAATATTGGTATATTCAGTATATATCGGTACGGTATATATGGTATACTAAAATTTTCGATATTTCTCCCACCCCTATATATGTTTTTAATTAATATTCTATGTTTGTTCTAATTTTCACTGTTATATTTATTATAATGTATTTTTTTTAATTTTATGTATTTGTATATGTAGATATTCAAAATACTTATAAGAGTTGGTTCTGATGTACAAATTCAAGATATAAAGTTTATCAAATAACTAATTATTTTGGTTGATGTACAAGTTCATAATATAAAATCATTCTTACTAGTGATGACCTATGGAAGATTGTTTAATAATTTTTTAGCACCCTGTAATTATATTTGTTTATTATATATCGAACTAGTTGAAAAAATAGAGATATAAAAATTCAGCATTGTATTTTAATGGTAAGTTTGTACATTTGAAAATTAATAAAATTAATTTTATTAATATTTACATTGTAATTATGGTTGATTGGATGTTACTAGTTAATATTGTAATTAATAATTATTATTTAATTAATATACACGATTTTTATATATATCAAAACTACAATCATTATTGATTATGATGTCTAAATTAGAGACCGATTACAAAGTCGATCTCTAACTCAGAGACCAATAAAAAATTCGATCTCTAATGTAGAGACCAATCCAAAATTCGGTCTCTAAGTTTAGAGACCGAATTTTGAATCGGTCTCTAAAATTAGCGACTAGGATTTTAGTGACAAAAAATTTCGATCGCTAAAATAGTATTTAATGTCTATAGAGACTGAATTTTGGTCTATAAAATAGAATTTTCGTCTATAAAATAGAATTTTCTTATAGTGAAGGACTGACGGTGAGGGATATTAGGAGTGAACGTAATCGCTTTTTATTACATATAACCATAAGTAACTTCCATGGATGTCTAAATCCAACTTGTAGGTTGTAGAGTATATGCTTATTTTAACTTTCATTGGAGCTATTTAGATGAAATTCTTTGGTTTTCGTTTCTCTATTGTCTCAAACTGAACAGATAATCAATCCTGGTATTGCCTTCCTTTTCTTTGCTCACCACGAGTATAAAGTATAAACAATGTCAAATGACATGGTTCCACACTATTAAAATCACACGATCAATGGATGAATTGAAAAGGCAACATTATGTGGCCATTGATTTGTGAACTCTCTTGGTGCAAAAAGTGGTATACTCATCTCAAGTATTTTTCATCATCAGTCCCACAACTAAATTAAAAAAAATATAAATCATAGTTCTAACTGCTTATCACTATATCATATTCACTCAATGCTCAAGTGGTCTATTTACTTGAGTTCTTACCTCTTCTTCTCTCTCTTTTTTCAAAGAGTTGTAAGACATTAAAAATTTGTTAGATGACTCAAAAAATTTTAGGAGATACCGTTACAGATCGAAAAGAGTCGAATCTCGATGTAGAGTCTAAAATTTTCATTCGAATTCAGAAATTCTCCGTTGTTTATAATCATCGGATCAAGGGATATAACTTCTCCTCCGTGATTTACTCTTCATCATCATTGAAAAAATGATGATGAAAAATACCTACGATGAATGTAATCATTTTTTATTACAAATGCCTAAAAGAATTAATTACCTAAAGATGCCCACGAGTGGGATGCTAAGAGATTGCATAAGAACTATTGCTTGGGACTGTAGCAAACAAAGATAATTTCATATCAGCTACTTAAAAAAGTGAAGTGAAGACATATGTGTCGAGTGAATTTAGGTGGGCAAGTTAGGTCAATTTAGCACGCAAGGTTTTTTTTATTGTACCATTATTGAGTTTTAGTTGGCTCAGCTCAACTGAAGTTCGGAGTGCATTTAGGGTATTAAGAGCATCCACAATGAGAATTCCTTTGAATTTCCATTGTGATGACTTGGTATCTCTCTCCAACGTGGAGAGAGATTTTGAGGGAGCTCTCCTGAGTTGGGGAGCGCTCCTTCTTATTTTTTTAATAAAATAATAAAAAAAAAAGAGGTTTTTCAAATGGGGATGCCTTAAGAGAGAGTTTTTCGATTTTTCGATGTATTAAAAGAGAAAAGATTAGAGGGAGACGTAAATATCAATTTGTTTAGGCATTGATGGTATTTTTACCCTTATATTATATAAATTTAAATTCTATCACATTCTAATTTAGTTCTACAATGATGATTAGTTGCATAACAAAGAAGTCAACATGAGCTCAAACATTTTGGAGCTCTAGCAGTTAATTTTTTCAACGAGTCGTAATTCGTAACGATGTCAAAGGAGAGTTACACTATAAATATACATCAAAATATCGATGAAATTTAGTAACGAAAATAATTTATTATAAATTTGTAAAAAAAAATTACGATGAATTATTAAATTGTTGCAAATTAGTAACGAAATTCCTAACTATTTTTTTTTTGCAAACATAAGAACATTTGTAACAAATTAAATTTATTTTTTCGTTATAAAATTTGCGATGAAAAATTAAATTCGTTGCAAAATTTTACAATAAAACATAAATTTGTCGCAGAATTTGCAACGAAATTGGGATTCGATGCAAACTCTGCGACGAATTATATTTTCGTTGCAAATTTTGCAACGAATCTAGAATTTGTTGTAAATATTTCGATAAATTTTGCAACGAAATCTTTTCATCGGATATTTTAAAATATTTGGAAAAAAAATCGACGGGAATTAGAAAATTTACGACGAATTTAATATTCGTCGCTAATTTAGCAACGAATTTATTTTTCGTCGCTAAATTTGTGATGAAAAATTAAATTTGTCACAGAATTTTGCAACAGAATAAGAAAATGTCGTAGAATTTGCAATGATTTAATAATTCATTGCAAATTTTGTGATAAATTTAGCGACAAAAAAATTTCATAGGAATTTTTAATTTATTGGATAAAAAATAAGGTCAAATTTGTAACGAATTTATCTTTCATCGCAGAATTTGCAACTAATTTAAATTATCGTTGCCAAATATTGCGACGAATAAAATATTCATTGCAGAAATGACGATGAATATTGTATTCGTCGTAGAATTTACAACGAATATTGTATTCATCGCAGAATTTGCAACGAATATTGTATTCATCGTAGAATTGGCGATGAATACAATATTCGTCGCCAATTTGCAATGAGTTTTACAACGAATTATAAATCGTTGCCAAATTCCTCGTACTTAACATCCTCTATCTCCCTTTCACGCACTCCAATCCCTCCCGCCCGGTACGTCCCTCTCCTCTTCCACCGTCGAAGTAGATCTGGCATCGCGCAATCGCACAACTGCTGTGATCTTGTGGCAGCTGCTAGCTCATTGTCGCAATCTGAGCTCGTAGATCACAGCAACTTCTGCGTGTAGCTGCAAGCTCGCGGGGACTACCACGTGCCGCCACGAGCACGCGGTAGGGGCACGAGCACCGCGAGCATGCATGCGGTGCTCGCGGCGGCAAGGTCTTCCGCGAGCACGCGGCAGGGGAATGAGCACGTGGAAGGGCTTGTTGCGAGCATGCGGTAGGGCCTATCGTAAGCACGCAACAGGGGTGTGACGCGGCAGGGGTGTCACCCCTGCTGCGTGCGTGCATCGCGATCGTTGCTTGCGGCACCTCCGTCTACACAATTTAATTAGGCCCCTATGCTAACATCTCATGAGCTTGAATTTGCCTGCACGGTCACAGTCGTTGCTTACAAGGTCGCAACCCCCTACTGTGCGTGTTGTTGGGCAGCTGAGCTGCATTAGCTAGCCGGATGGTTAATTAACATGATTTGTTAGATTAATATGTTATTCAAATAAAATCCTTTAAAATTTGTAATGTGTAATAAAACACAAATTTAATAATTTATTTTTCTTAGATTTGTTGTACAATGTACTTCAGGTGATCTGCGTGTTCATTTTAAAGGCTTTTGTTGTTAACTCATTCGTTGCTTCTACCAGGGAAGATATATTTTATATTTCAAAATTTTTACCATTATCATTCTATAGTATATATAATGTGTGATTTTATGTATTTTTTTTACAATAAAAATTTATTATTAGTTTGATATGTTCTAGTTTATAATTCAATATCATACACAAAATAAATAAGTACTAGAGGAATTTTTTTAAGTACAAATTGATTGTTCAATTAATATCGATGAAAAATGATGAGAATATAATTATTTCTTGATATAAATTTGAAAATAGGATAAATGGAGAGAGAGAGAAGTCGAATGTATAAAAAGAATTTACCAGAACATTGGAGTTTAACCGATGAATTTATTATTGGGCTAAAATAATTTTTGAATTTTACTGGTAGTAATGTTGAGTTTATGGATGAAAATAAATTAAGTTATCCGTGCAAAAAGTGTCATAATGGTAAATTTTGTCAGTGTGATAAAGTTCGAGAACATCTTTGTAGATTTGGTTTTATCCCAAATTATTATAATTGGATATGTCATGGTGAACTGTTCATATCCGATGAAGAGGTTGGACGAAACATACAAAGGACAGTTAGTGGAGATCAAAGATATTATGATCAATTCAATCCATATCAAAGGATAATAATTGATGCAGTTGGTCATAATTTGAATACCGAATCGAACGCTGTAAATTCTTATCCTTAAACATTTGAACACATCTATACCAGTTATTCATCGTCGTAGGAGGAGGTAGAAGTGTTGGTGCAATCGACCCAGGTCACGATTGACCGGACTCGAGTTTGACTCAAGCGATGTTTTGATGTTTGACGGTGAGTTAATTACATGGTTGACTTGGGGTTGACTATGTGTGGGAAGTCCAAGTGTGTAGCCTTGGCATGGAAAATCCAAGCATAGGGCTTGATGTTGGTAAAATCCAAGCATGGAGCTTGGTGTTGGGAAAAGTCCAAGCATGGGGCTTGGTGTTGGTAAGTCCAAGTGTGTAGCCTTGGCAATGGGAAGTCTTGAGGACTTGGCAAGGTCACTAGTCTCGTAGGCTCGAGGTCCTTGAGTCGGTGAAGGATGACATTGCGAAGTCGTGCACTTGGTGCATTTGAGGGACCGCCGGACGGGGAGCGAATGGAGTGAGGCCCAAGGGAAGCAGACTTTGAGGGCAAGAGACGCGAAGGATGACATTGCGAAGCTGTGCGTTTGGTGCATCCGAGGGACATAGGCCGAGGGAAGAGAGTTTCGGTGGGGAACTCCATGAGAGGATGAGGTGGACTTGGCTAAGTGGCTAAGACTGAGTGTCAGATGCTCAAATATGGTGTTTGAGATTTTACCCGACGGTCGGAAACTCAAACAAAGTGTTTGTTTAAGATTTGATCACGATCGACATAGGTGTCACCGACTAGTGATCGATCGTGCGATCAGTAGGTTCTGTCACAAGATCGCGCTAAGGGATGATGACAGCCAACTACTAGACCATCGCTGATCGCCAAGGTACGATACCGATCGATGAAGGGTGTCATGGGCACAAAACGCTCAATAGCTGACTGATCAGTCGACTACAAGGTCAGCAGTCGACTAATGGTATTGGGCAGTCGATTGCCAGTGTATCCGTTAGCTGGATGCCGACGTGGATTAGGTCATTGTCTCACAACAGCACTGTTGGCAGTCGACTAGGGCTTTTGGTAGTCGACTGTTGGGCACGAAATCAGCTCGATGTAGGTTATAAATGGAGCTCGAAATGGAGGATTTTGCCAAAGTTTTTTGGGAGACTTTGGAGGGGAATTGTTGTTGCATTCCAGTCCTTCAAGAGCAATCCAAAACAAGCAACAAGCAAGAGTTCAAAGCCATCTATTGTAAAGTGTTCTTTACGTATTTCATTTATAGTCTTTGTATTTGCTTGTACGTTTTGTATTACTTAGTGTAATTTCTTGTACGATGTTTCTCCACCTCCGACTTGTTGTCGAGAAGGAGTTTGGTTAGTGTCGTGCACATAACTCGAGCTCGTTGAGCTCACCTCGTGGAGTAGGAACCCTAAGATTCCGAACCACGTATATCATTGTGTATTTGTGTGTGCTTGTATTGTTGTTTAGTATTTTTATTGTTTCTGATGTGCTAACGACAATTGTAGACAAGCGACACGCACGAACGATCGAACTCCATCATTCATCGAATTGGGCTATTCACCCCCCTCTAGCCGGCCACCGATCCTCCAACAAGTGGTATCAGAGTCAAGGTCGCTCTTCAAGGTTTGACCATCATGAGAGCATCGCTAGAAGGTGAAGAAGAAGACGCTCTAATTCCAACAAGTGGTATCAGAGCAAGGAGGTTGTCATCGGACTCACCACCGCGACAACAACAAAATGACCGACATGAACATCCAACCACCGAAATTTGAGGGAGAATTCTCATGGTGGAGAAGAAGGATGGAGGTATACTTTGAAATCAATTTTGATATTATCTTAATTATTGAAAATGATTTTGAAGTGCCTAGGTATAAGGAGAACAAGCCAATAGAAAAATCAAGATGGACCAAGGAATAAATCAAGGATTTCAAGACAAATATCGAGGTACTAAAAATGCTAAGTGATTTGATTCCTAACAATATTTGGTCTAGATTAGGAAGTTATAGGGATGCAAAGGATTTATGGAATAAGGTGGTCAAATTCAATAAACATCCCGAACCGACACAAGTAGAGAAGGAAGTCGAGGAAGAATGTCAATCAACATCCGAGGATGTAGATGAATTGGAGGAAACATCCACCTCTAGCATTGAGGGGGAGGAGAGATCTTCCATCCCGAAGCAAGAATGAGAAGAGGCATCTACATCCGGGAGAAGTGAAGATCAAGAGGCTTCCACCACCCTAGGTAACTCAAATGTAATTCTTAATAATAAAGATCACATAATTTGTTTTGAGTGTAGGGAGAAAGGACATTACAAGAGAAAATGCCCAAAATTAGCTAAGGAGAAAGCACTGGCACCAAAAGTCAAAGGATGTCAGAATCCTCGCTAAGAAGAGAAAAGAGCACATTGTGTGCTTCAAATGCAACCAAAGAGGACACTACCAAAGCCAATGCCCTAGGGGGAAGAAGAAGAGGCAAGAAGGAGCTACTCAAGTAGGGGGAGCTTCCAAAGCAAATCCTAAGTTATACTTTAATACACCTTCTAGTTCTAAGATTAAAAAGCATGCTAGGAATCATTTTAATTCAATTGTTATTTCCCATGAACATAAGCATGCTAGTAGGAATAGATATGTTTGCTTAGGGGATAAATCCTATGAACTTACATCTAAGAACAAACCTAGGAACAACTCTAGACCTATTTTACCTAGGGAAAGTATTAGGAGGATAGAAGAAAATTTAGGCATGAACCCTAAGAAGGGTAGACACATGCATAAGAAGAAGAGTCCTTCCCAAAAGATAAATGAAAAATCAAAATTAGGAAAATTAAAATTAGAGAACCAAGCTTTGAGGTCAAGGCTTGAAAAACTAGAGAAGACCCTAGCAAAAATGACAAACTCATTTAAAGGGTTAAATGATCAAAATCTAAGACCTAGGAGACAAGAACCGTTCAAGGGCAAGAAAGATTTGGGTCACAAACCTAAGTCCTACCACAATATTCCATTTGATTATAGAAATAAATCTAGGTCTAAGAAAATCAAGGTTAATAGGGAAGTTATCCCTAAGGTTAACCATGGTGTATGTCTAGTAGCCAAGGGTTCTACAAAACCTAAGGAAGCCACTAAGAAGGTTACAAGGACTGTTACCCCTAAGGTTAACCTAGGAAAGGCCCAAATGACTAAGGCTTCAAAGCCAAAAAGGGTCATTAGGAAGGTATCTAGGGAAGTTATCCCTAGTGAATACCTAGTTAACCCAAGGAGCTCCAATAGGTATTGGGTTCCTAAGAGGGTTATCAATTCATGCTAGATGGGTTAGGGTGTGTCAACCCTAAGTGGATAGGTAGTTAACCTAGCCATGGTAGAGTTGACACTTTAGTATGTGCCAATGTGTTTTGAGAAGTTGAAAATTGATCAAAATTGGCACTTTAGGTTTAGAAGTCATGATGTGCCATTTTGGGTTTTTGGCACACTAGGAGGATAATTGGTATTAAGGCAAAATGAATCTTAATTCTAGATATGACAATTTGAGCTTAACACTTAGGTATTTTATACCTTAGTATTTTATACTTATCATGCTTTATTTGTCTTTCCATGCCATGACATCATGCTCATTTTTATCATATAAAATATCATGACATTTTAGGTTAATTTTGTGTCATGCTTATGTCTTAGATTGCACTTCTATATGTCATGACATTATGATTATTGGCACGTGCTATTTATGTTATCATTTATGTCATAATCATCAATCATGCATTAATTAAAATTGAGTTAAAGACCATGACATGATTTGAAGTCTCATGCATAAGGGAATCAAATAGTGTTGCCTAGATAAATGCATGTGACCATAGATTAAGGAGAACAAAAACCCATATCTCACATCAAATTGACTTGTATGTGTTTTTTATACACCTTAGATATGTGAGATACTAGGAAATGAGTTGAGTTCATGTGCTTACCTAGTACATCATAATGAACTTAGAACTCATTAGATTTTAGTGATGGATCATTGGGAAAGCTTATGTTCAAACCATGTACATTAAGCCCAAAGAACATGATCCAATATAAGGTTTTAAAACTATTTTAAAATCATTTTGAAAAACCTTGGTGCTATCTATCTTTTGATAGAAGTCACCATTGATGATGTTGATACGAAGAGGGCTTAAAACATTAAAGCTTTTCTCATTTTCAAACTTTGTATCAATTTCACTATTTTATGGGTAAAATATTTTTCAAATATTTTTCACCCATATTGATTATTATAAGTATTATGCATATGAATTTTCATGATTTTTCAACATATGTATAATTACTTATGCCTTTTGGATTTTCATTTCTGAAACTCTGATTTCTGCACTTGCAGAAATCAGTCGACTGTCATTGTTGGCAGTCGATTGGCGTCAATGGTAGTCGACTCGTAACTGTCAAGAGTCGATTGTCAGGCTGATTTTGGGTAAACAAAGATGGTTTAGCTCATGTTCAGCTATGTTTAGGTTCCCTAACCACTCCTAACCCTAGGACATGCTTTGGAGAGCATTAAAAAGGGTGAAAATCCATTGGATATGGATTAGGAGAGTTGTTTGGGTGATGTATCAATTTTAAGGAGTGTGGAAGTTCATGTTTGGGCTATTGGCTTCGGGACTCTCTAAGGACATTGTTGGCGCAATGATCAAGGGGGAGCAAGCCTTTAGGGGAAGGTTACCCATCATGGATTGATGGAGGCATTTTTGGACCAAGGGGTAGAGTGTGAGTTCTCATTGGATATGAGATATTGGGACCCTTGGAGAGACTCATTTTGATGTATGTCAAAAAGGGGGAGAATTGTGAGAATTGAGACCAATTAGGGTTAGTTGGTATGCGGTACCAATTTGGGTTAGTTAGTCGAGAGATTTGAGTTAGGTGACCTAACTCAATGTGATTTTTGTCAAACATCAAAAAGGGGGAGATTGTTGGTGCAATTGGCCCAGGTCACGATTGACCGGCTTAGAGTTTGACTCGAGCGATATTTTGATGTTTAATGGTGAGTTGACTACATGGTTGACTTGAGGTTGACCATGTGTGGGAAGTCCAAGTGTGTAGCCTTGGAATGGAAAATCCAAGCATAGGGCTTGATTTTGGTAAAATCCAAACATGGAGCTTGGTGTTGGGAAAAGTCCAAGCATGGGGCTTGGTGTTGGTAAGTCCAAGTGTGTAGCCTTGGCAATGGGAAGTCTTGAGGACTTGGCAAGGTCACTAGTCTCATAGGCTCGGGGTCCTTGAGTCGGTGAAGGATGGTATTGCGAAGTCGTGCGCTTGGTGCATCCGAGGGACGTAGGCCGAGAGAAGAGAGCTTCGGTGGGGAAATCCATGAGAGGATGAGGTGGACTTGGCCAAGTGGCTAAGACTGAGTGTTGGATGCTCAACCATGGTGTTTGAGATTTTACCCGATGGTCGGATGCTCAAACAAAGTGTTTGTTTGAGGTTTTACCCAGCATCAGTCGACTGCTTCAAGTTAACTAGTAATCGACTAGTGTGCGACTAGTAGGTTCTGGCCCAGCAGTCGACTGCCAAGGGATGGCAGTCGGCTGTCAGACCATCAGTCGACTGCCAAGATACGACAGTCGACTAATTAAGGGCATCGCGGGCACAAAATACTCGATAGCTGACTGATCAGTTGGCTACGAGGTCAGTAGTCGACTGCCATTGTATCCGTTGGTTGGATGTCGACGTGGATTAGGCCATTGTCTCACAACGACACTGTTGGCAGTCAACTGGGGCTTTTGGCAATCGACTGCTGGGTGTGAAATCAGCTCGATGCAGGTTATAAATGGAGCTCAAGATAGAGAATTTTGCCAAGGATTTTGGGGAGATTTTGGAGGGGAATTGCTGCTGCATTCTAGTCCTTCAAGAGTAATCCAAAGCAAGCAACAAGCAAGAGTTCAAAGTCATCTGTTGTAAAGTGTTCTTTACGTATTTTATTTGTAGTCTTTGTATTTGCTTGTACATTTTATATTACTTATTGTAATTGCTTGTACGAGGTTTCTCCACCTCGGACTTGTTGTCGAGAAGGAGTTTGGTTAGTGTCGTGCGCATAACTCGAGCTCGTTGAGCTCACCTCGTAGAGTAGAAACCCTAAGATTCCGAACCACATATATCATTGTGTATTTGTGTGTGCTTGTATTGTTGTTTAGAATTTCTATTGTTTTCGTTGCGCTAATAATAATTGTAGACAAGCGACACGCATGAACGATCGAACGCCATCATTCATCGAATTGGGCTATTCACCCCCTCTAGTCGACCATCGATCCTCCAACAAGAAGTAACAGGTGTTCATTAAAATGTATACAATGAACCATATCTCAAATTTCAAAAAGTATTGAGAGTTGCAGATGAACCCGTATGGTCTGGTTGTGACAGTCACACTAAATTATCTTTAACCCCAAGATTATTGAATGTTAAAGCTGAGCATAATGTGTCTGAAGATTTTTTTAATGATTTCATTCAAGTTATTAGAGAAGTATTGTCGTGTGATAACATAATGCCTAATAATTTTTATAGTATGAAAAAAAAAACTTATGAAAGAATTAGGTCTTTCAGTGGAAAGAATTGATATTTACAGAGATGGTTGTATGCTATATTGGGGAGATAATGTAGATGCAGAGATTTGTAAATTCTATAATCAAAGGAAGTACAAGAGTACCATGAGATTGAATTGTAATAAGCGACGTAAATCATACAGACAAATATTCTATTTGCCTTTAACTCCTAGATTGCAAAGACTTTATGCATCAAAGGTCACCGCTGAACACATGACTTGGCATGAAAATCATGAAACAGAGGAAGGGCTAATGTGTCATCCATCAAATGTAGAGGCATGGAAAAATTTTGATAAAACATATCCTGAGTTTGCGAATGAGACTCAAAACTTTAGGTTAGGTTTCTGTGTTGATGGATTTGCTCCATTTGGCAAATTAGGAAGAACTTATTCTTGTTGGCCAATTATCTTAACTTCGTATAATCTTCCACTCGGTATGTGTATGAAAACATCGAATATGTTTTTAACATTGATTGTGTGTGGCCCACATAATCCCAAGAATTTAATAGATGTTTACATGCAACCACTGATTGCCGAGCTGAAACTATTGGTGCAATTGACCGAGGTCACGATTGACCAGACTTGAGTTGGACTCGAGTAGTGTTTTGATGTTTGACAATGTTTTGGGGAGATTGTTGGTGCAATCAACCCGGGTCATGATTGACCAGACTCGAGTTTGACTCGAGTGGTATTTTGATGTTTGACGATGGTTTGACTATTGTTTGACTATATGGTTGACATGGGATTGATCATATGATGGAGAAGTCCAAGTCTTGTGTACTTGGCATGAAAAGTCCAAGTCATGGGTACTTGGCATGGAAAGTCCAAGCATGGGTCTTGGCAAGGGAAAGTCCAAGCTTGAGTCTTGGCAATTGGAAAGTCCAACATGGGTTGGCAAGGAAAGTCCAAGCATGGGTCTTGGCAAGGGAAAGTCCAAGCTTGAGTTTTCACAAATGGAAAGTCCAACATGGGTTGGCAAGGAAAGTCCAAGGGGTGATATTGGCGGCGTAAAGTCCAAGCGGGAGTCTTAGAAGCATAAGTCCAATGGTTGGCGGCGTAAAGTCCAAGTGGTAGTCTTAGCAGCGTAAGCCCAATGTGCCTTGGCGAGATAGACCAGCTTAGCATGACAATAGCCGATGGAAGCACCTGAAGGCTAGCGTATGGATGAACGAGTCATGGATGACTTGGAGGATCCGATAGGCATGAGGCTGACGGAGGTGGCTAGAAGGCTTAGGTCTAAGCTAAGGGTGGTCTAGCAAGTATGAGGATATCATACTTGGTGTTAAAATCTCATGGATGAGGTTATCAGTCGACTGATCATAATATCAGTCAGCTGATGGGAGTCGACTAGTGTTTGATCAGAGGAAATGGCCTCGACAATCGATCACGCCATTGCGGCGATCGATGGCTTTAGTCAATCAGTCATGATCGCGGTCGATCGATGGTCGATGTCGTGAACACGTAAGGTTCCGAGTTGGTTGATCAGGGTTAGGGCTGACAATGAGATGATGGCTAGATCATCGTTGGAACTTATCCAATGTGGCTCGGGATGTTGTGAGACAACGGCTACAAGTGCAGTCAACTGATGGTCTCGATCAGTCGATTGCTAGGTGAAATCCAGTCTAAATGCAGGTTATAAAACCATCTCGTGGAGGAGGTTTTTGCCAAGGTTTCTTAGGGCGATTTAGGGTGATTTGCTGATGTAATTCAGGGTTTCCAAGTGCAGCTCAAACAACCAAATAAGCAAGCATCTAAAATCTCTTTGTAAAGTTTTCTTTACTTGCATTCTATTGTATTTGCTTGTATTTTTGTTGTATTACTGTTGTAATCTTTGTACGAGGTTTCTCTGCCTCCGACGTGTTATCGAGAAGGAGTTTTATTAGTGGTGTTGTCATCACTCGAGCTTGTTGAGCTCAACCCGTGGAGTAGGAACCTTGAGGTTCCGAACCACATTATATTGTTGTGTTCTTATGCTTGTATTTGTGATTGTGTATTTGTTTGTATTATTTCTATATTCTGATGCATATTAACAATCATAGGCAAGCACGTGAACAAATTCCATCATGCAACATCGAAATGTTATTCCCCCCCCTCCCCTCTAGCGACGATCATCCCCAACAAGTGGTATCAGAGTGAGGCCGCTCTTCATTTGGACTAACCGCTAAGGGAGCACCACTAGAGGGTGAAGAAGAAGATGGAATTTGAAGAAAGACTAGGCCGGGATATCAATACACCACTATCCTATGAGGACTATGGATTTGAAGGCTTCAATTCATGAAAAATAGGGATTGAAAAATTCTTAATGATGGTGGATATCAAGCTTTGGTCCACCTTGATAGAAGGTTGCAAATTCCCAAGAGGCAAAAAGGGTGGAATCCTCAAGGTTTAAAAATGGACCAAGGAACAACTCAAGGAGTTCAAGACAAATATTAAGATAATCAAAATGCTAATTGATTTAATTCCTAATAATGTCTTGTCCAAGTTAGGTGAGTACAAGGATGCCAAGGAGCTTTGAAGCAAATTAGCAAAGTGTCATGAAAATTCATCACCGGCTCAAGAAGAGGAAGAGGTGAAGAAGCAAGCTCATCCTCACAAGAAAGTGAGGATTCGGAAGTTGAGAAGGAGTCAACATCCGGATCAGAGGTCGAAGAGTGTTCGACATCCGAGGAGGAAGAAGAGGTGGAAGAATTAGGAGAAGCCTCCACCTCTAGGATTGAGGGGGAGGAGATTAGGTCATCTTCCATGCCAGAGCAAGAGCAAGAGCAAGAAGAGCCATCTACCTCCGGTTGAGGAGATGAAGAACCGACTCCGGTTCCCACCATTGAACTAGGTAACTCAAGCATTTCGTTTAAAAATAAATTTCATATCATATACTTTGATTGTAGGGAAGTAGGACATTACAAGAGTAAATATCCTAAAAGAGTCAAAAAAAAGTCAACTGACACCAAAACCTCAAGAAATCTCAAAAGATGCCGGAGCCCCAACCATTAAGAGCAAGGAGCACTTGGTGTGCTTCAAGTGCCACCAAAGAGGGCATTATAAGAGTCAATGCCCTAGGGGAAGAAGAAGGGGCAAGAAGGAGCTACACAAGTAGGGGTAGCTTTCAAAACAAATCCTAAGGTATATTTTAATGCACCATCTAGTTCTAGGTTTAAAAAGCATGTTTTTAGCACTCTTTCTATTACTTATGAAAAGCATGCTAGTAAAAATAGGCTTTATTGTTTAGAAGCTAAACATGTCCATTTTAGAAATAAGGAGAAATTTGGGACTAATGCCCCTAAAACAATCTTACCTAAGGCAAGTATTAAGAAAATAGAGAACCTTATAGGCTTTAATCCAAAGAAATCTAAACATATGCCTATGAAGGGCAATAATACTCAAAGAAATAATAGACCCACAAAATTTGAGAAATTAGAGCTAGAAAATCAAGTCTTGAGATCAAGGCTTGAGAAAATGGAGAAGACCCTTGCAAGGATGCAAAATCAAGTTAAAGGGTCAAATTTTCAAAATCTAGGGTCTATGAGGCAAGGTTCATCTAAAGGCAAGAAAAGTTTGGGTCACAAACCTAAGCCTAAGGAGATCTACCATAGTGTTCAATTTGATTATGGAACACAACCTAGGTCTAGGAAAACTAAGGTCACAAGGGAAGTCATCCCTAGAGTTGACCATGGTAGGTGCCTGGTGGTTAGGGTTTCAAAGAAACCTAGGAAAGCCACAAAGAAGGTTACAAGGGGAGTCACTCCTAGAGTTAACCTAGGCAAGACCCAAATGACCAAGGCTACCAAGCCTAGAAGGGTCATTAGGAGGGTATCTAGGGAGGTCATCCCTAAGGAATACCTAGTTAACCCAAGGAGCTCCAATAGGTTTTGGGTTCCTAGGAGCGTGATCGATTCACGCTAAATGGGTTAGGTTGTGTCAACTTGGATTGGTGGGGTAGTTAACCTAACCATAGCAAATTTGACATTTTAGTTCATTTTCAAGGTTATGGATACTTTGGAAAAGGGTTAAATTTTATATCCTAAAGGATTTTAGGATGTGCCAATATAATAATGGAAGTTTGATAATTTGATCAAATTGGCACAAATTAGGTCTACAAGTCTTGGTGTGCCATTTTGAGTTTTTGCACACTAGGGAGATTAGTAGTAATATGGAAAAATAGACTTAATAATAACAAATGTCAATTAATATTAAATTTTAGGTATTGTTATACCTATACCTTTTATTTATCATGTTTTATTTGTCATATGTCATGTCATGACATCATATTTATTTTTATCATTTATATGTCAAGACCATGCTTAGGTTTATGTCATGTATATTTAGATTTAATCATATGTCATGACATCATGATCATTGGTCATGCTTATTTATGTTATATTTATGTCATGATCATTCATGCATTAATTAAAATTGATTTAAGAACTATGACATGAATTGAAGTCTCTTGTATAAGGGAATCAAGTAGTGTTGTCTTAGAAAATGCATGAGACCTTAGATTAGGATAACCAAAACTCACATCTCACATCAAATTGACATGTGTTTTCAAACACCCTAGACACATGTGAGATGCTAGGAAATGAGTTAAGTTCAAGGTGCATAGTTCTTGCATCTAGATGAACTCAAACTCATCTAATACCATGGTGGATCATAGGGAAAACTAACGTGCAAGTCATATGCATTGAGCCCATTTATCATGATCTAATATAGGTTTTCAAAAAATATTTTAAAATCATTTTAGAAAATCTTAGTGAAATCTATCTTTTGATAGCAATCACCATTGATGAAGTTGATACAAAGAAGGGCCAAAATATTGAAAATTTCAATGATTTTTAACTTTGTATCAATCTCCTAATTTTATGGGTATTTTATTTTTCAAGTATTTTTCACCCATTGTATTTATCATAAGTATTATACATTTGAATTTTCATGATTTTTCGAATTATATATAATTACTTATGAATTTCTGAAATTCATTTTGAATTGATTACGCATTTAGAAATCGTCGATCAGCCTAGCTTATGGCGATCAGCATCAACAATGATCGACTAGTATTTGTAAAGTCAATTTAGCCCATATTTTAGCTATGTTAGATTACCCTAACTGCTCCTAACTCTAGGATATGCTTTGGAAAGTATTAGAAAGGGTGAAAATCCATTGGATATGGATTAGGAGAGTTGTTTAGGATGTATATCAATTTTAAGGTGTGTGAGAGTTCATGTTTGAACTTTTGCCCTTAATTTTGATGGTTTAGTGTTCCTATAGGCTTAGGGGCTCTCCAAGGACATTGTTGGTGCAATGGTCAAGGGGGAGCAAGCCTTTAGGGTAGCTATCCATCATGGGATGATGAATGTATTTTTCCTCATAATGGAGAGAAATAGGAATGTGAGATGCTCAATTTGGAAATTGGGAGAGCTTATAAGAAGCCTCTCTTAAGTGATATAAGACTTATCACTAGGAAGAGTGAATGCATCCTAGATGTTTTTGGACCAAGAGGAAGATTGTAAGATCTCATTGGGATATGAGACATTGACCTCCTTGAGGAGGACCTTTTTGATGTATGTCAAAAAGGGGAAGAATTTATGGGATTACCAATTTGGTACAATTGGTAAGGAGATTTGAGTAAGGTAGCCTAACTCAATGGCTTTGTGGTTTTTGTTAAACATAAAAAAGGGAGAGATTATTGGTGCAATCAACCCAGGTCACAATTAACCAAACTCGAGTTGTACTCGAGTAGTGTTTTGATGTTTGACAATATTTTGGGGAGATTATTTATGCAATCGACCCGGGTCATGATTCACCGGACTCGAGTTTGACTCGAGTGGTATTTTGATGTTTGACGAGGTTTGACCATTGTTTGACTATATGGTTGACATGGGGATGACCATATGATGGAGAAGTCCAAGTCTTGTGTACTTGGTATGAAAAGTCCAAGTCATGGGTACTTGGCATGAAAGTCCAAGCATGGGTCTTGGCAAGGGAAAGTCCAAGCTTGAGTCTTGGAAATTGGAAAGTCCAACATGGGTTGTCAAGGAAAGTCCAAGCTTGAGTCTTGACAAATGGAAAGTCCAACATGGGTTGGAAAGGAAAGTCCAAGGGGTGATATTGGCGACGTAAAGTCCAAGCGGGAGTCTTGGCAGCATAAGTCTAATGGTTGGTGGCGTAAAGTCCAAGCGGTAGTCTTGGCAGCGTAAGCCCAATGTGCATTGGCGAGATAGACCAGCTTAGCATGACAATAGCCGATGGAAGCACCTGAAGGCTACCGTATGGATGAACAAGTCATGGATGACTTGAAGGGATCTGATAGGCATGAGGTTGATGGAGGTGGCTAGAAGGCTTAGGTCTAGGCTAAGGGTGGTCTACCAAGTATGAGAGTATTATACTTGGTGTTAAAACCTCATGGATGAGGTTATCAGTCGACTGATATTATGATCAGTTGACTTATGGGAATCGGATGTTATTTGAAATGAATAGCAGCAATCAAGCTGCCAATGAATGGCAATGACGATCGATTGATGAATGATCGCCATGGTGCGATTGAATGATGGTCAATGTCGCGGACATAAAAGGTTCCAGAGTCGACTGTTAGGGTTTGACTATCGAGTGATGTCTAGATCAGTCGACTGATGGGCATGATCAGTCGACTAATGGTTTATTCGTTGGAACTTATCCAACGTGGCTCGGGCCATTGTGAGACAACGACTACAAGAGCAGTCGACTGATGGTCTCGATCAGTCGACTGCTAGGCGAAATCCAGCCCAAATGCAGGTTATAAAACAGCTCGTGGAGGAGGTTTTTGCCAAGGTTTCTTATTAGGAACGTTGCGCTCACTAGAGGGGGGTGAATAGTGTTGTCATCGTCGATGGATTTCGTTCGTGATCGTTCTTGCTACAAATATATTAGTACACAGCGGAAATAGAAAATATACAATACCAACACACAAACACGATTAAGACACAAGGATATAATGTGGTTGGAACCGAATGGTTCCTACTCCAAGATTGGGCTCTAAAAGCCCTAGCAATGTAAATACGCACTACTAATCACAAATACTCCTTCTCGGAACAATCCGGAGGTGGAGAAACCTCGTACAATAGCTCTTACAATAGTAAGAAACAAATACAAGCAAGATACAATAATAAATTGTAATACAAGTAAAGAAAACAACTTTACAAGAGCTTTTGGATTGCTTGCTTTATGGTTGCTTGAAATGCACTTGGAGACTCTGATTTGCAGCAGCAAATCACCCCAAAACTCCTCAAGAACCGGTGTCAAATCCCTCCTCCACGAGCTCCATTTAAAGCTGCTACTTGGGCTGGATTTCTCCTATCAATCGACTGATCAGGACCATCAGTCGACTGGTGCCACTATTATCGTGAGACAACGGCTAGATCCACGATGGAAAAATCCAATGGATACACCATCAGTCGACTGATCATACCCATCAGTCAACTGATGGCTTAATCAGTCGAGTGGTCGGGTCGATCACTCGACTGGAGAATCTTCTGTGCTCAAATCTACCACCGGTAGATCACACGGATCGATCATTGCTCGAACCATCGATCATTGCCCACCTCGGTAGTCATTGTCGAGCACTTCCCGTAGTTAAACCCTAGTTGACTTACACTAGTCGACTAACCCATAATCCCAGTCAACTGATACACCTCAAACATGAGATTTTAACCCAAGTATGGTGCCCCCATACTTGCTAGATCACCCTTAGCCTAGACCTAAGCCTTCTAGCCACCTCCGTCAACCTCGCGCCTATTGGATCCCTCCAAGTCATCCATGACTTATTCATCCATACGCTAGCCTTCAGCTGGTTCCATCGTTTATTGTCATGCTAACGGTGTTTACACCGCCAAGGCACATTGGACTTACGCTGCCAAGACTCCGCTTGGACTTTACGCCACCAACCATTAGATTTATGCTGCCAAGACTTCACCCTTGGACTTTACACCACCAATATTCCCCTTGGACTTTCCAAATGCCAAGAATCAAGCTTGGACTTTCCCTTGCCAACCCATGTTAGACTTTCCATGCCAAGACCCATGCTTGGACTTTCCTTTGCCAACCCATGTTGGACTTTCCCTTGCCAAGACCCATGCTTGGACTTTACATGCCAAGTACTCAAGACTTGGACTTTTCTTATGACAATGGTCAAACCATCGTCAAACATCAAATACTAACATGGGTTGATTGCATTGGCAATCTTTCCAACACATGTTAGACATCCATGTCAAATATCAAAACACTGCTCGAGTCAAACTCGAGTCTGGTCAATCGTGACCTGGGTCGATTGCACCAACAATCTCTCCTTTTTTGATGTTTGACAAAAACACCTTTGAGTTAGGCCCCTAACTCAAATTCCCTTACCAATTTTCCCAAATTGGTAACTCTAACATTCTCCCCCTTTTTGACATACATAAAAAAGGTTCTCCCCAAGGAGGTCAATGTCTCATATCCAATGAGATCTTACAATCTCCCCCTTGGTCCAAAAACATCTAGGATGCCCACAATCTTCCTAGTGATAAGTCTCATATCACTTAAGAGAGGCAATCCTACAAACTCTCCCAATTTTCAAATTGGGTATCTCAAATCCCATTAATTCTCCTCCTCATGAGGAAGAATACATCCATCATCCCATGATGGATGACTCCCCCTAAAGGCTTGCTCCCCCTTGACCATTGCACCAACAATATCCTTGGAAAGTCCCTAAGTCAATAGGAACTCTAAACCATCAAAAATAAGGTTCAAAGTTCAACATTGAACTTTCCCTCACCTTAAATTTGATACATCACCCTAACAACTCTTCTAATCCATATTCAATAGATTTTCACCCTTTATAATGCTTCCCAAAGTATATCCTAGGGTTAGGAGTAGTTAGAGAACCTTAACATAGCTGAAATTGGGCTAAACATACCTTGTTTTCCCGAAATCAGCATTGGCAGTCAACTTTATTAGGAATCAGTCGACTGTCGTGCCCATCAGTCGACTGATAACTGAAATTTCTGAATTTCAATTATCAGAATCGAATTTCAAAAATTCATAAATAATTATACGTAATTTGAAAAATCATGAAACTTCATACGTATAATACTTATGACCAATATAATGGGTAAAAAATATTTGAAAAATATTTTACCCATAAAATAGTGAAATTGACACAAAGTTCAAAAATGAAGAAAAACTTCAATGTTTAAGCTCACTTTGTATCAACTTCATCAATGGTGACTTCTATCAAAAGATAGACTACACCAATGTTTTTCAAAATGATTTTAAAATATTTTCAAAACCTTATATTGGATTATATTCTTTGGACTTAATGTACATGACTTGTACAAAAGCTTTCCCAATGATCCACTACTAATATAAAATGAGTTTGAGTTCATCTAGATGCAAAAATTATGCACCTTGAACTTAACTCATATCCTAGCATCTCACATGTATCTAGAGTGTATAAATACACATACATGTTAATGTGATGTGAGATGTGGGTTTTGTTCTCCTAATCTAGGGTTTTATGTATTTTTCTAAGGCAACCCTACTTAATTCCCTTATACATAAGACTTCAAGTCATGTCATAGTCCTTAAATCAATTTTAATCAAATTAAATGCATGAATGATCATGACATAAATGATGATATAAATAAACATGGCCAATGATCATGATGTCATGTCATATGATATAATCTAAATATATATGACATTAAAAACTAACCCTAAACATACTCATGATATTTTATATAATTAAAAATAAATATGATGTCATGGCATGTTATATGGCAAACAAAACATGGAAAATAAAATGTATAGGTATAATAATACCTAAATTTTAATATTAGTTATCATTTGTTCTAATTAATCTCATTTTGCTATATTATCAGTTATTCTCAAAGTGTGCCAAAAATTCAAAATGGCACACTAAGACCTCTAAACCTAAATTGTGTCAATTTGATTGATTTTTCATAATTTCAAAAATATATTGGCACATCCTAAAAACCTTTAGAATTTAAGATAAAAACACATTCCCAAGGTAACCATAACCTTGAAAATGACCTAAAGTGTCACCTTTATCATGGTTAGGTTAACAACCCATCCATTTAAAGTTGGCACAACCTAACATATTTAGCGTGAATCGATCACGCTCCTAGGAATCCAAAACTTATTTGAGCTCCTTGGATTAATTAGTAAAATAAAATAAAATAAAATAAAATAATAGCCCTTGTTAATTGAGAATTAACTCGTGGAATTTTCAGAAATTTTTAGAAATTTTTCCGGATTAAAAAGGAGTCCATACGAGGAAGATTTAAGTGTAAATGGGGAGTTGGGTCGACTTGAGTTAACTCAGACTTAACCTAGGTTAGATTTGGGTCAAGCACGAGCTAACCCAATCGAACCGATTAGCTTTAAGAACCCATTTCTCGATCGCATTCCTTCTCTTCCTCTGTTCGGCGCGATCCCCTTCTTCACCGTGCGATTTCTTCTCCATTCGCCGGCTGCTTCACGCGAGAGAGCTCGGCAAAGTCATCATCGCCGCCGTGTTGTCGCCGGAGCTCTCACTCTTCGCTGCCGCCCCCCGCCAAGGATTTGCTAGGAGCCTGCCGACAACGCCGATCGTTTCTTCCTCTTCCGGCGTTTCGAGATCTTTATCGGAGGCTGCACGGCCGCCGCGCCTCGCTTAGTCCTCTCGCCGCTGAACCACCGCCATCGATTTCCTCGAGCCGATCTCACCTTTTCCGACGAAGCTTCATCGCTATCGCGAGCCGGAGCCGCCGACGCTGTGAGAGGGAGAATCGCCACGCCGGAGCTATTCAGTTGGTTGTCTTCTTTCTTCCGGCATCACCGTGGCTTAGATCAACTGTGGGGACTCAGATCGACGTGGTCGTTGCAGCAGGTGAGCATCGTCGGTGAGTGTTTGTGTTTGGGTTATTTGTCTTCACTGATCGGGTCATGCTTTGCCTTGTCTCAATTTTAAGAGTCTCTAATGCCCGTGGTTTTCTCCGAGTAGTGGTTGATTTGGATCGTCGCTGAGGATAGCTGGCAGTCTCTCAATAGGTCGCTGTGAGCTGGGATTGCTACCAATGTTCTCTGTTCATGAGTGCAGCCGTTGATTTTGCATCTAGATTATCAGTGTTTGGAGCTGGGATTACTCTAGTGAACAGGGGAGGGGCTGCCGGTGAAGATGTGGGTCGGTAAGTTGATTTCCCTTGTGTTGTGTTGTCTGTAATTACTATGAGTGTGTTCATGTGTTGTCGATTGATGCATGAGTTGGGAAGTTCCAGTTGATGTGTTCTGATTGCTAGAAATATCAACTGTGATTGGAAGTTAATCTGTGGTGAAGGAGTATTGTTGATTTGGTATAAATCTGTGTTGTTTGTGTAGATCTATGTTCTGCCGACGGGTTGTTTGGGTGTATCTACATTATAGTGAGCTGCAGAGGATTGTTCCTATACGATTGAAGACCTTGTTTCAGATCTACTAGGTACGAATGAATCGAGCTAGGTAAGTTCGATTTGGGATTTGATACCATCATTGGACTTATGATAGACTTTGTCGATGTTTGCTTATTGACTACAGGATGTTGATTTCAGGACTTTAATTAGTGATGATGCTCGGGGTTATGGATGGATGATACGAGATACATAGCAGGTGGGTAATATCTATCTGGTCCGGTAGTTTTGATCAATTCCTGTGCATGATCTTGGATATATGTTTATACCTGTTTACCTTAAATCCACTCATGTTTAATCATATGCTTATACTGCCTTGACCTTTGAGATATAAACTCTGGTACTTCATTGATTATCTAGCTCAGATAGGAACTATAAACCCTATTATGTATTATGTATTGATGGATGTTGAAGTACAATGTGGTTAGGGTTATCTTTGTGACTTCAGATTGGGTTACTGTATTACATCACTAGGGTTAGGTGATGGTTTGGATTATGGAGTCGATTGTTATATCATATCCGTATTAGTGGTGCATTTATGATGGATCTGGTTGTCTGTGCATAGATAAGTGTATGGTTGTCAGTATGTGACCATGGACTAAAGGTCCTAGCGCGATGGTATATCCATTATGGATTGTGTGCCTGTGTATGGTTATATGGACGGTCGATTGTATATCGCTACTGACTAGAGGTCTTAGCGTGGTTGACTGTCAGATGAGTATGACTCTTTGTGCGATAGAGAGAGTCTTGTGATTGTAGTCCTTGCATAGTTGACTTTTGGTTGACCAGGACTCCCCATGGGATAGGGAGTGAGGCGAGGATACATGTATGGAGCTATGCATCATTACATTGCATGCATGCTGACGACTGGGTCTCCCTTGTGGATGAGATGGGTCGTCAGTCATCCTGCCTCCCCGGCCACTCGGGGTAGTGGTAGCAGGGTTGAGGGCAGAGCATTGGATGTGCCGCGCTCGGCCACTATGGATGGTGGTAGCTGGAGATGCGCACCTGGCCACTGTGCAGAGTGGTGTTAGCACTCGCCCACTATAGACGGTGGTTGTGTGAGGTGCAGTTGTCCTGTGTGCGGCGTTTGTCTACTCATGGGTAGGGACAGCGTGGCTTGCAGCAGGGGCCCCTAGGAGTAGTTAGCTTTTTACGCTTATACGCTACTCAGTCATACTACCCAACTCGGCCACTCGAGAGTGGTGGCAGCTGGAGTCGGGCTAGTTGTCATTTGTCGTGCCACCCTGGCCACTCTGGGGTCATGGTTGGATGGGTCCGCAGACAGTGACCATGCATATGCATTACTGATATATATGTATGCATGTATTTGATATATGTTTTACATATGCCTGTGAGATGCTGCATTTGATTGAGCTATGATTGTTGCACATGCTTGTACATCATGATACATGTCATTTGCATTTTTATTTACTGCTATGTGTTGAGCATGATTCATGCGTTGATTCAGACTGTTATATGCATTTGATTAGCATCATGTCATTGTGTGGTACGGACCGGGTTGTTATTACAGGTGATCATATATTATTTATATGTTGGAGTATTGGTCAGGTATGGGATTGACTTGATACATTATATGGGTTATGTTATTGTATATCCGAGATGATATAGCTTATGGTGTTGCGAATCCGTCGATGCGTTGGTACATTACTTCTCGATTGATCACTTTAGTATATACATTGAGTATGACTTGTAGTTACTTGTTATTAGTTTTCGATACGATCGTATGTCTATTGGACTCATGTCAGATACTTGTAGATCTTCACATGTATACTTGTAGATCTATTTTTATATGTTGTTCATGCACTTTCTATATATTACCCCGAAGTTTATACTCACCACCCTCGACTCGGGTTTTCGTCGCCTGCATAATGTAGAAGATTCCTTGGACGCTCGAGTCCGCCACCGATCCCATCTCAAACCGAACATTTGGGGTTTTCCACGTATTTGCTTCCGCTGTTATTTTGTATTATGGCCATGTATAATCAGTGTTGTATCTGGCTGTGGATTTGTACGTTGTTGTGTGTAGTATGTTAGAGTCGCACCGGTGCGCACCTCTCGTGTTGTTTTGGATATATTGTTTGGTATTGTCCATTTATATATTGTTGTTGTGGGCCTACGGGCCTTGTATTAACCCGATATGTTGCCACGTACAGGGGAGATGTCGTCCATTTGCTTTTCGGCACGGCATACTCTCGAGGCGTGACAATTTTATTGGTATCAGAGCCCTAGGTTGCGAAGTCCATTTTCGGATTTTATTTCGTTCGGACATCGAGTTTTGCTTTACTCGGTTTTGGTTTGTGAGTTCTGGGATCTGGCTGTTGCGGACATCTCCGAGCTACAAGGATTAAGGTATGTTAACTGTTATTACATATCCTTCTGTTGGCTATGCATTTAGTTGCTTATAACAGTGCATGACTTGTAGTATGTTAATCAGTATTCGTAACCGTGGTTTGAGATGACCACGGGAACGATATGTTGAGGTTATTAGACATGTACCTGCTATCGAAAAGGTAATTACCTTTGAGAGCCGACTGATACCGAGTCGGAAAGCAGAGATTAGGTAGTCACATCTCTTGTGGAGATCAAGGATTTCAGTCTTAAGATTTCCACTAATTATGTTAGTCAGATCATTACCTATGGGGTAATGAACTGCGCGAGTACACTATTGCTGATGCAGATAGTAGAGGATTAGTTTGGAGATATTCATAGAGATTTTGATCTCTGAGATGGTCGTTCTAGGTTGTATAACGTTGAGGGTACTTTTGAGTACTTAACTCGTGTTATACAGAAGAAGCTAAGTTAGCTGCATACCATTATCCGGATTTAGCCGGTACTTGGTGTAAGATATAGGAAATAACCTACGGGAAATAACGTATCACTTAGTCACAGTTCAGTGATGTTGTGAGATAGTATTTTCCCACGTCATTTTTTTTTTTGACTCATCGTCAGGGAATTCTTGAGCTTTAGGTTGGTTAATCGTCTGGTGACGAAAGTACCATGCAGAGTCGTTAGACTCGTGAGGGTTACGACCCCCCTAATAGCTCGAGAATGTGATTGGGTTGGTTTTGGCCACCCACAGGTTATCGGTTGACATCTTTATCAGGATGTTTGGATCTCCTACCAGATCCTACCGGAAGTCCTTAGACCGAGTCATGTGTATAGAAATGACTCCGTAGTAAGTGTTTTAAGAGTTGGAGATTTGATAAGCATATATTGCAAGTCAAATTATTGGAATTAGAAGTCTCCAAATGTTGGATAAAAAGGAGCAAGATTAAAGTCGTAAGTCACGAGCGACTATTGTAGAGTTTTCCGATCATAGAAGAGCGATTGTAGATTGTCAGCAGCTTCTCATGTTTATCAGTGAACTCAGAGGAAAGACTCCGAAGGGAGATTATGTGTGTGCAGTGCGGGTTACGACGACACCAGAGTCAGATTATCCGATGGACCATTGTATCTGTTCCTACTATAAGCGTAGATATCTACGAGGAGAGTATGTATTTTGAAGACTCGAAGACTATGGATTATGCTTACGAGCGGATTATCCACAACCTCGAAAGCCGAGATTATTACAAGATTAGGTTATCACATCGAATGATCGCTACCCGGATATAGTTGGAGTTCTTTGATACTTTCATCCGGAAGAAGTAAGTTACTCAGCAGTATTAGCCGAAGACATCTCAGAAGATTCAGACATTCAGACAACAACTGTTACCTTCCCAGGCGTAGTTATGATTTGTTCAGAGGAGAGAGAGTATATGACGAAGGTCGTATCTATGCGGTATTCTTCAGTTGCAGCTGTATCTTTCGCAGAGTTGGAGCGTGCTACGATGTTTACAGTTCTTCAGTATTTTACAGCCGGATGTATATCTTTTGCCAGTACAACAGTGTTTACCATCTCCATTGCAGTTGTTTCAGTTGTACCTCTGTTCCAGCAGTTGATTTCAGTTCCTCCATGATAGTCTTTGCATTTACATGAGCGCAGCCGTCCAGAACAGATGTTGGACAAGTTTACATAATTACTCGAGAAAAAGTATAGAAGACCAAAGGATCGGTCCTTCGGGGTATTACTTTAGGTTATCCTATTTGCGGATATATCGAGAGATACTGGTAATTTACAGGTATCTTTATCTAGAACATTCTTGGATAGGGTTCGAAGGGTTCCTATCGTCGACTTGTGGGTTGGTGATTTTCTCTACCGTCAGTTGAGATGTTGATCAACAATCAAAGTCAAGGGATACCCTTAGCCTTTGCTAGACATACCTCTACTATAGACATATCCTTATGGATAGTTAGATTGTTGGAGCGTTGGTATACTAGGACTCTCGGAGGTACGTATAATTCGAGAGTATTCGGATATAATTTTGGATAAACTCTCGAGCTTGCCACTGCCTGGGCAAGTAGAGTAAGCGATTGAGGTGATTTCGAGAATAGTCCTGATATTGGGGACCTCATACCGGGAGATGATTTTATGGGTATCAGTGTTGCTAAACACTATTGGAGATTTATCTGCCTAAGTGTTTCTTCTTGAAAAGACTTGTAACTCTTTGTTAGAAGAGAGTCAGACCTTGAGTTATGCATCGACGAATGCAAAGAGTCGATGAGAATAAATATCCTTCTGTGGATAGATGATTTGTTTAGATCACCTAAATGACACTGTATATCCTAGGGTTGGCCTACGATCGGAGGTTTGATATCAGTAGTGACTTAGTGTCATACAATTATCATTGTCGATGTGATGATTGAGCTATCTAGCTTAGAGTAAAAGGATGCAGTGTGTGAAGACGACATTTCATACTTGGTATGAATTTTAGGAGATGTTGATAATGTTGTTAGACTTATCGATTTGATTTAGTCGTTCATGAATTTGAGGAATCAAGTACTCTTGGAGTATTTGAGATCGATTGTCATCATATATGTGGAGGATATATTTATGGATATATTCCCAATCTTGAGGGAAGTTGTGGTTTCCCTAGATTGATTTGGTATTTACCATAGATGAGGATAGGATGTTTTAGCGATACTATACTGTCGACTTGTGGAACCAAGAAGGTGATGGCAATCACCTGGTCGGAAGTTTGTGAAGCTAGGTTTCAAGGCCTAGACAGGTGGCTAACTTTGCGCAAGCTGTTAATTAATCTGTCCGATATGGATGGAAGGGTATTGTACGCAGAGGCATCATTTCAGGGATTAGGAGCGATTCTGATGTCGTTGAATGAAACGTATATTATGTGTATACTAGTTGAGAAACTAACGAGATTAGTCATTATAGTCTTCCAGTTACTTTCAGTTCTGGGTGACAGAGTGAAGTTTGGACATTAGATTAATTTCTCTTGTGAGAATAAATCTCCGTCCCTGGGAAGGATAGTAGTTCCCAGAACTGTATTTCGATTTAGGAAGAGTTATTTCAGGAGACTCTTCATTCGAGAGTGATGATTTATTCGGAGTGTATCCGAAAATAGTGAGTATTGAGACGTTCCTGTTGGTGGAACTATATATGGGATATGGTTGATTTCGTAGTTGATGTTGGTATGCCAACAAGTAAAAAGTGGAATATTGTGATCGGTAGGGTTATGTACCGTGATGGAAGCGGTAGCCTAGTACGATGGACTGTGCTGGGAGATTATCTAGAATTCGGAAAGGACTTGATAGGATTTGGGTAGTCGAGGATCGATTAGCCAAGTTCGCTTATTTTCTTCCGAGTCGTAAGATGGATTTCATTGGATCGATTGACAGAATTATATTCGTGGAGTATCCTTGAGTATCATTTCTGATAGTGACTTGTGATTTACCTTACGATTCTAGCAAAGTCTCCCATCGGTTACGGGAATAGAGCTCTATTTTGGTACAATTATCGACCTCTTGATATATTGATTGAGAGTGTATATAAGAGCTGGGATGTAATATTCGAGCTCAAGACTTACTTAGTCACTTGATGTGTGACTTTTCTCCGGATAATTGAGATGTTTTTTGTGACATCTCTTACTCGTTCATGATTCGGAAATTTGTGGACCAAATTTTTATAATTGGGGTAGAATGTAAAATACGAAAAAAAAATAATAAAATAAAATAATAGCCCTTGTTAATTGAGAATTAACTCGTGGAATTTTCAGAAATTTTTAGAAATTTTTCCGGATTAAAAAGGAGTCCATACGAGGAAGATTTAAGAACCTAGGTTAGATTTTAACCAATCGAACCGATTAGCTTTAAGAACCCATTTCTCGATCGATTCCTTCTGCTCGATCCCCTTCTTCACTTTCTTCTCCATTCCTTCACGCGAGAGCTCTCACTTTTCACGCTTCGCCGCTCCCGGCCAAGGATTTGCTAGAGCTCGCCGACAACGCCGATCGTTTCTTCCTCTTCCCGAGATCTTTATCGAGAGCAATGGCCGCCGCCGCTCGCTTAGTCCTCTCGCGCTGTAATCACCGCCGGTTTCTCGAGCCGGATCTCACCTTTTCCGACGAAGCTTCCATCACTATATCGCGAAATGGAGCCGACGCCGCTGAGAGGGAGAATCACACTGGCCGGGAGCTATTCAGTTGGTTGTCTTCTTTCTTCCGGCATCACCGTGGCTTAGATCAACTGTGGGGACTCAGATCGACGTCGCGCGCAGGAGCATCGCCGGTGAGTGTTTGTGTTTGGGTTATTTGTCTTCATCGATCGGTCATGTGCTGCCTTGTCTCAATTTTAAAAGTCTCTAATGCCTATGGTTTTCTCCGAGTAGTGGTTTGATTTGGATCGTCGCTGAGGATAGCCGCGCCTCAATAGGTCGCCGTGACGGGATTGCTACCAATGTTCTCGCTCATGAGTGCACCATGCTGATTTTGCATCTAGATTATCTGTTTGAGCCGGGATTACTCTAGTGAACAGGAGGGCCGCCGTGAAGATGTGGGCTCAAGTTGATTTCCTTGTGTTGTGTTGTCCGTAATTACTATGAGTGTGTTCATGTGTTGTCGATTGATGCATGAGTTGGGAAGTTCCAGCTGATGTGTTCGATTGCTAGAAATATCAACCGTGATTGGAAGTTAACTGTGGTGAAGGAGTATTGTTGATTCGGTATAAACCGTGTTGTTTGTGTAGATCTATGTTCGGCCGACGGTTGTTTGGGTGTATCTACATTATAGTGAGTCCAGAGGGATTGTTCCTATACGATTGAAGACCTTGTTTTAGATCTACTAGGTAACGAATGAATCGAGCCAGGTAAGTTCGATGGGATTTGATACCATCATTGACTTATGATAATTTTGTCGATGTTTGCTTATTGACTACAGGATGTCGATTTCAAGACTTTAATTAGTGATGATGCTCGGGTTATGGATGGATCGATACACGAGCTACATATCGTGGGTAATATCTACCGTCCGTAGTTTTGATCAATTCCCGCATGATCTTGGATATATGTTTATACCGCTTACCTTAAATCCACTCATTATTTAATCATATGCTTGTACCGCTTGACCTTTGAGATATAAACTCGTACTTCATTGATTATCTAGCTCGATATAGGAACTATAAACCCTATTATGTATTAGCCGATGGATGTCAAGAAGTACTGTGGTTAGGTTATCTTTGTGACTTCAGATTGTTACGTGTTACATCACTAGGGTTAGGTGATGGATTTGGATTATGGAGTCGATTGTTATATCATATCCGTATTAGTGGTGCATTTATGATGGATCTAGCTTGTCCGTGCATAGATAAGTGTATGGTTGTCGATGTGACCATGGACTAAAGGTCCTAGTGATGGTATATCCATTATGGATGTGCCTGTGTATGGTTATATGGACTCGATTGTATATCGCCATCGACTAGAGGTCTTAGCGTGGGGACTGATCGATGAGTATGACTCTTTGTGCGATAGAGAGAGTCTTGTGATTGTAGTCCTTGCATAGTTGACTTTTGGTTGACCAGACTCCCATGGGATAGGGAGTGAGGCGAGGATACATGTATGGAGCTATGCATCATTACATGCATGCATGCTCGACCGGGTCTCCTTGTGGATGAGATGGGTCGTCACCATCCCGCCTCCCCACCACTGGGTAGTGGTAGCAGGTTGAGGGCAGAGCATCGATGCCGCGCCGCCACTATGGATGGTGGTAGCCGGAGATGCGACCGCCACCGGCAGAGTGGTGTTAGCACTCACCACTATAGACGTGGTTGTGTGAGGTGGCTTGTCCTGCGCGGCGCTTGTCTACTCATGGGTAGGACGGGCGCAGCAGGGCCCCCCAGGAGTAGTTAGCTTTTTACGCTTATACGCTACTCATTCATACTACCCAACTCGCCACCGAGAGTGGTGAGTCGAGCTAGTTGTCGTCATGCCGGCCACCCGCCACTGGGTCATGGTTGGATGGGTCCGCAGACATGACCATGCATATGCATTGCATCGATATATATGTATGCATGTATTTGATATATGTTTTACATATGCCCGTGAGATGTCGCATTTGATTGAGCTATGATTGACATGTGCTTGTACATCATGATACATGTCCATTTGCATTTTTATTTATCGCTATGTGTGAGCATGATTCATGCGCTGATTCTGCATCGTTATATGCATTTGATTAGCATCATGTCATTGTGTGGTACGACCGTTGTTATTATGTGATCATATATTCATATGTTGGAGTATTGGCCGTATGATCGATTGACTTGATACATTATATGGGTTATGTTATTGTATATCCGCCAGATGATATAGCTTATGGTGTTGCGTCCGTGTACGCTGGTACATTACTTCATGTCGATTGATCACTTTAGTATATACATTGAGTATGACTTCACCGTAGTTACTTGTTATTAGTTTTGATAGATCGTATGTCTATTGGACTCATGTTGTATACCGTAGATCTTCACATGTATACTTGTAGATCTATCTTTATATGTTGTTCATGCACTTTCTATATATTACTCCCGAGTTTATACTCACCACCCCCGACCACGGGTTTTCGTCGCCCATAACGTAGAAGATTCCTTGACGTTCGAGCTCTCCACCGATCCCATCTCAAACCGAACATTTGGGGTTTTCCACGTATTTGCTTCATTTATTATTATGGCCATGTATAATCGTGTTGTATCCGGGCCGTGGATTTTGTACGTTGTTGTGTGTAGTATGTTAGAGTCGCACCGGCGCACTCTCGTGTTGTTTTGGATATATTGTTTGGTATTGTCCATTTATATATTGTTGTTGTGGGCCTCACGGGCCTTGTATTAACCGATATGTTGCCACGCATGTGAGGAGATGTCGCCCATTTGCTTTTCGACGGCATACTCTCGAGGCGTGACAATTTTATTGGTATCGAGCCCTAGGTTGCGAAGTCCATTTTGGATTTTATTTCGTTCGGACATCGAAGTTTTGCTTTACTCGATTTTGGTTTGTGAGTTCGGGATCTTTATTTGCGGACATCTCCGAGCTACAAGGATTAAGGTATGTTAATCGTTATTACATATCCTTACATTGGCTATGCATTTAGTTGCTTATAACAGGCATGACTTGTAGTATGTTAATCAAGATTCAGAATCGTGGTTTGAGATGACCACGGAACGATATGTTGAGGTTATTAGACATGTACTGCCATCGAAAAGGTAATTACCTTTGAGAGCCGATGACACCAGTCGGAAAGCGTAGATTAGGTAGTCACATCTCTTGTGGAGATCAAGGATTTGATCTTAAGATTTCCACTAATTATGTTAGTCGGATCATTACCTATGGGTAATGAATCACTGCAGTACACCATCACGATGCGGATAGTAGAGGATTAGTTTGGAGATATTCATAGAGATTTTGATCTCGAGATGGTCGTTTTAGGTTGTATTACGTTTAGGTTACTTTTTAGTAATTAACTCGTGTTATACTGATGAAGCTTAGTTAGATGCATACCATTATCCTGGATTTAGCTTAGGATATAGGAAATAACCTACGGGAAATAACGTATCACTTAGTCACAGTTCAGTGATGTTGTGAGATAGTATTTTCCCACGTCATTTTTTTTTTTGACTCATCGTCAGGGAATTCTTGAGCTTTAGGTTGGTTAATCGTCTGGTGACGAAAGTACCATGCAGAGTCGTTAGACTCGTGAGGGTTACGACCCCCCTAATAGCTCGAGAATGTGATTGGGTTGGTTTTGGCCACCCACAGGTTATCGGTTGACATCTTTATCAGGATGTTTGGATCTCCTACCAGATCCTACCGGAAGTCCTTAGACCGAGTCATGTGTATAGAAATGACTCCGTAGTAAGTGTTTTAAGAGTTGGAGATTTGATAAGCATATATTGCAAGTCAAATTATTGGAATTAGAAGTCTCCAAATGTTGGATAAAAAGGAGCAAGATTAAAGTCGTAAGTCACGAGCGACTATTGTAGAGTTTTCCGATCATAGAAGAGCGATTGTAGATTGTCAGCAGCTTCTCATGTTTATCAGTGAACTCAGAGGAAAGACTCCAAAGGGAGATTATGTGTGTGCAGTGCGGGTTACGACGACATCAGAGTCAGATTATCCGATGGACCATTGTATCTGTTCCTACTATAAGCGGGTATCTACGAGAGAGTATGTATTTTGAAGACTCATTGAAGACTATGGATGATGCTTTCGCGACGATCCACAACCTCGGCCGAGATTATTACAAGATTAGGTTATCACATCGAGCCGATCTGCTACCCCGATATAGTTGGAGTTCTTTGATACTTTCATCCTAAGAAGTAAGTTACTCAAAGAAGATAGCCAAGACATCTCGTAAGATTCGCATATCTGCATAACAACCTGTACCTTCCTGCATAGTTATGATTTGTCGAGGAGAGAGAGTATATGACGAAGGTCGATCTATGCGGTATTCTTCATTGCATTGTATCTTCGCAGAGTTGGAGCGTGCTCGATGTTTATAGTTCTTGATATTTTACAAATGATGTATATCTTTTGCCAAGATACAGTGTTTACCATCTCCATTGCAGTTGTTTCAGTTGTACCTCTGTTCCAGCAGTTGATTTCAGTTCCTCCATGATAGTCTTTGCATTTACATGAGCGCAGCCGTCCAGAACAGATGTTGGACAAGTTTACATAATTACTCGAGAAAAAGTATAGAAGACCAAAGGATCGGTCCTTCGGGGTAGTACTTTAGGTTATCCTATTTATGATATATCGAGAGATCTTGGTAATTTAGTATCTTTATCTAGAACATTCTTGGATAGGGTTCGAAGGGTTCCTATCGTCGACTTGTGGGTTGGTGATTTTCTCTACCGTCAGTTGAGATGTTGATCAACAATCAAAGTCAAGGGATACCCTTAGCCTTTGCTAGACATACCTCTACTATAGACATATCCTTATGGATAGTTAGATTGTTGGAGCGTTGGTATACTAGGACTCTCGGAGGTACGTATAATTCGAGAGTATTCGGATATAATTTTGGATAAACTCTCGAGCTTGCCACTGCCTGGGCAAGTAGAGTAAGCGATTGAGGTGATTTCGAGAATAGTCCTGATATTGGGGACCTCATACCGGGAGATGATTTTATGGGTATCAGTGTTGCTAAACACTATTGGAGATTTATCTGCCTAAGTGTTTCTTCTTGAAAAGACTTGTAACTCTTTGTTAGAAGAGAGTCAGACCTTGAGTTATGCATCGATTATCGATGATTTGAACGCAGTAGTTGAGAATAAATATCCTTCGTTGTGGATAGATGATTTGTTTAGATCAGCTAAATGACACCTGTGTATATCCTAGGGTTGGCCTACGACTGGAGGTTTGATACTGTAGTGACTTAGTGTCATACAATTATCATTGTCAGTGTGATGATTGAGCTATCTGTAGCTTAGAGTAAAAGGATGCAGGTGTGTGAAGACGACATTTCATACTTGGTATGAATTTTAGGAGATGTTGATAATGTTGTTAGACTTATCGACGATTTAGTCGTTCATGAATTTGAGGAATCAAGTACTCTTGGAGTATTTGAGATCGATTGTCATCATATATGTGGAGGATATATTTATGGATATATTCCCAATCTTGAGGGAAGTTGTGGTTTCCCTAGATTGATTTGGTATTTACCATAGATGAGGATAGGATGTTTTAGCGATACTATACTGTCGACTTGTGGAACCAAGAAGGTGATGGCAATCACCTGGTCGGAAGTTTGTGAAGCTAGGTTTCAAGGCCTAGACGGTGGCTAACTTTTGCGTCAGTGTTAATTAATCTGTCCGATATGGATGGAAGGGTATTGTACGCAGAGGCATCATTTCAGGGATTAGGAGCGATTCTGATGTCGTTGAATGAAACGTATATTATGTGTATACTAGTTGAGAAACTAACGAGATTAGTCATTATAGTCTTCCAGTTACTTTCAGTTCTGGGTGACAGAGTGAAGTTTGGACATTAGATTAATTTCTCTTGTGAGAATAAATCTCCGTCCCTGGGAAGGATAGTAGTTCCCAGAACTGTATTTCGATTTAGGAAGAGTTATTTCAGGAGACTCTTCATTCGAGAGTGATGATTTATTCGGAGTGTATCCGAAAATAGTGAGTATTGAGACGTTCCTGTTGGTGGAACTATATATGGGATATGGTTGATTTCGTAGTTGATGTTGGTATGCCAACAAGTAAAAAGTGGAATATTGTGATCGGTAGGGTTATGTACCGTGATGGAAGCGGTAGCCTAGTACGATGGACTGTGCTGGGAGATTATCTAGAATTCGGAAAGGACTTGATAGGATTTGGGTAGTCGAGGATCGATTAGCCAAGTTCGCTTATTTTCTTCCGAGTCGTAAGATGGATTTCATTGGATCGATTGACAGAATTATATTCGTGGAGTATCCTTGAGTATCATTTCTGATAGTGACTTGTGATTTACCTTACGATTCTAGCAAAGTCTCCCATCGGTTACGGGAATAGAGCTCTATTTTGGTACAATTATCGACCTCTTGATATATTGATTGAGAGTGTATATAAGAGCTGGGATGTAATATTCGAGCTCAGTACCCCACTTAGTCACTTGAGGTGTGACTTTGCTCCGGATACTTGAGATGATTATTGTGACATCTCGTACTCGTACATGAGTCGGAAATTTGGGGACCAAATTTTTATAAGTGGGGGAGAATGTAAAATACGGAAAAAAAATAATAAAATAAAATAAAATAAAATAATAGCCCTTGTTAATTGAGAATTAACTCGTGGAATTTTCAGAAATTTTTAGAAATTTTTCCGGATTAAAAAGGAGTCCATACGAGGAAGATTTAAGTGTAAATGGGGAGTTGGGTCGACTTGAGTTAACTCAGACTTAACCTAGGTTAGATTTGGGTCAAGCACGAGCTAACCCAATCGAACCGATTAGCTTTAAGAACCCATTTCTCGATCGCATTCCTTCTCTTCCTCTGTTCGGCGCGATCCCCTTCTTCACCGCGCGATTTCTTCTCCATTCGCCGACTGCTTCACGCGAGAGAGCTCGGCAAAGTCATCATTGTCGCCGGAGCTCTCACTCTTCGCTGCTCGTCGCTCCCGGCGTCAAGGATTTGCTAGGAGCTCAAGCCGACAACGCCGATCGTTCTTCCTCTTCCGGCGTTGTCGGAGATCTTTATTGGAGCAGTCGGCCGGTCGCTGCTGCCTCTGCTTAGTCCTCCTCGCCGCCAGAACCAGCTGTCGTCGGTTTCCTCGAGCTGGATCTCACCTTTTCCGACGAGCTTCCATCTTATCGCTACCGAGCCGACGACGCTGAGAGGAGAATCGCCGTCGGGGAGCTATTCAGTTGGTTGTCTTCTTTCTTCCGGCATCACCGTGGCTTAGATCAACTGTGGGGACTCAGATCGACGTGGTCGTTGCGGCAGGTGAGCATCGTCGGTGAGTGTTTGTGTTTGGGTTATTTGTCTTCATCAGATCAGGGTCATAAGCTTGCCTTGTCTCAATTTTAAGAGTCTCTAATGCCTGTGGTTTTCTCCGAGTAGTGGTTGATTTGGATCGTCGCTGAGGATAGCTGGCAGTCTCTCAATAGGTCGCTGTGAGCTGGGATTGCTACCAATGTTCTCTGTTCATGAGTGCAGCCGTTGATTTTGCATCTAGATTATCAGTGTTTGGAGCTGGGATTACTCTAGTGAACAGGGGAGGGGCTGCCGGTGAAGATGTGGGTCGGTAAGTTGATTTCCCTTGTGTTGTGTTGTCTGTAATTACTATGAGTGTGTTCATGTGTTGTCGATTGATGCATGAGTTGGGAAGTTCCAGTTGATGTGTTCTGATTGCTAGAAATATCAACTGTGATTGGAAGTTAATCTGTGATGAAGGAGTATTGTTGATTTGGTATAAATCTGTGTTGTTTGTGTAGATCTATGTTCTGCCGACGGGTTGTTTGGGTGTATCTACATTATAGTGAGCTGCGTAGGGATTGTTCCTATACGATTGAAGACCTTGTTTCAGATCTACTAGGTACGAATGAATCGAGCTAGGTAAGTTCGATTTGGGATTTGATACCATCATTGGACTTATGATAGACTTTGTCGATGTTTGCTTATTGACTACAGGATGTTGATTTCAGGACTTTAATTAGTGATGATGCTCGGGGTTATGGATGGCTGATACGAGATACATAGCAGGTGGGTAATATCTACCTGGTCCGGTAGTTTTGATCAATTCCTGTGCATGATCTTGGATATATGTTTATACCTGTTTACCTTAAATCCACTCATGTTTAATCATATGCTTATACTGCCTTGACCTTTGAGATATAAACTCTGGTACTTCATTGATTATCTAGCTCAGATAGGAACTATAAACCCTATTATGTATTAGCTGATGGATGTTCGATGAAATGCTTGGTTAGGGTTATCTTTGTGACTTCAGATTGGGTTACTGTATTACATCACTAGGGTTAGGTGATGGTTTGGATTATGGAGTCGATTGTTATATCATATCCGTATTAGTGGTGCATTTATGATGGATCTGGTTGTCTGTGCATAGATAAGTGTATGGTTGTCAGTATGTGACCATGGACTAAAGGTCCTAGCGCGATGGTATATCCATTATGGATTGTGTGCCTGTGTATGGTTATATGGACGGTCGATTGTATATCGCTACTGACTAGAGGTCTTAGCGTGGTTGACTGTCAGATGAGTATGACTCTTTGTGCGATAGAGAGAGTCTTGTGATTGTAGTCCTTGCATAGTTGACTTTGGTTGACCAGGACTCCCCATGGGATAGGGAGTGAGGCGAGGATACATGTATGGAGCTATGCATCATTACATTGCATGCATGCTGTTGACTGAGTCTCCCTTGTGGATGAGACGGGTCGTCAGTCATCCTGCCTCCCCGGCCACTCGGGGTAGTGGTAGCAGGTTGAGGCGAGCATTGGATGTCGCCCCACTATGGATGGTGGTAGCTGGAGATGCGCACCTGGCCACTGTGCAGAGTGGTGTTAGCACTCGCCCACTATAGACGGTGGTTGTGTGAGGTGCAGTTGTCCTGTGTGCGGCGTTTGTCTACTCATGGGTAGGGACAGCGTGGCTTGCAGCAGGGGCCCCTAGGAGTAGTTAGCTTTTTACGCTTATACGCTACTCAGTCATACTACCCAACTCGGCCACTCGAGAGTGGTGGCAGCTGGAGTCGGGCTAGTTGTCATTTGTCGTGCCACCCTGGCCACTCTGGGGTCATGGTTGGACGGGTCCGCAGACAGTGACCATGCATATGCATTGCTGATATATATGTATGCATGTATTTGATATATGTTTTACATATGCCTGTGAGATGCTGCATTTGATTGAGCTATGATTGTTGCACATGCTTGTACATCATGATACATGTCATTTGCATTTTTATTTACTGCTATGTGTTGAGCATGATTCATGCGTTGATTCAGACTGTTATATGCATTTGATTAGCATCATGTCATTGTGTGGTACGGACCGGGTTGTTATTACAGGTGATCATATATTATTCATATGTTGGAGTATTGGTCAGGTATGGGATTGACTTGATACATTATATGGGTTATGTTATTGTATATCTGTCAGGATGATATAGCTTATGGTGTTGCAGACCGTCGGGTACGTTGGTACATTACTTCCTGTTCAGTTGATCAGTTTAGTATATACATTGAGTATGACTTTACTGTAGTTACTTGTTATTAGTTTTGGATATGACTGTATGTCTATTGGACTCATGCTGTATACTTGTAGATCTTCACATGTATACTTGTAGATCTATCTTTATATGTTGTTCATGCACTTTCTATATATTACCCCTGAGTTTATACTCACCACCCCTGGACCCTGGGTTTTCTGTCGCCCAGATAACAGGTAGAAGATTCCTTGGACGTTCGGAGCTCCGCCAGCTGATCCCATCTCAAACCGAACATTTGGGGTTTTCCACGTATTTGCTTCCGCTGTTATTTTGTATTATGGCCATGTATAATCAGTGTTGTATCTGGCTGTGGATTTGTACGTTGTTGTGTGTAGTATGTTAGAGTCGCACCGGTGCGCACCTCTCGTGTTGTTTTGGATATATTGTTTGGTATTGTCCATTTATATATTGTTGTTGTGGGCCTACGGGCCTTGTATTAACCCGATATGTTGCCACGTACAGGGGAGATGTCGTCCGTTTGCTTTTCGGCACGGCATACTCTCGGGGCGTGACAATTTTATTGGTATCAGAGCCCTAGGTTGCGAAGTCCATTTTCGGATTTTATTTCGTTCGGACATCGAGTTTTGCTTTACTCGGTTTTGGTTTGTGAGTTCTGGGATCTGGCTGTTGCGGACATCTCCGAGCTACAAGGATTAAGGTATGTTAACTGTTATTACATATCCTTCTGTTGGCTATGCATTTAGTTGCTTATAACAGTGCATGACTTGTAGTATGTTAATCAGTATTCGTAACCGTGGTTTGAGATGACCACGGGAACGATATGTTGAGGTTATTAGACATGTACCTGCTATCGAAAAGGTAATTACCTTTGAGAGCCGACTGATACCGAGTCGGAAAGCAGAGATTAGGTAGTCACATCTCTTGTGGAGATCAAGGATTTCAGTCTTAAGATTTCCACTAATTATGTTAGTCAGATCATTACCTATGGGGTAATGAACTGTGCGAGTACACTATTGCTGATGCAGATAGTAGAGGATTAGTTTGGAGATATTCATAGAGATTTTGATCTCTGAGATGGTCGTTCTAGGTTGTATAACGTTGAAGGTACTTTTGAGTACTTAACTCGTATACGTAAGAAGCTAAGTTAGTGATACCATTATCCGGATTTAGCCGGTACTTGGTGTAAGATATAGGAAATAACCTACGGGAAATAACGTATCACTTAGTCACAGTTCAGTGATGTTGTGAGATAGTATTTTCCCACGTCATTTTTTTTTTTGACTCATCGTCAGGGAATTCTTGAGCTTTAGGTTGGTTAATCGTCTGGTGACGAAAGTACCATGCAGAGTCGTTAGACTCGTGAGGGTTACGACCCCCCTAATAGCTCGAGAATGTGATTGGGTTGGTTTTGGCCACCCACAGGTTATCGGTTGACATCTTTATCAGGATGTTTGGATCTCCTACCAGATCCTACCGGAAGTCCTTAGACCGAGTCATGTGTATAGAAATGACTCCGTAGTAAGTGTTTTAAGAGTTGGAGATTTGATAAGCATATATTGCAAGTCAAATTATTGGAATTAGAAGTCTCCAAATGTTGGATAAAAAGGAGCAAGATTAAAGTCGTAAGTCACGAGCGACTATTGGAGAGTTTTCCGATCATAGAAGAGCGATTGCAGATTGTCGTGACTTCTCATGTTTATCGGTGAACTCGGAGGAAAGACTCAAGGAGATTATGTGTGTGCAGTGCGGGTTACGACGAGACACAGAGTCAGATTATTCGATGGACCATTGTATCTGTTTCTACTATAAGCAGCCAGTATCTACGAGGAGAGTATGTATTTTAAAGACTCAGTTGAAGACTATGGATGATGCTTTCGAGCGGACGATCCACAACCTCGAAAGCCGAGATTATTACAGAAGATTAGGTTATCACATCGGTGACGATCTACTACCCGGATATAGTTGGAGTTCTTTGATACTTTCATCCGAAGAAGTAAGTTACTCAGATACCGAAGACATCTCGAAGATTCGCATTCTGCATAAAACAAGTACCTTCCCAGCGTAGTTATGATTTGTTCGAGAGAGAGAGTATACGAAGGTCGATCTATGCGGTATTCTTCGATTGCACCAGATCTTCGCAGAGTTGGAGCGTGCTACGATGTTTCTGATTCTTCGATTTTACGGATGTATATCTTTTGCCAAGACAACATGTTGTTTACCATCTCCATTGATTGTTTCAATTGTACTGCTCCAAAGTGATTTCCTCCATGATAGTCTTTGCATTTACATGAGCGCAGCCGTCCAGAACAGATGTTGGACAAGTTTACATAATTACTCGAGAAAAAGTATAGAAGACCAAAGGATCGGTCCTTCGGGGTATTACTTTAGGTTATCCTATTTGCGGATATATCGAGAGATACTGGTAATTTACAGGTATCTTTATCTAGAACATTCTTGGATAGGGTTCGAAGGGTTCCTATCGTCGACTTGTGGGTTGGTGATTTTCTACTCTGTCGTGAGATGTTGATCAACAATCAAAGTCAAGGGATACCCTTAGCCTTTGCTAGACATACCTCTACTATAGACATATCCTTATGGATAGTTAGATTGTTGGAGCGTTGGTATACTAGGACTCTCGGAGGTACGTATAATTCGAGAGTATTCGGATATAATTTTGGATAAACTCTCGAGCTTGCCACTGCCTGGGCAAGTAGAGTAAGCGATTGAGGTGATTTCGAGAATAGTCCTGATATTGGGGACCTCATACCGGGAGATGATTTTATGGGTATCAGTGTTGCTAAACACTATTGGAGATTTATCTGCCTAAGTGTTTCTTCTTGAAAAGACTTGTAACTCTTTGTTAGAAGAGAGTCAGACCTTGAGTTATGCATCGATTATCGATGATTTGAACGCAGTAGTTGAGAATAAATATCCTTCATTGTGGATAGATGATTTGTTTAGATCAGCTAAATGACACCTATGTATATCCTAGGGTTGGCCTACGACTGGAGGTTTGATACTGTAGTGACTTAGTGTCATACAATTATCATTGTCAGTGTGATGATTGAGCTATCTGTAGCTTAGAGTAAAAGGATGCAGGTGTGTGAAGACGACATTTCATACTTGGTATGAATTTTAGGAGATGTTGATAATGTTGTTAGACTTATCGACGATTTAGTCGTTCATGAATTTGAGGAATCAAGTACTCTTGGAGTATTTGAGATCGATTGTCATCATATATGTGGAGGATATATTTATGGATATATTCCCAATCTTGAGGGAAGTTGTGGTTTCCCTAGATTGATTTGGTATTTACCATAGATGAGGATAGGATGTTTTAGCGATACTATACTGTCGACTTGTGGAACCAAGAAGGTGATGGCAATCACCTGGTCGGAAGTTTGTGAAGCTAGGTTTCAAGGCCTAGACGGTGGCTAACTTTTGCGTCAGTGTTAATTAATCTGTCCGATATGGATGGAAGGGTATTGTACGCAGAGGCATCATTTCAGGGATTAGGAGCGATTCTGATGTCGTTGAATGAAACGTATATTATGTGTATACTAGTTGAGAAACTAACGAGATTAGTCATTATAGTCTTCGATTACTTTCTGGGTGTGACAGTGGACATTAGATTAATTTCTCTTGTGAGAATAAATCTCCGTCTCGGGAAGGATAGTAGTTCGAGTTGCATTTGATTTAGGAAGAGTTATTTCAGGAGACTCTTCATTCGAGAGTGATGATTTATTCGGAGTGTATCCGAAAATAGTGAGTATTGAGACGTTCCTGTTGGTGGAACTATATATGGGATATGGTTGATTTCGTAGTTGATGTTGGTATGCCAACAAGTAAAAAGTGGAATATTGTGATCGGTAGGGTTATGTACCGTGATGAAGTAGCCTAGTCGTTAGGTGTGTTGGGAGATTATCTAGAATTGGGAAAGGACTTGATAGGATTTGGGTAGTCGATGATCGATTAGCTAGGTTAGCTCATTTTCTTAAGTCGTAAAAGATGGATTTCATTGGATCGATTGCAATTATATTCGTGGAGTATCCTTGAGTATCATTTCTGATAGTGACTTGTGATTTACCTTACGATTCTAGCAAAGTCTCCCATCGGTTACGGGAATAGAGCTCTATTTTGGTACAATTATCGACCTCTTGATATATTGATTGAGAGTGTATATAAGAGCTGGGATGTAATATTCGAGCTCGACTTACTTAGTCACTTGAGGTGTGACTTTGCTGATACTTGAGATGATTATTGTGACATCTCGTGACTCAGATAGAGTCGGAAATTTGGGGACCAAATTTTTATAAGTGAGAATGTAAAATACGGAAAAAATAATAAAATAAAATAATAGCCCTTGTTAATTGAGAATTAACTCGTGGAATTTTCAGAAATTTTTAGAAATTTTTCCGGATTAAAAAGGAGTCCATACGAGGAAGATTTAAGTGTAAATGGGGAGTTGGGTCGACTTGAGTTAACTCAGACTTAACCTAGGTTAGATTTGGGTCAAGCACGAGCTAACCCAATCGAACTGATTAGCTTTAAGAACCCATTTCTCGATCGCATTCCTTCTCTTCCTCTGTTCGGCGCGATCCCCTTCTTCACCGCGCGATTTCTTCTCCATTCGCCGGCTGCTTCACGCGAGAGAGCTCGGCAAAGTCATCATCGCCGCCGTGTTGTCGCCGGAGCTCTCACTCTTCGCTGCTCGTCGCTCCCGGCGTCAAGGATTTGCTAGGAGCTCAAGCCGACAACGTCGATCGTTCTTCCTCTTCGTGCTTGTCGGAGATCTTTATTAGCGAGCAATGCCGGCTGCCGCCTCTGCTTAGTCCTCCTCGCCGCCAGAACCAGCTGCCGTCGGTTTCCTCGAGCTGGATCTCACCTTTTCCGACGAGCTTCCACTGTCGCTATCGTGAGCCGAGCCGCCGACTGCTGAGAGGGAGAATCACGCCAGCCACGGAGCTATTCAGTTGGTTGTCTTCTTTCTTCCGGCATCACCGTGGCTTAGATCAACTGTGGGGACTCAGATCGACGTGGTCGTTGCAGCAGGTGAGCATCGTCGGTGAGTGTTTGTGTTTGGGTTATTTGTCTTCATCAGATCAGGGTCATAAGCTTGCCTTGTCTCAATTTTAAGAGTCTCTAATGCCTGTGGTTTTCTCCGAGTAGTGGTTGATTTGGATCGTCGCTGAGGATAGCTGGCAGTCTCTCAATAGGTCGCTGTGAGCTGGGATTGCTACCAATGTTCTCTGTTCATGAGTGCAGCCGTTGATTTTGCATCTAGATTATCAGTGTTTGGAGCTGGGATTACTCTAGTGAACAGGGGAGGGGCCGTGAAGATGTGGGTCGGTAAGTTGATTTCCCTTGTGTTGTGTTGTCTGTAATTACTATGAGTGTGTTCATGTGTTGTCGATTGATGCATGAGTTGGGAAGTTCCAGTTGATGTGTTCTGATTGCTAGAAATATCAACTGTGATTGGAAGTTAATCTGTGGTGAAGGAGTATTGTTGATTTGGTATAAATCTGTGTTGTTTGTGTAGATCTATGTTCTGCCGACGGGTTGTTTGGGTGTATCTACATTATAGTGAGCTGCGTAGGGATTGTTCCTATACGATTGAAGACCTTGTTTTAGATCTACTAGGTACGAATGAATCGAGCTAGGTAAGTTCGATTTGGGATTTGATACCATCATTGGACTTATGATAGACTTTGTCGATGTTTGCTTATTGACTACAGGATGTTGATTTCAAGACTTTAATTAGTGATGATGCTCGGGGTTATGGATGGCTGATACGAGATACATAGCAGGTGGGTAATATCTACCTGGTCTGGTAGTTTTGATCAATTCCTGTGCATGATCTTGGATATATGTTTATACCTGTTTACCTTAAATCCACTCATGTTTAATCATATGCTTATACTGCCTTGACCTTTGAGATATAAACTCTGGTACTTCATTGATTATCTAGCTCAGATAGGAACTATAAACCCTATTATGTATTAGCTGATGGATGTTCAGTAAGTACAGGTGGTTAGGGTTATCTTTGTGACTTCAGATTGGGTTACTGTATTACATCACTAGGGTTAGGTGATGGTTTGGATTATGGAGTCGATTGTTATATCATATCCGTATTAGTGGTGCATTTATGATGGATCTGGTTGTCTGTGCATAGATAAGTGTATGGTTGTCAGTATGTGACCATGGACTAAAGGTCCTAGCGCGATGGTATATCCATTATGGATTGTGTGCCTGTGTATGGTTATATGGACGGTCGATTGTATATCGCTACTGACTAGAGGTCTTAGCGTGGTTGACTGTCAGATGAGTATGACTCTTTGTGCGATAGAGAGAGTCTTGTGATTGTAGTCCTTGCATAGTTGACTTTTGGTTGACCAGGACTCCCCATGGGATAGGGAGTGAGGCGAGGATACATGTATGGAGCTATGCATCATTACATTGCATGCATGCTGTTGACTGGGTCTCCCTTGTGGATGAGATGGGTCGTCAGTCATCCTGCCTCCCCGGCCACTCGGGGTAGTGGTAGCAGGGTTGAGGGCAGAGCATTGGATGTGCCGCGCTCGGCCACTATGGATGGTGGTAGCTGGAGATGCGCACCGCCACCGCAGAGTGGTGGTGTTAGCACTCGCCCACCTATAGAAGGTGGTTGTGTGAGGTGCTTGTCCTGCAGCGGCGCTTGTCTACTCATGGGTAGGGGAGTGGCTTGCAGCGAGGCCCCTAGGAGTAGTTAGCTTTTTACGCTTATACGCTACTCAGTCATACTACCCAACTCGGTCACTCGAGAGTGGTGGCAGCTGGAGTCGGGCTAGTTGTCATTTGTCGTGCCACCCTGGCCACTCTGGGGTCGTGGTTGGACGGGTCCGCAGACAGTGACCATGCATATGCATTACTGATATATATGTATGCATGTATTTGATATATGTTTTACATATGCCTGTGAGATACTGCATTTGATTGAGCTATGATTGTTGCACATGCTTGTACATCATGATACATGTCATTTGCATTTTTATTTACTGCTATGTGTTGAGCATGATTCATGCGTTGATTCAGACTGTTATATGCATTTGATTAGCATCATGTCATTGTGTGGTACGGACCGGGTTGTTATTACAGGTGATCATATATTATTCATATGTTGGAGTATTGGTCAGGTATGGGATTGACTTGATACATTATATGGGTTATGTTATTGTATATCTGTCAGGATGATATAGCTTATGGTGTTGCAGACCGTCGGGTACGTTGGTACATTACTTCCTGTTCGATTGATCAGTTTAGTATATACATTGAGTATGACTTTACTGTAGTTACTTGTTATTAGTTTTGGATATGACTGTATGTCTATTGGACTCATGCTGTATACTTGTAGATCTTCACATGTATACTTGTAGATCTATCTTTATATGTTGTTCATGCACTTTCTATATATTACTCCTGAGTTTATACTCACCACCCCTGGACCCTGGGTTTTCTGTCGCCCAGATAACAGGTAGAAGATTCCTTGGACGTTCGGAGCTCCGCCAGCTGATCCCATCTCAAACCGAACATTTGGGGTTTTCCACGTATTTGCTTCCGCTGTTATTTTGTATTATGGCCATGTATAATCAGTGTTGTATCTGGCTGTGGATTTGTACGTTGTTGTGTGTAGTATGTTAGAGTCGCACCGGTGCGCACCTCTCGTGTTGTTTTGGATATATTGTTTGGTATTGTCCATTTATATATTGTTGTTGTGGGCCTACGGGCCTTGTATTAACCCGATATGTTGCCACGTACAGGGGAGATGTCGTCCATTTGCTTTTCGGCACGGCATACTCTCGAGGCGTGACAATTTTATTGGTATCAGAGCCCTAGGTTGCGAAGTCCATTTTCGGATTTTATTTCGTTCGGACATCGAGTTTTGCTTTACTCGGTTTTGGTTTGTGAGTTCTGGGATCTGGCTGTTGCGGACATCTCCGAGCTACAAGGATTAAGGTATGTTAACTGTTATTACATATCCTTCTGTTGGCTATGCATTTAGTTGCTTATAACAGTGCATGACTTGTAGTATGTTAATCAGTATTCGTAACCGTGGTTTGAGATGACCACGGGAACGATATGTTGAGGTTATTAGACATGTACCTGCTATCGAAAAGGTAATTACCTTTGAGAGCCGACTGATACCGAGTCGGAAAGCAGAGATTAGGTAGTCACATCTCTTGTGGAGATCAAGGATTTCAGTCTTAAGATTTCCACTAATTATGTTAGTCAGATCATTACCTATGGGGTAATGAATCACAAGCGAGTACCTCTCAATCACGGATAGTAGAGGATTAGTTTGGAGATATTCATAGAGATTTTGATCTCTGAGATGGTCGTTTTAGGTTGTATAACGTTGAGGGTACTTTTGAGTACTTAACTCGTGTTATACAGAAGAAGCTAAGTTAGCTGCATACCATTATCCGGATTTAGCCGGTACTTGGTGTAAGATATAGGAAATAACCTACGGGAAATAACGTATCACTTAGTCACAGTTCAGTGATGTTGTGAGATAGTATTTTCCCACGTCATTTTTTTGACTCATCGTCAGGGAATTCTTGAGCTTTAGGTTGGTTAATCGTCTGGTGACGAAAGTACCATGCAGAGTCGTTAGACTCGTGAGGGTTACGACCCCCCTAATAGCTCGAGAATGTGATTGGGTTGGTTTTGGCCACCCACAGGTTATCGGTTGACATCTTTATCAGGATGTTTGGATCTCCTACCAGATCCTACCGGAAGTCCTTAGACCGAGTCATGTGTATAGAAATGACTCCGTAGTAAGTGTTTTAAGAGTTGGAGATTTGATAAGCATATATTGCAAGTCAAATTATTGGAATTAGAAGTCTCCAAATGTTGGATAAAAAGGAGCAAGATTAAAGTCGTAAGTCACGAGCGACTATTGTAGAGTTTTCCGATCATAGAAGAGCGATTGTAGATTGTCAGCAGCTTCTCATGTTTATCAGTGAACTCAGAGGAAAGACTCCGAAGGAGATTATGTGTGTATGCGGTTATTACACGCGACACAGTCGATTATCCGATGGACCATTGTATCTTCCTACTATAAGCGGGATCTACGAGGAGAGTATGTATTTTGAAGACTCGGTTGAAGACTATGGATGGATGATGCTTTCGAGCGGGACGATCCACAACCTCGGCAAGCCGAGATTATTACGTAAGATTAGGTTATCACATCACAGCCGATCCGCTACCCTATATAGTTGGAGTTCTTTGATACTTTCATCCGGAAGAAGTAAGTTACTCAGCAGTATTAGCCGAAGACATCTCAGAAGATTCAGACATTCAGACAACAACTGTTACCTTCCCAGGCGTAGTTATGATTTGTTCAGAGGAGAGAGAGTATATGACGAAGGTCGTATCTATGTCGTATTCTTCATTCTTGTGTATCTTCGCAGAGTTGGAGCGTGCTACGATGTTTACAGTTCTTCAGTATTTTACAGCCGGATGTATATCTTTTGCCAGTACAACAGTGTTTACCATCTCCATTGCAGTTGTTTCAGTTGTACCTCTGTTCCAGCAGTTGATTTCAGTTCCTCCATGATAGTCTTTGCATTTACATGAGCGCCAAGTTTACATAATTACTCGAGAAAAAGTATAGAAGACCAAAGGATCGGTCCTTCGGGATATTACTTTAGGTTATCCTATTTGCGGATATATCGAGAGATACTGGTAATTTACAGGTATCTTTATCTAGAACATTCTTGGATAGGGTTCGAAGGGTTCCTATCGTCGACTTGTGGGTTGGTGATTTTCTCTACCGTCAGTTGAGATGTTGATCAACAATCAAAGTCAAGGGATACCCTTAGCCTTTGCTAGACATACCTCTACTATAGACATATCCTTATGGATAGTTAGATTGTTGGAGCGTTGGTATACTAGGACTCTCGGAGATACGTATAATTCGAGAGTATTCGGATATAATTTTGGATAAACTCTCGAGCTTGCCACTGCCTGGGCAAGTAGAGTAAGCGATTGAGGTGATTTCGAGAATAGTCCTGATATTGGGGACCTCATGCAGGAGATGATTTTATGGGTATCAGTGTTGCTAAACACTATTGGAGATTTATCTGCCTAAGTGTTTCTTCTTGAAAAGACTTGTAACTCTTTGTTAGAAGAGAGTCAGACCTTGAGTTATGCATCGATTATCGATGATTTGAACGCAGTAGTTGAGAATAAATATCCTTCGTTGTGGATAGATGATTTGTTTAGATCAGCTAAATGACACCTGTGTATATCCTAGGGTTGGCCTACGACTGGAGGTTTGATACTGTAGTGACTTAGTGTCATACAATTATCATTGTCAGTGTGATGATTGAGCTATCTGTAGCTTAGAGTAAAAGGATGCAGGTGTGTGAAGACGACATTTCATACTTGGTATGAATTTTAGGAGATGTTGATAATGTTGTTAGACTTATCGACGATTTAGTCGTTCATGAATTTGAGGAATCAAGTACTCTTGGAGTATTTGAGATCGATTGTCATCATATATGTGGAGGATATATTTATGGATATATTCCCAATCTTGAGGGAAGTTGTGGTTTCCCTAGATTGATTTGGTATTTACCATATATGAGGATAGGATGTTTCAGCGATACTATACTGTCGACTTGTGGAACCAAGAAGGTGATGGAAATCACCTGGTCGGAAGTTTGTGAAGCTAGGTTTCAAGGCCTAGACGGTGGCTAACTTTTGCGTCAGTGTTAATTAATCTGTCCGATATGGATGGAAGGGTATTGTACGCAGAGGCATCATTTCAGGGATTAGGAGCGATTCTGATGTCGTTGAATGAAACGTATATTATGTGTATACTAGTTGAGAAACTAACGAGATTAGTCATTATAGTCTTCCAGTTACTTTCAGTTCTGGGTGACAGAGTGAAGTTTGGACATTAGATTAATTTCTCTTGTGAGAATAAATCTCCGTCCCTGGGAAGGATAGTAGTTCCCAGAACTGTATTTCGATTTAGGAAGAGTTATTTCAGGAGACTCTTCATTCGAGAGTGATGATTTATTCGGAGTGTATCCGAAAATAGTGAGTATTGAGACGTTCCTGTTGGTGGAACTATATATGGGATATGGTTGATTTCGTAGTTGATGTTGGTATGCCAACAAGTAAAAAGTGGAATATTGTGATCGGTAGGGTTATGTACCGTGATGGAAGCGGTAGCCTAGTACGATGGACTGTGCTGGGAGATTATCTAGAATTCGGAAAGGACTTGATAGGATTTGGGTAGTCGAGGATCGATTAGCCAAGTTCGCTTATTTTCTTCCGAGTCGTAAGATGGATTTCATTGGATCGATTGACAGAATTATATTCGTGGAGTATCCTTGAGTATCATTTCTGATAGTGACTTGTGATTTACCTTACGATTCTAGCAAAGTCTCCCATCGGTTACGGGAATAGAGCTCTATTTTGGTACAATTATCGACCTCTTGATATATTGATTGAGAGTGTATATAAGAGCTGGGATGTAATATTCGAGCTCAGTACCCCACTTAGTCACTTGAGGTGTGACTTTGCTCCGGATACTTGAGATGATTATTGTGACATCTCGTACTCGTACATGAGTCGGAAATTTGGGGACCAAATTTTTATAAGTGGGGGAGAATGTAAAATACGGAAAAAAAATAATAAAATAAAATAATAGCCCTTGTTAATTGAGAATTAACTCGTGGAATTTTCAGAAATTTTTAGAAATTTTTCCGGATTAAAAAGGAGTCCATACGAGGAAGATTTAAGTGTAAATGGGGAGTTGGGTCGACTTGAATTAACTCAGACTTAACCTAGGTTAGATTTGGGTCAAGCACGAGCTAACCCAATCGAACCGATTAGCTTTAAGAACCCATTTCTCGATCGCATTCCTTCTCTTCCTCTGTTCGGCGCGATCCCCTTCTTCACCGCGCGATTTCTTCTCCATTCGCCGGCTGCTTCACGCGAGAGAGCTCGGCAAAGTCATCATCGCCGCCGTGTTGTCGCCGGAGCTCTCACTCTTCGCTGCTCGTCGCTCCCGGCGTCAAGGATTTGCTAGGAGCTCAAGCCGACAACGCCGATCGTTCTTCCTCTTTCGGCGTTGTCGGAGATCTTTATTGGAGCAATACGATCATCGCCGCTCTCGCTTAGTCCTCCTCGCCGTAACTACCGCCGTCGGTTTCGAGCCGGATCTCACCTTTTCCGATGAGTCGCCATCGTTATCGCGAGCCGGAGCCGCCGACGCTGAGAGGAGAATCGCCGCCGTCGGCCGAGCTATTCAGTTGGTTGTCTTCTTTCTTCCGGCATCACCGTGGCTTAGATCAACTATGGGGACTCAGATCGACGTGGTCGTTGCGGCAGGTGAGCATCGTCGGTGAGTGTTTGTGTTTGGGTTATTTGTCTTCATCAGATCAGGGTCATAAGCTTGCCTTGTCTCAATTTTAAGAGTCTCTAATGCCTGTGGTTTTCTCCGAGTAGTGGTTGATTTGGATCGTCGCTGAGGATAGCTGGCAGTCTCTCAATAGGTCGCTGTGAGCTGGGATTGCTGCCAATGTTCTCTGTTCATGAGTGCAGCCGTTGATTTTGCATCTAGATGATCAGTGTTTGGAGCTGGGATTACTCTAGTGAACAGGGGAGGGGCTGCCGGTGAAGATGTGGGTCGGTAAGTTGATTTCCCTTGTGTTGTGTTGTCTGTAATTACTATGAGTGTGTTCATGTGTTGTCGATTGATGCATGAGTTGGGAAGTTCCAGTTGATGTGTTCTGATTGCTAGAAATATCAACTGTGAATGGAAGTTAATCTATGATGGAGGAGTATTGTTGATTTGGTATAAATCTGTGTTGTTTGTGTAGATCTATGTTCTGCCGACGGGTTGTTTGGGTGTATCTACATTATAGTGAGCTGCGTAGGGATTGTTCCTATACGATTGAAGACCTTGTTTCAGATCTACTAGGTACGAATGAATCGAGCTAGGTAAGTTCGATTTGGGATTTGATACCATCATTGGACTTATGATAGACTTTGTCGATGTTTGCTTATTGACTACAGGATGTTGATTTCAGGACTTTAATTAGTGATGATGCTCGGGGTTATGGATGGCTGATACGAGATACATAGCAGGTGGGTAATATCTACCTGGTCCGGTAGTTTTGATCAATTCCTGTGCATGATCTTGGATATATGTTTATACCTGTTTACCTTAAATCCACTCATGTTTAATCATATGCTTGTACTGCCTTGACCTTTGAGATATAAACTCTGGTACTTCATTGATTATCTAGCTCAGATAGGAACTATAAACCCTATTATGTATTAGCTGATGGATGTTCAGTAAGTACAGGTGGTTAGGGTTATCTTTGTGACTTCAGATTGGGTTACTGTATTACATCACTAGGGTTAGGTGATGGTTTGGATTATGGAGTCGATTGTTATATCATATCCGTATTAGTGGTGCATTTATGATGGATCTGGTTATCTGTGCATAGATAAGTGTATGGTTGTCAGTATGTGACCATGGACTAGAGGTCCTAGCGCGATGGTATATTATATGGACGGTCGATTGTATATCGCTACTGACTAGAGGTCTTAGCGTGGTTGACTGTCAGATGAGTATGACTCTTTGTGCGATAGAGAGAGTCTTGTGATTGTAGTCCTTGCATAGTTGACTTTTGGTTGACTAGGACTCCCCATGGGATAGGGAGTGAGGCGAGGATACATGTATGGAGCTATGCATCATTACATTGCATGCATGCTGACGACTGGGTCTCCCTTGTGGATGAGACGGGTCGTCAGTCATCCTGCCTCCCCGGCCACTCGGGGTAGTGGTAGCAGGGTTGAGGGCAGAGCATTGGATGTGCCGCGCTCGGCCACTATGGATGGTGGTAGCTGGAGATGCGCACCTGGCCACTGTGCAGAGTGGTGTTAGCACTCGCCCACTATAGACGGTGGTTGTGTGAGGTGCAGTTGTCCTGTGTGCGGCGTTTGTCTACTCATGGGTAGGGACAGCGTGGCTTGCAGCAGGGGCCCCTAGGAGTAGTTAGCTTTTTACGCTTATACGCTACTCAGTCATACTACCCAACTCGGCCACTCGAGAGTGGTGGCAGCTGGAGTCGGGCTAGTTGTCATTTATCGTGCCACCCTGGCCACTCTGGGGTCGTGGTTGGACGGGTCCGCAGACAGTGACCATGCATATGCATTGCTGATATATATGTATGCATGTATTTGATATATGTTTTACATATGCCTGTGAGATGCTGCATTTGATTGAGCTATGATTATTGCACATGCTTGTACATCATGATACATGTCATTTGCATTTTTATTTACTGCTATGTGTTGAGCATGATTCATGCGTTGATTCAGACTGTTATATGCATTTGATTAGCATCATGTCATTGTGTGGTACGGACCGGGTTGTTATTACAGGTGATCATATATTATTCATATGTTGGAGTATTGGTCAGGTATGGGATTGACTTGATACATTATATGGGTTATGTTATTGTATATCTGTCAGGATGATATAGCTTAGGGTGTTGCAGACCGTCGGGTACGTTGGTACATTACTTTCTGTTCTGTTGATCAGTTTAGTATATACATTGTGTATGACTTTACTGTAGTTACTTGTTATTAGTTTTGGATATGACTGTATGTCTATTGGACTCATGTTGTATACCTGTAGATCTTCACATGTATACTTGTAGATCTATCTTTATATGTTGTTCATGCACTTTCTATATATTACCCCTGAGTTTATACTCACCACCCCTGGACCCTGAGTTTTCTGTCGCCCAGATAACAGGTAGAAGATTCCTTGGACGTTCGGAGCTCCGCCAGCTGATCCCATCTCAAATCGAACATTTGGGGTTTTCCACATATTTGCTTTCGCTGTTATTTTGTATTATGGCCATGTATAATCAGTGTTGTATCTGGCTGTGGATTTGTACGTTATTGTGTGTAGTATGTTAGAGTCGCACCGGTGCGCACCTCTCGTGTTGTTTTGGATATATTGTTTGGTATTGTCCATTTATATATTGTTATTGTGGGCATACGGGCCTTGTATTAACCTGATATGTTGCCACGTACAGGGGAGATGCCGTCCGTTTGCTTTTCGGCACGGCATACTCTCGGGGCGTGACAAATTTGGTATTCCTTAGGGATAACCTCCCTAGATACCTTCCTAATGACCCTTCTAGGCTTGTTAGCTTTGGTCATTGTGGTCTTGCCTAGGTTAACTCTAGGGGTGACTCCCCTTGTAACCTTCTTAGTGGCCTCCCTAAGTTTCCTTGAAACCCTAGCCACTAGGCACATACCTTGGTTACCCTTAGGGATGACTTCCCTAGTAACCTTGGTTTTCCTAGACCTAGGTTTAGTTCCATAGTTAAATGGAACACTATGGTAGGTAGGCTTATCTACCTTGGACCTAGGCTTGTGGCTCAAGCCTTTCTTGCCCATAAATGAGCCTTGCCTCCTGGACTCTAGGTGTTGACTCTTAGATCTAGACCCTTGACTTTGACCATTTGACCCTTTTATTTGGTTTTGTATATTCCTAAGGGTCTTCTCTAATTTCTCAAGCCTTGACCTCAAGGCTTGATTTTCTAGCTCTAATCTTCCTAAATTAGATTTTTCATATGTACTTTGGGAATTGTTCTTCCTAGGCATGTGTCTAGTCCATTTAGGATTAAAACCTAGGTGGTCTTCAATTTTTCTAATAGATTCCCTAGGTAAGGTTTTTCTAGGGACATTAGTCTCAAATTTCTCCTTATTGTTAAAATGGACACTTTTTGCACTTAGGCAATAAAATCTATTTTTACTAACATGCTTTACATGAGTGATAGCAAGAGAATTAAAAGCATGATTTTTGACCTTTAAACTAGAAGGTGCATTATTGAAATATACCTTAGGGTTAGTCTTAGCTCCCCCTACTTGTGATGCTCCTTCCCTTCTCCTAGGGCATTAGCTCCTATAGTACCCCGGTTGTCAGTATTTGAAGCACACCACGTGCTCCTTGCTCTTCTTGGTGGGGACACTAGCATCCTTGACTTTTTCGTTGACTTTTGGTGCCAGAGGAGCTTTCTTTACTCTTTTCGAACACTTACTCTTGTAGTGCCTGTAGGGGATCCTTGGAAGCTAGAGGGGGGTGAATAGCTTGTAATCGTAGCATGATGGATTTCATTTGTGATCGAGTCTACAAATTTCGTTAGCACACAGCGAAAATAGAAATAATGCAATAACGAAATACGACAAACACAATTACACAAGTATTTAACGTGGTTTGGAACCGAACGGTTCCTACTCCACAGGTCGAGCTCTAAAGAGCTCTAGCAATGCCAATCACACACCACTATGCAATAACTCCTTCTCGACACAAGTCGAAGGTGGAGAAACCTCGTACAATTGATTACAACAGTTACAAAAAACAAACAAGCAAATACAATGTAAATACGAAAACAAGTAAAGAGAACTTTACAACACTTTGCTTTTAATTGCTTGAATTCTTGGTAGCTTGACTTGCACTTGGAGACCTTGATATGCAGCAACAAATTGCCCCAAAAGCCCTCAAGAAACCATGGCATTTTCCTCCTCCACGAGCTCCCTTTAAAGCTTCAACCTGTTCTAGAAATCGTCGATCAGTCGACTGGTCGAAACCATCAGTTGACTGATACCACTGTTATCGTGAGACAACGGCTAGATCCACGCTGGAAAAATTCAATGGATCCATCATCAGTCGACTGATAATACCCATCAGTCGACTAATGGAGCCTTCACTCGACTGCTTCCCCCGCAGTCGAGTCTCGACTCCATTCTATGCCTAATTTCTCGAGCATTAGTCGACTGATCACAAGATCAGTCGACTGCTCTGCCAATCAGTCGACTGTCCACCGCTGGCAATCAACTGCTAGGCCAATTTCCATAGTCAAACCCTAGTTGACTCACGCCAGTCGACTGCCACATGGCACCAGTCGACTAGCAAACCTCAAACATGAGGTTTTAACCCAAGTATGGTTCCCCCATACTTGCTAGACCACCCTTAGCCTAGACCTAAGCCTTCTAGCCATCTTCGTTAGCCTCACGCCTCTCGGATCCCTCCAAGTCATCCATGACTTGTTCATCCATTGTGCTAGCCTTCAGATGCTTCCATCGGCTATATCATGCTAACGGTGTCTACACCGCTAAGGCACATTGGACTTACGCTACCAAGACTCCGCTTGGACTTTACGCCGCCAACCATTGGACTTATGATGCCAAGACTCCCGCTTGGACTTTACGCCGCCAATATCAAACCCCTTGGACTTCTCAAATGCCAAGACTCAAGTTTGGACTTTCCCTTGCCAACCCATGTTGGACTTTCCATACCAAGACCATGCTTGGACTTTTCCTTGCCAAGACCCATGCTTGGACTTTTCATGCCAAGTACTCAAGACTTGGACTTTTCCCATGACAATCACATTGTCATCTTTTTTTGTCGAACATCAAAACATCTCTCGAGTCAAGCTCGAGTCCTAGTCAATCGTGACCTCGGCTGATTGCACCAACAATCTCCCCCTTTTTGATGTTTGACAAAAACCAAACAAACCATTGAGTTAGACCATCTAACTCCAACAAATTATCCCCATCAATTTTCCCAATTGATGTCAAGCACCCAATAAGTTCTCCCCCTTTTTGACTAATATCAAAAAGGTTCTCTCCAAGGAGGTCAATGTCTCATGTCCCAATGAGATCTTACAATCTCCCCCTTGGTCCAAAAAATACCTAGGATGCCTACCATCTTCCTAGTGATAAGTCTCATATCACTCAAGAGAGGCAATCCTATACACTCTCCTAATTTCCAAATTGGGTATCTCAAAATCCCATTTCTCCTCCTCATGAGGAAAAATAACATTCATCATCCCATGATGGATGCCTCCCCCTAAAGGCTTGCTCCCCCTTGACCATTGCACCAACAATGTCCTTGGGAAGTCCCTAAGCCAATAGAAACTCTAAACCATCAAAAATAAGGTTCAAAGTTCAAACATGAACTCTCCCATCCTTAAATTTGATACAAAACCTAAACAACTCTCCTAATCTATATCCAATGGATTTTCACCCTTTATAATACTTCCCAAAGCATATCCTAGGATTAGGAGTGGTTAGGGACTTTTACCGTAGCTGAACACAGGCTAAACATACCTTGTTTTCCTGAAATCAGCCTTGGCAATCGACTTTATCAAAGATCAGTCGACTGCCACTCCTATCAGTCGACTGACACCAAGGGCAGTCGAATGATAACTGAAATTTCCGAATTTCAGTTATCAGAAATGGATTTTGAAAATTCATAAATAATTATACGTATATCGAAAAATCATGAAAATTCATACGTATAATACTTATGACCAATACACTGGGTGAAAATGATAGAAAAATATTTTACCCATAAAATATCGAAATTGACACAAAGTTCAAAACTATTGAAATTTTCAATGTTTTGGCCCTACTTTGTATCAACTTCATCAATGGTGATTACTCTCAAAAGATAGACTTCACCAAGATTTTCTAAATTGATTTTAAAATATTTTTGAAAACCTATATTGAATCATGTTCCTTGGGCTTAATGTATATGACTTGTACACAATCTTTTCCAATGATCCACCAATGAAATAAGATGAGTTTTAGTTCATCTAGATGCAAAAATTATGCACCTTGAACTTAACACATATTCTAGCATCTCACATGTATCTAGGGTGTATAAGTACACATACATGTCAATGTGATGTGAGATGTGAGTTTTGTTCATCCTAATCTAGGGTTTCATGCATTTTCTAAGGCAACTCTACTTGATTCCCTTATAAATGGGACTCCAAGTCATGCCAAAGTCCTTAAATCAATTTTCATTAATTTAAATGCATGAAGTATGATCATGGCATAAATGATATCATAAGTAAACATGGCCAATGATCATGATGTCATGGCATATGATATAATCTAAAAACACATGACATTAATCCTAAACATGATCATGACATATTAAATAATTTAAAAATAGATATGATGTCATGGCATGTTATATGACAATCGAGGCATGGAAAATAAAAGGTATAGGTATAAGAATACCTAAATTTTAATATTAGTTGTCATTTGATATAATTAAGTATATTTTGTCATATTATCGCTTTTCTCCCTAGTGTGCCAAAAATCCAAAATGACACACTATGACCTCTAAACCTAAATTGTGTCAATTTAATTGATTTTTCATAATTCTAAGAATGTATTGGCGCATCCTACAATCTTTTAGGATTAAAGATCAAACCTATTTCCAAGGTATCCATAACCTTGAAAATAACCTAAAGTGTCACCTTTACCATGGTTAGGTTAACTACCCTTCCATTTAATGTTGGCACACCCTAAAGTCATCTAGTGTGAATCGATCACGCTCTTAGGAACCCAAAACCTATTTGAGCTCCTAAGGTTTACTAGGTATTCCTTAGGGATAACATCCCTAGATACCTTCCTAATGACCCTTCTAGGCTTGTTAGCCTTGGTCATTTGGGTCTTACCTAGGTTGACTCTAGGGGAAACTCCCCTTGCAACCTTCTTAGTGGCTTCTCTAGATTTCCTTGAAACCCTAGCCACTAGGCACATACCTTGGTCAACTCTAGGGATGACTTCCCTATTGACCTTGGTCTCCCTAGACCTAGTTTGTGTTTCATAATCAAATGGAACATTATGGTAGATCTTTTTGGGCTTAGGCTTGCCCTTGGATGGTTCTTGTTTCCTAGGTCTTTGACTTTGACTTTTAGACCCTATGCTTTGACCAGTCGACCCTTTAATTGAATTTTGCATCTTTGCAAAAGTCTTTTCAAGTTTCTCAATCCTTGACCTCAAGGCTTGATTTTCAACCTCTAATTGCCCAATTTTAGAATTTTGGTTTGATCTTTGGGCATTGTCCTTTCTAGGCATATGTCTAGTTCATTTAGGATTAAAACCTAGATGATCTTGTACCCTTCTAATTGTCTCCCTAGGTAGAATTGGTCTAGAATTATTTGACCTACATTTGTTTTTAGATAAATTTATTTTAGGAACATTAGTCCCAAATTTCTCCTTATTATTAAAATGAATATTCTTAGCTCATAGACAAAAAAACTTGTTCCTATTAGCATGATTTTTATAAATTGCAAGAGAATTAAAATCCCTAGCATGCCTTTTGATATTTAAATTAGAAAGAGCATTATTGAAGTATACCTTAGGATTAGCCTTAGCTCCCCCTACATGAGTTGCTCTTTCTTGCCCCTTCTTCTTCCCCATAGGACATTGACCCCTATAATGTTCTTCTTGGTGACACTTGAAACACACAATGTGCTTCTTGCTTTTGATGGTTGGGGAACCGGCTTCCTTTTATTTTTCTTGACTTTTGGGCGCCGGTGGAGCTTTTCTTACTCTCTTTGGGCATTTGCTCTTGTAATGCCCACTTTCCCTACACTCAAAGTAAATTATATACTTTTTATTTAAAACCAAATTGCTTGAGTTACCTAGTTCGGTGGTGAGGGTCTCTTGAGCTTTCTCTTCCTCTTGACCGGATGTGGATGGCTCCTCTTGTTGCTTCGGTGTTGAGGATGCTCTAATCTCCTCCCCCTCAATCCTAGAAGTGGAGGTCTCCTCTTCTTCCACTAATCCGGAAGTTGATTCCTTCTCAACTTCTGAACCCTCACTTGCTTGTGAGGATGAGGATTCATCTTCGGCCTCCTCTTCTTGAGCCGGTGATGGTCCTTCTTCTTGGACCGGTAATGAATCTCCATGGAGCTCTACCACTTGGCTCCATAGCTCCTTAGCATCTACATAATTACCTAACATACACAAGATATTGTTAGGTATTAAATCAATTAAAAACTTCATTACCTTATCATTTTTCTCGAAGGCTTGGACTTGCTCTTCGGTCCATCTCTTTTTCTTGAGGAACCCTCCCTTTGGTCCTATTGGATAGCTATATCCCTCCATCAAAATGGACCATTCTTCGAAGTCCCTCATCATGATAAAATCTTCAATTCTTCTCTTCAAAGAATTGAAGTTTTCTCGTCCATATAAGGTGTAAGGGACCGGTGTGTTGATGTCCCAACCTAGTTGCTCTTGAACTTCCTGTAGGGGATCATTGACCACTAGAGGGGGGTGAATAGCGTCGTGCTATACGTGATGGAACTCGTTCACGTGTTCATCTACAAATTTCATTAGCGCAACGGAATATAGATAATAACAATAACGAAATAAGACAAACACAACAAGAACACAAGCACTACACAATCATATAAAGTGGTTCGGAACCGAACGGTTCCTACTCCACGGATTGGGTTCGTACGAACCCTAGCGATGCCACAAACACCACTAAGCAATAAACTCCTTCTCGATAACACATCGGAGGTGGAGAAATCTCTTACAAGTGATTACAATAAGTAATGCAAAGTAAACAAGCAAATACAAGTGAAAATGTAAAGAACACTTTAGAAAATAAGGGTTTGAGCGCTTTGCTTGTTGGTTGCTTGGATGAGGTTGAAGGGCCCTGAAATGCACCTACAATTTGCCTTCAAATCGCCCTAAGAAAGTTCCCAAAGAACAAATGCCGAAATCCTCCACGAGATCCTCTTTTTAACCTGCATCGGGCTGGATTTCCGTCGATCAGTCGACTGCCATAAGACACTAGTCGACTGATGTCATTGTTGTCATGAGACAACAGGTCGATCCACACTGGAAAAAACTCCAACGGATCTCTTGGCAGTCGACTGCCAACCGCGTAGTCGATTGCCCAGTCGTCTACGGAGCACTCTATGCTCGCGACTAAACTAGCAGTCGACTGTCGTCCCTTGGCAGTCGACTGCTCCAATGAGCAGTCGACTGCCAGAGCAATTTTAGCTCTAAACCGGCAGTCGAACTCTAGTCGACTCACGACAGTCGAACCGGCCATAATGTCAGTCGACTGCCAACCTCAAACATGAGGCTTTAACCCAAGTATGGTTCCCCCATACTTGCTAGACCACCCTTAGCCTAGACCTAAGCCTTCTAGCCACCTCCATCAGCCTCACGCCTCTCGGATCCCTCTAAGTCATCCATGACTTGTTCATCCATCGCGCTAGCCTTCAGGTGCTTCCATCGGCTATGTCATGCTAACGGTGTCTACACCGCCAAGGCATATTGGACTTACGCCGCCAAGACTCCGCTTGGACTTTACGCCGCCAACCATTGGACTTATGCTGCCAAGACTTCACCCTTGGACTTTACGCTGTCAATATTCCCCTTGGACTTCTCAAATGCCAAGACTCAAGCTTGGACTTTCCCTTGCCAACCCATGTTGGACTTTCCATTGCCAAGTGTCCCACTTGGACTTTCCATAATCGCATGGTCAACCCTAGTCAACCATCAAAGTCTCCGTCGAGTCAAACTCGAGTCCGGTTAAACATAACCCGGGTCGATTGTATAAACAATCTCCCCAAAATATTAACCGACCTCAATGTTAAACATCAATGTTAAACATACTATGTCAAACATCAAAACATCACTCGAGTCAAACTCGAGTCTGGTCAATCGTGACCAGGGCCGATTGCACCAACACTTCCATCTTCACCCTCTAGCATGCTCCCTTAGTTGTTAAACTTGAAGAGCGGCCTCGCTTTGATACCACTTGTATGAGATCCTTGGAAGCTAGAGGGGGGTGAATAGCTTGTAATTGTAGCGTGATGGATTTGGTTTGTGATTGAGTCTACAAATTTCGTTAGCGTGCAGCGGAAATAGAAATAATGCAATAACGAAATACGACAAACACAATTACACAAGTATTTAACATGGTTCGGAACCGAACGGTTCCTACTCTACGGGTCAAGCTCTAAAGAGCTCTAGCGATGCCAATCACACACCACTATGCAATAACTCCTTCTCAACACAAGTCGGAGGTGGAGAAACCTCATATAATTGATTACAACAGTAATACGAAAAACAAACAAGCAAATACAATGTAAATATGAAAACAAGTAAAGAGAACTTTACAACACTTTACTTTTGATTGCTTGAATGCTTGGTAGCTTGACTTGCACTTGGAGACCATGATTTGCAGCAGCAAATTGTCGCAAAATCCCTCAAGAAACCATGGCATTTTCCTCCTCCACGAGCTCTCTTTAAAGCTTCAACCTGTGCTGGAAATTGTCAATCAGTCGACTGCTTGGGACCATCAGTCGACTAATGTCACTGTTGTCATGAGACAACGGCTAGGTTCACGCTGGAAAAATCCAATGGATCCATCATCAGTCGACTGATGGAGCCTTCACTGATCGCTTCCGCAGCCGAGTCTCGCCTCCATTCTCAGTGCTAATTTCTCGAGCACCGCTGATCGATCACAAGATCGACCGACCGCTTCCGCCAATCAATCGACTATCCACCTCTGGCAATTGACTGCTAGGCTAATTCCCGCATTCAAACCCTAGTTGACTCATGCCAGTCAACTGCCACATGGCACCAGTCGACTGGCACACCTCAAACATGAGGTTTTAACCCAAGTATGGTTCCCCCATACTTGCTAGACCACCCTTAGCCTAGACCTAAGCTTTTTAGCCATCTCTGTCAGTCTCACGCCTCTCGGATCCCTCCAAGTCATCCATGACTTGTTCATCCATTGCGTTAGCCTTCAGATGCTTCCATCGACTATGTCATGCTAACGGTGTCTACACTGTCAAGGCACATTGGACTTACGCTGCCAAGACTCCGCTTGGACTTTACGCTGCCAACCATTGGACTTATGCTGCCAAGACTCCCGCTTGGACTTTACGCCGCCAATATCAAACCCCTTGAACTTCTCAAATGCCAAGACTCAAGCTTGGACTTTCCCTTGCCAACCCATGTTGGACTTTCCATGCCAAGACCATGCTTGGACTTTTCCTTGCCAAGACCCATGCTTGGACTTTTCATGTCAAGTACTCAAGACTTGGATTTTTCCCATGACAATCACATTGTCATATGTTTTTGTCGAAGATCAAAACATCTCTCGAGTCAAGCTCGAGTCCTGGTCAATCGTGACCTGGGTCGATTGCACCAACAGTGCCCGGATTCCCTACACTCAAAACATATGATATGATTTTTATTATGAATTGATATGTTTGAGTTACCTAGGGTGGTGGTAGGTGCCGGAGTTTGAGCTTCTTCATCTTGACCGGATGTGGAAGGCTCTTCTTGATGCTTCAGAGTGGAAGGTCTAATCTCCTCCCCCTCAATCCTAGAGGTGGAGGCTTCTTCCAATTCCACCTCTTCTTCCTCTTCCGATCGGGATCCGGATGTTGATTCCCTATCAACTTCCGAATCCTCACTTGCTTGTGAGGATGAGGATTCATCTTTGGTCTCCTCTTCTTGAGTCAGTAATGGGTCTTCATGGAATCTTGTCAATTCCCTCCAAAGCTCCTTGGCATCCATGTAATCCCCTAGGCTACACAAGATGTCATTAGGAATCAAATCAAAAATAAATTTGACTGCCTTCTTATTTTTATCAAACAGTTGGAGTTGCTCCTCGGTCCATCTCTTCTTCTTGAGGAAGCCTCCATTTGGTCCTCTTGGATAGTTAAATCCCTCTATCAAAATGGACCATTCTTCAAAATTTTTCATCATGATGAAGTCTTCAATTCTTCTCTTCCATGAATTAAAGTCTTCTCGTCTATAAAGTGCATACGGGATCGGTGTGTTGATGTCCCATCCTAGTTGTTCTTCAACCTCCATCTTTTTCACCCTCTAGCGTCTTTTGTTCCCGACGGTTAGTCCGTAGAAGAGCCCCGGGCTCTGATACTAATTGTTAGGAACGTTGCGCCCGCTAGAGGGGGGTGAATAGCGTTGTCGTCGCCGATGGATTTCGTTCGCGATCGTGCTTGCTACAAATATATTAGTATGCAGCGGAAATAGAAAATATACAATACCAACACACAAATACGATCAAGACACAAAGATATAACGTGGTTTGGAACTGAATGGTTCCTACTCCACGGATTGGGCTATAAAAGCCCTAGCAATGCAAACATGCATTACTAATCACAAATACTCCTCGGAATAATCCGGAGGTGGAGAAACCTCGTACAATAGCTCTTACAACAGTAAGAAATAAATACAAGCAAGATAAGTAAAGAAAACAACTTTACAAGAGCTTTTAGATTGCTTGCTTTGTGGTTTCTTGAAATGCACTTGGAGACCCTGATTTGCAGCAGCAAATTGCCCCAAAACTCCTCAAGAACTGGTGCCAAATCCCTCCACCACGAGCTCCATTTAAAGCTGCTGCCTGGGCTAGATTTCGCCTATCAGTCGACTGATTGGGACCATCAGTCGGCTGGTGCCACTGTTGTCATGAGACAACGGCTAGATCTATGCTGAAAAAATCCAACGGATACACCATCAGTCGACTGATCATACCCATCAGTCGACTAATGGCTCAATCAGTCGAGTGGTCTGGCCGATCACTCGACTGGAGAACCTTCTGTGCCCAAAATCCCAACCACCAGTCGACTGATCACCAAATCAGTCGACTGCTCAGGCCATCAGTCGACTGTCCACCTCTGGCAGTTGACTGTCAGGGCACTTCCCATAGTCAAACCCTAGTTGACTCACACCAGTCGACTGACCCATGATCCCAGTCGACTGATACACCTCAAACATGAGGTTTTAACCCAAGTATGATGCCCCCATACTTGCTAGACCACCCTTAGCCTAGACCTAAGCCTTCTAGCCACCTCTGTCAGTCTCGCGCCGATCAGATCCCTCCAAGTCATCCATGACTTGTTCCATACGTTAGCCTTCAGGTGCTTTCATTGGCTATTGTCATGCTAACGGTGTCTACACCGCCAAGGCACATTGGACTTACGCTGCCAAGACTTCGCTTGGACTTTACGCCGCCAACCATTGGACTTATGCTGCCAAGACTTCACCCTTGGACTTTACGCCACCAATATTCTCCTTGGACTTTCCAAATGCCAAGACTCAAGCTTGGACTTTCCCTTGCCAACCCATGTTGGACTTTCCATTCCGAGACCCATGCTTGGACTTTCCTTTGCCAACTCATGTTGGACTTTCCCTTACCAAGACCCATGCTTGGACTTTTCATGCCAAGTACTCAAGACTTGGACTTTTCTCATGACAATGGTCAAACCATCGTCAAACATCAAGTACTAACCTGGGTTGATTGCATCAGCAATCTTCCCAACACATGTCAGACATCCATGTCAAACATCAAAATACTACTCGAGTCTGGTCAATCATGACCTGGGCCGATTGCACCAACATTTCTTAGGGCGATTTAGGGCGATTTGCTAGTGCAATTCAGGGTCTCCAAGTGAAGCTCAAGCAGCCAAACAAGCAAGCATCTAAAAGCTCTTTGTAAAGTTTTCTTTACTTGCATTCTATTGTATTTGCTTGTACTTTTGTTGTATTACTGTTGTAATCTTTGTATGAGGTTTCTCCGCCTCTGACATGTTGTCGAGAAGGAGTTTTATTAGTGGTGTTGTCATCACTTGAGCTCGTTGAGCTCAACCCGTGGAGTAGGAACCTTGAGGTTCCAAACCACATTATATTGTTGTGTTCTTGTGCTTGTATTTGTGATTGTGTATTTGTTTGTATTATTTCTATATTCCACTGCGTACTAACAATCATAGGCAAGCACGTGAACGAATTCCATCGCGCAACGTCGAAACGCTATTCACCCCCTCTAGCGACGATCAATTCTCCAACAGAAACAACTGTGGGATGAGAGTGTTTCTACATATGATGTTCATTCTAATCAGATATTTTTAATGAGAGTTGCACTTCTTTGGACCATAAATGATTTTCCTATTTATGGTATGTTATTGGGATGGAGTACCATTGGGATTTTAGGATGTCCAATATGTATGGAAAGATTAAAGTCATTCAGATTGAAACAAGGAAAGAAACCGAGTTATTTTGATTGTCATAGGCAATTTTTACCACCAAATCATAAATTCAGAAGAAATAGAAGAATTCATTAAGAATAGAATTGAAAGAACACCTCCACCATTGAGACTAACCGGTCAATTCTTATGACATAGATTGCTTAACTTTCCATCTGTTATTGAAGAACCAAATGTTACAACATATGGCTATGGAAGTATGAATAAATGGACTAAATAGAGTATATTTTGGGATTTACCATATTGACATAGTAATTTGATTCATCACAATCTTGATATAATTCATATTGAGAAGAATGTTTTTGATAATCTGATAAATACGGTGATGAATATTACTGAAAAAATAAAAGACAATCTGAATGCAAGAAAAGATATGCGTCCCATCTGTAAACGACCAACCCTTGATGTTGATGAAAATAGTAGGCGACCAAAATAAAAAGTAGTTTATACATTGAATAAGGATCAGAGATGAATTATTTGTGAATGATTGAAATCATTTAGATTTCCTGATGGTTATGTCTTTAATCTTGGCAAATGCGTCGATTTGAAGGAATGCAAATTGATTGGTTTGAAAAGTCATGATTGTCATATATTCATGGAAAGACTAATTCCTATTACCTTTAAAAAAAATGTTACCAAATTTTGTATGGGGTGCAATTATGGAATTAAGCATGTTCCTTCATGATATTTGTTCGACAGTATTGAGTCATTCACACATGGAGACATTAGAGAGAGACATTCCAATCATTTTTTGTAACTTAGAAAAAATATTTCTACCGGAATTTTTTGATTTCATGGAACATCTTTTGGTTCATTTGTCATATATATGAGGCCAAAGTTAGAGGTCCTGTTCAATTTTGATGGATGTATCCATTTGAAAGGTGAACTTTTTATTTATTTTTATCATTGTTAGTGCATTTGATTAATTTTAGTATAAGTTAATTTCTAATACATTTTGTTTTATTACTATTAGATTCCTATATCACTTGAAAAAAAAGGTGAAAATAAGGCACATGTTGAGGTTTCTATTGTTAATGCATAAATTGTGGAGGAAATTATGACTTTTGCATCATATTATTTTGAATCTCACATTCAATGCAAAAGGTGGAGAGCAGGAAGAAATGACGAGGGTCTTGTTGATCCCAATTTGAAGTCATTCTCAATTTTTAACTATCTTGGTCGACCGAGTGGATCTTGTACACGTAGATACTTAACTGGTCAAGAGTGGCAAGTAGCTCACACATATATTTTGCTGAACTGTCCAAAAGTAACGTTGTATTTCGAGTGAGTATATACATGTTATATTATATATTTCATATATCATAAATTATTATTCATGTTATTTTTATTTTTATGGTAGGATTTTTCAAACCCTATATTTTGAGCTTCTGGAGCATGAGTTTAATCATTTCTACAATGAAGAATTTGCACCATGATTCAAAAAATATGTAAGTAGTCTATGATAATAAATTAGTTAAATCTTGACTTTAACACATTCTTATTTGACTTTAGGTTATTGATAATCATGCTCACATTGAGCAAGAATTAGTAAATCATCTGTAATGGGGTTCAAACTCAATGGTGAAAACTTGGCTAACATATTTTATAAACGGATATAATTTTCATACTCAAGAATATGGAATAAGCAAAGTTACAATGAATAGTGGAGTTTGTGTTCAGTCATCTAATGATGGAGGTTCAAGGAATATTTTTATGGTTTTCTAGATGAAATTTTAGAGGTAGAGTACCCAAGCTCAAATTTGTGAGTTATTTTATTTATGTGTCATTGATTTGACCCTATCAAAGGCATGAGGGCACATCCACAGTTTAATTTGGCTGAAATAAATTACAAAAAAATTATACAAGAGGTATGAACCATTTTTGTTATCACAACAAGTGATTCAAGTATTTTATGCTTCATATCCTAGTCTGAAATGAGACAAAAGTGATTGGTGGACTATTTGTAAAACAAAAGCACAGAAAAAAAATTGAAGAACATTGGGAAGACATAGCATATCAACAAGATGAAATTGTCAATATATTTCAGATCGAAGAATATAATATTTAAACGTTACGAGATCCCAACGGCATAGTAATAGACGTTGATGCAAGTGAAATGAATGAGGATGAAGATGAGGAATTTAATTTAGAGGATGAGGATGAGGATAATGATGACGATGATGATAAGGATGATGAGATCGAAGAGGCGTATGACCAGGATGAAAATGACAATGAGGACTTCAATTTATAATTATGAGTAACTTTTATTTAGTATTAATTATATTTCTATTTACTATCTAATTCTAAATTTCATATATTTGATATATTAATGAACTGCCTTTTTTATAGGTTATCCAGTTGCTTCAAATATGGTAACTTTTTTTGTATTGTTCATATTATAAATTCGATATAAAAATATAATTCTTTTTAACTTTCATATTCTAATAATTATCATTGTTAGTTTTGATGTGGCGATCATAGACAGAGTAGCAATGGAAGATCACAGTCTGCCTCTTCTTCAGCCCCTGAATAGGTTGATTCTCTTACAGGAAATATGCCTTCGACCTCTTCTCCAGTTGTAGAATCTTCGGGTTCTCAACAGATTCCTGCTAATATATCTTCTCCAGTACAATAATCACTCGTTAAGAGGGAAGATGCGCGAGAATTGATATCCCCGTGCAGAGATACATAAATATTCAAATTTTAAATTATCTATATTTTAAATAAGATATGTATTTTTATAAATATCTAACATGGTTTATTTTTTATTTCATGATAGATTTACATATTTGGTACATGTTATTCATGAGGTGAATAAAATAGTGAATAATCATTGGGACGGAGCTTCGATGACTTATACAAGCACGTCGGAAGAAATGAAAACTCTATGGTGGAATGAGTTCAAGGTAAGTTATTTAAATTAATTTATATAAAAATTCAGTTAATATAATCAATTTATTTTTTCTCTACTACAGCGGATATTTACTTGGGATGAATATGAAACACTAGAGATAAGAAGAATTTTCAAGAAAAAATATGGCGATTATATCAGAAACATATTAAATCATGCAAAAACCAGAGGTAAAAAATCATACTACATAACCGAGGAGAATTGGAATAAGATTGTTGAATATTGGACATCAGAGGATAGCAAACGAAGGAGTGAACAAAATAGGAAAAATTAAATTTTTAATTCTGGCACTTTGTCTCGACGTATGTGGGTGGGTTAATCAATATCGATGAACATAGACATCGATTAGTGAGTTTTCAAATCCTAATTTTTGAATCTAATATGCACTAATTTATTATTTATAACGATGTTTGTTTAGGCCCAAGAAACGAGGACTGAGTCATTATTCATAAATACTTTCACCCGTACATTCTAAAAGAAAGATAAGACATGGAGTGGGGAGAGTTAGAACAATGAAGGTTTGTAATTTAAAAAATTTAAATTCTGATGTTAGTATTTAACTTTTTTTTCTTTCAAAACAGGAGAAATACGATGAACTTGCATAGAGAAATTCGAGTGCAAGTGATGATGCAGTCGAATTTGAGTCATTTGTTGGAAATATAAATCTATGGCTCGAAGCGACTGGCAGGTCGAAAAGTGGAAGAATAATTGGACTAGATTCTTTGAGCTGAATTTATAAAGTCCTTGGTGCTTCTTCTTCATCCACATCAGCAGTAAGAGTAGAAATAAATCAATTGACTGAAGAGGTAAGCTATTTGAAGGAGTTACTAGCGCAAAAAGAAAATGAATCAAGACAAAGAGATTATGAAGTAAATGATTTAAATGACCAAATGAACGAATTTCGTAGACAACAAATGTTAATCATGCATCATCTTCAATTATCCTCTGGTTCAAGTCAACTTCTTCCTTCTCGATCTTCTCCCGCAGATGATTGTAATAATGACAATGAAGATGAATTTTTTGATGATGATGGTGATGATGGTGGTTATGTTTGAATTGTTAACTCTAAATTTTACCTGACTTGTCCCATTTGATATCCTTGTATCATAAGTTATGTTTCATGCGATGAATTATATTTGTTATCTATAATGACTTGGTATCGAATCATTTTGAATGATTATATGTTTATAAAGTTTTATATATGAATTAGTTTATATTGTTGGATGTGTTTGTTGTAAAATAGGTAAAAACATGTAGGATTTAATATGGTTTTTCTCCTATTTTTCTAGATTTGCGACAAAAATAAGACTTGTCGCAGATTTGGCGAGAAAAAAGATTTTTCATCACAGATTTTGCGATGAAAATAACTTTTTGTTGCAAAAAATGAATATCAGTCGACTTTCTCAATCAATCAGTCGATTGATGATCGACCAGTTGATTGGCCAATCGATTAAAAAATATTCTGTGATCTGATACGGGTAGTGGACTAGAGTATCAATCAGTCTATTGGAAGAATCCATCAGTCGAATGATAATACTATATCAGTTCACAAAAACATTTTTAGTCGACTGGTCAGGATCAGTCGATTGGTCAGGATCAATCGACTGATCAGGATCAGTCGATTGATTTTGCAATGAAAACTCAATTTGTCGCAGATTAAGCGACGAAATTTATTTTCGTTGCAAATTAAGTGTCATCAGTCATTTGATGATATTTTATCAGTTCACATAATCTTTTTTAGTTGACTGATCAATCGACTGGTTCAGGATCAGTCGACTGACGTTAAATATTTTGCAATGAAAACTAGATTTGTTACAGATTTGGCGACGAAATTTGTTTTCGTCGCCAAATTTTCTTAAAAATACGGTTAATAAATTGATCAATGTTTGATGACGAAACATATTTTAGTTGTTGATTTGGCGACCAAAATCAATTTTCATTGCAAATATCTGCAACGAAAGCTATTTTCATCGTAAATTTTGGCAACAAAAAAATTTTCATTGCAAATATCTGCGATGAAAATTTTTTTCATCGCAAATTTTGGCCACAAAAACTATTTTCGTCCAAGATATTTGCAACAAAAATAGTTTTCGTCGCTAATTTTTAGCGACGAAAATAATTTTCGTCGCAAATTTGGCGATGAAAGATATTTTCGTCGCAAATATTAATGACGAATTTTGCAACGAAATATTTATTCGCCGCAATATTTAGGATGAATTTTTTATTTTCGAAGCAAAATTTAGCAATGAATTATTTAAAACAAAAAAAAATTCATTGCAAAATTCGTTGCAAAAAATTTTTGAAATGAATTTTTATTCAAAATTCGTTGCAAAATTAAAGCTTTTTTGTAGTGTTATTTCTTAATAATATGAAAAAGAGTTTTACATATCTCAAATTAGGGAGGATATATTCTAGTCTACCAATTAGACTTCTAATCAAGTCTTACATGAGATAAATTATACTGTTTTAGTTTAGTCAACATAAATGTTGAGTTGTAGACTTATTGTTGGAAAATTTTCCAGTGACATTGGATATATATAGAAATTGATGTTTGACAATGTTGATCCAACAGTTAAGTTCAATCAGTCAATTCAACGATTAGTCAACAATTTGAACGCGTGATGGAGATCGATATGGCGACATGGATTTTGTCCCATTTAGAATCTCGACACACTCTTTCGGCTATTGATGTATCTCTTTGGATAATAGGCGTACCTTTCTTGATAATATCATTGTTGACTTAGACTCGACAATCGTCGAGTTATCCCTTTGAATATCGACATACCTTTTCAAGTGCAAGGTCGAGGTGAAGACAAACTTTCTTTCTTTAAGATGATATTGCTCCGCCTAGATGCTTATATATGGTGTATTAGCAATCGCCTTCCAAAATACAACAACCTACATCTTGAAATAGGAGCACTCTAAATTTTGAGCTTTTGCGAACTTTATAAGCTTTGGAACTCTTAAGAGAGGAGAGAGATCAAGAGGAGAATTTATGATTTGCGTTTTCTTGCTTTTTGATGACTAGAATAGAAGAAGTGGGGTTTCTTTTATAGAGATGAAGAGTTAAGTGAAGCAGTTCTTTCAAAAAGTAAATGTCTTTTCATTTATATGATTTATGCATCAATTAATCAAGATTATAATTAAATAATTTGAATAATCAATATACAATTAATTGATTAATTATTTAATTAACCAACTTGACTTTATGAATATTAATTAATTTTGAACTATTCAAAATTAATTTAGAGTTTATACCCTTCGATTTCACGCGGCGAATTGACATTCACATGTACTCGAATTAGCATTCATATAATTGCGTCCATGAACCCAGCTCATGTATGAGTCAAAATTTTGTTCGATCATACTGGATTAACCCTTCATTACTCGAATAATCATAACATTAATCTCTCATTCACTCGAGAAATTGATTTATGATGGTCTACTTACGAAATAACAATTCATATCCCTATTTAATTCATTGATTATTGAAACCAATTTTTCAACACTTATTATTGATGCAAGAAGTAACATTCCTATGTTTTAACGTATGAGCGGACGTTTAAAGTTAGAATATGCTTATGAGCTAATGTGTGTGTTAAATGTACAAGACATAACAGGAAAGTCCTAGTTGGTCAAATTGACTAGATACTAAGTAGTGCAGTAAAAAAAGGTCTAGTTGGTTAGGTAGATCGAATAGTAGATAGTACATTATAAGTCCTAATAGGTCAGTCGGACCGAATACTAAGAAAGAAGTCTTGATGGATTAAGAGAATTGAACATCAGATAGAAAGCCTAGTTGGGTTAGCATGACCAGATAAATAGCAGAAATTCCAAATGGATCAGGAGGATTGGACATCTAACAGGACGACTCGATGGCTCAGCAAGATCAGACATCAAGGCAAGGAAAGATTGGTAGGTCAAGAGATTGAATGTAATGCAGAGGAAGTCCAAACAGGTCAAACAGACTAGAGGTTTGGCAAGTAAGCTCCGAAGTGGAGTGGTGAGGAAGAGTCCTCTTTACGAGGATAATTTTAGATGACGATCCAACTAAGGATCCAACTTGAATTTCAAAGTGAGGATTGGACTATTAGGTAATTGTCCAATTTGTATTATTCTATTTCTGTGCTAACTCGGTATTGCAAGTATCTGGATGCCCCAAGTTTAGAGAATTCGGTGACCGCTAAAGGGGGGTGAATAGCATTTTGGAAGCGTCAATGGAATTCGTTCGCGTTTGCTACAAAATGTGTTATACGCAGCGGAAATAGAAATAATAAAACAAATGCAACACAAATACAATCACACAAACACAATGATATAACGTGGTTCGGAACCAAACGGTTCCTACTCCACTGATCGAGCTCAACGAGCTCTAGCAATGCGACCACACACTACTAATCAAGAATAACTCCTTCTCAGAATAATCCGAAGGTGGAGAAACCTCATACAATGTATACAACAATAATACAATAAAAATACAAGCAAATACAATGGAATACAAGTAAAGAAAACTTTACAAAGAGCTTTGGATTGCTTGATCTTTGATTGCCTTGGACTAGCCTTGAAGACCCTGATTTGCAATAGCAAATCGCTCCAATTCACCCAAGAAAATCACTGCCAAAATCTCTCTTCCGAGCTGCTTTTATAACCTGCAATCGGACTAGATTTTCGCCTATCAGTCGACAGATCGGGACCATCAGTCGACTGATGACACTGTTGCTGTGAGACAACGGTGCAATCCACGCTGGAAAAATCCAACGGATAGGACATCAGTCGACTGATCGAGCCTTCACTCGACTACTAACCCCAGCAGTCGAGTCCGACTCCATTTTGTGCCTGAAATATCGAGCACCAATCGACTGATCACAAGATCAGTCGACTGATCGGTCCAGTAGTCGACTACCCACCTCTGGCAGTCGACTGCTAGGGCACTCCCCGCAGTCAAACCCTAGTTGACTCACACCAATCGACTGTCACATGGTACTAGTCGATTGATACACCTCAAACATGAGGTTTTAACCCAAGTATGGTTCTCCCATACTTGCTAGGCCACCCTTACCCTAGACCTAAGACTTCTAGCCACCTCCGTCAACCTCACGCTTATCTGATCCCTCCAAGTCATCCATGACTTGTTTATCCATACGCTAGCCTTCAGATGCTTCTATCGGCTATGTCATGCTAACGGTGTCTACACCACCAAGGCACATTGAACTTACGCTGCCAAGACTCCGTTTGGATTTTACGCCGCCAACCATTGGACTAATGCTGCAAAAACTCCCACTTGGACTTTACGCCGTCAATATCAAATCCCTTGGACTTCTCAAATGCCAAGACTCAAGCTTGGACTTTCCCCTGCCAACCCATGTTGGACTTTCCATGCCAAGACCCATTCTTGGACTTTACATGTCAAGTACTCAAGACTTGGACTTTTCATGACATGGTCAACTCCAATCAACCATCAAAATCTCCCTCGAGTCAAACTTGAGTCCGGTCAATTATGACCCGGGTCGATTGCACCAACAATCTCCCCAAAACATTATCAGACATCAATGTCAAACCTTCATGTCAAACATCAAAACATCTCTCGAGTCAAACTCGAGTCCGGTCAATCGTAACCTAGGCCGATTGCACCAACAATCTCCCCCTTTTTGATGTTTGACAAAACCACATACCTTTGAGTTAGAACACTAACTCAAATCTTCTTACCAATTATCCCAAATTGGTAATCCCATAAATTTTCCCAAACATTCTCCCCCTTTTGACTAACATCAAAAAGGTTTTCTCCAAGGAGGTCAATGTCTCATGTCCCAATGAGATCTTATAATCTCCCCCTTGGTCCAAAAATACCTAGGATGTCTATAATCTTCCTAGTGATAAGTCTCATATCACTCAAGAGAGACAATCCTACAAACTCTCCCAATTTCTAAATTGGGTATCTCACATTCCCATTTTTCCCTCTTAAGAGGAAAAATATCATCCATCATCCTATGATGGATATCTCCCCCTAAAGGTTTGCTCCCCTTTGACCATTGCACCAACAATGTCCTTGGGAAGTCCCTAAGCCAATAGGAACTCTAAACCATCAAAAATAAGGTTCAAAGTTCAACATTGAACTTTCCAACCCCTTAAATTTTGTACATCACCTTAACAACTCTCCTAATCCATATCCAATGGATTTTTACCCTTATAATGCTTTCCAAAGTATATCCTAGGGTTATGAGTGGTTAGGGATTTTTTCCGTAGCTGAAAACGGGCTAAACAACCTTGTTTTTCCCGAAATCAGCCTGGCAGTCGACTCTATCAGAGATCAGTCAACTGCTATGCCAATCAGTCGACTGATAACTGAAATATCAAAATTTCAGTTATCAGAAATGAAATTCGAAAAAGTGTAAGTAATTCTACGTATATCGAAAAATCATAAAAATTCATACGTATATTACTTATAAGCAATACAATGGGTTTAAAAAAATTAGAAAAATATTTTACCCATAAAATATCAAAATTGACACAAAGTTCAAAAGTGAAGAAAAACTTCAATGTTTTAGCTCACTTTGTATCAACTTCATCAATGGTGATTGCTATTAAAAGATAGACTTCACCAAGGTTTTCTAAAATGATTTTAAAATAGTTTTAAAACCTTATATTGGATCGTATTCTTTGGTCTTAGTGTACATGGCTTGAACACAAGCTTTCCCAATGATCCACATTTAAGGTAAGATGAGTTTTAGTTCATCTAGATGCAAAAGTTATGCACCTTGAACTTAACTCATATCCTAGCATCTCACATATATATAGGGTGTATAAATACATATACATGTCAATTTAGATATGAGATGTGGATTTTGGTTTATCTTAAACTAAAGCCTCATGCATTTTCTAAGGCAACACTACTTAATTCCCTTATAAATGAGACTCCAAGTCATGTCATTGTCCTTAAATCAATTTTAATCAAATTAAATGCATGAATGATCATGGCATAAATAATAACATAATTAAGCATGATCAATGATCATGATGTCATGATATATGATATAATCTAAAAACACACGACATTAAACCTTAATCCTAACATGATCATGACATATTAAATGATTAAAAATAAACATGATGTCATGGCATGTTATATGGCAAACAAGGCATAGCAGATAAAAGGTATAGGTATAATAATACCTAACTTTTAATATTTATTGTCATTTGATATAGTTAAATATATTTTGTCATATTGCTACTAATCCCCCAAGTGTGCCAACAATCCAAAATGGCACACTAATACCTCTAAACCTAAATTGTGTCAATTTGATTGATTTTTCATAATTCCAAAAATATATTGGCACATCCTAAAATCTTTTAGGATTTAAATTCAAATCTATTTCCAAGGTATCCATAACCTTGAAAATATCCTAAAGTGTCAACTTTGCTATGGTTGGGTTAGCTACCCTTCCAATCAAGGTTGACACACCTAAACTCATCTAGCGTGAATTGATCATGCTCTTAGAAACCCAAAACTTATTTGAGCTCCTAGGTTTACTAGGTATTCCTTAGGGATAACCTCCCTAGATACCTTCCTAATGACCCTTCTAGGCTTGTTAGCCTTGGTCATTGTGGTCTTGCCTAGGTTTGTTGGGTTTCCGACACCGCGGCGTGTGTGTGTTCGATCATGTTTCGTAAACATGAGCACAGCGGAAGCAATAAAATTAATAAATCTATATTTATTACAACACACACAACACACGCATGCTATTACAATAAGTGTAGACATAACCTTAAATTAAAATTTGCAATAAAAGGAAATTATCTACGTTATACCTTCCGTATGACGTGTAGCGGGAACGGCATCAACCGGAACGATCCTCGTAAGAATCGTCTCTATCCGTATCCACGCCGAGCTCCTCGGGATGACTTCGCTAAGTCACGAGCTTCGTCTTCGTACGGGTTACTAGCCTCGTGTTGAAGACGACGTGATCGAGAGATGATCACGATCCGAATCCAAATTCGGATCCAAAGCGAGTTCTCAAAACTCGCTTCACCGGAGAGGTGTTCGTCAACCGTTTGACGAATCCTTCGTCCTCCACCTCAGAGGATTACCAGAGATCAAATCCCCGGTAAGTTAGCCGCTGTCGGAGCACTAACCGTCGTCCAAACGACGCTCCGACGAGAGGAGGAGAAGCTGTCCAGAAAACTGGACAGCTTGGTGGAGGATATAGGCGCCGGCCAACCAAGGAAAGAAAAGCCTCACCTTGATGCCAAACCTATAGGGGATCACCGGAGGGTCGCCGGAGGTTCACCGGCGGAAGCATGGTCGCCGGCAAGGGTCTTGGACGGCGGCACAAAGCTGGGCGCCGAAATCACCAAGGAGGTGGGCGGCAACTATGTTGGGCGGCCAAGGTTTAGGGTTTTTGGATGATTAGGGTTTAACAATCCCTTAAGCCCACTTTTATAGAGAACTAATTCTCTTAATGGTTAATGGATCATATCCATAAAGCCCGTTAACCCGCTCCATTAAGATAAGTTAAAATAAACCAAACCATGATGGTTTATTTTAAGTTAAAATGAACCGAACCAACCTTTGGTTCATTCGTTTAATATAAACCAAACCCTTTGGTTTATTCTCATCCATTGGATTAGAACCAAACCATTTTGGTCCATCCATTATGTCTTCATAAGACACTGCCCATCCACGCTTCCATTGCGACTGAAACAATTTCATGCTCGCTTTATGTTTGGTCCAACCAAACATAGTTTCTCTCGGTCTGAGAATCCCATTCTCAAGCTCGTTTTAAATCCTTTGGATTACACTCGTTGTCGTGTGACCAAATAGGTTCTCGGTTTATGTTGGCCGTCTATAATTAACCATTAATTATAGAACGATCATGAGTGGCACCTAGTAGTACATCATGATCCCCGATTAGCAGAAAAGATCAGCGGTTGATCGAACTATTTCTAAAACCCTTGAGCTCGAATGAATCGTGCCCCATTCCCTTCACTCATCTTATACCCACTTGGTTCAGGACATGGTCTATTGTGTCAGTCCCCACTAGGCTGACTACGTCACACCTAGCCCAAGTATCATTTCCTCGTCCTACGGATTCTAGTTACTCCACATGTATCGAAGAGTACATTACTCTAAACATGTAATGCTTTGGCCAAAGACTTTAGTAACAATCCGACGAGAGGCCATGGGTATACATCTCCTCGCAAGGAGTGGTGAATCCTTTATAGGCTATTCAAACACCTTGATCACTTGACTTATACCCAATCATCCGGGTCCACATCTCCTTAGAGATGTTTGCTTAAGATGTCAAAGCATAAGTCTCCATGATCAAGATGACTTGAATACCGCAAGTCGAAGGAACATCGCACTTAAGCCCTGATAAGAACTTCATTGACATATCTATATATACGAGAGAACCATATGAAGTCTTACGGTGGTCACTCCAATGAACTAGTTACCATAACTAGCATCCACGATTAACTCGGACATCACTATGTCTCCGGCCCGGTGAGAATCGGTGCTTGGATACACCAAGGGTATACCTCGTGCTAGTCTCAGAATTGATGGTGTCGATTCATCAATTCATCGACTAGGATAATTCCGATACATCACAATTACACATGTAGAGATACTCACTAGTTGTGATCCAATCACAAATTCTCTCATCTTTGTAGAATCGTATCGTGGACATTGATAAATGAGTTTAAGATCAATCAAATACATAAAACATGTATACTCGAATAGTGAATCTTCATTTATCATATAAATGGTTCATACATAAAGGCGATTGCCTTAGGACATCTCTCATATATTACTAACAGACTCACTTGGCCTAATGTCAATCGCTACGGTATCAATACCATAAGCACCAACATGACCCTCAAACTTACTTTGAGGTAATGCTTTAGTCAAAGGATCCGCTAAGTTCCTTTCGATTGGGAATTTTCTCGATTTGTATTTCGTTCCCTCGATGATCTCTCTCGATAAGATGATAGCGGCGAAGCACATGTATGGATCAATGATGAGACAACATCAAGTTCAAAGATGAACTACTAGATCCAAACAGCTTCCTTCGGCTTCCAGCCGCAACGTATTTCTCGCCTTAGTGGCGTAATCCGCTATAGTGTCAAGCTTGGAACCTTTCCAACTTATTGCGCCTCCCGTTCTAGGTGAATACATACCTGGCACTAAGACATGGAATCATCCTTATGCATGCGGATCCGCATCCGTATACCCACTTATCACCATGTACCCTTCTCCATATATTAGGAACACATCCTTAGTTCTTCTCAAGTACTTAAGGATCGTCTTATATGCCCAATGATCCATTCTGGATCGGTGATCTGCTCGTGACACTCGGAGCATACGATACATCGGGCCTCGTACATAACATAGCATACATGATAGATCCTATTGCGGATGCATAGGAATCTTACTCATGCAAATCCTCTCGTCTTAAATGCGTGCGGACACATAGACTTGAAAGGTGTACCCCATGCACGATGGGCGGATAACCTTTCTTGGATTCGACATGCTAAACCTCTTTGCTTTTCGGTCTATATATGTATGCGAAAGACCAAGCAACGTTTGATCTATCTCTATAGATCTTAATCCCAAGGATGTAGGTTGCTTCTCCCGAGTCTTTCATGGAGAATGTCTTGGATAACCAAACCTTAAGCGGTTGTAAGATTGACACATCGTTTCCTATAAGTAATATGTCATCGACATACAATACTAGGAACACATTTGCACTCCCACTAACCTTCTTGTACACACAAGGTTAAATGCGGATTTTGTGAAATCAAACTTTTTGATTGTCTCATCAAAACGGATATTCCAGCTCCTGGATGCTTGCTTCAATCCATAAATGGACCGTCGCAATTTGCATACCTTGGTTTTATCAACCGATGTGAAACCCTCAGGCTGTATCATATAAACATCCTCGAGCAGGTTTCCATTAAGGAAAGCTGTTTTCACATCCATCTGCCATATCTCATAATCATAATGAGCCGCTATGGCCAGGAGCATCCGAATGGATTTAAGCATAGCTACAGGCGAATAGGTTTCGTCATAATCAACACCTTGCTTTTGACGATATCCTTTCGCCATCAATCTAGCCTTATAGGTAATCACATTACCATCCATGTCGGTTTTCTTCTTGAAAACCCACTTGCACCCTATAGGCTTTATGCCTTCAGGTGGGTCAACCAAGTTCCAAACTTGGTTTTCGTACATGGAATCCATTTCCGACTTCATGGCAACAAGCCACTTATCCCTTTCTGAACTTGTCAGCACTTCTTCATAACTGGTAGGCTCCTCATCATCAATGAGTAACACGTCGTTCGATTCGCTTACGAGAAATCCATATCTCTCAGGAATGTTGCGTGTTCTACCAGATCTACGAAGATGTGGTGTTACAATAGGTCCAGCCGATTGCTCATCATTATGAGTTGTCGGCTGTTGTGCTTCACCAGGTATCTCATTAATGTCTATTTGAGTCTCTCGAGCCTCCTCAAGCTCGACGACACTCCCACTGTTTTCTTGCAAGAGAAACTCTTTCTCTAGAAACACAGCATGCCTTGAAACAAACACCTTTTGTTCCACAGGATGATAGAATTAGTAACCCCTTGTTTCCTTAGGGTATCCAATAAATAGACATTTATCAGACTTAGCATCCAGTTTATGCTGATCCAGCTTCACATAAGCGAGGACAACCCCATATCTTCAAGTAAGATACATGAGGTTTCTTACCATTCCATATCTCATATGGAGTAGTTGAGACTACCTTGGTAGGCATTACATTTAACAAGTAGCGGTTATGCAAGTGCATAACCCCAAAAGGACTTGGGAAGAGTTGCATGATTCATCATTGACGACCATGTCCAACAAGGTCGATTCGCCTCTCGGATACACCATTATCTTTGTGGTGTATAGGGCGGAGTCCATTGAGACAATATGCCATTGTCTCTTAGATAATCAAGAAACTCTTGACTTAAGTATTCACCACCTCGATCCGATCGAAGTATTTTAATACTCTTGTCATGTTGTTTCTCTACTTCATTTCTGAATTCTTTGAACCTTTCAAAGGCTTGGACTTGTGTTTCATCAAGAACACATACTCAAAGCCGTAGTGATCATCGGTGAAGGTAATGAAGTAGCTATAGCCTCCTAATGCTTGAGTTGACATAGGTCCACATACATCGGTATGTACTAAACCTAGTAACTCTCCCACTCGTTCACCTTTTCGGTAAAGGTAACTTAGTCATCTTGCCTTTTAAGCATGATTCATGTATCGTATGAATCCAATTCAAGCGATTCGAATTCCACATCGGTGTAATTCGGACATGCGTTTCTTGCTTATATGGCCAAGCGACAATGCCACATATAAGAGTCTATGTGATTATCCTTTCGAGCAGCGTGTTGCTCGCCGATATTGAAAATGTCCTTTGAATCGTCCAGCGTATAAATGCCATTACTCGAAAGTTCGGTTCCATAAAATCGCCATTCAAAGTTATATAACAACAATTGTTACTAAGCGTTAAATGGAAACCATTTCTATTTAAGCGGAAATAGAAACAATGTTCTTTATTAGAGAAGGAACATAATAGCAATTGTCGATTCAAGACTAGTCCACTAGGAGCTTGACAAATAAGTTCAGATGGCGTGCGGCAACCTTTGCTTTGCTCCATTGCCAACTCATGATTTGACTCCCCTCTGACAAGTCTTCTTCTATTCCTTAGCCCCTGTATGTCAGTACATATATGTGAGCTACACCCAGTATCCAATACCCAAGTGTCTAAGGAAATAGAATGACAATCAATAACGAAGATACCTGAAGAGGATGGGGCATCGGATGCCTTCTTCTTCTTCATGGACTCAAGATAAATCTTGCAGATTTCTTCGCCGATGGCCTTCCTTGCCACCCTGATGATGGCAAGTGCCCTTTTATTTAGTTCGCCTTCTTTGCCTTTTTTTTCTTTCCTTTCTTACATTCTTTTGCCTTCCTCTTAGAACCTTTCTTTGAGAATCAACTATGAACCGCCTTCTCCTCATGCTTCACGAAGGCTCCACAGTCTTGCATATTGAGGAGCTCGGGAATGGTGGATTCCAATTTGTTCATCAGATAGTTCATCACAAATTCGAGAAACTCTTGGGCAAACAATGCGAAATTAAGTCAATACTTAACTCATGATCCATCACAAAACCGAGGTAGCTAGCGCTCGATGTACCGTTCATCTTTAGCACAAAGCACTCTGAGCGAACCTTCTTGCATCTTCGTGGTGAAGAGCCTAGAGACCTCGAACCTTTGGATCTCGCTTGCTCATCGAACAACTCATGAAGATGGAAGACCATAGTATTAGCATCCATATGCTCATCTTTGCTTCTGCGGCTCGGTACCATCGCCGCTAGCATGATGCTGACTTCGCCCTCGAGAATCGCCACATGCTTACGATAGACCAACATTTGATGCAGGTTGCATCGTCCTTAGGGCCCGGTCGGGAAGAATCAAGGACATATGCAAGCTTTTCCGCCTTGAGAACAATTCTCAGGTTTCTAAGCCAGTCCAGGAAGTTAGGCCCAGTCAGTTTGTTCGAATCCAAAATAGTGCACAAATTCAAAGACGTCATGATCAATTTATTGACCTAGAAATACAAAACGAGCATATATGAGAAAATGATTTTAAAATGCATCAATATACATTTATAAATCCCATTCATTTTTCGAATTTCAAAAAACCCCAAAATCACTTCGGGAGATTGTAGGTCCATCTCCGAATGGGCTGATATCCATCATAGTTATGAACAACCTTGGAGAGAGTCCAACAAGCCATTCATAACTACGACTGTAGGTATCATCTATACCGATTGCATATCCCGTATATGCAACTATCACAATGTGCTATCAACTAATTGAATGTTCACACATACATCGGGTTGTTAACACATTAACAAGTATGCATCATATGCATAGCACCCAACTTCACCTCCCTTTACATCGACCTTGGAGAGAGTCCAACAAACCGATGCTCCAGGTTAAAGCCAGCCCATTAATCAGGACATAGTTTTAATATGGTTAGAGCGCATTCAACCAATTAGCCCAGCTTGGAGAGAGTCCAACAACCAAAGCTAACGATTGACCTCTGACTCTTACCATATTAGTATTAAACTATTCCATGGTTTGAACATATTCAGGTTCGAGCCGGGCTTGGAGAGAGTCCAACAACCCAAACAAGAAACAGAACTCTGGTTCTAACCATATTAATGGAAGGTGTAGGCTTTAATATTGATTAAGGGTTTTTATGTCTCATCCTCTTTGCATGAAAATAACTATTATCTACATGGCATGACATACATGGCATACATCTACATGTCACGACACGCATGGCATAATGTTATGCATCTAATGCAATTACATGGCATACAATTATGTCATGTATATAATTTCCTTATATGTCATAACTATTTATGGAAATAAAATATGTTTAAGATTTGATTCTCCAAATCAAATCATAATTAAATTAGGAAACAAATTTCCAAATCTAATCACATATTTTATTCATGGAATTATTTGATTAAGGAAAATCTATTTAGGAAACCAATTTCCTAAATCTTTAAAACTACTTATGGAAATTAAATATTTTAAGATTTGATTTCCCAAATCAAATCATGATTAAATTAGGAAACAAATTTCCAGAATCTAATCAAATATTTTATTTATGGAAAATATAAATTTCCACAAATACTTCCAACTTTCCAAAAGTGGAAGATTTCCATAAATACTTCTAGACTTTCCAAAATTGAAAAATTTCCATAAATACTTCTAAATTTCCAAAATTTAGAAAACTTCCAGAAATACATTATGACTATCGCAAAACCATTTTACGATTATGTCGAAACACAACCTGGGCTCTGATACCACTGTTGGGTTTCCGGCACCGCGGCGTGTGTGTGTTCGATCATGTTTCGTAAACATGAGCACAGCGGAAGCAATAAAATTAATAAATCTATATTTATTACAACACACACAACACACGCATGCTATTACAACAAGTGTAGACATAACCGTAAATTAAAATTTGCAATAAAAGGAAATTATCTACGTTATACCTTCCGTATGACGTGTAGCGGGAACGGCATCAACCGGAACGATCCTCATAAGAATCGTCTCTATCTGTATCCACGCCGAGCTCCTCGGGATGACTTCGCTAAGTCACGAGCTTCGTCTTCGTACGGGTTACTAGCCTTGTGTTGAAGATGACGTGATCGAGAGATGATCACGATCCGAATCCAAATTCGGATCCAAAGCGAGTTCTCAAAACTCGCTTCTCCGGAGAGGTGTTCGTCAACCGTTTGACGAATCCTTCGTCCTCCACCTCAGAGGATTACCGGAGATCAAATCCCCGGTAAGTTAGCCGCTGTCGGAGCACTAACCGTCGTCCAAACGACGCTCCGACGAGAGGAGGAGAAGCTGTCCAAAAAACTGGACAGCTTGGTGGAGGATATAGGCGCCGGCCAACCAAGGAAAGAAAAGCCTCACCTTGATGCCAAACCTATAGGGGATCACCGGAGGGTCGCCGGAGGTTCACCGGCGGAAGCATGGTCGCCGGCAAGGGTCTTGGACGGCGGCACAAAGCTGGGCGCCGAAATCACCAAGGAGGTGGGCGGCAACTATGTTGGGCGGCCAAGGTTTAGGGTTTTTGGATGATTAGGGTTTAACAATCCCTTAAGCCCACTTTTATAGAGAACTAATTCTCTTAATGGTTAATGGATCATATCCATAAATCCCGTTAACCCGCTCCATTAAGATAAGTTAAAATAAACCAAACTATGATGGTTTATTTTAAGTTAAAACGAACCGAACCAACCTTTGGTTCATTCGTTTAATATAAACCAAACCCTTTGGTTTATTCTCATCCATTGGATTAGAACCAAACCATTTTGGTCCATCCATTATGTCTTCATAAGACACTGCCCATCCACGCTTCCATTGCGACTGAAACAATTTCATGCTCGCTTTATGTTTGGTCCAACCAAACATAGTTTCTCTCGGTCTGAGAATCTCATTCTCAAGCTCATTTTAAATCCTTTGGATTACACTCGTTGTGCGTGTGACCAAATAGGTTCTCGGTTTATGTTGGCCGTCTATAATTAACCATTAATTATAGAACGATCATGAGTGGCACCTAGTAGTACATCATGATCCCCAATTAACCGAAAAGATCAACGATTGATCCAGAACTATTTCTGAAACCCTTCAGTAGCTCGAATGAATCGTGCCTCATTCCCTTCACTCATCTTATACCCACTTGGTTCAGGACATGGTCTATTGTGTCAGTCCCCACTAGGCTGACTACGTCACACCTAGCCCAAGTATCATTTCCTCGTCCTACGGATTCTAGTTACTCCACATGTATCGAAGAGTACCTTACTCTAAACATGTAATGCTTTGGCCAAAGACTTTAGTAACAATCCGACGAGAGGCCATGGGTATACATCTCCTCGCAAGGAGTGGTGAATCCTTTATAGGCTATTCAAACACCTTCGATCACTTCGACTTATACCCAATCATCCGGGTCCACATCTCCTTAGAGATGTTTGCTTAAGATGTCAAAGCATAAGTCTCCATGATCAAGATGACTTGAATACCGCAAGTCAAAGGAACATCGCACTTAAGCCACAGTAAGAACTTCATTGACATATCTATATATATGCAGAGAACCATATGAAGTCTTACGGCTGGTCACTCCAATGAACTAGTTACCATAACTAGCATCCACGATTAACTCCGGACATCACTATGTCTCCAGCCAGTGAGAATCAGCTGCTTGGATACACCAAGGAGTATACCTCGTGCTAGTCTCAACAGAATTGATGGTGTCCAGATTCATCAATTCATCGACTAGGGATAATTCCGATACATCACAATTACACATGTAGAGATACTCACTAGTTGTGATCCAATCACAAATTCTCTCATGTTGTGAATCGTATCGTGGACATTCAGTAAATGAGTTTAAGATCCAATCAAATACATAAAACATGTATACTCAAATAGTGAATCTTCATTTATCATATAAATGGTTCATACATAAGGCGATTGCCTTAGGACATCTCTCATATATTACTAACAAGGTTAACCTTAGGGATTGCCTCCCTAGTAACCTTCTTAGTGGTCTTCCTAGGTTTCATGGAAACCTTGGCCACTAAGCACCTACCTTGGTCAACCTTAGGGATGACTTCCCTATTGACCTTGGTCTTCTTAGACCTAGGTTTAGTTCCATAATCAAATGGAACATTATGATAAGTCACCTTAGGCTTAGGTTTGTGACCCAAATCTTTCTTATCCTTGGTTGACTCTTGTCTCCTATGCCCTAGGTTTTGACTTTGACTTCTAAACCCTAGAGTTTGACCATTTGACCTTTGCATTTGATTTGTCATTTTTGCAAGGGTCTTTTCAAGTTTCTCAAGCCTTGACCTCAAGGCTTGATTTTCAAACTCTAATTGCCCAATTTTTAAATTTTGATTTAATCTTTGGGCATTGTCCTTTCTAGGCATATGTCTAGTCCATTTGGAATTAAAACCTAGGTGGTCTTCAATTTTTTTAATAGATTCCCTAGGTAAGGTTTTTCTAGGGACATTAGTCCCAAATTTCTTCTTAGTATTAAAATGGACACTCATAGCTCCTAGACAAAAATATTTGTGATTCTTAGCATGTTTTTCATGATAAATTGCAAGAGAATTAAAATTCCTAGCATACTTTTTGACATTTAAATTAGAAGGAGCATTACTAAAATGTATCTTAGGGTTAGCCTTAGCTCCCCCTACATGTGATGCTCCCTTTTTAGCATTTTTCTTCCCCTTTGGGCATTGACTCCAGTAATGACCTAGTAGTCGACATTTGAAGCAAATCACTTGCTCCTTGCTTTTGATTGTTGGGGGACCGACATCCTTGACCTTTGGTGCCGATGGAGGCTTCTTGACCTTCTTTGGGCACTTGCTCTTATAGTGCCCACACTCCCTACACTCAAAACACATTATATGAATTTTATTTGAAATTGAGGTGTTTGAGTCACCTAGAGTGGTGGTGAGGGTCTCTTGAGCTTGCTCTTCCTCTTGACCGGATATAGATAGTTCTTCTTGTTGCTCCGGTGTTGAGGATGCCCTAATCTCCTCCCCCTCAATCCTAGAGGTGGAGACTTCTTCCACCGATCCGGAAGTTGACTCCTCTTCAACTTTCGAATCCTCACTTGCTTGTGAGGATGAGGATTCATCTTCGACCTCCTCTTCTTGAGCCAGTGATGGGTCTTCATGGAGCTTGGTCAATTCACTCCAAAGCTCCTTGGCATCCATGCAATCCCCTAGACTACACACGATATCATTAGGAATTATATCAAAAATAAATTTTACTACCTTCTTATTTTTATCAAATTATTGGAGTTGCTCCTCGGTCCATCTCTTCTTCTTGAGGAAGCCTCCCTTTGGTCCTCTTGGATATTCAAATCCTTCCATTAAGATGGACCATTCCTCAAAATCCCTCGTCATCAAAAAATCTTCAATCCTAGCCTTCCATTGGTTGAAGCCCTCTCGTCTATAGAAAGCATACGAGACTGGTGTATTGATGTCTCATCCAAGTTGTTCTTCAACTTCCATCTTTCCCTCTAGCATCTTTGCTCCCGGCGGTTAGTCCGTAAAAGAGCCCCGGGCTCTGATACCAATTGTAGAGTATTCAGTGACCGCTAAAGAGGGGTGAATAGCATTTTGAAAGCGTCGATGGAATTCATTCGCGTTTGCTATAAAATGTGTTATACGCAGCGGAAATAGAAATAATAAAACAAATGCAACACAAATACAATCACATTAACACAATGATATAACGTGGTTCAGAACCGAATGGTTCCTACTCCACGGATCGAGCTCAATGAGCTCTAGCGATGTGACCACACACCACTAATCAAGAATAACTCCTCGGAACAATTCGGAGGTGGAGAAACCTCGTACAATGTATACAACAGTAATACAATAAAAATACAAGCAAATACAATGGAATGCAAGTAAAAAAAACTTTACAAAGAGCTTTGGATTGCTTGGTCTTTGATTACCTTGGACTAACTTTGAAGACCCTGATTTGCAACAGTAAATCGCTCCAATTCACCCAAGAAAATCGCTGCCAAAATCTCTCTTCCGGGATGCTTTTATAACCTGCAATCGGGCTGGATTTTCACCTATCAGTCAATTGATCGAGACCATCAGTCGATTGATGACACTATTGTTGTGAGACAACGGTGCAATCCACGCTGGAAAAATCTAACGGATAGGACATCAGTCGATTGATCATGTCCATCAGTCGACTGATCGAGCCTTCACTCGACTGCTAACCCCAGCAGTCAAGTCCGACTCCATTCTGTGCCTGAAATACCGAGCACCAGTCGACTGATCGGTCCAGCAGTCAACTGCCCACCTCTGTCAGTCAACTACTAGGGCACTCCCCGCAGTCAAACCCTAGTTGACTCACACTAGTTGACTGTCACATAGTATCAGTCGACTGATACACCTCAAACATTAGTTTTTAACCTAAGTATGGTTCCCCCATACTTGCTAGACCACCCTTAGCCTAGACGTAAGTCTTCTAGCTACCTCCGTCAGCCTCGTGCCTATCGGATCCCTCCAAGTCATCCATGACTTGTTCATCCATACGCTAGCCTTCAGGTGCTTCCATCGACTATGTCATGCTAACGGTGTCTACACCGCCAAGGCACATTGGACTTACGTTGTCAAGACTCCGCTTGAACTTTACGTCGCCAACCATTGGACTCATGCTGTCAAGACTCTCGCTTGGACTTTACACCGCCAATATCAAACCCCTTGGACTTCTCAAATGCCAAGACTCAAGTTTGGACTTTCCCTTGTCAACCCATGTTGGACTTTCCATGCCAAGACCTATGCTTGGACTTTACATGCCAAGTACTCAAGACTTGGACTTTCCATGACATGGTCAACTCTAGTCAACCATCAAAATCCCCCTCGAGTCAAACTCGAGTCCGGTCAATTATGACCCGGGTCAATTACACCAACAATCTCCCCAAAACATTATTAGACATCAATGTCAAATATCAATGTCAAATCTTCATGTCAAACATCAAAACATCTCTTGAGTCAAACTCAAATCTGGTCAATCATGACCTGGACCAATTGCACCAACACCAAGGTCCAAGAGCTAGAAAGGGATTCGAGCGACCGGGGGTCAGGTGCCCAGAAGGGATTTGGGCACCTAAAATGCCAATTTTGGCTAAGTCAAGATTGGGAGCCCAGAAGCGATCTAGGAGATTATAAATTCCAGTTGACAATTGGATCCGGACGACCGGAAGGATACAAGCTATCGGAGTAGAAAAATATCAGAAATGTGTCAGAGTTGATAAGGTAGAGCTAAGGCACCTAGAAAAACTAAATTTTCAATTCGACGGGCCGAACTGGAGGCACCTGAAAAGCTATTGAGGCATTCGAAGAAACTTTATAAAAGTAAAGTTCGAGCAACACCAGTGAATCATCTGACATCAACTTGGACCATATCTCTCAATGCTACACCTTACTATTGCATTTTTCAAGCTCATCCAGTCATATTTCTCATTATCGACACCATCCGAGCATAGTCAAGCATCCTTCGATGTTGGTATCATTATTTTAATTTTTCTATTTCTGTAAAACTCTTAATGGGAGGTAGGTTGGTACGTTACCCCTATCACTTGTATTCGAACTCTATTCATAACCGAAAAGTTTTTCAAATCAGAGAATTCTTAGTTTCTTGTCCATCGAAATAATTCTAGAGGAGGATTATAAGCCTTGGAGTAGCAATTTGATATGGACTGTGAACCAAATAAATCTCATTGTTTATTTTAATCTCACAGTATAATTTTGATTCCTCTCTCGATCACTTTGATCCAAATAAGTGAACTATATTTGGATTAAGAAAAATAATGATTCATTCCTCTTACATCAAATGACATTATATCAAATACATGTATAATACGAGATTCATGTATTGTCTACCTAAAGAAACCCATTGAACTTCAGAAAATTGAATCTCAAGTAGAATGCCAAAGTCTAATTAGAAGAAATGTTTGGTTTTACTTGGAAGAAATGTTTGCTTAAACCTTGTTTATGTAAACTTAAATTTAGATCAGTTGACCTTAAAAATGGCATGTATGCATGTTACTTGTGTCGAGTTGGCCCTAGGCAATTGACCAAGAGCTTAGCTCAAGTCAGAGGGATGACTTGGATGTCATTTTTTTAGTTGATACAGCCTACGGCCCAATTAATTTTGGGATGATCGGCTCAGTCCCATAGAAGTTTTTTATCGACTATCAAGATAAATCATAAAGTACTCACAGCTAACTCCCAACTTTCTAGGGTCGATAATCGCATTTGAAAGAAATTCTTATAAATACGCCACAGCTGAAGCTCGAATCATAAATGTTTGAAAAACTGCATGGGTATCCTGCCGCAACAACTTAGCCTCGGGACTTAGGGATGCCAATCTTTAATTCATGCAAGGAAGTTTAATATCATGAATATTTAAGATAGACTCTCTAATGCTAAGTTACTTGGATAAATATGTGTACACGATAATGAAAATAATTTTATACCTCTTACATATCATTTTTTTTATTGGCACCAAAATATCTAAACTTTCGATTCAACTAATCTCTGGGAGTGACCGACCCTACCCCAGGACCTTTGGAATGCCTCGTCAATAACTGAGATGGGTAAGGTCGGAGCCCAAGTGGTCTCCACCAGCCACCAAGGATAAATCAAGGAAGTGCTCGCAGCTTTTTCACGGTTCAATCCGAACTCCACAGTCGCACCATCTCTGAACAAAAATTCAACGCCAAAGTCGTACTGCATCTACCGAGCAAACTCTTGGGCCCCAGAGCTGTCCAAATAGATTTTTTCTAAATTCGTCGTCGAACGATATCACAGTAAAGGATAAAACTATATTTTTCTATGAGATGTCTCTCCACTTTTACTATTGTACTGTGCCTCTGGAGGCACCTCCTACATATCACTTGGTTCTTATAGACTGGATGATTAATTTGCCAAATTGTCGATATGGTCATGCCGAGCCAGCCAAGTCATAGAGCTTGTCAAACACTAATGATGAGGTAATGTTTTGCCATTATGGAAGTCGATTATCCCTGCAATTGGCAAGCTCTATGCCCCATTAGCTGACATTTGATGTTCTGATCAGATAGAAAATGTGTTGAATTGGTAAAGATTGAGATCAATGTCATATGTAAGAAGGGAATTAGTTCGATCAAGGAATTTGCCATACATTTTCTCAACCCAATGATTCTTGCTCAATTTGACACAAATAATCTCCCTAATGCTTTAGTGGTAAGATACCATCCATGAAAGTCAAGGTCTGACCTTGAAGATGAAAAATGTCAACTAATCCTGTTAGATGACTTCCATCAGTTCTCATGCACACTAATCTACACAGTTTCCATTATATTATACCCTTGCAAACTTTCCAACCACTGACTGAGTCAGGAGATGATTAATTTAATGAAGTTGTCCAGATTTCTACTTGGCTTGTTCTCTACTACAAGGCGAGCTATTTTTATGCTCTGGGAGAAGAGAGGTTCTGTGATCAGAAACTACTGCTGTTTCTCTTCCTGTTTGTGCAAAGAAAGGATTCAAGGTCAGAGAATGTTCATCAACGGGATTTGGATTGTGCTCATAATTTCTGCAGGAGTTATGGTTGCTCTTGGTCAGACAGGTGAGGATCAAATCTATCACTTGGAACTTTCTATTTTTTTCGGCTGCCAAATTTGTGGTTTTTAAGTTCATTTTCTCCTCTCGCAAACTTTTGGCTGGCAAATTTTCCTTTGCACTGAGCAATTAAATGCTAAACTCTTGCAGAGATGCCATGAAAGCCTGCAACTCCTTTCTGATCCTCTTCTGTTTTTGTTGGTTTTATTTTGTTGATAATCAGTTTAGGAGGCAACTTAGTTTACAGGAAACTTAACCTGGTAAATTCGAAGAGATTGAATTTAAAACTCATGCTTCCTTTATCATGCTTTGGCATTTTAGAGAGGAAGAAATTACCTGCATTAAGTTTCTTCACCTTTCTGAGTGTAAACAATGAAAAAAAAACAACAAAATCAATTGCGTTGACAATATACGCTCAAAAAAAGAAGAGTGACGAACTGGAAAATAATCAGAAATAATATTTATGCACATGAAAGTCAACCACTTTAGGGTCTGTGGGCCTCTTCATGAGTAGATGTGGCAGAGTTACACAGATGATAACAATGTTTTTGTTTGAAAAACTGAACTCTTTGACGTTCATTCATCTTTGATGTCAGCAATTGAGTCAGTCGAATGCGATGCACCACCAACTTAATCCATAATATTTAAACCAACGACCAAGTTTTTTTCTTAACTAAGTAGTAAAAAAAAAAATAACAGTGATCTTATGCAGGAGACACACTTTACCCTGGCAAAGCTTTGGTGGATGGTCAAACCTTAACCTCAGCAGGAGAAACCTTTGAGCTGGGATTTTTCAGACCAAACAATTCAAGCAGTCAATACTTGGGCATATGGTACAAGGAAATTCCTGATAACCCTGTGGTGTGGGTGGCTAACAGGATGGCTCCTCTTCTCAACAACTCCACAGGAATGTTGAATCTTACTGCAACTGGAGATCTGTTACTGCTAGATCAAACTGCAAATATCGTCTGGTCGACTGGCTCGGTAAATGCTAGTGATCCTTCACTCCAGCTCTTAGATTCGGGGAACCTCATTTTGGCTGAAAGTGCATCAGGTAGCATCTTGTGGCAAAGTTTTGATCATCCATGCGATGCGTTTTTGCCTGGAATGAAGATTGGAGTGGACTTCAGAACCAAACTCGATAGGCAACTCACGTCGTGGAAGAGTGCATCTGATCCTTCTCCAGGGGATTACTCGTATGGCATGGACACTCTTGGAGTACCTGAAGTCTATATATGGAGAGGAGCCACTAGGGTCTATCGCACAGGGCCATGGAACGGGAATGGTTGGAGTGGTCGCCCTGATTTGAACACAAACGGTGTTGTTCTGTTTCAATTTGTTGATGACCAAAATGAAATATACTACACATTTGAAGCGGTGGACAAGCATGTTCTAGGCCGAGCATTTCTCGACGAGAGTGGAGTGTTGCAGCGATTGTTCTGGTCCAACACAAGCAACCAATGGGCGCTTTATTGGTCGGCTCCTTCGGATCCTTGCGACCAATACGCGACTTGCGGAGCAAATGGCATTTGCACAACCAGCTACTCACCTATATGCCAATGCTTGCAGGGTTTCACTCCCCAGTCAGCTAAAGATTGGGATCTCAGAGAGACTGCAGATGGTTGTGTGAGGAAAACACATTTGAATTGTTCAACAGATGTTTTTTTGCATCTGTCGAATGTGAAGCTGCCTGCCACTCACAATGCCAGTGCACTGAGCAATATGACACTCGAAGAGTGCCAAAGTTTGTGCTCGAGGAACTGTTCTTGCATGGCATTTGCTATGATCGGAGACGACATGTGCCTATCTTGGCCTGCTGATCTGATGGATATTAGGGTCTTCACACAAGGCGGCAATGATCTATACATTCGGCTTGCAGCTTCTGAATTAGGTAACAATTTATGGAGATTGAAACTAGAGGATTAGTTGAATAAGTTGGCCATTGCCAAAAGAAGGAACTGACAAAAGAAAAAAATAAAAAGAAGTAATTCTGAATCGCATTGAGAAGATAAAGTAATGAGATTTTTCAGTTTCTAGCTTTATGAACTAAAATGTAGGAGAACTAAGATCAACTCCCTGTGCAGATTCAATAAGGAGCTCAGGAAAGCAGAAATCGTTGGCGATAATAGTTACTATTCCAGCGCTGAGCTTTCTTCTGTTACTATGTGTTGGTTCATTTTTATGGTTGAAGCGAAGAAGCAAGCTCGGTAGGTCTACTACTATTCATTCACTTGTTTATACAATTTCAATCTGAACAACATAAACTAAATTCACCCTAACATATTTGTGAAATAAAAACAATGGTTGCTTGTGATTTCTAAAAGCTGTTACCTTGTATAACTCGTGCATTTCGATTTCTAAATAGTTGAACCGGTCATAGTAAAACCCTCTGCTCCCGAAGAAACAGAGCTCGACTTGCCTTTATATAGTATGCTTTCAATAAGAGCTGCTACAAATGAATTTTCAAGAGACAATATAGTTGGAATTGGTGGATTTGGCTTTATTTACAAGGTGAAGATGCTATATTTTTATTTATTTGTAAGTTAATATATGCACTAAACATTATTTTTTACAACTAACATTCACGCTCTAAGATATCAGGGTAAATTAGCAGATGGACAAGAGGTTGCTGTGAAAAGATTGTCCAAAGCTTCTGTGCAAGGTACAGATGAGTTCAAGACTGAGGTTTTGATCATTGCCAAACTACAACACCGAAACCTTGTTCGTCTACTGGGTTACTGCATCGAGGATGAGGAAAGAATTCTGATCTATGAGTACATGACAAATAAAAGCTTGGACACTTTCATATTTGGTTAGCCCTGAAACTGATTATTCTATACATTCTGAAATGCATCTTATGCACCATCTCCTGTTCGTATAGAATCAATACATATGCAATAATGCAATTATGACAAAACTCGAATTATTTTAAAGCGTTCGGTCTCAAGGTAATACCTGAGCATAATCCATACCTTCAACATTTATGTATGTGCACACACAAATCTGTCAAGACAAGTTTAAGAGGATCTTGGTATAATGACTAACCTAGACTGAACATTCAACAGATAGAAGAAAGAGTGCATTGCTGAATTGGTCAAAGCGCTTTGAAATCGTACTAGGGATTGCTCGAGGCCTCGTTTACCTCCATCAAGATTCTAGATTAAAAATCATTCATAGAGATTTGAAGGCAAGTAATATTCTCCTTGACAACGATTTCAACCCAAAAATTTCAGACTTTGGAATAGCAAAGACTTTTTGTGTAGGACAAACTGAAGGAAGCACAAATAGAGTGATTGGGACATGGTAAGCACCATTCATTTGTTATTGGTGATAAATGTTACTTGACTACGTTTAACATGCTAATGTTTTCAACATATACAGTGGTTATATGTCTCCAGAATATGCAATGGGTGGACATTTTTCTGAAAAATCAGATGTTTACAGCTTCGGAGTCTTATTGTTGGAGATCTTGAGTGGAAAAAAGAGCACTGATATTTTTGAAGCGGATCAACCTCAGAACCTGTTAGGACAGGTTGGGTGCCTCCATACATCTTGCTCAAGATTGTCAATTTAATATAAATTACTAAAAATTCAAACTCTGTGAAAATTAAATCTTCATAGGCATGGAAACGATGGAGAGAAGGTAGATGCGCAGAACTTCTGGTCGAATCAACTGGAGATTCTTACACCATGTCTAAAGCATTAACGTACTTTCAAGTCGGGTTATTGTGTGTACAAGAAGGGAGCGAAGACAGGCCATCAATGGCACAAGTAATTGTGATGCTAAGCAGTGACTCAGCCATGCTGGGTCAACCTACCCGTCCTGGGATCTACGTTGCTAGATCTGGCATAGAAGCAGTTCTCTCTTCTAGCGAGTACACTATAACTATATTGGAGGGGCGATGAAGCTGAAGTGATCTTCGTATCAAGATTCTATCTGCATGTTCCTTAAGTTTTTTTTTTTTTTTTTGTTTACTTGTTATTCCTTCAGCTGCATCAAATGTCTTGTAATCAGGATATATTAAAATGATCTCTCCATGATATGTTCCAAGACTATGCAACATTGTAATTAGATATATGCATGCTCAACCAGGTGAGATTCATATGAATTAGCTAATCTACATTATCAAACAGGCCAATGGATAGAGCATGCCATGTAAGATTCTATTCATAGAAAGACAAACAAATAAAGTTAGCTAAAGGAAGTCCTTGGATGTAGAATAAGCCTAGTTTTTGTTCTTTCAAAACCAAACTCGTCTACTAATTAGCAGTCATTTATCATTATAATTTACCTTGATAAATAGTTGTTGGATAAACTTAAACAGTGCTTCATGTGAGTGACTATATACCTATCTGATGACATGGTGGAATAAAGGTAAAAAGTGACAGATACAACTCTTCATAATATAAACCAAATAATCATCTGAACTGGAGCATAGTATAGCATATCTGCATTATTGGAAAAATCAAGTTAAGGACACAACACATGACCTGGACCAGCATACTGATTAAAAAGAATGACCAAATTCCTGGAACATGACAAACTGCCATTATTGATGATTTGGACTATTATCAACTAATGCCTCACCATCAATAGCATAGCCACATGTTTAAAAGCTATTGGAATTCAATGTGGAACAGCTTATTAAGTTGGCACAGCTCACCATTCCTATAAAAAAAATATACCTTCAGATATATATTATTCCTTTTTTCCCCCTTTTTTGATTGATTGGAGAGGTGAAGAAAAGGGCATGAAATTTAAAAAACATTATTGCATTTACAGTACATCATAAACTTAGGAAGACAAATGAATGTTGAATGCGAAAAGGGAAATTTTGGAGTACTGTTTTTTTTTTTTTACTGATAATTATCTCTGATGAAAAATTCCTCCAGATCTTCCCAATGGCTCTGCAAGACAAGAAAGAAAACAGACACATTTAATGAGTTTACCTCGAATAGTACTGAAATAATATTGATACTTGGTAGAACAGACTTAAAGCAGAAGAAAACAAAGCCACACAATCAGCACAAGAAAGAAACAAAAGTAGAGAAAAGGACTACACAACAAACACGGGAAGAGGAGCAATCCAAGAGAAGAAATAACCATAAGATAGGAAGCAAACGAAAAGTTAAGTGAATGGAATTGCAGAATTAATTCGATAATTATTTTTTTTTTATGTATGCAGAAATATCATGACAGAATGAAGAGCACGGGTTGACCTAGTTTCCATGCATTTGGCAAGCAAGTTGGTACCCCATTGACAACGAAATCAAGCTAATAATTAACAAGTTGCTTATAAGAAAGACTCAAGTGTATCGAACTCAACCTATCTGCTGAAGTAAAAGCCAAAACATGCAAAAGAAAGTGTAAGCCTTTTTTTTCTGGAATCGAATAGGTAAAATACTAAAACCAGATTCAACTATTATGCAGAAACAAACACTAAAGAAAGACTGATCAGCCAAAGGAAAGCCAAAAGTTAACTTTTAAACCATACATCTCGAGCAACAAAGGAAGATCATCAAAACAAACCTACCAATGATTTGCAATCACACCATCAGATCTAGATTAAATATCAAGGGGAAGAACTTTCTGATGTAATTAAGAAACTGGCACATGCAGAACAGGAATCATCAAAATTCAATCTTTCACTGAAGAACCGGAAGTCATGAATCCAATTTTTAGTTAAAGAGTCAGAAGAAATCAATAAAATTTTGACAAGAAAAATAAAACTTCCATTTCAGAGAAAAGAGTAGAAAATATCGAGGAAATCGCTGGCCAACGAGTGCAGCAGCAATCACACCATTCGCATTCGAAACGGTCACCGAAATCCAATCCTAATCCTAATCCAATAAGAAACGAACCGCCGGCCACCGAGATCGCTTCATTTTCGATCTCGCGGGCTCACCTATTCTGGCGGCCGCTTGTTCCGCTACCGGGCTGCAATCCGGAGGCACCTCGAAGGCCGAGGCAGCGAGGCGCTTCCGCGCGACCCCGATGTCGAAGAGAATGACGCCGGAGGCCGGATCGGTGATCACGATCCCCTTGACCGGGAGCCACAGGAATAGCTCCTCCTGTGACCAGCCCACCACCCCGCGGAGCGCACCGTAGCTGAGGTTGCCCCGCACCTCGCTATCGAAGTAGGCGAGCCCGTCGTAGTAGTGGGCGTAGCAGGGGCGGTAGAGACGGACCTCGAGGAGACCGGACGTGGCGTTGTGGGAAAAGGATTCGACGTCCTTGGGGATGAGCCCGCCGGGGAGGCCGTGGTTCCGGAGTAGGTCGTGGATGGTGGTGGCTTCGGATGCCTCCGCCGCCGAGCAGGAGCAGGATGAGGAAGGGGGACAGGAGCAGAGAAGGAAGGCGAAGAAGGCTGTGGTAAATGTAGGGAAGGGGAAAGGAGAGAGCTTTGCCATTGGAAGAGGGAGAAGGTTTAGTTGAGCGGAGACAAAACAGAGGTTTTATGAATTGTGAGGGAGAGAGACAGAGAGCAGAGAGAAGAGAGAGACGTGAAAGTGAAAGACAAGTGGAAATTGGAAGGGCTTAAATACACACTTTGAAATTGGAAGGGCTTAATTATAGTTTGCAACGCTCGCACTAAAATGTTTTTTTGCCATTAATTTTAAAGTGTATATATATATATATATATCTTGAGCATCCGTAATACACGTTAACCTTCGCCGCACGATTTCTCCTTTTGCTCAAGCATGGCAGTTCAGAATCATCGATGGATGGTCGAATTCCAATTGAAATTCGACTGTGATCATATCGACATCGAAGTTCGACCAAATTACGATCGAAAACGGCCACGATTACGACCGTCAGTATCGCAGCCACTAGTGGTCGCAATCGCGGCTATTTCCGACCTCGATTTGACCGGACTCTGGTGTCAATCGAATTTTGAATGAAACACGGTCGAATTGCGGACGCTAGTGGTCACAACACTGACAACCATAATCTGGTTGGATTCTGATCGGAAACGGCCGTGATTGCGGTCGCGACATTGACGATTGCAATTCGGTCATTTTCGACCAGAATCTACCCTTGATCTGATCGGACTCCGATGTCGGTTGGATCGCGGCCAATGAATTTGGCTCGGGTGGGAGAAGGAGTCGCACACGGTGGATCACTGTGCATTTCCTATTTACTGTACAATCACGATCGATCGGACGGTAAAGAACGAGTCGCATACGAGTCACACACAGATCGTCGTGCAGGATATCAAAACTCATATATGAGTTTGATATCATGAGCGCTCATTTCCTGTGCACGAATGGGTAATGCACAGTAACCTCCGCCGCATGACTTCTTTTGCTCGAGTACGACAACTCGAAATTGTCGGCAGACAACCAAATTATGACCGGAATCTGACTGGATTCCTGTTGAAAATAGTCGCGATTGTGGGCGCCAGTGATCGTGGCATTGGTGGGGGCAATTCGACTGTTTTTCGATCGGAATCCGACCGCAATCCAATGAATTTGGCTCGGGCGAGAGGAGTCACGGTTGAGGATCACCATGCATTTTTCATTACTGTGCAATCATGATCGATCGGACAGTGGAGAACGAATCGCGGACAGATCGTCGTGAAAGATATCAAAACTCATATACGAGTTTGATATCTTGAGCGTCCGTTTCCTGTGCGCCCGTGCGCAAATAGGAAATGCACAATAACCTCCGCCACACAACTTCTCCTTCCTCTCGAGCATGGCAGCTCGGAATCGCCGACGGATGGGCGGATTTCGATTGAAATATAGCCGCGATCCAACTGGCACCAGAGTCGAATTCCGATCGAAAACGGTCGCAATTGCGGACGCCAGTGGCAGCGTCACTGGCGACCATAATTTGATTGTTTTTCGACAGGAATCCGGTCAAAATCCAACCACGATCAGACCACGATCCAACCGAACTTTGGTGTCGGTCGGATTTCGACCGGAATCCGATCGTCCGCTGGTGAATTTGGCTCGGGCGTGAGGAGTCATGGTAGAAGACACTGTGCATTTTCCATTTATTATACAATCACGATCGATTGGATGATAGAGAACGAGTCATGCACAAATCGTCACGCAGAATATCAAAATTATATATATATACACACACTCCTCTCACAGCATAGTGATTCCACTATATTATACACAATGAAATCACTGTGCACATGTAGGCTCAATGTGCATACACGCGCATTCCATCGGTGCGCAAGAGAAAAGTTTGGTATATGGAGAAAGATCTCCTGCGCGCCGAGACATGTGCGCCTGTGCGTGCTCTCTCACAACACAGTGATTGTGCACATGCAGGCTCAGTGTACACAAGCGCGTAGGAAAAAAGTTTCGTATATAGAGAAAGATTTCCTATGCGCCGAGACATGCGCGCATGTGCGCGCTCACTGTGCACATGCAGGCTCAGTGCACACAGGCACACATTCCATCGGTGCACAAGAGAAAAGTTTCGTACATGGAGAAAGATCTCCCGCACACTGAGACATGCACACCTGTGTCGCTCCTCTCACAGCACAGTGATTTCAAATCACTATGTTGTGCACAGTGAAATCACTGTGCACATACAAGTTCAGTGCGCACAGGTGATTTCATCGGTGCATTCCATCTATGCGCATGAGAAAAGTTTCGCATATAGAGAAAGATCTCCTGCACGTTAAGACATGTATGTCTGTGCACACTCCTCTCACAGCACAGTGATTTCACTGTCTTGTGCACGGTGAAATCACTATGCATATGCACAGGCACGCATTCCATCGGTGCACAGGAGAAAAATTTTATATGTAGAGAACGATTTCTTGTGCGCCGAGACATACACATTTATACGCGCTTCTCTCGTAGCATGGTGATTAATTATTGTGCTTAATAGAAATCTCCAAATGAATAGTCCTTTAATTCTTTACTGCGCGGCCTTTATCTATATTAAAAAATATTTTAAAAGTGTGTTAATCTTATTTTTATTAAAAAATATTCTTACTCTATATTTTATCTAAAATTGATACAAGTCGGGCTTATCAAAATTGCTGCACTCTTATATTAAAATAGTTTTAAAAATACTTTAATTTAATTAAAATTATTTTAACACTATTATAACTTTTTTTAAACTAAAACTTACTATAATGTATAATAATATTTAATTAAAACCGATAAAAGTTTTTATAATTATTATAGAATTTTTATCAAAACTACTATAATACATATATCATAGCATTTTGTAAAAAAAATAAAATAAATAAGAGTATTTTTATGAAAAAAAATAGATATTCTTTTATTTTTTTTTTAATGGATAGCCTTTTGGCAATAATAAAAATAAAATATCCTAATCTTTTACCCAATATTTTTTTTATTTAAAAAAAAATAGAGTTCATTAAATTTTATGATCATTTTTAAAATCTCACCCAATATTTAACAACTTTTTAAATTACCTTTCAATTTGTTATTAATATAAAATACCCTAAAACATTTATTTTATCATCAAAATATCCCTATCTAAGAAGGAACTTATTTCATTTAAAATTATTTTCTAAATCACCCATTTAATGTATCGAGGGTATTTTAATAATAAAATATAAAATTTAAAGGATATTATCAAGAGAGTGTGATATGTTAGGCCATGCGCAGTGCGTAATTTGTGTCAACTGACAATGAATAGCAATTTTCCATTGTGCGCTGGTAGTTTATCACTTGTGTCATTCAATAGAATTTTGATCGTGTTCCAATTGAATTTTTATTTCGTTTGGATTGTAATTAAATTACGATCAAAACTCGATCTGATCATGATTCTATTGCGGGTCACAATCACAGGCTTGCTATCGACAATGAGGACGACGCCAACAACTTCGACAAATTCAGAGATATATTATAATTTGTTCAATGAAATTATTATACATTCTTTATTAATGTACAATTGTATGAATCGGATGGCTAAGTAAACATCACGTACTCATTCCACATGAATCAACACACAACACATCAAAATTCGAGTGTTGAGTCTTAAAACTTTCATGACTAACTCAATTAGTAAGTATAAAAAAATTTATCTGTAGTATGCATGAGTCAATTCTTAAGAAAATCATAATCTTAAGCTATCATTGATCTTTTTTTTTTTTGTATTTGTCAATTCGGATTATCTTTCTCCACAATGAAAATAGCGATGGAGCTATATTTTTTCAACGATAAATATTAAATTTTATTAAAAAAAAAAAACTCATTTCTCTCTTCTCTCCTTTGTCTCTTTTTTTTTTCTCTCTCTCTCTCCTTTCCTTTTCCTATTTGAGCACAGTCACAGCTCCCGTAACAAAAGCTGCTCTTCTTCCTGTTCCCTCTCTCTTATTTTCTAGGGTTTTTTTTTACAGCAATAACACTTTTGCATTTGCCCCCCTTCCATCCAAGATCATCAAATCACGATTATCAACGTAAAGAATAAGAGTTTCCTCTTTCATTCATTTCCCTTCGCTTTCTATCTTTTATTGTTATTATTGTCTAATTCAACAAAATCAACAATATTCTAGTTGGTTTGTTTCATATTTTTGTTTGGTTTGTTTTGTTCCTTTTCTTCCCGTCCAGAGCAAGAAATCTCAACTTTTTTATTTTATTTGTTGTTTCATCCAGTTTTAATTTCCAGCCATGCCATTCTGTTCTTCTTCCCATTCCCAATTCTAGCAACTATCTGTATGCTAAACTTAATTTCCTTCCTTGATTCCACTCGAGAACCAAATATTTCATGTCAATGAAACAGAGTTGATGTTCGTTGGCCAACCCGAACTTACGAGGCATATATAATTTGGTTTATTACAATTAATTAGATGATCGATGTAGTTGTAGGTGTCCAGTGGAATTTAAAATTTGTATAGAGGTAACAAGATCAAAAGGTTGATCCAGTGACTTCAAATTTCAAATGAATTTTTAAATATTGTGTTATTATTATTATCGGATATTACTTGTATTTCTGAGTCATTTTCATATTTTATATGTAGAACGAGTTTGATCAATCGAGGTTCGAAATTTTTACTGTAAAATAAATTCTATCCTTTACTCGTGTTATATTTTCATGTGCATTAATAAATAAATAAATTATTTATTTATTTATATTTGTATAATTATTTTTAGAATTGAGAATTTAAATAGTATTTCAAAATAGTAAAATAAGTTAATAAATAATTAAATTACTAGAGAGTAAATAACTGATATTGTTTCATCTTAACATGTGAATTTCATATGAAAATTCAGACGGTAAGGGAGTGTTTTAAAAATTAAAATGAATACAATAAATTATTTTTCAATTGATATTTATTTTTGTTTATCTTACTTGACTTTCCTTATTGTTGTTATTTCATATATACTTGCAACTTTTAATTACAATACTTTTACCTGTTATAAACTGTATGATGATATTTAAATAAATTAGCATGATTCATATTAAAAATTAACTTAAGTTGGTTGTATAAACTCTCTGATAAGAGGTGAACTTAGAGTTTAACAATTGTATTAAAATGAATTAAACATATTTGGATAAATTAAGCATAGTAAGAATATTAAAGATAACCTAATATTATTTCAAAGTACTTGACCATCCATATGAGTTGTGGTAGTTTAAGTAGTCCATGATTAGTTTTTATTGGTGCGACGGTGCTATATTGATGTATTGTAGGGATTGATTTGTCCGCGCTAGAGGGAAGGTGAATAGTGATTCGTCGTTCGTATAGAGTGATATTTGAATGGCTAGAGGGGGTGAATAACCTCTTTTCCATTTTCTACAAGAACCGCTAACGGAAGCAAAATAAAAACACAATTGAAAATGAAAAACAATAAGAACAATGCTAACAAAGGTGTTTAACGTGGTTCGGAGATGACGCTCCTACTCTATGACAATCCATAAGGTGGATCACTCATAGTAAATTTTCACTAAAGTCTCCTTTTGATGAACACACCAAGGTGGAGAAGCTTTCTTACAATGCACACTCTCTTTCTTACAAGATGATTGAGTTAACTAGAGAAGAAGAGGTTAAAGAACTTGAAAAGCTTGAAGGAAAGCTTGGAGAGCTTAGTATGGATGTTAGAATTAGAGCACTAGCCATCCTTATGCCCCCAAGCTTCTCTTTATATAGTTGGGTTATTTTTTGCCCGTTGGACCTGACTCCAATCAACTGTTGCATACCAACAATCGACTGGTGTTACTATTAATTAGATTCAACGACTTCTGACAAAGCCTGATCGTGATCGTCGCTACTCAATGGACACCTGATCAGTCGACTGCTCATACTAGCAGTCGATTGCTCAAGCCCAATCGACTACCAAATATTTTGTGCCCTGTCCATTTAATTCCAGTCGACTGCCAAACCCTAGCAGTCAACTGATGTGGACAAGTCGACTGCCAAGACACAATTATCAGTCAGCCCATCAATCAACTACTCGATCAACCGACTGGTTATAACCCCAGTCGACTGCCCTGAGTCAGTCTGAATTCTCGAGTGTCAAACACCCGAGACTAGTCGATTGGTATACCTTAAGTATGACTAACTTATAGTTGAAAACATACCTTAAGCATAAACTAAACCTTCTAGCTTCTCCATCAGCCTTGCGCCTCTAGGATCCCTCCAAGTTCACGACTCTTTCATCCTTGTGCTTATCTTCAAAAGCTTCATTCGATTTCGTCATGCTTTTGGTTCCTCCTTTGCCAAGGTCCGCTTGGACTTTATGCCGTCAAGACTACATACTTGGACTTATGCTGCCAAGACTCACCTTTGAACTTCGTTGTCAATATCCACTTGGACTTACGCCGCCAAGACTACAAGCTTGAACTTATGTCGCCAAGTCCACATTCTTGGACTTCTCTTGCTAAGGCTATTGGTGCAATCGGCCCAAGTCACAATTGATTGGACTCGAGTTTGACTCGAGTAGTGTTTTGATATTTGACATTGATGTTCGACAAAATGTATGACAATATGATTATCATGGAAAGTCCAAGTCATGGGTACTTGGCATGGAAAATTCAAGCATGAGTCTTGGCAAGGGAAAACCCAAGCTTAAGTCTTGGCAATTGGAAAGTCCAACATAGGTTGACATGGAAAGTCCAAGCATGAGTCTTGGCAAGGGAAAGTTCAAACTTGAGTCTTGACAATTAGAAAGTCCAACATGGGTTGACATGGAAAGTCCAAGCATGGGTCTTGGCAAGGGAAAGTCCAAGCTTGAGTCTTGGCAAATGGAAAGTCCAACATGGGTTGGCAAGGGAAGTCTAAGGGTTGATATTGGCGGCGTAAAGTCCAAGCGAGAGTTTTGGCAGAATAAGTCCAATAGTTGACAGCGTAAAGTCCAAGCGGTAGTCTTGGCAACGTAAGTCCAATGTGCCTTGGCGGTTGTAACAATTCCAAATTTTTGGTTCTTATACTTTTATTTTATTTATAATTTTAGTTTTTATACTTTCTATTTAGAGGAAAATAGAAATAAGAAAAAGAAAAAAAAATTCAAATAAATGGTTCGTTAGCTGGGGCTCGAACCATGAACCCTTGGTTTGGGGAAATAAGCTTCCTATCACTAAGTCATAAGATTACCAATGAGTAGGATATAACAGAATATATCTATAGGTAAGAAAAAAGGAGAAGTTGGTTAATTTTGATAATCATTTAAAGGGGATAATTAAGTTAAGGAAAACCCTAGTTTATATTTATTTTTTTTCTATTTTCCTTTCCCTAAAACCCTTGCGGCTGAAACCAACCCACCTCTTCTCCTCCTCTTCACTCCAACCGCCGACCAACCCACCTCTCCTCCTCCTCCTCTCCTCTCCAAACGCTGATCCTCTCTCCACCGAGGAAAATAAAAGAAAAAAAAGGAGAGCCTCTATAATTTCTCCACCGTGGGATAATTCAAGAGGAGATTTTCAAGAGGGATCTTGAAGGTTTTGCGGAATCGAAGCTCTGATACCACTTGAAGGTAGGAAACTTTGCTTCCCACTTCAACTCGGTCGCTTATTCATGGCGATCCCTTCTACGTCCCCGGATTAAAAATTTAATCCATGACAATTAGGGATTACCCAAGCTACCGTTTCATCGTCGTGTTATTCGATTAGAGTGGTCACTTGAACAAACTTGTTATTCAAGCCACCAACCTCTATTCTATGAATAACCGCGGAATAGACGATGTACGGATCGCCGGTTTTTATGTTTGTATTCGGGGTCCAAGTAAACTTAACCACAAAATAAAACATACAACATGTGTATAATTGAAAAACAATTATAGAAATAATACAAAAGAATATAAACAAAACTTATACCTCTCGATCTTCTATTGTATGTCCTTCCTCCTTTTGGATGTCGTGTGGGCGACGATCTTCCAAAAGTCGAAGCCTCATAGATCACCAATCTTCCTTTCCTTGTTCACTCCGAACAAAGGAAGATTACAAAACAAAACTCTATCCTTTCTAGAACCGACCACCAAGCCACCTTGCTTGGTGATTGCCGCCGGCCAAGGATGAAGAAGAAGAGGATGGGGCGCCGCCCAAACCCAAAGAAGAGGATGCCCTAGAGTCGGCCAAGAGGAAGGAGGAGAAATACCAAAACCTTACCTCTTGTTGCCGCTAACCCAAACCCTAATCCCCTTGAGTTTCCACCGGCCAAGGAGAAGAGAAAGGCAAACTTTGGACACCGGCCAAGGAAAAGGAAGAGGCAAGTTGGGCGCCGACCAAGAAGAAAGAAAGGAAAAACTTTCCTAAAGAGTGGCCGCCCAAAACCTCCAAGCCCTTGTCGCCCAAAAACCCTAATCCCCTTTGCCTCCAATACTCTTGTCGCCCACCCTAATCCCTCCTTTTATAGAGTTAGGCTTAAGCATTGTTTTAATCTCCACCATCGGTTCTAGGAATTTAATCTCAACCGTCGGATCTAGAGATTCAATCTCAACCGTCAGATCTAGAGATTTAATCTCTATCATTGGATCTAGAGTTTTATTTTTCAGCATTGGATCTAGCCTTCATGAGGTTTTAATAGACTACAATAGGGACCATGAGGAGGAGTTGGATCTTGGCCACCCAATGGATCAAGCCCACATAAAGTCCGATCCATTAATGATAATCCATTCCACTAGAGGACTATCATTGATCTACCTCACCAACCCCCATAAGTTAATATGAGCTCCTTATATTATTTGTACATTTATCTCCCCATGTTTAAGATCTCGAATATCCGTCAATTAATTAATTTACTGACAATTAATTAATCCACATCTAATTCCATGAGTAGTACCACTCAACCTTATCATCATGCCGGACTAAGTCCACCTGCAGGGTTTACATGATGAACCTTATGAGCTCCTCAAGGGAACATCATCATCCTAATATATAGGACACAGTTTCCTCCTATAATCAACGACACACCATATAAATAATATCATTTCCCAACTTACCGAGTCTATCGATTTACTCTATAAATCTCGCCTATTGGTAAATCAAAGAAATGAATACTAAGTATATGTGTCCGTTATTATATCGGGATTAAGAGCATGTACAACATAATATCTGAGGTCCGATTCGATTATGTAGTCAGCAATAAATCGAATCACCTCTAAGTCGGTCCTGCTCAATACACACAAAGTGTACTAGAGTGATTCTATGGTCAAGACAAACCAATATCAAATCACACTACAACCATACCAATGGTTTGTCCAAAGCCATCTCGGTTGTGAGCCTTTACTTATACTCTACAAGGAGCTGATAACATAATCTACCGTGTGACACTACACACCATGTTATTTACAATGTAATGAATTAGATAATATGCATAACCATAAATATACAAACAATGATCATGTGATTCTTATATCAAAATAAAGATGTTAATACAAAAGATAGATTTTTCAGTATACATCCCAACAATCTCCCACTTATACTAAAAGACTATGATGTTCTCAAACTGTCATACATCTGATTCCCATTCCCTCCACATGCCTATCAAAAGCTCTCGCTGGAAGGGCCTTAGTGAAAGAATCTGCCAGGTTATCCTCTGATGCAATCTTGGCCACAACAACTTCTCCTCGCTTTACGATTTCTCGTATCAAGTGGTACTTGCGCTCTATATGTTTACTTGCCTTATGGGCTCGTGGTTCCTTCGAGTTTGCAACTGCACCACTATTATCATAATAAATTGTGATAGTTCTAGACAAACCAGGAATCATATCCAAGTCCATCAAGAAGTTCCTGAGCCACACAACTTCTTTGGCCGCCTCAGAGGCTGCCATATACTCAGCTTCCATGGTAGACTCTGTCACGCATTTCTACTTGACACTCCTCCATATAATGGCTCCACCTCCCAAAGTAAACACAAAACCTAAGGTAGACTTACTGTTATCCCTGTCTGACTGGAAGTCGGAATCTGTATAACCCACAGGGAGTAATTGGTTTGTCTGGTAAACTAGCATATAATCTCTAGTCCTTCTCAGGTACTTCGATATATGCTTTACCGCAGTCCAATGTCCATGTCCTGGATTACTCTGATATCTACTAACTATGCCGACGACAAAACAGATATCTGGTCTCGTACACAGCATAGCATACATGAGACTTCTTACTGCCGAAGCATAAGGAACCACCTTCATCTCCTCTATCTCCTCAGATGTTCTAGGACACATCTCCTTAGATAAAGGAACTCCTTGCCTGAAAGGTAGAAAACCTTTCTTGGAGTTCTGCATGCTAAAACGAGCCAAAATGGTGTCTATGTATGAAGCTTGAGATAAGCACAACATCCTTTTCCTGCGATCCCTTATAACCTTGATCCCAAGGATCTGTCCCACTTCTCCCAAGTCCTTCATATCAAACTGTTTGGACAACCATACCCTTACATCCGATAACACCTTGACATTGTTGCCAATTAACAAAATATCATCTATGTATAGTACAAGAAATACCACTACGTTTTCGTCACATCTCTTGTATACACAAGACTCATCCAAACTTTGAATAAATCCATAAGACTGGATTACCTCATCAAAGCGGATGTTCCAAGACCTCGAAGCTTGCTTCAATCCATAAATAGATCGATTAAGCTTGCACACAAGATGCTCTTTTCCCTTTGCAATGAATCCCTCTGGTTGCTTCATATAGATGTTTTCTTCAAGGCTTTCATTAAGGAAAGTTGTCTTGACATCCATCTGTCATATCTCATAATCTATATGAGCAGCAATGCATAAGAGAATCCGGATAGACTTAAGCATGGCTACCGACGAAAAAGTCTCCTCATAATCGATACCCTATTTCTGAGTATACCCTTTCTCAACAAGCCTTGCTTTGAAGGTCTCAACCTTCCCGTCTATTCCTCTCTTTCTTTTGTAGATCCACTTGCATCCAATGATTTTTACACCGTCGGGTGGTTCTACTAGCTCCCAGACCTGATTTGAATCCATAGATTCAATCTAAATATTCATTGCACTTTGCCAAGATACCGTATCTTTATCTTGGATTGCCTCGTCATATGTCCAGGGATCAGGTTCATGTTCGCCAGGGACCAAAAATCAGAAGATTCTCCCAAGAACATGAATCTATCATGCTGTCTAACAACCCTCCCACTACAACGAAGTATCACCTGTGTATCCTCTGTGACACGCGGTGCAGTGACTTATGGTATATCCTCTTGTACCGGTGGTACTTAAGTAGTGACTTCCCCTTTCAATTCCTCTAAAACAATCTTACTCATGGGCTTGTGGTTCATCGCATAGTCTTCCTCTAGAAATCTGGCATTCGTGCTAATGATCACCCTCTGATCTCTAGGACTATAAAACAAACCTCCTTTCGTTCCTCTAGGATAGCCAACGAACATGCATACTTCTGTACGAGGTTCCAACTTACCAACATCTGCCTTCAGCACATGTGCTGGACTCTCCCAAATTTGAATATGTCTTAGACTAGGCTTTCGCCCAGTCCACAATTCTGTGGGAGTAGAAGACACTGATTTAGATGGTACCAAGTTCAGAATATACACTGTCATATCTAGAGCATATCCCCAGAACGAATCTGGCAACTCAGAATAACTCATCATCGATCTAACCATCTCCATAAGAGTCTTATTCCTTCGCTCTACTACACCATTCTGCTGGGGTGTGCCAGGTGCAGACAATTGGTATTGAATCTCAGCCTCTGATAAGTAATTCCTAAACTCTCCTAAGAGGTACTCACCACCATGATCAGATCGTAGTGTCTTGATACTTTTACCTTGACGTTTCTCCACATCAGCCTTGAATTCTTTGAACTTGTCAAAGCATTTAGACTTGCGACGCATCAAGTAAATGTATCCATATCTCGAATAATCATCTATAAAAGAGATGAAATACTCAAAACCACCTTTAGCCTGGATAGACATAGGACCACACAAATCAGAATGAACCAATTCCAACACATCTTTGGCTCTATACCCCCTTGGCCTTAAAAGGCCTCTTGGTCATTTTACCCTCCAAGCAAGATTCGCAGGTTGGGAAATCTTCCACCACTAATGAACCCAAAGGTCCATCAGCTATCAACCTTTGAATTCTGCTTAGGTTATTATGACCAAGTCTTAGATGCCAAAGATATGTTTGGTTCATCTTCGAAGGTTCTTTTCTCTTATTGGAATTAGAAGATAAGTTATTTACTTCTATTTTCATCGTGGGAGCTTTTGGTTCAAGTGTATATAAATTTCCTATTAATGCACCAGAATAGATAATCTCCCTATTTCTTTTTATAACAACTCTGTCATTAAAAGAAATAGAATATCCATCCATAAATAATTTAGAAATCGAAATCAAATTCTTTCTAAATAAAGATGCATAAAGGCAATTTTCCAGCACCAAAATATTATTTTTCTCAAAAGACAAATAAACATCTCCCACTGCAACAGCCGCCTCCTTCATGGCATCGCCCAAGTATACAGTAATCTCCCCTTCAGCCAGTCGTCTAGTTTCCTGGAACCCCTGTAAAGTATTGCAGACATGATCAGTGGCTCCAGTATTTACACACCAGGTGCCGGTTGATAACACCGCTAAACATGTTTCAACAACTAGACCAAAAGATATACCTTTGTTACGCTTACGGTTGGGCTCCTTCTTCCGATGTCGACTTGCCTTTCGGCTTCTTCACTCCTCCCTGAGTTCCTCCCACCGCCTTTGCCCCAGCTTGTTTCTTCTTCTTCTTGCCTTTCGGCTTAGAAGTAGAAACCTTTTGGGCAACCATGGCTTACACCTGAGCACTCTGAAGAAATAGCCCCTTTGCCGCCTAGAGTTCTGTCAGAATCTCCGCCAACGAATACAACCTCTTGTTCATGTTGTAGTTCAGGCGAAACTGCTCAAAACTCCTAGGTAGAGACTGGAGAATGATATCGACCTGGGTTTCCCCATCGATCTCAGCTCCAAGGACTTCCAGCTAATTCAAATGAGCCATCATCTTGAGAACATGATCCCTCACGGGTGTTCCCTCAATCATGGTGGTTGTCACCAAGTTCCTCATGGCTTCCTGCCTAGCAGCCCGATTCTGGTGTCCGAAAAGTTCCTTGAGATTGAGCATCATGTCATAAGCAGTGGGCATGACTTGATGCTGATGTTGCAGTACATTTGACATAGATGCCAAAATGTAACACCGTGCCATCTCATCGGCCTTTATCCACTTCTTATAGCTCTCCTTTTCCTTTTCCCCAGAATCATCCGCAGGCTTAGGAGGACACTCTTCGAGGAGTATATATTTGTATTCCTCAGCAGTCAAGACAATGTCAAGATTCCTCTTCCAATCAACATAATTGGGTCCAGTAAGTTTATTTTCTTTCAGTATCACAGCAAGTGGGTTGAAAGCCATTTTGAAAAAAACTTAAGAATCACATAGATCAAAATATTAGATTTCAAAAAATTATTGATTCCACAAACAATAAAATTTTAAAATCAACCAACACCTCAAAACACCGAGAATATCGTATGCCACGATAGTGTGGACGTATACGAATTCTACATTTGTAAGAGAAGGTTTTACCCATTAATTTTACTATCTTGTCAACCTAACTTTCTGACAAATAAAATTAATAGTTGGTTCCTTTTTGGCCCTACAAATAAAAGCAGTGACTCCGATGGGGAGGATACTTATATTTGTATCTAAGTGTTCACCATTACTCGGTACCAACGTAATTATCTCGGGTTATGTGCCTTCTGATGGAGAAGTACACACGCTCCTTAATAATTTTCTATAACCATATTCGACCTTGTGATCCGCAAATAAACTCATCTGATGTGGAGGAAGGCACTCAGAGCCGACACGCAAGTTTGTTTGCATCACATGTCAAACCGTAATGGAGGCCGTGGGAATTTATAAAAATATTCCTCTCCCACTTAGTAATTTAAAATTGAGGAATTTTCTAGCCTACGATATGCATATCAAACAATAAGCAATAAATATGAAAAAGAAATATTTTCCAACTATTATGGCTTTTGTCTCCAATATGCCTCCTGTCGTATCGCCTTCTCGTCCGTTCCTCCCTACGCCATGTACGAGCCATCTGGAGATCCGAGCCGAGAAAAAACTATTTTAATTTACATCCATCGATCCTATACTCTACAAAGGAGTGTCCATAAAATCTAGATCAAAAGTAAACTAAAATAAAAAGAGTGGCTAAACAATGTCGTATCTAATTACAAAAATTAAATACTAGTCTCGTCAATCCCGAAGATTCAACAAAATATACAATTACACACATACAATCACATACACACATATGTTCATAATAGTTGGATCATATGTCTGCAACCAAAAAGTTAACCTATGCACATCCTACTATTATCCGACACAATATATATGAAAAGTGCATAAAAGTAACCGAACCTAAACACACAAAATCAGAAACCATGGCTCTGATACCACTTGAAGGTTTTGCGGAACCGAAGCTCTGATACCACTTGAAGGTAGGAAACTTCGCTTCCCACTTCAACTCGGTCGCTTATTCATGGCCACCTTGCTTGGTGATTGTCACCGGCCAAGGATGAAGAAGAAGAGGATGGGGCGCCGCCCAAACCCAAAGAAGAGGATGCCCTAGAGTCGGCCAAGAGGAAGGAGGAGAAATACCAAAACCTTACCTCTTGTTGCCGCCAACCCAAACCCTAATCCCCTTGAGTTTCCACCGGCCAAGGAGAAGAGAAAGGCAAGCTTTGGACGCCGGCCAAGGAAAAGGAAGAGGCAAGTTGGGCGCCGGCCAAGAAGAAAGAAAGGAAAAACTTTTCTAAAGAGTGGCCGCCCAAAACCTCCAAGCCCTTGTCGCCCTAAAACCCTAATCCCCTTTGCCTCCAATACTCTTGTCGCCCACCCTAATCCCTCCTTTTATAGAGTTAGGCTTAAGCCTTGTTTTAATCTCCACCATCGATTCTAGGGATTTAATCTCAACCGTCGGATCTAGAGATTCAATCTCTACCATTGGATCTAGAGTTTTATTTTCCATCATTGGATCTAGGCTCCATGAGGTTTTAATAGGCTACAATAGGGACCATGAGGAGGAGTTGGATCTTGGCCACCCAATGGATCAAGCCCACATAAAGTCCGATCCATTAATGATAATCCATTCCACTAGAGGACTATCATTGATCTACTCCTACCAACAAGCTCATGACAAGGATGTATTATTCTCAGACATTTAATTTATCTCCCCGTGTTTAAGATCTCGAATGTCCGTCAATTAATTAATTTACTGACAATTAATTAATCAACATCTAATTCCATGAGTAGTACCACTCAACCTTATCATTATGCCGGACCAAGTCCACCTGCAGGGTTTACATGATGAACCTTATGAGCTCCTCAAGGGGACATCATCATCCTAATATATAGGACACGGTTTCCTCCTATAATCAATGACACACCATATAAATAATATCATTTCCTAACTTACCGAGCCTATCGATTTACTCTATAAATCTCGCCCATTGGTAAATCAAATAAATGAATACTAAGTATATGTGCCCGTTATTATATCGGGATTAAGAGCATATACAACATAATATCTGAGGTCTGATTCGACTATGTAGTCAGCAATAAATCGAATCACCTCTAAGTCGGTCCTGCTCAATACACACAAAGTGTACTAGTGTGATTCTATGGTCAAGACAAACCAATATCAAATCACACTACAACCATACCAATGGTTTGTCCAAAGTCATCTCAGTTGTGAGCCTCTACTTATACTCTATAAGGAGTTGATAACATGATCTACCGTGTGACACTACACACCATATTATCTACAATGTAATGTATTAGACAATATGCATAACCATAAATATACAAACAATGATCATGTGATTCTTATTTCAAAATAAAGATGTTAATACAAAAGATAGACATTTCAGTATACATCCCAACAGGATCTCCTCAAGGACTTAGTAGAGGATCATGCTAAAGCAAAGGAACACGTAGGAGATCTTCTCTTTACGAAATCTAATGGTATAAATTGGTGAAAATGCATAGGAAGTAAGTATTGCTCACCTGCAGTATAAGTAGTTATCGTATATCATTGATATATTTTTATGTGCATGTTATTTCCAATTATGCATGATGTTTTTAGCTACATGATTTTATCCGTTATGTCATGATTAATTCAGTATCCTATTTAGATTCTTGATAAGAATGTGATTTATAATCATGCATGTGGCAGATAAGTTGTAGCTTACAATTATCTGCATGATGTAGAGTAAGATGTAAGAATATTTCCTTTATAAGGAAAATTTAAAGATGCTCCCCATTCGAATTGGGGATTAAGAGCACAATGATCTTCAGTATGCTCTCCATTTCAATTTTGGGGGTCAAGAGCATAATGATCTTTATAGTGCTCCCCATTCGTGGTTTAGGGGATTAAGAGCGTTCTTTCAGTATGTATAAGAATATAAGTATAAAGAAAGTATTTTACTTTTGAAAGAGCATGTACCGGACATCAGTTTCGCCCACGGGCCAAGATCCTCAGTTTCAATTACCCTAATAGGTTCAGTGGTTGGCCACCCCGACCTATTAGGAAAATGCGCATTGGTACTATGCCGGGCCTATATTCAGGATGATTATTAATTTGAAGTATCAGTATAAGTATAAGTAAAAGTTTTCCAAGTTAATTATTCCAGTTCAGATACACTGTTTACAAGTTTTAAAATACTTAAGAGCATGGTTTATACAAGAGACATGTATTCAGAGTTATGATTTCCAGTTATACTTACATGTGTATCAATGTATCAAGGGTAAGAGAACTAGTTGCATGATTTCATACGTTGCATATTTTTGTGAGCATAGAAAGTACTTACTAAGCGTTATTGCTTACAGTTTGCATTTCCTTATACTGCAGATAAAGGTAAAGAAAAGCTTCAGTAAGGTGGCATAACGGATGAAGTGCTTGGAGTGTATGGCAACGGAACAGTGGAAATAAAAGATTCTAAGTGCAGATGTTCAAGCTAGATTTTTAGTTTCTAGTTGTTTTTTTGATATTGTTGAAGTTCAACTGGATTGCTTATGGTTGAGACCAAAGAATGCTAGAGTCATGTTGAGTTAGTCTTAATACTTGCATGTTATGTGAAGATCTTGAAATGGTTATTGTTTAAGTGATGTCAAGGTCCTTATGATCATTTTAGTTGTTAGCATATTGCGTTGGTATATTGCATGAATTTTGGAATGATGGTAATATGGGGTGATGACTAAAGTATAGTGGCAGAGTAAGATAAGGAAGAATCTAAGAATAAGACAGTAAAGTAGTGACATCTCCCCTAGTAGAGAGTGGAAAGATAGGGGTGTTACAGCGGTGTAGACCAGCTTAGCATGACAATAGTCGATGGAAGCACATGAAAACTAGCATATGGATGAACAAGTCATGGATGACTTGGAGGGATCCGATAGACGTGAGGCTGACGGAGGTGGTTAGAAGTCTTAGGTCTAGGCTAAGGGTGGTCTAGCAAATATGAGGGTATCATACTTGGGGTTAAACCTCATGGTTGAGATTATCAATCGATTGGAGCTTTGGACCAGTCGATTGATCAAATATTTTGACATTTGCAGCCGAGTTGACTCTTGGAAGTCGATTGGGGTTATAAGCAGTCGACTGTCATGAGTCGACTAGGGTTCGACTGTGGCAAAGGCCTTAGCAGTCGACTGCCATGGATGACAGTCGACTGTTGGTCGGATTGCGGGAGAAGAATGCTCGATAGCCGACTAGTCAGTCGGCTACGACCATGGTAGTCGACTACCGGGTAATGACAGTCGACTGCCAGTGTAACTGTTGGCTTGAATGCCGACGTGGATTAAGTCATTGTCTCACAACGGTACTGTTGGCAGTCGACTGGGGACTTATGACAGTTGACTGCCAGGCACGAATCCAGCCTGATGCAAGCATAAAAGGAGCAGCTCATGGAGGATTTAGACAATGATTTTTGGGGAGATTTTGGAGGGGAATTGCTGCTGCATTCCAGACCTTCAAGAGCAAACCAAAGTAAGCAACAAGCAAGTGATCAAAGCAAAGTGTTGTAAAGTTTTTCTTTACTTGTATTTCATATTGTCTTTGTATTTTGCTTGTATTTTTGTATTACGTTTTGTAATTGCTTGTACGAGGTTTCTCCACCTTTGACTTGTTGTCAAGGAGTTTTATTAGTGGTGTGCTCATCACTAGAGCCCGTTGAGCTCGCCCCATAGAGTAGGAACCCTAAGGTTCCGAACCACATATATCGCGGATCGTGTGCTTGTATTCTTGTTGTGTATTTTCATTATTGTATATTCCACTGCGCTAATAAGTTTTGTAGCAAGTATGATCAAATTCCATCGACGCAACGTACGCTCTATTCACCCCCCCTCTAGCGGTCACCAACGGTCCCTACAATTGGTATCAAAGTCCGGTGGCTCTAAGAAGAAGAAGATGCTTCAATACCCTACAATTGGTATCAGAGCGAGTCTGCTCTTCAAGATTTGACAACCAAGGGAGCACCGCTAGAGGAAGAAGATGGAGCTTGAAGAAAATTTTGGATGAGACATCAACACTCCAGTCCCGTATGCACTCTATAGACGAGAAAACTTCAATCAATGGAAGACAAGGATTAAACACTTCATCATGATGAGGGACTTTGAAGAATGGGCCACCTTGATGGAAGGATTCAAATTTCCAAGAGGGCCTAAGGGAGGATTCCTCAAAGTGAAGAAGTAGACCGAGGAACAAATCTAAGAATTCGAGAAAAATAAGAAGATAATTAAATTCTTGATTGATATAATTCCTAATGACATCTTGTGTAGTTTAGGTGATTACATGAATGTCAAAGAGCTATGAAGCCAAGTGGCAAGATTTCATGAGAACCCATCACCGATCCAAGAAGAAGAGGAAGAAGAGGAATGCTCATCGGCTCAATCGGAGGAGGCTGAAGAAACAAGCTCATTCTCACAAGAAAGTGAGGAGTCAGAAGTTGAGAAAGAGTCAAATTCCAGATCGGTGGAAGAGAAAGAAGTAGAGGAAGCTTCCACCTCTAGGATTGAGGGGGAGGAGATTAGATCACCGGAGCAAGGGCAAGAGCACCTCCGGGCGAGATGAAGAACTCACTTCGGCCACCACCATTGACCTAGGTAACTCAAACATTTTAATTAATAATAAAAATCATATTATGCGTTTTGAGTGTAGGGAATATGAGCACTATAAGAGCAAGTGTCCTAAGAAGGTCAAGAAAGCTCAACCGGTGCCAAAGGTCAAGGATACCGGTGCCCTAACACACAAGAGCAAGGAGCACATGGTATGCTTTAAATGCAATCAAAAGGGGCATTATAGAAGTCAATTCCCTAGGGGGGAGGAAGAAGGTCCAAGAAGGAGCCACACATGTAGGGGGAGCTAAGGCAAACCCTAAGGTAACGTTTAAGTATGCTTCATCTTCAATTAATTATCAAAAGTATGTTAGGAGTAATCTTCCTATTTATCATAAAAAGCATGCTAGAAATAGGCTTTATTGCTAGGGGCTAAACATGTTGATGTTAGGTCTAAGGATAAGTCTAGAAATAATAACTCTAGACCTATTTTAACCAAAGAGAAATTTGGGACTAATGTCCCTAGAAAAATCCTATCTAGGAAAACCATTAGTAAGGTAGAGGACCATTTAGGTATTAACCCTAAGAAGAGTAGACATATGCCTAAGAGATGGAACAATGGCTAAAGAATAAATGAGAATTCAAAAATTGGACAATTAGAGCTAGAAAATCAAGTTTTGATGTCAAAACTTGAGAAATTAGAAAAGACCCTTGAAAAGATGCAAAATCAAATTAAAGGGTCAAATGGTCAAACTCTATGATCAAAGAGTGAAAACTTAGGGTGTAAGAGGCAAGAATCATCTAAGAGGCAAGATTTGGGTCATAAGCCTATGTCCAAGAAGGTAATGTCTATTTATCATAATGTTTCATTTGACTATGGAACTAAACCTAGGTCTAGGAAAACCAAGGTCACAAGGGAAGTCATCCCTAGAGTTGACCATGGAGTGTGTCTAGTGGCCAAGGTTTCCATGAAACCTAGGAAGACCACTAAGAAGGTTACTAGGGAGGCAATCCCTAAGGTTAACCATGACAAGCCCCAAATGACTAAGACTACCAAGCCTAGAAGGGTCATTAGAAGGGTATCTAGGGAAGTCATCCCTAAAGAATACCTAGTAAACCCATGGAACTCAAATAAGTTTTGAATTCTTAGGAGCGTGATCGATTCACACTAAATGAGTTAGGTTGTGCCAACTTTAAATGGATGGATAGTTAACCTAACCATGGTAAATGTGACACTTTAGGTCATTTTCAATGTTATGGGTACCTTGGAAATAAGTTTTGATCATAATTCTAAAGGATTTTAGGATGAGCCAATATCACTTAAGAAGTTTGATTAATTGATCAAATTGACACAAATTAGGTTTAGAGGTCTTAGTGTGTCATTTTGGGTTTTTGGCACACTTAGGGGATTAGTAGTGATATGACAAAATGGACTTAATAATAGCAAATGACAATAAATATTAAAATATAGATATTGTTATACCTATACCTTTTATTTGTCACATAATATGTCATGACATCATATTTTATTTTTATCATATAAATGTCATGATCATGCTTAGTTTGTTTTTATGTCATGTATACTTAGGTTATATTTATGCCATGATATCATGATTATTGACACATGCATATTTATATTATCATTTATACCATAATCATCATTCGTGCATTAACAAAATTGATTTAAGGACTATGACATGACTTAAAGTCTCATGTATAAGGGAATCAAGTAGTGTTGCCTTAGAAAAATGCATGAGATCTTAGTTTAGGATGAACAAAACATATATCTCACATCACATTGACTTGTGTGTATTTTCAACACCCTAGATACATGTGAGATGCTATGAAATGAGTTAAGTTTAAGGTGCATAGTTTTTGCATCTAGATGAACTCAAACTCATCTTATACCATAGTGGCTTATGGGGAAAGTTAATGTGCAAGTCATGTGCATTGAGCCCATTGATCATGATCCAATATAGGTTTTCAAAAATATTTTAAAATTATTTTATAAAACCTTGGTGAAGTCTATCTTTTGATAGCAATCACCATTGATGAAGTTGATACAAAGTAAGACAAAAACATTGAACTTTTTAATTATTTTGGACTTTGTGTCAATCTCATTATTTTATGAGTATTTTAATTTTTAAATATTTTTTACCCATAATGTTTGGCATAAGTATTATACATATGAATTTTCGTGATTTTTTGATTTATGTATAATTACTTATGATTTTCTGAAATTCAAATTATGATTGCTGAAATTCTACATTTGCAGAAATCAGTCGACTGCCGCTTATGGTAGTCGACTGGCGTCAACAACAGTCGACTGCTGATTGTTAGAATCGTCTACCAGGCCTGATTTTGAGTAAATAAGGTTTGTTTAGCCTGATTTCAGCTATGTTAGGCTACCCTAACTGCTCATAACCCTAGGATATACTTTGGAAAGCATTAGAAAGGGTGAAAATCCATTGGATATGGATTAAGAGAGTTGTTTGGGTGTGTATCAAAATTTAAGGTGTGTGAAAGTTTAAGGTTGAACTTTTGACCTTAATTTTGATGGTTTAATGTTCCTATAAACTTATGGACTCTCCAAGGATATTGTTGGTGCAATGGTCAAGGGAGAACAAGCCTTTAGGAGGAGGTATCCATCATAGGATGATGGATGTGTTCTTCCTCATGAGGGGGAGAATTTTAGGAGAATATGAGATGCCCAATTTGAAAATTGAGAGTTTGTAGGATTGTCTCTCTTGAGTGATATGAGACTTATCACTAGGAAGAGTGATGGGAGACTACCTACCAGAGATCGACAGAGCTACTTAGAGGACAGGCGATGTGCCTTATGTCGGCAGGAGGAGGAGATGCAGACCCATGTATTTTTCAGATGTCGACACATTAGACAGTTGTGGGGGAGGGTGAGAGGTTGGCTGTAGATGAGATCAGAGATGAGCACATACAGATGCACGTTGCGCATCTTTAAGCTGCATTATAGGGTGAACTAAGTCTAGACGAGAGCACAACACCTAGCCCTAGGCGCGATAGTTCACTATGTTTGGAGGGATATGAATGAAATCAGATTTGAGGAAGCCCGTTTTGATGTGGACCGGATCCTTCGGAGGATACAAATTCATGTACATAGAGCTCTTGATGTATCCCATGTAAACTTGTAAAAAAAAATGGCGAACAGACAAAGGCGCTCCCCCTTTTAAGCCTAAGTCTAAAAAAAACGATGAACAAACAAAGTCGCTCCTCCCTTTGATTTTTTTTAAAAACGTGTACAGTTTGTTTCCCCTTGATTTTGATGGTGAATAAATTCTCCAAAAAGATCTATCTAGTCCGTAGTAAATGACTCGCGATAAAGACTTTCCAAATCCGTTTAGAGCCAAGGCTTTGTCAAAAAGCCTGCACAGGTGAATAGGTCCATCGAAAATGACTTATCTAGTTTGCAGCAAAAGACTCGCGGTAAAGACCAACCAAATCTGTTTATGGTTGGGGCTTAGCCAATAAGTCCCTCGGGGTGAATAGATCCACTGGAATGATCTATCTAGTCCGCAGTAAATGGCTCACAGTAAAAACACACTGTAAATTCATTGATAGCTAACCACTTGCTAAAAGTGGATACACAGATCTGACGAGGACAAATGCAGAGGATGGAGGACTTTCGAGATAGACATGATTGGATAGGTTTTAACAGGGAGGATAGACCCTAGTAACAGTCGAGCTTCCACAACATATGCAGATAGGCGCATGACACAGGACGTCACACTAGAGAGGGGCATTTTTGGTACACATGAGGAGATGATTTGTCTTCAGTGTACAATCGTGCCTCCATCTCACACAACCTATATGGAAGATGGAAGATTGACCATAGCATACATGATGTTTGATACACGGAGAGTGTGATGATATTCATGAGTGCACATGTATGCTCCACCTCGTACACCTATTCGGATCTAACATTTCGTCGGACATGACATGTGTAGGGTCCTTTGGATTTTGTATGATTGTGCTTTATTTGATGATATATATATTTACCTTTTTATAAAAAAAAAATTGAGTCGAGAGATTTTAGGATTTTTTTTTTGATTTACTGGGAGAGTAAATGGTTGTGAGTAAAGAGAAATTTTAATTTATTTTGTTAGTTTTATTAAAAAATATTAAAAAAAATTTGGGCCCCTCTTTGATTTCGGAGATGGGGCCTTGTACAAGGACCCATCTTGACCATCATAGAGTCGGCTCTATATATATTATAATATAGTTTTATACAATTTATTAATTTATATTCTCATATATTAATATCATGTACATCTTTAACAATATTCATAAAACATGTATATAACTATTATACTCGAATACTTCATGAATCATAATTACCAAAATTAAGAATAAGATTCTTGCAATATATTTTAATTAAAGTTTTAAAATTTTGATCCAATGTAATTTTTGTAGGATATGCAAATACTAAAAACATCATTAGTTAGGGTGTAACTATGACAGAAGACAATGGCATGACATGATGGGTATTTAGTTTTGCACTTTTCTAATCTCAAGAAAAATGAAAAAAAAAAATTATATAGAGATCATTAAATTTTTTTTTATGGCGATTACACATTGATTTGGTTTTGAAGAGATGTAAAGAAAGCCAACTATATATACTTGCATTAAGAAAATCATTTGGACATTTAGGAATATATAATTTTTTATTTTTCATTTTTTTCAGGAGACTGAGAAAATATGGTATTTTTTATCTCCATTTTTCAGAAAATAAAGAAGTATTTTTTAAAAAATTGAAAATATAAAAAAATTATTTTCCGTTTTCATTTTCATTTTTTAAAAATAAAAAAATATTTTCTAAAAAATTAAAAAAATTCTAATTATAGATAATTTTGAGCCTATTATAGAAAATTTTAAAGTCTAATATCCTCCAAAAGTTTCAGAATCTTTTAAATAATCTGGGTTAACTCTACAGATAATGTGTAGCAGTGAAAGTCATATGTTATCCATTTCCTTCTCTATCGTTTTCTCTCCTCCGCATTTCTTCAAACAAAACACACTCATGCTCATCATCAATGCATCCACTTCACCTCCTCGCATCCACTTCCCTTCCTCCTGCAACCAAACTCGTTTAATTCTTCTGATCCAAATCCCCCAAGAACTTGTGTTTTCATCACCGACGCCACCAATTACATGGGCAAATTCATCGTCCAAGAATTCTATCGCCGCGGCTTCAACATAATTATTGTGGCCCAGGAACGCAGCGACATCTGCGTCCTCGACGATAAGGCCCAGACTATCCAGCAGCTCGCTAGTGCTACCATCTGCTTCTCAGATGTCACTGACGCCGAGGCCTTCAACGCCCTCAGTCGCCCATTGACGCCGTCATCTGCTTCCTCGCTAGCCGCGGCGCGTGACATTAGTGACTCATTGAAGGTCAACTACGGTGTGCCAAAGAGCAAACTCCTCTTTAGGCGTCACATTGGGGCCTTCCACTTTGCCCTCCTCTTCGCCATCTGCGTCCAGAAGTCGCTGCTCAAGTTCCAGCATACCAAGTTCAAATTTGAGGCGGAGCGGGAGTGGGAGGTGGTGCATGACTCCAGGTTCACTTACAACATCGTGCAACCCGTCACATTCTTCAAGAGCTTGGGCAAGTAGGTGGAGATTGTTAAGGACTAGAAGTCCTATGTGATGTTTGGCGATGGGCGGCTCTATGCTTGCTAGCCCATCAGCGAGGCCAACCTCGCCTTCTTCATCGCCGACTGTGTGATGGACGAGGACAAGGCATGTGAAATTCTACCTATCGACGGGCCGGACAAGGCATTGATGCAGGGGGAGTAACTGTTTAAGTTGTTCAACCGGGCTAAAGTTTTCCTATCGTTGAGTGTTATTTGTTCTTATAGATCCAAGTCATGCATAAAGGACATTGTAAACACACGTCATAACTATGAAATTTAAGTTAAGCTATAGCCCAGGACATCCCTTGTTTGGATCCGTCTTTGCTTGTATCTATACTTAGGCCAACATCGCAAGCCCTTGGATAATTAGTGTTTTTTTCTTCAATATATTTAAATTTATTTTAATATAGTATATCATTAGCAGTTGAATGAAGATAACGTAATTAAAATAAAATTAAAAAAATAAAATCATACAAGTGTTAAATTATTTTTTGAGTCATTTAGAGGATATAATTTAAAGCAATGATATTTAGTAAAATTTTAAAAATTGATGTAGATACAAAGTCAAACTTTGTAATGAAAGAATATACAATGTTATTTTATTTTTGCTAAAAAAAGATTAAAAAAAAAGCGCATTTGCCTTATTATAATATTGGATCAGGTTGCTGAGACTGGCCCCGCCCAATAAGATGACCCGAATTCAGACCATACCCGATAGTAATAAAACCCGAAACCCAAACTTATAGAACCCGATCCGACAACACTTTTTTATCGTCTCCGTCTCTCGACTCGCACACCACCCATTAAAAATCACCTTTCCGTCGGGCGCCACTATGCTCCTCGCCCCTCTTGCTCCTCCTCTGCCGCCGCAGCCGCCGCCGCTCGCCGCCGGACGCTTTCTATATTCCCGACTCCGTCCACACCTGCACTTAACTTCTTCTTCCTCCATCTCCCCCGCTGCCTCCGCCTCGACCTCGGTCGCCGCTTCTTACGACTCAATTCTAGCCTCCCTCGATTCCCGCCGCTACGACTTCTCTCCGCTTCTTGAATTTCTCTCGTCCTCTTCTTCCTCTGTTCCCGTATCTAGAGGCTCAGCCCATGAGGACTCCCCTCCGATCAGCCTCGACCCTGTGGAGCTCCGACTCGCCGAGACTTACCGCGCGGTCCCCGCCTTCCTGTGGCACGCCCTCCTCAAGAACCTCGCATCTTCTTCCGACACCCTCCCCTCAGCCGCTGCGCTTGTCACTTGGCTCGAGCGACACCGCCTCTGCTTCTCCTCGGACCTCCTCTATTCCATCCTTATCCACGCCCTAGGCCGCCAGCGCTGCCTTGACCATGCCTTCCAGTTCTCCAGATCCGCCGTGCCGTCGCCTCTAACGCTCAATGCTCTCATCTCCGCCTCTGCCCTTAATGGACGGCCCGGCCAAGCCCTCCAACTGCTCTCCCTCCTCCGCCAACATGGCTTCCTTTCGGATCACCCTAACTACACTCTCATCCTTCAGTCTCTCCTACGCTCGCCGGACCCGCCTGACCCCAACCTCATCGATAACCTTCTGTTTGATCTTCTATCCACTTCTCTCGAGCCTGATGCGCGTCTCCTATCGGACTTTGTGACTGCATTTGCCCACGCTGGTGACCCCGATCGATCTCTTTCATTGCTTGCTGCCACCCAATCTCAGGGGCTTACCCCGAAATCATCAGCCATCGTCGCTCTCCTCTCCTCTCTTGGGGCCAATGGCCGAGTTCCAGAGGCAGAAGCTGTGTTCTTGGAATTCTACTCGTCTGGGCTTAAGCCTAGCACCCGTGCATACAATGCCCTGCTGAAAGGTTATGTAAAGATTGGAGCTTTGAAGGATGCGGAGCTAATTTTTCAAGATATGGAACATTGCGGGGTTTCTCCAAATGAAGGCACGTACAGCCTCCTGATCGATGCATATATGAGCGCTGGTCGTTGGGAGAGTGCTAGGATCTTGATTAAGGAGATGGAAGAAAATGATGTTCAACCCAATTCATACGTGTTCAGTCGGATTCTTGCGAGCCTTCGGGATAAAGGGGATTGGCAGAAGTCATTTTCCATTCTAAGGGAGATGAGAAGTATTGGAATCCATCCTGACCGTCATTTCTACAATGTGATGATCGACACTTTTGGCAAGTATAATTGCCTCCATCATGCAATGGATGCTTTTGATAAAATGAGGTTAGATGGGATCAAACCAGATGAAATTACATGGAACACATTGATTGATGCACATTGCAAAGCTGGAATGCATGATAAGGCTATGTTTCTTTTTGAAAAGATGCAGGAGAATGGGTGTTCACCTTGCACAACAACCTACAACATCATGCTTAATTCATTGGGTGAGCAAGGAAGGTGGGAGGAGTTAAAGGAAATGTTTGAGGGGATGAAAAAACAAGGGTTGTTGCCTAATGTGGTGACATACACTACACTTGTGGATGCATATGGAAAGTCAGGAAGGTTTAAAGAGGCAATTGAGTGCTTGGAGGTCATGAAAGCTGGTGGAATGAAGCCATCTCCTACTATGTATCATGCTTTAGTGAATGCCTATGCACAGAGGGTATGCCAGTCTCATTAGCTTTCCTAGCCACTTTGCTCTTTTTGCAGTATGAGCAATTAAATATATAACCTTTCTTGTAAAGGATACATTACATATTTCTAGACTATGATTAGTAGGATAAGTTTCTTTTCATGCATCAACAGAAATATATGGAGTAATTGCTATGCATATTCCTGTTTGGTATAATTAAAGTGTTTAAGAGATCTGAATATTACTAACTATACAACCTTACATAGTTTCAATGAATGATAATATCCATGTAACTAACTCCAGTAATTGGGATTCATGTGTTGTTGTCTGGACATGGGAATCTTGCATGGTTCAATCATGATTTTGTTCTCACCTTGCTGTTTATGATACATCAGTCAGTATCTGTAACTTGTAAATTGTAGTAGTTTATTACATTTTAGATTAAATGGTTCATACATATTCATTTTAACCTCTATGTGATAGTTAAGAATCAAGCATGTCATCCACTTGATACATCAAATGATCACTAGTAGTTACTGTTACCTGATAAGCATGAAGCATGGTATTTGTTAATGTGAAACATCCATCTCTTTGTACAATCTGTTTCTTTGATAACTGGATGTATGAAAAACATTAGTATCCTTTTTCTAAACCTTCTCTTTCGGTCAAGAATGGTCCAATAGTTTGCTTGTAATTTTGAGAAACTATATGATTTAATTTTTACTAGGCTATAAAAGGAAACTCGATACTGTGTAACTTGCGAAACCAAAGTTCAGTATCAAACTTCTGTTTCCTTGGTTCTTGTTTCATGTTTGTATCTAAATTTTAAGATCAAGTTGTATCTAACTTGCACCTTTCTTTTTGGTTATAGCATGCCAGAGTTGCAAAATTTTATGTAATGTAATTGAGAAATGTAGCCGGTTACACTGTACCTCTCTTTTGCATTTTCAAATTTGAGTCATTCTATTCACACTTAGTCCTCATTGGTGGAGTTCATTTTTAATCTGCTAGAATTTGTTGTATGATGTGACAATGTTAAGGTGTGAGCATTTAACAAAAAAGAAAACAATGAAAAAGAATACACGTTCAGATTCTTGACAATGCTGATATAAGGAACCATGACCTTTAACAAAACTATGGATCACATGTGGATAACTTTTGACCTTCTGTAAAATGCAATAATGCATAGCATGTGATCCAATGAAATAATTGTGTTTCTATATCCTCTGAGTTAACTTCCATTTAAATAATTGATATATCTTCAATGTCTTTTTCAGGGTCTATCCGAACAAGCTATAAATGCATTCAAGGTCATGAGAGCAGATGGCATAAGACCTAATGTTCTAGTCCTTAACTCATTAATCAATGCATTTGGTGAGGACCGAAAGGTTAATGAAGCTTTCTCTGTGCTGGAATTCATGAAGGAAAATGTGAGTTCTCAGAGATTTTTTCATCTGTCTTTTTATATGTACTACCAGAATCCCCAAGGAATTCAAATACTGTGCACTAAAACCTACATATTTAACATTTCTTTTTTCCTGTTTAGGATTTGAAGCCAGATGTTGTGACATATACAACTCTCATGAAGACTTTGATCCGTGTCGAGAAGTTTGATATGGTAAAACTTTCTTTGTTGATTTAGTCAATAAATGAAATTGAAATGCTCCTATACTCTGTTTGTATCTATATAGTGCATATACACGACCCGAGGGTGTTACTCTCGCTAACTGAGAGATACCCTGCTTAGTGACAGTATATACTAAAAGAGACCTAAGGACTATAGGAACGAAGTTACTCAAAGAAATCTACAATATATCTATATTCATTTAATTATATTTTACTAGAAAGACTGCAAAATTATAAAAATAGTAGATCAATAAAACAAAACAAAAAGACATCGAAATAGAAATTAAACTAGGGAATCAGCAGGTCGAGATCTCTAAGCGATTCTATGTACCGCAAAATCAACTATAATATCAAAAAAATATAAGTGCTTGCAAAATTGAAAGTCAAGAGAAGCATACTGTAAGCATAAATTGCTAAATGGGTAATCAGATTTAATCTTATTAGGATGCCAAGAAAGTAAAGCAAGATGCAATTTTGCTATTAGAGCTTTAAGTCTTTCATTATATATATATATATAATGTCTTAGCCATTTAGTGTTTTTACGATGGAATTAGAGTAGAGTATCAATTATTATATGTTATCATCAACTAAGATAAATTTTCAATTCTTATTATTTTATTTAATCAACATATATAAATGTTAATAATGGTCTAAATTTGATAATCAACTAAGAAGTGAATTACTGGAACCAGTGTTCTCAGAGTGTGATAACGTCATCTGTCGTTTGGCTAAAAATTCCTTTCAGTGGAATACAATAATATAGCATTATTGCATAAGTAAATGTTGACAACGGATTACTCATGTTACCACAACTCATGTGGACGTTCAGACACCTTGATATAAGGTTAGGTTCAGAGTTTTCACTTTCACTTTCACTTTTAAGATAATTTGTTAAATTCTAATCTCACATTTTATCAGTTGATTTGAATGACCAACCCAAGCCAACTTTGTATTATGACTCATGTTATCCTCATAGAGTGTACCGGTAAAGGTTATATAATATGAAATTACAAGTATCAACAATAAGAGGTATCAACAGTGTGAAAGGTCAAGCAAATCTAAAGACATGTATCAACCAAAGAGTAATTCAGGCTATCTATTTTAAATTTTAAAACAATCCTTCTTATCTTAATTCCCATATGAAACCCACATATAAACATGAAATAATATCCGTTATTTTGTTAATTACTTAATAACTCATTTCATTATTTTTAAATACCGTCTTAATCCCCAATTTTGAAAGCAGTTATACAAATATAAATAAATTATTTATCTAATTTATCCCTACACAAGGAATGTATAATAAGTTTGAGGATAAAATTTATCCATCTTTATTTAACAAAAGCTTTGAACCTCAGTAGGTCACCGAGTTCTTTTCGAACTCGTATCTATAAACACAATATGAAAATAACTTAAAATAAATATCTAATAATAATAACATAAAAATTGAACATTATTTAAGACTCAATATCGATGGATCAAAATTTTGATCTCACAATCTTGTGATATTTCAAATTTTCTAAACGACAATCATTACTATCGAATAATAAATTAGTTTATCTAGTTCACATTTCCAAATTAACCAGCCAATTGAAACTACAATCCAATAAAATATATACCTCGTAGATCTTTCTTCGAGTGGTAAAGCAACTAAGATATTTCATGGATTCAAAATGCTTGACTATTGCACTTGAGTGGAATCGAGGAAGAGAAGCTAGGAATATAAGAGCAGGGTTGTTGGGTTGCTGAAAATGGAAAGAAAAATTACTGGAATTTTAAGAAAAAGAGAAGAAAGTGGCTACCATGATCAGATTTTCAAGATGAGAAGGAAGGAAAACCTTCTTCCTTTCCATGTCCTCGGCTAGCTTCGGTGGCTTTTGATAGTTGTTGTTGTTGGAGGTTGGATTGGCTCTTGCTCTTGCTGGTATAGGGCAGCAATGGAAGAGAAGATTATTGCTGGTCTTGATAGCTTGAAGAAGAAAAAGGAGGGTTGGGGTTAATTTTGATAGTGGTTGGATGGCTGCGGTTAGCTGGAAAACAACAAAAGAAATGGAAGAGGGAGGACTGCTATTGGAGAAGAAAAAGAAAAGGGCAGCGGCTGGGAAAAACAGAGAAAAGAAAGGAAAAGAAGGATAAGGAAAGGAAAAACGAAGGAGGAGAAGAAGAAGAAAGGGAGAAGGGGAAAAGAAGTGGCGCATGGGGCATGCCTGGTGTGAGGATGGGTTGCTGCGTGGAGAGAAAAGAGAGAAGAAAAAGAGGAAAGAGAAGGTTTCCTTAAAAATACTCTAATTTATTTTTAAATCGACCAAACCGGTTTGACCCATTATAGTTTTAAATACCGACCTGTGCCGTCCGAAACCGACGAATTTTCCCGTTCTGATGGGGGATCGACACCGGTATGCAAAAATCTTGCCGCGGCAAGGTGGTGACAGGGTGAACGGCGGCGGTATCACAATCTCGATCCCGTGCGATTCCACCACGATCGGATCGTGATTCCGCCACAATCGCGATCACGACGTTCGCGATTCCACAACGATCGCGATTCTGCTAGGGTAGCGACGACCATGGGAAGCCTCGTGTGAGCCCGTGGTGGCAGCCGCCCACAAGCGGTTTTGCACAGGGCCACAGTGGTTGTGGTATGCTCTCTCGGGGCTGCTAGAAGGGGCCGTGGTGGCTGCCGGCAACCTCATGCGCGACCTCCGTGAGGCTGCGGCAACGACAAGCGAAAAAAAAAAAAAATTTACTCCTCAAACTATAGTTTAAGTATATGTTATTAAAATCAATTAAAATTTAATAAAATTATTTTATTAATTCACATATTATAAATAATAATTTTATTATTATTAAAATTTATTTTATTTTTTAATACTATTTAATCAAAATTAATTTTATTATTATAATTAATTCTTTGGTATTTTTTCTTTTTAATTTTTTAATTTTTAATATTTAAATTAGAAATTTCAATTTTTTTATTTATTTAGTTTATATTTAAAAATTACCGCAATTTATCGATACAACATGATACGGTATGAAAACCGTATCGTTTCGATCGCAAACCGAAACCTCGATACGGATAGAAATTTTAAACCTTGTGACCTATTAAACTAGGTTCGGCCATAACTGGGCCAAATCAAGTTCAAATCAACTCCCGTGTTTTTTATCTCCGTGCCTACCTGATGGATTCAATTCGAATCTAATCTGATTTTAATTCAAGGCCTTTATTTCGTATTCGACAATCCGATTTGTTTATATATATATATATATATATATATTCTGATTTCATTTTTTTTTAATAAAATTCAATACTTAACACTTTGATCTGTGTCAAGAAGTTTGATGTGGTAAGGCTTTCTTTATTGATTTAGCCAATAAATGAAATTGAAATGCTTCTATACTGTGTGTCTCTGTGTATAATAGAATTTTACTTGTTATTGAGAAATGACTGCTTTCACTGGTCAGTGAAGTCGATGGAGCTAACAGGTGCCATCTGTTGTTTCTCACATGTTATGGAAGGAAGCTCATGAGCTCTGTCTTAGATACTGGAGAAAATTAAAATGGATACGGATTTCAAATACATCTGTCATCTGATATCGAAGTATTAAAGTTAGCTGTTACTTCATTAGACAGTAGGTCTTATGCACCAGAAAAATTTGGAAGTTGTGCAATAGTTATGTAAAACTAGTTTTAACAGTGAGGATCAGTGAAGTTGCTTTTATTCATTCCAGAAGTGCATGGATTGTGATAAGTCGCATCAAAATCATCCTACGCTATCAAGCTGTTGTTTGCTGGAATATAGTTATGTCTACAGCCAATTTAGCGTCAGTATTATGCTCACTTATCTCTGAAGTACGCTGTTTCTGCTGGAAGCGATAAGAAATTTGGGTGTTTTAGATAGAAGCATTTTGTTTATTTGAGGCAAAAAATATAGTTAGCATGCTTAAATATTAACCATAGAGGATTGGATGGCCTGGATAGGGGAGGTGTGATAACCAAGAATATTTCTCTTGCACAAATGCAAACTCACAGAGATTAATAACAAAAAGCTTAACCTATATGATATGTGACTATATGCAAGCAGGAATAATAGAATTAAACACACACAGGAACAATACTAGAAAGTGGTTTGGAACAACTGTTCTTACGCTGCTGCTAGTTGCATACGATGTGTTACCCCTGGATGAAAAATCCACTAAAATCTCCTTTAATGAGGCAATAGAGCAAAACTTCTACAAATTGAGCTACCTGCTCAACAAGTCCTTATCTCTAGATATCCTCTAGAATGGTCTGTGCAAGTCTTCTTCACTAGATACCCTCTAGCAACGATTTGAACAATGATTCTAGATACTTTCTAGAGACTCTCAAGCCCTTGAGTCTAGATACCCTCTAGAAACTTTGAGTCTAGAGATAAAACTCAAGCACTAGGTCAAGGCAGTGTTATTAAAGAGAGCATTTGATGAAAGGTTTAAGCCTTGAATCACAGTTCCAAGCCCTTTGGTTGTAGATGACACTCAAGTAGGAATATGAGAGCTTAGAGAGTGTCTTTTGTAAGTGTTCTAGTGTTAAATAGCAACAAAAAACATTTTATATTGTGGTTCAAATGGTCACTTAAAGTATCCTGCAAACTAAAGTTAGGTCGACCCAGCCAAATACTAGGTTGACCTTGTTTAAGCTTTTATGGCTATTCAAATCTAACATTTCAGTTAAGGTTTCCCTAAAAACATCTAGGTCCCTAACTTAAATTGACCTAATATAAGGCTAGGCCAACATACTTCTAAACAGAAAGTTAGGTAGCGTTTGGTTGGTAGAAAAATTTTTATTTTCTATTTTTATTTTCTGAGAAAATGAGAAAACTTGTTTGATTGGCGTTTTCCATCTTCGTTTTCTGAGAGAATTTTTTGAAAAACTGAAAAACATAAAAAAAATTATTTTCCGTTTTCTGGAAAATGGAAAAGGGAAGGCTTACCAAACACCCCCTTAGCTTCCCAGGATTTGCCTACTTCGGTCAACCTAGCAAGAGCCTACATCGACCTAGTAAAAGTGTAGTCCGTCCTATCTTCAAATAAAAGTTATGGCTTCTAGATTTGCCTACCTAGATCAACTTAGGAAAGGCCTATGTCGGCCTAACCTGAAATAGAATGTCTGGCTTCTGAAATTTTCCATCTAAGATACCTAACCACCTATGTTGCTCTACCTTCAACCTGAAGGTTTAGCATTGTTGATGTCTTGTCTAGGTTACCCCTATAGCCTAGAGGATGCCCTAGAACCCTTAGACACAATGGTAAAGCTACCTAATTCCTTCTAGGCCACCTTTTCACAGCATTGCATTGTTCAAGTCCCAAAGAAGGTCTAGATCAACCTATCTCCACATAAGAAGGTCTAGCTTCTAGAATTTCCCTACCTAGTCAACCTACAAAAGACCCAGGTTGACTTACCTTGAAAAAGAAGATCTGACTTCCATAATCTGTCATCTAAGTCAACCTATTAACTGGCTAGGTCACCCTACATTCAACCAGAAGGTTTGGTACTGTCGATAGCTTGTCTAGGTTTCCTCTAACGAGTTGTAGGTCGTCCTAGAACCCAAAGACATAATGCTAATGCTACCTAAATGCTTCTAGGTCGCCTTTCCACCTAGCATTGCATTGTTTAAGTTCCAAACTGACGAAACTCGACCTAAACACATTCTTAAGTGCTGAATAGAATAGCTTTGTAGGTAACTAATTAGCTAGACACTATTATTTATCTTTACAAGAAACCAGCTGAAAACAAATTTAAAATGATACAATTATATTTGTATTGGTCTATGGATGAGCTTTAAGCTTGATGTCTTCCTCGAGGTAGAAGCTATGCATTGCTAAACACGTTCCTTTGGCACTTCAATCGAGGTTTCATATTGATCCTATGGACTTGAACCTTAGACCAAAACTGTTTTAACTTAAACACAAGCATCAAAACATTAACACTAATCACAAGGAGAGGAGATATAAATTCCTAACAACACCACCATATACAAGTGCAGCTATTGTATGCTAAACTAAAGTGTTTTGAGGTAAATTATCTACTGAGGGCTGAATCATATCTAATGTTCCTAACATCAAAACCCATTGTGGTCGTTCCCAAGCCTGGACGAGAAAGGGTAAGGATTGCGTTAGTTGCTAGCCAACGTTGAAAATTGATAAATTTCAATGAATGGATTCATCAAGTTATTGTGCTAATGCTAAGATGTTGTCTAGAAGGAATGCGTTGCAGAATTCGATTGTAATGTCTTAGTAAGGACTGTTACATTTCCATGATAACTTGAGTATAGTGTTAAATATACAAGAGTTGTCACATCATAGGTGAAATAAAAATGAATATTATAGAAAAATTGATTGTTTAAGATTTGGAACATGGAACATAGGATCACTCATTGGTAAAACAATGAAAATAGTAGATACTATGATTAGAAGAAGAATTAATATTTTGTATTTACAAGAGATAAAATGGGTAGGAGAGAAGACAGATGCAAGAGAATTCAAGTTTTAAGTTATGGTATACAGAAAAGAGTAGAACACGAAATGGAGTAACTATTATTGTAGATAATTCATTAAAAGATGAAGTAGTAGGAATAATTTGAAAAGAAGATAGAATTATGCCTCTCAAGATAGTGATGGTGAAAGACACTATTAATATAATTAGTATATATACACCTCAAGTAGGATTAGATGTAGACACTAAATTTAGATTTTGGGAAGACTTAGATGAGGTATAAAGAATTCCACCAAATAAAATGATTTGAGTAGGAGGAGATCTAAACGAACACGGAGGTGTAAAAAATGAAGAATATGATAGGGTGCATGAGGATTATGGGTTTGTAACAAATAATAAAGAAGGAAAATTATATTGGATTTTGCGATAATATATGAGCTTATACCAGCTAATATATTTTCGAAGAAAAGAGAAAAACACTTAGTCACATTTAAAAGTGGGAATAATAATCATAAATTGACTTTTTATGGTGAGGAAGAAGGATAGAAAGATATGTAAAGATTGTAAAATTATTTTTAAAAAAACATAACTATCCAACATCGGTTGGTAGTGTTGGATATGTGCTTTAAGCATAATATTAATAGAAGAAAGACATATATGACTCATAAAATTAAATGGTGAAAGTTAAAAGATAGGAAATAAAATATATTTAAATAGAGGGTAGGGGTACAAGGATTAAGAGAGATACATGATGATAAGATGATATTAAAGTTAAAGATGGTAGATATGCATCACTAAGTAAAGAATTTTGGTCATGAAATGAGAGAATACAGAAGAAAATGAAGGAAAAATAGATAGCTTATAAGATATTATATATTTGTAAGAACGATGAAAACTTTAAAAAATATATAATAATCAAGAAAGAGACTAAGAAAGTAGTAAGTGAAACTAAGAATGAAACTTTTAAATACTTATTTCAACAACAACAATAATAAAACCTTATCCCACTAGGTGAGTTTAAATGCTTATATCAACAACTGGATAAAAAAAGGAGAAAGAAATATTTATAGAATAGATAAAGTGAGAGAGAGAAAGACTAGAGATATTACCTAAATAAGATGTATTAAAAATAAATGAAATAAGATACTATTAGATAATGAGAAAATAAAAAAGCGACGGAAGAGGTATTTTCATCAACTTTTTAATGAAGGTTTAGGTGATCAATTTGACTTAAGTACTTCAAGTAGGTCAAGGAGTATAGAAATTTAAATTTTTATCGTAGAATTCAACCTTCAGAAGTAGAGCAAGCTTTAAATGAGATGCAAAATGGAAAAGAAGTTGAGTTAGATGATATTCCGATAGAGGTATGGAAGTGCCTAGGTAAGTAAAATATTGAATGACTTACAAAGTTATTTAACTTTATATTGAAAACAAAAAATGTCCGATTAGTGGAGGATAAGTATTCTAATTTCTTTATATAAAAACAAAGGAGACATACAAAATTGTAAAAATTATAAGAGTATTAAACTAATAAGATATACCATGAAAATATGAGAAAAAATAATAGAAAAAAGATTAAGGAGACCATGCTAATCGAAAATCAATTTGAATTTATGTTGGGAAGGTCGATAATAGAAGTTATATATCTTCTTAGATAATTAATTGAAAAATATCGGGAACAAAAACAAGACTCACATATGATATTTATTGACCTTAAAAAAACTTATGATAGATTCTAAGGAAAATTATATGGAGAATTATAGAAAAAAAGGTGCTAATGTAGCGTATATTGAAATAATTAAGGATATGTATGACAATGTAATGACAAGAATGAAAACTCCAGGAGAATTAACCGAAGCGTTTTCTATAAAAATAGAGTTATATCAAGGATCAACTTTAAGTCTCTATCTTTTAGCCCCGGGGGCTAACCCAGTTGGCAAGTGTAAAGGAGCTTGTCTGTAGTGGGCAGGAGTCAATTCCTTGGGAAGTCATGACCTTGGGCTATCGACGATCCCTCTCCTTTGCACTTGCCAATTGGAGTCCTGATTCACCCCCCTCCACAATAGGGGTAGTGGTGGGGGCCGTTAATGTGGTAGTTCCATATTTTTAAGTCTCTATCTTTTTACACTAATCATAGCTGAATTTACTGGACACATTCAAAATATTATACTATAGTGCATGTTATTTGTAGATAATATTGTTTTAGTAGATGAGACATGTGAAAGAGTAAATGTTAAACTTAAATCTTGGAAGAAAACGGTGGAAGTGAAATGTCTTAGACTTAGTAAAGTAAAAATAGAATATATGGAATTTAAATTTAGAATATTAGATACAATGAAATAATGATTAAGTTAGGAGATAATGCGTTCTCTGTAACTGAAAGTTTTAAATATTTAGAATTATTTTTACAAAAGGATGGAGGGATTGAGAGAGATGCCTTATATAGAATACAAGTATGATGGTTGAAATGGAGGAAAGCATCGGGTGTTCTTTGTGTTCGTAAAGTATTTTTAAAACTTAAAGAGAAGTTTTATAAAACGACAATTAGATTTGCTATGTTATGTGAAGATGAATGTTGGGTTTTGATTTGAGAACATAAGAAGAAGATGAGAATTGTAGAGATAAGGATGTTAAGATGGATGTGTAGATATACGACGATGAATAAACATAAGAAATGAGACCATTAGAGCAAAAGTTGAAGTTGTACTTTTTGAGGGAAAATTCCGGAAGACACGTTTAAGATGACATGAATATGTACTTAGATGACCGCTAAATACTCTAGTTAAGCGATGTGAAACTATTACAAATATACAAATTAAAACGAGAAAGAGGAAGACCTAAGAAGACTTGGTTAACAACGATAAAACAAGTTAAAATTTATTTAAATATTGATGATGTTATAGCAGGGGATAAAGCTTAATGGCGTAGGAAGATTCATATAGTGGATCCTACCTAGTAGAATAATGCTTGGTTATTATTGTTGTAGTATTGATAATTTTACTAACATCTTTCAGATTCTAAATCTAGCTATCCAAAGATGCCCAAAATTATGATCCATTAAGCATGTGATATTAATAGATCAATTATCCTCTTCTTTTTATATGAGCTGCAGTTACTATTTCAAAATTATTTTTTGGTACTTCTGTTTCTAGAAATCCACAGAGATACTTGTTCCTTAATTGTTTAAATTGCTTTTCCATCCATTATTATGGCAGGTTCCATCTGTCTATGAAGAAATGATTTCTTCTGGGTGCATACCTGATAGAAAAGCTAGAGCAATGCTGCGGTCAGCTCTACGTTACATGAAACAAATTTACATGCAGTAGAAAGTTCAGTACATGCACTCTGGTTGACAATTCACATGGGCCTAATTGCAGGTTATCTCCTTCAAGTTATCTTGAAGGTTAGTACATGAATCCAATCTGATTTATTTGTGCATTATTAATGTGCTTATATAAAACTACTCTGTAGTGTTCATTGCATTCTAGTGAGAGACAAGTCATATAACATGTTGAATCTATTCACTTAACATCGGGACCAGTCCTGTTTCTTGTCCATGATGTTGTCTTAACGAGTGTCTTCTTTTGTTTATTTCTCATTTTCTGGTAGTATGCTAGTTGTGTAATTAGCATGTAAATTCAGCGCAAGGAGTTTACCTGTTGTCTGACAAGCTGACAACGTATTGTGTATGTCCAAACAAATAAGGAAAGACAACTAATATAGCCAATTACACTCATCCTCAAGGACGGAAGGCTGATAAAATGAAATGGCCGTTGAGGCTTCTGATTGAATGAGAAAGCTACAAGTAGATTATGAGTCAGTATATCAAGGATACAAAGTTTTATAAGATTTTTGTGTTGTAAGTTATGCTTTGTGCCTTAGTGGATGGGGTACTAAGAAATAATAAATGAAAAAGTAGATATATCAAAGATGAGAACACTATAACCTTGCTAGGAAAGCTACAAAGCACCACATTAAGTATTGTTCATGTATAGCTGTCAAGGATTGATGATTGTTTAACTCTATCTGTATTGCCGTCAGCAAATATGCTTATGGAGCATGCAGATCAACAATACTGTGAGAGAAATAACTAGAAGATTAGTTTTAAGAATAAAAGAAATCAGTAATCATTTCCAAACCGTGGTTATAACAGTTAAAAAAAATACACAGCGCATTTTCTTTGATTAAGAGCCAACTCATTTGGCCTTGTAAAAAATTATCCTTTTTGTAATGGTTTGATAAACAGGAAGTTAAAATAGGAAATCTTGGTGCTTTTATTTTTCCTGTTAAAACTTAGAGAGCTTGGACTAAAATGCTACTCTGTTCGTTTCCAGTTTCGTAAGAATTTTTCTGAGTATGTTATGATGTGTAATTTTCACTTTTATTCCTAAGAAACTTAAAACATCGGTCAATTGATTGATGTAGAAACTCAAAACAAACCATATTAAGAGTTTTTTTTCAGATTGTTTCATTGTATTTACATCTATCTTGCTTTATTCATATCTAAGATGATGAGGTTGGATACTGATTATTGTGATATTATTCTTCTAGTTTTACCTGTAGGTTTTTTTGATATGGGAAACTCTTCTGCAAGACTGTGGATCCTACTGTCACAATTCTTGCTTGAGCAGCAAGGCCGACTGTAATACTTGAATGAGTCCTGTATTTCATAGTTCTGGTTCCATAACAGAACAGCCAAAGAAGCACAGATTTGGAAGGTCAGTTTCATGAAACAACCTTACTAGTGCACATTGTGTATGCATTCCCATGCATTTGCCAATTTATGAACGTCACACCAACATATTATGAATACTGTATTCATTTTGGTGAGCTGTTCAAGAGTGAGCATTTTCAGATCTTGCTCATCTATCTGTAAAACATGGGTAAGTGTAAATCGGTTTCTCTGTAAAGATAAATTTGACTCAATTGATTGTGTAATATGGGAATAAAAGACTCATATTTGGTCTGTTAATTGTTAACCTGACTGTGATATGGACATTTTGCTGCATACTATATCAAAGAACTCTATATCAATTAAGCATCCCTTAATTACCTTCTCCACAACTTGTGATGGTCATTTACTTTCTCTGATGGTTTTCACACTTTAAACCTCTGCTAGTGATTTGGCGCTGAAGTGTACTATATATCTCATCTGTTCTTTTTTGTTTTTCGTGTGCCTAAAGATTCTCAGATTGATGTCCAACTCTTGCTGGTTCATTACCCCTTTTATTTTGACATAACATTGACTTTTGTGTGTTACGTGTCTTAATCAAAGATTAGGTGAAAATCATATTAGAAACCACATGAGGTATATATTTTTCGTCAACATTTCTTCCTAATAATTAAAGCATGTCTAAATTGCTAAAGTCAACCAACACTTAAAGTTGAGATGGGAGAAAATGACTATCAAGTAAACAAATGCCACCCATTCGACTAATGGGAGCAAATTCTTATTTATTTTTTAGACTCCATGGGCACATATGTGAAAGGAAAAAAGTAGTTATTTTGATGTGGGTACACTGTCTCTATACTAGAACAAATCTCTGTCCGATTTTATTTCTTGCGATTGGCATCTAAAAGTCCTCCACAAGAAAGTGTGATTTCGAGGATGATTGTTTCAAGGATTTCATTAAAGGTTTTATTTAGCTTGAGAAGAAAGTCTTGGAGAACTTTAAAATTAGATTTAATGATCAACGTACAACAAATCCAGTTTGATTTAGTTCACTGGGTTGGATGCACCACATAAAGCAATAATTGTTGCAGGCGAAGTTCTAGGGTCACATCCTCATCACTCATCCTTTTTTTTTTCCCCTCTAAAGAAGCCTAATAATTCCTGAATTAATTGGCACTGCCATGAACTCACTACGTTCTCCTACCAAGAAATAGGCTTTCATCAGAGTTGTAGACTCACCTTGCTTCATCAAGTCATCAGTATTGTCCTCAAGTCCCATGTGATAGAATGCTTACAGAATTAGGTTAACTTTCTCTCACCTAGGTAAGGTTTGGCCAGAATATATGTATAAGCCATGGAGGAAAAGGTTCTGATTCGCCTACCTAAACAACAACTTGCATTTTTATGTTTCTCATTTGCCTAACTAAACCTTTTTACGAATAAAAGTTTCAACTAACATCGCTTCTTACTTCACTAATTAATATCAGAAATTGTGCTTTGTTCAGAAACATGGTGATTATTATACCTTTTCCCCCTTGAAAACTGCTGAAATCTTACGTGCAAAATGTTTAGTCTCACTAGGGCAGTTGAAATCTTGCACACTGTAGCTTTGGATTCTTTTTGTTGACCTCAACTAATTCTGTCTCTTGCACATATAGTGTAGCCATATCTTCTATGAATTGATGATGCTCTAATAAAAGTCATATTAATGATCCAACTAATACTCTATCGTAGTCATGGTTGCCTTTAAATTTGATTATGATGATCTAGACTAAAATCCAAGCTGCTACAAGTTGAAGTAATAAGAGTGAGGTGTTGATCGTAGTCATGCTTGTTGGCTTGCATTTGGCTTAGGGTGGATATGCGGCGCTAAGCTGCATATATTGTCTGAATCTGAAGGCTTACTAATTTACTATTTCTTAGAAATCCAGAGATCTAAAGGCTCGGGAACAACCTTGCTTACCAAAGATTTGCTCGTTACGTAGAAAGTGAACATTAAAAAAGAAAAATAGTGACGCAGATAAACATATGGTTTAACAATGCTCTTTTATATTTCTTGATGTAAATTAGTGAATAGGTCTTGTGAGCTGATGCATATATTTTCTAATGTTATCAAATCCTATTAACTACTGAGCATTCCTGAATGGACAAGGGAGGAATCCTGGGCAGTTTACCTAGTAAAGCTCTTTTGTTTTTTCCCCCTCTAAAATTCATCAATCTTGCCCTATTGTTTTTTATCACGGATTCCTTTTTCATGATTATCAAAATCTGTGTAAAGAAATCTTATACTTCAAGACTGCATCAAAATTCTTCATCCAACCCAAGTGGTTAACTTCAAACCAGGTGCTAATCTTTTGTATTGTGTAATGTTCAATCGATTAATAATCCTTGTTATATTTTAATATTATTTGGCTTAATTTCTGTATGGAGATGTCCACTCTGTAGGCAGCTGCACAAGTTGTTATACTTGGTTTTCATGGTGGGGTTTGATTATTCCAGTGAGCCTTTTTTTTTCCCTTCTTTCATTAGCTTAAAGTGCCAATAATTGTAGCTTTAGCAAAGCTGTCGGAATTCTTTGTCAAGAATATTTTGCTGTTTCATTATTCTGAGGGCCCATTCATGAAAATGAATCAACCTTAAATTACTCCCTATGCTCTCTCTCTCTCTCTCTCTCTCTCTCTCTCTCTCTCTCTCTCTCTCTCTCACACACACACACACACACAGCTTCTAATCTACCTTTTTATATTATTTTGTTTTGGAATGTTCAGGTAGTGGCAAGTTCAAGTCTACCTTTTAATATTATGCTGCTTTGGATTGTTAACGCAGTGGCATTTTTTTTTCATCATCATCAACTCAGGAAATCCCACAAGTTCAAGCCTTTGGCCTATTTATTTCGGTGGAAAGTTGAGGGGATGGATGATAAATAGGATGGATTTTTTTTTAAAAATAAAAAATAAAAACTCATACATTTTACTATTTAGAGGACAGGAAATTAGATGAATGGGATGTCCCTCTAACCACCATTTTCGTTTCGTCCAAATCAGGGCAAAATTAATTCAGTCTTTTTCAAACAATATCCATGATTTTCACAAAAAGTGATAAATGCATTAAATGTTCATTAGCAAGTTTGATGTTGAGTTTGATAAGAGTTTATTTATGCTTATTTAATATACAAGATCAATTAAATGAGCAAATTTGAAGAACTCGTTAAATTAGATGAACAAACTTGAAGATATATATGTTCAACTTTGTAATGAACAAAGATTGTGAATTGTTCATGAACAATATTGATGAACAAAATTTGTAAAACATATTCATCAATAAACCTCTTATCAAACTTATAAATAATAAAGAAGCTCTAATTAGCTTGTAATATTAAGTTTACTAACCAATCAAACAAGTTTAAAAACTAAAAGTTTATGTAGGGACCATGATGTGCACTAGAGAGAGGTGAATAGTGGTTTTTCGATTTCTTCGATTGCGTTCGTATGCTCGTCTACAAATGGTTAGTAATACACAACGGAGATACAAATATAAGAAGATAAAATACGAGATAAACACACAATGATTTAACGTGGTTTGGAACCTTAGTTCTTACTCCATAGTCGAGTTTTAGAGTGAGCTCTAGTGATGCACATCACCACTAACAAACTTCTCCTTCTCGGTATGACACCGAAGATACATAATCCTCTTACAAGATGTTTACAACAATAACAACAACCAAATGCAACAAATACAAAAGCAAATAAGAAATACAAGTGAAAAAATTTTACAAATGAGAGCTTTGCTTGCTTGATGATTTGGTTGTTTTGGAATGCCTTTGAAGACCTAAAATGCAGCAACATTTTGCCTCAAAATCGCCTTAGAACCGCTGTAGAAGAAGTCCTCCTCGAGCTCCTTATAACTTCATGCGTCAGGCTGATTTTCTACCATCCAATCGATTGCTCATACTTATCAGTCGACTATTTACAGTACCGTTGTATCACAACGTTTAATCCATGTTAGATTAAGTCGAATACCGATCGATTCCGACCTAGCAATGATCGCTAAACAATGCGGCCTGCACCACTTAATTCCACCGATCGCTTCAACCATAATTGTCAGTTGCTAAACCCTAAGGGTGCGTTTGGTTGGGGGTTTTTGTTGATAACCTTATTAGGTTATCAACAAAAACCTTGTTTGGTTTAGGTTATGAACAATTACTTGGTAATTGTTCATTACCTGGTTATGGACAAAAACCTTTTTAGGGGGAATAGGAAAACCTTGGAGAACCAAGGTTTTTGTTGATTTCTGGAGTTAAGGAATTTTTTTTTCCAATATTACCCCTAGCAATATATTAAATGTCAATTTGTCAAAACTCAATCGATTTGTCGCCCATCGTCGGTCGATGTCCATCGTCGGCCACCGCCGCCACCCGTCGCCGACCGTCGGTCGCTGCCGCCGCCGCCGATCGCCGGGCCACGCCGCCACCATCGCGCGTTGCCGCCGCTGCCGCCGCTACCACCGCCGCCATCGCTTGCCGCCACCACCACCGCCATCGCTGCCGCCATCGCTGCTTGCCGTTGTCGCCGCTGTTGCCGCTTATCGCCGCCGCTTCGCCGCCGCTGATCGGGGCCAGCCGTCATCGCTGACCGATGGTTCGCCGCCACCGCCACCGATCGTCGCCGGCCAGCCGCCGCTGCCGATTGATCGCCATCGTTGTCGCCGCTGGTCGATCGCCGCCTCGCCCCCCAATCGATTAATATTTCCATCATCGTCGTCGAATTGATTGAGCAAAAGACAAAGGATAATTTAGCAAAATGTTAAACTAAGTTATATATTAAAACCTCCAACCAAATAAGATTTTTATCAAAGGTTATACTTTATTCCAAGGTTATGTTTTATTCCATGGTAATTATGATTACTCGAACCAAACGCACCCTAACAGTCAACTGCCAGAGCCATAGATCAATAGTCAGCCTCAGTCGACTATTCGATCAGTCGACTGGTCATAATCTCAGTCGACTGTCCGAGTCAACTAGGCCTTCCGAGTGTCAAACATTTCACCAGTCAATTGGTCTATATCCCCAGTCGATTGGTAAACCTCAACCATGAGGTTTAATTCAAGTATGATCCCCTCATACTTGATAAATCACTCATAGCTAGACCTTATAGCCACCTCCATCAGCCTCACGCCCTCAGGGTCCATCTGAGTCCTCCACGACTCCTTCACCATTCGTATTAGCCTTTAGGTGCTTCCATCGACTATGTCATGCTAATCAAATCTCCTTTTCTAAGGTTCACTTGGACTTATGCCGCCAATACTACATGCTTGGACTTCATACTACCAAAACCTCACTCTTGGACTTTCTTGCCAAGATCTACTTGGACTTACACCACCAAGACTACATGTTTGGACTTATGCTGCCAAGATTACACTCTTGAATTTTTCCATTACTAAGCTTTAATGCTTAGACTTTCATCGCTTACACACTTGGACTTACATGACCAAGACTACACTCTTGGACTTTTCCATTGTCAAATATCCATACTTGGACTTCTCCATGCCAAGACTATTCTTGGAATTTCCATTGCCAAGTATCCATACTTGGATTTTCCATGCCAAGTATCCAACTTTGGACTTTCCCTTGCCAAGTCTCCAAACTTGAACTTCTTTATTGTCAAGTGTCCATACTTTGACTTTTCTTGTCAAATATCCAAATTTAGACTTCTCCTCGAGTCTCACTTGAGTCCGGTCAACTTTGACTTGAGGTTTGATTGCTCCAACAATCTCACCCAAATAATCTCCCCCATATGACTTTGGAATCTTAATCATCCACTAGTCATATGGTTAAACAATATTCAATCGTATTGATAAACATCAAAACACTACTCGAGTTTTACTCGAGTCTGGTCAACATTGATCCGGAGCCTATTGCACCAACAATTTCTCCCTTTTTGATGTTTGACAATATGTTTAAGTTAGGCTAATCAATAAGCCCAACTTGCCTCTTCCTATGCTAAAGCATAATGAAGGTTTTTCTAATTTAAACCTTCACTTCTCCCCCTTTGACATACATCAAAAAGCCTACTAAGGTTATCAATGTCTTATATACCAATAAGATCATTTATTATTCCCCTTTGTACAAAATCATCTAGGATGCCTTCACTCTTCATAGTGATAAAATCCTTATCACTAAATGAGAGACAATCCCCATTTCTCCCCCTTTGGGAAAAAATCCATCCATCATCCCTTGGTGGACTAACTCCCCCTAAAGGCTTGCTCCTCCTTAACCATTGTATCAACAATATCCTTAGAGAGTTCCTAAGCCTATAGGAAATTTAAACCATCAAAAATAAGGGTAAAAGTTCAAACTGGAACTTTAACCTCCCTTAAAATTCGATACTCCACCCTAAACAATTCTTCTATTCAGTTTCACTGAAATTCTCACCCTTCTAATGCTTGTTCAAGCATACCAAAGGGTCAGGAGCAGTAGGATACTTAGAGGTGCTGATAATTAGTTAAACAAACTTTGTTAAGCCAATATCAGCTCCAATAGCCAACTGAAATAAGAAATCAATCGACTATACCACCACCCGTCGACTGGCTACCCTAACAATCAATTGGTTTCTGCAAATGCAAAAAACTATTTTCAGACATGGATTTTGATAAATTATAAGTAAATATATGTTATTCGAAAAATCTTAAAAATTCATATGTATATTACCTATGCCAGGTATAATGGGTGAAAAATAGTTTTATAATAAAATATCCATTAATTTGCGAAATTGATACAAAGTTCAAAAGTATTGAAACTTCAATATTTTGCCTAACTTTGTGTCAATCTTATCTATGGTGATTGCTATTAAAAGATAGGTTTCATTAAGGGTTTTCAAAATGTTTTTCAAAACCTATATTTTGAACCATAGTCTATAAGCTAGATGTATATGACTTGTACATTAACTTTCCTCATGATTCATACCTATGATTTAATGAGTTCTAGTTCATATTGATGTACCATTGCAAGTACATGAACTTAACTCATAATCCTAATATCTCACATGTGTATAGGGTGTATCAATATTCACACGTCTTCTTATAGTCCTTGTGAGATGTCGATTGGTTCTTCCCTAATTCTAAGGGCTCATGCATTATTATCTAGCCATATCCAATTTGGTTCCCTTATCTTAGGACTTCAAATCAATGTCATTATCCTTAATTTCAATTTTGATGATCTTAATGCTTGAATATGATCATGACATAATGATTGCATAATTTAAAATATTTGCCAATGATGCATGATGTCATGATATGATATAGAATTAACCTAAGTATTAGTCATGTCATTTATCAATCTAAAAGCTATTATGACATTTTTAAAAATAATTTGATCGATGTTATGACATGTCATATGTCAAACATAACATGAGAAGTATATGATACAAAGGTATAGAGATATCTAAATTTTAAATCTAATTGTCATTTTCTAGGATATACCATTTTGCCATAACCAACTAAATCCCCTGAGTATGCCAAAAATCCCAAATGACACACTTTAACTCTAAGACCTAATTTGTTCCAATTTTGATCAAATTTTCAACTCTTTTAATTCTATTGACACATCCTAAAATCTTTTAGGATTTAATTCCATCTCATTTCTAAGGTATCACATTATCTTGAAAATGTCTTAAAGTATCAACTCTATCATGGTTAGGTTAACTACTCATTCATTTGAGGTTGACACATCCTAACCCATCTAGTGTGAGAGAATCATGTTCCTATGAACTTAAAATCTATTTAAGCTCATTGGGTTCACAAGGTACTCACTAGGGATAACCTCTCTTAGTACCTTCCTAATGACCCTCCTAGTCTTGGAAGTCTTGGTCATTTTGGTCTTGTCTAGGTCAACTCTAGGGATGACTTTTTTTGTGACCTTCTTAGTGACTTTCCTAGGTTTTTTTGAAACCTTAGTCACTAGACACATATCATCGTCAACTCTAGGGATAATTTCCCTTGTGACTTTGATACTCCCAGACATAGGGCTTGTTCCATAGTTAAATGGAACATTATGGTAGGTTGGCTTATCTATCTTGGATTTAGGCTTGTGACCCAAGCCTTTCTTGTCCTTATGTTGATTTTGCCTACAAAAACCTAACTTTTGCCCACTTGACCCTTGACTACGGATCTTTTAATTGAATTGGTCATTTTTCTAAAGATCTTTTCTAATTTATCAAGTCTCAAGACTTGATTTTTCTTTTCTAATACCTTAAATTTTGAATTTCCATTATTTCTTGAGACATTCTTCTTCCTAGGCATGTGTCTAGATTTTTTGAAGATAATGTCTAGATTTTTGTCATTCTTAGGTGGAATAGATCTATCATTGTCCTTAGACCTAATATTGTAGGATTTTATGCCTAAACAAAAATATTTATTTATAAATGGATCCTTATGCTTACTACTAACATGCTTTTTTTCATGAACAATTGCTAGTAAATTATATAATAAATTTCTAGCATGCTTCTTATCACTGATAATTAGAGGAGCATTATTAAATGTTACCTTAGGGTTTGTCTTAGCTTCGCCTACATGTGAAGCTCCTCCTTTGCCTTTGCTAAGGTAACTCTCCCTAGGACATTGACTTCTATAATGCCCTTTTTGATTGCATTTCAAGCACACTATATGTTCTTTACTCTTGCGGATCGAGACACCAGCCTACTTGATCTTCTCCATCCCCTTTGGTCTTGAGATGATGATGAGCTTCCCTCTTCCTTGGGCTTGTCATCATTTTTACTTTGGGTTTGGGCTGGTGAAGGTTTTTCTTGGAGCTCGACCAATTTGTTCCATAGCTCCTTTACATCTTGATATTCACTTATCTTGCATAATAGGTCATTAGGAATTAAATTAGTTAGAAGTTTTGTTATCTTAAAATCAGTCTTAAGTTTTTGACGTTGCTCTTTGGTACATTTCTTGATTTTAAGGAATCCTCCCTTCTTGTCCATGAGAGGTTCAAATCTATTCATGATGATGAACCAATTCTCTAAGTCCATCAAAAAAGTCTCCATCCTCATCCTCCATGCCGGAAAATCTTCTCTGTTGAATGATGGAGGGATCTGGGTGTCATAGGCGAATCCATCACTTGGCTCCATCTTCCTCTAGCGTTGCTCTTGCGACGATGAGTCCGATGAAGAGCGGCCCATTTTGATACCAATTGTAGGGACCGTGACGTGCGCTAGAGGGGGGTGAATAATGGTTTTTTGATTTCTTCGATTGCATTCGTATGCTCATCTACAAATGGTTAGTAATACACAATGGGAATACAAATAAACGAAGATAAAATACGAGACAAGCACACAACGATTTAATATGGTTTGGAACTCTAGTTCTTACTCTATGGTCGAGCTTTAGAGTGAGCTCTAGTGATGCACACCACCACTAACAAACTTCTCTTTCTGTGTATGACACCGAATGTGGAGAAACCTCTTACAAGATGTTTGCAATAATAGACAACAACCAAATGTAACAAATACAAAAGCAAATAAGAAATACATGTAAAAGCACTTTACAAATGAGAGCTTTGCTTGCTTAGTGATTTGGTTGCTTTGGGATGCCTTTGAAGACCTGAAATGCAACAACACTTCGCCTTAAAATGACCCTAGAATCATTGTGGAAGAAGTCCTTTTCGAGCTCTCAATCGACTGTTCTTACCTAGAAGTCGACTGTTCACAGTACCGTTGTCTCACAACGGCTTAATCCACGTCATATTAAGTTGAACAAACGACTGCCTTAACTTAGCAGTCGACTGTCATGAGCATCAGTTGATTGCCAAATAATTTGTGCCCTGACCACTTAATTCTAGTCGACCGCTCAACCCTAGCAGTCGACTGCTAGTAGTCAGCCGACTGTTAAACTCTAGTAGTCGACTGCCAAAGCTACAGATCAATAGTCGAGCCTTAATCGACTACTCGACCAGTCGACTGAGCTGCCCGAGTCAACTAGGTCTTCCGAGTGTCAAATACTTGACCAGTCGACTGATCCATATCTTCAGTCAACTGGTAAATCTCAACCATGAGGTTTAACCCAAGTATGATTCCCTCATACTTGATAAACATCCCATAGCCTAGACCTAAGTCTTTTAGCCACCTCCATCAGTCTCACACTCTCAAGGTCTATTCAAGTCCTCCATGACTCCTTCACCCTTCGTGTTAGCCTTCAGATGTTTCCATCGGCTATGTCATGCTAACCAGGTCTCCTTTGCCAAGGTTCATTTGGACTTATGCTGCCAAGACTATATGCTTGAACTTTATGCTACCAAAATCTCACCCCTAGACTTTTTTGTTAAGATTCACTTGGACTTGCACTACTAAGACTACATGCTTGAACTTATGCCGCAAAGATTGCACCCTTAGACTTTCCCATTGCTAAGCCTCAATGCTTGGAATTTCATGGTCAAAACTACACACTTTGACTTACGTAGCCAAGACTATATCCTTGAACTTTTCCATTGCCAAGTATCCATACTTGGACTGCTCCATGCCAAGACCATTCTTGAACTTTCCATTGCCAAGTATCCATACTTGGATTTTCCATGCTAAGTATCCAAACTTGGAGTGTCCCTTGTCAAGTCTCCAAACTTGAAATTTTCCATTGCCAAGTATCCATACTTGGACTTTCCATGTTAAGTATCCAAACTTAGACTTTCTCTTGCCAAGTCTCCAAACTTGAACTTCTCCATTGCCAAGTATCCATACTTGAACTTTCCATGCCAAGTATCCAAATTTGGACTTCACCTCGAGTCTCACTCAAGTTTGGTCAACCTTGATATGAGGTTTGATTGCTCCAACAATCTCCTCTATATGACTTTGGATATTCCAATCATCCACTAGTCATATGGTTAATATATCATGAAATCATATCCAATCGTATTGACAAATATCAAAATACTACTCGAGTCTCACTCGAGTCTGATCAACATTGATCGGGGGTCTATTGCACCAACAGTTTCAACTAGTCAAATAAATTTGAATTAAAAGTTTGATAACATTTAAACGAACCAAGTTTAAGCTGATAAATAAGAAATCAAGTCAAGTTTGAACAACTATTTTAATAGATTAGTTTATTTTATGCTTGGCTTAGCTATGTTTGGCCTATGTTTGGCATGATTAACTTATCAATCAAGTTTGAACAATATAAAATTTGACTTGAGGTGATCTATTTATAGCCCTATATCCATTTGGGATGTAAAAATCCTAGCTACCATCACGAGGGTTGTTCTCAATAGCATCAAACCTCGTTGTTCTCAAATCTAAACATTGAATTTTTGAGCACTATACTTGCAAAACCAATCGAGTTGATTGGGTCGGGTTAGCAAATCTAGTCGAACACTATGGTTGATTAGATGAGTCAGGTAGGCCGGATGGAAATAGATGGATTGGTTGGGTACTTGGGTAGAATAATTAGGAAAGTAAATTGTGAGCGGCTAAAAGAGTCAATCAAATTGAGCATGTTGGACAATCTAGTCGATCTGTGTAAGTTAGATAATTCAATCGAGCTTGTCATATAAGTCTATGTGTCTCTTGTTATATATATCAAGGAATTCCATATCCTTGCAGTAAGTTGTAATCTGGTGACAATACAAAGCCAACTCATCCAATTCATGATTGAAATTTTTGGAATTGTAAGAGAAAGAGGCACATCTCAACTCATAAAGATTTGAAAGCCCCAGGTCAATCCATAGAAGAGTAGATTTGGAAGCAAGCTTTGGTCCACAGCATGCATGCACCTGCAATTTGTGCTTTCAGAAATGATGATAAAGAATATGAAAGAGACAAAATAAAAAAGGGAAAAAAGATGAGATAAAACTTGCATCAAACAAACTCTGGTTGGAATTAGTCAGTAAAAAGAAGCCATTGGAATCATCTCTCTTTCAGGTTATGCTGTCAAATTGCAGTAGGTGCTTCTAACAATGCACTTTAAAGCATTCTCCTGCATCTTAAAAACAATGCTCTCTTCTTCCTCTTCCATTTTTTTTTTAATATTTCTTGACTTTTTAATTAACCTTTCGAGTGTTTTTTTTCCCCATAGGAATAATTCAATCTTATTGGTTGGTTTTGTATTTTTATATACTGAAGAATCAGTTGCCAAACCAGTTCGCTGAAACTGAACTCTGGTTTGATATATATATATATATATATATATTTCCTGATTGTTGTGGATATTTGACTTGTGGAGTTGACAGTTGATCTCCTTGACAAATCTCATGGATCAAAAGAGTTAGAGAGCATAGGAAAATCCTCACTCAGCACAATTCTTCTAATTAAGTGGAAGAAAAAGAAAAATGGGATAGCATCAAGTCAACTGATGAACTTTAGTTAGCTATACACCTCATATTTGGTAGCATACGTTGTTTTAAGTTTATCTTTAGGGAGTTTATTTATGAAGAATGATTCTAAAAGCAACTCATGCCGTTCATAACACGCCAAGCTAAGCATATATATAATGTAGACATCCTAAAAAGTAATTAGTCAAGAACTAAGCTTTTTAAAAGAAAATAAATGAGATTTTTAAGGCACATTTTAGTATTAATGGTGCATTTGATTTTGGTTTGTAGAATTTATGAATTTTCATGGCAAAAATTAAAAGGGTGTTCTAATTTTCCTATTCTTATTAAGAAAATGTCTTTGTTGCAGCAGCTGTGGTCAAAATTACTGCAATGCAAAGGAAAATTACTTTTAGTTGATCAAAATTACTACACATATAATACTATTATATCAAATATTATTTTAAAAAAAAAAAATTGGTTAAAATTGTTCTAATCTAATCAAATTCACTTTAGTATTGTGTAGCAGTTTTAACTAATTAAGGTTGTTACAAACAATTTTCATCAAATTCCTCTATATTTTAACAATTTTATTCAAAATTACTACATATTCTAACAGTTTTAAATAAAATTGCTACAAATCTAGTAATTTTAAATAAGATCACTGTGTATTATAGTAGTTTTGATTAAAAGTATTATAACAATGTTAGAACATGCAAGAGTAATTTTCAAGTTGAAAAATGGGATATGTAGAGCATCATTTTGATATATGTTTTTTTTTTTTCAAACAGGGTTCTTTTTTTTTTTGACGAAAATGATAATAAAGAACACTTTTTTTTATCATAATTATTCTCTTGAAATACCTTTAGTTATTCATTTCACCATTTTAAGAAATTTATAGTTTTACTATATTTTAAATTCTTCAAGAAATGTATGTTTTGAGCGAATTAAACTATCATCGTGAAGAAGCAAGGCAATTAGTCATTTGTATGCTTTTATAAATTTATTTTAACATATAAAAATTCTGTCTTAAATTAATATTTTTGTTAATATCCATATTTTTTTATTGTTTTATAACTATCAGTTAAAAAAATATTTAAATATACAATTTTCTATCAATTTATTTTAGAAAAAAATATGAATTAAATTTTGACATTAGTTGAGCTGATGTTCCATAATTAGTGGTTTTCTTTATAAAAAAAATATCTTATGCTATTAAAATTTTATTCAATTAAAGTTAAAAAAGTATTTTTTTTTTCATATGTTTTTGGCAGTAAGACAATCCACCAATAAGAATGCGCTTTAATAACATGTATAAGTTATATGATTTGTATTTTATTCCATTCAATTGAATCAAATTTAGAATACACATTTTCTATTCTATTGAGTTTTGTGAGGATAACTTTTTTATTCTTTATTTATTCCATGAATCAACTATGATTTTGAAAATAATTAACTACTAATATAATAATTGAGGTGATTTTATTAAATTTGAATACATCTTCTAACTAAATATAAAGTAATAATGGCAATATTTAAAATGGCAGAAGTGAAATCTTTTTGCAATGAAGAATAAAATTTAAGTTAATTAACTACTTATTGTCTTATTAGTCTGCTGTTTATTAATCAGTGTTTAGGGTTTGGTGGGGCAGAGAATTGATTGCTATTTGCTAGTGGAAGGGGCAGGACAGGGCCCAGGATTTTAGTGGCAGGTGCACGCCATATGGTCCCCACGTGGACATGCATAAATATCTTGTGGACGCGTATAAAATCAGATCATTTGCACCTCTTTATTTATGCGGACTAGCAGAGCATATTAGCAACCAAGTCTATTTACTTCGCATTTTTTTATTATATTAAATTAACATCTATTTATTTATTTGTAGTCTTATATATTAATAAATTGAGTCAAATTAAATTTTAATTATGTGGTTCAATTTTGTTTTTTCTAGCAGCTAGACATGCTTTTGCACCACCAAATATTAGTGTTTTTTTTTGTATTAAAACATAAAGTAAAATTTAGCCGAAGCTGTTTGAACCACCAAGGATTAGTTTAGAATTTAAAAATTAACACATAATATATTCTTGTCAAAGGATTGAATACTAAATTATTATTACGGCAATAATTGAGTCAATAAACAGAGTTAAGTGGTTGAAGAATATAATCTACAAGGCAATGCCTTTGTGATGGAATGCTAATTAATTTAAAAGTGTACGTGTAGGTTTATCCTATTAATCAAAGCTTCGACTTTAATTATTGAGTTTTAGTAACAAAACAAAAACATCCAAGAGCAAATAGACTATGTACACTACCAATTTACTCCATTAAATTATTGATTGGTTTAAACTAATGATCGCCCATTTGCTTTCAATCTACATGATTTATTCACGTCTTCGAGTTGAACAATTGAATTTGCTAAATGTCTAATGTAGTTGTATTGTGATATATCCGTGAACATCTTTATTATCCACTGTTCGATCATGCGTACACTATAGTCCAATCCTTGGATCTTGGAAATCGAATGATGGATAATGGAAATACTCATGGATGAATTGTGTAGAATATATATAGAAATGTTATCCTATATAGTTAATCTGTGAGCATCTCTATTATCCATCATCCGATCTCTTAGGATTCAAAGATTGATCTATAGTGCGAAAGCGATTGGATGATGAATAACGAAAATGCTCACCGATACTATGGATAAGTTGTATAAAATAATATTTCTTTATATATATATATATATATATATATATATATATAAGAAATTTCATTAAAGGTTTTCTAATAATTTTCATATAGAAACTTCTAAGACTAGCTAAGATGTTATTTATTAGGGTCAAATGATATATATATATATATATATATATATATATATATATATATATATATATATCATTTGACCCTAATAAATAACATCTTAGCTAGTCTTAGAAGTTTCTATATGAAAATTATTAGAAAACCTTTAATGAAATTTCTGAAGTTTTCATCATTGGAGTAGGATAAGTAGATTGTCCAGCGTTTGCTAATGAACTTTGATCACAGTACAAATTTCTGGCAAAAGGCATGTAGAAAAGCAAAAGAGAGAAAAAGGTCTACATATATCTCTCTTTTCTTCTTAGGTAGTAATTAACCATGTATTTTATTTATCATCATGATTTCTCCTCTCTTTTTTTTTTCTCACTTTTTTTCCCTCTCCCTTTTCTCTTTCCTGTTTTGAGAAAGCAAGCTCAGGTACTGCAGCTCAATCTAATCTATTTGCAATTGATTTAAGCAAAAGACACTACTGCATCATGTTCCTTTGTGCCCAAGTAATATTATAAATACTTAACTTTAATGCACAAAAAACCCTATCATCCAAGACAAAATAAAAAGAGAGAAATATATAACCTAAAAATTAAGGTTTCAATTTTCCTTCGTCTTCTGTCAGTTTCAAGGTCAAATAATAAAACTTGATGTATCTTGTTTCTAAACCCTAACTATATATATATATATATATATATTATATATATATATATACACATATAGATAAAAACAAAGATCAGAGAGATCATGGCAGAAGAGTTGTGTAGTAGTGCAGGAGAGAGCAGCTGGTGGTACACTGATGCTTCATCTTCCTTGTCATGCTCAGCTAACCCTACCAATGAGATGATCAAAGTTCATGAAGCTCGTTCTCACCAAGAATCTATTTCTGCGCCACCAGAAGCCCGCGATAGCTCGATCCTGCCTCGGGAGGAAGCTCACGATGCAATAAAGCTCCAACAGTTCTTCGATCGCTCTCGATCCTCGACCATCAACTGGACTGCTCATGATCAGCCTTTGCTTTTGTAAGTTTTAGGTCATCTGCCCTTTTTATTTTTAAAAATGGTTCTGTTGCTCGTTTGAAGTGAAACAAATATACCTAAACCTACATATCTTATGCTGCAGGAATGGCTGGAGATCAGGTGAGAACGGCATAGTTCATGGAGCCATCCTCCTGGAAGACCATGCTTCGACTGCGGATCGAGATATTTTTCCTTTGGAGCAGCATCGAATCTGCAATGAGTTTGAATCGATGGAAAGAAAGGCACAGCCACAGTACTGTGCTTTTGGTACTGATCAAGTAGCAATTGAGCCTCCACCATTGATGGTTCCTTCATCATGGGATAGCCTTTCCCAGCTGCTAAAGTCCACTCTTATGGCTCAAAAGCAACAGGAATCAAGCTTTAATAGCCAGTTGCAGTTCGGCAGAAACACCACTGCTACTCCCTTCTGGAATGCCTCATGCATCATGGAACCTAAAGCAATTTTGAGAAATCCAACAGCTACGGTATGCATGGAGATTATGGTGCCGTATAACTTTTTTTTTTTTTTTAAATTTTGTGTGTGTGTGTGTTTTAAGTATAAATGAAAGGATTCGTTTATCTGATTAAGTGAAAAACACAAATTAGATTAATTCAGGAGGCGATCAAGAATCTTGTTCTTCATCGACCCGTAAATCTGAAAGCAAGCCTGCAATAAAAAAGGCCAGAATCGGAGCACCTTCACCTCTTCCAACTTTTAAGGTAGAAATTAAACTCATCGAAGCCATGCCAAATTTTCTTTACATTTTTGAGATAAATCAACACCATTAATGACGACCATTAACGATGATTTGCAGGTGAGGAAAGAGAAGCTAGGAGACAGAATAACTGCTCTCCAGCAGCTAGTTTCGCCTTTTGGAAAGGTTTTTAATTCTTTTTATTTTTTTCTTCTCTCCTCATTTTTTTTTTAAAATTTCTTCTGTTATGTGATATCAATCTTTTCCATTAAATATATCATTAACTTTCCGACCTTCTTGTTTCTTTTATTTAATTAGACTGACACTGCCTCAGTTCTTCAAGAAGCCTTTGAATACATCAAATTCTTGCATGATCAAGTCAGTGTAGGTGCACTAATTCTATGAAATACTTTTGAAGCTAGCAATATATATATATATATATATTCAGTGAGTGATCATCATATGAAATCTGAATTTCAGGTTCTGAGCAGTCCCTATTTGAAAAGTAGTAATGGCCATTCCATGCAACAAACGAAGGTGCTAGATCGTCATTAACTGTATATATAATTAATGATCTCAATGCTGCATCATTTTACTTCATTAGGCAAAAGATTACGATGCATGCACCTAGTTAATCAATTCTCGAATGCAGATGATTAGTGATATGTACAACTCGAGGAATGACGATGAAGGGAAACAAGTAGTAGATCTTCGGAGTCGAGGACTTTGTTTGGTCCCCATCACAAGCACTTTCCCGGTGGTGAGTGAGACGACGGCGTCGCCGGACTTTTGGCATCCTGCATTACTTGGAGCGACCTTCAGATAGAGATCAAGGAGTGCACGTATGTTAATTAATCAGTAGTGAAGCTTGCAGATTAATGTATGTTACTTCTTTATGATGAGTGTTTCAGAGTAGTAATTTTAAGGGAAAGAAGGGTTAATTAATTAGGAGAGGATAGATTACTGATTAGGAAGAAAAAGAAAGGATTGTTAAATTGATGTGCATGTATTAATTTCTTAGAACTTTTGAATAAAAAAAAAATGGAAATAATTGAAAGGAAAGAAGACTTTGCGAGTAAAGATAAAGCAAGGATTGGGGATTGGATTACAATGTAGGATTCCATAATATTTATGTTCAATGAGGGTGGGAAGAGTTGTATGTAATTTGGTCAATCCCAAGTGGTAATAGCTAGCTTTAAAGCTTTAATGTCTTTTTCTTTTTATTTTTTTTATATGTATAACCTTTTTGATCCTTTGTATGTATCCATATGAGTTTTTAGATCTATTTGACACGTTGTCTACAATTTAGTCCACTCAATTTGCTTGGCACTCATCAGAAGTAGTACCTCATTTTCTCTATCTAATCCATTCAGTCCATCTAATTTGATTTATCTTTTTTTTTTTTACATTCAAACCATTTTAGCCTAGGCAATTATCCAGCTCAAGTATAGTTTGTGCATCTTGCTCAATTTGCCAATCACCATTTCATTCGAATTGTCATTTAATTTTGATCCTAATATATCATCTGAAGTTGATTGCATCGTTCCATTAACTTTTTTTATTTAAATAACAAATTTCACAAAAGACACTCTTAAAACTATTAGTTTTTAGACAAATATTTTGAGTTTGATTAATTTTTTTATTTGTTAGATCGTGTGAAGATACAAAAGTAAATAAGTTTTTACGTTATTCAAAATCTTCGATTCCTTTTGCATGACTTATGATCTATCATGGATCACTTCCAAAATTCCTAGTAACTTTTCTTCTCGTCGGATACCTTCCAGAGACAAATTTTTTTTACAGTTTACTTGGATATGAACTAAATCTTTAGTCAGCTATGTAATCAATTAACTGTTATATCAATTGACTATCCTAGATTATCATGATTGAATACTTTGAATAATAAACATCATCTGTTGATTAAGTTATCAATCAACTGTTAACTCTTACTAATTGACTACTAATTCTTATTAGTCGACTGATCCACTATTCTCTGATCTTACCATCAAATGTTGTTGTTATTATCAGTCCACTATTCTCTGATTGATACCCTACTTTGGCTAACAATATCTCAGAGATTTCCTTGTCTTCTCGGTAAGAGTTGACCTTGATTTTTAGGAGTTCATCCTCATTCAGTATCTAATTAACCTTAATCTACTAAGAATTCTGATAAATGAAGACCATTTCTTTAGGATTTCATCCATTGCCCAATGTTAGTCATCCTTGACTCACCGAGCCTTCCATCTGCCCAACCTCAAATTTTCATCACTTACTTAACATTCAGATCTCCTTGGTTTGTTAGAAATTCTCTCACCTACCTAACATTTAATCCTCTTTGAATTGTCAAGATTCCCCTTACCTATCTAATATGCAGTTCTCTTTGACTTGTTGAACTTTCCTCATCTAACATTCAATCCTCTTTAGTCTATAAGAACTTTCTTCACCTTTCTAGTATTCAATTCTCTTTGACTTATCAGGACTTCTCTCACCTATCTAATATACAATTTTCTTCAACCTATTAGGACATTCTTTACGTGCCTAACATTTAATCCTTCTTGACTTGTTAAAACTTTCTTCACACGTCTCTAGCCCTATTGACCCATTAAAGCTTTCTTCACACTCTTAACATCAAGTTCTTCGTGATCTATTAAGACTTCTATTTCCAACACTAACTAAACTTCTCCAATGTCATATATCTAACCGATATATCTGACTTACTTGAATTTTCCATCAACCAAATATTCAATGATGTACTTAGACACCATCTAATGTCAAGTATATAGTCAATTTTAACTTACAAGATAAAATATTTTTAATATATTTATTTTGTACACAGTGAGACTCATATACAATTATAGGGTTCAGAATCTTACATTCTACCAACTAAGCTAGATAGTATATATTGCTCAACCATATTGTTTAAACATCAAAACCCTAAAACACAGTCAACCTTGACCAGACAATAAGTTTCTCTCATTTATCTAGTCTTTCATGACTTATTAGGACTTCTATTGCCAACACCCATTAGACTTCTCTAGAGCCATATGTCATGTTATCTAATCTATTTTGGATTTTTCATCAACCTTGATGTACTTGGACTTCATCAAATATCAAGTATCTAGTTAATTTTGATCTACATGATAAAATATTTCTAACACATTTATTTCACTACAAAAAGCATGGATTTGGCGACGGATTTTACAACGAATTTTGAATAAAAATTCATTGCAAAATTTTTTTGCAACGAAATATTTTTCGTTATAAATGATTCATCGCAAAATTTTACAACGAAAAAAAAAATTCGTCGCAAATTTTACAATGAATAAAATTTTCGTTGCAAAATTAATTGCTATTTAGCAATAAAAATAACAACAAAAATAACTCGTCATGAAATTTGGCGATGAAAATAATTATTCGTCGCCAAAATTGGCGACGAAACATAGTTCATCGCCAAATCTGCGACGAAAATATAGTTCATTGCAAAAGACTAATAAATTTATTTACAAATTACTTTGCATCACAAATAAATTTGGCGACGAAAATAATTATTCGTCGCCAACTCTGGCGACGAAACAAATGTCATCGCCAAATTTAGCAACGAATAATTATATTCGTAGCCAAATCTGCGACGAAAATATAATTATTTGCAAAAGACTAATAAATATATTTTCATGAATGAAAATAAATTTGGCGATGAATAATTACTTTCGTTGCCAAATTGCCACGAATTGAGTTTTCATTGCAAAATATTCAAGGTCAGTCGACTGACGTATGACCAGTCGACTTGTCAGTCGGCTATCAAAGTTTCTATAAGGTATTACAGTAATAGTAGTCAACTAATCGTGTTGATCAGTCGACTGGACAACGATCATGCAATTAGGCATTCGACTAAATAATGTTCTGTAAGGCGATATAGTAAATCAGTTGATTGATAATCGATAATTTGCGATAAAAATTTTTTTCGATGTAATTTTTGCGATGAAAACTTTTTTCATCACAATCATGCATTCATCAGTCGACTGATGGTCAGTGTCAGTCGCCTGGTGGTGGAGAAGCATGTCACAGAATATTTTTTAGTCAACTGCCTAATGGACTGATGAATGGTCACAGGTGAAAAAGCTTGCGTATGTCCTCGAAGAGTCTCTTCCCGTCCGTCCTAGTGATGATAACTCTGGACCAATTGTTGGCCTATCAGACACATGTGAGTGATTCTGAACTAGTGAGTTGCATTATGCTAGCCACGATGGTACCCGAGCTGCGGAAGCAGCATGAGCATATGAATGCTCATACCATAGTCTTTCATCTTTGTGAGTTGTTTGATGAGCAAGTGAGATCCGAAAGGTTCGAAGTCTCCAAGATCCTCTTCACCTCTGAGATGCAAGAAGGTTCATCTATGGTACTGCTCAACATGCTGAAGACTGTGGAGCCTTCTGTGAAGCATGAGCAGGGGACGGTGTTGTTAGTTGATTCCTCGAAGAAAAGTTCTAAGAGGAAGTCAAAAGAACAGTAGAAGGGGAAGAAGAAAAATGCTAAAAAGGCAAAACCAGCTCAAAAGGGCACTTGCCATCATTGTGGCAAGGAGGGTCATTAGTGAAGAAACTGCAAGATTTAACTTGAGTCCGTGAAAAAGAATAAGACATCTGATGCCCCATCTTCCTCAGATATCTTTATTATTGATTGTCATTCTATTTCCTCAGACACTTGCGTATTGAATACTGGGTGTGGCTCACATATATGTAATAACATACATGGGCTAAGAAATAGAAGAAGACTCGTCAAAGGAGAGTCAAATTTACGTGTTAGGAATGGAGCAAAGGTTGTTGCACTCGCCATCGGAACGTATTTGTTGAAACTCTCTACATGACTTATCTTAGAATTGAATAATTGCTTTTATGTTCTTTTGTTGATAAAGAACATCATTTCTATTTCTTGTTTGAATAGAAATGAGTACCATTTAACTTTTAGTAACAATTGTTGTTACATAACTTTGAATGACGTTCTTTATGAGACTGGAACTTTAAGCAATGGTATTTATACGTTGGACGTATCCAGTGACATTTTCAATATCGAAGCGAGTAATAAGCGTACTCGAAGAGATAATCAATTGGCCTCCTACATGTGACATTGTCGTATTGGCCATGTAAGCAAGAAACGCATGTCCAAATTACACCGATGTAGAATTCTGGAATCATTTGAATATGATTCATTCGATACATGCGAATCATGCTTAAAAGAAAAGATGACTAAGTAACCTTTTATGGGAAAAGGTGACCCGGTGGGAGAGTTGTTTGGTCTAATACATACTGATATATGTGGAACTATGTCAACTCATGCTCTAGGAGGCTATAACTACTTCATTACCTTCATCGATGATCACTCACGGTTTGGGTATGTGTTCTTGATGAAACATAAGTCTGAAGCTTTTGAAAGGTTCAAAGAATTCAGAAGTGAAGTAGAGAAACAACTTGGTAAGAGTATCAAAATACTTCGATTGGATTGAGGTAGTGAATACTTGAGTCAAGAGTTTCTAGATTATTTAAGGGACAATGGTATATTGTCTCAATGGACTCCGCCGTATACACCACAACATAATGGTGTATCTGAGAGGCGAAACCGAATCTTGTTGGACATGGTTAGGTCTGTTGGGATGTATACTGAAAAGTCTATCTTTTGTATGAACATCTTTATTTTGAAATAAGAATCACATGATCATTGTTTGCATATTTGTGATTATGCATATTGTCTCATACATTACATTGTAGATAACATGGTGTGTAGTGTCACACGGTAGATCATGTTATCCGCTTCTTGTAGAGTATAAGTAAAGGCTCACAACCGAGATGACTTTGGATAAACCATTGGGATGGTTGCAGTGTGATTTGATATTGGTTTGTCTTGACCATAGAATCACACTAGTACACTTTGTGTGTATTGAGCAGGACCGACTTAGAGGTAATTCGATTTATTGCTGACTACATAATCGAATCGGACCTCAGATATTATATTGTACATGCTCTTAATCCCGATATAATAATGGGCACATATACTTAGTATTCATTTATTTGATTTACCAATGGGCGAGATTTATAGATTAAATCGATAGGCTCGGTAAGTTGGGAAATGATATTATTTATATGATGTGCCGTTGATTATAGGAGGAAACCATGTCCTATATATTAGGATGATGATATCCCCTTGAGGAGCTCATAAGGTTCATCATATAAACCCTGCAGGTGGACTTGATCCGGCGTGATGATAAGGTTGAGTGGTACTACTCATGGAGTTAGATGTTGATTAATTAATTGTCAGTAAATTAATTAATTGACGAACATTCGAGATCTTAAACACGGGGAGAAAAATGTACAAATAATATATGGAGCCCATATTAACTTATGGGGGTTGGTGAGGTAGATCAATGATAATCCTCTAGTGGATTGGATTATCATTAATGGATCGGACTTTATGTGGGCTTGATCCATTGGGTGGCCAAGATCCAACTCCTCCTCATGGTCCCTATTGTAGCCTATTAAAACCTCATGAAGCCTAGATCCAATGGTTCCGACGGTGGAGATTAAATCTCTAGATCCAACGATTGAGATTAAATCTCTAGATCCGACGGTTGAGATTAAATCCCTAGAATCGATGGTTGAGATTAAAAGGAGACTTAAGCCTAAATCTATAAAAGGGGCTTAAGGCTTGGCGTGGAAGAGAATTAGAAGCAAGATAGGATTAGGGTTGGGCGGCAAGGAGCTTGGAGGCTAGGGTTTTTGGAGTTTGGTTTGGGCGGCCACAATTAAGGAAAATTTTTCCTTTCTTCTCTTCTTCCTTAAGGTGGCCGGCGCCCATCATCTTCTCCTCCCCTTTTGCCGACGTCCAAAGCTCCTCCTTCTCTTCTCCTTGGCCGGTGGAAACAAAGCTTAGGGTCTTCCCTTGAAGCTCTTGGCCGACGCCCAATTCTCTTTGTTCTTCTTCTTGGCCGGCGGCAAGCACCAAGCTTGGAGCTTGGTGGTTGGTTGAAAGAAGAAGAAGAGTTTTATTTCTATACTCCCTTTTGTTCGGAGCGAGCAAGGAAGGAAGATTGGTGATCTAGGAGGCTTCGACTTTTGGAAGATCATCGCCCACACGACATCCAAAAGGAGGAAGGACATACAATAGAAGATCGAGAGGTACAACGCTTGTTTATATTCTTTTGTAACATGTCTATAATTGTTTTTCAATCATATACATGTTGTATGTTTTGTTTTATGGTTAAATATACTTGGACCCCGAATACAAACACAAAAGCCGGCGATTCGTACATCGTCTATTCCGTGGCTAATCGTAGAATAGAGGTTGGTTGCTTGAACAACAAGTTTGTTCAAGTGACAACTCTAATCGAATAGCACGACGATGAAACGGTAGCTTGGGTAATCCCTTTTGTCAAGGATAATTTTTTTTTATCCGGAGACGTAGAAGGGATCGCCATGAACAAGCGACCGAGTTGAAGTGGGAAGCGAAGTTTCCTACCTTCAAGTGGTATCAGAGCCACGGTTTCCGATTTTGTGTGTTTAGGATTCGGTTACTTTTATGCACTTTTCATATATTATACATGCCGGATAATAGTAGGATGTGCGTAGGTTAACTCTTTGGTTGCATTCATAGGATCCGACTATTATGGTCATATGTGTGTGTGTGATTGTATGTGTGTAATTGTATATTTTGTTGAATCCTCGGAGTTGACGAGGCTAGTATTTAATTTTTTGTAATTAGATATGATATTGTTTAGCCACTCCTTTTATTTTAGTTTACTTTCGATCTATATTTCATGTACACTCCCTCGTGGAGTATAGGATCGATGGATGTAAATTAAAATAGTTTTTCTCGGCTCGGATCTCCGGATGGCTTGTACATGACATAGGGAGGAGCGGACGAGATGACGACATGACGGGAGACATATTGAAGACAAAAGCCATAATAGTTGGAAAATATTTATTTTTCATATTTATTGCTTATTGTTTGATATGCATGTCGTAGGCTAGAAAATTCCTCAATTTCAAATTACTAAGTGGGAGAGGGATATTTTTATAAATTCCCACGACCTCCATTACGATTTGACATGTGATGCAAACAAACTTGCGCGTCGGCTCTGAGTGCCTTCCTCCCCATCGGATGAGTTTGTTTGCGGATCACAAGGTCGAATATGGTTATAGGAAATTATTAAGGAGCGTGTGTACTTCTCCATCGGAAGGCACATAACCCGAGATAATTACCTTGGTACCGAGTAATGATGAACACTTAGATACAAATATAAGTATCCTCCCCATCGGAGTCACTGCTTTTATTTGTAGGGCCGAAGAGGAACCAACTATTAATTTTACTTGTCAAAAAGTTAGGTTGACAAGATAGTAAAATTAATGGGTAAGACCTCCTCTTTCAAATGTAGAATTCGTATACGTCCACACTATCGTGACATATGATATTCTCAGTGTTTTGAGGTGTTGGTTGATTTTAAAATTTTATTGTTTGAGGAATCAATAATTTTTTGAAATCTAATATTTTTGATCTATGTGATTCTTAGGTTTTCTTTCAAAATGACTTTCAACCCGCTTGCTGTGATACTGAAAGAAAATAAACTTACTGGACCCAACTATGTTGATTGGAAGAGGAATCTTGACATTGTCTTGACTGCTGAGGAATACAAATATATACTCCTCGAAGAGTGCCCTCCTAAGCCTGCAGATGATTCTGAGGAAAAGGAGAAGGAAAGTTATAAGAAGTGGATCAAGGCCGATGAGATGGCGCGGTGTTACATTTTGGCATCTATGTCAAATTTATTGCAACATCAGCATCAAGCCATGCCCACTGCTTATGACATGATGCTCAATCTCAAAGAGTTTTTCGGACACCAGAATCGAGCTGCCAAGCAGGAAGCCATGAGGAACTTGATGACGACCACCATGATCGAGGGAACACCCGTGAGGGATCATGTTCTCAAGATGATGACTCATTTGAATGAGCTGGAAGTCCTCGGAGATGAGATCGATGGGGAAACCCAAGTAGATATCATTCTCCAGTCTCTATCTAGGAGTTTTGAGCAGTTTCACCTGAACTACAACATGAACAAGCAGTTGTATTCGTTGGCAGAGCTTCTGACAGTACTCCAGGAGGCAGAGAGGCTTTTTCGTCAGAGTGCTCAGGCGTAAGCCATGGTTGCCCAAAAGGTTTCTACTTCTAAGCCGAAAGGCAAGAAGAAGAAGAAACAAGCTGGGGCAAAGGCGGTGGGAGGAACTCAGGGAGGAGTGAAGAAGCCGAAAGGCAAGTGCTTCACTTGTAAGAAGACTGGACACTGGAAGAAGGACTGCCCCAACCGGAAGCAGAACAAAATTATATCTTTTGGTCTAATCGTTAAAACATGTTAAGCGGTGTTATCTACCGACACCTGGTGTGTAAATACGTGAGTCACTGATCATGTCTGCAATACTTTGCAGGGGTTCCAGTGTTAGGGCAATCTCTTGCCGTGATATGGTTTTGATGGTGTGGCAAAGGGTTTAAGTTAGGTTGGTATTGTTGATTTGAAATGTGCGTTGAAGTCGTGCAGGACTTAGTAATTCGCACATGGAGCCATGGCGAGTTTCACCAACTCATCACTCGGGCCTTGAGTCGGTGAAGGATTGCTTTGCGGAAGCCGTGCGCTTGGAGCATCCGAGGGACCGCCGGACGAGAAGCTTGGAGTGAAGCCGGAGGAAGTAGACTTCGAGGCAAGAGATGCGAAGGAGTATTGCAGAGCCGTGCGCCTGATGCTGCCGAGGGACGTGGCCGAGAACGAAGAGAACTTCGAAGGTGAGGGACTCCGAGAGATGAGAGTGAGCAATTGTAACCCGGGAAGGGTAGCTCTTAGGTGAAACTTGGCCATTTGGCCAAGTGTCGGATGGGTTTTCCCGACACGGTCGATCGCCATGTCATGGCGATCGCTTAATCGATGGGTTGATCGTGGTATAAGACCGATTAGGGCTTAGCGTTCGATCGCCATGGATCGGCAATGATCGATGTCGACAGCAATGATCGCCGGAAGGCAAGCGATCGATGGAACTGCGACGCGCAGAATGGAGTCGACTCATTGGGCACTCGATGATCGAGCACGGGCCGATCGATGGTGCCATCGATCGATGCGGTCATCGCTGGATAGTATCCAACGTGGAAAGCCGTTATTGGCAATCTGATGGGTGCCATCAAGAAATCCTCTTCCTCTATAAAAAGGAAGGGGGTAAGGCTTTGGGAGGCTAATGCTCATACTCTAACACTCTCCCAAAGTTCCCTAAAGCTTTCCATCCTCTTACCCAAGCTTATTTTCATTATATTTGTAAGAGGAGTGTTGTTGTAAAGAGGTTACCTCCACCTAGCTTTGTGCAAAGGAGAGATCTAGTGGATAGATTGCGGAGTGATTCACCATGGACGAATCGGACCGTGGATTAGCGGCGTAGCCGTGAACCACGTTACATCTCCGTGTTTGTATTGTCTTTGTTTTATTTCTATTTGCTTGTCTTAGTTTATTGCTTCCGCTTGTGCTAACGTTTTCGTAGACGAGCAAAATACGGCATCCAACGAACAAGGGCTATTCACCCCCCCTCTAGCCGGCCATATCGATCCCAACAAGTGGTATCAGAGCCAAGTCGTTTGTCGAGGACTAACCGCCGCAACAAATACTTCATCTAAAGATGGCCGGCTCAAACATCCACCCACCGAAGTTCGACGGCGAATTCTCTTGGTGGAAAAAGAGAATGGAGGTATTCTTCGAAACCGACTTTGAAATATTGTTAATTATGGAAAACGGTTTCGAGTTGCCTAGGAACGAAAATGGGGAGCCATTGGAGAAATCAAGGTGGAGCAAGAGACAAAGAGAAGAATACTTGGCGAATTCAAAGGCCAAGCACCACCTATACAATGTCCTTCCCCAACAAGAAGTAAATAGAATAGGGGAGTGCTCAAGTGCCAAAGAGATGTGGGAGAGATTGGTTGAACTTCATGAAGGCACCTCGGAAGCCAAGCTAGCAAGAAGAGACCTCCTCCGCTCCCAACTATCAAATATTAAGCTTGAAAAGGGAGAAAAGGTAACTTCCCTACATTCTAGAATTAAAGAAATATTAATTGGGCTAACAAGTGTAGGGGAGAAGCTATCAAACCGAGATATGGTAATGAAGGCCATAGATGCCTTTCCCCGGTCCTCAAAATGGAGCTCCATGGTGGACTCATTTTACATCTCCAAGAACCTAGAAGTGAGCACCTTGGAGGAATTCTTTTCAACCATGGAGCTTCATGAGACAAGGCTTGAAGGTATACAAGAAGAGCCTAGAGTCCAAAATTCAAGGGGAGTAGCCTTGTTGGCAAACAAGGGGAAGAAGAAGATGGAAGTCCCCTCCTCCTCATCCGATGAAACCTCTACCTCCTCCATGGATAGCACGGAAGAAGCCTACATGGTAAGGAAGGTAAGGCGTGCATTTAAGAATCTTAGATTTGATAAATCTCATGATAGGAATAGAAGACCAAGGGGGAAGGTCATATGCTATAATTGCCAAGGAGAGGGACATATAAGGGATAATTGTCCCCTCCTAAACAAGAGCAAGAAAGAAGAAAAGAGGAAGAAGAAGGGGAGCAAGAAAAAGGAAGAAGAAAAGAAGGCAAAAGGAAAAGGGAAGGCCATGGCACTCAAAGCCAAGACATGGGATGACGTTGCCCCCGCCTCCTCATCCGAAGAAGAAGAGCATGTCTACTCCAACCTAGCACTAATGGCTCTTCATGACTCGGATTGCTCCTCCTCCACCGAAAATGAAGGATCAAGCTCAAGTGCGGAGAGCTCAAATGAAGGGGGAGCTTCTACATCTTCCTCATCCGAAGAAGAAGAAGAGGATATGGAAACTATGGTAACGAATGCTTCTCCTAAGAAAATAGTTTCCATAATTTCTAGTTTAACTAAGGAGTTATTTGGCATGAAAAAGAAAAATAAAAGCATGCTTAATCAAATTAAGGATTTAGAACAAAAACTAGAAAAAGCATGCTTAAATGATAATGTTTCTTCTTGCCATGATGATGCATGCTCACATGACTATATGCTTTTGGATGTTAATGATGCATGCATAGAGGAAAATAGGGCATTAAGGGAAAAGGTAGATTATTTAACCAAAACCCTAGAAAAATTCACAATAGGCTCCAACACATTAAATATGATCATAGGGAGCCAAAGAGCAAGTTTTAACAAAAAAGGCCTAGGATATAAGGAAAAGAAAAATGAAAAGGCCTACAAATGCCTAATAGCTAGGGGACAAGATAAAAAGAAAGTAATAGCTAGAAAATGGATCCCCAAGGAATATCTAGTGAACCCAATAGGAAAGAACTTATTTTGGGTTCCAAAATCCATCCTTAAGGGTTAGAATAACCCTAGGGTAGTCAACCACATGGACCTAGCCTATATCATATTTTGGTTGACTTAGGATGACAGGACAACATTTTTTAGATAATATTGGGTGATGATAACGTACCCATAAATAGATAATAATGCTTAAATCATGATGATTGATGTAATTCCTATGTATATTTGCAATCATGATTTATGTTTTTGAAATTTGGCACGTTATCATGAGAAATAGGTTTGAATCATGCTTTAGGTGATACTTTGGTTATTATCATCATATAATACCTAATGCATGATTATAATTTGATGAAAACATGCATTTCATGATCATTATGTGAAATTGATTCATATATGTCATTATGATCATGTTAATTGTTAGGTTGATACTTAACCATGATAGAATTGCATGAATATATTGGTTAAGTATATACAAATACCCCCTAGGATGCATCTCACACTCACCATAGGCTACCTTGATTGAAAACTTAGCATGGGTGAGATGTTAGGATGATACAAATGTCTACTAGTGCCTATGGCATTTAGATGGTCATTTAAAGTATCAAAATAGCAATAATAGACCAATCATGGGGAAGACTTATGTTTAATTCATAGACATATTGCCCAAAGATCATGGTTGGATATTTCATAAGTTTTCAAAACAATTTCTTACTTTAAAATCCATGTATTCATGTTTTGAAACAATTGGAACCAAAACTAGGTGTTAAACTTGATACTATCATGATCAAAAACCTAGTAGTTTTTAAAGCTTTTGGATTTTTGGCAAAAACGTGGAAATATAATGATTTTTCATGAAAAACTATTTTTCCCTGATAGATACACTTAAATGAAATATGTTCCCCAAATTTCATGATTTTTCAAATTTTCTGGAATTTTTTATGCATTTCTGAAATTCGGCCAGAAAAATCAGAAATTCCGAAAATCACGTGCGGATCAGTAGTATCTGAACGATCAGATGGCTCATTCAGACCGATGTGGCTGAATTCCAATTTTTTATCAAATTGTGGTATTTTCTTTCTATTAGACTTGATGCCATATGTTTCTAACTTAGTATTCATATTTTTGATGGTGTCAAAGGGGGAGAAATGAATATGTTTAAGTTATTTATGATAGGGGGAGAGATTAAGGGGGAGTTTCATGGATTAAGGGGGAGTTGCATGTTGCTATCAAATGTTTATGTTTACATGCTTTCTTTCCTTAAAAATGTTTTTACCTAACTTAAACGGATTGCCACACATCAAAAAGGGGGAGATTGTTAGGGCAATCTCTTGCCGTGATATGGTTTTGATGGTGTGGCAAAGGGTTTAAGTTAGGTTGGTATTGTTGATTTGAAATGTGCGTTGAAGTCGTGCAGGACTTAGTAATTCGCACATGGAGCCATGGCGAGTTTCACCAACTCATCACTCGGGCCTTGAGTCGGTGAAAGATTGCTTTGCGGAAGCCATGCGCTTGGAGCATTCGAGGGACCGCCGGATGAGAAGCTTGGAGTGAAGCCGGAGGAAGTAGACTTCGAGGCAAGAGACGCGAAGGAGTATTGCAGAGCCGTCTTTGATCTTTGCCGAGGGGCGTGGCCGAAGCGAAGAGAACTTCGAGCGAGGACTCAGGAGATGAGTGGCGATTGTAACCCGGGAAGGGTAGCTCTTAGGTGAAACTTGGCCATTTGGCCAAGTGTCGGATGGGTTTTCGACACGATCATTGCCATGTCATGGCGATCATCGCTTCCGAATCGATGGGTTGATCGACCGTATAAGACCGATTTAGGGCTTAGCGATCGCGCCATGGGAGCGATCGGGATGTCGGACAGATGATTGCCGAGGAAGGCGGATCGGTCGATGGAACTGTGCACGAGCACAGAATGGAGTCGACTCGACTGGGCACTCGACTGATCGAGCACCAGTCGACTGATGGTGCCATCAGTCGACTGATGCTAGTACCGTTGGATAGTATCCAACGTGGAAAACGACCGTTATTGGGCAATGGCTACAGCACCAGTCGACTGATGGGTGCCATCAGTCGACTGATCCTGTGTCAACGGGAAGAAATCCTCTTCCTCTATAAAAAGGAAGGGGGTAAGGCTTTGGGAGGCTAATGCTCATACTCTAACACTCTCCCAAAGTTCCCTAAAGCTTTCCATCCTCTTACCCAAGCTTATTTTCATTATATTTGTAAGAGGAGTGTTGTTGTAAAGAGGTTACCTCCACCTAGCTTTGTGCAAAGGAGAGATCTAGTGGATAGATTGCGGAGTGATTCACCGTGGACGAATCGGACCGTGGATTAGCGGCGTAGCCGTGAACCACGTTACATCTCCGTGTTTGTATTGTCTTTGTTTTATTTCTATTTGCTTGTCTTAGTTTATTGCTTTCGCTTGCGCTAACGTTTTCGTAGACGAGCAAAATACGACATCCAATGAACGAGGGCTATTCACCCCCCTCTAGCCGGCCATATCGATCCCCAACATCCAGGAAACCAGACGACTGGCTGAGGGGGAGATTACTGTATACTTGGGCAATGCCACAAAGGTGGCGGCTGTTACAGTGGGAGATGTTTATTTGTCTTTTGAGAAAAATAAAGTTTTGGTTCTTAAGAATTGCCTTTATGTACCTTTATTTAGAAAGAATTTGATTTCGGTTTCTAAATTGTTTATGGATGGATATTCTATTTCTTTTAATGACAGAGTTGTTATAAAAAGGAATAGAGAGATTATCTGTTCGGGTGCATTAATAGGAAATTTGTATACAATAGAACCAAAAGCTCCCACAATGCAAATAGAAGTTAATAACTCATCTTCTAATTCCAATAAGAGAAAAGAACATTCGAAGATGAACCAAACATATCTTTGGCATCTTAGGCTTGGTCATATTAACCTAAGCAGAATTCAAAGTTTGATAGCTGATGGACCTCTGGGTTCATTAGTGGTGGAAGATTTCCCAACCTGCGAATCTTGCTTGGAGGGTAAAATGACCAAGAGACCTTTTAAGGCCAAGGGATATAGAGCCAAAGATGTGTTGAAATTGGTTCATTCTGATTTGTGTGGTCCTATGTCTATCCAGGCTAGAGGTGGTTTTGAGTATTTCGTCTCCTTTATAGACGATTATTCGAGATATGGATACATTTACTTGATGCGCTGTAAGTCTGAATGCTTTGACAAGTTCAAAGAATTCAAGGCTGATGTAGAGAAACGTCAAGGTAAAAGTATCAAGACACTATGATCTGATCATGGTGGTGAGTACCTCTTAGGAGAGTTTAGGAATTACTTATTAGAGGCTGAGATTCAATCCCAATTGTCTGCACCTGGCACACCCCAGCAGAATGGTGTAGCAGAGCGAAGGAATAGGACTCTTATGGAGATGGTTAGATCGATGATGAGTTATTCTGAGTTGCCAGATTCATTTTGGAGATATGCTCTAGATACGACAGTGTATATTCTGAACTTGGTACCATCTAAATCAGTACCTTCTACTCCCACAGAATTATGGACTGGGCGAAAGCCTAGTCTGAGACATATTCGAATTTGGGAGAGTCCAACACATGTGCTGAAGGCAGATACTGGTAAGTTGGAATCTCGTACAGAAGTACCCATATTCGTTGGCTATCTTAGAGGAACGAAAGGAGGTTTGTTTTATAGTCCTAGAGGTCAGAGGGTGATCATTAGCACGAACGTCAGATTTCTAGAGGAAGACTATGTAATGAACCATAAGCCCATGAGTAAGATTGTTCTGGAGGAATTAAAAGGGGAAGTCACTTCTTTAGTACCACCGGTACAAGAGGATATACCATAAGTCACTGCACCGCGTGTCACAGAGGATACACAGGTGATACCTCGTCGTAGTGGGAGGGTTGTGAGACAGCCTAATAGATTCTTGTTCTTGGGAGAATCTTCTGATTTGATCCTTGACGAATATGAACCTGATCCCTGGACATATGACGAGGCAATCCAAGATAAAGATGCAGTATCTTGGCAAAGTGCAATGAATGCTGAGATTGAATCTATGGATTCAAATCAGGTCTGGGAGCTAGTAGAACCACCCGATGGTGTAAAAACCATTGGTTGCAAGTGGATCTACAAAAGAAAGAGAGGAATAGACGGGAAGGTTGAGACCTTCAAAGCAAGGCTTGTTGCGAAAGGGTATACTCAGAAAGAGGGTATCGATTATGAGGAGACCTTTTCGCCGGTATCCATGCTTAAGTCTATCCAGATTCTCTTATGCATTGCTGCTCATATGGATTATGAGGTATGACAGATGGATGTCAAGACAGCTTTCCTTAATGAAAGTCTTGAGGAAAATATCTATATGAAGCAACCAGAAGGATTCATTGCAAAGGGCAAAGAGCATCTTGTGTGTAAGCTTAATCGGTCCATTTATGGATTGAAGCAAGCTTCGAGGTCTTGGAACATCCGCTTTGATGAGATAATTCAGTCTTATGGATTTATTCAAAGTCCGGATGAGTCTTGTGTATACAAGAGAAGTGACAAAAACGTAGTGGTATTTCTTGTATTATACGTAGATGACATTTTGTTAATTGGCAACAATGTCAAGGTGTTATCGGACATAAGGGTATGGTTGTCCAAATAGTTTGATATGAAGCACTTGGGAGAAGTGGGACACATCCTTGGGATCAAGGTTATAAGAGATCGCAGGAAAAGGATGTTGTGCTTATCTCAAGCTTCATACATAGACACCATTATGGATCGTTTTAGCATGCAGAACTCCAAGAAGGGTTTTCTATCTTTCAGGCATGGAGTTCCTTTATCTAAGGAGATGTGTCCTAGAACATCTGAGGAGATAGAGGAGATGAAGGTGGTTCCTTATGTTTCGACAGTAGGAAGCTTCATGTATGCGATGCTATGTACGAGATCAGATATCTGCTTTGTCGTCGGCATGGTTAGTAGATATCAGAGTAATCCAGGACAGGGACATTGGACTGCGGTAAAGCATATATTAAAGTACCTGAGAAGGACTAGGGATTATATGCTAGTTTACCAAGCAGACCAATTACTCCCTGTGGGTTACACAGATTCTGACTTCCAATCAGACAGGGATAATAGTAAGTCTACCTCAGGTTTTGTGTTTACTTTGGGAGGTGGAGCCATTGTATGGAGCAATGTCAAGCAGAAATGTGTGGCGAACTCTACCATGGAAGTTGAGTATGTGGCGGCCTCTGAGGCAGCCAAAGAAGTTGTATGACTCAGGAACTTCTTGATGGACTTGGATGTGATTCCTAGTTTGCCTAGAATTATCACAATTTATTGTGATAATAGTGGTGCAGTTGCAAACTCGAAGGAACCACGAGCCCATAAGGCAAGTAAACACATAGAGCGCAAGTACCACCTGATACGAGAAATCGTAAAGAGAGGAGAAGTTGCTGTGGCCAAGATTACATCAGAGGATAACCTGGCAGACCCTTTCACTAAGGCCCTTCCAGCAAGAGCTTTTGATAGGCATGTAGAGGGAATGAAAATCAGATGTATGACAGTTTAAGGACAACATAATCTTTTAGTATAAGTGGGAGATTGTTGGGATGTATACTAAAAAGTCTATCTTTTGTATGAACATCTTTATTTTAAAATAAGAAACACATGATCATTGTTTGCATATTTGTAATTATGCATATTGTCTCATACATTACATTGTAGATAACATGGTGTGTAGTGTCACACGGTAGATCATGTTATCAGCTCCTTGTAGAGTATAAGTAAAGGCTCACAACCGAGATGACTTTGGACAAACCATTGGTATGGTTGTAGTGTGATTTGATATTGGTTTGTCTTGACCATAGAATCACACTAGTACACTTTGTGTGTATTGAGCAGGACCGACTTAGAGGTAATTCGATTTATTGATGACTACATAATCGAATCGGACCTCAGATATTATATTGTACATGCTCTTAATCCCGATATAATAACGGGCACATATACTTAGTATTCATTTCTTTGATTTACCAATGGACGAGATTTATAGATTAAATCGATAGGCTCGGTAAGTTGGGAAATGATATTATTTATATGCTGTACCATTGATTATAGGAGGAAACTGTGTCCTATATATTAGGATGATGATGTCTCCTTGAGGAGCTCATAAGGTTCATCATGTAAACCTTGCAGGTGGACTTGGTCCAGCATGATGATAAGGTTGAGTGGTACTACTCATGGAGTTAGATGTTGATTAATTAATTGTCAGTAAATTAATTAATCGATGGACATTCGAGATCTTAAACAGGGGGAGAAAAATGTACAAATAATATATGGAGCCCATATTAACTTATGGGGGTTGGTGAGGTAGATCAATGATAATCCTCTAGTGGATTGGATTATCATTAATGAATCAGACTTTATGTGGGCTTGATCCATTGGGTGGCCAAGATCCAACTCCTCCTCATGGTCCCTATTGTAGCCTATTAAAACCTCATGAAGCCTAGATCCAATGGTTCCGACGGTGGAGATTAAATCTCTAGATCCAATGGTTGAGATTAAATCTCTAGATCCGACGGTTGAGATTAAATCCCTAGAATCGACGGTTGAGATTAAAAGGAGACTTAAGCCTAAATCTATAAAAGGGGCTTAAGGCTTGGCGTGGAAGAGAATTAGAAGCAAGATAGGATTAGGGTTGGGCGGTAAGGAGCTTGGAGGCTAGGGTTTTTGGAGTTTGGTTTGGACGACCACAATTAAGGAAAATTTTTCCTTTCTTCTCTTCTTCCTTAAGGTGGTCGGCGCCCATCATCTTCTCCTCCCCTTTTGCCGACGTCCAAAGCTCCTCCTTCTCTTCTCCTTGGCCGGTGGAAACAAAGCTTAGGGTCTTCCCTTGAAGCTCTTGGCCGGCGCCCAATTCTCTTTGTTCTTCTTCTTGGCCGGCGACAAGCACCAAGCTTGGAGCTTGGTGGTTGGTTGAAAGAAGAAGAAGAGTTTTATTTCTATACTTCCTCTTGTTCGGAGCGAGCAAGGAAGGAAGATTGGTGATCTAGGAGGCTTCGACTTTTGGAAGATCATCGCCCACACGACATCCAAAAGGAGGAAGGACATACAATAGAAGATCGAGAGGTATAACGCTTGTTTATATTCTTTTGTAACATGTCTATAATTGATTTTCAATCATATACATGTTGTATGTTCTGTTTTATGGTTAAATATACTTAGACCCCGAATACAAAAACAAAAGTCGGCGATCCATACATCGTCTATTCTGCGGCTAATCGTAGAATAGAGGTTGGTTGCTTGAACAACAAGTTTGTTCAAGTGACAACTCTAATCGAATAGCACGATGATGAAACGGTAGCTTGGGTAATCCCTTTTGTCAAGGATAATTTTTTTTATCCGGGGACGTAGAAGGGATCGCTATGAACAAGCGACCGAGTTGAAGTGGGAAGCGAAGTTTCCTACCTTCAAGGTCGATGATGAATCACGCGAATCTTCCCAAGTCCTTTTGGGGCTATGCACTTCAGACTGCTGTTTACTTGTTAAATAGAGTCCCGACCAAGGTAGTCTCTACTACTCCATATGAGACATGGAATAATAAGAAACCTCATTTATCTTACTTGAAGATATGGGGTTGTCCTACTTATGTGAAGCGAACTATATCAGACAAACTAGATGCTAAATCTGATAAATATCTATTTATTGGATACTCTAAGGAAACGAGGGGTTACCAATTCTATCATCCCTTGGAATAAAAGGTGTTTGTTTCAAGGAATGCTATGTTTTTAGAGAAAGAGTTTCTCTTGCAAGAAAATAGTCGGAGTGTCATTGAACTTGAGGAGGTTCAAGAGACCCCAGTAGACATTGAGGAGATACCTGGTCAAGCACCTCGACCGATGACTCATAGTGATGAGACATCGGCTGAACCTATTGTGATACCACATCTTCGTAGATCTGGTAGGACACGCAACATTCCTGAGAGATACGGATTTCTCGTAAGTGAATTGAACGATGTGTTACTCATTGATGATGAGAGTCTACCAATTATGAAGAAGTTCTGAAAAGTTCAGAAAGGGACAAATGACATGAAGCCGTGAAGTCAGAAAATGAATTCCATGTATGAAAATCAAGTTTGGAACTTGGTGGACCCACCTGAAGGCATTAAACCTAGAGGGTGTAAGTGAGTTTTCAAGAAGAAAACTGACATTGATGGTAATGTGATTACCTTTAAGGCTATATTAGTGGCGAAAGGCTATCATCAAAAATAAGGTGTTAATTATGACAAGACCTATTCACCGGTAGCTATGCTTAAATCCATTCGGATGCTCCTGGCCATAGCGACTTATTATGATTATGAGATATGACAGATGGATGTGAAAATGACTTTCCTTAACGGAAACCTACTCGAGGGTGTGTATATGATATAGTCTGAGGGTTTCACATCGGTTGATAAAACCAAGGTATGCAAACTTCGATGGTCCATATATGAATTGAAGCAAGCATCCAAGAGCTGGAATATCCGTTTTAATAAGACAATCAAAAGGTTTGATTTCTCACAAAATCCGGACGAACCTTTTATCTACAAGAAGGTTAGTGGGAGTGCAATCGTGTTCCTAGTATTGTGTGTCGATGACATATTACTTATAGGAAATGATGTTTCTGTCTTACAGTCAGTTAAAATTTAGTTATCCAAAATATTCTCCATGAAAGACCTGGGAGAAGCGACCTACATCCTCGGGATCAAGATCTATAGAGATAGATCGAAATAGTTGCTTGGTCTTTCGCAGTCTACATATATAGACCGAGTGCTAAAGAGGTTTAGCATGTCGGAATCCAAGAAAGGTTTCCTTCCCATTAGGCATGGGATAGACCTTTCGAAGTCTATGTGTTCGCACACAGAAGACGAGAGGATTTGCATGAGTAATATTGCCTATGCATTCGCAATAAGATCTATCATGTATGCTATGTTATGTATGAGGCCCGATGTATCGTATGCTTTGAGTGTCACGAGTAGATATCAGTCTGATCCAGGAATGAATTATTGGGCGGTTGTTAAAACAATCCTTAAGTACTTAAGGAGAACTAAGGATGTGTTCCTAATATATGGAGAAGGTGATATGGTAATATGCGGGTATACGGATGCCAGGTTCCAGACAGACAAGGATGATTCCAGGTCTCAGTCTGGGTACGTATTTATATTAAATGGAGGCACAATAAGTTGGAAAAGTTCCAAGCAAGATACTATAGAGGATTTTGCCACTGAGGCAGAATATATTGCAGCTTTGGAAGCAGCAAAGGAAGCGGTTTGGATCGAGAAGTTCATCTCTGAACTTAATAAGGTCTCATCAACGATCCAAACATGCGCTTCACCGCTATCATCTGATCAGGGAGATCATCAGTAGGAAAGAAATACAAATCGAAAAGATTCCCACTGAAAGGAACTTAGCGGACCTTTTAACTAAGGCCTTCCCTCAAAGTAAGTTTGAGGATCATGTTAGAGCTTATGGTATTGGATACCGTGGTGATTGACATTAGGCCAAGTGAGAGTTTGTTAGTAATATATGAGAGGTGTCCTAAGGAAATCGCCTTATGGTTGTACCATTTATTTGATAAATGAAGATTCACTATTTGAGTATACATGTTTTCATGTATTTGATTAGATCTTAAACTCATTTACTGAATGTCCGCAATACGATTCACAGCATGAGAGAATTTGTGATTGGGTCACAACTAGTGAGTATCTCTACATGTGTAATTATGATGTATTGGAATTATCCCTAGCCGATGAATTGATGGATTCGGACGTCATTGATTTTGTTGAGACTAGAACGAGGTATACTCTTTGGTTTATCCAAGCAGCTGTTCCTCACTGGTTGGTGACATTAGGATGTCCAGAGTTGATCATGGATGCTAGTTATGGTAACTAGTTCATTGGAATGACCAGCTGTAAGACTTCATATGGTTCGATGTATATAAGAATATGTCAATGAAGTTCTTACAGAAGCTTAAGTGCGATGTTCCTTCGACTTGCGGTATTCAAGTCATCTTAGTCATGAAGACTTATGCTTTGACATCTTAAGCAACTATCTCCGAGGAGATGTAGACCCGGGATGATTGGGTATAAGTCGAAGTGGTCGAAGGTGTTTGAATAGCCTACAGAGGATTCACCACTCCTTGAGAGGAGATGTATACCCTATGGTCTCTCGTCGGATTGTTACTAAAGTCTTTGGCTAAAGCATTACATATTTAGAGTATGGTACTCTTGGGTATATGTGCAGTAACTAGAATCCGGAGGATGAGGAAGTAATACTTGGGCTAGGTGTAACGTAGTCAACTTAGTGGGGACTGACACAATAGACCATGTCCTAAACCAAGTGGGTATAAGATTAGTGAAAGGAATGGGGCACGATTCATTGTAGCTGCTGAAGAATTTAAAAAATGGTTATGGGATCAACCGTTGATTTTCCGATTAATTAGGGATCATAATGTACTACTAGGTGTCACTCATGATCGTTCTATAATTAATAGTTAATTATAGATGACCAACATAAGTCGGGAACCTATTTGGTCACACGCACAATGAGTGTAATCCGAAGGATTTAAAACGAGTTTGAGAATAGGATTCTCAAATCAAGAGAGACTTGGTTTGGTTGGACCAAACAAAGAGTGAGTATGAAATTGTTTTAGTCGCATCAGTAGCATGGATGGGCCGAGTCTTATGAAGACATGATGTCTCACGCCCCGAGAGCATGCCGAACCGAAAATTAAACGGACAACATCTCCCCTGTACGTGACAACATTTCGGGTTAATACAAGGCTCGTAGGCCCACAATAACAACACAACACATATAAAAATATAACCAAACCACAACAACATAACAACTAACTACAACAAATACACAGAAGAAATGATACAACGGCAATACAATCCCACACATGCATACCGGTATGACTAACACATCATAACAATACAAAACCTCGACAAAATCCGAATATACCACATGTACATCACCAAAACTCCAAAATACAATACACAACGAACGGAAAGCCGAAAACAAACATGGGAGCCTCGGAGGTGAGATGAGATGTCAGCCAGCGGTGCTCCAAGTCGTCACGAAGACTTCTACCTGTTACCTGGGCGACAGAAAAACCCAGGGTCTGTTGGGGTGGTGAGTAAAACTCAGCAAGTAATAGAAAAATATGTATATATGTAATATCACATGTATTTCAATAACATAATCTAGAGGTACAACAGGTATATCAACATAGTATATAAATACAAGCAAATACCGTCTAACCAAATGAACAACGTAAAATACAGACATACCTGATGTCTGCTACGATACTCTGATCCAACCTGAACATATATCCAACATATATATAACAGGAAGAGTAATACCAACTCATAATCTACTCATGCTACAGGTCAAGGTATCTAATGGTCTGTCCAACACATATACCAGTATCTGACACAACCGTATAACATATGCAAGAAGCATGCATGAATATAATGTACAAACAAATGCAGCAAGCATAGTACAATCAAATGCAACATCACAATAAGCATATATATATAGACTGTATCTATATATATATCAATCTCAACCATATATATATATATATATATATATACATACATGCATATATGTATATATATATGGTAATATGCAAAGCGCCGTCAGATACGACAATGCAGCATGCATGGTCATGGTCATGCCTGCTCACCCCTACTCGCTACCACGATCCCAGTGTAGCCTAGGTGGCACGACATGACAACTGTCCCAACTCACACCAACCACTACTATAGAGTGGCCGAGTGGGTAGTATGATCAAGTAGCATATAAGCGTAAAGAGCTCGCTACACAACGGGGGTCCCTGCTGCTGGCCACTCCGACTAACACTACCAATGAGTTGTCGAGTACCACGCACCCAGGACAACTGCACGCAACTCCAACTACCACCGTCTATAGTGGTAGAGTGTCACACAACATATGCTCTACCCTCACACCAGTTACTCCTCAGGGAGTGCTCTGGGAGACAAGATGACTGACGACTCTCTCAACTCCAAGGGAGACTATGTCGTCAGAATGCATGCATATGACATGAGTATACTGTCACTCGTACAACCATCTACCACAGACTCTCTGTTCAACAAAGAGTCGTACCCATCTGATCAATACACTCTCTATCCCGTAGAGAGTCGTACTCAACTGATCGATGGACTCTCTATCCTGTAGAGAGTCGTACTCAACTGATCATAACTCTCTATCCAATAGAGAGTCGTACTCAACTGATCGACGCACTCTCTAGAGAGTCCGTACTCAACTGATCATAACTCTCTATCCAATAGAGAGTCATACTTAACTGATCGACGCACTCTCTATCCAATAGAGAGTCGTACTCAACTGATCATAACTCTCTCTCCAATAGAGAGTCGTACTCAACTGATCGACGCACTCTCTATCCGATAGAGAGTCGTACTCGACTAATCATATCAAGCTGGGACCACCGGTCTGCAGCGACACACTAATCACCCTTCACTTAACCATTACACAACTCATGGTTGGTAACAGTATACAACATACGGGTATTGGAAATAAATCCTATATTTAGGGCATTACCTACCCATAGATGACCTTTTTACCAATTTATAATTTGGGTCATCACCCGTACTGACATTTACACCCTACTAAACATCTAAGCTAATTTACATCACATCTATAACTCCTAAATCATGATCGGGTATATGTGATATCAACAATTGACATAAATACATCCAACGATAAGTTCAAGCATACGATAATAAGAGCAGGGTCAACATAATATGAACATATAACATGCTCATATCTATGTCTAAATCTGAATGCAATTACATCTACCGGACCAGGTAGAAAATTACCCACCTGTTAAATAGCTTCGCAACATAAATATCTTCACGTCCATAGATCTGCCTCATATCCACGTCCTGCAAATATCATCATTTATAATTAAATTGAAGCACACGACAAATATACAAATCCACTACTATATCGTTCCTATATTCGTATCCCTTTATCGAATACGAATTAGAAAACTCCCTCAAATTATCCAAGGTCGATTTACTATAACCAACCTTCACTTTAGACCCTCAACTGGTACGATTAACATCATAATTAAAACCCCCTTGTTTCCAATTAACAACTACTCAAAATCTATACATTCGATTCCCTACACCAATTTCCATATGAACCGGATATTCTACAACCCAGAACAACTCTCTAATCATGTACTCCACCGATCACAGCTCCTGTACTGCCATTTACAATCCATACTAACCTCCACTCACAGCCTACTCCATTCCTCCGATCACTCACGGCTGTACGATAATAGAAATTCAAATAGCAACAATCACTGATGAACATGTGATAAACCAAGCTTGCTAACGTTTGGAACTTTCCCCCAATTGCTCAGTTTGCCCGATTAGTTCCTTGCTGCCCTAATTTCGACAGAGGTCGCGAATTCGCTTCCAACCGCTTGCTGCAACAACAATCACAGCCACTCAGTTCCACCAATTTAGATACCTAACTATTTAACCATTGTTGCTAGCTAAATCAAAGGCAACAATGAGTTGATCTGCACTGACAGAACCAAAACTGAAGATGGCTTGCTTACCGGAATTCAATCCTCACCGGCAGCAGCTCTTCGAAACTTGGCAGCCCCGTTCAATTACTCGAGACTGCTGCCCAAACCAAAAATCGGCTTAGCCAAGGAAGATGAACAACAAGGTAAACGGAGGAGAGATCAAACTTACCTGCATCGGAATCTCCCCTAATGCAGCGATTCGTCGGACACTCCAACTTCAACACCGCTGCCCTAATTTCCTGCGGTAATCCCCTGTTCACTGTCACAAGCCTCTGTCAACCATCGACCCAAGATAGATTGCACAACTAGGATAAATCTCTCATCCAGGATCAAGGAGAAGGTCAACAGCTTACCTTGCTCGGCAAAGATCCCAGCCCCAGGTCCGCACGCGATGCCGACTCCGCTGACCCAACTCTCGACCACGCGCCCACTCGCTGTCGGCGTAAATTCTAGCCGCGCACGCTTGCTGCCTTGCTTGCCCGCAGAGATCGTCCCAGCCGACGATCGCCGCTTGCCGCGAGGAGAGGGAGAGGGCGACGAGAGGTAGGTAAATCCCACAAAGAGAAGGTGGAATTGCGGTGAGGAATCGTTGTCAAAGTCGTCGAGGGCCTGATCGATCGCTCGGCACAGGGAAGAGGAACGACAGTCCGCGAGGAGTGGAGAGGAAGTTCGGCGGGCGTGCGTTCGGTGGAGACGAGAGATGCAGAGAAACGGAAGAAATAGATGTTTCGGCGGCGAGGAACAGAAGAGGAGAACAACAGCATTAAGCGATTAATGGGTCGGAAGGCTTTCGTTTAACGGGTTGGCTTACCCAAAAATCCCTTTTTGGGTTCTTACCCTATAATCCATTAACCCAAAAATTCAATTAACCCTAGGTTAATTGAACTATTAGAATTTCTTAAGCTAGGTTAGATGTAATTAACTCTTAACCATAATTTTTTTTTCCACCGTATCTCACATTCTCCCCCACTTATTAAAATTTGGTCCCCAAATTTCGTACTTAAATGCAAAAATTAATTCAAGCATATTCTGAAATAACCACATACCTCAGGTAAACAGATGAGAGTATCGAGCTCGGATAGTATCTTCTAGCTCCCATGTAGCCTCCTCATCCGTATGATGCTGTCATCCCACTTTTACGAGTCGGATGGTTTTGTTCCGCAACTGTCGCTCCTTGCGACCCAGAATCCGCACCGGAATCTCCTCGTAAGTCGCATTGGACTGAGGTAGAATCGGAACCTCTTTCAGAACATGGTCAGATCGCGACGCGTATTTCCCAGCATAGAAACATGCAATACGTTGTGAATACCCACAAGTGTCGGAAGTAAAGCCAACCGATAAGCTACACCTCCATAATCCATGACACAAGATCTGAATAGATCCTCCAACGTCTAAATGATACACTCGATCGTTATCCGTCATGCGGATGAAATGTTGTACCGAGCCGGCTCGCGCCCATAGTCCGATCGCACTCATCAAAATCGCAAGGTAAAACGTGGGTCTCTATCAGATATAGCACTCAAAAGTACCCCACGCAATCCGATAATCTTCCGGCAATACAACGCTGCCAGATGCTCCAACGAGTATAACCCACGAATAGGAAGGAAATGAGCTGATTTGGTCAGTCGATCCACAATCACCCAAATCGCATCACGTCCTTTACGGGTTCTAGGCAATCCCGTAACGCAATCAATCATGATATGCTCCCACTTCCATTCTGGTATCGGAATTGTTTAGAGCAATCCAGCGTGTTTCTAATGTTCAGCTTTCACCTACTGGCATACTAAACATCGAGCAACAATATCTACTATAACCCTCTTCATACCGTTCCACCAGTATAAACGTCTCATATCCCGTTCCACCAGTATCACCTGCATAGCAAATCTCAAATGATGTGCCTCCTGTAGCAACACTTTCTTAAGTGGATGCATGTCTAGAACACATATCCATATTAGAGACGGGGAATTATCTTCTCAAAAGAGAACTCCATCAACCATTCAAAATCCACTCTACCACACACTCTGTAAGTGCATGGAAGACTATAGCGATCAATCTCACTTGTTACAACTGTTTGCGCCAGCAACTCTATAGTAGCTACCCAGTAGCTAGTCAAAACTCTATTAGCACTTCTGCTCCATATCACTACAAATCCAAACAATAATGACTAAAGTCTCATCATGTATATGACAGACTATCTCGTAGTTTCTTAACTGACGTAGGCATAAAATATGCCTCATTCAACTGCATCGGAATCGTTCCGATCCCTGAAATGATACATCCGTGTACAACCTCCTTTTATCCACTCCGGACGGATTAACTAATACTCGTGTAAAAGTTAACCACCGTCTAGGTCTTGTAACTGATTTCACTAGTTTTCGACTAAATGATTTCCATCATCACCTTTGTCAAACAAGTCCATGGTATAGTAATGCTAAAACATTCTATCCACATCTACAGTAATATCTAAACCATACAAAGAAAACCACCATCTACGGTGGTCGAGTGCGTAACTCCATCTACCACAATCAACAGTGGCCAAGTTACGCAACTCCAACAACCATGAACTGATCCAATCGTGTTTAGGATACACGATTCTCAAATCCAGTGGTGACTAAATCGTTAATTAGTCTAACAACTTAATCACAACTCATAACAATTCATACCAAGTATGAAATTGTCGTCTTTACACACCTGCATTCTCTTTGCTCTAAGCTGATGATATACATTAATCATCACAACGACAATGATAATTATATGACACCATGTCACTACAATATCAACACACCAGTCGTAAGCCAACCCTAGAGCATGCACATGTGTCCTTAACTGATCTAAACAGATCATTTATCCTCAATGTAGGATATTTACTTTCAGCAATTATCGCATTCCATCATCGATAATCGATGCATAATTTCAAAGGTTTTTCCCTCTTTTATCAAAGAGTTCCGGATCTTCTCAAGGAGGAATACTGGGATAGATAATTATCCCTTCCAACATCTCCTATAATCACAACTTAAATTCTTCCAATTTCTATAGTGTTTAGCAACACTGATACCAACAAAACTATCACCCGGTCTGTGATCTTTGATATCAGAACTATTTCTGCAATCATTTCGATCGCCTACTCCACTTGCCTATGCAGCGGCAAGCCTAGGAGTTCATCCGAAACTACATCCGAACACTCTCAGATTATATTGACATCCGAGAGACATATCGTACCATACTTCCAACAATTCGACCATCCGTAAGGATATGTCCACAGTAAAAGTATGTATATCAAAGTCTAAGGACATCCCTTGACTTCTTAATTGTTGATCCACATCTCACCAGACGGTAGAGATACCACCGACCCACAAGTTGATGTAAAGGACCCTTCTAATCCAACTAAGAATGTTCTAGACAAAGATACCTGTAAACTACAAGTATCTCTCAATATATTAATCCAGAGGGTAAAACTAGAGTAATACCCCGAATGATCAAATATCTGTTGATCCGATCCAAAAGGCTCCATGTAGGTCTCGGCCTTTCTCCGAAGAGAACAAGATTAGATCCAACAGTTCGTGACAAAGCGGTCACATTTCTGCGACGAATGCCGCGGGGATTTTTCCTAGATCATCTGATCTCATCACTTAATCCTACGAGCTGCAACTGTAGAATACTGAATAAATATGACCATCGTCGTATACTCTCTCCTCCCTAATAAGCATATCACATCTGGAGATAACTATTGGTGTCTACTGAATCTTCTAAGATGTCTTCTGCTGATGCTGCTTCTGTGCTGATCTCTTTTGTCGAGACGGTGCATCTTCCTCCTGGAATACCATCGATAGTCTTCAACTGAGCCTTCAAAATACGTCACCTCAACTGTACTAGTTGCTTACAATAGCAACATATAAACTGATCCAACGGATAATCTGACTTCGCATCCGCACTGCACGCACATAATCCTTTCGAAGTCTTTGTTTTGATTTCGCTGATGTGCACGAGAACATCCTAATGATCTGCGGTTGGTCTTCTATAATCAGAAAATAGCTCAAAGTCTATGACTCTGATCTTGCTCCTTTATCCAATAGTTGGAGACTTCTGACTCTATTAAGTTGACCTGCAATATTTGTTTACCGGTCTCCAACTCTTAAACCCTTGTACGGAGTCATTTCTAAACTCCTGTCACAATCCAACGTCTTCTGGCAGGATCTGGTAGAAGATCCCGGCATCCTAATCCAACTATAAGTCAAACTCGGGGTGGCTTAAATCATCCATTCATCTTCTTGAGCTATTAGGTGGTCGTAGCCTCCGCAAGTCTAACGACTCTGCACAGTACACTATCGCTAACCGCTCACCCTTTCTTGAAGCTCAAGAATTCCTTACAATGTGTCACTAAAAGTGACATGGGGAAATACTCTCTTTCAACATCACTAAACAATGATCAAGTGATATATTATTTTCCGAAGATTATTTTCTGCATTTATCACCAAATACCGGCTTGATCCCAATAATGGTATGCCAACAACTCTTCTTTCTCGGTATAACATGAGTTAAGTACTCAAAAGTACTCTCAAAGTTATACAATTCAGTACGAACAACTCAGGGATAAAATCCCTATGAAACACTGTAACCTAGCCTTCCGCTATCTGCACCACAATAGTCTACAAGTCTGTTCATTACCCACAGGTAATGTTCTGACTAGCACAGTTAGTGGAAATCTCTAAGACTGTAGTCTCTGATTTCCATAATAAATGTGACGACTTGGCCCCTGTTTTCTGACTTGGTATCAGTCGGCTCTCAAAGGTAAATCACCTTCTCAACACAGGTTCAAGACTCACAGACTCAACAGGTCGTTTCCGCGGTCCACTCATACCACGGTTACGAATAATAACCAACACACTACAGGTTATTCCCTGTTATAAGCATCTAAATGCATAGCGAACATAACCGGGAGAATAAACCCTAAAAGTCACTCCGGTTGGTTGCCTCGGTGGACGACCCCTACTACAAGTCTGCACAGGTGTCATAACTCTATTGTATACACCTACTGATCAAGTTTAGATAAATATCTACTAAACCATAAGTTATCAGAAATTCTTACCTCGTGCTGCTTGGAGCTCAGGCCGTTGTCCATCTCATCTCAGAAAACCAAAACCGAATAAATCGACTCCCGAGAATCCAAGACTCGACACAAAAACAACATTGTATGGCATCGCAGAACCTAGGGCTATGATACCACTAAAGTTGTCACGCCCCGAGAGCATGCCGAACCAAAAATCAAACGGACAACATCTCCCCTGTACGTGATAACATTTCGGGTTAATACAAGGCTCGTAGGCCCACAATAACAACACAACACATATAAAAATATAACCAAACCACAACAACATAACAACTAACTACAACAAATACACAGCGGAAACGATACAACAACAATACAATCCCACACATGCATACCGGTATGACTAACACATCATAACAATACGAAACCTCGACAAAATCTGAATATACCACATGTATATCACGAAAACTCTAAAATATAATACACAACGGACGAAAAGCCCAAAACAAACATGGGAGCCTCGGAGGTGAGATGAGATGTCAGCCAGCGGTGCTCCAAGCCGTCACGAAGACTTCTACCTGTTACTTGGGCGACAGAAAAACCCAGGGTCCGTTGGGGTGGTGAGTAAAACTCAGCAGGTAATAGAAAAACATGTATATATGTAATATCACATGTATTTAAATAACATAATCTAGAGGTACAACAGGTATATCAGCATAGTATATAAATACAAGCAAATACCGTCTAACCAAATGAACAACGTAAAATACAGACATACCTGAAGTCTGCTACGCTACTCTGATCCAACCTGAGCATATATCCAACATATATATAACAGGAAGAGTAATACCAACTCATAATCTACTCATGCTACAGGTCAAGGTATCTAATGGTCTGTCCAACACATATACCAGTATCCGACACAACCGTATAACATATGCAAGAAGCATGCATGAATATGATGTACAATCAAATGCAACATCACAATAAGCATATATATATAGATTGTATCTATATATATATCAATCTCAACCATCCATATATATATATATATATATATATATATATGGTAATATGCAAAGCGCCATTAGATACGACAATGCAGCATGCATGGTCATGCCTGCTCACCCCTACTCGCTACCACGATCCCAGTGTGGCCTAGGTGGCAACATGACAACTGTCCAAACTCACACCAACCACTGCTATAGAGTGGCCGAGTGGGCAGTATGATCAAGTAGCATATGAGCATAAAGAGCTCGTTACACAACAGGGGTCCCTGCTGCTGGCCACTCGGACTAACACTACCAATGAGTGGTCGAGTACCACGCACCCAGGACAACTGCACGCAACTCCAACTACCACCATTTATAGTGGTAGAGTGCGGCACAACAGATGCTCTGCCCTCACACCAGTTACTCCTCGGGGAGTGCTCTGGGAGGCAAGATGACTGACGACTCTCTCAACTCCAAGGGAGACTATGTCATTAGAATGCATGCATATGACATGAGTATGCTGTCACTCGTACAACCATCTACCACAGACTCTCTGTTCAACAAAGAGTCGTACCCATCTGATCAATACACTTTCTATCATGTAGAGAGTCGTACTCAACTGATCGACGGACTCTCTATCCTGTAGAGAGCCGTACTCAACTGATTATAACTCTCTATCCAATAGAGACTCGTACTCAACTGATCATAACTCTCTCTCCAATAGAGAGTCGTACTCAACTGATCGACGCACTCTCTATCCGATAGAGAGTCGTACTCGACTAATCATATCAAGCTGGGACCACCGGTCCGAAGCGACACACTAATCACCCTTCACTTAACCATTACACAACTCATGGTTGGTAACAGTATGCAACATACGGGTTTTGGAAATAAATCCTATATTTAGGGCATTACCTACCCATAGATGACCTTTTTACCAATTTATAATTTGGGTCATCACCCGTACTGACATTTACACCCTACTAAACATCTAAGCTAATTTACATCACATCTATAACTCCTAAATCATGATAGGGTATATGTGATATCAATAATTGAGCATAAATACATCCAACGATAAGTTCAAGCATACTATAATAAGAGCAGGATCAAGATAATATGAACATATAACATGCTAATATCTATGTCTAAATCCGAATGCAATTACATCTACCGGACCAGGTAGGAAATTACCCACCTGTTAAATAGCTCCGCAACATAAATATCTTTACGTCCATAGATCTGCCTCGTATCCACGTCCTGCAAATATCATCATTTATAATTAAATTCAAGCACACGACAAATATACAAATCCACTACTATATTGTTCCTATATTCGTATCCCTTTATCGAATACGAATTAGAAAACTCCCTCAAATTATCCAAGGTCGATTTACTATAACCAACCTTCACTTTAGACCCTCAACTTGTACGATTAACATCATAATTAAAACCCCCTTATTTCCAATTAACAACTACTCAAAATCTATACATTCGATTCCCTACACCAATTTCCATATGAACCGGATATTCTACAACCCAGAACAACTCTCTAATCATGTACTCCACCGATCACAGCTCATGTACTGCCATTTACAACCCATACTAACCTCCACTCACAGCCTACTCCATTCCTCCGATCACTCACGACTGTACGATAATAGAAATTCAAATAGCAACAATCACTGATGAACATGTGATAAACCAAGCTTACCAATGGTTGGAACTTTCCCCCAATTGCTCAGTTTGCCCGATCAGTTCCTTGTTGCCCTAATTTCGGCAGAGGTCGCGAATTCGCTTCCAACCGCTTGCTGCAACTACAATCACAACCACTCAGTTCCACCAATTTAGATACCTAACTATTTAATCATTGTAGCTAGCTAAATCAAAGGCAACAATGAGTTGATCTGCACTGACAGAACCAAAGCTGAAGATGGCTTGCTTACCGGAATTCAATCCTCACCGGCAGCAGCTCTTCGAAACTTGGCATCCCCGTTCAATTACTCGAGACCGCTGCACAAACCAAAAATCGGCTTAGCCAAGGAAGATGAACAACAAGGTAAATGGAGGAGAGATCAAACTTACCGACAGTCGAAATCTCCCCCCCTAATCTGCTTGATTCGTCGGACACTCCAACTTCAACGCCGCTGCCCTAATTTCCTGCGGTAATCCCCTGTTCACTGTCATAAGCCTCTGTCAACCATCGATCCAAGCTAGATTTCACAACTAGGATAAATCTCTCGTCCAGGATCAAGAAGAAGGTCGACAGCTTACCTTGCTCGGCAAAGATCCCAGCCCCAGGTCCGCACGCGATGCCGACTCCGCTGACCCAACTACCGACCACGTGCCCACTCGCCGTCGACGTAAATTCTAGCCGCGCACGCTTGCTGCCCTGCTTGCCCGCAGAGATCGTCCCAGCCGACGATCGCCACTTGTCGCGAGGAGAGGGAGAGGGCGACGAGAGGTAGGGAAATCCCACAAAGAGAAGGTGGAGTTGCGGTGAGGAATCTTTGTCAAAGTCGTCGAGGGTTTGATCGATCACTCGACACAGGGAAGAGGAACAGCAGTCCGCGAGGAGTGGAGAGGAAGTTTGGCGGGCGTGCATTCGGTGGAGATGAGAGATGCAGAGAAATGGAAGAAATAGATGTTTCGGTAGCGAGGAACGGAAGAGGAGAACAGTGGCATTAAGCGATTAACGGGTCGGATGGCTTTCGTTTAACGGGTTGGCTTACCCAGAAGTCCCTTTTTGGGTTCTTACCCTATAATCCATTAACCCAAAAATTCAATTAACCCTAGGTTAATTGAACTATTAAAATTTCTTAAGCTAGGTTAGATGTAATTAACTCCTAACCATAATTTTTTTCCCCGCCGTATCTCAAATTCTCCCCCACTTATTAAAATTTGGTCCCCAAATTTCGTACTTAAATACAAAAATTTATTCAAGCATATTCTAAAATAACCACATACCTCAGGTAAACAGATGAGGGTATCGAGCTCGGATAGTATCTTCTAGCTCCCATGTAGCCTCCTCATCCGTATGATGCTGCCATCCCACTTTTACGAGTCGGATGGTTTTGTTCCGCAACTGTCGCTCCTTGCGACCCAGAATCCGCACCGGAATCTCCTCGTAAGTCGCATTGGACTGAGGTAGAATCGGAACCTCTTTCAGAACATGGTCAGATCGCGACGCGTATTTCCCAGCATAGAAACATGCAATACGTTGTGAATACCCACAAGTGTCGGAAGTAAAGCCAACCGATAAGCTACACCTCCATAATCCATGACACAAGATCTGAATAGATCCTCCAACGTCTAAATGATACACTCAGACTGTTCATCTGTCTGCAGATGAAATGTTGTACTGAGCCGAAGCTCTGTGCCCATAGTCTGATGCAGACTCTGTCAAAATCGCAAGGTAAAACGTGGGTCTCTATCAGATATAGCACTCAAAAGTACCCCACGCAATTCGATAATCTTCCGGCAATACAACGCTGCCAGATGCTCCAACGAGTATGACCCACGAATAGGAAGGAAATGAGCTGATTTGGTCAGTCGATCCACAATCACCCAAATCGCATCACGTCCTTTACGGGTTCTAGGCAATCCCGTAACGTAATCAATCATGATATGCTCCCACTTCCATTCTGGTATCGGAATTGTTTAGAGCAATCCAGCGTGTTTCTGATGTTCAGCTTTCACCTGCTGGCATACTAAACATCGAGCAGCAATATCTACTATAACCCTCTTCATACCATTCCACCAGTATAAACGTCTCATATCCCGGTACATCCGAGTACCACCAGGATGCATAGCAAATCTCAAATGATGTGCCTCCTGTAGCAACACTTTCTTAAGTGGATGCATGTCTAGAACACATATCCATATTAGAGACGGGGAATTATCTTCTCAAAAGAGAACTCCATCAACCATTCAAAATCCACTCTACCACACACTCTGTAAGTGCATGGAAGACTATAGCGATCAATCTCACTTGTTACAACTGTTTGCGCCAGCAATTCTATAGTAGCTACCCAGTAGCTAGTCAAAACTCCATTAGCACTTCTGCTCCATATCACTACAAATCCAAACAATAATGACTAAAGTCTCGTCATGTATATGACAGACTATCTCGTAGTTTCTTAACTGACGTAGGCATAAAATATGCCTCATTCAACTGCATCGGAATCATTCCGATCCCTGAAACGATACATCCGTGTACAACCTCCTTTTATCCACTCCGGACGGATTAACTAATACTCGTGTAAAAGTTAACCACCGTCTAGGTCTTGTAACTGATTTCACTAGTTTTCGACTAAATGATTTCCATCATCACCTTTGTCAAACAAGTCCATGGTATAGTAATGCTAAAATATTCTATCCACATCTACAGTAATATCTAAACCATACAAGGAAAACCACCATCTACGGTGGTCGAGTGCGTAACTCCATCTACCACAATCAACAGTGGCCAAGTTACGCAACTCCAACAACCATGAACTGATCCAATCGTGTTCAGGATACACGATTCTCAAATCCAGTGGTGACTAAATCGTTAATTAGTCTAACAACTTAATCACAACTCATAACAATTCATACCAAGTATGAAATTGTCGTCTTTACACACCTGCATTCTCTTTGCTCTAAGCTGATGATATACATTAATCATCACAACGACAATGATAATTGTATGACACCATGTCACTACAATATCAACACACCAGTCGTAAGCCAACCCTAGAGCATGCACAGGTGTCCTTAGCTGATCTAAACAGATCATTTATCCTCAATGTAGGATATTTACTTTCAGCAATTATCGCATTCCATCATCGATAATTGATGCATAATTTCAAAGGTTTATCCCTCTTTTATCAAAGAGTTCCGGATCTTCTCAAGGAGGAATACTGGGATAGATAATTATCCCTTCCAACATCTCCTATAATCACAACTTAAATTCTTCCAATTTCTCCTAGGAGTTCATCAAACTACATCCGAACACTCTCGGATTATCGCACATCAGAGACATATCGTACCATACTTCCAACAATTCGACCATCCGTAGGATATGTCCTGAAAAGTATGTATATCAAAGTCTAAGGACATCCCTTGACTTCTTAATTGTTGATCCACATCTCACCAGATGGTAGAGATACCACCGACCCACAAGTCGATGTAAAGGACCCTTCTAATCCAACTAAGAATGTTCTAGACAAAGATACCTGTAAACTACAAGTATCTCTCAATATATTAATCCAGAGGGTAAAACTAGAGTAATACCCCGAACGATCAAATATCTATTGATCCGATCCAAAAGGCTCCATGTAGGTCTCGGCCTTTCTCCGAAGAGAACCAGATCAGTTCCAACAGTTCGTGACAAAGCGGTCACATTTCTGCGACGAATGCCGCGGGGATTTTTCCTAGATCATCTGATCTCATCACTTAATCCTACGAGCTGCAACTGTAGAATACTGAATAAATACGACCATCGTCATATACTCTCTCCTCTGTACTAAGCATATCACATCTTGAGATAACTGTTGGTGTCTGCTGAATCTTCTAAGATGTCTTCTGCTGATGCTGCTTCTGTGCTGATCTCTGTTGTCGAGACGGTGCATCTTCCTCCTGGAATACCATCGATAGTCTTCAACTGAGCCTTCAAAATATGTCTCCTCAACTGTACTAGTTGCTTACAATAGCAACATATAAACTGATCCAACGGATAATCTGACTTCGCATCCGCACTGCACGCACATAATCCTTTCGAAGTCTTTGTTCTGATTTCGCTGATGTGCACGAGAACATCCTAATGATCTGCGGTTGATCTTCTATAATCAGAAAATAGCTCAAAGTCTATGACTCTGATCTTGCTCCTTTATCCAACAGTTGGAGACTTCTGACTCTATTATGTTGACCTGCAATATTTGCTTACCGGTCTCCAACTCTTAAACCCTTATACGGAGTCATTTCTAAACTCTTGTCACAATCCAACGTCTTCTGGCAGGATCTGGTAGAAGATCCCGGCATCCTAATCCAACTATAAGCCAAACTCTGGGTGGCTTAAATCATCCATTAATCTTCTTGAGCTATTAGGTGGTCGTAGCCTCCACAAGTCTCATGACTCTGCACAGCACACTATCGCTAACTGCTCACCTTTTCTTGAAGCTCCAGAATTCCTTACAATGTGTCACTAAAAGTGACACGGGGAAATACTCTCTTTCAATATCACTAAACAATGATCAAGTGATATATTATTTTCCGAAGATTATTTTCTGCATTTATCACCAAATACCGGCTTGATCCAGATAATGGTATGCCAACAATTCTTCTTTCTCGGTATAACATGAGTTAAGTACTCAAAAGTACTCTCAAAGTTATACAATTCAGTACGAACAACTCAGGGATAAAATCCTTATGAAACACTGTAACCTTGCCTTCCGCTATCTGCGTCACAATAGTCTACAAGTCTGTTCATTACCCACAGGTAATGATCTAACTAGCACAGTTAGTGGAAATCTCTAAGACTATAGTCTCTGATTTCCATAATAAATGTGACGACTTGGCCCCTGTTTTCTGACTCGGTATCAGTCGGCTCTCAAAGGTAAATCACCTTCTCAACACAAGTTCAAGACTCACAGACTCAACAGGTCGTTTCCGTGGTCAACTCATACCACGGTTACGAATAATAACCAATACACTACAGGTTATTCCCTGGTATAAATATCTAAATGCATAGCCAACATAATCGGGAGTATAAACCCTAAAGGTCACTCCGGTTGGTCGCCTCGGTGGACGACCCCTACTACAAGTCTTCACAGGTGTCATAACTCTATTGTATACACCTACTGATCAAGTTTAGATAAATATCTACTAAACCATAAGTTATCAGGAATTCTTACCTCGTGCTGCTTGGAGCTCAGGCCGCTGTCCATCTCATCTCAGAAAACCAAAACCGAATAAATCGACTCCCGAGAATCCAAGACTCGACACAAAAACAACATTGTATGACATCGCAGAACCTAGGGCTCTGATACCACTAAAGTTGTCATGCCCCGAGAGCATTCCGAACCAAAAATCAAACGGACAACATCTCCCCTGTACGTGGTAACATTTCGGGTTAATACAAGGCTCATAGGCCCACAATAACAACACAACACATATAAAAATATAACCAAACCACAACAACATAACAACTAACTACAACAAATACACAGCGAAAACGATACAACAACAATACAATCCCACACATGCATACCGGTATGACTAACACATCATAACAATACGAAACCTCGACAAAATCCTAATATACCACATGTACATCACGAAAACTCCAAAATACAATACACAACAGATGGAAAGCCCAAAACAAACACGGGAGCCTCGGACGTGAGATGAGATGTCAGCCAGCGGTGCTCCAAGCCGTCACGAAGACTTCTACCTGTTACCTGGGCGACAGAAAAACCCAAGGTCCGTTGGGGTGGTGAGTAAAACTCAGCAGGTAATAGAAAAATATGTATATATGTAATATCACATGTATTTCAATAACATAATCTAGAGGTACAACAAGTATATCAGCATAGTATATAAATACAAGCATATACCGTCTAACCAAATGAACAACGTAAAATGCAGACATACCTGAAGTCTGCTATGCTACTCTGATCCAACCTGAACATATATCCAACATATATATAACAGGAAGAGTAATATCAACTCATAATCTATTCATGCTACAGGTCAAGGTATCTAATGGTCTGTCCAACACATATACCAGTATCCGACACAACCGTATAACATATGCAAGAAGCATGCATGAATATGATGTACAAACAAATGCAGCAAGCATAGTACAATCAAATGCAACATCACAATAAGCATATATATATAGATTGTATCTATATATATATCAATCTCAACCATCCATATATATATATATATATATATATATATATGGTAATATGCAAAGCGCCATCAGATACGGCAATGCAGCATGCATGGTCATGCCTGCTCACCCCTACTCACTTCCACGACCCCAGTGTGGCCTAGGTGGCACGACATGAAAACTGTCCCAACTCACACCAACCACTGCTATAGAGTGGCCGAGTGGGCAGTATGATCAAGTAGCATATGAGCGTAATGAGCTCGCTACACAATGGGGGTCCCTGCTGCTGGCCACTCCGACTAACACTACCAATGAGTGGTCGAGTACCACGCACCCAGGACAACTGCACGCAACTCTAACTACCACCGTCTATAGTGGTAGAGTGCGGCACAACAGATGCTCTGCCCTCACACCAGTTACTCCTCGAGGAGTGCTCTGGGAGGCAAGATGACTGACGACTCTCTCAACTCTAACTACCACCGTCTATAGAATGCATGCATATGACATGAGTATGTTGTCACTCGTACAACCATCTACCACAGACTCTCTGTTCAACAAAGAGTCATACCCATCTGATCAATACACTTTCTATCCTGTAGAGAGTCGTACTCAACTGATCGACGGACTCTCTATCCTGTAGAGAGTCGTACTCAACTGATCATAACTCTCTATCCAATAGAGAGTCGTACTTAACTGATCATAACTCTCTCTCCAATAGAGAGTCGTACTCAACTGATCGACGCACTCTCTATCCGATAGAGAGTCGTACTCGACTAATCATATCAAGCTGGGACCACCAGTCTGCAGCGACACACTAATCACCCTTCACTTAACCATTACATAACTCATGGTTGGTAACAGTATGCAACATACGGGTATTGGAAATAAATCCAATATTTAGGGCATTACCTACCCATAGATGACCTTTTTACCAATTTATAATTTGGGTTATCACCCGTACTGACATTTACACCCTACTAAATATCTAAGCTAATTTACATCACATCTATAACTCCTAAATCATGATAGGGTATATGTGATATCAACAATTGAGCATAAATACATCCAACGATAAGTTCAAGCATACGATAATAAGAGCAGGGTCAAGATAATATGAACATATAACATGCTAATATCTATGTCTAAATCTGAATGCAATTACATCTACCGGACCAGGTAGGAAATTACCCACCTGTTAAATAGCTCCGCAACATAAATATCTTCACGTCCATAGATCTGCCTCGTATCCACGTCCTACAAATATCATCATTTATAATTAAATTGAAGCACACGACAAATATACAAATCCACTACTATATCGTTCCTATATTCGTATCCCTTTATCGAATACGAATTAGAAAACTCCCTCAAATTATCCAAGGTCGATTTACTATAATCAACCTTCACTTTAGACCCTCAACTGGTACGATTAACATCATAATTAAAACCCCCTTGTTTCCAATTAACAACTACTCAAAATCTATACATTCGATTCCCTACACCAATTTCCATATGAACCGGATATTCTACAACCCAGAACAACTCTCTAATCATGTACTCCACCGATCACACCTCTGTCGCCATTTACAATCCATACTAACCTCCACTCACAGCCTACTCCATTCCTCCGATCACTCACGGCTGTACGATAATAGAAATTCAAATAGCAACAATCACTGATGAACATGTGATAAACCAAGCTTACCAATGGTTGGAACTTTCCCCCAATTGCTCAGTTTGCCCGATCAGTTCCTTGTTGCCCTAATTTCGGCAGAGGTCGCGAATTCGCTTCCAACCGCTTGCTGCAACAACAATCACAACCACTCAGTTCCACCAATTTAGATACCTAACTATTTAATCATTGTAGCTAGCTAAATCAAAGGCAACAATGAGTTGATCTGCACTGACAGAACCAAAACTGAAGATGGCTTGCTTACCGGAATTCAATCCTCACCGACAGCAGCTCTTCGAAACTTGGCATCCCTGTTCAATTACTCGAGACCGCTGCCCAAACCAAAAATCAGCTTAGCCAAGGAAGATGAACAACAAGGTAAACGGAGGAGAGATCAAACTTACCGACAGTTGAAATCTCCCCCCCCCTAATCTGCTTGATTCGTCGGACACTCCAACTTCAACGCCGCTGCCCTAATTTCCTGCGGTAATCCCCTGTTCACTGTCACAAGCCTCTGTCAACCATCGATCCAAGCTAGATTGCACAACTAGGATAATTCTCTCATCCAGGATCAAGGAGAAGGTCGACAGCTTACCTTGCTCGGCAAAGATCCCAGCCCAGTCCACGCGATGACGCTCGACCCGACCCAACTCGGCCACGCCCACCACGGTCGGCGTAACCTAGCCGCTGCACGCTTCGCCACGCCTGCCCGAGAGATCATCCGATGATGCTGCCGCGAGGAGAGGGAGAGGGCGACGAGAGGTAGGGAAATCCCACAAAGAGAAGGTGGAGTTGCGGTGAGGAATCATTGTCAAAGTCGTCGAGGGCCTGATCGATCGCTCGACACAGGGAAGAGGAATGGCAGTTCGCGAGGAGTGGAGAGGAAGTTCGGCGGGCGTGCGTTCAGTGGAGATGAGAGATGCAGAGAAACGGAAGAAATAAATGTTTCGGCCGTGAGGAACGGAAGAGGAGAACAGCGGCATTAAGCGATTAACGGGTCGGATGGCTTTCGTTTAACGAGTTGGCTTACCCAAAAATCCCTTTTTGGGTTCTTACCCTATAATCCATTAACCCAAAAATTCAATTAACCCTAGGTTAATTGAACTATTAAAATTTGTTAAGCTAGTTTAGATGTAATTAACTCCTAACCATAATTTTTTTTTTCTGCCGTATCTCACATGATGGATGAACCAAATTGGTTTTGTTCTAATCCAATGGTGGAAAATAAACCAAAGTGGTTTGGTTTGTTTTAAACGAATGAACCAAAGTTGGTTCGGTTTGTTTTAATTTAAAATAGACCAATGCGGTTTGGTTTTTTTTAACTTAAGTTATTGGAGTGGATTAACGGGTTTTGATTATGAACCAATAACCATTAGGAGAATGTGTTCTCTATAAAAACACGGCTTAAGGGTTTTTCGTGGAGAATTAATTGGTTCAAGGGTTTTGGAAACCCTAGCCTCCTTTCCTCTTTCTCCTCCTTCTTGCCACCCAAGCCAAGGTGGTTGTCGCCCACCTTTGTGCCGCCGCCGCCCATTGGAGCTGCTACCTCTCCTCGCCGCTGGCCATCCACCAGCCGCCGGCATCCCTTGGGCCACCCTCAGCCACCGGCCAACCTCCCTTGGCCGCCGGCGACCAAGGAGTAACCGTCCAAGCCTTTGGCCAACCCCTTCTTCCTCCACATCATGTTGTCCAGTTTTAGATAGCTTGATCTCCTTCACGTGGAGAGGTCGTTTGGTTGGTGTTTTGTGCTCCGACAGTGGTCTACTTACCGGGGATTGGATCTCCGGCAATCCTCATAGGTGGAGGGTTAAGTTTTCGTCAAACGGTTGATGAAAACCGCTTCCAACAACCGAGTTTGTGAAACTCATTTTGGGATCCGAATTTATTTCGGATTATGATCATCTCTCGGATCACATCGTCTTTGACTTGAGACTAGTGACTTTTGCGAAGATGAGACTCGTGGCTTTGTGAAGCTATCCCGATGATACTCGGTGTGGATACGGATAGAGGCGATTCTAGCGAGGGTCGCTACGGTTGATGTCATTCCCGCTACACGTGATCTGTCAGGTATACCTAGTATAAGTTTCCTTTTATTGAAAAATTTTAAATAGCGATTATGTCTACACATGTTGTATCTTTCATGCGTGTGATGTGTGTATTGTAATAAATTAGATTTATTGCTTTTATTGCTTTCGCTATGTGTATGTTTACGAAACGTGTTCAAACACACACTCATCGCGGTGCCGGAGAAATCCAACAGCAATTAGGTATGGAACCCTCCAGCAGCGCTGCTGCAACTTACAAAGGGTCTTCCCCCTCCTCCAGCCGACCTTCCTCTCCCTCCAGCGGTTGATGTTATTCCTCCCCTAGCGGACCTTCCTCATCTTCCCCAGGTTGACATTCCTCCTGGTTTGGTAGTACTACTATCCCATTCGGGAGAGGAGTCTTCTTGTAACGACCGGGCCCCTATTGGCGGAATTCGACGACCCCTATTGGTCGACGACCGTCGCCCCTGTTGGCGGAAATTCGGCGACCCCTATTGGTCGCCGACCGTCGCCCCTGTTGGCCCGTCGTTACTCACCTGGACTTCCCACCCCTGGAAGTGGGTTTTTGCCTTCCCCAGGATTCGAACTCTAGACCTCCAGGCTAAGTACTAAAGTTTATGAATCCTGGTAACCAAGTGATCCTGGATCACTTGGTTACCAGGATTCATAAACTTTACTGCGAAGTCTAGAGAATCTGAAGGCAAAACTCACGGTGAGTCGTGTGACGAACGGCGACCAGCGAGCGGTCGGCATGAGTCGCCTTCAACAGCGACGAGTCGCCGACAACAGGTCGCAATGCCACAGTCGCTCCAAAAAGGCGCCTTTTTATTGTAACGACCGGGCCCCTATTGGCGGAATTCGACGACCCCTATTGGTCGACGATCGTCGCCCCTGTTGGCGGAAATTCAGCGACCCCTATTGGTCGCCGACCATCGCCCCTGTTGGCCCGTCGTTACTCACCTGGACTTCCCACCCCTGGAAGTGGGTTTTTGCCTTCCCCAGGATTCGAACTCTAGACCTCCAGGCTAAGTACTAAAGTTTATGAATCCTGGTAACCAAGTGATCCAATAAATTGTCACGCCCCGAAGGAGACCCCGCCAGACGAAAATCCGACAGCATCTCCCCTGTACGGGTGACAATCTCAATTTACATACAAGGCCTACACGACCACTATACATCGGTCAACACGACCGGAATCCAAACTCACACGACCAAAATAACTGATAAACAGTCTACCATAAATCAACTTACCCCTTCTGCCATCTGGACAGGAATACTCACCAAAATCCAATCAAACCAAAATCCGAATAAGGTCCATACGGACACCAAAAATCCAAATACAAAATCAATCTCCAAACCTATACATGTCCTCTAACCAAAATATCCAAACCATAAAGCAAATATCCAAAATAAAATATTTACGACGAGTGGGGGTCCGGCAGCTGCACTCTCCTGACAGCTTCATCCTGAAATAGATATAAATCAACGGGGTGAGTTCAAAGAACTCTGCGGGTATAGTAGATATGCATAGTAAGGTATAGCTAACAATAAAAATATCATGCATCTGATCTCTCACATAAATAGGGTATGCAAGCAAAAATACAAAATGATCAGACTTACAGAATCTCCTACCCTGATATAGGAGCATGTGCCTGACTAGAAGTAATAGAGTCCTGACCATATATAAACATGTATCCTGTATGCATGACAATCATATGCACATCCAAGGCATCAATACAATAATGCAGCAAACACAATACAAAATGCAATCCGTGCAAAATGCATGTCGTGCCAATGACATGGTCACCCCTGACGCCAGTCAGCCGCCTCACACGCAATGGTGAAGCCGAGTGGGTAGGGCTATGACAACTGTGCACTCTGCCATCCTTTGCTCTGGTGGCCAAGTGGGCGGGATGTCGGAGTACACCTATCCTCCTGCCCCAAACATAGTGGGGGAGCTAAGCTCTCATCTCCCGGTGTCATAGACCAGAGGAGGGATCCCTTCCCGCTACCACGCTGCCTCATCGCTACCCATGAGCGGACCAGCGGAGCCTGACAGAGCAACTGCACACACCCTCCTGATGTACCACTAACCCATGAGTGGCAGTGTGTGCAGGCCATGTAACTAGCTGCGGGCTCAACAATAATGGAACCCCGTCCAGCTAGCATGCAATCATGCGAAAATGGTGCATGATACTAAAGCATGTAAATCCTACTCAAAATACCTATCCGAATGATATGTACAACCAATATGTACATATCCCTAATCCACATACTATGATCCAAATCAAACAGGGAAATATAATCATATCCTATCACATGCATGTATCTAGTAGGCACCAAAAGTATACCAGGCATATCAACATGAAAAAGTCATTGTAAGCTATCCTACTAGCATATCAATTTGACTTAATCTAAAAGTTAAGTCAAAATACCCGCCTGTATATATATCCGCAAGAATAACCAAATCGTCACGACTGGGAACCTGCCTCGTGACCGAAACCTGCATATAGCATAACTATAGTCAAGCACAAAAATACAATTCACCGACAAATCGAATAAATAAATCGATTTCCTTTATATCCCAATTAAACCCAAATCTCATATCCTCCAAATATCATACAAATCAACCGATCAACACCCGAATCAATCCAAACCGACCAATCAAACTCACAGCCACACTAACTGTATTTACAGCCACATCGACACCCAATAAAACCTCACAACCCTCTCCACTTGTCAAAACCCCAAATCACAGCCATCACTACCCTCTTCATTCCTCCACAGCCGAACTAGCTTCATCCACTCATCACAGATCACAACCTAAATTATCAATTTACAGTTATAGAAGAGGGACTAGAAGCACTCCATCGGGTAGGGATTTCCCAATGCCACTGTTCACCGAAATTTCCCTCACGCGCCTAATTCACTTGCTCGGCGACACCGGCGGGGCGCTCTAATCCGCCGCGTGAAACTGCCGCCGATACCTAGCTCCAAGGTCGAGGACGCCGGCGACCTCTGCGACTAGAAAGGAGTCGTTGTGCTCCTGGCTGAGCCCACGCGATGAAGCCGACGAAGGGACAGAGCTACTGCTCACCATCGTAGCGGAGGGTGTCGGAAGTGAGGGTTGTGCGAGCGCCGGTGTCAAACAGAACCCCGGTGTCGTCTCGCGACGGTCCGAGGCGAGAAGGGCGGAAGGCAAGCATTTGCCGGCGCCGCTGACCCTAGGTCGTTGCGGTGGCTCGTCCGCAGGCACCGACGAGCGACGGTCGGTCGTCGCTTGCAGAGAAGGGAAAACGCCGACCGTGGCGAGGCTGATTGTGGCGGCGCCGGAGGAGAGGGAAACGCGAGAGAGGAGAGTGCGCGGAAGAGGGCTTGCGCGAGAGAACTGCCGGCTAAGAAGATGGGTTCGCGAGAGAGAAACCGACGCGGGGAGGGGGGGGGGGAAAAGACAGGGAAATTAAAACCTAAGTTTACTAATCCTATTAACTAATCCAAACAGGTCCTTTAAAAGTCTGTTTATTTTATCCCCGTAAAAATCTCGTACAAGCCCCATTTAAATCCAGAAAAATTCCTAAAAATTCCGAAAAATTTCCAGGATTATTTTCCTTATCTCTTTGGCCATTTAATTTAATATTTTAAATTTTCCAGTATTTAACATTCTCCCCCACTAATAAAAATTTGGTCCCCAAATTTCCTACTCGTATATTAGTACGAGATGTCCCAACAACCATCTCAAGCATCTGGAGACAAGTCACACCTCAAGTGACTAAGTGGGGTTACTGATATCCCTTAACATCAAATCACACTTGCTTCTAGCAGCCCTTCCAAAATATGAATAGTATCTTCATTTCGTCCACCTATAACAAGTACCTAACTGTACCTGAGTGGATCTCTATATCCGTGACCTGTTAAAGACTATCCATAATCCGAAGGTAAATCCTGAATCGCTATCACATACGATACTCAAAGATCCTCCATGAACTGGAAATCGCCATAATATAACCTATCCAGCGATCTAACAAACTCATCGTATGGATCGAATGAAAATGAGCGGACTTAGCTAATCATACTAAGTCCTTTCCGAATTCCACATAATCTCCCAACACTGTCCATCATACTAGGCTCCCACTTCTCTCTTGGTACAGAACCTTGCTGATTATTTATATACCGCCTTTTCCAAACTTCCAAATCAACTATATTCCGCATGTCGTTCCTCCACGGAGAACGTTTCAATACTTACTATTTTCCGAATACAATCCGATACATCTGCAACATATAGAACCTATTGCAATCTTCAACAATACTTATCAAAATATCATGATAAAGCCTCGTGGCTCTCGAGGTAATACAAAAGGCACTACTTACGGGCAATGACATGCTACGACGACCGGGACTCATAGCCAGTCAAGATGTCAGGTAGCTATCTAGCCACCTACTACATACAAATTCCAATATCACTAATTCCGAACCGGTAGAGCAAAAGTACAACTCTATGGTAGATGCTCTCTATCATCACAACAGGAATCTATCTGTTGTTCCTGAATCAATAGTAACTCTTCCTAAATTCAAATGCAACTACACAGTAGCTAGCTAAAACCTCATAAGCAAATCTGCTCCTCACCTCTACAAAACAACATAACAACTCCTACTAGGTCCACGTCATATATATATATGACAACCCATCTCGTAGTTCCTCATTTGACGTAACCATGGGATACGTCTCAATCAACTAAATCAGAAACGCTCCCTTCTCTGAAACATTGCATCCGCATACAATACCCTTCCTTCCACCCGAGAATGATCAAACAACTCTGGTGTAAAAGTCAACCATCGTCCGAGCCCTGAAACTAGTTTCACAAGCTTCAGACCAAGTAAATTTCATCACCAATCAGCGGTGTAATACCGCTAGAGCATCCTATCCATATCTATGGTAATAATCAAATCCATACGAGAAAACCATCATCATAGGTGGCCGAGTGCTCAACTCCAACTGCCACCATCATAAATGATCCAATCGTGTCCAGAATACACGATTTCCTAAATCCCTGGACGACTAAGTCGTCATAAGTCAAACAAGATAAACAAACCTCGTACAATTCATACCAAGTATGAAATTGTCACCACTATACACCTGCATCCTCTTTACTCTAGACTGATGATATATCAATCATCCCTGCGACTTTGATAATTGTATGACACCCTGTCACTACAATATCAACACACCAATCATAAATCAATCCTAGAGTATACACAGGTGTCCTAAAGCTGATCTAATTAGATCCTCAATCCACCATGAAGGATATTCTTTTCCTTCTACCACTACCGCATTCCATCATCGATAATCGATGTACAACCTCAAAAGTTCATCTCTCATTGAACAACGAGTTCCAGAGCTTCTCAAGAAATAAAATACTGGGACAACAAATATCCCATCAAATACCTTCTTTAATTGGAACTTAGATTCTTCCAATTCCCATAGTGTTAAGCAACACTGATATCAACTAAATTATCCCCTGAAAAATCGTCATTCTAACAAATATCTCTTGGCATCATCAACCTTGCCAATTCTGAAAGACCGATCGATGACGGTATCTAAGCAACTCGATTGGATTACAGCCAATTGAATGACATTGCCTTGAGTACATCACGAGCTTTAACAACCTTGTGCGCTTTACACTAGCCCTCAGCCAACGCACCATAAGTAAAAATATTAGCTCGTAAAAATAACATTACCTCAGTACCAAATAAATTATCTCACAGTAGGGGATCTTCGATATCGAAACTATTTTCGAAATCCCTCCGATCGCCTACTCTACTTGCCTATACAGCGGCAAGCCTAGAAGTTCCTCTAACACTACATCTGATTACTCTCGAATTATACAGGCATCCGAGAGACCTTCTTATACCATCATGTCACAAGCATAACCTCCAAGTTAATATCCAGATATTCACATCATAACAACCAAGTCAACTATAAAACAATTAAGTCAACTCTCTCACCATAATATAACATGTCCATCAATCAACCTATAAACATCCAAAATCATTTTCATACCCCTGTGATAATCATCACAGTAATCATCTCAACATCTCACCTATCAGTGGAAACACTATTAATCCACATAATCCAAATATAAAAATCCTTTTAATCCTATCTGTACATGTTTTAACCACAGATATCTGTAAACACATGTATCTCTCAATATATCATCAAATAAGGTAAACTAAAGTAATACCTCAATGATCAATCCTTCAATCATCTGATACCAACCTCAATGATCAATTCTTCAATCATCTGATACCAACCTCAATGATCAATCCTTCAACCATCTACAACTCCTTTCGAGTAAAGATGTAAACTCATCCCACTTCTGCTCTTAATGGATTCCCTATTTCACAGTAATCTAGAAAAAGAATTCGATAACTGTATGAATCTAGGTGTATACACCTCTTCCTCTCCTTTTCTTCAAGAACCATACAACCAGCCTCATATCTCCACAAGTGTACAAACCACTTCTGATAGCGACATATATCTGAGGAGAAAACTTAAATCCATATTCCTGTTTCATTTGGGAAATTGAAGTGTTTCATAAATCCTTCATTCTCAAGACAGAGCCTTGATCACCTACCAAAATAAACTAAAATTCCAACTAAACCCTCAATCACTCAAGAGATTGTAAACTTTCATCATCAACATCAAATTACCACCTCTAGCAACAACCTGATCAATATCAAGCATCAACATGAGAACGAAATAATGTCACGTGACTTTAGTTAGAAGAGCATGTTCACGACTTCTACCGTTACCTTATCCGAAGTGTAGGTTATTATCACTAGATTGACTACACTATTCTCTTGAGACACTTGTTGCAGTTATTTTTATAAATATGACTCACCCTAATGCCTCCCGATAGGATCTGATGGAAAAATCCAACTATCCTAATCCAAATGTAAGCAAATAAATTGGGGGTGATCGAAGGCAACTCAATCACTATCTTAAACCATTAAGTGGAGGGGGTAAACTCCGCGAGTCTATTAAACTCTATAGTGAAACTCCATTATCAATTGATCACTCAACTTAAGCTTCAAGAATTCCTCAACAATGAGTCATACAAAATAACCTGGAGAAATACCGTCTCTCGAAAACATCCTGAACCCATGATCCCGTAATGGGTTATTTCCCCAAATAAATTTCTTCTACATATTCCACCAAGTAACAACTTGATCATTGCAATAGTAAGAAACTATCTCCACTCCTATATAAATACCAGTTAGGTACTTATCAGTACCTTCAATGTTATCAATCTAAGGCTCAAGCCGCTCAAGGATCAAAATCCCTATGGAACTTCGTAACTTAAACCTCCAAGGACTGTATCAACAATAGTATACATTCTTTGTCCATTACCCCACAGAGTAATAATCTGCCTAGTATAATCAGTGAAAATCTCTAACACTGTAGTCCTTGATTTCCACAACCAATGTGACGACTTGACCCTTGCTTTTCTGACTCGGTATCAGTCAGCTCTCAAAAAGGCAATTCATCTTTTCGTCACAGGTCCAAGACTCACAGCCTGAACAGGTTGTTCACGTGGTCAACTCCATCTACGATTATGAATAGTGACTAATACACTAAATGTTATTTCCTGTTATCCACTAAACACATAGCCAAATCTAACCTGGAGTATAAACACTACGGCAACTCCGGCTGGTCACCTTGGTGGGCGACCCATACTACGAGTCTGCACATGAGTCAAAACTCAATAGACCCTTTCTGACAACTCCATAACCAGAGATCTCACTGTCCTCTTGCGTGGTTACCCTGCACCATGTCTCGGTGCAGGTGCACACCCACCTCGTCTCATATCTGTTAAATTATTACAGATGCTACTAGAACAGATGTTACTAGAAGTAAAAATATATAAAATTTTCATCATACCTATTTTGCCGCAGGAGAGGTTTTGTCGCTGCCAAATCCCCATATTGACCTCGTCATAAATCCTCGAATTCCGAAATATAAAAATCATCGGAAATCCATATCAATCCAAAATTTTCCAAATTGCCTCGCAAAAACCTGCCAATACATGGCGAACTCCGAAAAATCCAAAAACCCCTAGGAACTCGAAAACCTAGGCGCTCTGATACCAAATAAATTGTCACGCCCCGAAGGAGACCCCGCCAGACGAAAATCCGACAGCATCTCCCCTGTACGGGTGACAATCTCAATTTACATACAAGGCCTACACGGCCACTATACATCGGTCAACACGACCGGAATCCAAACTCACACGCAGTTATATAATTTGGCCTCAGGCCATCAACCAAAATAACTGATAAACAGTCTACCATAAATCAACTTACCCCTTCTGCCATCTGGACAGGAATACTCACCAAAATCCAATCAAACCAAAATCCGAATAAGGTCCATACGGACACCAAAAATCCAAATACAAAATCAATCTCCAAACCTATACATGTCCTCTAACCAAAATATCCAAACCATAAAGCAAATATCCAAATTAAAATATTTACGACGAGTGGGGGTCCGGCAGCTGCACTCTCCTGACAGCTTCATCCTGAAATAGATATAAATCAACGGGGTGAGTTCAAAGAACTCTGCGGGTATAGTAGATATGCATAGTAAGGTATAGCTAACAATAAAAATATCATGCCAGTACAGTCTCACATAAATAGGGTATGCAAGCAAGAAATACAAAATGACTGTACTTACCTGAATCTCCTACCCTGATATAGGAGCATGTGCCTGACTAGAAGTAATAGAGTCCTGACCATATATAAACATGTATCTTGTATGCATGACAATCATATGCACATCCAAGGCATCAATACAATAATCACGACAAACACAATACAAAATGCAATCCGTGCAAAATGCATGTGTACCAATGACATGGTCACCCACGGCCTTGATCGGTACCGCCTCTCAGCAATGGTGAAGCCGAGTGGGTAGGGCTATGACAACTGTGCACTCTGCCATCACTGCTCCTGAGTGACCGAGTGGACAGGATGCTGTCGGAGTACACCTATCCTCCTGCCCCAAACATAGTGGGGGAGCTAAGCTCTCATCTCCCGGTGTCATAGACCAGAGGAGGGATCCCTGCCCGCTACCACAGCGCCTCATCGCTACCCATGAGCGGACCCGGTGAACTGGCGAACAGCTGCACACACCCTCCTGATGTACCACTAACCCATGAGTGGCAGTGTGTGCAGGCCATGTAACTAGCTGCGGGCTCAACAATAATGGAACCCCATCCAGCTAGCCTGCAATCATGCGAAAATGGTGCATGATACTAAAGCATGTAAATCCTACTCAAAATACTTGTCCGAATGATATGTACAACCAATATGTACATATCCCTAATCCACATACTATGATCCAAATCAAACAGGGAAATATAATCATATCCTATCACATGCATGTATCTAGTAGGCACCAAAAGTATACCAGGCATATCAACATGAAAAAGTTATTGTAAGCTATCCTACTAGCATATCAATTTGACTTAATCTAAAAGTTAAGTCAAAATACCCGCCTGTATATATATCCGCAAGAATAACCAAATCGTCACGACTGGGAACCTGCCTCGTGACCGAAACCTGCATATAGCATAACTATAGTCAAGCACAAAAATACAATTCACCGACAAATCGAATAAATAAATCGATTTCCTTTATATCCCAATTAAACCCAAATCTCATATCCTCCAAATATCATACAAATCAACCGATCAACACCCGAATCAATCCAAACCGACCAATCAAACTCACAGCCACACTAACTGTATTTACAGCCACATCGACACCCAATAAAACCTCACAACCCTCTCCACTTGTCAAAACCCCAAATCACAGCCATCACTACCCTCTTCATTCCTCCACAGCCGAACTAGCTTCATCCACTCATCACAGATCACAACCTAAATTATCAATTTACAGTTATAGAAGAGGGAATAGAACAAGCTTACCCGCCCTGCACTCCATCGGTAGGGATTTCCCAATGCTGCCCTGTTCACCGAAATTTCCTGCTGCTGCCCTAATTCACTTGCTCCGGCGAATACCGGCCAGGGCCGCTCCTAATCCGCCCGCGTGAAACCGCTGCCGATACCTAGCTCCAAGGTCGAGGACGCCGGCAGCGACCTCCTGAGCGACTAGAAAGGAGTCGTTGTGCTCCTGGCTGAGCCCACGCGATGAAGCCGACGAAGGGACAGAGCTACTGCTCACCATCGTAGCGGAGGGTGTCGGAAGTGAGGGTTGTGCGAGCGCCGGTGTCAAACAGAACCCCGGTGTCGTCTCGCGACGGTCCGAGGCGAGAAGGGCGGAAGGCAAGCATTTGTCGGCGCCGCTGACCCTAGGTCGTTGCGGTGGCTCGTCCGCAGGCACCGACGAGCGACGGTCGGTCGTCGCTTGCAGAGAAGGGAAAACGCCGACCGTGGCGAGGCTGATTGTGGCGGCGCCGGAGGAGAGGGAAACGCGAGAGAGGAGAGTGCGCGGAAGAGGGCTTGCGCGAGAGAACTGCCGGCTAAGAAGATGGGTTCGCGAGAGAGAAACCGACGCGGGGAGGGGGGGGGGGGGAAAAGACAGGGAAATTAAAACCTAAGTTTAAACTAATCCAAACAGGTCCTTTAAAAGTCTATTTATTTTATCCCCGTAAAAATCTCGTACAAGCCCCATTTAAATCCAGAAAAATTCCTAAAAATTCCGAAAAATTTCCAGGATTATTTTCCTTATCTCTTTGGCCATTTAATTTAATATTTTAAATTTTCCAGTATTTAACACTTCTGCTGGCTCTTCCAGTATCGTCCGATCATTGTAAATAATAAAGTCCTAGTTGACTATAATATTTGTTATATATATGAAAAAGAAAAGAATATTAAGTCCAACATAACCGCCACCATCGTCCGAACCTTCACTACAAAATAGCTATTTTAATACTTGACCCCTTCTAAAGGGCTAACAACGTATAGCGAAATTGGGAAACATCACAAGAAAACCTCTGCATCATGATCGGATTGCGCCAGCTAAATATTTACTTCTACTGTAGGATTCGAACGGTCATTTCACCATTAACGCATCCAACTACCCCCAATACTGCCCCTCATCTTCCCATTCTATCAGCTTTTACTTTCTCCGTTTCCCAAGAGGGCAAATCAATACTCCCTTTTCTTCTATAAAAACTTTCGGCACCCCCCTCTACTCGCACACTCCTCCTCCTTCCTTCTAAATGGCAGACTCTTTAAGGTAAGGAAGCAACTCTCCTTTCTCTGAGCCAGGTACAACAGATCAACAATGTATACATGAGCTGGAAGGGCTAGTGAGGGAGCTGGAAGAGCTGGTGAGGGACCTGAAGAGGTGCCTGCAGTCAGCTTCCACTCGCAACTACCTCCTTCGACAGGAACTGGCGGCAACCCAACAGACCCTATCAAAACACCAGTTCATGCACCAGTCTCACATCAGACGACTTCTCGCCATGTCAAACTGCCACAGTGCTCCGGCATTACCTCCAGAGAGAGTCATCCCCAAAGCTCCTTAGCTTTCTTTATACTAAAATGTATTTTCTTTACTTTTCTTTAAGAAATTATGCATGTAATCCCTCCCTGTAGTAATAAAAATCCATAGTTTAGAAATTACACATGTGTCTCTTCTTGTTGACCACTGATTCTCCAAGATGAATGAAATAACCCGGCATCACCTTTCCATAGCAGAAACTCATCATTTTCATGCCAACGCCCCCTTTGATCCTAGGGCACAAGTCCATCGTAACAACCTTCCCTTACTTCAGGTTTGGCCCCATGTAGGGACGAAATTTAGCTGCAACAGATAGAGACGATCTTACCTCTACTCCTTCTATATAAGTCGGAACAAGACTTGTTACATCTATCACTTTTTAGCAATGCTTCTCCCTTACACCCAACTCTTCAGGTCCACCATTTGAATCGAACCCTTCAGATCCATCATCGTGCAAGAATAACAGCTCGACTCGAAGGAAAGCTCGAACCCAACTCCTCCGTTCCGCACCCACACGGGCATAATAGCATGATTTAAAGGAAATTTGAAAAAAATTAATAGTGATGATCTGAACTAGGACTTTGCCTGGTCAGATCGGAATAATTTTTTACTCCGTCGATCTTTATTAGTGCATCTACCTTGAATCCAACTCTTCCATTCCACCACCGCATAGAGATAAGAGCTTAACTTAGAGGCAAGCTGAAAGAATAGTGACGATCTGCCCTAGGGCTTCGCCTGGTCAGATCGGAATAAATTTTTTACCCCGTCGCTCTTCATCAGTGCATCTAGCTTGAACCCAACTCCTCCGTTTCGCCACCGCCCGACAATAAGAGCTTGACTTAGAGGCAAGATGAAAGAATAGTGACGATCTGACCTAGGGTTTCGCCTGGTCAAATCGGAATAAAGTTTTTACTCCGTCGCTCGTCATTAGTGCATCTACATTGAGTCCAACTCCTCCGTTCTCCCACTGCACGAAGATAAGAGCTTGACTTAGAGGCAAGATGAAAGAATAGTGACGATCTGACCTAGGACTTCGTCTGGTCAGATTGGAATAAATTTTTTTGCTCCACCGCTTTTCATCAGTGCATCTATCTTGAGCCCAACTCCTCCGTTCCACCACCGCACGGGGATAAGAGCTTGACTTAGAGACAAGCTGAAAGAATAGTGATGATCTGACCTAGGGCTTCGCCTAACCAAATCGGAATAAATTTTTTACTCCGCCTCTCTTCATCAATGCATCTACCTTGAGCCCAACTCCTCTGTTCCACCATCACACGGGGATAAGAGCTTGACTTAGAGGCAAGCTGAAAGAATAGTGACAATCTGACCTAGGGCTTCACCTGGTCAAATTAGGATAAATTTTTAAATTCACCGCTCTTCATCAGTGCATATACCTTGAGCCCAACTCTTCCATTCCACCACCGCACGAGGATAAGAGCTTTGGCTAGTACCGAGCCGTAAAAAGTGTGACGATCTGATCTAGGGCTTTGCCCTATTAGATCGGAATGAATCTTTTACTCTGCCACTTTTTACAGATGTATTTACCTTAAACCCTACTCCTTCATTCCCCAACCGCACAGGGATAATGGCTTCAGCTAATACCGAGACATAAAAAGTGTGATGATTTGATCTAGGCTTTGCCCTATCAGATCGGAATGAATCTTTTACTCCGTCATTCTTCACAGGTATATTTACCTTAAATCCTACTCCTCCATTTCACAACTGTATGGGGATAATGGCTTCAGCTAATACCGAGCCATAAAAAGTGTGATGGTATGATCTAGGGCTTTGCCCTATCAGATCGGAATGAATCTTTTACTCCGCCATTCTTCAAAGGTGTATTTACCTTAAACCTTACTCCATCCCTCAACCGCACGAGGATAATAGCTTCGGCTAATACCAAGCCGTAAAAAATGTGATGATCTGATCTAGGGATTTGCCCTATCAGATCGGAATGAATCTTTTACTCTGCCATTCTTCACAGGTGTATTTACCTTAAACCCTACTCCTCCATTCCGCAATTGCACAGGGATAATGACTTCGGCTAATATCGAGCCGTAAAAAATGTGACGATTTGATCTAGGGCTTTGCCTTATCAGATCGGAATGAATCTTTTACTCCGCCACTTTTTACAAGTGTATTTACCTTAAACCTACTCCTCTGTTCCGCAACCGCACGGGAATAATGGCTTCGGCTAATACCGAGCCATAAAAAGTATGATGATTTGATCTAGGGCTTTGCCCTATCAGATAGGAATGAATCTTTTACTCCACCATTCTTCACAGGTGTATTTACCTTAAACCCTACTCCTCCGTTCCACAACTGCACAGGAATAATGGCTTCGGCTAATACCGAGCCGTAAAAAATGTGACGATTTGATCTAAGGCTTTGCCCTATCAGATCGGAATGAATCTTTTACTCCGTCGTTCTTCACAGATGTATTTACCTTAAACCCTACTTTGTTCCACAATCGCATGGGAATAATGACTTTGGCTAATACCGAGCCATAAATGATTGAATCAAAGTTTAACTCTCCGTTGAACCATGCCTCAATCTTCTTTTAAGACCCACACCCTTGCTCCAGGGCCTAACTATTTCGCCTATCATAAGTACATTTCCTCCCTTTAAATCTGGCTGTTCGTCTCCCCCCTCTTCGTCCTTCGCTTCTCCTATCTTCGAAGCCTCTCCACATTTCTGCTTAGCGCTAACATTCTCCTCTCTTCTCCTTGCATCCTTCTCTTTCCTCTGTTTTTTTGTAGCAAGATGAAGGCTCTCTTTTAGAAGGCATTTTCCCAGCAGTGACGCGATGCCTCAGGGAGCTGGGGTCAATCGCTTGCCAACCTAGCATCGTCACCCTCTGCTCCGACTCCTACAAGCCCCCCTCTCATCGCTTCCACAACTACATCTCCTCCTTCTTCATTAACAACTTCGCTCCCCATTGTTCCATCAGCATCTACTGTGAGTCCCCGGTCAGTATCACCATCTTCTCCTTCCCCCTCCATATTATCACCGAACCCTAGCTTTCCTTCCTCTTCGCCTCCACTTCTACTTAGCCCTAGGCCACCTCCCCCTTGCTTGCATACCCAAACCCAATTGCAGGGAACTGTGCACCAACGAATGCAAGAAGAGACTTCTACCTTTGACCCCTCTTCTTCATTCACCCTGCCCACAGATGCCGAGTTAGCCCCAGTCACGATCCCTTCGCCGTCTGCTCTACCAACCCTACCAACACCCTTTTCTCCTCCTACGAATACTCTAACATCCGAAGGCCTCCATCAAGGGATTGGCCCAAAGTTTTACCCCAACACCCTTTCTCCAGCTAGCAAAGAGCCACCGATGATTATGTCTCCCTCGTCCGCTCACATGCCTTCCATCGTAGCTTCCTCTCCAATGTCCATGTTCCCCAAATTACCAAGCCCCCTTATTCTTTCTTCCCTTCCATTTTCAGAGGGTTCCCCTTCTTCCGTTATTCAACAAGTAATTTCGGACATTCTTCACCCACTGTTGAGCTTCTCCTCTTCGTCTCCCACCCCCATAAGCTCTTTGGCCATAGTTTCTTGCCCTACTTCTTCCACACCCCTTCTCACCATTGACCTTCCTCCTTTTTCCTATGGAGCCACTTTCCCTTTTCCTTCTGGGCTAATGGAACAGTCTTTTGCACCGCCCCCTTCTTTGCATGTTATAAGTGAGCTTCCTCCCCTGGTCACTTCTACTCCGTCTTCCCTCTCTACTAGAAACTTGCGGATCCTCAATTTGGAGGAACTCGTGCCACATATGGAAAGCTTGCATCATGTCCTGGAGTTGGTAAGCCTCCTTAGTTACTCTTACTCATATCTTCACTGATAATTTTCTTCTCCATTTGTTGCCTTCAAGCGACGATGAATTATGAAGAGCTGGATCGCTCCTTCTCGCACTACCGGACACAACTTCAATAACAGACTTTGCAACAATCTATGGCCAGTGTTGCCTCCCAAGAAAGAGAAGACTCACTGCTTCAAGAATTAGCATTATGCCGCAAATAACTATCAGAAACTCAATGCCAAAGGCAGGAGGATGCATAAACCATAGCATCCCTTCAACACCAACAACAGAGGGATGCAAAAACCATATCCACCCTCCAGCGTCAAAAGCAAAAAGATGAAGAAACCATAGCCACCCTCCAAGCAAAAGTAAGTTGGGAGATCCGCCACAATTCAACTTTAATATCAAAAAGAACCCGAGCTCTCTCTCAAATACACTGGTAGAAAATCTCCTTGTAGCAAATGAGAAATGAAATTCCCCACAACAGGGCCTACACTGAGGTTGTGGAAGGGATTTCAGCTTCAATACGTCAGGATGTAGTGGACATGTCCAAAATTATGCAACAAGGCCAAAACTCCCAATCTCAAGGCATGTCTATCTTGACTGCCACTATAATTCAAGTGTCACAATAATACTGTCGAGCTCGTCGAGATTTTCTGGAGCACAGGGAACACTGCGCAAAGTTCCATCAGGATGTACATGCGGCTGACCAAAATCGACAGAAACGCTTGAGGCCTCTAATGTAAGCTACTTATCAGGATGGTTTCAACGAAGCAATTCGGCAGTGTGTAGCCCAAGGGTTCCTTCCGGCTCGCCCACCAGCTCCTCCTTTGAATTAGGAGATCGACTTTAGGCAATATCCCTCTGACCACTTTAAGCTTTAATTTGTTTGTTTTCCTTCTCCTTCTTGTAATGGTAAATAATTATGGGTTTTGATGTGGGACAATATTTGAAGGGCCCTATCTCTTGATGACTTCTTTATGATGTTCTTTTTGATATCTCCTTTCTCGAATTGAGAAGTTAGTTTCAGCTAGAACCCCCTGCTTATTTTAAACTGCGATTTCCTAGCTTGATAAATATGAACAACTACTAGTTGCACTGATATGAAACTACACTTGAGTTGTCACCCTTCCTTTTTGAGATTAATAGCAACCTTGTAACATATAACTTCTCTCCTTGATGTCTCTCGGTTACATGGTATGAAAATACTTTAAATGCACAACATTCCAGGGTCTAGGTAGCTCCTTGCCCTCACCATCTTTTAAATAGTATGTTGATCCAGCCACTTGACGAGTAACTATGTAAGGTCCTTCCCAATTAGGGGCTAACTTTTCAGGGTCTCCGGTAGGGTTAACTTTGCGCAAAACTAGATCACTCTCTTGAAACCTCTTGGGCACTACCCTTTTGTTGAAAGTTTGTTGTATTCTTCGCTTGTAGGCTTCAATCCCGATTCAAGTTTGCTCCCATTTTTCTTCCAACAAATCTAATTCAGTGCTTCTCACCACCTAGTTTTGTTCTGGCTCATAAGCTTCAACTCGGGCACTGCTTAAAATAGCTTCCACCGGGATAACCGACTCAGTTCCATACACTAGGCTAAATGGGGTTTCTCCTGTGGTTATTTTGAGGGTAGTCTGATAAGCCCATAATATCCCGGGAAACTCGTCCACCCAATTTCTTCGCTTAGCGGCCAACTTAGTCTTCAACTCGTGAATAAGAATTCTATTAATTACCTCAACTTGACCATTGGCTTGAGGATGAGCCACCGAGGTGAAGGTCTGCTGAATGTTGAGACTTTTACACCATTCTCTAATCTTTCGTCCCTGGAACTGACGTCCATTATCGCTAACCAGCCTTTGGGGAACTCCATACCGACATATAATATTTTTCCAGAGGAACTGTATCACCGCATTTTCTATAATCTTGGCTAAAGGTTCAGCTTTCACCCATTTGGAAAAGTAATCTACTACTACTAACAAGAATTTCTTTTGTAAAGGGGCGATAGGCATCGAGCCAACTATATCCATTCCCCATTGATCAAAAGCGCAAGAAGCAACTACAACTTTCATCAACTCGATAGGCCTCTTTGATCTGTTGCTATGTTTTTGACAAGTGAGACAAGTCTGCACCAGACGGATTGCATCTTGATGAAGAATTGGCCAAAAGTATCCAGCTAATAGTACTTTCCTAGTTAACACCCTTCCTCCCAAGTGATTGTTGCAACATCCTTTATGTATTTATCAGAGCACCCACTCAGCATCTTCTTTTCCCAGACACTTCAATAGAGGTCGGCCAAAAGAAGTTTTGTACAGAGTTCCATCAATAATTGTGAATTGCTTCACCCTCTTTACCAAGACTGACGCTACCCCACCTTCAGTTGGAACATTCCCGTGCTGTAAATATGCCATGATATCAGTTCTCCAGTCGAGTGCACACTCACTTCCTGACACCACGTCTTCCACATTACACACCACCAAAGAACTAGGAACTTCTACACAAATAGAGTCTTATAGCTTCCCTCCTTCTAAAGCACTAGCCAACCATGCCAACTCATTCGCTTTTTTATTATATTTTCTTGGGATCTGTTGTAGAATTACCCTCTTGAAAATGAGCCTTCCCTTTTTCGAAGACCACCAAATATTTCTACAACCTTTCCTCTCGGACGGTGAAGTACCTTTGAGCTGCGACACTGCCAATTGAGAATCTGAATGGACGGTGACCGAAGTGGCTCTCACTACCTGAGCCTCTTGCAACCTTGCCAAGATGGCTTCATATTCTACCTCATTGTTAGATGCTCTATATCCGAGGTGAATAGCTATACGAGTTTCCTCCCCTTCTGGAGATATGATCACCACTTCAACTCCGCTCCCTGTATTTCTGGAAGATCCATCCACAAAGATGCTCCATGCATTCTTTCCTTCTTCTCCTTTGGCCGAGTTGTCCTCCGCTCTGAGCCTACTAGCACCTCAGTTAGGAAGTCGACTAACGACTGAGCCTTGATAGTAGTTCGGGGATGATAATAGATGTCATATTCACTTAGCTCCATAACCCACTTTGCTAACCTTCCTGAGAAGTTGGGCTTAGTGACCACCTGACCTAACTCGCTATGGGTTAATACATTCACTGGATGAGCTAAGAAATATGGCCTCAACTTACGAGCTGTTAAGATTAAAATGTATGCCAACTTTTCTAATTCATTATATCACAACTTTGCTCCTTTCAATATATGACTGGTATAGTAGATGAGTTGCTGTTGAGAACTTTCCTGCTTCAATAACATTGAACTGACTGCTCCTTCTGATACAACTAAGTACATCCACAGTGATTCCCCAAAAATAGGTTTGGCCAACAAAGGGAGCTCAACTAAATACTTCTTCAATTCCTGAAAAGCTTGATCACACTGTTCATCCCACTGAAACCTAGTAGTTTTGCGTAGAATTCGGAAGAAAGGTAGCCTCTTGTCTACTGACCTAGCTATAAATCGAGACAAAGAGACTATCCTTCCCACCAACTTTTGTGTTTCCCGTAAATTAGTAGGCGACTTCATATTACATAATGTCTGCACCTTCTCTGGATTAGTATGCAGTCCTTTCTTTGTCACAATATATCCTAAAAATTTTCCACTCTTTACTCCAAACAAACACTTCTTTGGATTTAACTTCATGTTGTATCACATAAGGGTGACAAATGTTTTTTTAAGGTCCTGAACTAAATCCCGAGTGATTTTTGACTTGACTAGAATGTCATCAATATATACCTCTATATTCTTGTCTTTATGTTCAGCAAAAATCTTGTCCATAAGCCTCTGATAGGTAGCTCCAGCATTCTTTAACCCAAAGGGCATTACTACATAGACATACAACCCCCCTGCCATGACAAAACTAACCCACTTCTAATCATCCTTCGCTAAGGGAATTTGATGATACCCTTGATAAGCATCCATAAGTGATACAACCTCATACCCCACAGTAGAATCTACCAACTGATCAATACGAGGCAAGGGGTAGCAGTCTTTAGGGTACACTTTATTTAAATCACGAAAATTGATATACATTCTCCACTGCCCAGAAGGCTTGGGGACCAAAACTACATTAGAAACCCACTCGAAAAATTGAATCTCTCGAATATGACCAACTTGCAATAGCTTGTCCACTTATTCAGCGATAACCTTATCCTTCTCCAGTCCGAAGTGTCGCCTCTTCTGTTGAACGGGTCAAGCTCCCCGGATGATGTTGAGATGGTGTTCAACAATCAGAGGATCAATCCCGGTGAGGTCGTGAATGTTCTTGGCAAAGATATCTTCATTCCTTCGCAAGCAAGCAACGAGCTCTTCCTTCGCCTCCACCTGCTGAGCCACCCGAGTGACCTTTCCGGGTGGCTATCTCCACAGACTCACCCTCCTCTACCTTCTTCGCCCTAGGAGGGGATTCTTCTATCACATATACTCCTGAAGTGACAATGGCCTTTCCTTTGGGGTCCTCCACCCTGGCTTTCTTCTGATCATCCCTCACCATCTGGATATAACAGCTCCGAGCTGCCCTCTGTTCCCCTCGTGCTTCTCCAATAAGCTGTCCTACTGGGAATTTGACTTTCTGGTGGTAAGGAGAAGCCACCGCTTAAAAAGTTGACAAAAAGGGGCGACCCAAAATAACATTATAGGTGGAAAGAGCATCCACCACGAGGAAAGAAATCATATTGTTTTTTGACTGGGCTTGGTGCCTAAAGTGAGAGGCAAAGAGATTTGCCTAATAGGATGCACCATGTGCCCAGCAAAACCAAAGAGAGGAGTTATCACATCCTCTAACTACGCATTTCCCAACTGCATCTGCCCAAACGCTTCCTAAAAGAGGATATTAATAGAACTTCCTGAGTCCACTAGGACTCAGGCTACCTCATAATTTGTCAAAGAGACTAATTATCAGAGCATCAGTGTGGGACAATAGGATTCCCAATAGATCTTCAGGTTCGAAAGATATCAACGGAGTGCTTTGAATGGTTCGGTCTTCTCCAATAGCCAAACTCTCCATAAGGTGGGCGTACGATTTTCTGCCTCTATTGGAATCTCCGTCAGTGGGTCCTCCAGCAATAACATTTATGACTCCTCGAGTGGAGATGTCACCTGGAACAGTTAATGTGCCCTCACTAGCTGACCCTTCTTGTGAAGTACCTTCAGGGTTAGATGGTCGTGAGCCAGGTAGGAGGAGGGCCTGAGGCTTTCTGTTGTAAGGCCCCAGGTGAACAATATTTGGCCAGTGACCTCTTCTCGCTTGATTTCCCATTTGTTGCTGCAGGTGGGGATACTCTGCTCTAATGCGCTCCAACTCACTTTGCAGCTTGAAACATCGGTCGTTAGTATGACCATACTCTATATGGTATTGGCAAAAGAATGGAGTTGGGGGATTACGGGGGATTTCTCTGTATCCTACCGGGTGCTGAAGAATACCCTACTAGTCGTATGTCTCCATTTCCCATTCTTTCTATATCCACAGAGGGGGCAAAGCTTCCGTAGCCATAATTTGCAAAGGAGGGGTAGGACGAATTCCCGGCATCAATGGTCGCGACTGAGGTGCCTCAGGCAAGAAAGGCCTAACATTTTCTCTCCTGAGAGGTCCCTGAGGGATTGGGGGGGTTTCTTTCTGCGGGAGTAGATACAGGCTTCTTCTCTGCTCTTCTCACTCTCAACCCCTCTTCTTCATTAATATATTCCTCAGCATGACCTTGCAGCTCTTCGTAGCCAGCAGTTGGCTTTCTTAACAAGGAGCTAAGGAAGGGTCCTTCCTTTAACCCATGGGGAATGACAACCTTCAAGATATCCGACATTACCGAGGGGATTTCCCTAGCTGTGGCAGTGAAGCGATGGATACAACTCCTCAAAGACTTTGAGGACTCTTGTTTTAAATGAAGAAAAATAGAAGAATCATGTTCATAAATTTTAAAACTAGCAAATTGTTGAAGAAAAACGGCCTTTAAATTAACAAAACATGTAATAGAACCAGGAGGTAAAGATTTGAACCATCTCTGAGCTGAAGTAGCTAATGTGATGCGGAAAGCTCTGCACTTAAGGACATCAGAATAACAATGGAGGGAGGATGCATCCTCAAACTGAGACAGGTGCTCTTCTGGATCAGAAGTGTCATTGTACATTTCCACCTGGGGGCTCCAAAAATGTGGCAGTGGTTGCTCTACCATGATGTCTTCAGTGAAGGGACATGGCTCATAAGGTTCAGATGCCTTGGTGGACTGACTCTCCCCATGATCTTCACGTCTCGTTTGTGCTGTCGGAATAGGGTACTGATATGCCCTCCCCATCGGCACTTCACCTGGCAATATTTCAGTCTCCTGAGGGCCAGGCGAGAGGACATGGGAAGGTCCTTCCAACGGTGGCTCCTTTTGAGAAGGCTTCCTGGAATGTGGATGAAGATACCCCATCCTTTTCCTTTCTCTGACCAGGGCTTCAGATACAGTGGTGTCTACCATGACCTTTAGCTGGGATGGTAGCAAAGTGATAGTTCCCTCCTCTGCGGAAGAGGCTGTTGGAAGAGGGATTTCTTATAAAGGCATCTCAATGTCTTGCTCAACAGAAATGTTCCCACAGACAGCGCCAACTGATGCGACATGGACTTTTTACTTCCTTTTGAGGAAGACGATGACATCAAGGAGGCTTAGGGTCCTCTTTGGCCACAACAGTAAAAGTTGATAATGACAAAGCAAGCGACCGAGAATGATGACACAAGATTTAACATGGTTAGGAATTCCAATTCCTACTCCACAGGATGAGCTCTAGAGAGAGCTACAGTGCTAAAACACCTCGACTATAAAATCTCTCCTTTTTGAAAGCACTTATGGAGGTGAAGAAAACCTCTTACAAGTTAAGATGTATACAGAGCAAAGAGACGAGTAAAGTTGGGATGCTTCTCCGCTTTCTTCTCCTTTCTCCGATCTCCTCCCTCTCGTTTCAGGATGTCACTCCCATTGAATGCCTCCCCCCCCCCCTCTTCGAAGAAGTCCAAGTCCCTTGAATGGAAATTGATCGATCCCCCTGTTCCTTCCTTCTTTGCTACCTTTATACCATGGAGCCAATTGTGATGTAACAAACCATCGAGATCGCCCTCCACGTGGAGGGCCCCTATTGCCTGAGGAATAATTCTGTTAGGAAGATAATAAATGAAGACTCGTGAGAATCTTATGTAGGGTCCTAGTTTGTTATACCACGTAACAAACTCTTATGAGCAAGCGTATCGAGGAGCGCCCTCCCCTTTTCTTTATTCTCTCTTTCTCTCCTAAAGGTTTTTATTTTCCCTAATCACCTCTTCTTACTTCTACATCAACTCGGCTCTATTTTCTGGATGACCCTTAGATTACTTTCCCGGCATATTGCCTTTACCCTTCTAGTTTACTTAAATCGTAGTGTATATGACTCAACTCGGCTTGCTGAGCCTATATTTGACCCTGTCTCAGTCGGAGGGCCCATGCACTTATATCCCCCGCCCTTAACTCCTCGAGTTGTTTCCCGACTTGATTCCCGGGTCACTTATCCGTCTTCTTTCTGGCCATCGGACTTCTCCGTCCTACCTCGTGTTGTCATCTCATCACCTCGGTTAATTTCCTCCAGTCAAATCTAGACGGACCATATCATATATCACATACTACATCCCTTTCCTCATACTTCATCCTAATGGTCACAGTTCCTCTACCCAACTCCCAAATCATATTATAGCAGTATCACCCGAGTACTATTAACTTTCTCAAGCATTAATAGTTCTCCCAAGTAATATGGTTGTCCCGAGGCTCCAACAATAAGGCTCAGGGACCACAAAAAAATTCCTGGTAATGCTTGTATCGCCAAATCCGCCAAGGACCCCACCAAAGGGTAATTCCTGAATTAGTAGCATTCCACATGTTATATTTTAGTCTCCTCAAGGTATAGCAAACAGAGAATGGGGCATATCAGGTGGAGATTTCCTATAGCAATTGTCCCCTAACAGTCTTGCAAATAGGCCTGGTCCACGAGGTGATTTTGATATGCTATATAAGGTCCATGGGAGGTAAAGTGCACGAGATGATTTTATTTTTTCTATTATGGTATGTAGAGATAACTCTTCTTCCCTAAAGCTTTCCTCTATCATTCTTTTTCTTTGTTCTATGTTTTACTACGTTCTTCCCTTTTTTTCAATTGACACTGACTTGAACGTCAAAGAGGTCATACATGCAAAGTTGGTCCACCTTTAACATTTTTCATTATGACTAAAATCCATGGTGGCATTTTCTGAAGGTTGATAAATCTCATTCTCCCAAGATGAGAGAAAGGATGAGTCAAAGCGTATCGAAAATAGACCCATCAATGACAAATATACTTCTTATCAGATCTGTTTCTAATATGTTTTTTTTTTGTGTTCATAAAATTTATTTTATAAATTTATTTCTAATTCATTTTAAATTTTGTCATAAATTTTTTTATATACTTTATATTTCATTTAAGTGAAACAGATTAGTAATTTTGCTGTAAATCTATTTTAATTTATAAATATTTAAAATAGATTTAAATTTTATTTTAAAAATTTATCTTTGAAATTCTATTTTCTTATAGTACGTATGTCCAAGTAAAAGTATGGATAATAAATGTTTTGATTTTTTTTTATTCTTACCTATAAATTCAAGGTACATAGTGAAGATATAAACAAATAATTAACTTAAATAATAAATGAAACATAATACTTAAAAATTTTAAGTTGTTCGAAATTCTTGACTCCTACTACTACTAAGGAAAAGGTGGAGCATCCTTTTAAGTATAATAAGTAAATACAAATAATAACAAAATACAATGAGTTATTCTTTACTTGCTTATTTCAAAATACAAGAATAAAGATATTTCTTACTTTTCTAGGTAGACCCGGCCAAGGTCCGGGTCAAACCCGGACCCGACCCGGAACCGGACCGTGGTCAACGGTCCGGTTAATCGGGTCAACGGGTTTGACCCGGACCTGTGACCGGACTGCCTATTAGGCGGTCCGGTCACGGTTTTTAAAAAAATCGAACCGCCAAAAAACTGAACCGGCGGTTTAAAAAAAAAAAAAAATTTAACGGCCACGATTTCGTGGCCGTTGATGCCACTATTTCGTGGGCGTTGGGGTGCAACGGGCGACCCGTCGGGTCGGCCCGGCTCGGACTTGGCGGGTCGACCGTTTTTTTTAAAGCAAAAAAATCGACGGCCACGATTTCGTGGCCATTGATGATCAACGACCACGATTTCGTGGCCGTTGTGCAACGGTCGACCCATCGGGTCGGCCCGCCCCGGACCCGACAGGTTGGCCGTTGGATTTTTTTTTTATGTTTTTTTTTTCCTATAAATACACCTCCATTCCCTTTCATTTTTTCACAAATCACAACTTCTCTTCTCTAATTCTCATTCCCTCATTTGCTTTCAAGTCTCAACTCTCAAGTCATATTTTTACAAATGTCTGGAGCCGGATCAAGTCGTAAGGGTGCGGCCGGTGCCAGAAAGGGAAAGAGCATAATGCCACCACCGCCCGAGTTCGAGTTCGAGCAAGGCGGCGATTCACCTCAATTCGATATCGGCGCCGACTATGATCTTGATATTTCCGGTGATGAATTTCAAATACGTCATCATCATCAAAGTCAAGAAAGTAGGAGCAATACATCCAGTACGATGGCGGGTTCTACGGCTACAAGACCAACTCGAGTGCCTCGCCCCGCATCCGATATCTTCACCAAACATTTCGAAAAAGTAACGCTCCCTTCCGGTGATATGCAAGCAAAATGCAAATATTGTTCGAAATGTTACAAATTTCAACAAGGAGGAGGTTACGGAACCCTTACTCGACATGTGGAGAGAAATCATCCGGTGGAAATTGGTATTGATCGTTCTCAAACTCAAATTCCGACATTCTCTTCTCAATCGGGTTGAGGTAACGAATCTAAACTCTTTAAATTTGACGAAACTAGATTTAGAGAAGAAACTGCTAAATTTTGTACAATTGAACAACTTTCTTTTAGTTTTAGTGATAAATTATCTTTTGAAAATTGGCTTTCTATAAGTGCAAATCCTTCTATTAAACGTATCCCAATAAATACTCTAAAACGTACACTTTTAAAATTAGTTTTAGAACAAAAACAAGAATTGATTAAAGAATTTTCTAGTTTAAACAGTAAAGTTTCTTTGTGTTCCGATATTTGGAGTGATCATTGGCAAAGTTGTTCATACATGGGTATTACTTGTCATTGGATTGATAATAATTGGGACATTCAAAAAAGATTGCTAGCATATAGATGTTTTAACGAAACACACGACACAAAATATTTCACAACTTATTTTTATTATTTTAGAAGAATATGGTCTAACTTCTAAAGTTTTTTCAATTTCTTTTGATAATGCTAGTGCAAATACCTCTAGTATTAGTGAACTTATTGATATATGTAAACCATCAATAGGTGGAAAAAATTTTCATATTAGGTGTACATGTCACATTTTAAATTTGTGTGTTCAAGATGAACTTAAAAATTTAGGATCACATATTCAACCAATTAGGAGTGCAATTCATTATTTATGGACACATCCTCAAGTTATGAAAGAATGGAGAAAATTTTATAAAATAAATGGTATGAAGCCTAAACGGTTTGCACGTGACGTTCCAACTCGTTGGAATTCTACTTATAAATTGTTGTTATCTACTTTTGAATACAAAGATTTATTATGTATGTTTTTTCATCAACATGTTCAATCATGTGATATTTATTTATTTTCAAATCAATGGAATATATGCACTAGTATTTGTGAAATTTTAAAAGTTTTTAGTGATGCTAGTGACCAATTATCAGATGTTTATTATCCAACTTCACATTTAGTTTTAACACATTGTTATAATATTGCATGTATTTTTAATGAACATATTCAATCAAATGATACTTATTTATCTCAATGTATTTATGTAATAAAAGAAAAATGGGAAAAATATTTCTTAAACATTCCTGAAATATTTTTATGTGCTTTTGTTTTAGATCTTAGACTTAAATTAGACGGTTTGCAAGATATGTTAGCATTATATTATGAATCTTTAAACCCTATTACCGAAACTGCTCCTAATATTCCTTTGATTTTGTTTAATATTAAAACTCATTTACATGATATTTATAATGAATATAACATTAAATATGGTGAACAAACTATTAGACATGAAATACATCAATCCACTACAACTAGTATTATTACTTCTAAACTCACTAAAGCACAATTGTTATTAAGGCAACGAACTAAACGTCCACAAGGATCCTTAAGTTCCAGTCAGGAACTTGAGAATTATTTGACCACTTCTTTTGATTTTAGTGATGCAGATGAAGAAAGCTTCGACATTCTAAAATGGTGGTCGTAAAGAACTCAAATATTTCCAATCTTATCTATAATGACAAAAGAAATTCTAGTTTGTCCAGTTTCAACGGTTGCAGTGGAACAAACTTTTAGTATCGGAGGAAATACATTGGACGAGAGACGTTCTAGCTTAAGGCCGGAAAATTTGGAAGCGCAATGTTTACTCAATGATTGGTCAAAAGCTGCAAGTCAAACCCAACATATTAAAAGTGACGAAGAAGACCAAGACGAAACAGAAGGAATATCCGGAACTACGACGACGGGAGGAAATACCGAATACGACTGAAATGTATTTGATTTTTTTATTGTAATAGATTTTTTTATTTAAGTCCAAGATGTAATATATTTTGTATTGAGATAATGAAATATTTGATAGAGTTTTTGTAAGTTTAATTGTGCAATTTTTTTTTATTTTAATTATTTACATCATTTTTTATTTTTTTATTTATTTAACTAAGACGACGATTAACCGGATCGGACCCGGACCCGGACCCGACCCGGATTCGACCCGGACCCGGACCCGGACCGGAACCGACGGTTCCACAACCCGGACCGTAACCGGCCACGAGCGGACCGGTTAAGGATCGATATTTTGTCAACCCAGATCCGACGGTTTCGACCCGGACCCGGACCGGATCCGGACCGTGGCCAGGTCTATTTCTAGGGTCAAAAAGATTCTAAAACATAATAACATTCTCACTCCTAAGATCTCTAGCTATGCTTCAAGCCTTCTTAGAATCAACCTTTATTCTTTACTTGCTAATATTATGTATGACCCTAATAATAACCAACTCGTCTTTTATGACTCAATTAAGAGGTAATTGATTTACATTGTACGACCCTAATATATAATAACTAACTAGTGTTTTATATATGATTCGACAGTCAGTTAATTAATATTGTACGAGCTTGCAATAACTAGTATTTGACGTCACCTCTCCCTTGATCCTTATAAATAGCTTATCCTGATGGCCAAGGTCTGCAACTCGACTGCAAGCTAAGTTGTTGAGTACTTGAGTTAACCATCTCTAGCTTCAAATCTCAATGGCGGCTGCAGCTAAAACGATAGTGAACGATGAATTTCTGGATGACGACTCGATATTGAACGCCGTCAACTCTACGCACACCCCCGACGGAAGGATAATTGCAATCAAGCCCCTGTTATCCGTCACGGCAAAGATACTGAAAGTACAGTACATTTATATTCGTGTGTTGTTAATTGATATATATATATATATATATATATATTATGTTTTCTTTTCTTTTTTATTCTGACAATTAATTGTTGATTATAGGATACTGGAATTACTACTCTCGATCAAGAACTGCTAGAAGATAACATTACTCATCCAGAAATTGTGAAACCCATTGAAGCACTGACGCCCATCATCCACACCGTCTCTTGCAAGGTAACCTTATCAATTAATATGCATACGCCATGAGAAAAAGAAGACTCATAACAACAATATACATTTAATTTATAGCTCGCCTGCGAGTTGTCTAGAGGCGATCAGCATGTTGGAACGATGAAGATTTTCAATTCAGTAGGACGTTACGATTGGGATGCAAAGGTGATGATAGTGCTGACAGCATTTGCTATGAGGTACGGCGAGCTGTGCTTGATGGCCACGGCAAATACATCTCTAGCAGCAACCTTGACTGTCTTCGAGCGGCTGCCTCGAACTACCAAGAATATACAAGTCCTCATCGAAGCAGTTACAAAGCTTTCCAAGCAAATATCCTATGACAACTTTTCATTGGTCAAGTACAAGTTCGATTTCCCTATTGCTGCCTACTGGATCATTAGAAGCCTTGTTGCCTGTTCCAGTCACTTCACTTTCTCACCGGATGACCAGTGAGTACACAATATTCCCATTCCTATTTCTACTGCTTGCGTGCTTCCTTGCAGAGCATAGAATTAAGCGTCCAATATTCTGATTAATTTATTTGTTATTTTTAATAGTAGTTTCACCGTAGACATCTCATTTCTGATCGGAAAAATCAACGACCTTTACAATCGCATCAAAGCAAAACTTGAAGACGTCAAGGAAGAAATTGGTGAGGCACAATATATTATATTTGTCTATATCAAACTCTAATTAATTTTGGCTAACTGAACTCCGAGCGGTGGTGTAGAGAATATAAAATATTCACGAACAATAAATATGAAACTATAGAATAATTTTAAATAGAATTTGATTGCGATAGAATAATCATTGCATTATTATCTACGTATGAATTTGAAAATCCTACAATAAAAATGCAAATGATTCTTCTATAGGGTGTTAGATCGAAGGCACCGAGTCTCTCTTCATCCATAGCGAGCACAGAGAACTATCAAAAAAATCTAATTTTATGAGAACACATTTTATTTATAGATCAGATCAAATTTAATTAGTATCGATCCATTAATAATAGAATCGGACTAATGAATTTTACACATAAAATTCATATCATAAAATCCATGGTTCAATTAATCAGATTCGAATTAACATTGATATAAATATAATATATAAATCCAATCCAACATTGTGTTGGAGGCATTTTAGAAAGAAATAAGACTGACAATAATGCAGGAAGTCAGTGATCCTAATGTAGAGTGATCTTTGGATGATTAGAAAGAGATGAATAATTTTTTCTTTGATTTCTACAGAGATATTAGTGGAAGCAAAAACAAAATAATACTAGAATTGAAATAAAAAAACAATGCTAATAATATATTTAGCATGGTTCGGAGATGACACTCTTATTCCATGGCGATCCTTAATGTAGATCACTCCTAACAAACTTTCACTAAAATCTCCTTTTGATGAACATGCCAAGGTAGAGAAATTTTCTTTACAAACACACCCTTATTCTTACAAGATTATTAAATTGAGCTAAGGAAGAAGAGATTTAAAGAACTTAGAAAGCTTAGAAGGGGGCTTTGTGAACTTAGGAAGAAAAATTGGAATGAGAGAACTAGACATCTCCAAACTCCCCAAGTCCCTTCTTAGAGATGTTGGACATTTCTGCCCGTTGAGTCCAACACCAGTTGACTGTTATATACCAGCAGTCGATTAGTGTGTACTGTTGATTGAATCCAACCGCTTCTGAGGAGGCCTGATCGTGATCGTCACCACTCAACAGACACTTGATCAGTCGACTGCTCATACTAATTAATAGTTAATTGCTCAAGCCAACAGTCGACTGCTCCAAGTGAGCAATCGACTCAGAAGGCTTCTGTGCTCGTATCCACTTAAACTAGTCGACTGTCCATCCGTGACAGTCGACTGATTGTGGTCAGTCGACTGGTATACACCCCAATCGATTGATAGAGCCACAGTCGACAGTCGATTTTAGTCAACTACTTGATCAGTCGACTGGGTCATAACTCTAGTTGACTGCTCAAGTCTTCCGGACCCTTGAGTGCCGAACACTCGAGACCAGTTGACCAGTCTAAGATACCAGTCGATTGGTATACTTTAAGTATAACTAATTTATACTTGAAAATAAACCCTAAGCCTAGACTAAACCTTCTAACTTCTTCATCAGCCTTGCGCCTCCAGGATCCCGCCGAGTCCACACCTCCTTCATCCTTGCGCTTGCCTTCAAAAGCTTCCTTTGATTTCATCATGCTTTTGGTTCCTCCTTTGCCGATGTCCGCTTGGACTTTACACAAGACTGCATGTTTGGACTTATGCTGTCAAGACCTCACCATTGAACTTCCTTGCTAAAATTCATTTGGACTTATGCAACCAAGATTATATGCTTAGACTTATGCCGCCAAGTCCTCATCATGGACTTTCCTTGCCAAAATTAAATAAATTGCATAATTTATTTTTACTTGGTTCATAACCCAAGCCGGGTTGCTAGTTCAAGGCCCACGACTCTCCAAGAGTCACCTCAATGGGAAATCCACTAAAGTGTCCTCCGATTCGAAACTCTCGAACTCGGAGGGTGTCGCTTTTACAAAAAATAAGGGTAAGATAACAAGCTATCTTCCCTCTACAATTTAAGCACAATAAGCAACAAAGAAACACACAAAATTAAATATACCGACACTTTGAAGTTAGAGGTGATGCTTAAGGTGTAAGTCTCGCAAAGTATTGGCATATCAAAGCTTTTGTAGGCAAGGGAAGATGACGACAGCACTTGAACATATGAGCGATTGATAATTCGGAGCTGGTCCTCCATTTCTTTTATAAGCTTCTTCCAGTCAACTGGAACACCCTCTAGTCGACTCCAAATCAGCCGTCGATTTGGTACATCGGCCTTTCCAACCGACTGGACCTGGTCTAGTCGACTCCACATCACTTGTGTAAAATACCGGAGAAAAATAAATAAATAAATAAAAATAAAAATATTCTTCGATAATTGAAAAAATATCTTGTGGAATTTTTCAGGAATTTTTAGAAATTTTTCTGGATTTAAACGGAGGTCTTATGGATATTTTATGGGGATAAAGCGAATAGGCTTTTGTAAAGCCTATTTAGACTATCTGCTATGAACTTATGGGTTTAATTAAAAACCTTTATATTTTGTCGTTTCCCTTATTTTTCCCAATTGCGCCGTTCCTTTTTCCCCTCCCGATCCTTCCTCGCGATTCCTTTCACCTCCATCGCCGGTCTCTCCCTCGCGCGTCGGCCAGGAGTCACTGTGCCCCGTCGCCGTGCCTCCATTGTCGCCTCTCCCTCGCACGCCGGCGCCGACCAGGCAGTCGTTGCGCCCCGTCACCGCGCCTCGATCACCGTCTCTCCCTCGCGCACCGGCCAACAGTCACTGTGCCCCGTCGCCGCGCCTCCATCGTCGCCTCTCCCTCGCGCGCCGACGTCGGCCAGACAGTCGCTGCACCCCGTCGTCGCGCCTCCATCACTGCCTTTCTCCTCGTCGCGCCTCTTTTGATCCCCATCGCCGTCGCTCCTTTTTCCTCTGCGTCGAACCACCGGAGCGATCTGTTGCCACTGCCACCTGAGCTCACCGCGTCGCCGCGCAAAGGTTAAGTGCAATGCTTGGTGGATTTCGATCGATCGCCATTATCGACAGCGCCCTCTGTTGATCCAAGCAGCAGCGAGCCCTGATCGGCAGGATCTGCATTTCCATATTCTTGTTGTGCTCTGTTGATCCAAATGAGGGTTGTGGAGCCAGTGATTTTTCTTCAACTCTGGGTGAGGATTGTAAGGTGGTTGCAAAGTGGATGGATGCTATCCTTGTAGCTCAATGGCAGACTGGTGGTTAGGGTTGTGATTCGGCCATGGGGGATTGATTGGGAGGGGTAAGTCCTGATTTGGATGTTGTAAAGGTATATCACTAATTAATTGATCAACTGATGTGTTGTTCTTGATTTGGAGATTTGTAGATCAGATCGTAATTGTGTATCAAAAGAAGTTATGGCTAGAGATTGTGATCCATTCCTACGTGCTTGGGGGTGCAAATGAACAAGTATGGATTACGGTTGAATCAATCTAATCACCATAGATTGATACTTAAACGGTGGATCCAGAAGCTATGCAATTGAGGATAAGCAAGGTGAGTTAATCTGGATGTTTGTGGATAATTTTGTGTTGATTCAATAATTTATAGCAAATGGAAAGGGGTATGTTGCGATGATTGGGTTAAGTGGATAACTAGATCAATCTAGTTGATCGGGATACGAAGTCATGTAGCATTCGATTCGATCACTTGTTGTAAAATAGAACTTAATATCTATTCATGTTGTGTGTAGGATGTTGAATCGAGAGAAATTCTTGGACGTGAAGGCAAATGATATTTCCGGATACTCTACATCATCAGGTGGGTAATTTCCTACCTGGTCCGGGTAGATGTATTGCACTCAGATTTAGTCATAGATATGAGCATGTTAGGTGTTCATATTATCTTGACCCTGCTCTTTTTATCGTATGCTTGATCTTTTACCGTTGGCTATTAACTCCATTGCTGATATCATGTTTATTTTATCATGATTAGGAGTTATACATATAGGTGATGTAAGTAACTTAGAATCTGTTTAAGTTAAGTGCAAATAGTAAAGTCCGGATGACAACCTGATTGTATATTGGGCAAAAAGGTCATCCGTAGGTAGATAATGTCTTTAACCTAGGGTTAGTTCTAGTACCCTTAGGTTGTATGTTATCACCGAACATGTATTGTGTAAATGGTCAGAGGAATGATACTTAGGGTATCGCTACGGGCCGGTGGTCCTAGCTTGTTATAATCAGATGAGTACGACTCTTTACAGGATAGAGAGGGTGTCCATCAGTTGAGTACGACTCTCTACAGGATAGAGAGTGCGTCGAGTAGATTGGTATGACTCTCTACAGGATAGAGAGTATTATGATCAGTTGAGTATGACTCTCTACAGGATAGAGAGTCTATGGTGGATGTCTGTATGTGAGACATTGCATTCATGCATTTACATGCACACTGGCGACGAGGTCTCCCTTGTGGTTGAGAGGGTCACCAGTCATCTTGCCTCCACGGTTACTCATAGGAGGAGTCACCCGTGTGAGGGCAGAGCATTGTGGTGCCGCACTCTACCACTATAGACGGTGGTAGTTGGATTTGCGTGTCGTAGTCCTGCGTGTGTGGCACTCGACCACTCATGGGTAGTGACTGTCGGAGTGGCCAACAGCAGAGACCCCCATTGTGTAGCTTGCTTTTTACGCTTATATGCTACTCAATCATACTGCCCACTCGGCCACTCGAGAGTAGTGGTTGGTGTTGAGTTGGGACAGTTGTCATGCTCGAGCCACTGAGGCCACACTGAGGTCGTGGTAGCTTTAGGGTGAGCCGACATGACCATGCATGCTGCATTGCCGACTGATGGCATTTTTGCATATTGCCATATATATACATATATGCATGTATATATATATATGGATGATTGTGATTAGTATACATATATAGATACAGTCTATATATATATGCTTATTGTGATGTTGCATTTGATTGTATTATGTTTGCTGCATTTGATTGTACATCATATTCATGCATGTTTCTTGCATATGTTATACAGTTGTGTCGGATATTGGTATGGGTTGGATAGACCATAGATACCTTAGCCTGTAGCATGAGTAGATTATGTGTTAGTATTACTCTTCCTGTTATATATATGTTTGATATATGTTCAGGTTGGATCAGAGTAGCGTAGCAGACTTCAGGTATGTCTGCATTTTATGTTATTCATTTCAGTTAGACGGTATATGCTTGTATTTATATACTATGCTGATATACCTGTTGTACATCTAGATTATGTTGTCAAAATACATGTGATATTACATATATACATATTTTCTATTACCTGCTGAGTTTTACTCACCACCCCCGCGGACCCTGGGTTTTCTGTCACCCAGGTAACAGGTAGCCGACTTCGTGATGGACTTGGAGCACCGCTGGCTGACATCATCTCATCTCAACTCCGAGAGTCTGGATTTTTGGTGTTCTCATTTGTATTCCGTTATGGATTTGCTTTATGTGACGATTGTATTTGTGACTATTGATGTTGTACCCCTTTTTCTTTCTTTCTGGTTTTATTATGGTGTCCTGAGTCGGTGTCAGTCATACCGGTATGCATGTGTGTTGTTGTTTGTGAGATTGTAGTATGTTTCCGCTGTGTCTTGTGTAGTTTTTGATTATATATATATATATTGTTGTTATTGTGGGCCTACGGGCCTTGTATTAACCCGAAATGTTACCACGTACAGGGGAGATGCCGTCCGTTTGATTTTCGGCTCGGCATGCTCTCGGGGTGTGACAACTTTAGTGGTATCAGAGCCCAAGGTTCTGCGATGCCATACAATAATGTTTTGTGTCGAGTCTTGGATTCTCTGGAGTCGATTTATTTCGGTTTTGGTTTTCTGAGATGAGATGGACAGCGGCCTGAGCTCCAAGCAGCATGAGGTAAGAATTCCTGAAAAACTTATGGTTCAGTAGATATTTATCTAAATTTGAACAGTAGGTGTATACAATAGAGTTATGACACCTGTGTAGACTTATAGTAGGGGTCGTCCACCAAGGCGACCAACCGGAGTGACCTTTAGGGTTTATACTCCCGGTTATGTTGGCTATGCATTTAGAAGCTTATACCAGGGAATAACTTGTAGTGTGTTGGTTATTATTCGTAACCGTGGTATGAGTTGACCATGGGAATGATCTGTTGAGTCTATGAGTCTTAAACCTGTGTCGAGAAGGTGATTTACCTTTGAGAGCCGACTGGTACCGAGTCGGAAAACAGGGGCCAAGTCGTCATATTTATTATGGAAATCAGAGACTACAGTCTTGGAGATTTCCACTAACCGTGCTAGTCAGATCATTACCTGTGGGTAATGAACAGACTTGTAGACTATTTGTGATACAGATAGCGGAAGGCTAGGTTACAGAGTTTCATAGGGATTTTATCCCTGAGTTGTTCGTACTGAGTTGTATAACTTTGAGAGTACTTTTGAGTACTTAACTCATGTTATACCGAGAAAGAAGAGTTGTTTGCATACCATTATCGGGATCAACCCGGTATTTGGTGGAAAATGCAGAAAATGACCTTCGGGAAATAAAACATCACTTGATCATGGTTCAGTGATGTTGAAAGAGTGTATTTTCCCGTGTCACTTTTAGTGACACATTGTAAGGAATTCTTGAGCTTCAAGAAAAGGGTGATCGGTTAGTAATAGTGTACTGTGCAGAGTCGTGAGACTTGCGGAGGTTACGACCACCTAATAGCTCAAGAAGATGAGTGGATGATTTAAGCCACCCAGAGTTATTGGCTTATAGTTGGATTAGGATGCCGGGATCTTCTATCAGATCATACCAGAAGACATTGGATTGAGACAGTTGTTTAGAAATGACTCCGTACAAGGGTTGGAGATCGATAAGCAGATATTGCAGGTCAACTTATTTGGGTCAGAAGTCTCCGACTGTTGGATAAAAGGAACAAGATTGGAGTTATAGGCCTTGAGCTATTTTTCGATTATAGAATACCAACCGCAGATCATCAGGATGTTCTTGTGAGTATCCGCGAAATCAAAACAAAGACTCCGAAGTGATTATGTGCGTGCAGTGCGGATCACGAAGACACGCGAAGTCAGATATCCGTAGGGGCAGTTCAGCTGTTGCTATTGTGAGCAACCAGTACAGTGGAGGAGGTGTACTTTGAAGACTCAGTTGAAGACTACCAATGGTGTTCCGGGAGGATGATGCACCGTCTCGACAGCAGAGATCAGCACAGAAGATTGAGTTATCTCAACAACAACAACCTACTACCTCAGGCGTGGTTGGAATTCCTTGATACTCCCCTTCAGCAGAGAACATCACAGAAGCAGCATTAGCAGAAGACATCTTAGAAGATTCAGCAGACAACAACAGTTACCTCCAGATGTGATTGGATTAGTACAGAGGAGAGAGTATACGACGATGGTCGTATTTATTCAGTATTCTATAGTTGTAGCTCGTAGGATTAAGGGATGGACTAGATGACCTAGGAAAAATCCTTGGATCATTCATCGCAGAAATGCGACCGTTTTGTCGCGGACTGTTGGATCTGATCTTATTCTCTTCGGAGAAAGGCCGAGACCTGCGGGGAGCCTTTTGGATCGGATCAACAGATATTTGATCGTTCAGGGTATTACTTTAGTTTTACCCTCTGGATTAATATATTGAGAGATACTTGTAGTTTACATGTATCTTTGTCTAGAACATTCCTAGTGTGGATTAGAAGGTCCTATACAATGACTTGTGGGTCGGTGGTATCTCTATCGTCTGGTGAGATGTGGATCAATAATTAAGAAGTCGAGGGATGTCCTTAGACTTTGATATACATACTTTTACTGTGGACATATCCTTACGGATGATCAAATTGTTGGAAGTATGGTACGATATGCTCTCGGAGGTGCGTATAATCTAAGAGTATTCGGATGTAGTTTCGGATGAACTCCTAGGTTTGCCGTTGCTTAGGCAAGTGGAGTAGGCGATCGAAATGATTGCGGAAATAGTTCCGATATTGAAGATCACATATCGAGTGATATTTTTGTTGGTATCAGTGTTGTTAAACACTATAAAAGAATTGGAAGAACGTGAGTTGCGATTATAGGAGATGTTGGAAGGGATATTTATCTATCCCAGTATTTCTCTTTGAGAAGGATCCAGAACTCTTTGATAAAAGAGAGATGAACCTTTGAAAGTATGCATCGATTATCGATGATGGAATACAATAGTTATTGTAAATGAATATTCTTCGTTGTGGATAAATGATCTATTTAGATCAGTTAAAGGCACCTGTGTATACTCTAGGATTGGCTTACGACTGGAGTGTTGATATTGTAGTGACATGGTGTCATACAATTATCATAGTCGTTGTGATGATTGATATATCATCAACTTAGAGTAAGCAGAATGCAGGTGTATGAAGGACGACATTTCATACTTAGTATGAATTGTATGAGTTTTGATTAAGTTGTTAGACTAATTAGCGATTTAGTCTTGCTGGATTTGAGAATGCGTATCCACAGACGCGAGATTAGATCAGTTGGTAGTTGTTGGAGTTGCGTAACCTGGCCACTGTTGATTGTGGTAGTTGGGGTTGCGCACTCGACCATCGTAGATGGTGATTTGCCTTGTATGTTTTGGTTAGTACTGTAAATGTGGATAGAATATCTTAGCATTACTATACCACAGACTTGCTTGACAAAGGTGATGTTAGAAATCATTTAGTCGGAAGCTAGTGAAACCCGTTTACAAGACTTAGACGACGATTAACTTTTACTCGAGTATTAGTTAATCCTTCCGGAGTGGATAAAAGGATGATGTACGCAGATGCGTCGTTTCAGGGATCGGAATGATTCTGATGCAGATGAATGAGACATATCTTATGCCTACGACAGTTAAGAAACTTAGATAGTCTACGATAGTCCGTGACTTTAGTAGTTATTATCTGGATTTGTAATTGTATGGAGCAGGAATGCTCATGGAGTTTTGACTAGCTACTGGGTAGCTACTATAGAGTTGCTGGTATGCAAACAATTGTAACAAGTGAGATTGATCGCTATAGTCTTCCATGCACTTACAGAGTGTGTGGTAGAGTGAATTTTGAATGGTTGATGGACTCCTCTTTTGAGAAAATAATTCCCCATCTCTGATAGGGATAGTGTGTTCCGGACACGCATCCAGTTAAGGAAGAGTTGCTACTGAAAAGCACATCATTCGAGATGGGTTGTGTACCTTGGTGGTACTCAGATATACCGAGAGTTGAAACGTTTATACTGGTGGAACGGTATAAAAAGAGATATGACATATTTTGCTGCTCGATGTTTAGTATGCCAGTAGGTGAAGGCTGAACATCAGAAACTTGCTGGATTGCTATAGAAAATTCCAAATTCCGGAATGGAAGTGGGAGCATATCATTATTGATTTCGTTACGAGGTTGCCTAGAACCCGTAAAAGACATGATGCGATTTAGGTGATCGTGGATCGACTAACCGAATTAGCTCATTTCCTTCCTATTCGTGGGTCGTACTCGTTGGATCGTCCGGCAAAGTTGTGCCGAAAGATTATCAGACTGCACAGAGTACTTTTGAGTACTATATCTGATAGAGACCTGCGATTTACCTTGCGATTTTGGGAGAGTCTACATCAGACTATGGGCACAGAGCTTCGGCTTAGTGCAACATTTCATCCGCGGACTGATGAACTGTCTGAGAGTACCATTCAGACATTGGAGAATCTTTTGAGATCCTGTTTCATGGATTATGGAGGTGTAGCTTATCGGTTGGCTTTACCTCCGACACTTGCGGGTGCTCAAAACGTATTTCCTGTTGTTATACTGAGGAAATACGTATTGCATGTTGAGCATGATCTGAAGGAGGTACCGATTCCACTTCAGCCGAATGCGACCTATAAGGAAATTGCAGTGTGAAATCTTGGTCACAAGGAGCGATAGTAGTGGGACGAAAACCATCAGACTCGTAAAGGTTGGATGACAACATCATACCGATGAGGAGGCTATGTGGGAGCTGGAAGATACTATCTGAGCTCGATAGTCTCATCTGGTCACTTGAAGAATGTATGTGGTCCTTTCGGAAACTTGTTTGAAGTAAAATTTTTGCATGTTAGTACGAAATTTGGGGACCAAATTTTTATAAGTGGGGAGAATGTAAAATACCGGAGAAAAAAAAATAAAAAAAATAAAAAAAAAATATTCCTCGGTAATTGATAAAATATCTTGTGGAATTTTTCAGGAATTTTTAGAAATTTTTCTGGATTTAAACGGAGGTCTTATGGACATTTTATGGGATAAAGCGAATAGGCTTTTGTAAAGCCTGTTTAGACTATCTGCTATGAACTTATGAGTTTAATTAAAAACCTTTATATTTTGCCGTTTCCCTTATTTTTCCCAATTGCGCCGTTCCTTTTTCCCCTCCCGATCCTTCCTCGCGATTCCTTTCACCTCCATCGCCGGTCTCTCCCTCGCGCGTCGGCCAGGAGTCACTGTGCCCCGTCGCCGCGCCTCCATCGTCGCCTCTCCCTCGCGCGCCGGCGCCGACCAGGCAGTCGTTGTGCCCCGTCGCCGCGCTTCCATCACCGCTCTCTCGCCTACGGCCGAGCCATCGCTGCGCCCGTCGCCGCCTCCATCGCCGCTCTCCCTCGTCTTGCGCGGCGCCGGTAGTCGCTGCGCCCCGTCGTCGCGCCTCCATCACCGCCTTTCTCCTCGCCACGCCTCTTCTTATCCCCATCGCCGTCGCTCCTTTTTCCTCTACGTCGAACCACCAGAGCGATCTGTTGCCACCGCCACCTGAGCTCGCCGGCTGCCGCCGATTGTTACACAATGTTTGATCGATTTGGCCGACATCGCCATTATCGGACAGCGCCGCCCTCTGTTGATCCAAGCAGCAGCGAGCCCTGATCGGCAGGATCTGCGTTTCCATCTTCTTGTTGTGCTCTGTTGATCCAGATGAGGGTTGTGGAGCCGGTGATTTTTCTTCAACTCTGGGGTGAGGATTGTAAGGTGGTTGCAAAGTGGATGGATGCTATCCTTGTAGCTCAATGGCAGACTGGTGGTTAGGGTTGTGATTCGGCCATGGGGGATTGATTGGGAGGGGTAAGTCCTGATTTGGATGTTGTAAAGGTATATCACTAATTAATTGATCAACTGATGTGTTGTTCTTGATTTGGAGATTTGTAGATCAGATCGTAATTGTGTATCAAAAGAAGTTATGGCTAGAGATTGTGATCCATTCCTACGTGCTTGGGGGTGCAAATGAACAAGTATGGATTACGGTTGAATCAATCTAATCACCATAGATTGATACTTAAACGGTGGATCCAGAAGCTATGCAATTGAGGATAAGCAAGGTGAGTTAATCTGGATGTTTGTGGATAATTTTGTGTTGATTCAATAATTTATAGCAAATGGAAAGGGGTATGTTGCGATGATTGGGTTAAGTGGATAACTAGATCAATCTAGTTAATCGGGATACGAAGTCATGTAGCATTCGATTCGATCACTTGTTGTAAAATAGAACTTAATATCTATTCATGTTGTGTGTAGGATGTTGAATCGAGAGAAATTCTTGGACGTGAAGGCAAATGATATTTCCAGATACTCTACATCATCAGGCGGGTAATTTACTACCTGGTCCGGGTAGATGTATTGCACTCAGATTTAGTCATAGATATGAGCATGTTAGGTGTTCATATTATCTTGACCCTGCTCTTTTTATCGTATGCTCGATCTTTTACCGTTGGCTATTAACTCCATTGCTGATATCATGTTTATTTTATCATGATTAGGAGTTATACATATAGGTTATGTAAGTAACTTAGAATCTGTTTAAGTTAAGTGCAAATAGTAAAGTCCGGATGACAACCTGATTGTATATTGGACAAAAAGGTCATCCGTAGGTAGATAATGTCTTTAACTTAGGGTTAGTTCTAGTACCCTTAGGTTGTATGTTACCACCGAACATGTATTGTGTAAATGGTCAGAGGAATGATACTTAGGGTATCGCTACGGGCTGGTGGTCCTAGCTTGTTATAATCAGATGAGTACGACTCTCTACAGGATAGAGAGGGTGTCCATCAGTTGAGTACGACTCTCTACAGGATAGAGAGTGCGTCGAGTAGATTAGTATGACTCTCTACAGGATAGAGAGTATTATGATCAGTTGAGTACGATTCTCTACAGGATAGAGAGTGCATCGAGTAGATTGGTATGACTCTCTACAGGATAGAGAGTCTATGGTGGATGTCTGTATATGAGACATTGCATTCACGCATTTACATGCACGCTGGCGACGAGGTCTCCCTTGTGGTTGAGAGGGTCGCCAGTCATCCTGCCTCCACGGTTACTCATAGGAGGAGTCACCCGTGTGAGGGCAGAGCATTGTGGTGCCGCACTCTACCACTATAGACGGTGGTAGTTGGATTTGCGTGTCGTAGTCCTGCGTGTGTGGCACTCGACCACTCATGGGTAGTGACTGTCGGAGTGGCCAACAGCAGGGACCCCCATTGTGTAGCTTGCTTTTTACTCTTATATGCTACTCGATCATACTGCCCACTCGGCCACTCGAGAGTAGTGGTTGGTGTTGAGTTGGGATAGTTGTCATGCTCGAGCCACCGAGGTCACACTGGGGTCGTGGTAGCTTTAGGGTGAGCCGACATGACCATGCATGCTGCATTGCCGACTGATGACATTTTTGCATATTGCCATATATATATACATATATTCATGTATATGTTGGGAATTTGAAGCCGCTAGAGGGGGGGTGAATAGCGTAGATGACCGTAGGTAGATGGAATTCTTTCGCGTTCGATCGTCTACAATCTTGTTAGCACAACGGAATAGTAATAACAAATGAATATAACAAGACACACAATCACAACACGATCATATAACGTGGTTCGGAACCACACGGTTTCTACTCCACGGATTGAGCTCTAACGAGCTCTAGCGATGCCAATGCAATCACTAATCAATAAACTCCTTCTCGACAACAAGTCGGAGGTGGAGAAACCTCGTACACAAGATTACAACAATAATCTAAAGAAATACAAGCAAATACAAAGGAAATGTAAAGAACACTTTACAAAACTAGGGTTTGAGCGCTTTGCTTGTTGGTTGCTTGGATGAGATTGAAGGGCCCTGAAATGCACCTGCAAATCGCCTTGAATCGCCTCAGCTCCCAAGCGATCACGCAATCTCCACGAGCGGACTTCCTTTTATCTCGCGTCGGTGGATTTCCGCTTTGGCGGTCATTGCCATAAATCCCGGTCATTGCCAACAGCGTAGATGTGAGACAGCGGCTCAATCCACGTTGGACAAGTTCAGCGGGACTCTCACCGATCGCGCCAACATTGGCGATCGGCCCATACTTACCCGTGGTCGGCCCCGGATCGGCTCACGGGCGTTCAATGCTCGTACTCGGCCGTGATCATTGCCATCCCTTAGCGGTCATTGCCGTCGGCTGATCAGCCGATCGGCTGCTCCCATGAAGCGATCGGCCCCTATAAAGCTCTCAGCCCGGTCGAACTCGAGTCGACTCGGCGTGATCGAGCAGCCATAATGGGTCATTGCCAACCTCAGAATGAGGTTTTAACCCAAGTATGGTGCCCCATACTTGCTAGACCACCCTTAGCCTAGACCTAAGCCTTCTAGCCACCTCCATCAGCCTCACGCCTCTCGGATCCCTCCAAGTCATCCATGACTTGTTCATCCATCGCGCTAGCCTTCGGGTGCTTCCATCGGCTATGTCATGCTAACGGTGTCTACACCTTGAGCACATTGGACTTACAGCCAAGACTCATTGGACTGACTTTACGCCGCCAATATCAATCCCTTGGACTTCTCAAATGCCAAGACTCAAGCTTGGACTTTTCCTTGCCAACCCATGTTGGACTTTCCATGCCAAGACCCATGCTTGGACTTTCCATTTGCCAAGACCCATGCTTGGACTTCTCATTTGCCAAGACCCATGCTTGGACTTCTCATGCCAAGTGCTCAAGACTTGGACTTTCCCAATTGCCAAGTGTCCCACTTGGACTTTCCATGCCAAGTACCCATGACTTGGACTTTCCCTTACCAAGACCCATGCTTGAACTTTCCCATAATCACATGGTCAACCCTGGTCAACCATCAAGTCAATTATAACCTGGGTCGATTGTATAAACAATCTCCCCAACATATTAACCGACATTAATGTCAAACATCAATGTCAATCCTATGTCTAACATACTTTGTCAAACATACTTTGTCAAACATCAAAACATCACTCGAGTCAAACTCGAGTCCTGGTCAATCGTGACCTGGGCCGATTGCACCAACAATCTCCCCCTTTTTGATGTTTGACAAAAACCAAATCAAACCATGAGTTAGAATACTAACTCAAATCCCTTACCAATTATCCCAAATTGGTAAACACTCACCAAATGTTCTCCCCCAAACATTTAAGTGAAAATGTAAATCAAATGTTCTCCCCCAAACATTCTCCCCCTTTTTGACTAACATCAAAAAGGTTTTCTCTCCAAGGAGGTCAATGTCTCATGTCCCAATGAGATCTTACAATCTCCCCCTTGATCAAAAATACCTAGGATGCCTACCATCTTCCTAGTGATAAGTCCCATATCACTCAAGAGAGGCACTCCTATCTCACTCTCCCAATTTCCAAATTGGGTATCAAACACCCATCAATTTTCAATTGATAACATTCTCCCAAAAACAACATCCATCATCCCAAGATGGATACCTCCCCAAAGGCTTGCTCCTCTGACCATTGCACCAACAATGTCCTTGAAAGCCCTAAGCCAATAGGAACTCTAAACCATCAAAATAGGTTCTAAGTTCAACATAGAACTTTTACTCACCCTAAATTTGATACTTTGACCTAACACAACTCCTAATCCATATCCAATGGATTTTCACCCTTCATAATGCTTCCCAAAGCATATCTTAGGTTAGGAGTGGTTAGAACCTTACTATAGTAACACGGGCTAAACAAACCTTGTTAACCCGAATCAGACTGGCAATGACTGACAGCTTATCAATCGATCACATTTTCATCACCGATCGCCACCAAGTGGCAATGATCGTAGTAAATTCCCTAATTTCAAATATCGTAACGAAATTCAAAATTCATAAATAATTATACGACATCGAAAAAATCACGAAATTTGATACGTATAATACTTATGACCAAAACAATGGGTGAAAATTTTTTTAAAAATATTTTACCCATAAAATAGTGAAATTGATACAAAATCCAAAAGTGACTAAAAACTTTAAAGTTTAAGCTCACTTTGTATCAATCTCATCAATGGTGATTGCTATCAAAAGATAGACTTCACCAAGGTTTGTCAAAATGATTTTAAACCGTTTTCAAAACCTTATTTTGGATCATATTCCTTGGGCTCTATGTGCATGACTTGTACACGAGCTTTCCCAATGATCCACACTGGAAAATTAGATGAGTTTTAGCTCATCTAGATGCAAAAACTATGCACCTTGAACTCAACTCATATCCTAGCATCTCACATGTATCTAGGGTGTATAAATACACATACATGTCAATTGGATGTGAGATGTGGGTTTTGTTCTCTTAACCTAGGGTTTCATGCATTTTTCTAAGGCAACTCTACTTGATTCCCTTATAAATGGGACTCCAAGTCATGCCATAGTCCTTAAATCAATTTTAATCAATTTAGATGCATGAAAATGATCATGGCATAATGATAGAAAAATAAATCATGGCCAATGATCATGATGTCATGGCATATGATGAAATCTAAAAACACATGACATTTAATATCTTAATTGTTGGTGCAACAATGCTCCAAGCATTTATATGTTTTGATGGTTGGATAATCATTTAAGTTAGGCAATGTGTTGTGATCTAATTGCGAATGTGTTTAAGTGACAGGTAAAAGAGAAGTCCAAGTATGATCTTGGCAAAGGAAGTCCAAGGGATGGACTTGGCAGCATAAGACCAAGCTTGTAGTCTTGGCAGCGTAAAGTCCAAGTGAACCTTGGCAAAGGAAGTCCAAAGTAAGGTCTTGGCAGCATAAGTCCAAGCTTGTAGTCTTGGCAGCGTAAAGTCCAAGTGAACCTTGGCAAAGGAAGTCCAAAGTAAGGTCTTGGCAGCATAAGTCCAAGCTTGTAGTCTTGGCGGCGTAAAGTCCAAGCATTTGGCAACCCAAGACATGAAAACCAAGGAAGCTCTTGGAAGCAAAGCGCAAAGGATGAACAAGTCGCGGACTTGAGGAGGATCCTGAAGGCGCAAGGCTTAATACGGAGCTAGAAGGTTGAGTCTAGGTCTAGGGTATAAAAACAAGTATGAATTATTCATACTTAATGAGTATCAGTCGACTGATACGATGTATCATCACCGACCGTCGCCGTTTACCGAGTCGGGTGAAACTCGACCATCACCGACCGCTTGGGCATGTCGATCGATAGCATGATCACCGATCGCTATGGGCAACAATGACCGATCAAGGAAAGAAATGCCACGTAATGCGCCTCACTCGATCGCCGCGTGATCACTCGATCCGATCACTCCATCAATCGATCGATGGAGAGATCGATCGATCACCGCCGTTGAGATTGCGCTACGAATCTCCGCGAGATCGCGTTTGAAGCCGTTAGCGGCCCGATCGATGGCATGCATCAGTCGACTGATCGAGGCCCAACGGGAAAAACAGCCCCTCTTCTATAAAAAGGGGTCATGGGGAGCATGGTGAGGCTAGTGCTCTAACTCCTAACTTCATCCTCGTGCTCACCAAGTTTTCTAAGTGTTTTTAGCAATCCAAAACCTTCTCTTCTCTTGTTCTTCATCATCCATCATTGTAAAGAAGAGGAGTGTATTGTAAGAAAGGTTTCTCCACCTTGGTTCATCCAAAGGAGAAGATAGTGAAGCTTGGCTAGGGCTAATCCACCTTACGGATTGCCGTGAGTAGGAGCGCCATCTCCGAACCACGTAAATTGGGTGTTAGCGTTTGGTTTCTTATTTCGTATTTGTATTCGCTTTGTATTTGTATTGCTTCCGCTAACTTGATTGTAGAAACGAAGAAACGCCAATCACCCCCTCTAGCGCTTACAAAAGGTCCTAACAAGTGGTATCGAGTCGATCGCTTGGAAGATCTCACCATCAACCAAGGCATCAATGGCTCTTCAAGAGGGATATAGCATCGCCAAGCCACCACTCTTCGATGGGAGTCACGCATATTGGAAAGGTAGGATGAAGTACTATTTAATGAGTAATATTGAAATTTGGCATAGTGTTGTAGATGGCTTGAGGAACCGTGGATGAGCGTGGAAACCCTATTCCAAGCAAGGATTGGACAAGGGAGATGAACCGCAATTTCGAGTCAAATGCAAAAGCCGTCCTCACCATCCAATGCGGCGTCACAATGGAGCAACTCAACAAGGTGGGGCCTTTTGAATCCGCCAAGGAGCTATGGGAAAAGCTCATTGAGCTAAATGAAGGTTCCAAGGAGTCAAAGAGGGCAAAGAAGGACCTTCTAATTGGACAACTTCAAGCCTTCCAAATGAAGATGCATGAAACCGTAAGCCAAATGCATGGAAGGTTCAAGGAAATTGTGAACGGACTCCATATCATAGGTGAGCGAGTTGACAACCGGGATTTAGTAAGGTATATTTTACAAGCTTTTCCTAGAAATTCTTTATGGACCTCTATAGTTGATGCCATTAAGGTAACTAGGGATCTCTCACAAATTAAAATTGATGAACTATTTTGTGAGTTTGAATTGCATGAACAAACTAACATGTCTTCTAAGGAAAAGGGTTTGGCCCTATTTGTTGAAAAGAAAGAAAAGAAGAAGAAAGAAAGGAAAGAGGTGTCATCTTCATCCGAGTCGGAGCAAGAGTCAAGTAGTGATGGAGACTCGGCTAGTGAGGTGGCCCATTTTGTCAAGAAGTTCCTTAGAAAATCAAAGGAATTCAAGAATAGAGAAGCAAGGAAGGGGTCCCACTCATCAAGAGGTAAAAGTAGTGGTAATTCAAATTTTAACAATAATGTGATTTGTCATGCTTGCAATAAGAAGGGGCACATAAAGCCAAATTGCCCGGAGCTAAAGAAGAAGGAGGAAAAAGAAAAGAAGAAGAAGGACAAGAAGGAGAAGAAGAAGAAGGAGGCTATGGTGGCTCAAACCACATGGGACACACCAAGCGTTGAAGACTCATCTTCCGATGATGAGCTTTGCCACATCACTCGCCATGTGGCACTCATGGCACTAGGAGATGATTCCGGAACGTCAAGCCAAGAAGAAAGCTCCTCAAGTGATGAATCGTCATCTAGTGACGATGAGGTAATGAATTCTCCTAAAGTAGAACTTCTTTATAAATCAATTGCATATCTTCAAGAAGCTCTAGATAAATCTAAATCTAAGGTTAAGAGCATGAAGATAGAATTAAAAGCCATTAGGGATGAAAAACTTTTACATGTTGACTCTTGCATGCTTAGGGAAGAAAATGAAAAACTTAAGGATGAGGTTAGTAAATTGAAAACATGTTTAGAAAAATTTTCAAATGGCTCAAAAGGTCTTGACATGATCCTTAGTAGGCAAAGAGCGGTTTATAACAAGGCCGGTTTAGGATATAAGCCAAAAGAGAAAGAGGTTGCTTATATTTCATTAATTAATAGGAAAGGAACCATTAAGGGTAAGGTTAAGAAAGCTTGGGTACCTAAGAAGTTTTTAATTAATGTTACCAGTCCAAATGTTTGGGTACCAAAAGCTTGTGTTTTTCATGTGATTTAGGTAGGAGAGCGAGGTATGTGGATTGTGGATAGCGGTTGCTCAACACATATGACCGGGGATGTGAGCAAGTTCTCCACAATTAAATATGTGAAGAAGGGAGCGGTATCTTTTGGGAATAGTGGAAAACTCAAGATACTAGGTAGAGGTACAATTGAGGTATCCCCTAAAATTGTTATTCACAAAGTCTTGCTAGTTGAAAATATGAAGTTTAATTTATTAAGTGTTAGTCAACTTTGTGATGCAAACTATCATGTCTCTTTTGAATCCTCTAAATGCATGATTAAACACAAGGAATTAAATGATTGCATGTTAGTTGGATATAGGAAATCAAACATCTATTATGTTGATCTTTCATATGCTTCTAACATTTCTACTAAGTGTCTTGTGGCAAAAGAAGAAGAATGTTGGCTATGGCATAGAAGATTGGGGCACGTCAACATGAAAAACATAGCCAAGGTAGCCAAGATGGAGTTGGTCAAAGGGTTACCAAAGATCAAGTATGTCAAGAACAAAATGTGTGATGCATGCCAAGAAGGAAAACAAACAAAAGCATCACACAAAGGTAAAACCTTAACTAAGACGTCTTTACCATTAGAATTATTGCATCTTGATTTATTTGATTGCCATAGCACTCCATCTTTAAATGGTAACAAATATTGTTTAGTCATTGTGGATGATTTTTCTAGGTATACTTGGGTTTACTTTATGAAACATAAGGATGATACCTTAGAAATAATCATAGGATTTAGTAAAAGGGTTGAAAATGAAAAGAAACTCAAAATCAACCGGATCCGTAGTGATCATGGTGGTGAATTTGAAAACTTTAAATTTTCACAATTTTGTTTAGAGCAAGGGTACAAGCATGAGTTCTCTTGTCCTAGAACACCCCAACAAAATGGGGTGGTGGAAAGGAGAAATCGTGCCCTACAAGAAGCGGCTAGGACTATGCTAAATGCATATTCTCTACCTAGCTACTTGTGGGCGGAAGTGGTTAATACCGCTTGCTATATCCAAAATAGGGTTCAAATCCATAGGTTTTTAGGAAAGACACCTTTTGAACTATGGAATGGAACTATTCCCACAATTCACTATTTCAAAGTCTTTGGATGTAAAGTTTATATCTTAAATACCAAAGACAACTTAGGGAAATTTGAATCTAAAGCGGATGAGGGAATTCTAGTTGGATACTCATCCACAAGTAAAGGGTATAGAGTCTACAATAAGAGAACCCAAGGAATTGAGGAGTCCTCAAATGTTAAATTTGATGAAACTACGAGTACCTACCCTAGAAAGTCCTCCATTGATAAGGATATTAATGACAATAATCAAGACATTACCCAAAAACTTCAAAATTTGACTATTAGGGGCAATGATCAAGGGGAGGAAAAGAAGATTCCGATGATGAAAGAAGGGTGGAGGATAACAATGATCAATTTGAAACCCCTTCTAGAAACCTAAGAATTCATCAAGATCATCCACTTGACCAAGTAGTAGGAGATCTATCTCAAGGAGTAAGAACTAGGTCATTTCATAGGGCTCCTACTAGTCAAGTTGCTCATCTCACAAAGTGAGCCTAAATCGATCAATGATGCACTCCATGATCCGGATTGGATTTTGGCAATGCAAGATGAATTGGCTCAATTTGAGAGGAGTCAAGTTTGGGAGTTAGTACCTAGACCCAATGATAGCACCATAATTACTACAAGATGGGTCTTTAGGAATAAGTTAGATGACCAAGGGAATATCACTAGAAATAAGGCTAGGTTGGTTGCTAGATTTAATCAAGTTGAGGGGCTTGACTATGATGAGACTTATGCCGGTTGCTAGATTAGAATCTATTAGAATTCTCTTAGGGTATGCTTCCTACATGGGATTTAAACTTTACCAAATGGATGTTAAATCGGCATTTTAAATGGTTTTATTAAGGAGGAAGTGTATGTAGAGCAACCAGTTTGAGAACATAGATTATCCAAATCATGTATATAAGCTTAGGAAAGCATTATATGGGTTAAAACAAGCTCCTAGGGCATGGTATGAAAGATTGTCATCCTTCTTAATTTCTAAGGATTTTAGAAGAGGACAAGTAGATCAAACCTTATTTATAAAGTCAACATTGAAAGATATATTCATAGCCCAAGTATATGTTGATGATATCATCTTTGGGTCTACAAATGATGATCTACTTCAAGACTTTATAAAAAATATGGAAAATGAATTTGAAATGAGTTTAGTTGGAGAACTCAATTTTTTCCTAGGATTACAAGTAAAACAAACCAATGAAGGTATCCATATTTATCAAACCAAATATGCAAATGAAATGATCAAGAAATTTGGTTTGGAAAATGCCAAAATTGTAAGCACTCCTATGGCCACTACTAGCACTAGAATAGATAGTGATCATGATGGTAAATCAATCGATCTTAAACTTTATAGGAGTATGATAGGTAGCCTACTATACCTAACCGCTAGTAGACGATATTTTATTTAGGTAGGTATGTGTGCAAGATACTAATCTTGTGCCAAAGAATCACATTTAGTAGCCGTCAAAAGAATTTTAAGATATATTAAAGGTACTCTAAATGTAGGACTTTGGTATCCTAGGACTAGGTCATTTGAATTGCTTGGTTATACTGATTCCGATTATGCCGGGTGCAAATTGGATAGGAAAAGTACTAGTGGTGGATGCCAATTTCTTGGGTCCTCCCTAGTTAGTTGGAGTAGTAGGAAGCAACATTGTGTTGCTTTATCAACCACCGAAGCCGAATATGTGGCTATGGGTGGTTGTGTAGCTCAATTGCTTTGGATGAGACATACTCTTGTGGACTATGAGCTACACTACTCTAACATTAAGGTTTATTGTGACAATGTGAGTACCATCAACTTGACCAAAAATCCGGTACATCACTCTAGGACCAAGCACATTGAAGTGAAACATCACTTCATAAGAGATCACGTGGCAAGAGGGGACATTGAACTTAATTATGTAGAATCTAAGTCCAACCTTGCCGATATCTTCACCAAAGCTCTTCCCGAAAATGAATTTTCATCTTTAAGGAGAGAGCTTGGTATGTGCTTTGGAGTAAAATTCTAGGCTTGCATAATCCCATGTTTATATGTTATCTTTATACCTTGTTACATCTCACAAAAAGCCTTAAGAACCTTGATTTTTGTATTGAGACACCTAGAACCATGTGAGATAATAGGGAAGGTGTACTTGGCTCATCATGCTTGTTATGATGCATTACTATGAGCCAATGACACACCTAGAGACATAAACACCTTATGGACCAATCATTGGGAAGGCTTGTATTCAAGTAATGGATACATAGCTCAAAGAACATGGTTGGAAATTCCAAATAATATATATTTTAAACGATGTTCATCATATTTTGAAAAACAATTTCCAAATGAACCACAAAAGTGATACAAAGGTTGCAAACTCTTTAGAACTTTTGTTAGATTCCAAGGTTGTATCAATCTTGAAATCTGAAAAACATATATTTTTCAAATTATTTTTCCTTCATCAAGTATGATTTCAGAAATGTGTACGAGAAATTTCGTGATTTTTCAAGATTTCTTGAATTTCTACCGCATTTCTCAAGTTAATAAAAGGTCAAATTTTGTCTAGAATGATCGGTTCAAACCAGTCGACTGATACACTGCGTTTTCTGATATTAAGCTCCATTTTCTGATATTTAGTGTATCCTTGATGTCCTAAAACTATGGTATGATAATGTTGCAATAAACAAAGTTTTAGGACATGATTAATGCAAAGGTTTTAGGGGGAGTTTCATATATAATATCGTTTTCTTCCCTAAAATCCATTGTTGGTGCAAAGTTAGAACTTCATGTTTAATTCCTTGATATGCTTTGCTTCAAATATGGTTTACACATCATATCTTGGATTAAGGGGGAGCTTAATTTCAATCTTATACCTTAGTCCAAGATCCAATACCCTTAACTCTTTCATTTATGAATCCTTCTCTTTTTGATGTCTGTCAAAGGGGGAGAAGGAATGTTTAAGTTAGAATCTATATTGGAAATATGATTATGTTCTTTTTTAAAAAAAGACCTAACTTAAATGATTGTCAAACATCAAAAAGGGGGAGATTGTTGGTGCAACAATGCTCCAAGCATTTATATGTTTTGATGGTTGGATAATCATTTAAGTTAGGCAATGTGTTGTGATCTAATTGCGAATGTGTTTAAGTGACAGGTAAAAGAGAAGTCCAAGTATGATCTTGGCAAAGGAAGTCCAAGGGATGGACTTGGCAGCATAAGACCAAGCTTGTAGTCTTGGCAGCGTAAAGTCCAAGTGAACCTTGGCAAAGGAAGTCCAAAGTAAGGTCTTGGCAGCATAAGTCCAAGCTTGTAGTCTTGGCAGCGTAAAGTCCAAGTGAACCTTGGCAAAGGAAGTCCAAAGTAAGGTCTTGGCAGCATAAGTCCAAGCTTGTAGTCTTGGCGGTGTAAAGTCCAAGCATTTGGCAACCCAAGACATGACGAAACCGAAGGAAGCTCTTGGAAGCAAAGCGCAAAGGATGAACAAGTCATGGACTCGGAGGGATCCTAAAGGAGCAAGGCTTAATGAGGAGCTAGAAGGTTGAGTCTAGGTCTAGGGTGTAAAATCAAGGGTGAATTACTCATACTTGATGAGTATCAGTCGACTGATACGATGTATCACCGACCGTTAGGTCGTTTACCGAGTCGTGAAACTCGACCATCACCGACCGCCTTGGGCATGTCCACGATCGATGTTACGATCACCGATCGCTATGGGCAACAATGACCGATCAAGGAAAGAAATGCCAGCACGCAGCCTCACTGACGCCGCTGTGATCACTGATCGATCACTCCATCGGTTGATCGATGGAGAGATCGACCGATCGATCACCGCCGCTGGAGATTGCGGCACGAATCTCCGCGAGATCGCGTTGTGGCCGCTGGGGCCGGCAATCGATCGATGGCATGCATCAGTTGACTGATCGAGGCCCAACGGGAAAAACAGCCCCTCTTCTATAAAAAGGGGTCATGGGGAGCATGGTGAGGCTAGTGCTCTAACTCCTAACTTCATCCTCGTGCTCACCAAGTTTTCTAAGTGTTTTTAGCAATCCAAAACCTTCTCTTCTCTTGTTCTTCATCATCCATCATTGTAAAGAAGAGGAGTGTATTGTAAGAAAGGTTTCTCCACCTTGGTTCATCCAAAGGAGAAGATAGTGAAGCTTGGCTAGGGCTAATCCACCTTACGGATTGCCGTGGAGTAGGAGCGTCATCTCCGAACCACGTAAATTGGGTGTTAGCGTTTGGTTTCTTATTTCGTATTTGTATTCGTTTTGTATTTGTATTGCTTCCGCTAACTTGATTGTAGAAACGAAGAAACGCTAATCACCCCCCCTCTAGCGTTACAAAGGTCCTAACATTAATCCTAAGCATGATCATGACATTTAGATGATAAAAGTAAACATGATGTCATGTCATGACATATGGCAAACAAATCATGACATATAAAATATATAGGTATAATAACACCTAAATTTTAATATTAATTGCCATTTGTTGGGATTAAACATATTTTGCCATATTAACCTAATCTCCCTAGTGTGCCAAAACCCAAAATGGCACACCAACCTCTAAACCTAAATTGTGCCAAAATGATCATTTTATCAAACTTCATAATTAATATAGGCATATCCTAAAATCTTTTAGGATTAAAAACTCAAATGTATTTTCAAGGTAACCATAACCTTGAAAATAACCTAAAGTGTCACCTTTGTTATGGTTGAGTTAACTACCCATCCAATCAAGATTGACACACCCTAAACCCATCTTAGCGTGAATCAATCACGCTCTTAGGAACCCAAAAACGATTTGAACTCCTAGGATTACTTAGATATTCCTTAGGGATAACTTCCCTAGATACCTTCCTAATGACCTTCCTAGGCTTATTAGCCTTGGTCATTTGGGTCTTGCCTAGGTTAACCTTAAGGATTGCCTCCCTAACAACCTTCTTAGTGGCCACCTTAGGTTTCCTAGAAACCCTAGCCACTAGGCATATCCTTTGGTCAACTCTAGGGATGACTTCCCTATTGACCTTGGTCTTCCTAGACCTAGTTTGTGTTCCATAGTCAAATGGAACACAATGATAAGCCACCTTAGGCTTAGGTTTGTGACCCAAACCTTTCTTGCCCTTGGTTGACTTTTGACTCTTAGGTCCTAAGTGTTGACTGTGACTATTGGACCCTTGATTTTGACCACTAGACCCTTTAAATTGATTTTGTATATTCCTAAGGGTCTTTTCAAGTTTTTCAAGCCTTGACCTTAAGGCTTGGTTCTCTAATTCTAATTTCCCAATTTTAGAATCTTGATTTAAATCTTGGGCATTTGACTTTCTTGGCATATGCCTAGTCCATTTTGGATTAAAACCTAGATGTTCTTGTATTTTCTTAATAGATTCACTAGGTATGGTTTTTCTAGGGACATTAGTCCCAAATTTCTCCTTATTACTAAAATGGACACTTTTAGCTCCTAAGCAAAAATATTTATTCCTATTAGCATGTTTTTCATAAATTGCAAGAGAATTTAAATTCCTAGCATGCCTTTGCCTATTAACTAAAGAAGGTGCATTATTAAAATATACCTTAGGGTTTGCCCTAGAGGCTCCCCCTACATGTGTAGCTCCCTCTTTGGTCTTTTTGCTTCCCCTAGGACATTGATTCCTATAATGTCCCCTTGAGTTGCACTTGAAGCATATGATATGCACCTTGCTCTTGATATTTGGGGAACCGTCATCCTTGACTTTTGGAGCCGGTGGAGCTTTCCTAATCTTCTTTGGGCACTTGCTCTTGTAGTGCCCAAATTCCCTACACTCAAAGCACATGATATTATTTTTATTTGAGATTGATGTGTTTGAGTTACCTAGTTCGGTGGTAGGTGCCGGAGTTGTATTTTGAGCTTCCTCATCTTGATTGGATGTTGAAGCTTCTTCTTGTTGCTCCGCATGGAAGTTCTCCTCCCCCTCAATCCTTGAGGTGGATGCTTCTTCCACTTCCTCCACCAACCCGGAAATTGACTCCCTATCAACTTCCGATTCTACTTCCTCTTCCTCTTTGGATGTTGATGATCTCTCAACCTCCAAGTCCTCACTTCCTTGTGAAGATGATGCATTAGCCTCTTCGGCCTCTTCCTCTTGGACCATTGATGGGCTTTCATGGAGCTTTGCCAAATCGCTCCATAGCTCCTTAGCATCCATGCATTCACCTAGGCTACACAAGAATTCATTTGGAGTTAAATCAAAAATGAATTTGATTACCTTCTTGTTTTTCTCGAATATTTGGAGTTGATCTTCACTCCATCTCTTCTTCTTGAGGAAACCACCTTTTGGTCCTCTAGGATACTCAAATCCTTCCATTAATAGAGACCATTCCTCGAAGTCCCTCATCATCAAAAAATCTTCAATTCTTCTCTTCCAAGAATCGAAGCCTTCTTGTCCATATAATGAGAACGGGACCGGTGTGTTGATGTCCCAACCTAGCTTGTCTTGGAGTTCCATCTTTACCCTCTAGCGTATTGCTCCCGGTTGTTAATCCGTTGAAGAGCCACCAGGCTCTGATACCACTTGTTGGGAATTTGAGGCCGCTAGAGGGGGGGGTGAATAGCGTAGATGACCGTAGGTAGATGGAATTCTTTCGCGTTCGATCGTCTACAATCTTGTTAGCACAGCGGAATAGTAATAACAAATGAATATAACAAGACACACAATCACAACACGATCATATAACGTGGTTCGGAACCACACGGTTCCTACTCCACGGATTGAGCTCTAACGAGCTCTAGCGATGCCAATGCAATCACTAATCAATAAACTCCTTCTCGACAACAAGTCGGAGGTGGAGAAACCTCGTACACAAGATTACAACAATAATCTAAAGAAATACAAGCAAATACAAAGGAAATGTAAAGAACACTTTACAAAACTAGGGTTTGAGCGCTTTGCTTGTTGGTTGCTTGGATGAGGTTGAAGGGCCCTGAAATGCACCTGCAAATCTCCTTCAAATCGCCTCAAGAAAGCTCCCCAAGAACTGATGCCGCACTTCCACGAAGCCTTCCTTTATCTCGCCGGCCGATTTACCGGCAATGATCGCCATATGAGTGCCTACCGATCGCTAACATCAGATGTGAGACAACGGCTCAATCCACGCTGACAAGTTCCAACGGGACTCACCGGGCCGATCGCCAACATTGGCCGATCGCTAACGCTCGTAGTCGATCGCCTACGGCACGAGCGCTTGCGGCTCGACATTGATCGGGCAATATCATCATCCGGCGCCGATCACATCGACATCACCGATCGCTTCCCATGAGCAATGACCGCTGAGCCCTCAAAGTTTCAAATGGCAATAACTCGAAGTCGATTCGCAATGAACCGCCATAATAATGCCGACTGCCAACCTCAAGAATGAGGTTTTAACCCAAGTATGGTGCCCCCATACTTGCCAGACCACCCTTAGCCTAGACCTAAACCTTCTAGCCACCTCCATCAGCCTCACGCCTCTCGAATCCCTCCAAGTCATTCATGACTTGTTCATCCATCGCGCTAGCCTTCAGGTGCTTCCATCGGCTATGTCATGCTAACGGTGTCTACACCGCCGAGGCACATTGAACTTACGCCGCCAAGACTCCGCTTGGACTTTACGCCGTCAATATCAATCCCCTTGGACTTCTCAAATGTCAAGACTCAAGCTTGGACTTTTCCTTGCCAACCCATGTTGGACTTTCCATGCCAAGACCCATGCTTGGACTTTCCATTTGCCAAGACCCATGCTTGGACTTCTCATTTGCCAAGACCCATGCTTGGACTTCTCATGCCAAGTGCTCAAGACTTGGACTTTCCCAATTGCCAAGTGTCTCACTTGGACTTTCCATGCCAAGTACCCATGACTTGGACTTTCCCTTACCAAGACCCATGCTTGGACTTTCCCATAATCACATGGTCAACCCTGGTCAACCATCAAGTCAATTATAACCTGGGTCGATTGTATAAACAATCTCCCCAACATATTAACCGACATTAATGTCAAACATCAATGTCAATCCTATGTCTAACATACTTTGTCAAACATCAAAACATCACTCGAGTCAAACTCGAGTCCTGGTCAATCGTGACCTGGGCCGATTGCACCAACAGTATATATATATATGGATGATTGTGATTAGTATACATATATAGATACAGTATATATATATATATGCTTATTGTGATGTTGCATTTGATTGTATTATGTTTGCTGCATTTGATTGTACATCATATTCATGCATGTTTCTTGCATATGTTATACAGTTGTGTTGGATATTGGTATGGGTTGGATAGACCATAGATACCTTGGCCTGTAGCATGAGTAGATTATGTGTTGGTATTACTCTTCCTGTTATATATATGTTTGATATATGTTCAGGTTGGATCAGAGTAGCATAGCAGACTTCAGGTATGTCTGCATTTTATGTTATTCATTTCAGTTAGACGGTATATGCTTGTATTTATATATTATGCTGATATACCTGTTGTACATCTAGATTATGTTGTCGAAATACATGTGATATTACATATATACATGTTTTCTATTACCTGCTGAGTTTTACTCACCACCCCGGCGGACCCTGGGTTTTCTGTCACCCAGGTAACAGGTAGCCGACTTCGTGATGGACTTGGAGCACCGCTGGCTGGCATCATCTCATCTCAACTCCGAGAGTCCGAATTTTTGGTGTTCTCATTTGTATTCCATTATGGATTTGTTTTATGTGATGATTGTATTTGTGACTATTGATGTTGTACCCCTTTTTCTTCCTTTCTGGTTTTATTATGGTGTCCTGAGTCGGTGTTAGTCATACCGGTATGCATGTGTGTTGTCGTTTGTGAGATTGTAGTATGTTTCCGCTGTGTCTTGTGTAGTTTTTGATTATATATATATATATATATTGTTGTTATTGTGGGCCTACAGGCCTTGTATTAACCCGAAATGTTGCCACGTACAGGGGAGATGCCGTCCGTTTGATTTTCGGCTCGGCATGCTCTCGGGGCGTGACAACTTGGCTCTACATCGAAAAATTTATCTTTCCAGTCGACTGGATCTCTTGCCATCTTAGTCGCCAGATCTTCGGTCGATCAACAACTATCTTGCCAACTAGGAATCCCAGTCGACTGGACCATACCCAGTCGACTGGACCTCAATTGACTGGAAATCAATCAGTCGACTAGATACTTGCAAAACGAGCGAGATTAGCACAAAATACAGTATGAAATTGAATAGTAGTAGTAATACTGTCCAATCTCGACTTCTTAGTCTCACGCGGACTATTCGTCGGATCGACGTCTAACTTTGTCCCCCTACAAAGGACTCGGCTTCACCTCTTCACTCGAAGCTTATCTGGCAGCTGTTCGGTCTCCCTGACCCAGTTGGACTTACCATGCTTGACATCTGATCTAATTCACCAGGACTTCTATCAGCTGTCCGATCTCTCTGACCTTGTTGGACTTCATGTCGGTTGTCCGGTCTTCTGACCCAACTGATCTTTATGCCAGATGTCCGATCTCCTGACCCAACCGATCTTCATGCCAGATGTCCGATCTCCTAATCCATCTGGACTTCCTATCTGGTGTTCGGTCCTCCTGATCTGTCAAGTCTTCTACCTAGTATTTGGTCAATATGACCTACTAGAACTTTCCTATTAAGCCTGCACACTTAACACACATATTAAAACACAAGTAATTTCTAACTTTAAGTATGATTCATACATCAAAACTAAGGAGTGATGCTCCCTGTATCAACAACTTCCTTTGATTTCGTCATGCTTTAGGTTCCTTTTTTACCAAGGTCCATTTAGAATTTACGCCGCTAAGACTACATGTTTAGACTTATGTTATCAAAATCTAATCCTGCCAAGATCCACTCAGACTTATGTTGTCAAGACTATATGCTTAAACTCATACGATTAGTCTTCATCTTGGACTTTTCTTACCAAGATTCACACTTTGACTTTTCTTTTGCTAAGATTTACATTTGGATTTTCTTTAAACCTGTCACTTGACATTCATATTATATCATAAATAATGTCTAACTATAAATGATTATTCAAATATTAAAATATATAAATACTTAGAACATTCTTGTATCAACTTCTAATATTATATCAAGTATATAATAACTAACTCGTGTTTTATATATGACTCACTTGTAAGCTAATTAATATTGTATGACGACGTAATATTGTTACCTCTCCTTTGAACCTTATAAAAAACTTATCCTCATGGACAATGTCTGCAACTCCACTGCAAGCTAAGTGTCTTGTATCTTCTTAAGTTAACCATCTCTAGCTTCAAATCTCAATGCATTGTGCGTCGGAAAAACGATAGCGAATCTGGACGACAACTCCATATTGAACGCCGTCAACTCTACGCACACCCCCGAGGGAAGGATAACTGCAATCAAGCCCCTGTTATCCGTCACGGCAAAAATACTGAAAGTACAGTACATTTATAATCGTGTGTTGTTAATTGATATGTATTATGTTTTCTTTTCTATTTTGTTTTGACTTAATTGTTGATTATAGGATACTGGAATTACTACTCTGGATCAAGAACTGCTAAAAGATAATCTTACTCGAGAAGAAATAGCGAAACCCATTGAAGCACTGACGCCCATCATCCACACCGTCTCTTGCAAGGTAACCTTATCAATTAATATGCATACGCCATGGGAAAAAGAAGACTCATAACAACAATATACATTTAACTTATAGCTCGCCTGCGAGTTATCTGGAGGCGATCAGCATATTGGAGCGATGAAGATTTTCAATTCAGTAGGACTTTACGATTGGGATGCAAAGGTGATGATAGTGCTGACAGCATTTGCTATAAGGTACGGAGAGCTGTGCCTGATGGCCACCGCAAATACATCTCTAGCAGCAACCTTGACTGTCTTCGAGCGGCAGCCTCGAATTACCAAGAACATACAAGTCCTCATCGAAGCAGTTACAAAGCTTTCCAAGTGCATCGCTGATGTCACTTCTTTCTCTGATCAAATATCCTATGACAACTTTTCATTGGTCGAGTACTCCAAGTTCGATTTCCCTATTGCTGCCTACTGGATCATTAGAAGCCTCGTTGCATGCCTGTTCCAGTCACTTTAATTTTTTACCGGATGACCAGTGAGTACACAATATTCCTATTCCGACTGCTTGCGTGCTTCTTTGCAGAGCATAGAATTAAGCTCCCAACATTCTGATTAATTTATTTGTTATTTCTTAATTGCAGGAACAATAGTAGTGTCACCGTAGACATCTCAGTTCTGATCGGAGGAATCAACAACCTCTACAATCGCATCAATGCAAAACTTGAAGACCTCGAGAAAGAAATCGGCGAGACACGATATATATACTACATTTGTCGATCAAACTCTAATTAATCTTGGCTAACTGAACTCCGTGCAGAGAAGATAAAATATTTGCGAATAAATATTCTCTTTGAGATCCGGCAAAAGACTAACTTACAAATTTTGGAGGGAATACACGACTCCAAGGATACCAAGCCCCTAATCCATTGTACGAGTAGGAGGGTAGTAACACTGGAGGAGGGGCTCAAGGAGAAGACTGTCATGTTGTACGTCTCGGATCTCAGTATCACTGCAAAAACGAAGGAGCTATCGATGCTGAAAATGAGATACACTGACTTGTGCTCTGTTAATAAAATACAATCTCATCAACGGTACGAGATTGTTTGGCTACCTATCATAGACAAATTTACTGAAGTCGCGGAGACATTTGATGATTTGGTGGCCGATATGCCATGGTATACGTGTTCCACCCACTGTGTCTTAAACGAGAAGCAAAGCAATACATAAAAGATAAGTGGATGTACGAAAAGAAGACGTCGTTGGTGGTGCTACACAAAGGGAAGGTAGTGTGCCACGACGCCCTCCACCTGGTGCGTGTTTGGAAAAAACTCGACTTCTCCTTCACCGGTGAAGAAGCAGATAGTCTTTGGAGCAATGTTACATGGAAGCTCGATTTATTTGAAGATCATTTTGATGCCCCTACCAAGGACTGGGTATGCTAATTAATCACAAACTCGATCTTACTTTAATAACAACTATTTTAATATTGAGAGAAATTGATTGTACCGGTGAGAAAAAATAACTACATTTGTCTATGCGGAGGGAAGGACATCAAATGGATAAAAGAATTTACCACAGAATTAAGGCGTGTCTCAGAGCTTACCAAAATGCAACTAAAGGTAGTGTACATTGGGAAGCATGCGAAGGAGGTGACGAATCAGGCGAAAGTTGCTAAATACAAGATGGATTGTTGGGATGAGGCCGAGATTTGTTCATTCTGGGAACACCTTGAGAGCATGTGGCATTGCAAGATGCAACACCATGGCGAGACCAGAGTCACCGATAATAATGATCTCATCATGCAGGAACTTATGAGGATGATAAGCTTCGGTAACAGTGAGAAGGGGTGGGCAATATTTAGCAAAGGGGCATCATCGAACATTGTGATGGCCGATGAGGAAGAGCTCCTTACATGCCTTCGAGAATGGAGTTTCGGTGCCATAACATCTGAGGAAGAATTTCTCGCGAATCTATCAAAAAGGTTATCAATTAAAATGCCGCCCGTTCATCATCATTGCATTAGCTTCGTACTCCCTAGAGATGCTGCCAATTTCAAGGAGTTGCTTTGTGCGCAGTGCAAACAGCCAATGGAGAAGTTTCTGCTCATTCGCTGCTGCAAATAAGTACGTCCAAAATTTTATCCTAAATAAAATTGGGCATTAGTGTGTCCAATCTAGTCAGTGGAAACTTGTTTTGATTATGTTAGTGTCGTGATGCTGGTTTGAATTCCAATAAAAGTTGTTGCTGTCGTCGTTCTCAAAGTGTTTGTACTTTTATAATTTAATTTCCATTAAATAAAATTAATTTCTAATTTTCCTTCTCTAATTTGTTTAGATTTTTTTTTAAAGAATAAACTAATCAAAATATTATATAAGTCTACGTTTGAAGACAATAATTAATAATGTTAATTATGAAATGGTTCCTTCCTCCCCTTATAGAAACTAAAATAGATATGAATTCTTAGGAGCCTTTGTGTAGAAATGTGGTCTTATTATTTAATTTAGATAAATTTGAGGTTATAATTGTTCGATCATTCGTAGAGGTTAAAAGGGAGAGGGTAACTAGAACTGAAATGACACTCTTCATCTCGAAATTAAAGTTAGTTACATTGCAAAAATATAAAACAACCATAAAGATTCGCTAAAAACTGAAATGAAACTTTTCAATTCACAATTAAGGTTAGTTAAGTTACAAAAACATATAAAATAAAATACTCAGGCATTTACCTTCATTTATTACCCCAAAATTTATGATTTATTGATGAATTACTCCACATACATCATTATACTTTCTTGTCGAAGATGGTTCATGTTACGCCCCGGGGGAGTCCCCGTAAGACGAAAATCCGACAGCATCTTCCCTGTACAGGCGATAATATGGAACTTGTATATAAGACATACACGACCACTATACATCGGTCAACACGACCGGAACAAAAACTACACACACAGATAATAAATTGGCTTCAGGCCATCAATCCAGGTAAATAGCAACAGTCTACTATATCTAGACTTACCCCTTCTGTCATCTGAGCAGGAATATACAACCAAACCAATTGAATAGTCCATAAGGACACAACAAATATCTCCAAACCTCCACAAGTACATAACCAAAACAAACACAAATCCTACACACTTCATCTAGTTAAAAACCAAAACCATAAGACTAATAAAAACCTATCCATTTCGACGAGGGGGATTGACAACTAGACTCTCCTGGCAGTTTCAACCTGAAATAAATATACAGCAACGGGATAAGTTCAAAGAACTTAGCGGATAATAGTCGATATGCAAGGTAAGAAATAGCTAACAATACTAATCATGTCAGTACAGTCTCATATATAGGGTATGCAAGAAAGAAATACAAAAAAAGATTGTACTTACCTGAATCTCCTACCCTGATATAGGAGCATATGCCCTACTAGAAGAAATAAAGTCATCACCATATACAAATATGTATCCTGTAGGCATGACAATCATATGCAACATCCAAGTCATCAATAAAAATGCAGCAAACACAATACAAATGCTATCCATGCAAAATGCATGCCGTGCAAATGACATGGTCACCCCTGACGCCAGTCAGCCGCTTCACACGCGATGGTGAAGCCGAGTGGGTAGGGCTATGACAACTGTGCACTTTGCCATCACTGCTCCTGAGTGACCGAGTGGACAGGATGCTGTCGGAGTATACCTATCCTCCTGCCCCAAACAGAGTGGGGGAGCTAAGCTCTCATCTCCCGATGTCATAGACCAGAGGAGGGATCCCTGCCCGCTACCACGCTGCCTCATCGCTACCCATGAGCGGACCAGCGGAGCCTGACAGAGCAACTGCACACACCCTCCTGATGTACCACTAACCTATGAGTGGCAGCGTGTGCAGGCCATGTAACTGGCTGCAGGCTCAACTATAAAGGAACCTCGTCCAGCCAGCATGCAATCATGCAAGATGGTGCATGATACTAAAGCATATAAATCCAATTAAAAATACCTATCCGAATGATATGCACAACCAATAAGTACATATCTATGATCCAAGTAAAACAGGGAAGATATAATCATAACCGATCAAATGTATGTATCAAGTGGGCACAAAAACATACTAGGCATATAAACATGAAAACTATTGCAAGCTATCCTAACTAGCATATCAACATGACTATATCTAAGAGATAAGTCAAAATACCCGCCTGCTATGAAGAACACCAATTATCTTTATGCCTGTGGACCTATCTCATGATCGAAACCTGCAAATATCATCAATTATGATTAAGTTCAAGCACACGACAACATGCTAACTAAATTCTACATCGACTCTGTATTCACTTAATCTACTGAATACGAGTACAACACCTCGATACACCCTCCAAACACATCCAATCCAAAGACCTTTCCATTCCAAATCAACTCCAGCTCCTATAAGCTCATTCACATCCTTAAACAACCCATCACAACCGAGATTGAGTTGCTCCAGCCCATTCCCAGCCCCCGTACAGATCACAAACAGCCCTGCACAACCTTCACAGCCGTTCACAATCGGCAATTCCATCGACAGAACCCTCCATTCACAGCCCCTCTAATTCACACTACCGCCACCACCATTTACAACCCATACAAGTTTCCTCCTCTCACTCACAGTCGTGCAAAACTCACAACAAACTCATAGCTAAACCCCACAACCAACCTTACACGACCAAACCTCCAACATCAGCCGCACGACACCCCCAATTCCTCACGACAACAATCGACCCACAGAAACACAATGGACAGAAAGCAAACACAATGAATCAAAGCTTATACCAGCAATAGAAGCTACGCTGGAAATCCTGCTGCTCTAGTTCACTGGCTCCGGCGATGATCTGCAGAAAACCTAACCAGGCAATGAAATCCACAGAACCGACAAAAACCCCCTTGTTCCGGTAGAACTCGCGGCTCCCAAACAGATCAGGGTGTAGGACGTCGCTGATGCAAACTCCCCTGCCACTCCACACTCTCTACTGCCGCTCATCCGCAGGGATTGTCGAGACGATCCGGTCGCCGCTGTTTGCCGCGAGGAGAGGGAGAGAACGACGAGAACAGCGAGGTCGCTCAGTGAGGAGGGGAAGTTACGGTGTGGGTTGCGACGACGACGATGAAAGGGGGAAAATGGGGCGATGGCAACAGGTGCGCATGCGGGGAGAAGACGGCGACAACCCGATCGCGGTGGCGGCGGTGTCTAAGGCACGTGATGTGTGCGCGGGGAAGGCCGGCGGAGATGCCGACGCGGAGGGAGGCGGCACCACGTGAGAGGAGAGGGCGTCTATGGAGAGATCGCGAGAGGGAGATCGCGAGGAGAGCGAGGTGGGCGTCGGGTGCGACGACAGTTTGCGTGAGAAGAAAAAAGGCTCGGGAAAAGGAATGCGGCGGGGGAAGAAAAATCGGGGAAATTAGAAAGTTTTAAAACCTAGATTTATAACTAACCTAGGTTAATTAATCCTATTAACTAGCCTAAACATACCCCTTGAAAGCCTGTTTTTCTTATCCCTGTAAATATCTCGTATAAACTCCGTTTAAATCCAGTAAAATTTTAGAAAAATTCCTAAAATTTCTTAAAAATCCCGAAATAATTCTCAGGATTTTTTTCTTAATTCTTTGACCATTAAATTTATATTTTAAATTTTTCGTATTTAACATTCTCACCCACTAATAAAAATTTGGTCCCCAAATTTCTTACTCAAATGTATCTCGAGTAAGAGATACCACAAGTACTAAAAATATATCTCACGCACCTTAAGTAAACAGGTGGGGGTATTAAGCTTTGATCTTTTCCACAAACTCCCAAGTAGCCTCCTCATCGGTGTGGTGACTCCACCCGACCTTGATAAGTTGCACAATCTTGTTCCGCAACTATCGCTCCTTGCGACCAAGAATCTGTACCAGAACCTCTTCGTAACTAGCATCAGGTTGAATGGAACCTGATACATCTGACAGAATATGTGTAGGATCTGACACATTCTTCCTGAGCATGAACACATGACACACATCATGAATACCAGCCAAGGATGGTGGTAGCGCTAGGCGGTAAGCGACTACTCCGATCTTCTCCAAAATTTCCAACGGACCAATGTACCTTGGAGCTAACTTACCACAGAGGTCAAATCTCTTCACCCCTTTCATGGGTGAGACTCGCAGGAATACCTGGTCACCAATAGAGAACTCCCCAAGTCTCCGTCTCCAATCTGCATAACTCTTCTGACGATCCTGCGTCTCGGCCATCCTTTGTCTGATAGTACGGACCAACCCTGCCTCATATTGAGCTCTATGGGTCCTAGCAACTGGTCCTCCCAGTTGCCCCTGAAATCCATAACACAGGACCTCAGCAAGTCTTCTAGTGTCTAAATGGCCCGCTCAGACTATCCATCTATCTATGGATGGAATGCAGTACTAAAATGAAGCTGCGTGCCTAAGGCCTACTGCAAACTCTACCAGAATCGAGACGTGAATCGGGGATCTCTATCTGATATAATGCTCAAAGGAACACCATGCAATTTGATGATATCCTGACAATATAACTCTATCAAACGATCCAAAGAGTCGGTCTTCTGACTCGCTAAGAAGTGCGCGGAGTTGGTCAGTCGGTCAACGACTATCCAAATCACGTTATGGCCTTGGTGTGTCCTAGGCAAACCCACCACAAAATCCATAATAATATGCTTCCACTTCCATTCCGAAATCGGAATTTCCTGAAGCATCTGTTCCTTAAACTAAAGCAACTCCGGAAACCAATATCCTCATCGGAGTCAGAGACGGTAGTCCATCTACCATCCAAAATCCACTCCACCACACACTCTGTAAGTGCATGGGAGGCTATCGTGACCAAACTTCCTTGTTACAACCGTTCGTGTTCCAGCTACTCTATAGTAGCTATCCAGTAGCTAGCCCAAAACTCCATGAGCATTTTTGCTCCTCACCTATTCAAAACAACATAATAACTGTGAAGTCCACGTCATATATATGACGACTTATCTCGCAGTCCTTTAATTGTCGTAAGCTTAGGATATGTCTTATTCAATAGCATCGGAATCGCTCCGATCCCCGAAATGATGCATCCATATACACTACCCTTCCATCCACACCAGAATAATTAATCAACACTGGCGTAAAAGTCAACCATCATCTGAGCCCTGAAACTAGTTTCACAAGCTGCAGACTAAGTAAATTCCATCACCTTCCTAGTCCAACCAGTCAACGATGTAGTACCGCTAGAGCATCCTATCCATATCTATGGTAATCATCAAATCAATACCAAGAAACCACCATCTACGACGGCAGAGTACACAACTGATCCAATCGTGTCCAGAATACACGACTTCCCAAATCCCTGGACGACTAAGTCGTCAATAAGTCTAATAAGATAATCATAAGCTCATACAATTCATACCAAGTATGAAATTGTCATCGCTATACAACTGCATTCTCTTTACTCTAGGCTGATGATATAACAATCATCCTAACGACAATGATAATTGTATGACACCATGTCACTACAATATCAACCCACTAGCCATAGATCAATCCTAGAGTATATACAGGTCTCCTATAGCTGATCTATATAGATCCTCTATCCACAATGAAGGATATTCATTTCCTTCCACCACTACCACATTCTATCATCGATAATCGATGCATAATCTCAAAGGTCCATCTCTCTTTTAACAAAGAGTTCCGGATCTTCTCTGGAAGAAATTCTGGCACATATAAATATCCCATCCAACACCTCCTATAATAAGGTAAAATGATCTTTCATCGTCTTGACCAGTGTAGGTATACACGTCTTATCCATAACCAAATCACTAATAGTAGGGACTGATATTTTCTAAGGGGTTACTCCTTGACCTCCTAATGGGTGGCTAGCGGGCCTAACCCTAGCCTCCTAATTCAACATCAGTCGGCACCTCTAAAGAGTCCGTACTTCTTAAATCATCGTTAGGTTCCGCAAGGTCAATACGTCATCGACCCCGTCCCCGACCATGAGTAGGGGCAATTTCACTAAGTCAATATTTTTCCTAACCACTAAAGTATTGTAACCACTAAAGACCATACTTTTCCTATAGCTCAGAGATATCCTTCAGCTTGCCTGGTCCCAAAACACGAGAACTCCCAAAAATCCAAGGAAAAGAAAATCCTTGAAACACAAACCCGTCATCCAAAACCGTCATCCAAAGTGACAATATTCAGAAATACCGGGTATCATGTAACATATATGACATAAGCAAACATAACATGTAGCATCTGTAACATAAGCAACCATAACATGTAACATATATAACATAAGCAAACATAACATGTAGCATCTATAACATAAGCAACCATAACATGTAACATATATAACATAAGCAACATATCATGTACATATATAACGTAAGCAATCATAACATAAAGGTATATGCAGGATGCTCTTCGAAAACATATATCATAGGTATTTGAACATAACTCTCAAAATATTGGGCCCGACATTATACCACATCATCATCATCATAGCACGCATCCCTAAATAGACCCGAGGTAGCAAGTCTCGAACCTACTAGGTTACTAGGCCCGATCTTAGTCCGTCGACCTAGGGGCCATCATCATAACATAGAAGCCCATCCTAGGCCCGATCTTAGTCCGTCGGCCTAGGGCATCTGGGAGCCCATCCCATACAATCCTTCATACCTTTTAGAAGTTTCATCCTCGAAACTTAGAACAATTCTGGGTACTTCTGTTTCATGTCCTCCTCGCGTTCCCAGGTAGCTTCTTCGTACCGTTGATTTTGCCACAGGACCTTTACTAAGGGCACCTCTTTGTTCCTTAGTCGCTTGACTTCTCGGTCGAGTATCTGGATAGACCGACTTTCATAACTCAGGTCCTCTTGAACTTGCACTATTTATGGCTCGATCATTTGGTCCGCACTGGAAATGCACTTCCTGAGCATCGAAACACGGAACACGTTGTGGATAGCCGATATCTCTTGAGGCAGCTCCAGCTCGTAAGCTACCTTGCCAACTCTCTTCAATATCGGATACGGTCCCACATAGCGTGGACTCAGCTTACCCTTCCTTCCGAATCTCATCACTCCCTTCATAGGGGCCACCTTGAGGAATACCAGGTCTCCGACTTCGAATTCTAACGGTCTACGACGCATATCTACATAGCTCTTTTGCCGGCTCTGAGCAGTTTCAATTCTTTGACGGATGTTCTGGATAGCCCGGGTGGTGTCGTCAATGAAGTATGTCTAGAGTCCCATCCCTTTCTTTTCACCACCCTCGTACCAACATATAGGAGATCTACATTTCCTCCCGTATAGAGCCTCGTAGGGTGTCATTCCGATAGTAGCTTGGTAGCTATTGTTATAGGAGAATTCTGCCAAACATAAGTATCGGCACCAGCTACCTTTGAAATCCAGGGCGCAAGCTCGTAACATATCCTCCAATACTTGATTTACTCTTTCGGTCTGTCCGTCCGTCTGAGGAAGGAAGGCGGTACCGAACAATAGCTTCGTGCCGAGTGCCTTCTGAACACACTCCCAGAAATGGAAAATAAAATGACCATCTCTGTCAGAAATGATGGTCTTAGGAATTCCATGTAATCTGATAATTTCCTTAGCATATAATTGAGCCAGTTGCTCAGTCGAATAGGTCATCTTGATTGCTAAGAAGTGGGCAGACTTCGTCAACCGGTTCACTATTACCCATATAACATCATATCCGTTTGTCGTCTTGGGCAATCCTGAGATGAAATCCATAGAAATATCTTCCCACTTCCATTCTGGAATCTGGATTGGCTGCAGTGTTCCTCCAGGTCTCTGGTGTTCTGCTTTAACCCTCTGGCAGGTCAGGCAGGTACTGACATATTGAGCCACATCTCTTTTCATTCCGAATCACCAGAATTTTCTTTTCAAGTCTTGGTACATCTTGGTGGTTCCAGGATGCATCACATAAGGAGTTCCGTGAGCTTCCTCAAATATCTTCTTCCGTAATACTAGGTCATCGGGAATGCACAAGCGATCCCTGAGGTAGAGTACTCCACTATCAGAGATATGGAACCCATCATCTTTCCCTTCCAGAACCTCTTGCTTGATCCTCTGAATGCTTGGGGTCATGGGCTTGCTTTTCCAATATATCATCGAACAACGTCGGTGTCATCGTCATGGTTGAGAGCTGTCCGGAAATAATTTCAACACCGTAACGCATAATCTCCTTTTCTAAGGGCCGAGATAGCACTGATAAAGACATCAAGGCAGCACAGGACTTCCTGCTGAGTGAATCAGCCACCTTGTTCGCTTTTCCCGGATGGTAGAAGATCTCACAGTCATAATCCTTGACGAGCTCGAGTCATCTGCGTTGTCTCATGTTCAGGTCCTTCTGTGTGAAGAAATATTTCAGACTCTTGTGGTTTGTATAAATCCTACGCTGAGCTTCATATAGATAATGTCTCCATGTTTTGAGAGCAAAGACCACGACCGCTAGCTCTAAATCGTTGGTGGGATAATTCCTTTCATGTTCCTTGAGTTGCCTAGAGGCGTAGGCAATGAACTTGCCATTCTGCATGAGTACAACTCCGAGTCCCAACTTGGAAGTGTCACTGTACATGTCGAAGCCTTCGTTACTGTCCGGAAGAGCAAGGATTGGAGCGCTGGTCAGTCTCCTTTTCAATTCTGTGAAACTCCTCTCGCAGGCGTCCGTCCATTTATATTTCTTGTTCTTTCTGGTGAGGACTGTCATAGGGGCTGCAATCCTAGATAAGTTCTCTACAAACTTCCTGTAGTAGCTTGCTAGCCCAAGAAAGCTTCTAATCTCGCTGACATTCTTTGGTCGGTTCCAGTTACTCACGGCTTCAATCTTTATTGGGTCTACCATCACTCCGTGCTTGGATATAACATGACCCAAAAATGATACTTTTTCGATCCAGAACTCGCATTTGGAGAACTTTGCATACAGCTACTTTTCTCGAAGAATCTGTAATACCACATTCAGGTGTTCTGCGTGCTCTTATGGGGTTCTCGAATATATCAGTATGTCGTCAATGAAGACGATCACAAACTTGTCGAGAAATGTCGAGAATACCCGATTCATCAAATCCATGAACAGAGCAGGTGCATTCGTCACTCCGAAGGGCATAACTACGAACTCGTAATGTCCGTATCTTGTCCGGAAGGCTGTCTTTGGTATATCATCTGATTTTACTTTTACTTGATGATAGCCAGACCTCAGGTCAATCTTAGAGAAGACGGTGGCACCCTTTAGTTGGTCGAACAGGTCATCAATCCGTAGTAAAGAGTACCGGTTCTTGATCGTCACATTATTCAGCGCTTGGTAGTCTATGCACATTCGCATAGACCCATCTTTCTTCTTCACCAACAGCACTGGAGCTCCCCATGGAGAGCGACTTGGGCGAATAAGTCCCTTGTCGAGTAACTCAGCGTCCAAGTTCCTTGATTGATCGGCGCCATACGGTAAGGTGCTTTAGAGATCGGGTTAGTACCAGGAATCAATTCGATCTCAAATTCAATTTCTCTATCTGGGGGTAACCCTGGTAGTTCATCGGGGAATACCTCTGGGTAGTTGCATACAACTCTGACATCTTCTAGCTTCTGGTCCTCGGCTTGACTTGTATCAACTATATGTGCCAGAAACCCAGTGCCTCCACTATCTAACATCTTACGTGCCTGTAGAGTTGATAGAAATTTATTGACTCTTCTCCTTGGCTCTCCAATAAATTCAAACATAGGTTCTGCCTCCAGCTGGAAGACCACTTTTCTTTTACGACACTCGATCGAAGCACCGTACTTGCTTAAGAAATCCATGCCCAATATAATATCATAATCCTGCATGTCGAGCACTATCATATCACAGAAGAGTTCTCTGTCTGCGATTCTGATGGGTGCGGCTCGTAGCCTATGAGTGGAGGGCATTACTTTTCCCGAGGGCAGAGTGGTTAAGAACTTGCGATCCAAAGCTTGTGGTGGTATGTCTATCTTTCCAGTAAAGTGTGTAGAAACAAACAAATGTGTTTCCCCAGTATCAAATAATGCAGTAGCATGCTGACAGAAAATAAATATCTGACCTGTGACAACCGTAGAAGCGTTCGCCACATCTTCTTGGGTGAGAGAGAATACCTTGGCATCTGTCATAACTGGTGGGGCTTCTGTTGGGTTTCCGGCACCGCGGCGTGTGTGTGTTCGATCATGTTTCGTAAACATGAACACAGCGGAAGCAATAAAAAATAATAAATACTCCTATTTATTACAACACACACAACACACGCATGCATATTACAACAAGTGTAGACATAACCGTAAATTTAAATTTGCAATAAAAGGAAATTTAACTACGTTATACCTTTCGTATGACGTGTAGCGGGAACGACATCAACCGGAACGATCCTCGCTAGAATCGTCTCTATCCGTATCCACGCCGAGTTCCTCGGGATGACTTCGCTAAGCCACGAGCTTCGTCTTCGTACGGGTTACCAGCCTCGTGTTGAAGACGACGTGATCGAGAGATGATCACGATCTGAATCCAAATTCGGATCCTAATACGAGTTCTCAAAACTCGCTTCTCCGGAGAGGTATTCGTCAACCGATTGACGAATCCTTCGTCCTCCACCTCAGAGGATTACCGGAGATCGAATCCCCGGTAATTTATCCGCTGTCGGAGCTCTAACCGTTGTCCAAACGACGCTCCGACGAGAGGAGAAGAAGCTGTCCAGAAAACTGGACAGCTTGGTGGAGGAGTAGGCGCCGGCCAAAACAAGGAAGCCAAGTGCTCACCTTTTTACCGAGGCCTAGGAAGATCACCGGAGGGTCGCCGGAGGGTTCACCGGCTGAAGCTTGGACGCCGACAAGGAGATGGACGGTAGCACACAAGCTGGGCGGCGGCAATGAAGTTGACGCCAACAAGAGGAAGGGGTTTGGGCGGCCAAGCTTGATTAGGGCTTTGGATTAGGGTTTAAGCCCTATTTTATAGAGAACTAATTCTCTTAATGGTTATTGGATCATAACCATTAGGTCCGTTAATCCGCTCCATTAAGATAAGTTAAAATAAACCAAACCTGATGGTTTATTTTAAGTTAAAACGAACCGAACCAACTTTTGGTTCATTCGTTTAAAATAAACCAAACCCTTTGGTTTATTCTCCTCCATTGGATTAGAACCAAACCATTTTGGTTCAGGCCGTATGTCTTCATAAGACACGGCCCATCCACGCTTCCATTGCGACTGAAACGATTTCATGCTCGCTTTATGTTTGGTCCAACCAAACCTAGTTTCTCTCGGTCTGAGAATCCCATTCTCAAGCTCGTTTTAAATCCTTCGGATTACGCTCGTTGTGCGTGTGACCAAATAGGTTCTCGGTTTATGTTGGCCATCTATAATTAACCATTAATTATAGAACGATCATGAGTGGCACCTAGTAGTACATCATGATCCCCAATTAATCGAAAAGATCAACGGTTGATCCAGAACTATTTCTGAAACCCTTCAGCAGCTCGAATGATTCGTGCCCCATTCCCTTCACTCATCTTATACCCACTTGGTTCAGGATATGGTCTATTGTGTCAGTCCCCACTAGGCTGACTACGTCACACCTAGCCCAAGTATCATTTCCTCGTCCTACGGATTCTAGTTACTCCACATGTATCGAAGAGTACCTTACTCTAAACATGTAATGCTTTGGCCAAAGACTTTAGTAACAATCCCGAGAGGCCATGGGTATACATCTCCTCGCAAGGAGTGGTGAATCCTTTATAGGCTATTCAAACACCTTCGATCACTTCGACTTATACCCAATCATCCCGGGTCCACATCTCCTTAGAGATGTTTGCTTAAAATGTCAAAGCATAAGTCTCCATGATCAAGATGACTTGAATACCGCAAGTCAAAGGAACATCGCACTTAAGCCACAGTAAGAACTTCATTGACATATCTATATATGCAGAGAACCATATGAAGTCTTACGGCTGGCCACTCCAATGAACTAGTTACCATAACTAGCATCCACGATTAACTCCGGACATCACTATGTCTCCAGCCAGTGAGAATCAGCTGCTTGGATACACCAAGGAGTATACCTCGTGCTAGTCTCGACAGAATTGATGGTGTCCAAATCCATCAATTCATCGACTAGGATAATTCGATACATCACAATTACACATGTAGAGATACTCACTAGTTGTGATCCAATCACAAATTCTCTCATCTTTGTGAATCGTATCGTGGACATTCAGTAAATGAGTTTAAGATCCAATCAAATACATAAAACATGTATACTCAAATAGTGAATCTTCATTTATCATATAAATGGTTCATACATAAGGTGATTGCCTTAGGACATCTCTCATATATTACTAACAGACTCCCACTTAGCCTAATGTCAATCGCTACGGTATCCAATACCATAAGCTCGAACATGACCCTCAAACTTATTTTGAGGTAATGCCTTAGTCAAGGGATCCGCTAAGTTCCTTTCAGTGGGAATTTTCTCGATTTGTATTTCGTTCCTACTGATGATCTCTCTGATAAGATGATAGCGGCGAAGCACATGTTTGGATCATTGATGAGACCACATCAAGTTCAGAGATGAACTTCTTGATCCAAACCGCTTCCTTTGCTGCTTCCAAAGCTGCAATGTATTCTGCCTTAGCGGCAGAATCTGCTATAGTGTCAAGCTTTGAACCTTTCCAACTTATTGCGCCTCCATTCCAGGTGAATACATACCCAGACAAAGACATGGAATCATCCTTGTCTGTCTGGAGCTGGCATCCGTATACCCACGTATCACCATGTACCCTTCTCCATATATTAGGAACGCATCCTTAGTTCTTCTTAAGTACTTAAGGATCGTCTTAACAGTCACCCAATGATCCATTCCTGGATCAGACTGGTATTTGCTCATGACACTCAGAGCATACGATACATCGGGCCTCGTACATAACATAACATACATGATAGATCCTATTGCGGATGCATAGGGAATCTTACTCATGCAAATCCTCTCGTCTTCTGTGCGCGGACACATAGACTTGAAGGTGTACCCCATGCACGATGGGCAGAAACCTTTCTTGGATTCCGACATGCTAAACCTCTTTGCACTTTTCGGTCTCATATATGTAGGCGCAAAGACCAAGCAACCGCTTCGATCTATCTATAGATCTTAATCCGAGGATGTAGGTTGCTTCTCCCGTCTTTCATGGAGAATGTCTTGGATAACCAAACCTTAATCGATCAGAAGATTGACACATCGTTTCCTATAAGTAATATGTCATCGACATACAATACTAGGAACACGACTGCACTCCCACTAACCTTCTTGTACACACAAGGTTCGTCTGGATTTTGTGAGAAATCAAACTTTTTGATGGTCTCATCAAAACGGATATTCTAGCTCCTGGATGCTTGCTTCAATCCATAAATGGACTGTCGCAATTTGCATACCTTGGTTTTATCAACCGATGTGAAACCCTCAGGCTGTATCATATACACGTCCTCGAGCAGGTTTCCATTAAGGAAAGCCGTTTTCACATCCATCTGCCATATCTCATAATCATAATGAGCCGCTATGGCCAGGAGCATCCGAATGGATTTAAGCATAGCTACAGGCGAATAGGTTTCGTCATAATCAACACCTTGCTTTTGACGATATCCTTTCACCACCAATCTAGCCTTATAGGTAATCACATTACCATCCATGTCGGTTTTCTTCTTGAAAACCCACTTGCACCCTATAGGCTTTATGTCTTCAGGTGGGTCAACCAAGTTCCAAACTTGGTTTTCATACATGGAATCCATTTCCGACTTTATGGCACCAAGCCACTTATCTCTTTCTGAACTTGTCAGCACTTCTTCATAACTGGTAGGCTCCTCATCATCAATGAGTAACACGTCGTTCGATTCACTTATGAGAAATCCATATCTCTCAGGAATATTGCGTGTTCTACCAGATCTACGAAGATGTGGTGTTACAATAGGTCCAGCCGATTGCTCATCACTATGAGTTGTTGGCTGTTGTGCTTCACCAGGTATCTCATTAATGTCTATTTGAGTCTCTCGAGCCTCCTCAAGCTCGACGACACTCCCACTGTTTTCTTGCAAGAGAAACTCTTTCTCTAGAAACACAGCATGCCTTGAAACAAACACCTTTTGTTCCACAGGATGATAGAATTGGTAACCCCTAGTTTCCTTAGGGTATCCAATAAATAGACATTTATCAGACTTAGCATCCAATTTGTCTGATACAGTCCGCTTCACATAAGCAGGACAACCCCATATCTTCAAGTAAGATACATGAGGTTTCTTACTATTCCATATCACATATGGAGTAGTTGAGACTACCTTGGTAGGCATTCTGTTTAACAAGTAAACAGCTGTCTGAAGTGCATAGCCCCAAAAGGACTTGGGAAGAGTCGCATGATTCATCATTGACCTGACCATGTCCAACAAGGTCCAGTTACGCCTCTCAGATACACCATTATGCTGTGGTGTATATGGCGGAGTCCATTGAGACAATATACCATTGTCTCTTAGATAATCAAGAAACTCTTGACTTAAGTATTCACCACCTCGATCCGATCGAAGTATTTTAATACTCTTATCATGTTGTTTCTCTACTTCATTTCTGAATTCTTTGAACCTTTCAAAGACTTCAGACTTGTGTTTCATCAAGAATACATACCCAAACCGTGAGTGATCATCGGTGAAGGTAATGAAGTAGCTATAGCCTCCTAATGCTTGAGTTGACATAGGTCCACATACATCAGTATGTATTAGACCTAGTAACTCTCCCACTCGTTCACCTTTTCCAGTAAAAGGTAACTTAGTCATCTTGCCTTTTAAGCATGATTCACATGTATCGTATGAATCCAATTCAAACGATTCCAGAATTCCACATCGGTGTAATTCGGACATGCGTTTCTTGCTTATATGGCCAAGACGACAATGCCACATATAGGAGTCTATTTGATTATCCTTTCGAGCACGCGTGTTGCTCGCTTCGATATTGAAGATGTCACTGGATACGTCCAACATATAAACACCATTGCTTAAAGTTCCAGTCCCTTAAAGAACTCCATTCAAAGTTATGTAACAACAATTGTTACTAAAAGTCAAATGGTACCCATTTCTATTTAAACAAGAAATAGAAATGATGTTCTTTATCAACGAAGGAACATAAAAGCAATTGTCCAGTTCTAAGACAAGTCCTACAGGGAGTTCCAACAAATACGTTCCGATGGCGAGTGCAGCAACCGTTGCTCCATTCCCAACACGTAAATTTGACTCTCCCTTGACGAGTCTTCTTCTATTCCTTAGCCCATGCATGTCATTACATATATGTGAGCCACACCCAGTATCAAATACCCAAGTGTCTGAGGAAATAGAATGACAATCAATAAAGAAGATTTCTGAAGAAGATGGGGCATCCGATGCCTTATCCTTCTTCACGGACTCAAGATAAATCTTGCACTTTCTTCGCAAATGGCTCTCCTTGCCATAATGATGGCAAGTTTCCTTTTGTGCTAGTTCTACCTTCTTAGCCTTTCTCTTCTTTCCCTTCTGCTGTTCCTTTGACTTCCTCTTAGAACCTTTCTTCGAGGAATCAACTAATAGCACCGTCCCCTGCTCATGCTTCTCAGAAGACTCCACAGTCTTCAGCATATTGAGCAGTACCACAGATGAACCTTCTAGCATCTCAGAGGTGAAGAGGAGCTTTGAGACTTCAAACCTTTCGAATCTCTCTTGCTCATCAACCAACTCACAAAGATGAAGGACTACGATATGAGCATCCATATGCTCATGCTGCTTTCGTAGCTTGGGTTCCATCGTGGCTAGCATGATGCAACTCATTTGTTCAGAATCAATCACATGTTTCTGATAGGCCAACAATTGGTCCAGAGTTGCATCGTCACTAGGACGGGCGGGAAGAGGCGCTTCGAGGACATTTGCAAGCTTTTCAACCTTGAGAACAATTCTCAAGCTTCTAAGCCAGTCCAAGAAGCTCGGCCCAGTCAATTTATTCGAATCCAAAATGGAACGCAAATTAAAAGACAACATGATCAATTTTAGAAATACAAAACGAGCATATATGAGAAAGATGATTTTTAAAATGCATCAATATACATTTATAAATCCCATTCATTTTTTCGAATTTCAAAAACCCCAAAATCACTTCGGGAGATCGTAGGTCCATCTCCGAATGGGCTGATATCTATCATAGTTATGAACAACCTTGGAGAGAGTCCAACAAGCCATTCATAACTACGACGGTAGGTATCAATTATACCGATTGCATATCACGTATATGCAACTATCACAATGTGCTATCAACTAATTGAATGTTCACACATACATCGGGTTGTTAACACATTAACAAGTATGCATCATATGCATAGCACCCAACTTCACCTCCCTTTACATCGACCTTGGAGAGAGTCCAACAAGCCGATGCTCCAGGTTAAAGCCAACCCATTAATCGGGAAATAGTTTTAATATGGTTAGAGCGCATTCAACCAATTAGCCTAGCTTGGAGAGAGTCCAACAACCAAAGCTAACGATTGACCTCTGACTCTTACCATATTAGTATTAAACTATTCCATGGTTTGAACATGTTCGGGTTCGAGCCGGGCTTGGAGAGAGTCCAACAACCCAAACAAGAAACGGAACTCTGGTTCTAACCATATTAATGGAAGGTGTAGGCTTTAATATTGTTTAAGGGTTTTATGTCTCATCCTCTTTGCATGCAAATAACTATTATCTACATGGCATGACATACATGACATACATCTACATGTCACGACACGCATGGCATAATGTTATGCATCTAATGCAATTACATGACATACAATTATGTCATGTATATATTTCCTTATATGTCATAACTATTTATGGAAATAAAATATGTTTAAGATTTGATTCTCCAAATCAAATCATAATTAAATTAGGAAACAAATTTCCAAATCTAATCACATATTTTATTCATGGAATTATTTGATCAAGGAAAATCTATTTAAGAAACCAATTTCCTAAATCATTGAAACTACTTATGGAAATAAAATATTTTAAGATTTGATTTCCCAAATCAAATCATGATTAAATTAGGAAACAAATTTTCAGAATCTAATCAAATATTTTATTTATGGAAAATATCAATTTCCATAAATACTTCCAACTTTCCAAAAGTGGAAGATTTCCATAAATACTTCTAGACTTTCCAAAATTGAAAAATTTCCATAAATACTTCTAAATTTCCAAAATTAGAAAATTTCTAGAAATACATTATGACTATCGCAAAACCATTTTTACGATTATGTTGAAACACAACCTGGCTCTGATACCACTGTTGGGTTTCCGGCACCGCGGCGTGTGTGTGTTCGATCATGTTTCGTAAACATGAACACAGCGGAAGCAATAAAAAATAATAAATACTCCTATTTATTACAACACACACAACACACACATGCATATTACAACAAGTGTAGACATAACCGTAAATTTAAATTTGCAATAAAAGGAAATTTAACTACGTTATACCTTTCGTATGACGTGTAGCGGGAACGACATCAACCGGAACGATCCTCGCTAGAATCGTCTCTATCCGTATCCACGCTGAGTTCCTCGGGATGACTTCGCTAAGCCACGAGCTTCGTCTTCGTACGGGTTACCAGCCTCGTGTTGAAGACGACGTGATCGAGAGATGATCACGATCCGAATCCAAATTCGGATCCTAATACGAGTTCTCAAAACTCTCTTCTCCGGAGAGGTATTCGTCAACCGATTGACGAATCCTTCATCCTCCACCTCAGAGGATTACCGGAGATCGAATCCCCGATAATTTAGCCGCTGTCGGAGCTCTAACCGTCGTCCAAACGATGCTTCGACGAGAGGAGAAGAAGCTGTCCAGAAAACTGGACAGCTTGGTGGAGGAGTAGGCGCCGGCCAAAACAAGGAAGCCAAGTGCTCGCCTTTTTACCGAGGCCTAGGAAGATCACCGGAGGGTCGCCGGAGGGTTCACCGGCTGAATCTTGGACGCCGGCAAGGAGATGGACGGCAGCACACAATTTGCTAAGGCGGAAGGGGTTGGGCGGCCAAGCTTGATTAGGGCTTTGGATTAGGGTTTAAGCCCTATTTTATAGAGAACTAATTCTCTTAATGGTTATTGGATCATAACCATTAGGCCCGTTAACCCGCTCCATTAAGATAAGTTAAAATAAACCAAACCATGATGATTTATTTTAAGTTAAAACGAACCGAACCAACTTTTGGTTCATTCGTTTAAAATAAACCAAACCCTTTGGTTTATTCTCCTCCATTGGATTAGAACCAAACCATTTTGGTTCATCCATTATGTCTTCATAAGACACGACCCATCCACGCTTCCATTGCGACTGAAACGATTTCATGCTCGCTTTATGTTTGGTCCAACCAAACCTAGTTTCTCTCGGTCTGAGAATCCCATTCTCAAGCTCATTTTAAATCCTTTGGATTACGCTCGTTGTGCGTGTGACCAAATAGGTTCTCGGTTTATGTTGGCCGTCTATAATTAACCATTAATTATAGAACGATCATGAGTGGCACCTAGTAGTACATCATGATCCCCAATTAACCGAAAAGATCAACGGTTGATCCAGAACTATTTCTGAAACCCTTCAGCAGCTCGAATGATTCGTGCCCCATTCCCTTCACTTATCTTATACCCACTTGGTTCATGACATGGTCTATTGTGTCAGTCCCCACTAGGCTGACTACGTCACACCTAGCCCAAGTATCATTTCCTCGTCCTACGGATTCTAGTTACTCCACATGTATCGAAGAGTACCTTACTCTAAACATGTAATGCTTTGGCCAAAGACTTTAGTAACAATCCGACGAGAGGCCATGGGTATACATCTCCTCGCAAGGAGTGGTGAATCCTTTATAGGCTATTCAAACACCTTGATCACTTGACTTATACCCAATCATCCCGGGTCCACATCTCCTTAGAGATGTTTGCTTAAGATGTCAAAGCATAAGTCTCCATGATCAAGATGACTTGAATACCGCAAGTCAAAGGAACATCGCACTTAAGCCACAGTAAGAACTTCATTAACATATCTATATATGCAAAGAACCATATGAAGTCTTACGGCTGGCCACTCCAATGAACTAGTTACCATAACTAGCATCCACGATTAACTCCGGACATCACTATGTCTCCAGCCAGTGAGAATCAGCTGCTTGGATACACCAAGGAGTATACCTCGTGCTAGTCTCGACAGAATTGATGGTGTCCAAATCCATCAATTCATCGACTAGGGATAATTAGATACATCACAATTACACATGTAGAGATACTCACTAGTTGTGATCCAATCACAAATTCTCTCATGCTGTGAATCGTATCGTGGACATTCAGTAAATGAGTTTAAGATCCAATCAAATACATAAAACATGTATACTCAAATAGTGAATCTTTATTTATCATATAAATGGTTCATACATAAGGCGATTGCCTTAGGACATCTCTCATATATTACTAACAGCTTCCAGTCTCCCTTGGCTGATCGGGGTACCTTCGATTGCAGCCTGCATCTGGTGTAACTATGGAGGAGCACTCATGTGCTGGGTATACTGCTGAGGAGGTGCCTGAACCTGAATAGGGCAGTTCCTGACTCTATGTCCTTCCTGTCCACAGTTGTAACATCTATTTGTGCCTTGGTAGCATACTTCAGGATGTATCTTTCTGCAAGTAGCACACAGAGGGATCTTGGGCTGCTTGTTTGCTAGACAACCTTTAGGATCCTCCCATTGTATTCTCTTGCCAGTGTTGTTCCCTTTCCAAGTACTCTGGTTTCTCTGACCTCCCGACTGGGCCTGACCCCTGCCTTCACTCAGTGCCTTCTTTTGCTAGTTAATGTTGTTCAGGTAATGCTCGGTAATCAAGGCACTACTGAACAGCTCCTTTGCGGTCTGCGGTCTATGAACCCCGTCGGCCACATTCAGAGCTATTTCGGGTCGGAGCATCTTCAGCATGAGTCTGACCCTTTCCCTTTCCGTGCTGACCAACTCTGGGCATAGGTGTGCGAGTCGGTTGAATCTCTTCACGGCTTCACTGACTGATAGGTCACCTTGTCGGAACCCAGTGAACTCGTCGTAATGCTTGTTGTATGGAAGAATTCTTCGAAAAATTCATACTCGAAATCCGTCCATCTCATCTGATTTACTTGCCTCTTTTCTTTAACCCGTTCCCACCACATTCGAGCATCTCTCAAAAGGCAGAATGATGCACACTTAATCTTCTCGCATTCGGGCCAGTCCAGTAGCTCCACGATGTTGGAAATTTGACGCCGCTAGAGGGGGGGTGAATAGCGTATACTCTTGCGTAGATGGAAAATGTTCGCGTGCTTGTCTACAATTTTCGTTAGCACAGCGGAAACAAAGATAATAAAGCAATAACGAAAACACAAACACACAAACGCAAGGATAAAATGTGGTTCGGAACCGAACCGATTCCTACTCCACGGATCGAGCTCTAACGAGCTCTAGCGACGCCAATGCAATCACTAATCAATAAACTCTTTCTCGACAACAAGTCAGAGGCGGAGAAACCTCGTACAAATGTTTACAACAATAAACGAAGGAAATACAATCAAATACAAGTGAAAATGTAAAGAACACTTTACAAACTAGGATTTTGAGCGCTTGCTTGTCGGTTGCTTGGATGAGCTTGAAGGACCCTGAAATGCACCTGCAAATCGCCTCACCAAAGCCCCCAAAGAACTGATGATGAAATCCTCCACGAGCTCTCATTTTTATCTTGCGTCAGGCTGGATTTCCGCCTATCAGTCGACTGCCATAAGTCCCCAATCGACTGATGCCACTGTTGTCATGAGACAACGGCTCAATCAACGTCGGACAAGTTCCCAGGACTCTTAGCGATCGTGCCCCAACATTAGCGATCATTGCCCGATTTCGCCGCGTGTCGGCCCTAGCGATCGGCTCACGAGCGGTCGCGTCGACACATTGGGTGGCGATCATTGCTGAACTTAGCGGTCTCGGATCCCTCCAAGTCATCCATGACTTGTTCATCCATCGCGCTAGCCTCTAGGTGCTTCCGTTGGCTATGTCATGTTAATGGTGTCTACACCGCCAAGGCACATTGGACTTACGCCGCCAAGACTCCGCTTGGACTTTACGCCGCCAACCATTGGACTTATGCTGCCAAGACTCCCGCTTGGACTTTACGCAGCCAATATCAAACCCCTTGGACTTCTCATGCCAAGACTCAAGCTTGGACTTTCCCTTGCCAACCCATGTTGGACTTTTACATTGCCAAAACCCATACTTGGACTTTTCTCTTGCCAACCCATATTGGACTTCTCAAATGCCAAGACCATGCTAGGACTTTCCCTTGCCAACCCATGTTGGACTTTTACATTGCCAAGACTCATGCTTGGACTTTTCATGTGCCAAGTGTCCCACTTGTACTTTTCATGCCAAGTACTCAAGACTTGGACTTTACCAAATGCCAAGTGTTCCACTTGGACTTTTCGTACCATTATGACTTGGACTCCCACACTCAGTCACCGTGACTGGGGATTGCACCAACAATCTCCCCCTTTTTGATGTTTGACAAAAACCAAACAAAACATTTTAGTTAGACCACTAACTCAAATCCCTTACCAATTATCCCAAATTGGTAAACACTCTCCAAATGTTCTCCCCCAAACATTCTCCCCCTTTTTGACTAACATCAAAAAGGTTTTCTCTCTAAGGAGGTCAATGTCTCATGTCCCAATGAGATCTTACAATCTCCCCCTTGATCCAAAAATAAATACCTAGGATGCCTATCATCTTCCTAGTGATAATTCACATATCACTCAAGAGAGGCAATCCTATACTCTCTCCCAATTTCCAAATTGGGTATCAAAAACCCATCAATTTTCCCAATTGATGATACTCTCCCAATAACTTCTCCTCTTCAAGGAGAAAAACACATCCATCATCCCAAGATGGATACCTCCCCCTAAAAACTTGCTTCCCCTTGACCATTGCACCAACAATGTCCTTGGGAAGCCCCTAAGCCAATAGGAACTCTAAACCATCAAAATTAAAGTTCTAAGTTCAACATAGAACTTTCACTCACCCTAAATTTGATACTTTGACCTAACACAACTCCTAATCCATATCCAATGGATTTTCACCCTTTATAATGCTTTCTAAAGCATATCCTAGGGTTAGGAGTGATTAGGAACCTTTTCCATAGCTGAACACAGGCTAAACAAACTTTGTTAACCCGAAATCAGACCTGGCAATGACTCGACGATATCGATGATCGCCACCCATATCGATCCAATCGCCACCCATAGCGATCGATATAAATTTCTGAATTTCAGCTATCAGAATCGAGATTTGGAAAAACATAAGTAATTATACGTAATTTGAAAATTCATAAAATTTGATACGTATATTACTTATAGTCATTACAATGGGTGAAAAATATTTGAAAATTATTTTACCCATAAAATAGTGAGTTTGATACAAAACTCAAAACCATTGAAATTTTCAATGTTTTGGCCCTATTTTGTATCAACTTCATCAATGGTGATTGCTATCAAAAGATAGACTTCACCAAGGTTTTCTAAATTTATTTTAAAATGATTTCAAAACCATATTTTGGATCATATTCCTTGGGCTCTATGCACATGACTTGTACATAAGCTTTCCTAATGATCCACATTTGAAATTAGATGAGTTTTAGTTCATCTAGATGCAAAAACTATGAACCTTGAACTTAACTCATATCCTAGCATCTCACATGTATCTAGGGTGTATAAATACACATACATGTCAATTGGATGTGAGATGTGGGTTTTGGTTCATTTAAAACTAGGGTTTCATGCATCTTCTAAGGCAACCCTACTTGATTCCCTTATGAATGGGACTCCAAGTCATGCCATAGTCCTTAAATCAATTTCAATCGAAATTTTTCTTAAATACATGAATGATTATGGCATTAGAAATGATATAAATAAGCATATGCTCATAATCATGATGTCATGGAATAAGATGAAATCTAAAAACACATGACATTTAAAACCTTAATCCTAAAACATGAATATGACATATAAAATGATTAAAAGTAAGCATGATGTCATGACATGTTATATGACAAACAAAGCATGACATATAAAATATATAGGTATAGTAATACCTAAATTTTAATATTAATTGCCATTTGTTGGGATTAATCATATTTTGCCATATTAACCTAATCTCCCTAGTGTGCCAAAAACCCAAAATGACACACTAACCTCTAAACCTAAATTGTGCCAATTTAATTGATTTTTCTTAATTTCAAAAGTGCATTGGCACATCCTAAAATCTTTTAGGATATTGATTCAAATCTATTTCCAAGGTAACCATAACCTTGAAAATATCCTAAAGTGCCACCTTTACCATGGTTGAGTTAACTACCCATTCAATCAAGGTTGGCACACCCTAAACCCATCTAGCGTGAATCAATCACGCTCTTAGGAACCCAAAACCGATTTGAGCTCCTAGGGTTAATTAGGTATTCCTTAGGGATAACCTCCCTAGATACCTTCCTAATGACCCTCCTAGGCTTGTTAGCCTTGGTCATTTGGGTCTTACCTAGGTTGACTCTAGGGGTAACTCCCCTTGCAACCTTCTTAGTGGCCACCCTAGGTTTTCTAGAAACCCTAGCCACTAGACACAACCTTTGGTCAACCTTAGGGATGACTTCCCTATTGACCTTGGTCTTCCTAGACCTAGTTTGTATTCCATAGTCAAATGGGACACTATGATAAGCCACTTTAGGCTTAGGTTTGTGACCCAAACCTTGCTTGCCCTTGGTTGACTTTTGACTCTTAGGTCCTAGGTGTTGACTTTGACTTTTGGACCCTTGATTTTGACTACTAGACCCTTTAAATTGATTTTGTATCTTATTTAGGGTCTTTTCAAGTTTTTCAAGCCTTGACCTCAAGACTTGATTCTCTAATTCTAATTTCTCAAGTTTAGAATTTTGATTTAAACCATGAGCATGAGACTTTCTAGGCATATGCCTAGTCCATTTAGGATTTAGATCTAGATGTTCTCCTATTTTCTCTAATTGATTCCTTAGGTAAAATATTTTTAGGGACATTAGTCCCAAATTTCTCCTTACTCCTAAGGTAAACATTTTTAGCACCTAAGCAAAATTCCTTACTTCTAACATGCTCTTTATGAATTGCAAAGGAATTAAAATTCCTAGAATGCTTTTGACTATTAAATCTAGAAGGTGCATTATTGAAATATATCTTAGGGTTTGCCTTGGAGGCTCCCCCTACATGTATAGCTCCCTCTTTGACTTTCTTGCTCCCCCTAGGGCATGAATTCCTAAAATGCCCCGGTTGTTGACACTTGAAGCAAATGACGTGCTCTTTGCTTCTTCTAGTGGTGGCACCGGCATCTTTTGATCTTTCTTGAGGTTTTGGTGCCGGAGGAGCTTTTCTGATCTTCTTTGGGCACTTGCTCTTATAGTGCCCGGTTTCCCTACACTCAAAGCAAATTATATGATTTTTATTTAAACTTAAATTGCTTGAGTTACCTAGGTTAATGAGGACCGGAATTGGACTTTGGGCTTCTTCATCTTGACCGGATGTCGAAGCTTCTTTTTGATGTTCCGGTGTGGAGGTTCTCTCCTCCCCCTCAATCCTTGAGGTGGATGCTTCTTCCACTTCCTCCACCTCTTCCGATCCGGATGTTGATTCCCTATCAACCTCCGAATCCTCACTTCCTTGTGAGGATGATCTCTCTTCTTCACCCTCCTTATCTTCTTGAATTAATGGTGAACTTTTTTGAGCTTGAGAGGGTGAGCACTCTTCTTCTTCTTCTTCTTCTTGGACCGATGATGAGTTTTCATGGAGCTTTGCCACTTGTCTCCATAATTCTTTAGCATCTACATAATTACCTAACATACACAAGATATTGTTAGGCATTAAATCAATTAAAATTTTTATCACTTTATCATTTTTCTCGGATGCTTGAACTTGCTCTTCGGTCCATCTCTTCTTTTTGAGGAATCCACCTCTTGGTCCTCTTGGATATTCAAATCCATCCATCAAAATGGACCATTCCTCAAAGTCTCTCATCATAATAAAATCCTCAATTCTTTCCTTCCAAGAATTGAATCCTTCTCGTCCGTATAGGGTGTAGGGCACCGGTGTGTTGATGTCCCAACCTAATTGATCTTGGACTTCCATCTTTTACCCTCTAGCGTCTTTTGTCTTAGCTCCCGGCGGTTAGTCCGTAGAAGAGCCCCAGACTCTGATACCACTTGTTGGAAATTTGACGCCGCTAGAGGGGGGGGGTGAATAGCGTATACTCTTGCGTAGATGGAAAACATTCGCGTGCTTGTCTACAATTTTCGTTAGCGCAGCGGAAACAAAGATAATAAAGCAATAACGAAAACACAAACACACAAACGCAAGGATATAACGTGGTTCGGAACCGAACCGGTTCCTACTCCATGGATCGAGCTCTAGCGACGCCAATGCAATCACTAATCAATAAACTCCTTCTCGACAACAAGTCGGAGGCAGAGAAATCTCGTACAAACGTTTACAACAATAAACGAAGGAAATACAAGCAAATACAAGTGAAAATGTAAAGAACACTTTACAAACTAGGGTTTTGAGCGCTTGCTTGTCGGTTGCTTAGATGAGCTTGAAGGATCCTGAAATGCACCTGTAAATCGCCTTCAAATCGCCTCACCAAAGCCCCCAAAGAACTGATGATGAAATCCTCCACGAGCTCCCCTTTTTATCTTGCGTCAGGCTGGATTTCCGCCTATCAGTCGACTGCCATAAGTCCCCAGTCGACTGATGCCACTGTTGTCGTGAGACAACGACTCAATCCACGTCGGACAAGTTCCAACGGGACTCTTGGCGCCGATCGCCAACATTGGCGCTGATCGCTACCGTAGCCGATCGCTGGCCGGCTCGAGCATTCTGTGGCTCGACATTGATCGCAATGATCGCGACCTCTTCGCAGCCGACTTCCATCGACACCCGATCGCTTCCAATGAGCGATCGCCGAGCATTTTCAATTTAAACCGGCAATAACTCAAGTCGACTCACTAGCAATCCGCCATAATGCCGGGCCGATCGCCAACCTCAAAAATGAGGTTTTAACCCAAGTATGGTGCCCCCATATTTGCTAGACCACCCTTAGCCTAGACCTAAGCCTTCTAGCCACCTCCATCAGCCTCACGCCTCTCGGATCCCTCCAAGTCATCCATGACTTGTTCATCCATCGCGCTAGCCTCTAGGTGCTTCCTTCGGCTATGTCATGCTAACGGTGTCTACACCGCCAAGGCACATTGGACTTACGCCGCCAAGACTCCACTTGGATTTTACGCCGTCAACCATTGGACTTATGCTGCCAAGACTCCCACTTGGACTTTACGCAGCCAATATCAAACCCCTTGGACTTCTCATGCCAAGACTCAAGCTTGGACTTTCCCTTGCCAACCCATGTTGGACTTTTACATTGCCAAAACCCATGCTTGGACTTTTCTCTTTCCAACCCATGTTGGACTTCTCAAATGCCAAGACCATGCTTGGACTTTCCCTTGCCAACCCATGTTGGACTTGTACATTGCCAAGACCCATGCTTGGACTTTTCATGTGCCAAGTGTCCCACTTGGACTTTTCATGTCAAGTACTCAAGACTTGGACTTTACCAAATGCCAAGTGTTCCACTTGGACTTTCCATGCCAAGTACACAAGACTTGGACTTTTCATGCCAAGTACACAAGACTTGGACTTTCCCATGACAATTACATTGTCATATGTTTTTGTCGAAACATCAAAACATCACTCGAGTCACACTCGAGTCCTGGTCAATCGTGACCTGGGCCAATTGCACCAACACACGATGCTTTCCACCGTCTTGAACCAGGTCTGGGCATCCCATGGTTCACCAGTACCAGAGAAATTTTCCGGCTTCAGCCTCTGCCACTGAATCAGGTAAGCTTCCTGTCGAACCATTGGGCTAGGGCCCGCTAGTGGGGCGGTAGGGTTTCCTCGCTGATTCATTAGGGCATTTATTACTTGCTGCTGCTCTGTGACTTGACGCTGGAGTTCAGTAACTACGTGTGTAAGGTCATGTGGGGGTGCTATATCATCAGCTCTACTACTGCGTCTTCCAGACATATTTATCTTCATATATTAAAGTAAAGCTAGTATAAGTTTATCGTTCATTTATCTACGCATAATTAAACTGAAAGCTAGCATAAGGTTATCATACATATTTTCATGCATATTTTAAGCTAAAGGCATTTCATATCATACATGAACAAAATTAGAGTAGACATAGAATTCTTACTTGGAGCGGCAGGATTTGGAGCTTGATGTGTGTGTAGTGGAAAGACAGATCTGCTCTGATACCAACCTATCACGTCCGCCCTTTCCTAGGGTCCGGAGGGGCGGCGCGATGCGATCGTACATACATACATCGTACTACTTACAGCGGAAGACTTTAGACATATTTTTTTTTCTTTTTTAAACATAAACATGCATCGTCATTTCGTAAGTACTTCTTTTTAACATAGAGCATGCATCGTTATTTCATAAGTACTTAGTGATTAATTCCAGTCCATAAACAAATCATCTTAAGGAAAACATGCATAAGGGACATAACAGATCTCTTCCACCATGCCACTGCCACACACACCTTGCCCCTCCTGCTGCTCTCTTTAGTTTATCCACCCTTTACCCTTATCTGCAGTACAAGGGAACATAAACTATAAGAACATAGGCTTAGCAAGATCCTGTCCTACTCACAAAAAACATACATCGACATTAAGCATAGCATGTAAACATTCATAACATATAAGCAAACATGGCAAACATGACATGTAACATATATGACATAAGCAAACATAACATGTAGCATATGTAACATAAGCAAACATAACATGCAACACATATAACATGAGCAACATATCATGTACATATATGACATAAGCAAACATAACATGTAACATATATATCATAAGCAACCATATCATGTAACATATATGACATAAGCAAACATAACATGTAGCATCTGTAACATAAGCAACCATAACATGTAACATATATAACATAAGCAAACATAACATGTAGCATCTGTAACATAAGCAACCATAACATGTAACATATATAACATAAGCAACATATCGTGTACATATATAACGCAAGCAATCATAACATAAAGGTATATGCCGGATGCTCTTTGAAAACATATATCATAGGTATTTGAATATAACTCTCAACATATTGGGCCCGGCATTGTACCACATCATCATCATCATAGCGCGCATCCCTAAATAGACCCGAGGTAGCAAGTCTCGAACCTACTAGGTTACTAGGCCCGATCTTAGTCCGTCGACCTAGGGGCCATCATCATAACATAGAAGCCCATCCTAGGCCCGATCTTAGTCCGTCGGTCTAGGGCATCTGGGAGCCCATCCCATACTAGGCCGATCTTAGTCCGTCGACCTAGGGGCAATCATAACATAGAAGCCCATCCTAGGCCCGATCTTAGTCCGTCGGCCTAGGGCAACAAGAGCCCATCCCTTTGGACCTTGTTAGGGTCTGGTACAAGCCATGCGAAGGTAAAATATTTCATTTCATAAACATATCATATTTCATTTCATAAACATATCACATTTCACTTCATAAACATATCATATTTCATTTCCTAAACATATCATATTTCACTTCATGAACATATCATATTTCATTTCATAAGCATTTCATATTTTCATATTTCATTTCATAAACATATCATATTTCATTTCCTAAACATATCATATTTCACTTCATAAACATATCATATTTCACCTCATGAACATATCATATTTCATTTCATAAACATATCATATTTCACTTCATAAACATATCATATTTATAAACATATCATATTTCATTTCATAAACATATCATAAATATCACACACATATAGGGCATGACATAAGGCATAAACATCATGAGCAAGTATACATGGAGTGGCCTAAACTGCATGGAGCTCTATCAAAGTTTTAAACACCAAACAACTTATATATATATATGGTCTAACTAAACACATGTTAATTCTTTAACGTATAAAGCATGGCATGGGACATGTTATCTTCTTCTAACATCAAACATGGCATGAACTCATTTCAAACCTAACCTAGAGCATGTTATCTTCATCTAACATCATTTAACATCAAAAGTTATCATGAACTCACCTAAAGCATGGCATAAAGAACACATTAGGGGTCTTGGCCGAATGGTTCAAAAAGGGTTTCATGGATCAACCACTTAACTAAACTCATCTAAAAATCCCTCATCTTCATATTAATACAAGATATAGCATGGATCATCATGGTGAGCCCAAGTTATGGTCTTGGCCGAATGATTCAAAAGGATTTCATGGATCAACCACTTAACTAAACTCATCTAAAAATCTCTCATCTTCATATTAATACAAGATATAGCATGGATCATCATGGTGAGCCCAAGTTATGGTCTTGGCCGAATGATTCAAAAGGATTTCATGGATCAACCACTTAACTAAACTCATCTAAAAATCCCTCATCTTCATATTAATACAAGATATAGCATGGATCATCATGGTGAGCCCAAGTTATGGTCTTGGCCGAATGGTCCTTTGGGTTTTTGAGGTCAACCACTTAATCAAACTCATCTAGAAATCCCTCATCTTCATATTAATACAAGATATAGCATGGATCATCATGGTGAGCCCTAGTTATGATCTTGGCCGAAAGTTTCTTGGGGATTTTAGGGTTAAACTCTTAACCTAATCCATCTAGCATCCTATCATCATCATATTCATACAAGGTATGCCATGGATCTTCATTGAAAACTCAAGTAAAGGTCTTGGCCGAATGGTTCATGGAGAATTTAACATAACAACTTCAATCGAAAAGCTACTTGTATGCAGGTGAGGGGATACTTACATCCTTCGCTTTGATTTTTGGTTGGAAGATAACCTAAGGGAAGTAAACCTAGCCTTCTTCTTGATTGGATGAATTTTGGACAAAGGATGAGAAGGGGGAGCTTTAGGGTTCGGTGAGGAAGAAGAAGAGAAGGAGAAGATGTCAAGTTTGCTTCCTCATGTCTCCTCATTCCCCTATTTATTCACTTGAAGTGTCCCTTAGCCTCCCTTACCCTTAACTATCACTTCCCATATTCCCCTAATAGTACAACCCTGCTGGGCTTCTGGTTATTGGATGCATCTATAGGGCTTGGCTATCTCTAGAGGTTTGGGGTTCGATTCCTAGGCCTTGCATCCTTTTTGGCTCATTTTTTTTTATTTTTGAAAGAGCCCACATAAAGCCCATCATAATCAACCAAAAATTCTTGTAAAATTGCTAGAAATTTAAACTTAGAACAATTCTGGGTACTTCTGTTTCATGTCCTCCTCGCGTTCCCAGGTAGCTTCTTCGTACCGTTGATTTTGCCACAGGACCTTTACTAAGGGCACCTCTTTGTTCCTTAGTCGCTTGACTTCTCGGTCGAGTATCTGGATAGGCCGACTTTCATAACTCAGGTCCTCTTGAACTTGCACTGTTTGTGGCTCGATCATTTGGTCCGCACTGGAAATGCACTTCCTGAGCATCGAAACATGGAACACGTTGTGGATAGCCGACATCTCTTGAGGCAGCTCCAGCTCGTAAGCTACCTTGCCAACTCTCTTCAATATCGGATACGGTCCCACATAGCGTGGACTCAGCTTACCCTTCCTTCCGAATCTCATCACTCCCTTCATAGGGGCCACCTTGAGGAATACCAGGTCCCCGACTTCGAATTCTAACGGTCTACGCCGCATATCTGCATAGCTCTTTTGCCGGCTCTGAGCAGTTTCAATTCTTTGACGGATGTTCTGGATAGCCCGGGTGGTGTCGTCAATGAAGTCTGTCTGGAGTCCCATCCCTTTCTTTTCACCACCCTCGTACCAGCATATAGGAGATCTACATTTCCTCCCGTATAGAGCCTCGTAGGGTGCCATTCCGATAGTAGCTTGGTAGCTATTGTTGTAGGCGAATTCTGCCAAACATAAGTATCGGCACCAGCTACCTTTGAAATCCAGGGTGCAAGCTCGTAACATATCCTCCAGTACTTGATTTACTCTTTTGGTATGTCCGTCCGTCTGAGGATGGAAGGCGGTATTGAACAATAACCGTGCGAGTGCCTTGAACACACTCCGAAATGGGAAATAAAGCGACCATCTCTCGAAATGATGGTCTTAGGAATCCCATGTAATCGATAATTTCCTTAGCATATAATTGAGCGATTGCTCGTCGAATAGGTCATCTTGATTGCTAAGAAGTGGGCGGACTTAGTCAATCGGTCCTGATTACCCATATAGCATCATATCCGTTTGTTGTCTTGGGCAATCACGAGATGAAATCCATAGAAATATCTTCCACTTCCATTACGGAATCTGGATTGCATTAGTGTTTCTCGAGGTCTCACGTGTTCGCTTTAACCCTCTGGCGGTCGGAGTCTTGACATCTTGAGCCACATCTCTTTTCATTCCGAACCACCAGAATTTTCTTTTCAAGTCTTGGTACATCTTGGTGGTTCAAGGATGCATCGCATAAGGAGTTAGTGAGCTTCCTCAAATATCTTCTTAGTATCTTGGGTCATCGGGAATGCACAAGCGATCCCTGAGGTAGAGTACTCCACTATCAGAGATATGGAACCCATCATCTTTCCCTTTCAGAACCTCTTGCTTGATCCTCTGAATGCTTGGGTCATGGGCTTGCTTTTCCAATATATCATCGAACAACGTCGGTGTCATCGTCATGGTCGAGAGCTGTCCAGAAATAATTTCAACCCCGTAACGCATAATCTCCTTTTCTAAGGGCCGAGATAGCACTGATAAAGACATCAAGGCGGCGCAGGACTTCCTGCTGAGTGCATCAGCCACCTTGTTCGCTTTTCCCGGATGGTAGAAGATCTCGCAGTCATAATCCTTGATGAGCTCGAGCCATCTGCGTTGTCTCATGTTCAGGTCCTTCTGTGTGAAGAAATATTTTAGACTCTGGTGGTCTGTATAAATCCTATACTGAGCTCCATATAGATAATGTCTCCATGTTTTGAGAGCAAAGACCACGACCGCTAGCTCTAAATCATGGGTGGGATAATTCCTTTCATGTTCCTTGAGTTGCCTAGAGGCGTAGGCAATGACCTTGCCATTCTGCATGAGTACAGCTCCGAGTCCCAACTTGGAAGCGTCACTGTACATGTCGAAGCCTTCGTTACTGTCCGGAAGAGCAAGGATTGGAGCGCTGGTCAGTCTCCTTTTCAATTCTGTGAAACTCCTCTCGCAGGTGTCCGTCCATTCATATTTCTTGTTCTTTCTGGTGAGGACTATCATAGGGGCTGCAATCCTAGAGAAGTTCTCTACAAACTTCCTGTAGTAGCTTGCTAGCCCAAGAAATCTTCTGATCTCGCTGACATTCTTTGGTCGGTTCCAGTTACTCATAGCTTCAATCTTTATTGGGTCTACCATCACTCCGTGCTTGGATATAACATGACCCAAAAATGATACTTGTTCGAGCCAGAACTCGCATTTGGAGAACTTTGCATACAGCTGCTTTTCCCGAAGAATATGTAATACCACATTCAGGTGTTCTGCGTGCTCTTCTGGGGTTCTCGAATATATCAGTATGTCATCGATGAAGACGATCACAAACTTATCGAGAAATGTCGAGAATACCTGATTCATCAAATCCATGAACAGAGCAGGTGGATTCGTCACTCCGAAGGGCATAACTACGAACTCGTAATGTCCGTATCTTGTCTGGAAGGTCGTCTTTGGTATATCATCTGATTTCACTTTTACTTGATGATAGCCAGACCTCAGGTCAATCTTAGAGAAGATGGTGGCACCATTTAGTTGGTCGAATAGGTCATCAATCCGCGGTAAAGGGTACCGGTTCTTGTTCGTCACATTATTCAGCGCTCGGTAGTCTATGCACATTCGCATAGACCCATCTTTCTTCTTCACCAACAGCACTGGAGCTCCCCATAGAGAGCGACTTGGGCGAATAAGTCCCTTGTCGAGTAACTCCTGTAGCTGTCCCTGAAGTTCCTTCAATTCATCCGGCGCCATACGGTAAGGTGCTTTAGAGATCAGGTTAGTACCAGGAATCAATTCGATCTCAAATTCAATTTCTCTATCTGGGGGTAACCCTGGTAGTTCATCGGGGAATACCTCTGGGTAGTTGCATACAACTCTGACATCTTCTAGCTTCTGGTCCTCAGCTTGACTTGTATCAACTATATGTGCCAGAAACCCAGTGCCTCCACTATCTAACATCTTACGTGCCTGTAGAGTTGATAGAAATTTATTGACTCTTCTCCTTGGCTCTCCAATAAATTCAAACATAGGTTCCGCCTCCGGCTGGAAGACCACTTTTCTTTTACGACACTCGATCAAAGCACCGTACTTGCTTAAGAAATCCATGCCCAATATAATATCATAATCTTGCATGTCGAGCACTATCATATCGCAGTAGAGTTCTCTGTCTGCAATTCTGATGGGTGCGGCTCGCAGCCTATGAGTGGAGGGCATTACTTCTCCCGAGGGCAGAGTGGTTAAGAACTTGCGATCCAAAGCTTGTGGTGGTATGTCTATCTTTCCAGTAAAGTGTGTAGAAACAAACGAATGTGTTGCCCCAGTATCAAATAATGCAGTAGCATGCTGACAGAAAATAAATATCTAACCTGTGACAACCGTAGAAGCGTTCGCCACATCTTCTTGGGTGAGAGAGAATACCTTGACATCTGTCATAACTGGTGGGGCTTCCAGTCTCCCTTGGCTGATCGGGATACCTTCGATTGCAACTTGCATCTGGTGTAACTGTGGAGGAGCACTCATGTGCTAGGTATACTGCTGAGGAGGTGCCTGAACCTGAATAGGGCAGTTCCTGACTCTATGTCCTTCCCGTCCACAGTTGTAACATCTATTTGTGCCTTGGTAGCATACTCCAGGATGTATTTTTCCACAGGTAGCACACAGAGGGATCTTGGGCTGCTTGTTTGCTGGACCACCTTTAGGATCCTCCCATTGTATTCTCTTGCCAATGTGGTTCCCTTTCCAAGTACTCTGGTTTCTCTGACCTCCCGACTGGGCCTGACCCCTGCCTTCACTCAGTGCCTTCTTTTGCTGGTTAATGTTGTTCAGGTAATGCTCGGTAATCAAGGCACTACTGAACAACTCCTTTGCGGTCTGCGATCTATGAACCCCGCCGGCCACATTCAGAGCTATTTCGGGTCGGAGCATCTTCAGCATGAGTCTGACTCTTTCCCTTTCCGTGTTGACCAACTCTGGGCATAGTCGTGCGAGTCGGTTGAATCTCTTCACGGCTTCGCTGACTGATAGGTCACCTTGTCGAAACCCAGTGAACTCATCATAATGCTTGTTGGTTACCCTCATATGAAAGAATTCTTCGAAAAATTCATACTCGAAATCCTTCCATCTCATCTGATTTACTTGCCTCTTTGCTTTAACCCGTTCCCACCACATCCGAGCATCTCCCGAAAGGCAGAATGATACACACTTAATCTTCTCGCATTCGGGCCAGTATAGTAGCTCCACGATGCTTTCCACCGTCTTGAACCAGGCATGGGCGTCCCATGGTTCACCAGTACCAGAGAAATTTTCCGGCTTCAACCTCTGCCACTGAATCAGGTAAGCTTCCTGTCGAACCATCGGGTCAGGGCCCACTGGTGGGGCGGTAGGGTTTCCTCGCTGATTCATTAGGGCATTTATTACTTGCTGCTGCTCTGTGACTTGACGCTGGAGTTCAGTAACTACGTGTGTAAGGTCATGTAAGGGTGCTATCTCATCAGCTCTACTACTGCGTCTTCCAGACATATTTATCTTCATATATTAAAGTAAAGCTAGTATAAGTTTATCGTTCGTTTATCTACGCATAATTAAACTGAAAGCTAGCATAAGGTTATCATACATATTTTCATGCATATTTTAAGCTAAAGGCATTTCATATCATACATGAACAAAATTAGAGTAGACATAGAATTCTTACTTGGAGCGGCAGGATTTGGAGCTTGATGTGTGTGTAGTGGAAAGGCAGATCTGCTCTGATACCAACCTGTCACGTCCGCCCTTTCCTAGGGTCCGGAGGGGCGGCGCGACGCGATCGTACATACATACATCGTACTACTTACAGCGGAAGACTTTAGACATATTTTTTTTTTCTTTTTTAAACATAAACATGCATCGTCATTTCGTAAGTACTTCTTCTTAACATAGAGCATGCATCGTTATTTCATAAGTACTTAGTGATTAATTCCAGTCCATAAACAAATCATCTTAAGGAAAACATGCATAAGGGACATAACAGATCTCTTCCACCATGCCACTGCCACACACACCTTGCCCCTCCTGCTGCTCCCTTTAGTTTATCCACCCGTTACCCTTATCTGCAGTACAAGGGAACATAAACTATAAGCACATAGGCTTAGCAAGATCCTGTCCTACTCACAAAAAACATACATCGACATTAAGCATAGCATGTAAATATTCAAAACATATAAGCAAACATGACATGTAACATATATGACATAAGCAAACATAACATGCAACATATGTAATATAAGCGAACATAACATGCAACACATATAACATAAGCAACATATCATGTACATATATGACATAAGCAAACATAACATGTAACATATATATCATAAGCAACCATATCATGTAACATATATGACATAAGCAAACATAACATGTAGCATCTGTAACATAAGCAACCATAACATGTAACATATATAACATAAGCAAACATAACATGTAGCATCTGTAACATAAGCAACCATAACATGTAACATATATAACATAAGCAACATATCGTGTACATATATAACGCAAGCAATCATAACATAAAGGTATATGCCGGATGGTCTTCGAAAACATATATCATAGGTATTTGAATATAACTCTCAACATATTGGGCCTGACATTGTACCACATCATCATCATCATAGCGCACATCCCTAAATAGACCCGAGGTAGCAAGTCTCGAACCTACTAGGTTACTAGGCCCGATCTTAGTCTGTCGACCTAGGGGCCATCATCATAACATAGAAGCCCATCCTAGGCCCGATCTTAGTCCGTCGGCCTAGGGCATCTGGGAGCCCATCCCGTACTAGGTCCGTACTATGACCGTCGACCTAGGGGCAATCATAACATAGAAGCCCATCCTAGGCCCGATCTTAGTCCGTCGACCTAGGGCAACTTAGGAGCCCATCCCTTTGGACCTTGTTAGGGTCCTGGTACAAGCCATGCAGAAGGTAAAATACATACATGCTTCTTATCATAACATATCATATTTCATTTCATAAACATATCATATTTCATTTCATAAACATATCATATTTCATTTCATAAACATATCACATTTCACTTCATAAACATATCATATTTCATTTCCTAAACATATCATATTTCACTTCATGAACATATCATATTTCATTTCATAAGCATATCATATTTTCATATTTCATTTCATAAACATATCATATTTCATTTCATAAACATATCACATTTCACTTCATAAACATATCATATTTTATTTCCTAAACATATCATATTTCACTTCATGAACATATCATATTTCATTTCATAAACATATCATATTTCACTTCATAAACATATCATATTTATAAACATATCATATTTCATTTCATAAACATATCATAAATATCACACACATATAGGGCATGACATAAGGCATAAACATCATGAGCAAGTATACATGGAGTGGCCTAAACTGTATGGAGCTCTATCAAAGTTTTAAACACCAAACAACTTATATATATATATGGTCTAACTAAACACATGTTAATTCTTTAACGTATAAAGCATGGCATGGGACATGTTATCTTCTTCTAACATCAAACATGGCATGAACTCATTTCAAACCTAACCTAGAGCATGTTATCTTCATCTAGCATCATTTAACATCAAAAGTTATCATGAACTCACCTAAAGCATGGCATAAAGAACACATTAGGGGTCTTGGCCAAATGGTTCAAAAAGGGTTTCATGGATCATCCACTTAACTAAATTCATCTAAAAATCCCTCATCTTCATATTAATACAAGATATAGCATGGATCATCATGGTGAGCCCAAGTTATGGTCTTGGCCGAATGATTCAAAAGGATTTCATGGATCAACCACTTAACTAAACTCATCTAAAAATCCCTCATCTTCATATTAATACAAGATATAGCATGGATCATCATGGTGAGCCCAAGTTATGGTCTTGGCCGAATGATTCAAAAGGATTTCATGGATCAACCACTTAACTAAACTCATCTAAAAATCCCTCATCTTCATATTAATACAAGATATAGCATGGATCATCATGGTGAGCCCAAGTTATGGTCTTGGACGAATGATCCTTTGGGTTTTTGAGGTCAACCACTTAACCAAACTCATCTAGAAATCCCTCATCTTCATATTAATACAAGATATAGCATGGATCATCATGGTGAGCCCTAGTTATGGTCTTGGCCGAAAGTTTCTTGGGGCTTTTAGGGTTAAACTCTTAACCTAATCCATCTAGCATCCTATCATCATCATATTCATACAAGGTATGGCATGGATCTTCATTGAAAACTCAAGTAAAGGTCTCGGCCGAATGGTTCATGGAGAATTTAACATAACAACTTCAATCGAAAAGCTACTTGTATGCAGGTGAGGGGATACTTACATCCTTCGCTTTGCTTTTTGGTTGGAAGATAACTTAAGGGAAGCAAACCTAGCCTTCTTCTTGCTTGGATGAATTTCGGACAAAGGATGAGAAGGGGGAGCTTTAGGGTTCGGTGAGGAAGAAGAAGAGAAGGAGAAGATGTCATGTTTGCTTCCTCATGTCTCCTCATTCCCCTATTTATTCACTTGAAGTGTCCCTTAGCCTCCCTTACTCTTAACTATCACTTCCCATATTCCCCTAATAGTACAACCCTACTGTGCTTTTGGTTATTGGATGCATCTATAGGGCTTGGCTATCTCTAGAGGTTTGGGGTTCAATTCCTAGGCCTTGCATCCTTTTTGGCTCATTTTCTTTTATTTTTGAAAGAGCCCACATAAAGCCCATCATAATCAACCAAAAATTCTTATAAAATTGCTAGAAATTTTATGGGCGTTACAAAGTACAACCACTCTGTGGATGTATAGACAATAGTGCATAATCATAGTGCACATAATGGAAGTCACAGGGAATAAGCTAGAGTAACCTAACCCTCAGAGTACCCATATCAGTCTGCTACTAACCTAGTCAGTAGTATAACAGATATACCTGCAACATAGACAACCACTGCAATCTATATGCAATGTACATCCAGATACCACGACAAAATCTTGTGGCTCTCGAGATAATACAAAGGGAACTATCTATGAGCTACCGCGAACGGAACTCGTGGGTCGATAATCAATATACTGTCTACGCACAACTACATGCTACCACGAATGAGACTCGTGGGTAGACAGACAATGTATAAATATCTAATTATTGACTGCACGCATTAACATACTACCACTAATAGGTCGCGTGAGTAGTCGATTATCCTAGATTGTTAAGCCTAGGATTATCCAATACATCCAGCATAAAATGACTATCAAAGTCGATAAAGTTCGTCGATCTACAATTAAGTCCATTGAGACGGTCAAGCGAGGGTTTAAACACCTCTAATACGAAATGTTTACCAAAGCCGGTAAAGATCATCGACTTATTAATAAATAAGTCAAGATTGTTAAGTCTAGGGTTCCAACCCTTCTAACATGATCAATTATCAAAGTCGATAAAAATCACAAGTCCACTAACAAACACTTCGAGACGATTGCTCATAAGGTCTCGTCCCAGCTAACAGGAAACGCCTATCAAGGCCAATAAAGACAACCCCTCTACTAACAAGCACGACAAGAGGGCTAAGTCTAAATTATATCATTCTACCAGTTCAATCATGCATGCTACAACATGCTACCACAAACAGATCTCGTGGGTACTTAAGATGTAAAGTAGCTATCTAGCTACTGGTGTCATACGAATCTGATTATCACCAACTCTGAACGAATAACGCATGAATATAACCTTATAGTAGGTCATCTCAACCATGATTGGGAGGCATGATTGATCACAAATATACAAAGCACCTACCTATAGAGAGACTCTACTGCAGACTCTCTCTCTCAACTAAGAATGAGAGATATAGTAAGGATTAATCGCATCCTAATCATACAAACTCTACCAGTCCGATCACCATATCACTGAAATAGTAAATGGATAAACATATACCAATATGCACATCCAGGTTGTTACACCTAGGGTTCTACTAATGTTATTTCATTCCTGAGATCCGCTCCTACAGAATAACCTCATCTAAGTTATTCTACCTCTACTAGTCTTAATCATGGTATCCACCGCAATAACACATAGCCAAATAAACACATAACACGCTGTCTAATAAACGACAACATAGTCATACTAATGGCAATCAATGGCTGAAATTAATTAGGGTATAACTAAAGCGTCATGCCAGAACAAAGTCAAGGCAATACTAAATTAAGCATCAGATGCCTATATATACCCTAAACTATGTAAGCAATGTAATCATGTCATCATGCACTAGGATCTAGAGAGTCAAAGAACCTATATGTATACCTTCTACGAATTTATCCATCTTAGTCATATTATTCAACTAGTCTAATCCTAATACTAGTCCAAAAATTAAGAGGTAAACATCTACCAATAATATCTAATCATTTATCACAATGATAACTAGCTACGTATATCAGTAATAGCAATTAACAACCATATGCTAACGATAAACCAACCACCTAAAAATCTAACAGTCTAATAGATATAAGGTTAAAACAATACTAGAAAAAATATGATACCACCGCATAACCAATATAACCAATATAAATATGCACTAAATCTAGAAAATTTTCTAGAATTTATTTACCTGTTAGCCGTCTGGAGATGTCCTGTCGTCGCCAAATCCCCAAATTGACCTCGTCACTAATACCTCGAATTTCCGAAATAAAAAATCATCGGAAATCCGTCCAACTCCGAAAATACCCCAGTTAACCTGCTAAACTTGGCGAACTCCAAAAATCCAAAGACCCTAAGGAGCTCGGAAACCTACGCTCTGATACCAATATATTGTCACGCCCAGGGGGAGTCCCCGCAAGACGAAAATCCGGCAGCATCTCCCCTGTACGGGCGATAATATGAAACTTGCATACAAGGCCTACACGACCACTATACATCGGTCAACACGATCGGAACAAAAACTACACACGCAGATAATAAATTGGCCTCAGGCCATCAATCCAGGTAAATAGCAATAGTCTACTATATCTAGACTTACCCCTTCTGTCATCTGAGCAGGAATATACAACCAAACCAATCGAATAGTCCATAAGGACACAACAAATATCTCCAAACCTCCACAAGTACATAACCAAAACAAACACAAATCCTACACACTTCATCTAGTTAAAAACCAAAACCATAAGACTAATAAAAACCTATCCATTTCGACGAGGGGGATTGGCAGCTGAACTCTCCTGGCAGTTTCAACCTGAAATAAATATACAGCAACGGGGTAAGTTCAAAGAACTTAGCGGATAATAGTCGATATGCAAGGTAAAAAATAGCTAACAATATTAATCATGCCAGTACAGTCTCATATATAGGGTATGCAAGAAAGAAATACAAAAAAGACTGTACTTACCTGAATCTCCTACCCTGATATAGGAGCATGTGCCCTACTAGAAGAAATAAAGTCATCACCATATACAAATATGTATCATGTATGCATGGAAATCATATGCAACATCCAAGTCATCAATAAAAATGCAGCAAACACAATACAAATGCTATCCATGTAAAATGCATACCGTGCAAATGACATGGTCACCCCTGATGCCAGTCAGCCGCCTCACACGCAATGGTGAAGCCGAGTGGGTAGGGCTATGACAACTGTGCACTCTTCCATCACTGCTCCTGAGTGACCGAGTGGATAGGATGCTGTCGGAGTACACCTATCCTCCTGCCCCAAACAGAGTGGGGGAGCTAAGCTCTCATCTCCCGGTGTCATAGACCAGAGGAGAGATCCCTGCCCGCTACCACACTGCCTCATCGCTACCCATGAGCGTATCTGATAGAGCAACCGCACACATGATGTACCACTAACCCATGAGTGGCGCACTTATGAGCCATGTAACGTCAGGCTCAACTATAAAGGAACCCCGTCCAGCCAGCATACAATCATGCAAGATGGTGCATGATACTAAAGCATGTAAATCCAACTAAAAATACCTATCCGAATGATATGCACAACCAATAAGTACATATCTATGATCCAAGTAAAACAGGAAAGATATAATCATAACCGATCAAATGCATGTATCAAGTGGGCACAAAAACATACTAGGCATATAAACATGAAAACTATTGCAAGCTATCCTAACTAGCATATCAACATGACTATATCTAAGAGATAAGTCAAAATACCCGCCTGCTATGAAGAACACCAATTATCTTTACGCCCGTGGACCTGTCTCGTGATCAAAACCTGCAAACATCATCAATTATGATTAAGTTCAAGCACACGACAATATGCTAACTAAATTCTACATCGACTCTGTATTCACTTAATCTACTGAATACGAGTACAACACCTCGATACACCCTCCAAACACATCCAACCCAAAGACCTTTCCATTCCAAATCAACTCCGGCTCCTATAAGCTCATTCACAACCTTAAACAACCCATCACAATCGAGATTGAGTTACTCTAGCCCATTCCCAGCCCCCGTACAGATCACAAACAACCCTGCACAGCCTTCACAGCCATTCACAATCGGCAATTCCATCGATAGAACCCTCCATTCACAACCCCTTTAATTCACACTACCGCCACCACCATTTACAACCCATACAAGTTTCCTCCTCTCACTCACAGTCGTGCAAAACTCACAACAAACTCATAGCTAAACCCCACAACCAACCTTACACGACCAAACCTCCAACATCAGCCACACGACACCCCCAATTCCTCACGACAGCAATCGACCCACAGAAACACAATGGACAGAAAGCAGACACAATGAATCAAAGCTTATACCAACAATAGGAGCTATGCTGGAAATCCTGTTACTCTAGTTCACTGGCTCCGGCGATGATATGCAGAAAACCCAACTATGCAGCGAAATCCACAGAACCGACAGAAAACCCCTTGTTCTGGCAGAACTCGCGGCTCCCAAACAAATTAGGGTGTAGGACGTCGCTGATGCAAACTCCCCTACCACTCCACACTCTCTGCTGTCGCTCATCCGCAGGGATCGTCGAGACGATCTGGTCATCGCTGTTTGCCGTGAGGAGAGGGAGAGAACGACGAGAACAGCGAGGTCGCTCGATGAGGAGGGGAATTTGTGGTGTGGGTTGTGATGGCGACGATGAAAGGGGGAAAATGGGGCGATGGCAGCATGTGCGCATGCGGGGAGAAGACGGCGACAACCCGATCGCGGTGGCGGCGGTGTCTAAGGCACGCGATGCGTGCGCGGGGAAGGCCGGCGAAGATGCCGGCGCGGAGGGAGGCGGTGCCACGTGAGAGGAGAGGGCATCTGCGGAGAGATCGCGAGAGGGAGATCGCGAGGAGAGCGAGGTGGGCGTCGGGTGCGGCGGCAGTTCACGTGAGAAGAAAAAAGGCTCGGGAAAAGGAATGCAGCGGGGGAAGAAAAATTGAGGAAATTAGAAAGTTTTAAAACCTAGATTTATAACTAACCTAGGTTAATTAATCCTATTAACTAGCCTAAACAGACCCCTTAAAAGCCTATTTTCCTTATCCCCGTAAATATCCCGTATAAACTTCGTTTAAATCCAGTAAAATTTTAGAAAAATTCCTAAAATTTCTTAAAAATCCCGAAATAATTCTCAGGATTATTTTTCTTAATTCTTTGACCATTAAATTTATATTTTAAATTTTCCGTATTTAACAGTTCATATATGAAAGGAGGGGAATGACACAATCGTGCCTGGCAGCACGGTTAGGTCGTGCTACACTATGAAAGAATGACATGACCATGATACGATCATGCCAGGAAGTACGGCTAGGTCATACTACATTTTGGAAGAATGACATAACCACAACATGATCGTGTTAGGCAACACGGTCAGGATGTGGTCCATTCTGAAAGCTATGACAGGAGCATGATACTGCCATGTCACGTGACATGGCTAGGGCATGCTACGCTTTGCATGACATGACACGGACGTGGCATGGAGGTGAGCACAATCGTACTCAGTAACATGGTGAGATCGTGTTGTGCCCTGGAAGACAATATACGACCGTGTCTGGTGTCACCATCAGATTGTACCATGTGTTGAGGATGTGGCACAAATACGACATGACCGTGTCGATCAACACAGCTAGGTCGTGCAGCATCCTGGAGGCGACAAGGAGTTTAGAAAGTTGAGGAATTTATTATATTTTGGGTCTAAAATATCATATCTATCTAGAGATGTATATATATAGGATGATTGTAACCCTAAACTTATGTTTTTCTAATAGTTTTCTCTTAGTCATTTTGTAGAGGAATAATTGCCAAACCATATTAAATTCTCTATGTTGTCTTTTCTTGTTTTTCTTTCCTTTGACATTCTTCACTCTTGTTGCTTGACGATCCCCTACAACAAGTGGTACAAAGTCAGGTTCTTTATAGCAGAAATCTCTTTTGCGAAATTTGACCCAGTGAAGTTTGATGGAATTGGAAACTTTGATTTATGATAGAGGAGGGTTAAGGATCTACTGGTGCAATAAGGCACGATGAAGGCGCTAGGAGAAAAGAAGTCAGAGAGCATGGGAAGGCTGACTGGGAGGAATTGCAGGCAAGGGCAATGAAAATGATTAGACTTTGTCTAATGGATGACTATCACGTCATGGATGAGAAATCACCGGTGATAGTTGGACAGAAACTGAAAAGCCAATATATGTCCAAGTCATTAACTAATAAGTTATATCTCAAGTAAAAATTATTTGGGTTTAAGATAGTAGAGAACACCGATCTGACGCAACACATCAATATATTCAATAAGATTGTTAGTGATTTAAAGTGAATTAATGTGAAGATCAATGATGAAGACAAGATGATGTTATTTAACTCTCTACCTTCATCTCCTATATATGAGAATTTGATTATAACTCTGATGTGGGAAAAGGAATCTCTAAATATGGAGAAGGTCACAAGTGCTCTACTAGGTTTTAATCAGCACAAGAAAGCCAAGATGAGACTTCACAAGATGAATGACTTGTGATGAAAATTAATCAGAAATGTGGAAGAAGCAGTACTCGACATGGGCCAGGAAATAATAAGATCTGATCTAAATTGAGAAAGAAGAAAGAGATCACATGATACAAGTGCAAAGTAAAGGGTCATATCAAGAGAGATTGTCAGAGAGAAAGAAGGCTAATGTAGAGAAAGATGACTCATCGAAGTATGCGAATATAGTAGAAGTAGACAATTCAAAGAATGACAATGGAGACATTCTTTCTGTCTTATCGAGCTTAGAGCAATTGATAGATTCTTGGATCCTAGATTCAGCGTGTTCATATCATATGACACCTAACAAAGATTGGTTTGATACATATAGACATGTTATTTCTAGTTCTGTTCTAATGGGTAATTATGCATCTTGCAGAGTAATTGGAATAGAGAATGTCAGAATCAAGATGTTTGATAGTGTGGTTAGAACATTATGTTATGTCAGACATATATCGGATCTGAGAAAGAATCTGATCTCCTTGGGCACTTTGAATGGTAACGACTACAATTATAAGTTTGTGAGTGGAACTATGAAAGTTAGCAATGACGCTTTGACAGTATGAAAGGATAGAAACTAGTAGGGAACATTTATAAGCTACTAGGGATGACAGTTGTAGGTGGAGCTACCGCTGTAGAATCAAAATCCAATGATACGATATTGTAGCACATGCGACTGGGTCATATGAGTGAGCATGGGATTCTGGAGATTCATAAAAGAAATTTATTGAAAGGTATCAATACATGCAAGCTTGACTTATGCAAGTTTTGTGTTCTTGGAAAATAAAGCAAAATGCAATTTAAGACAACCACAAGATAGAAGGGATTCTGGATTATATTTATATAGATCTCTAGGGGCTAGCCAGTGTAGCATCACGTGGTGGGCATATGCATTTTGTGAGTTTCATCGATAATTACTCATCGAAGGTCTAGGTGTATTTCATGTGGCACAAGTCAGAATTTTTTTCAAGTTTAAATTGTGGAAAGCTGAAGTAGAAAATCAAACCGAGAGAAAATTAAAGTGTCTTAGATCGGATAATGGTACTAAGTACAAAGATTCTCAATTCCAAGAATTTTGTGAGCAGCATAGCATCAAGAGACATTAGACAATATGCATGACACCACAACAAAACGATGTGGCAGGAAAATAAATAGGTCTCTAATCGAGAGAGCTCGATGCTTCAGATTGAATGCTAGATTTGCAAAGAACTTCTAGAAAGAGGCAGTAAACATAGTGTATTTTCTGATAAATAGTTCACCAAGAGAAACACTAGATGGGAAAGAATTAGAGGAGGTATGGACAGACAATTCAGTTGATTATTCTAGTTTAAGAGTTTTTGGATGTCTAGCCTATGCTCATGTTTCTAGTGAAGATAGGTCAAAGCTTGATGCAAAGTCTATTCAGTGTATTTTTCTAGGATATCATAAAGGAGTGAAAAGCTTCAAGCTTTGGGATCCTAAGGCAAATAAGATGGTGATCAGTTGGGATGTGGTATTTGATGAGAAGGCTATGTTACATCGTACTCAGGGAAATGAGAAACAAATACCATCAGATAGCCGCAAAACCAAAGATGTTGTTCAAGTGGAGCTAGAGACTCATGGGGTTGATGATGATAGCTTGGAGCACAGGGACCATCGGACTATAGCCACACTACAAAAAATTGAGCATTTGGTAACGAATTTTGCAATGAATTTTGAATGAAAATTCGTTTTAAAAATTTTTTTCAATGAAATTTTTTTCGTTGTAAATAATTCACTGCAAAATTTTGCAATGAAAAAAAAATTATCGCAAAATTTGCAACAAATAAAATTTTCATTGCAAATTTAATTACTATTTAGCAATAAAAATGGCAACAAAAATAAATTGTTGCCAAATTTGGTAACGAATTAATAATTATTTTGGCGACGAAACATAGTTCGTCACAAAATCTGCGACGAAAACATAGTTCGTCGCAAAAGACTAATAAATTTGTTTACATATTACTTTGCATCGGAAATAAATTTGGCGATGAAAATAATTATTCGTCGCCAAATTTAGCAATAAAAATAACTATTCGTCGCCAAATTTGGCGACGAAATAATTTTTCATCGGCAAATTTGGCGACGAAAAAAATATCATCGCAAAATTTAGCGACGAATAATTATATTCGTCGCCAAATCTGCGACAAAAATATAGTTCATCACAAAAGACTAATAACCATATTTTCATGAATGAAAATAAATTTTGTGATGAATAATTATTTTCGTCACCAAATCTACGACGAAATCAAATTTGGTTGGCAAAATATTCAAGGTCAGTTGACTGACGTCTGACCAGTCGACTGGTCAGTCGGCTACTAAATTTTTTGTAAGGTGCTACAGTAACAACAGTCGACTGATCATGTTGATCAGTCGACTAGGTAGTCAACTAAATAAGGTTCTGTAAGGTGATACAGTAAAGCAGTGGACTGATCATATTGATCAGTCGACTGATAATAGATAATCTATGATAAAATATTTTTTCGATGCAAATTCTGCGTTGAAATTTTTTTTCATCGCAATCATGCATTCATCAGTCGACTGATGGTGGGCGTCATTCGAGTGTTAGTGGTGAAGCAGGTCACAGAATATTTTTTAGTCGACTGCTCAGTTGACTAATATTATACCAATCGACTGGTCATATGAGGCAGTTGACTGTTGCTCATTTTTTTGCAACGATTTTTTTTTTGTTGCCAATTCTGCGATGAAAAATGATTTTTCGTCGTAAATCTGCAATGAAATTTATTTTCGTTGCTAATCTGGGAAAATAAAAAAAATCATGATAGATTATACTATTTTTCCTATTTTACAACAAACACATATAACAATATAAACTAATTCACATATCAAACTTCATAATCATCTAATAAATGAAAATAATTCAATACCAAATCAATATATACATAACAAACATAAACGTAACTTACAATACATGGATATCGAATGTGATAAGTCAAGTAACATTTAAATACAACAAATTCAAACGTAACCACCATCGTCACCATCATCATCAAAAAATACATCACCATTGTCATTATTACAAGGATCAGTAGGAGGACCAAATCGATAAGGAGGAAGTTGACTTAAACTAGACGTTAATTGAAGATGTTGCATAATTAACATCTGTTGCTTCCGAAATTCGTTCATCTGTTGATTTACTTCCTGCTCTCTTTGTCTCGATTCATTTTCCTTTTGCGCTAATAACTCCCTCAAATGAGTAACCTCTTTGGTCAATTGATTTGTTTCTGCTCTTACTGCAGGTGAGGATGAAGAAGAAGCACCAGGGGCTTTATAACTTCGGCTCAAAGAATCGAGTCCAATTATTCTTTCACTTTTTGCCCCTCCAGTTGCTTCGAGCCATAAATTAATATTGCTAACAGAAGGCTCAGATTCGACTACATCATCACTTGCACCTGAATTTATCTATGCAAGTTCATCGTATTTCTACTTCTTTGAAAAAAAAGTTAAATAATAACAAAAGAACGTAAAACATTTAAAACTACAAACCTTCATTGTTCTAGCTCTTTCCCCACTCAACGTCTTATCTTTCTTTTGGAATGTATGGGTGAAAGTGTCTATAAATGATGCCTCAGTCCTCGTCTCTTGGGCCTAAACAAACATCGTTATAATTTATAAATTAGTGAGTACATATTAGATTACAAAATTAGGATTTGAAAAAACTCACCAATCGATATCTATGTTCATCGATATTTATTGAGCCTCCCGCATACGTGACAGACATAGTGCCGAAATTACAATATTGATTTTTCTTATTTTGCTCACTTCTTCATTTGCTATCCTCAGATTCTCAATATGCAACAATCTTATTCCAATTCTCCTCGTTTATGCAGTGTGATATTTTACTTTTGATTTTTGCATGATTGAGTATGTTTCTAATATGGTCGCCACACTTTTTCTTGAAAATTCTCCTTATCTCTAGTGTTTCACTCTCCTCCCAAATAAATACCCGTTGCAGTAAAGAAAAAAAATGAATTGATTATATTAACTGCAATTTTATATACCAAAATGATTTAAATAATTTACCTTAAAACTCATTCCACAACAAACTTTTCATTTCTTCCGGCGTACTCGTATAAGTCATAGAAGCTCCACCCCAATGGTTATTCACTATTTTATTCACCACGTGAATAATATGTACAGAATTTATAAATCAATCATAAAATAAAAACAAACCATGTTAGATATTTATAAAAATATATATCTTATTAAAAATATAGATAATTTAAAACTTGAATACTTACGAATCTCTGCGCGAATATATCACCTCTCGCGTATCTTCCCTCTCAACTAGTGATTGTTGTACTGGAGAAGATACATTAGTAGGGATTTGTTGAAAACCAGAAGATCCAGCAACTGGAGAAGAGCTCGAGGGCACATTTCCTGCAAAAGCATCAGACTATGCAAGGGTTGAACTAGAGGAAGACTGTGATCTTTCATCGCTACTCCGTCTATGACCGCCACGTCAAAACTAACAATCATAATTATTAGAAGAATATAAAAGTAAAAAAAAAAGAATTACATTTGCATATCAAATTTATAATATAAAAATATGAAAAAATTACCATATTTGAAGCAACTGGATAACCTATAAAAAAAAGACAGTTCATTAATATATCAAATATATGAAATTTAGAATTAGACAGTAAATAGAAATATAATTGATACTGAATAAAAGTTACCCATAATTATAAATCAAAGTTCTCATTGTGAATTTCATCCTAGTCATACGTCTCTTTGATCTCCTCATCCTCATCATCATCGTCATCGTCATCGTCATCCTCTAAATTAAATTCCTCATCTTCATCCTCATTCATTTCACTTGCATCAACGTCTATTACTACGCCATTGGGATCTCGTAACATTGAAATATTATATTCTTCGATATGAAATGTATTGACAATTTCATCTTGTTGATATGCTATGTCTTCCCAATGTTCCTCAATTTTTTTACATGCTTTTGTTTTACAAACAACCCACCAATCACTTTTGTCTCGTCTCAGACTAGTATATGAAGCATAAAATACTCGAATCACTTGTTGTTCTAACACAAATGATTCATACTTCTTGTATAATTTTTTGTGATTTATTTCAACCAAATTAAACTGTGGATGCACACTCATGCCTTTGATAGGGTCAAACCAACAACACATAAATAAAATAACTCGCAAATCTGAGTTTGGGTACTCTACCTCTAAAATTTCATCTAACAAATCATAAAAATCATTCCTTGCACCTCATCATTAGATGACTGAACACAAAACCCACTATTCATTATAGCTTTGCACATTCCATATTCTTGAGTATGAAAATTATATCCGTTTATGAAATATGTCGGCCAAGTTTTAACTATTGAGTTTGGACCCCATGACAGATGGTTTACTAATTCTTGCTCAATGTGAGCGTGATTATCAAGAACCTAAAGTCAAATAAGTATGTGTTAAAGTCAAAATTTAACTAGTTTATTATCATAGACTACTTATGTTAAATACGAGAAATTTAAAATACCCAATTAAATGGCCAGAAATTAAGAAAAATAATCTTGGGAATTTTCGGGATTTTTAGGTAATTTTAGGATTTTTTTTTGGAATTTTTCTGGAAAGAAACGGGATTTGTACGAGAGTTACGGGGATAATTAAATTACTGGAGGATTTAATAGAAACCAAACCTAGGTTTTCTATTTCTTCTTTTTCTTTTCCTGACGCGTCGCTCGGTCGGTTTCTCCCTCCCGATAACTTCTTGTTGGTGCAATCGGCCCAGGTCACGATTGACTAGACTCGAGTTTGACTTGAGTGATGTTTTGATGTTTGACAAAGTGGTTTGACATAGTATGTTTGACATTGATGTCGGTTAATATTTTGGGGAGATTGTTTATACAATCGACCCAGGTTATAATTGACTAGACTCGAGTTTGACTCGAGGGAGACTTTGATGGTTGACTATGGTTGACCATGTGATTATGGGAAAGTCCAAGCATGGGTCTTGGCAAGGTAAAGTCTAAGTTATGGGTACTTGGCATGGAAAGTCCAAGTGGGGCACTTGGCATTTGGGAAAGTCCAAGTCTTGAGTACTTGGCACAAGGGAAGTCCAAGCATGGGTCTTGGCATGGAAAGTCCAACATGGGTTGGCAAGGGAAAGTCCAAGCTTGAGTCTTGGCATTTGAGAAGTCCAAGGGGTTTGATATTGGCGGCGTAAAGTCCAAGGGTGAAGTCTTGGCAGCATAAGTCCAATGGTTGGCGGCGTAAAGTCCAAGTGGAGTCTTGGTGGCGTAAGTCCAATGTGCCTTGGTGGTGTAAACACCGTTAGCATGACATAGCCGATGGAAGCACCTGAAGGCTAGCGCGATGGATGAACAAGTCATGGATGACTTGGAGGGATCCGAGAGGCGTGAGGCTGATGGAGGTGGCTAGAAGGCTTAGGTCTAGGCTAAGGGTGGTCTAGCAAGTATGGGGACACCATACTTGGGTTAAAACCTCATCTTTGAGGTTGGCAGTTGACTGGTATTATGGCCAGTTCGACTATCGTGAGTTGACTAGAGCTTGACTTCCATTTAGGGCTGGCGATCATTGCCGGCAATCCTTGAGTCGAGCATAGAATGCTCCGTAGCCGATCGGCGATCGACTCAGGCCGGGCAATGATCGCCAATGTTGGTAGTCGACTGGTGAAAGTTCCGTTGGAACTTTTTCAGCGTGGATTGTGTTGGATCGAAGCGGATCGCTAGAGGGGGAGGGTGAATAGCGATAAAAACTTTTCTTTTAAATCGTTCGATAGACAATTAAACGCAACGGAAATGTAAATAAAAACTAAATGAGACAAATAGTTTTTTTACTTGGTTCATAGCCTTCGGCTACTACTCCAAGGCCCTAACGGTCCTAGACTGTGTACGGAGGGCAATTCACTAAAACACTCCTCCTCGTTGGAGGTAGGAGTTTTACGATTACAAAAGCCTTCGAAGAAAAAAGATAGAGAGACAAACCCTCTCTTCTATTAAAGTAAAATGCAACGAAAAGCCTCGATTAAAAAGAATTGCAATATTGAAAGCAATAACAAATTAAGATTATACCAACAACTAAACAAAAGAAACTTTAAGCTAGGGTTGTTGGCAACACTTCATTGTTGTAGAGTCGTCGGAGAGTTGCAGCGTAACGGAGGCTTTTGAGCACTTAGAATTAAGGATGAAACCCTAGGTTTGACCCTCCTTTTATAGCCTTTAAGCCCCTCAACGAATGAGTCTTCAACCAATCACAAATGGGCACAAAACTCCTTGAAAAATGGTGATAAAGCTTGACTCCTCGAGGCTGATTTTTGACCACCGGTTGAACTGGCCGGTTGAACTGGCCGGTTGAACTGATGGCCAAGATTTTTGACTACAATAAAGAGTTAGCTCAAAATATAAGTGGATTCGACGGCCACTTGCCGTCCGATCTCAACATAGACCTTCCATGGGAAGTCTTGGGTCGGATCGTCGCCTAAGATCATCCCCGTAAAGAGGATACGACCTCACTTACGCTCGCACACACGAGCTTACCTCGATACTTACGTGTCGCTTTTGCTTCCGGCCTTCCACTCGATTCCTTCGGCTCCCTCCGAAGTAACTCGAGTGTCGCCCGACCACCGCGGCTTCCTCCGGGTGTCGCTAGCCTTCAGCTCCAGCATTGAGACTTTTCTGCACACTTGATTTAGCTCGTGAGATAATAATATAAGCTTAACTTTATATCATTTGCTATAATCAAAACTTAGGTTTGACTTAGGTGCCCAGTGCACCAACAATCTCCCCCTTTTTGATTTATGGCAAACCCACATACAAAGTTAAGACAAAAATAAGTATGAGATTATGCATGAATGAGTAGGAGTATATAAAAATTCTTTTTCAAGTGCTCCCCCTTGAGGAATCCTCCCCCTTGACCGAGGGTGAGTACTTGAGAAAGGGTTTTAACTCTCCCCCTTGATATGTGCTACTAAGAAAAAGAATTAAGTAACTGAAATTACTTAATATTGGCCATAGTGTTTAAAATAAGTTTTAAGTTAAGAAACCAAATGATTTCTTAACCTTGGCCTTTTGTTAAAAGTTAAATAAGTTTTCAAAACTTAAAGTTAACTTTTGGTTTAATTATGAAGTAAGAGTTAAGTTATCAAAAAAAAATTTTTGACCCCTTAACTTTTGTCCTTTTTCTCCTTTTTCTCCCCCTTTTGCCGTATATCGAAAAGAGTAAGGGGTGTGTGGAAAACAAAATAAATGTTAAATTTAAAGTCCAAGCATGTTCCACATTTTTATTTTTAAAAATAATATATTGAAAATAAGTTCATCTATAAAATGTTCGACTCATATTTGGCTTGATTGATATGAAGGATCAACCAGTCCTGGTCAGAGTCGGTATGATTATACTCCGTGGTTCATAGCGATGCACTAGCTCTACATCTGGAACCAGGAGTAAGGTCCTAACATCTCACGCCCATCTACGTGGCAAAGTACACAAACACATTAGTCCTATGTGTTGTGAGATGTATTGGCTCCTTAAATCTATAGGTGCATGATATCTAAGGTATGTCCTATGCTAGTTCTATGAAAAAAAAGTAAGAAATAGTAGTAAGAAAATATAATTTGCAAGTTCCTATTCTATTACGCACATGCCTAATCTTCGTCTCAAGAGACTAAATTCGGCTTCGGGTAGTGGTTTAGTAAATATGTCTGCTAGGTTAGACTTCGAGTCAACATATTCGAGTTGTATGGAGCCGTTGGCTACATGTTCTCGAATGAAATGGTGTTTTACCTCTATATGCTTTTTCCTTGAATGGCATATAGGGTTCTTAGTTAGATTTATCGAACTTATGTTGTCTACAAAAATTTTAGTTTTGGTGAAGTCCAACCTAAAGTCTCGGAGAGTGTGCTTCATCCAAAGAAGCTGAGTTACAAACTCACCCATCGCAACGTATTCGACTTCGGTGGTAGATAAGGCAACACAATGTTGCTTTCTACTGTACCAACTCACTAGACTTGAGCCGAGTAGTTGACAACAACTACTCGTGCTCTTTCTATCGAGTTTACTACCGGCATAATCCGAATCAGAGTAGCCGATTAGTTCGAACTCCGTAGATCTAGGGTACCAAATACCAACGTTAAGTGTACCCTTAAGATATCTAAGGATACGCTTAACTAGGGTTAGGTGAGACTCCTTAGCACAGGTTTGAAACCTGGCGCACATACTTACTGCGAATAGGATGTCGAGTCGACTCGCAGTTAAGTATAGGAGACTTCCTATCGCGCTCCTATAGTACTTTAAGTCAATGGACTTACTTTCTAGGTCTTCTCCTATGTTAACATTAATCGCCATTGGGGTGTTTATTATCTTAGCGTCTTGCATTCCAAATCTTTTAATTAACTCCTTAGTGTATTTTTGTTGATATAGGTATATACCATCCTTAGTTTGTTTAATTTGTAGACCTAAAAAGAAACTTAACTCGCCTACCAAGTTCATTTCAAACTCACTTTCCATGAGTGAAACGAACTCATTTAGTAAGGCTGAGTTAGAGGTTCCAAAAATTATATCGTCTACGTAAATTTGAGCTATGAATATTTCTTTACCTAAGGTTTTTACGAAGAGAGTTGGGTCAACTAAGCCTTGGTTAAACCCTTTTGACTTAAGATGGATTGAAAGTCTCTCGTACCAAGCTCGAGGAGCTTGTTTAAGTCCATAGAGAGCTTTCTTAAGTTTTAGAACATGGTCGGGTTTATCTAGATTTTCGAATCCGGGGGGTTGGCTAACATAAACTTCTTCTTTAATGTATCCATTTAAGAATGCCGACTTAACATCCATTTGAAACATCTTAAATCCTCGATGTGCGACATAAGCTAGAAACATTCGAATGGATTCGAGTCTAGCTACTGGGGCATAGGTTTCGTCGTAATCTAAGCCTTCGACTTGACTAAACCCTTTGGCGACTAACCTAGCCTTGTTTCTAACTACTTCACCTTTATCATCAAGCTTATTTCGAAACACCCACCTTGTTCCAATTATCGTTTTGTCTTTAGGTGGTGGTACTAATTCCCACACTTCATTCCTAGTAAATTGAGCTAGCTCTTCTTGCATTGCAATAATCCAATCGGGATCAAGAAGAACTTGTTCAATTGATTTGGGTTCTATCTTTGAAATTAAGGAAATTTAACTAAGGTTCCTATAGGATGCTCTAGTTCGAACTCCTAGATTAGGATGGGTTTGTGTCACCTAATCCTTGATCAATGGGGTGACTTGGTTGAACATTAGTTTGGTTGGAGTCATCTATCACTTGATCAATAGAGTGACTTGGTTGACTTAGGTTAGGATTAACACTAGACCTGATCTCCGGATCAGAGTTAGGTCTAGTATGAATCGGCTCGCTAATTGGGGTTGCCGGGGGTTTTGTAGATTCATGTCCTTCATCAAATACTACATTGATAGTCTCCTCGACTCTAAGGGTGTCGTGGTTATATACTCTATAAGCTCGACTTGTAGTCGAGTATCCTAGAAAGATTCCGGTCGTGGTCTTGGATGTAAATTTCCCTAGGTAATCCTTAGTGTTTAGGATATGTACCTTACACCCAAATACCCTAAAGTACTTGATGTTAGGTATTTTATCGTGATAAATCTCATATGAGGTCTTAAGGTGCCTCTTTACCATAAGGATTCTATTTTGTGCCGTGAACTACTCGCCCCAAAACCTATCGGGTAGGTCATATTCATTCAACATGGTCCTAGCGGCTTCTTGTAGAGTTCGGTTTTTCCGCTCCACTAGGCCATTTTGTTGAGGGGTCCTAGGGCAAGAGAATTCATGGTGGTATCCGTTTAGGTTACAGAAGTCGATGAACCTTTGATTTTCGAATTCACCACCATGATCGCTTCTAATTCTTTTAACCTTAAGGTTTTTTTGATTCTCGATTAATTTGAATAAATTGATTAATTGATCTAGGGTATCATTTTTATGTTTGATGATCCTAACCCAGGTAAACCTGGAGTAGTCATCAATTATGACTAAGCAATATTGACTTTTATTGAGTGACTTGGCTTCATGTGAATCGAATAGATCCATATGCAGGAGCTCAAGTACACTTGAGGTTCGTTCTTGGTTAGTTAACTTGTGTTGTGTCCTAGGTTGTTTTCCTTGTTGACAAGCATTACAGATTTTATTAACCAAATTGTTAAGATTGGGTAAGCCTCTGACTAGGCCACTCTGACTCATCTTGTGGACGAATCTTAAAAGTGCAGTGACCGAGTCGTATGCCACAACCATGATTCCTCTTCCTGTGTCATAAGACATTTGGCTGAGGATTTGATTAAGTTAATTGTATAAATGTTATTTGTCCTAGTTCCTTTGAGTATTGTTTTAGCTGTTTCATTTGTTTTAATTACACATTCATTTTCTAAAAATACGACCTTATAATTATTGTCACATAATTGGCTTACGTTAAGCAGGTTATATTCAAAATTCTCTACAAGTAATACATTTTTAATAACAAAATTCGAGTTAAGCTCGATATCACCTGATCCGATGATTTTGAGCTTGCCGTTATTCCCAAAGGCTACCGATCCTTGTCGTTTGAATCGAAGCTTCGCGAATTTGAGTTGATCCCCGGTCATGTGTCGGGAGCAACCGCTGTCTAACATCCATTGATCCTACACACAAGGTGGTTGGATTGGATGTTAGATTATTATATATATATATATATATATTTAAAAAAAAAAAATTGGTTGTAAGTTGTTAAACCTAGGTCATCTCACCGGAGTCTATATGATCAAGCATGTTATACTTATGCGTTCTTTGTGAGATGACTTCCAATTAAGTTGATTAAGTGCATTTATGTTTAAGTAATGTTAGATTTGGATTTGACCCTAGGTTTGTCAAGTTTACCTTTTCAAGATCATGGCTTCCAGGTCGTGGCGAGGCACAGGGGCCTTCTTTTATCGGATCATCGACCACTTCCTTAGACAAAGCCATTTTCAAGAAAATGATGACTTGACTCACCTAAAATTATTTCCTCGTCTTACTAGTTATTTTTGAAAAGAGGCTCCCCGAGGCTCAATCTTTTCGAAGGATTTTAGTTGGTTATGTAGGGGATCGGTATGGCCGGCTAGAGGGGGGTGAATAGCCCTCGTACGTTGGACGTCGTAAATTGTTCGTCTACAAAAGATTAGCGCAAGCGGAATGTACAAATACAAAGCAAAAGACAAACAATAAAAGAAACGCTAACACGATGGTATAACGTGGTTCACGGCTACGCCGCTAATCCACGGTCCGATTCGTCCACGGTGAATCACTCCGCCAAAACCAATCACTATCGGTCTCTCCTTTGCACAAAGCTAGGTGGAGGTAACCTTTACAACCAAGATCACTCTTCTTACAATAGGATTGAAGTAAAGACAAGTAAGAAGAGTTTAGAGCTTGTGGGGCACTAGGAAGATCGTTTGGAGTATGAGCATTAGCCTCTCAAAGGCTTACACCCTCTCTTTTTATAGAGAGGGCTACGATCGCCTCCGTAGTCGATCGCCTATCGGCCACGAGAATAATTTGTACAAACCCTTATCTATCCGATCGCCCTTGGCCAGATCGGTCGATGGTCTTGATCACGACCGCCCACGTATGGCCGATCACGCTGGCCACAATCCGGGCCAATCGATACGGTCCGAACTTACTCGATTACGATCGATCGCCATGACATGGCAATGACCGTGTCGAAAACCCATCCGACACTTGGCCAAATGACCAAGTTTCACCTAAGAGCTACCCTTCCGGGTTACAATCGCCACTCTCATTTCTCGAAGTCCTTGCCTCGGTTCTCTTCGTTCTCGGCCACGTCCCTCGGCAGCATCAGGCGCACGGCTCTGCAATGCTCCTTCGCGTCTCTTGCCTCGAAGTCTACTTCCTCCGGCTTCACTCAAGCTTCTCGTCCGGCGGTCCCTCGGATGCTCCAAGCGCACGGCTTCCGCAAAGCTATCCTTCACCGACTCAAGGCACGAGTCATGAGATGTGAAACTCGCCACGGCTCCATGTGCGAATTACTAAGTCCTGCACGACTTCAACGCACATATCACATCAACATATCAAACTAACTTAAACCCTTTGCCACACCATCAAAACCATATCACGGCAAGAGATTGCCCTAACAATCTCCCCCTTTTTGATGTGTGGCAATCCGTTTAAGTTAGGTAAAAACATTTGATATAAATTCTAAGGTAAGAAAGCATGTAAAGATAAACATGATATAGCAACATGCAACTCCCCCTTAATCCATGAAACTCTCCATGCAAATTTTCTCCCCCTATCATATATTTCTCCCCCTAAAATATATTTCTCCCCCTAAAGTGATTAACTTAAACATAATTATTTCTCCCCCTTTGACACCATCAAAAAGATTAACACTAAGTTATAAGCTCATGGCATCAGGTATAATAGAGGAAAAATATGACAAGTTGATTTAAAATTGGGTACCACTTGTTGATGGCATTAAGTATATTTCTACCACTTGTTGTAGGTTTACAAACTGAATTCGGCCTTCAATATTCTGATTTACAGGCCACCAGTCGACTGCTATCAGTATGGCAGTCGACTGGCACAAAGGAATCCAAATTTCTGATTTTCTGGACGAATTTCAGAAATGCATTATAAATTCCAGAAAATTTGAAAAATCATGAAATTTGGGGAACATATTTCTTTTAAGTATATCTATCAATGAAAAATAGTTTTTCATGAAAACTCATTATATTTTCTTGTTTTTGCCAAAAATCCAAAAGTTCTAAAAACCACTAGGTTTTTGATCATTCTAGTATCAAGTTAGCTACCTAGTTTTGCATCCAATTGTTTCAAAACATGAATACATGTATTTTAAGGTAAGAAATTGTTTTGAAAACATATGAAATATCCAACCATGATCTTTGGGCAATATGTCTATGAATTAAACATAAGCCTTCCCCATGATTGGTCTATTATTGCTATTTTGATACTTTAAATGACCATCTAAATGCCATAGGCATTAGTGGACATTTGTATCATCCTAATATCTCACCCATGCTAAGTTTGCAATCAAGTTAGCCTATAGTGGGTGTGAGATGCATCCTAGGGGGTATTTGTATATACTTAACCAATATATTCATGCAATTCTATCATGGTTAAGTATCAACCTAACAATTAACATGATCATAATGACATATATGAATTAATTCTACATTATGATCATGAAATACATGTTTTCATCAATTTTATAACCATGCATTAGGTATTGTACGATGATAATAAACAAATTATCACCTAAAGCATGATTTAAACCTATTTCTCATGATAACATGCCAAGTATCATAAATCATGATTTAAAGACATACATAGGAATTACATCAATCATCACGATTTAAGCATTATTACCTATTTATGGGCACGTTATCATCACCCAACACTATCTAAAAAATGTTGTCCCGTCATCCTAAGTCAACCAAAATATGATATAGGTCAAGTTCATATGGTTGACTACCCTAGGGTTATTCTAACCCTTAAGGATGGATTTTGGAACCCAAAATAGATTTTTTCCTATTGGGTTCACTAAATACTCCTTGGGGATCCATTTCCTAGCAATTACTTTCTTTTTATCTTGTCCCCTAGCTATTAGGCATTTATAGGCCTTTTCATTTTTCTTTTCCTTGTAGCCTAGGCCTTTCTTGTTGAAACTAGCTCTTTGGCTCCCTAAGATCATGTTCAATGTGTTGGAGCCAATAGTGAATTTCTCTAGGGCTTTGGTTAAATAATCTACCTTTTCCCTTAAGGCCATATTTTCATTTATACATGCATCACTAACATCCAAAGGCATATAAAGATCATGTGAGCATGCTTCATTTAAGCTAGAAGAAATATTATCATTTAAGCATGCCTTTTCTAATTTTTGTTCTAATTCCTTAATTTGTTCAAGCATGCATTTATTTTTCTTCTTTGCCCTAAATAAATCCTTAGTTAAACTAGAAATCATAGAAACTATTTTACTAGGTGAGAGATTGGTTACCATAGTTTCCATGTCCTCTTCTTCTTCGGATGATGAGGATGTGGAAGCTCCCCCTTCATTTGAGCTCTCCCCATTTGAGCTTGATTCTACATTTTTGGATGAAGAGCAATCCAAGTCATCAAAGGCCATCAAGGCCAAATTGGTGACAAAGGCATTCTCCTCATCCGATGATGATGAGGAGGATGAGGATGGGTCATCCCAAGTCCTTGCCTTGAGAGCCTTAGCCTTTCCCTTCTCCTTTGTTTTCTTCTCCTCTTCCTTCTTTTTCTTGCTCCCCTTTTTCTTCTTCTTTTCTTCTTTCTTTTTCCTTTCTTCCTTGCTCTTGTTTAGGAGAGGACAATTGTCCCTTATGTGCCCTTCTCCTTGGCAATTATAGCATATGACCTTCCCCCTTGGTCTTCTCATCCTATCATTAGATTTATCAAATCTAAAATTCTTAAATGCACGTCTTACCCTCCTTACCATGTAGGCTTCTTCGGTGCTATCCATGGAGGAGGAGGAAGATGCTTCGTCATCGGAGGAGGAGGTGATTTCCATCTTCTTCTTCCCCTTACTTGCCAATAATGCTACTCCTCTTGAGGGTTGAATTTTAGGCTCCTCTTGTATTCCCTCAAGCCTAGTTTCGTGGAGTTCCATTGTTGAGAAGAACTCCTCCAAGGTGCTCACTTCTAAATTCTTTGAGATATAGAACGAATCCACCATGGAGCTCCACTTGGAGGACCGGGGAAAGGCATCTATGGCCTTCATTACCATATCCCGGTTTGATAGCTTCTCACCTACACTTGTTAGCCCAATTAAAATTTCTTTAAACCTAGAGTGTAGTGAGGTTACCTTTTCTCCCTTTTCTAGTTTTATATTGGATAGTTGGGAGCGGAGGAGGTCTCTCCTTGCTAGCTTGGCCTCGGATGTGCCTTCATGGAGTTCTATAAGCTTCTCCCACATCTCTTTGGCACTAGCACATTCTCCGATTCGGTTGATCTCTTGTTGAGGGAGCACATTGTAGAGATGGTGCTTGGCTTTGGAGTTTGCAAGGTGCTCCTCTCTTTGCCTCTTGGTCCACCTAGATTTCTCTATTGGCTTCCTCTCTTCATCCCTAGGCAAAACGAAACCGGATTCCATTGTAATCATTATATCAAAATCCGTTTCGAAAAATACCTCCATTCGCTTCTTCCACCAAGCGAATTCTCCTTCAAACTTCGGAGGATGGATGTTGGAGCCGGCCATTTTTGATGTAGGGCTTGTTGCGGCGGTTAGTCCGGTGACAAGCTTTCCTTGGCTCTGATACCACTTGTTGGGGATCGGTATGGCCGGCTAGAGGGGGGTGAATAGCCCTCGTACGTTGGACGTCGTAAATTGTTCGTCTACAAAAGATTAGCGCAAGCGGAATGTACAAATACAAAGCAAAAGACAAACAATAAAAGAAACGCTAACACGATGGTATAACGTGGTTCACGGCTACGCCGCTAATCCACGGTCCGATTCGTCCACGGTGAATCACTCCGCCAAAACCAATCACTATCGGTCTCTCCTTTGCACAAAGCTAGGTGGAGGTAACCTTTACAACCAAGATCACTCTTCTTACAATAGGATTGAAGTAAAGACAAGTAAGAAGAGTTTAGAGCTTGTGGGGCACTAGGAAGATCGTTTGGAGTATGAGCATTAGCCTCTCAAAGGCTTACACCCTCTCTTTTTATAGAGAGGGCTACTTCTTCCGTTTGCGCCATCGATCATTGCCGCCCTTGGCGGTCGCCATCCGCTACACGGCCTCGAACACGTCGGATCCCGACCATTGTAGTCCAACGGAACTCTTGGCAATCGGTCGATGGACCTCATCGATCATCTCGCCTCGTAGTCGATCGCCCGATCGGCTACGAACGGTTGTGGCGAACCCTTATCTATCGATCATTGCGCCTTGGCCGGACCGATGGTTCTTGGTAGTCGACCGCCCACGTATGGCGATCATTCGCTACGCCAACAATCCGGTGATCGTATACCGGTCGAACTTACTCGATTCGGCAATCGATCGGCATGACATGGCGATCGCGGTGTTGGGAAAACCCATCCGACACTTGGCCAAATGGCCAAGTTTCACCTAAGAGCTACCCTTCCCCGAGTTACAATCGCTCACTCTCATTTCTCGAAGTCCCTCGCCTTCGAAGTTCTCTTCGTTCTCGGCCACGTCCCTCGGCAGCATCAGGCGCACGGCTCTGCAATGCTCCTTCACGTCTCTTTCCTCGAAGTCTACTTCCTCCGGCTTCACTCCAAGCTTCTCGTCCGGCGGTCCCTCGGATGCTCCAAGCGCACGGCTTCCGCAAAGCTATCCTTCACCGACTCAAGGCACGAGTCATGAGATGTGAAACTCGCCACGGCTCCATGTGCGAATTACTAAGTCCTGCACGACTTCAACGCACATATCACATCAACATATCAAACTAACTTAAACCCTTTGCCACACCATCAAAACCATATCACGGCAAGAGATTGCCCTAACAGGTTATTTACGTGTTCTAAGTGAGTTCACGAAAGAAAAAAAAACAAAAAAAAATCTAAGCATGTAATTTCTAAGTTAAAACACAAACATGTTTTGTACTGGCTCCCCCTAGACCGTTGAATCGGTTCGGTCTATCCACATAGTGGATTTGGTCCTTGGGAACCCAGTACGAGTTGGATCCTAGAGTTAAAATCAAAGTGGTCTTAGGGACCCATGCTTGGACACATTTTTTATGTCTACTTACGATTGACATATACGACTTATTGGTCGTGTTTGAGCTAAACCCTAGTCCGGCCTTGTTGTACATGGCCCTTTGCGATCCAAGTAGGAGGTCAAGTCCTTTGGATCCCAAAGTAAACCTTTCCAACGTATTCCTAAGATCTTCGACTTGACTTTTCAAGAGTGAGTTCTCAACTTCGAGTTTTTCAACCCGAGTTGAGTCCTTCTCTTGAACTCGACTAGTCGAAGAGGTTAGGGAGACCTCGTGTTTGAGGAGTTTAACTTCCTCAACCAGGGTCTCGACCTTGGACTCGGACTTAGCTAACTTCCTAGACAAAAACCTAACCGTATTATGTAAAGTATTAAATAAGGTTTGACTCACCTTAAGGGTATCTTTTGAACCGGATGCGTATCCGTGGCTTGACTTGAAGGTAGCTTCGTAGTCCGAGTCATCCTCAGGTTCTGACTCAAGTTCAGGTTCGGTCTCCGTGTCAGACTCAATCGATTTCGCCATGAAGACGTGGTCTTCGTCTTCTTCGGATGACGCTTCTTCCCATGTCGCATTGAGGGCCTTCTTGTGCTTAGGTGCTTGGTGGTTTAGCTTGGGGCACTCGGACTTTATATGTCCAAACCTGTTACACTCATAACACCTAATATTAGAACTTTTAGGCTTACCTTGGTTGGGTCGAGTTGTGGTTCGCTTTCGTCCCTTGGCTATCCTTCGAGCTAGGTTCATTAGTTTGGCAGTCAATTCCGGGTCAACTTCTTCTTCGGACTCATCTTCCTCCTCGTTTGGTGGTGGCTTGCTTGCGAATTTCTTCTTCTTTGAACCTGCAAACAAGGCTATACCCCTCTCGGGTTCCGAGTTGGACTGCTCATGTAATTCAAAATCCAAAAAGAGTTCATCTAATCTAAGTTTAGAAAGGTCCTTGGAGACCTTGTAGGCATCGACCATGGATGCCCACAAGGTAGTCCTCGGAAAAGAGTTTAGAACATACCTTATAAGGTCACGGTTTTTGACCTTTTGCCCGATTGCATGTAGGTTGTTGACTATGTCTTGGACACGAGCGTGGAGTTGCGTCGCGGACTCGTGTTCTTGCATTTTTAGTGTGTACAATTTATTGAACAACAAATCACATTTTCAAACCTTAGCTTGATCCGATCCTTCGTGTAACTCGATCAGCTTTGTCCAAAGGTCCTTTGCGCTAATGAAGGGACCGATGCGATTTAACTCCTCCTTGGACAAGCCGCATTGGAGGATTTGTGTTGCCTTGGCGTCGGCTTCGACTTGTCGTTTTGTCGCAATGGTCCATTGATCATAATCCAAGGAGTCACCCACTTCATTAGTCGGAAGTGTGAAACCCGTTTGGATTATGATCCACATCTCGATTTGGGTTTTGAGAAAGCATTCCATCTGACCCTTCCAATAACGGAAGTCATCTCCGTTGTAAAACGGAGGTCGGACGGTGCTAAAACCCTCGAGATGGGCCATTAGAACAAAAGACAAAAAGGGACGAATACGAAGAAACTAGCAACGACAAAAACACAAAACAAAGTACCAAGACTCGCGTCTTGGATTAGTAGTGCGGGAGTAAATTTAACAAAGCGAAATAAATCAGAAATAAACAGAAATAAAAGAAAAATAAATCTGTGAAAAATGGCTAGATTGGTGGTTTCACCAAATCTTAGCAACCCCCGGCTCTGATACCAATTATTGGATCGAAGCGGATCGCTAGAGGGGGGGTGAATAGCGATAAAAACTTTTCTTTTAAATCGTTCGATAGACAATTAAACGCAGCGGAAATGTAAATAAAAACTAAATGAGACAAATAGTTTTTTTACTTGGTTCATAGCCTTCGGCTACTACTCCAAGGCCCTAACGGTCCTAGACCGTGTACGGAGGGCAATTCACTAAAACACTCCTCGTTGGAGGTAGGAGTTTTACGATTACAAAAGCCTTCGAAGCAAAAAGATAGAGAGACAAACCCTCTCTTCTATTAAAGTAAAATGCAACGAAAAGCCTCGATTAAAAATAATTGCAATATTGAAAGCAATAATAAATTAAGATTATACCAACAACTAAACAAAAGAAACTTTAAGCTAGGGTTGTTGGCAGCACTTCGTTGTTGTAGAGTCGTCGGAGAGTTGCAGCGTAACAGAGGCTTTTGAGCACTTAGAATTGAGGATGAAACCCTAGGTTTGGCCCTCCTTTTATATCCTTTAAGCCCCTCAATGAATGGGTCTTCAACCAATCACAAATGGGCACAAAACTCCTTGAAAAATGGTGATAAAGCTTGACTCCTCGAGGCTGATTTTTGACCACCGGTTGAACTGGCCGGTTGAACTGATGGCCAGGATTTTTGACTACAATAAAGAGTTAGCTCAAAATATAAGTGGATTCGACGGCCACTTGCCGTCCGATCTCAACATAGACCTTCCATGGGAAGTCTTGGGTCGAATCATCGCCTAAGATCATCCCCGTAAAGAGGATACGACCTCACTTACGCTCGCACACACGAGCTTACCTCGATACTTACGTGTCGCTTTTGCTTCCGGCCTTCCACTCGATTCCTTCGGCTCCCTCCGAAGTAACTCGAGTATCGCCCAACCACCGCGGCTTCCTCCGGGTGTCGCTAGCCTTCAGCTCCAGCATTGAGACTTTTCTGCACACTTGATTTAACTCGTGAGATAACAATATAAGCTTAACTTTATATCGTTTGCTATAATCAAAACTTAGGTTCGACTTAGGTGCTCACTGCACCAACAGATTGAGCCGGTGTCTCACAACTCTGATGTTGGCGATCGGGAGGGCCTTATGGCGATCATTGGTAGCTCGAATGGAGGGTTTTAGAAGCGTTTTCTTGGGCGATTTGAAGGGGAATAGTTGGTGCTCTTCCAGTCCTTCAAGGTTAGTCCAAGGCAACCAAAAGCAAGCAATCCAAAGAGCATTTGTAAAGTTTTCTTTGCATAGATTGTTGTATTTTCTTGTCTTACTTTGTATTACTTAGTGTAATCCTTGTACGAGGTTTCTCCACCTACGACATGTTGTCGAGAAGGAGCTTATTGTGCTTAGTGGTGTTGTTGGCATCGCTAGGGTTCGTAAGAACCCAATCCGTGGAGTAGGAACCGTTCAGTTCCGAACCACATTATATCCTTGCATTTGTGTGTTTGTGTTTTCGTTATTACTTTATTATCTTTGTTTCCGTTGCGCTAACGAAAATTATAGATGAGCACGCGAACGATTTCCATCGACGTATAGCACGACACTATTAACCCCCCCCTCTAGCGTCCAATCGATCCCCTACAAGTGGTATCAGAGCGAGGCCGCTCTTCAAGGTTTAACAACTAAGGGAGCACGCTAGAGGGTGAAGATGGAAGTCCAAGGACAACTAGGATGGGACATCAACACACCAGTGCCCTACACCCTATACGGACGAGAAGGCTTCAATTCTTGGAAGAGAAGAATTGAAGATTTCATTATGATGAGAGATTTTGAGGAATGGTCTATTTTGATGGATGGATTCGAATATCCAAAAGGACCAAAGGGTGGTTTCCTCAAGAAGAAGAAATGAAGTGAAGATCAAATTCAAGCCTTCGAGAAAAACATGAAGGTAGTAAAGTTTATTTTTGATTTGATCCCTAACGATATTGTGTGTATGTTAGGGGATTATATGGATGCTAAGGAGTTATGGAGCCAAGTGGAAAATCTCCATGAAAATTCATCATCGGTTCAAGAAGAAGAGGAGTGCTCACCCTCTCAAGCTCAAGCAAGTACATCGTCATCTACAGAGCTTGAGGATTCGGAAGTTGATAGGGAATCGATTTCCGGATCAGTGGAAGAAGTAGAGGAGACCTCCACCTCTAGGATTGAGGGGGAGGAAGTTAGACCATCCACTTCGGAGCAAGAGCCAAGTCAAGAAGAAGCTTCTACTTCCGGTCAAGAAGAAGAGCAAGCTCAAGCTTCCACCACGACCCTAGGTAACTCAAACATATCAATTTGTAATAAAAATCATATCATATGTTTTGAGTGTAGGGAAGCCGGGCACTACAAGAGCAAGTGCCCAAAGAGAGTAAAGAAAGCTCCTCCGGCACCTAAAAGTCAACAAAAGTCAAAGGATGTCGGTCCCCCAACAACTAAAAGCAAGGAGCAAGTCATTTGCTTCAAATGCCGACAACTGGGACATTACCGGAATCAATGCCCGAAGGGAGAAAAGAAGAGGCAAAATGGAGCATCACAAGTAGGGGCAGCCACCAAGGCAAACCCTAAGGTAAAATTTATTAATGCACTTTCAATTTCTAGGGATAAGAAGCATGCTAGGAATTATTTTAATAATCTTGCTATTTATCAAAAAGAGCATGCTAGAAATAGAGAATATTGCTTAGAAGCTAAGAAAGTCAACCTTAGGAAGAAGGAGAAATTTGGGACTAATGTCCCTAGAAACGTCCTTCCTAGGGAGTCTATTAGGAAAATAGGAGAACACTTAGACCTTAATCCTAAATGGACTAGACACATGCCTAGGAAGTCCCATGCCCAAAGACCAAATCAAAATTCTAAAATTGGGCAATTAGAATTAGAGAACCAAGCCTTGAGATCAAGGCTTGAGAAATTAGAAAAGACCCTCAAGATTATGCAAAATCAAATGCAAGGGTCTAATGGTCAAAGTCAAGGGTCAATATCTCAAAGTCAACATCTATGACCCAAGAAACGAAAGTCAATCAAGGGCAAGAATGGTTTGGGTCACAAACCTAAGCCTAAGATGACTTATCATAATGTTCCATTAGATTATGGAACACAATCTAGGTCTAGGAAGACCAAGGTTACTAGGGAAGTTATCCCTAAGAGTAACCAAGGTTTATGCCTAGTGGCTAGGGTTTCTAGGAAACCTAGGGTGGCCACTAAGAAGGTTGCAAGGGGAGTTACCCCTAGAGTCAACCTAGGTAAGACCCAAATGACCAAGGCTAACAAGCCTAGGAGGGTCATTAGGAGGGTATCTAGGGAGGTTATCCCTAAGGAATACCTAATTAACCCTAGGAGCTCAAATAGGTTTTGGGTTCCTAAGAGCGTGATCGATTCACGCTAAATGGGTTTAGGGTGTGCCAACTTTAAATGGAAGGGTAGTTAACCTAACCATGGTAAAAGTGGCACCTTAGGTAATTTTCAAGGTTGTGGATGCCTTGGAAATAGTTTTGAATTATGATCCTAAAAGATTTTAGGATGTGTCAATACATTCTTGGAATTATGAAAAATCAATCAAATTGGCACAATTTAGGTTTAGAGGCTATAGTGTGTCATTTTGGGTTTTTGGTACACTTGGGAGATTAGTGATAATATGAAAAAATATATTTAATTATATCAAATGACAATTAATATTAAAATTTAGATATTATTATACCTATATATTTTATTTGTCATGTTTTGTTTGCCATATAACATGCCATGACATCATACTTATCTTTAATCTTTTATATTTCATGATCATGCTTAGGGTTAGGATAAATGACATGTATGCTTAAATTATATCATATGTCATGTCATCATGATCATTGGACATGCTTAATTATTGCTATCATTATGCCATGATCATTTCATGCATTTAATTTGACTAAAATTGAATTAAGGACAATGACATGACTTGAAGCCCCATTTATAAGGGAATCAAGTAGGGTTGCCTAGGAAATGCATGAAACCCTAGATTAAGGAGAGCAAAACCCACATCTCACATTACATTGATATGTATGTGTATTTATGCACCCTAGATACATGTGAGATGCTAGGATATGAGTTGAGTTCAAGGTGCATAGTTTTTGCATCTAAATGAACTAAAACTCATCTAATTTCAATAGTGGATCATTGGGAAAGCATGTGTACAAGTCATGTACATAGAGCCTAAGGAATATGATCCAAAATAAGGTTTTAAAAACATTTCAAAATCATTTTGAAAAATCTTGGTGAAGTCTATCTATTGATAGCAATCACCATTGATAGAGTTAATATAAAATAGGGCCAAAACATTGAAAATTTCAATGGTTTTGAGTTTTGTATCAAACTCACTCTTTTATGGGTAAAATAATTTTCAAATATTTTTCACCCATTGTATTGCTTATAAGTAATGTACGTATGAATTTTTCATGAATTTTTAAAATATGTAGAATTACTTATGCTTTTTTAAAATTCGATTCTGATAGTTGAAATTTGAGAATTTGATTATCGATCGCCCCTTGTTGGCGTCGGTGATCTGAAGGAAGTTGTTTGATTACTATTAGAGTCATTGCTAGGTCTGATTTCGGGTTAACAAAGTTTGTTTAGCCTGATTTCAACTATGGTAAGGTTTCCTAACCACTCCCAACCCTAGGATATACTTTGGGAAGCATTATAAAGGGTGAAAATTCATTGGATATGGATTAGGAGAGTTTTTTTAGGGTTTGTATCAATCTTAAGGTGAGTGAAAGTTCTATGTTGAACTTTGAACCTTAATTTTGATGGTTTAGAGTTCCTATTGGCTTAGGGACTTCCAAGGACATTGTTGGTGCAATGGTTAAGGGGGAGCAAGCCTTCAGGGGGAGTTATCCATCATGGGATGATGGATGTGCTTTTCTTCTTGAAGGGGAGAATATTATCAATTGGGAAAATTAATGGGATTTTGAGAAACCCAATTTGGAAATTGGGAGAGAGTATAGGATTGCCTCTCTTAAGTGATATGAGACTTATCACTAGGAAGATGGTAGACATCCTAGGTATTTTTGGATCAAGGGAGAGATTGTAAGATCTCATTGGGATATGAGACATTGACCTCCTTGGAGAGAAGACCTTTTTGATGTATGTCAAAAAGGGGGAGAAAGTTAAATTACCAATTTGGAAAATTGGTAAGGGAATTTGAGTTAAGGGCCTAACTCAAGGTTTGTTTTGTAAAACATCAAAAAGGGGGAGATTGTTGGTGCAATCAGCCCAGGTCACGATTGACTAGACTCGAGTTTGACTTGAGTGATGTTTTGATGTTTGACAAAGTGGTTTGACATAGTATGTTTGACATTGATGTCGGTTAATATTTTGGGGAGATTGTTTATACAATCAACCCAGGTTATAATTGACCAGACTCGAGTTTGACTCGAGGGAGACTTTGATGGTTGACTAGGGTTGACCATATGATTATGGGAAAGTCCAAGCATGGGTCTTGGCAAAGGTAAAGTCCAAGTCATGGGTACTTGGCATTTGGGAAAGTCCAAGTCTTGAGTACTTGGCACAAGGGAAGTCCAAGCATGGGTCTTGGCATGGAAAGTCCAACATGGGTCGGCAAGGGAAAGTCCAAGCTTGAGTCTTGGCATTTGAGAAGTCCAAGGGGTTTGATATTGGCGGTGTAAAGTCCAAGCGGAGTCTTGGCAGTGTAAGTCCAATGTGCCTTGGCGGTGTAGACACCGTTAGCATGACATAGCCGATGGAAGCACCTGAAGGCTAGCGCGATGGATGAACAAGTCATGGATGACTTGGAGGGATCCGAGAGGCGTGAGGCTGATGGAGGTGGCTAGAAGGCTTAGGTCTAGGCTAAGGGTGGTCTAGCAAGTATGGAGACACCATACTTGGGTTAAAACCTCATCTTTGTAGGAGATTTGAGGCCACTAGAGGGGGGTGAATAGCATCGCGTGATGGAATTCGTTTCGCGTTCGTCTAAAAATTTCGTTAGCGCGCAGCATAATAATAATGAAGCAATACGAAATAGACAAAACACAAATACACAAGTATTTAACATGGTTCAGAACCGAATGGTTCCTACTCCACGGATCGAGCTCTAAAAGCCCTAGCAATGTAAACACGCACTACTAATCACAATAACTCATTCTCGACACAAGTCAGAGGTGGAGAAACCTCGTACAAATGATCTTACAACAGCAAGAATGAAATACAAGCAATATACAATGTAAATATGAAAGACAAGTAAAGAAAAAGCTTTACAACACTTGTTTTTGCTTACTTTAATGCTTGATTGTTTGTTTGCACTTGGAGACCTGATTTGCAGCAACAAATCGCCCCAATAGCTCTCAAGAACCGGATGTAATTTTCTCCATCACGAGTTCCTTATAAAGCTTCAACCTATGCTGGAAAAAGTCGATCAGTCGACTGGTCGGGACCATCAGTCGACTGATGCCACTGTTGTCGTGAGACAACGGCTAGATCCACGTTGGATAAGTCCAACGGATCCATCATCAGTCGACTGATGATACCCATCAGTCGACTGATGGAGCCTTCACTCAACTAGTCGAGTCTCGACTCCATTCTGTGCCTGAAATATCAAGCACCAGTCAACTGATCACAAGATCAGTCGACTGCCCACTTCTGGCAGTCGACTGCTTAGGCCTGTTCCCACAGTCAAACCCTAGTTGACTACTCCAGTCGATTGCCACATGGTACCAATCGACTGGCACACCTCAAACATGAGGTTTTAGCCCAAGTATGGTGCCCCCATACTTGCTAGACCACCCTTAGCCTAGACCTAAGCCTTCTAGCTGTTGGTAATCGATTTGAAGCTAGAGGGGGGGTGAATAACTTGTTTTTCGTCTCTACAAAAATATTAGCGGAAGCACAACAAAAATAATAACAACACAAATGAAAAATACTCTAACACGGTTCTTTTATGTGGTTCGAAGATAGTGCTCCTACTCCACGGTGATCCTTGAGGTGGATCAACCCTAATCAAATCACTATAAAGCTTTCCTTTACAACAATCCTCCTCTTCTTACAAAGAATGAAACTTAAGCTTAGAGAGAGGAGGAGGGGATTTAAAATCACTAGAAAGCTTGAAAACTAGGCTTGAGAGTATTATCAGAGAATAAGCATTAACCCCAAAAACCTCCACCAGCCCTCTTTTTATAGAGAGAAGGCTGATTTTCCCGTTGGAGCACCATCAGTCGACTGATGCACAGCATCAGTCGATTGACGACGCAGTTAATGGCTTCTGAATAGCCAGATTCACCGGATTCAAAGTCGTTTCCTTTAACAACACTCTTATCGATCGGTGATCCCTCCATCGATCGGTGATGGAGTGATCGATCAGTGATCACGCGGCGCGATCGAGTGAGACTCCATTACGTAGCGTGTTTAGCGGTCAATCGATCGCCGCTTGGTAGTCCGCGATCGCAACATCGGTCGACTACCATCACCAGCGATCGGGATGGTCGGGGTTTCATCCGACTCGATCGAGAACGACGATCGGTCGACTAATACATCGTATTAGTCGACTGATACTCATCAAGTATGAGTAATTCATACTTGATTTCACCCCCTAGACCTAGACTCAACCTTTTAGCTCTTCCTTAAGCCTTGCGCCTCCAGGATCCCTCAGAGTCCACGACTTGTTCATCCTTTGCGCTTTGCTTCCAAGAGCTTCCTTCGGTTTTGTCATGTCTTGGGTTTTCCTTTGCCAAATCGTGCTTGGACTTTACGCCGCCAAGTCTACATGCTTGGATTTACGCTGCCAAGACTTGCCTTTGGACTTCCTTTGCCAAGGTCCATTTGGACTTAATGCTGCCAAGACAACATGCTTGGTCTTATGCCGCCAAACCTTTACCTTGAACTTCTCTTGCCAAGATCATACTTGGACTTTGCCTTTACCAAGTCTTCATACTTGGATTTCCCTGTCACTTGAACATTGTAACAATTAGATCATAAATTATTGCCTAACTTAGATGATTATCCAAACATCAAAACATATAAATGCTTGGGGCATTGTTGCACCAACAATCTCTCCCTTTTTGATGTTTGGCAATCATTTAAGTTAGGTCTTTCAAGAATATGCACATAATCATATTTCCAAATCATACATCCAATTCTAACTTAAACATTTCTTCTCCCCCTTTGACACACATCAAAAAGATAAGAAAGAAAAAAAAAATCATATTTTTCATAAAAGAATCGAATGTGTTATAATCTTGAACTAAGGTATAGAATAGACATTTAGCTCCCCCTTAATCCAGGATATAGTTCATGATGAGCAAAAGACATGTGGAGAAAAATCCTAACAAATAATATGAAGATTAAATTCTAACTTTGCACCAACAATGTAAATCTTGGGATGAAAAAGATATATTTTATGAAACTCCCCCTAAAACACCGCATTAAACAGTCCTAAACATTTGTTTATACTTAATATTATTATGCTAAAGTTTTAGGAAATCCATAATACACTAAATATCAAAAAATGGAGCTATTTATCAGAAAACACGATTATCGGTCTGATTTACGAACGATCATTGCTTACGCTGAAATCCAATTTTAGCCTTTTAATTTGAAACCTCGAATTATCATGAAATTTTGTATACACATTTTTGAAATCATACTTTATCAAGGAAAAATATTTTGAAAAATATATGTTTTCCAGATTTCAAGATTTATACAAACTTGGAAACCAACAAAAGTTCTAATATTTTTGCAAACTTTGTATCACTTTTGTGTTTCACTTGAAAATTGTTTTTCAAAATTTGATAAACATAGTTTAAAATATGTTTTATTTGACATTTCCAATCATGTTCTTGGAGCTATATGCACATCAATTGTATATAAGTCTTCCCAATGATTGGTCCAATGAAGGATTAATGTCTCTAGATGACACTTTGGTCCATAGTAATGCATCATAATAAGCATGATGAACCAAGTGCATCTTCCTAACATCTCACATGTTGTCTAAGTGGCTCAATACAAAAATCATGGTTTCTTAGGTATTTTGTGAGATTATTAAAGGTATAAATCCTAGTATTTCTATAGGATCATGCAAACCTACACCTTTACTCAACCATGCACATTCCAAGTTCTCTCCTAAGTGATGAAAATTCTACTTCGGGAAGAGCCTTGGTAAATATGTCGGCTAGGTTGGACTTGGATTCAATGTAATTAAGCTCAATGTCCTCCTTAGCCACATGATCTCTAATGAAGTGATGTTTCACTTCAATGTGCTTGGTCCTAGAGTGATGCACCAGATTTTTGGTCAAGTTTATGGTGCTCACATTGTCACAAAATACTTTCATGTTGGAGTAAGATAGCTCATAATCTTCTAAGGTATGTTTCATCCATAGTAATTGAGCTACACAACCACCCATAGCCACATACTCAGCCTCGGTGGTGGATAGGGCAATACAAGGTTGCTTCCTACTACTCCAACTAACTAGGGAGGACCCAAGGAATTGGCATCCATCACTAGTACTCTTCCGATCCAATTTGCAACCGGCATAATCGGAATCGGTGTACCCAACCAAATCAAAAGACCTAGTCCTAGGGTACCATAGTCCTACATTTAGTGTGCCTTTAATATATCTTAAGATTCTCTTAACGGCAACTAAATGAGATTCTTTTGCACATGATTGGTACCTAGCACACATACCAACCGTAAATAATATGTCGGGTCTACTAGTGGTTTAGTACAAAAGGCTACCAATCATGCTCCTATAGAGTGTAAGATCAATTTGTTTGCCTTCATTATCACTATCTATTTTTGTATTGGTTGCCATTGGAGTTGAAACTACCTTAGCATTTTCCAAACCAAATTTCTTAATCATTTCCTTAGCATATTTGGTTTGGTAAATATAAATTCCTTCACTTGTTTGTTTAACTTGTAATCCTAGGAAGAAATTTAATTCCCCAACTAGGCTCATTTCAAACTCTTTTTCCATATTCTTAATAATGTCTTGGAGAAGTTTATCATTTGTTGACCCAAAGATAATGTCATCAACATATACTTGGGCTACAAAGATGTCCGTTGATGTTGACTTTATAAATAGAGTTTGATCTACACTACCCCTTTTAAAGTCCTTAGAAATTAAGAAGGATGATAACCTTTCATACCAAGCCCGGGGAGCTTGTTTCAAACCATACAAAGCTTTTCTAAGCTTGTATACATGGTTTGGATAGTCTATATTCTCAAACCCGGGAGGTTGTTCTACATATACCTCTTCCTTAATAAACTCATTTAGGAATGCCGATTTGACATCCATTTGCTGAAGTTTGAAACCCATATAGAAGGCATACCCTAATAGTATTCTAATAGACTCTAACCTAGCAACCGGGGCATATGTTTCATCATAGTCAAGTCCTTCAACTTGATTAAAGCCCCTTGCAACTAATCTTGCCTTATTCCTAGTAATATTCCCTTGGTCATCTAGTTTGTTCCTAAAGACCCATCTTGTAGTAATGATGGTGTTTTCATTAGGTCTAGGAACTAACTCTCATACTTGACTCCTTTCAAATTGAGCCAATTCATCTTGCATTGCTAAGATCCAATCCGGATCAAGTAATGCATCTTTGATTGTTTTGGGCTCAATTTGAGAAATGAGAGCTATATGACTAGTGGGATCCCTATGAAATGACCTAGTCCTAACACCTTGAGATAATTCACCCACAATTTGATCTAAGGGGTGATTTTGATGAACTCTTATGGTTCTAGGAGGTGTATTAATTTGAGGTTGATCATAATTAATCTCAATTCTTTGCTCATCATCGGAATCACCTCTTACTCCCCCTTGATTCAATCCTCCCCCTTGATCATTACCCCCTAAGGTTAAATCTTGAAATTGTTGGGTAATTTCTTGATTTTCATTATTAATATCATCATCAATATGGGATTTTCTAGGGTATGTATTGGAAGTTTCATCAAATTGGACATTTAAAGATTCTTCAATCTTTTGAATCCTTTTATTGTAAACTCTATACCCTACACTAGTGGATGAGTATCCAACTAGGATTCCCTCATCCGCTTTGGACTCAAACTTACCTAGGTTGTCTTTGGTATTTAAAATATAGACTTTGCATCCAAAGACTTTAAAATAATGAATTGTTGGAATTGTACCATTCCACAATTCAAATGGAGTTTTTCCTAAAAACCTATGAATTAATACCCTATTTTGGATATAGCAAGCAGTGTTAACCGCTTTCGCCCACAAGTAGCTAGGTAAGAAGTATGCATTAAGCATTGTCCTAGCCACTTCTTGTAGGGCACGATTTTTCCTTTCCACAACCCCATTTTGTTGGGGTGTTCTAGGACAAGAAAACTCATGCTTGTACCCTTGTTCTAAGCAAAAGGTTGAGAAATTAGAATTCTCAAATTCTCCACCATGATCACTACGGATCCGGTTGATTTTGAGTTTTCTTTCATTTTCTACTCTTTTGCTAAATCCTATGATTATTCCTAGGGTTTCATCTTTATTTTTCAAGAAAAATACCCAAGTAAACCTAGAGAAATCATCTACTATTACTAGGCAATATTTACTACCAATCATAGAGGGGGTACTATGACAATCAAATAAGTCCATATGTAAAAGTTCTAAAGGTAAAGCGGTACTAAGTAAATTTTTACCTTTGTGTGATGTTTTTGATTGTTTCCCTTCTTGGCATGCATCACACATTTTGTCATTGAGAAATTTGACTTTAGGCAACCCTTTGACTAACTTCATTTTTGCTATTTTGGCTATGTTCTTCATGTTTATGTGTCCTAGCCTCCTATGCCAAAGCCAACTTTCTTCCTCTTTTGGAATAAGACACTTAGTAGAAGCATTAGTAGCATAGGATAAATCAACATAATATATATTTGATTTCTTAAAACCTACTAACATGCAATCATTTAGAGTTTTATGTCTTATACAACATTTTGAGGAATCAAATTTAACATTAAAATTTGCATCACATAGTTGGCTTACACTAAATAAATTAAATTTCATATTTTTAACCAATAATACTTTATGAATGGCAAGGTTGGGGGATACCTCAATTGTGCCCTTTCCTTAAATCTTAAGTTTGCCACTATTACCAAATGATACCTTTCCCTTGCTAGTGTGGTTGATAGTGGAGAATTTTCTCTCATCACCGGTCATGTGTTTTGAGCACCCACTATCAACGATCCACAAGCTTGGTTCTTCTACCTATATCACATGAAAAATACAATCCTTAGGTACCCAAATCTTAGGACCACTAGCATCAATTAGAAATTTCTTAGGAACCCAAGCCTTTCTACCCTTGCTTTTAATAATGGTTTTTCTACTAACAAGGGATGTGAATGCTACCTCCTTTTCCTTAGGTCTATATCCTATTCCGGCCTTATTGTAAATAGCCCTTTGATCCTTAATTATCATGTCTAGGTATTTAGAACCATTAGTAAATTTTTCTAAGCATGCTCTTAAGTTACCTATTTCTTTTCTCAATTCATCATTTTCATCCCTAAGAGTACATGCATCATCATCACAAGATAATTTACTACAAGAAGGTTCTACATTCTTAAGTGATTTCATCTCTACTTTTAAATCCTTAATCCTAGTTTTCGATCTATTCAATGCATTTTGAAGACATGCAATTGTCTTGTAGAGTAAATCTACCCTAGGGGAGTTGTTTACCTCATCATCATCACTTGATGATGATTTATCGCTTGAAGAAGAAGATGAGGACTCTTCACTTGAGCTCCCGGCTTCTTCCTTCAATGCCATGAGGGCTAGATTCCGGGTGGCGTGACATACTTCTTCATCGTCGAAAGAATTCTCCATGCTTAGGGTGTCCCATGTTTGTGACATCATTGCTTCCTTCTTCTTCTTCTCCTTCTTTTCCTTCTCTTCCTTCTTCTTTAGTTCCAGGCAATTTGGCTTTATATGCCCTTTCTTGTTGCAACCAAAGCAAGTTACGTTGGGTATAGAATTTGAACTATTTGAAGACTTACCTCTTGAGGATTGGAACATCCTCCTCACATCTTTCTTGGTGAGTTTCCTTGACTTCCCACCAAATTTCTTGACGTAATGAGCCACCTCGCTTGCCGATAGCTCATCTTCACTACTTGAGTCTTCCTCGGATTCGGATGAGGAGGACACTTCTTTCTTCTCCTTCTTCTTCTTGTCCTTCTTTCCTACAAAAAGAGCTATACCCTTCTCTTTGGATGAAGTGTTAGCTTGTTCATGTAATTGAAATTCACAAAATAGCTCATCTAACTTAACCAAAGAGAGATCCCTAGAGACCTTATAGGCATCTACCATTGAAGCCCATAAGGTTGTTCTAGGGAAAGCTTGGAGCACATACCTTACAAGGTCTCGGTTGTCGACCTTCTCACCTATAACATGTAGTACGTTGACTACTTCTTTGAAGCGACCGTGCATTTGACTCACAGTCTCATTGGTCTTCATGGAGAAGCTTTGAAGTTGGCCAATTAGGAGATCTCTCTTGGCCCTTCTTGTTTCCTTGGATCCTTTGTTGAGCTCTATCAACTTCTCCCAAAGCTCCTTCGCCGATTCAAATGGCCCCACTTTGCTTAATTGCTCTTTTGACAAACCACATTGAAGTGTGGTTGTTACCTTGGCGTTGGCTTGAGCCTTCTTGGCCATGTCTCTCGTCCAATCCTTCGTCGGTATGGGTGCTCCGTGTTCATCCACCGGCTTCTCGAAACCATCTACAACACTAAACCAATTCTCAATATCATTCATTAAGTAATACTCCATCCTACCTTTCCAATAGCCGAAGTCATTACCGTCGAAGAACGGAGGCCTCGTCGTGCTATACCCCTCTTGGAAAGCCATTTTTGCTCCGGTTGATTGTTAAATCTTCCAATGCGATCCGGGTTCTGATACCACTTGTTGGTGATCGATTTAAAGCTAGAGGGGGGGTGAATAGCTTGTTTTTCGTCTCTACAAAAATATTAGCGGAAGCACAACAAAAATAATAACAACACAAATGAAAAACATGCTAACACGATTCTTTTACGTGGCTCGGAGATAGCGCTCTTACTCCACGGTGATCCTTGAGGTGGATCAACCCTAATCAAATCACTATGAAGCTTTCCTTTACAACAATCCTCCTCTTCTTACAAAGAATGAAACTTAAGCTTAGAGAGAGGAGGAGGAGATTTAAAATCACTAGAAAGCTTGAAAACTCGTGGAGGCTTGAGAGTATTATCAGAGAATAAGCATTAACCCCAAAAACCTCCACCAATCCTCTTTTTATAGAGAGAAGACTGATTTTCCCATTGGAGCACCATTAGTCAACTGATGCACAACATCAGTCGACTGCTGGCACAGTTAACGACTTTTGAATAGCCGGATTCGCGAGATTCAGAGTCGTTTCCTCCAACGACACTCTCATCAGTCGACTGATCCCTCCATCTGTCGACTGATGGAGTGATCAGTCGAGTGATCACAGACCGTAGTCGAGTGAGACTCCATTCTGTGCCCGTGTTTAACTTGATCAGTCGACTGCCACCGCCATCGTGATCGATCGATCGCAACATCGATCATTGCCATGACCAAAGCGGTCGGTGATGGTCGAGGTTTCATCGACTCGATCGAGCACTGACCGATCTCGATACATCGTATCGATCGGTGACTCTCATCAAGTATGAGTAATTCATACTTGATTTCACCCCCTAGACCTAGACTCAACCTTCTAGCTCTTCCTTAAGCCTTGCGCCTCCAGGATTCCTCCGAGTCTGCGACTTGTTCATCCTTTGCGCTTTGCTTCCAAGAGCTTCCTTCGGTTTTATCATGTCTTGGGTTTTCCTTTGCCAAATCGTGCTTGGACTTTACGCCGCCAAGTATACATGCTTGGACTTACGCTGCCAAGACTTGCCTTTGGACTTCCTTTGCTAAGGTCCGTTTGGACTTAATGCTGCCAAGACAACATGCTTGGTCTTATGCCGCCAAACCTTTGTTGGGTTTCCGGCACCGCGGCGTGTGTGTGTTCGATCATGTTTCGTAAACATGAACACAGCGGAAGCAATTAAAAATAATAAATCTATATTTATTACAACACACACAACACCCGCATGCTATTACAACAAGTGTAGACATAACCGTAAATTAAAATTTGCAATAAAAGGAAATTAAACTACGTTATACCTTCCGTATGACGTGTAGCGGGAACGGCATCAACCGGAACGATCCTCGTAAGAATCGTCTCTATCCGTATCCACGCCGAGCTCCTCGGGATGACTTCGCTAAGTCACGAGCTTCGTCTTTGTACGGGTTACTAGCCTCGTGTTGAAGACGACGTGATCGAGAGATGATCACGATCCGAATCCAAATTCGGATCCAAAACGAGTTCTCAAAACTCGCTTCTCCGGAGAGGTGTTCGTCAACCGTTTGACGAATCCTTCGTCCTCCACCTCAGAGGATTACCGGAGATCAAATCCCCGGTAAGTTAGCCGCTGTCGGAGCACTAACCGTCGTCCAAACGACGCTCCGACGAGAGGAGGAGAAGCTGTCCAGAAAACTGGACAGCTTGGTGGAGGAGTAGGCGCCGGCCAAAACAAGGAGAGAAAAGGCTCACCTTGATGCCGAACCTATAGGAGATCACCGGAGGGTCGCCGGAGGTTCACCGGCTGGAGCTTGGACGCCGGCAAGGAGCTGGACGGCGGCACCACAAGCTGGGCGGCAACAATGTGTTGGGCGGCAACAACATGTTGGGCGGCTACAACTTGTTGGGCGGCAACAACTTCATTAGGGTTTAGGGTTAGGGTTTAAGCCCTATTTTATAGAGAACTAATTCTCTTAATGGTTAATGGATCATATCCATAAAGTCCGTTAACCCGCTCCATTAAGATAAGTTAAAATAAACCAAACCATGATGGTTTATTTTAAGTTAAAACGAACCGAACCAACTTTTGGTTCATTCGTTTAAAATAAACCAAACCCTTTGGTTTATTCTTATCCATTGGATTAGAACCAAACCATTTTGGTCCATCCATTACGTCTTCATAAGACGCAGCCCATCCACGCTTCCATTGCGACTGAAACGATTTCATGCTTGCTTTATGTTTGGTCCAACCAAACCTAGTTTCTCTCGGTCTGAGAATCCAATTCTCAAGCTCGTTTTAAATCCTTTGGATTACACTCGTTGTGCGTGTGACCAAATAGGTTCTCGGTTTATGTTGGCCGTCTATAATTAACCATTAATTATAGAACGATCATGAGTGGCACCTAGTAATACATCATGATCCCCAATTAACCGAAAAGATCAACGGTTGATCCAGAACTATTTCTGAAACCCTTCAGTAGCTCGAATGAATCGTGCCCCATTCCCTTCACTCATCTTATACCCACTTGGTTCAGGACATGGTCTATTGTGTCAGTCCCCACTAGGCTGACTACGTCACACCTAGCCCAAGTATCATTTCCTCGTCCTACGGATTCTAGTTACTCCACATGTATCGAAGAGTACTTTACTCTAAACATGTAATGCTTTGGCCAAAGACTTTAGTAACAATCCGACGAGAGGCCATGGGTATACATCTCCTCGCAAGGAGTGGTGAATCCTTTATAGGCTATTCAAACACCTTTGATCACTTCGACTTATACCCAATCATCCCGGGTCCACATCTCCTTAGAGATGTTTGCTTAAGATGTCAAAGCATAAGTCTCCATGATCAAGATGACTTGAATACCGCAAGTCAAAGGAACATCGCACTTAAGCTACAGTAAGAACTTCATTGACATATCTATATATGCAGAGAACCATATGAAGTCTTACGGCTGGTCACTCCAATGAACTAGTTACCATAACTAGCATCCACGATTAACTCCGGACATCACTATGTCTCCAGCCAGTGAGACTCAGCTGCTTGGATACACCAAGGAGTATACCTCGTGCTAGTCTCGACAGAATTGATGGTGTCCAAATCCATCAATTCATCGACTAGGGATAATTCCGATACATCACAATTACACATGTAGAGATACTCACTAGTTGTGATCCAATCACAAATTCTCTCATGTTGTGAATCGTATCGTGGACATTCAGTAAATGAGTTTAAGATCCAATCAAATACATAAAACATGTATACTCAAATAGTGAATCTTCATTTATCATATAAATGGTTCATACATAAGGCGATTGCCTTAGGACATCTCTCATATATTACTAACAACCTTTACCTTGGACTTCTCTTGCCAAGATCATACTTGGACTTTGCCTTTACCAAGTCTTCATACTTGGATTTCCCTGTCACTTGAACATTGTAACAATTAGATCACAAATTGTTGCCTAACTTAGATGATTATCCAAACATCAAAACATATAAATGCTTGGGGCATTGTTGTACCAACACTAGCCACCTCCATCAGCCTCATGCCTCTCGGATCCCTCTAAGTCATCCATGACTTGTTCATCCATTGCGCTAGCCTTCAGGTGCTTCCATCGGCTATGTCATGCTAACGGTGTCTACACCGCCAAGACACATTGGACTTACGCCGCCAAGACTCCACTTGGACTTTACGCCGCCAACCATTGGACTTATGCTACCAAGACTCCCGCTTGGACTTTACGCCGCCAATATCAAACCCCTTGGACTTCAAATGCCAAGACTCAAGATTGGACTTTCCCTTGCCAACCCATGTTGGACTTTCCCAAATACCAAGTGTCCCACTTGGACTTTCCGTGCCAAGTATCCAAGACTTGGACTTTCCCATGACAATTACATTGTCATATGTTTTTGTCGAACATCAAAACATCATTCGAGTCAAACTCGAGTCCTGGTCAATTGTGACCTGGGCTGATTGCACAAACAATCTCCCCCTTTTTGATGTTTGATAAAAACCAAATAAACCATTGAGTTAGAACACTAACTCAAATCTCTTACCAATTATCCCAAATTGGTAATCTTATCTTTCTCCAAAATATTCTCCCCCAAACATTCTCCCCCTTTTTGACTAACATCAAAAATGTCTTCTCCAAGGAGGTCAATGTCTTATGTCCCAATGAAATCTTACAATCCCCCCCTTGGTCCAAAGATACCTAGGATGCCTACCATCTTCCTAGTGATAAGTCTCATATCACTCAAGAGAGGCAATCCTATATGCTCTCCCAATTTCCAAATTGAGTCTCTCAAAATCCCATTTTCCTCCTCTTGAGAAAAAATATCATTCATCATCCCATGATGAATTCCTCCCCCTAAAGGCTTGCTCCCCCTTGACCATTGCACCAGCAATGTCCTTGGGAAGTCACTAAGCCAATAGGAACGCTACACCATCAAAAATAAGGTTAAAAGTTCAAACATGAACTCTCCCTACCTTAAATTTGATACAATATCCTAACACCTCTCCTAATCCATATCCAATGGATTTTCACCCTCTATAATGCTTTCCAAAACATATCCTAGGGTTAGGAGTGGTTAGGGACCTTAACCGCAGCTGAACAAGGGCTAAACAAATCTTATTTTTCCTAAATCAGTATTGGTAGTCGACTCCGTCAGATACCAGTCGACTGCCATAAACATCAGTCGACTGCCACCAAGGGCAATCGACTGATAACTGAAATTTCTGAATTTCAGTTATCAGAATCGAATTTCAGAAAATCATAAGTAATTCTACGTATATCAAAAAATCACGAAATTTGATACGTATAATACTTATCATACATACAATCGGTGAAAATTTTTGGAAAAATATTTTAACCATTAAAATAGGATATTGGTACAAAGTTCAAAAACTGTTAAAACTTTAAAGTTTTTGATCTACTTTGTATCAACTTCTACAATGATGATGGCTATCAAAAGATAGACTTCACCAAGGTTTTCTAAAGTGATTTTAAAACATTTTTGAAAACCTATTTTGAACCATGATTTATTGGCTAAATATACATAACTTGTATATTAGCTTTCCTCATAATTCTTAGTGATGATTGAAATAAGTTAAGTTCATCTAGATGCACTACCTATGCACCTTGAACCTAACTTATTATTCTAACATCTCACATGTTATCTAAGGTGTATACACACACATACATGTCAATTTAGATGTGAGATATGGAGTTAGGATTAATATAACCTCATGCATTTTCTAGGCAACCCTACTTGATTCCCTTATGAATGGGACTCCAAGTCATGCCATTGTCCTTAACTCAATTTTAATCAAGTTAAATGCATGAATGATCATGGCATAAATGATAACAATAATAAAGCATGGCAATGATCATGATGTCATGATATATCAATAAGCCTTTTTAAAAAAAAATGAACATGACATCTACAAAAGTCCTAATCAACAGCATGACATGATATATGAGAAAACATAATTTTATGTCATGATATAGTAAGCTTACACAAACAAATACATTTTAACTAAAACATACAATCAGACACCAATAATTTTAGAAACAAAATATTTCATTAAAAACTTCAAGTTTTTTACATCCAAAATATGAAGTGTTCAAACAAAAAGACATCCTAAATCGCTAAACATCCTAATAGCGCTAGTCCTCTACGGAAGGAGGAGGCGGAGGCGGAGGTGGCTACTGACCCAAAGTCCATGCTCGCATCATCTCGTACATATCGAGCTGACGCTGCTCAATGTGACTCTGTGACTCCTCAATCCGAATGTAGTGCTCCTCCATCCGACTGAGATGCTCACCCATGGAGGATTGCCCTGATATAAGCTCTGCTAGTCGAGAGTCCATCATCTACTGATAGTCTTGAAAGCTGGACTCCAAATTTGGGTAATCCGATCCGGGACTCTTGATGCATCTCTGGCATCCGTCCTCCTCATCGATGCACCGATCCTCATGCTGGTCTGCAGGCTCCCCCGGTATTGGAGGTGGCTCCCTACGTGGCCCGGGCGGAGGTCGAGGTACCAGCTCCATCTGCCCATGTTCGATCCGTAGCTTCGCCAATGAGAAGTTACGAACTGATATACAGTCGTAAACCTCGAAAAGCACCCTTAGAGATCCCTTATTAATGTTAATACCTACAGACTCTAGCCATGCAGTGATGAGATAGCCAAAAGGCATATGCACTTTCCCTTGCACAGGGGATATAAAATGTACAATGCAATGAAACATGTTCAATGCAATGCTTATATCTAATCTATGGTGCATGGCATACATAAGAAAAAGATGGGGAGGCCAAATCTTGGCCAGATCCTGAGTCACGATAGGAAGAAAACACCCAACAATGACTTTGTAGAGTATATTGTCATGGGCTGATAGCTCAGTGATAGGGAAGAGGTTCTGAGCTGGTGGGCGAGGATGATGAAAAATATCCTCATGCATGGAATCCAAAGAAATATGATCAAACGGCTCAGGAGGAGGGGCATCGAAGGTAGGATAGAAGATGAAAGTATCATCCGATGGCCTACACTCAAGAAACTCCTGCAATATCGCCGGAGTGAACTCTAAGTCGCGTTTTGCAACACGAGTAGTGTAGGTAGGACCATCGTCCACCTTCCTTAAGTTTTGATAGAACTCCTTAAGGAGATCATCATTTATGGCATGAATGCAAAGGACTATCTTCATGAGTTGATAGTATGCTATAATCTCCATGATATCGCCACAATGACGCCTAAAGAAGTCGATATTGATGTACCTAACCGACATGGGTTGGTACAATCGTGATGTGACCTCAGTCGGGTCATTCCTACGTGGTCGTCTATATGAATGCAATGCAATGAAATGAAATACAATGATACAAAATACACGATTAGATCACAATGAGTTGTAAAGACAAAAATCTAGGGTTTAAGGGGTATAGAAGTTATACTTTGGTGCCATTGAAGGTGATGAGGGGAAGGCACAAAGCAGCTGCTGAGGGCAACGCCGAAAAGATCGCCGGAGAAAGGGTCTCGCTGGAACCCTAATCCCAAGAAAAAAATCGCCGAAGATAAGTAGATTAGGGCTGTGAGATGCTAAAAACATGAATGGAGGGGTTGAACGTCAAACCTAGGGCTTAGGTGATCGGCGCGGTCAGAAGAGCTGGTCGGAGAAGGAAGCGACGATCGGAGAAGAAGAAGATGAGGGAAATCGAGCGTGAAGACGTCGAACCCTAGCGGTTCGGAGTTATAAAATCGTGGCCTTGATCGTGATGTGAGACATCGATCATTGTTAGCGTTATGAGGGTTTAATGAACCACGTGATCGCTCGAGCACTCTCGCTGAGTCTTCTGTGTCGTGCTATAGTAACATCAGTCGACTGATGTTGGTAATCAGTCGACTGATGCGATCATCACTCGACTGCTCAGCGACCACTCGACTGATGATCCCTCTGCCTCGATGAACAGTACCATCAGTCGACTGATGTATCCTATCAGTCGACTGATGTACAAAATAGTCGAGTCCTAGAAACAACACTCGACTGTCGGACTCACCGTATCGTGCTACAGTAGTAACAATCAATTGATAAACTGTATCAGTCGACTGATCTCTAATTTCCAGTTCTGAAATTGAGTGAATTTCGATTTCTTCACTCAATTTGTTTCATTTTATCATGTTTACTCTTGTATGTCGAATATATTAATGTTATGCTTATATTCATGTATTTGTTAATGTATTTTGGTATTTTATTTCATTTTAATAATCATTAGCATCCAATGATTTTAAAATCCTAACATCTCACCCTTTCTAAGTGTGGAAATACACAATCAAGATGAATGACCTATTTTGTGAGATGCAATATACCATAAACATTCCTTCCATGCAAACATATGGTAAAACACATGAAGCATGGTAAGTGTAAGACATCAAGGTGTGTGGCACTTAAGTATCACTCTTGATGTGACTTATAAACTTTAAGCACTTCTCTTGATACATTAATTCCTAAAGTGTGTCAAAATCCTAAAATGACACACCATGACCTCTAAATCTAGATTGTGCCAATTTTATTGATTTTTCATGATTCCAAACATATATGACACATCCTAAAACCTTTTAGGATATATGATCAAACCTATTTCCAAGGTATCCATAACCTTGAAAATAACCTAAAATGTCAACTTTGCTATGGTTGAGTTAACTACCCATCCAATCAAAGTTGACACATCCTAACCCATTTAGCATGAGTCAATCACGCTTCTTGGAACCCAAAATCTATTTGAGCTCATTGGATTAATTAGGTATTCCTTAGGGTGACTTCCCTAGATACCTTTCTAATGACCCTTCTAGGCTTGTTAGCCTTGGTCATTATGGTCTTGTCATGGTTAGCCTTAGGGATTGCCTCCCTAGTAACCTTCTTAGTGACTTCCTTAGATTTCTTAGAAACCCTAGCCACTAGGCACATACTATGGTTGGCCTTAGGGATAATTTCCCTAGAGACTTTTGTTTTCTTAGATTTAGGTTTAATTCCATAATCAAATGGAACATTGTGATAAGTAGGCATTACTTTCTTAGACATAGGCTTGTGACCCAAATCTTGTCTCCTAGATGATTCTTGCCTGTTACACCCCTTTTGTTGACCTCTAGATCCTAGAGTTTGACAATTTGACCCTTTAAATTGATTTTGCATATTTGCAAGGGTCTTTTCCAATTTCTCAAGCTTTGACCTCAAGGCTTGATTTTCTAACTCTAATTGCCCAATTGATTTTTGATTAGGTTTTTGGGCATTACCATTCTCTTTAGGCATATGCCTACCCTTATTAGAGTTAATGCCTAAATGGTTTTTAATTTTCTTAATTATTTCCTTAGGAAGAACATTTCTAGGGACATTAGTCCCAAATTTCTCCTTCTCTGAAATAAGTCTAGAGTTATCATTTCTAGATTTCTCCTTAGTCCTAAACCAACATGTTTAGCTTCTAGACAACCATAATTATTATTTCTAGCATGCTTTGATTCATGAGTAATAGCAAAATTATTTAAATTAATTCTAGCATGCTTTTGCTTAGAATTTAAAGAATGAGCATTATGAAAATATACCTTAGGGTTAGTCTTAGAGACTCCCCCTACTTGTAAAGCTCCCTCCTTTCTTCTAGGACATTGGCTCCTATAGTGTCCCCGTTGTCGGCATTTGAAGCACACCACGTGCTCCTTGCTCTTCTTGGTGGGGACGCCGACATCCTTGACTTTTTCATTGACTTTTGGTGTCGGAGGAGCTTTCTTAACCCTTTTTGGACACTTATTCTTGTAGTGTCCGGATTCCCTACACTCAAAGTATATTATATGAATTTTGTTATTAATTGACATGCTTGAGTTACCTAGGGTGGTGGTGAGGTTCTCTTGAGCTTGCTCTTCTTCTCTACCGGATGTAGATGATTCTTCTTGAGATTGCTCTGGTGTAGATGCTCTAATCTCCTCCCCCTCAATCCCAGAGGTGGAGGTCTCCTCTTCTTCCACCAATCCAGAAGTTGATTCCTTCTCAACTTCCAAGTCCTCACTCTCTTGTGAAGATGATGATGATTCTTCTTCGGCTTCTTCCTCTTCTTGAGCCGATGAAGATTCTTCTTCTTCTACTTGTGCCAAGTGAGGCTTCTCATGGAACTTGACCAATTTGTCCCATAGCTCCTTGGCATCTTGAAATTCACATAAACTAGACAAAATGTCATTAGGTATCAAATCTTCTAAGAGCTTTGTTACCTTGACTTCGGTCTTGAACTTGAGACGTTGCTCTTGTGTCCACTTCTTCAATTTCAAGACATTTCCGTTCTTATCCCGAGGAGGTTCAAAGCCTTCTACGAGGATGAACCAATCCTCTATATCCATCATCAAGAATGTCTCCATTCTTGTTCTCCACGCCGAAAAGTCTTCTCGATCATATGGCGGTGGAGTATTGATGTCCCATCCAAGCTTGTCTTGGAATTCCATCTTCCCTCTAGCTTCTTTAGCTCTCGGTGGTTAATCCGTAGAAGAGCCCCGGGCTCTGATACCAATTGTAGGAGATTTGAGGCCGCTAGAGGGGGGTGAATAGCATCGCATGATAAAATTCATTTCGCGTTCGTCTACAAATTTCGTTAGCGTGTAGAGGAATAATAATGAAGCAATATGAAATAGACAAAACACAAATACACAAGTATTTAACGTGGTTCGGAACCGAACGGTTCCTACTCCACGGATCGGGCTCTAAAAGCCCTAGCAATGCAAACACGCACTACTAATCACAATAACTCCTTCTTGACACAAGTCGAAGGTGGAGAAACCTCGTACAAACGATCTTACAACAGCAAGAACGAAATCCAAGCAATATACAATGTAAATATGAAAGACAAGTAAACAAAAAGCTTTACAACACTTGTTTTTGCTTGCTTGAATGCTTGATTGCTTGTTTGCACTTGTAGACCTGATTTGCAGCAACAAATCGCCCCAATAGCTCTCAAGAATCGGATGCAATTGTCTCCATCATGAGCTCCTTATAAAGCTTCAACCTGTGCTGGAAAAAGTCGATCAGTTGACTGGTCAGGACCATCAGTCGACTGATGCCACTGTTGTCATGAGACAACGGCTAGATCCACGTTGGATAAGTCCAACGGATCCATCATCAGTCGATTGATGATACCCATCAGTCAACTGATGGAGCCTTCACTCGACCAGTCGAGTCTCGACTCCATTCTGTGCCCGAAATACCGAGCACCAGTCGAATGATCACAAGATCGATCATTGCTCGGCTAATCGATCATTGCCCACTTCCGGCGATCGCAGGTCGCTCCCGTAGTCAAACCCTAGTTGACTACTCCAGTCGACTGCCACATGGTACCAGTCGGCTGGCACACCTCAAACATGAGGTTTTAGCCCAAGTATGGTTCCCCCATACTTGCTAGACCACCCTTAGCCTAGACCTAAGCCTTCTAGCCACCTCCATCAGCCTCACGCCTCTCGGATCCCTCCAAGTCATCCATGACTTGTTCATCCATTGCGCTAGCCTTCAGGTGCTTCCATCAGCTATGTCATGCTAACGGTGTCTACACCGCCAAGGTACATTGGACTTACACCGCCAAGACTACGCTTGGACTTTACGCCGCCAACCATTGGACTTATGCTGCCAAGACTCCCGCTTGGACTTTACGCCGCCAATATCAAACCCCTTGGACTTCAAATGCCAAGACTCAAGCTTGGACTTTCCCTTGCCAACCCATGTTGGACTTTCAATGCCAAGACCATGCTTGGACTTTCCCAAATGCCAAGTGTCCCACTTGGACTTTCCGTGCCAAGTACCCAAGACTTGGACTTTCCCATGACAATTACATTATCATATATTTTTGTCAAACATCAAAACATCATTCGAGTCAAACTCGAGTCCTGGTCAATTGTGACCTGGGCCGATTGCACCAACAATCTTTGAGGTTGGCAGTCGACTGGCATTATGGTCGGTTCGACTGTCGTGAGTTGACTAGAGCTCGTCTGCCATTTAGGGCTGAAATTACCTTGGCAGTCAACTACTCATTGGAAGCGATTGATCGGCAATGATCGCTAATTAGAGCGATGGGCCGGTAGTCGATTAGCATGGATACGATGACTACCAGCTGAGTCGCAAACACAGAATGCTCCGTAGCCGACTGGGTAGTCGACTACGGGGCTGGCAGTCGACTGGTGAAAGTCTCGTTGGAACTTTTCCAGAGTGGATTGAGCCGTTGTCTCACAGCTATTGTGTTGGAAGTCGACTGGGGCCTTATGGCAGTCGACTGCCAGGCAGAAATCCAGCCCGACGCAAGATATAATGGTAGCTCGGATGGAGGGTTTTAGAAGCGTTTTCTTGGGCGATTTGAAGGGGAATAGTTGGTGCTCTTCCAGTCCTTCAAGGCTAGTCCAAGGAAACCAAAAGCAAGCAATCCAAAGAGCATTTGTAAAGTTTTCTTTGCATAGATTGTTGTATTATTGTTGTATTTGCTTATCTTACTTTGTATTACTTAGTGTAATCCTTGTACGAGGTTTCTCCACCTTCGACGTGTTGTCGAAAAGGATCTTATTGTGCTTAGTGGTGTTTGTGGCATCGCTAGGGTTCATACGAACCCAATCCGTGGAGTAAGAACCGTTCGGTTCCGAACCACGTTATATCTTTGCATTTGTGTGTTTGTGTTTTCGTTATTGCTTTATTATCTTTGTTTCTGTTGGATTGATGTGGTTCGCTAGAAGGGGGGGTGAATAGCAATAAAAAACTTTTTCGTAATCGTTCGTTAAGGTACGAGTAAAACGCAGCGGAAAGATAACAATAAATAAATAAAAACACGAGGGTTTTTACTTGGTTCGTAGCCTACGGCTACTACTCCAAGGCCCTAGTGGTCCTTGACCACGCACGGAGGGCAAAATACTAACCAAACTCCTCCTCGTTGGAGATAGGAGTTAAACGAATACAAAACTCGATAAAGACTCAAGGTAGAGGGACACTCCCCCTCTCCTTGATATGATTTAAAGCTTTACTAAAAGAAATAACTGAAATACAATTTAGAACTTTCGTTACCGATGACTTTAAAGGTTGGAGGTTGAAGCTCTAGTCGTCGTCTTGGCAGCGCTTCGTCGTAGGGAGGTCGGAGAGTCGGAGCGTATCGGAAGCACTTGGAAGCTTTTGAATTGATGAAAAACCCTAGGTTTGGCCCTCCTTTTATAGCCTTTGAGCCCCTCATCGAATGGGTCTTTAGCCAATCACAAATGGGCACAAAACCCCTTGAAAAATGGTGATAACTCTTGACTACTCGAGGCTGATCCTTTGACCAGCAGTCGACTGATGACCATCACCAGTCGACTGCTGGCAACATCAGTCGAGTGCTAGCCGTAGTCACTCGACTGATGGGCAGTCCTTCAGTCGCAATTAGCGATCGGCGATCGCGCAAGGCAAAGTTAGCTTAAGGAAAACATTATTTCGACGGTCGTCGACCGTCCGATCTCGACCTAGACCACCTATGAGATGTCTTGGGTCGGATCTACGCTTAAGTTTTTCCCCGTAACGAGGATACGACCTTACTTTCACTCGCACACACGAGCTTACCTCGATACTTACGTGTTGCTTTTGCTTCTGGCCTTCCACTCAATTCCTTCGGCTCCCTCCGAAGTCTCTTGAGTGTCGCCCGACCACCGCGGCTTCCTCCGGGTGTCGCTAGCCTTCAGCTCCAGCGTTGAGACTTTTCTGCACACTTGATTTAGCTCATGAGATAACAATATATGCTTAACTTTGTATCGTTTGCTATAATCAAAACTTAGGTTCGACTTAGGTGCCTACTGCACCAACAATCTCCCCCTTTTTGATTTATGGCAAACCCACATACAAAGTTAAGTAAATAACGAGCATGAAGAGTAATAATGTGCATGAGAAACAAAAAATATGAAGATTAAGTTGGAGTAGTAAGGATTTTCTTCAAGTACTCCCCCTTGAGGAAACCTCCCCCTTGACCGAGGGTGAGTCTTGAAGAAAGACCTTAATCCTCCCCCTTGAGGGTTGCTTTAAGTAATTAACATTACTTAAAGTTGGCCTTAGTAAAACGTTTTAGTTAAGCCCTTTTTCCCCCTTAAGTAAAACATTAACGACATAAAGTTTAAAAAAAAATAAGTTTAAGTAAAACGTAGACGGCACAAATAAGTTTAAGTTTAAGAATTCTTTGGCCTTTTGTTAAAATTTGAGTAAGCCTTGGCAAAAAATATTGATCCCTTAACTTATTGATCCCTTAACTTTGGCCTTTCTCTCCCCCTTTTGCCATATATCGAAAAGAGTGAGAGTGCATGTGGAATAAAAGCAAGTTTTAATTTTAAAGTCCAAGCATGTTCCACATTATTTTGAAAATAATATACTGAAAATAAGTTCATCTATAAAATGTTCGACTCATATTTGGCTTGATTGATATGGAAGGATCAACCAGTCCTGGTCAGAGTCGGTTAGTATGTACGATTATACTCCGTGGATCATAGCGATGCACTAGCTCTACATCTGGAACTAGGAGTAAGGTCCTAACATCTCACGCTCATCTACGTGGCTAAGTACACAAACACATTAGTCCTATGTGTTGTGAGATGTACTGGCTCCTTAAATCTATAGGTGCATGATATCTAAGGTATGTCCTATGCTAGTTCCATAAAAATGAAAATTTAAGAAATAGTAGTAAGAAAATATAATTTGCATGTACCTATTCTATTACGCACATGCCCAATTTTCGTCCTAATAGACTAAATTCAGCTTCGAGTAGGGGTTTAGTAAATAGGTCTGCTAAGTTAGACTTCGATTCGACGTATTCGAGTTGTATGGCTCCGTTGGCCACATGTTCTCGAATGAAATGGTGTTTAACTTCTATATGTTTGGTCCTAGAGTGACATATCGGATTCTTTGTAAGATTAATTGAACTAATGTTGTCTACGTGAAGTTTAGTATTCGTAAAGTCTAACTTAAAGTCGCGGAGAGTGTGCTTCATCCAAAGAAGTTGAGTGACACACTCATCCATCGCAATGTATTCGGCTTCGGTGGTAGATAAAGCGACACAATGTTGCTTCCTCATCGCACTAACTTATTAGACTTGAGCCGTAGTTGACAACAACCACTCGTGCTCTTTCTATCGAGTTTACTACCGGCATAATCCGAATCGGAGTAGCCGATTAGTTCGAACTCCGTAGATCTAGGGTACCAAATACCAACGTTAAGTGTACCCTTTAGATATCTAAGGATACGCTTAACTAGGGTTAGGTGAGACTCCTTAGTACAGGTTTGAAACCTGGCGCACATACTTACTGCGAATAGGATGTCGGGTCGACTCACAGTTAAGTATAAAAGACTTCCTATCACGCTCCTATAGTACTTTAAGTCAATGGTCTTACTTTCTAGGTCTTCTCCTATGTTAACGTTAATCGTCATTGGGGTGTTTATTACCTTGGCGTCTTGCATTCCAAATCTTTTAATTAACTCCTTAGTGTATTTTTGTTGATATAGGTATATACCATCCTTAGTTTGTTTAATTTGTAGACCTAAAAAGAAACTTAACTCGCCTACCAAGTTCATTTTGAACTCACTTTCCATGAGTGAAACGAACTCGTTTAGTAAGGCTGAGTTAGAGGTTCCAAAAATTATATCGTCTACGTAAATTTGAGCTATGAATATTTCTTTACCTAAGGTTTTTACGAAGAGAGTTGGGTCAACTAAGCCTTGGTTAAACCCTTTTGACTTAAGATGGATTGAAAGTCTCTCATACCAAGCTCGAAGATCTTGTTTAAGTCCATAGAGAGCTTTCTTAAGTTTTAGAACATGGTCGGGTTTATCTAGATTTTCGAATCCGAGGGGTTGGCTAACATAAACTTCTTCTTTAATGTATCCATTTAGGAATGCCGACTTAACATCCATTTGAAACAGCTTAAATCCTCGATGTGCGGCATAAGCTAGCAACATTCGAATGGATTCGAGTCTAGCTACTGGGGCATAGGTTTCGTCGTAATCTAATCCTTCGACTTGACTAAACCCTTTGGCGACTAACCTAGCCTTGTTTCTAACTACTTCACCTTTGTCATCAAGCTTATTTCGAAACACCCACCTTGTTCCAATTATCGTTTTGTCTTTAGGTGGTGGTACTAATTCCCACACTTCGTTCCTAGTAAATTGAGCTAGCTCTTCTTGCATTGCAATAATCCAGTCGGGATCAAGGAGAGCTTGTTCAATTGATTTGGGTTCTATCTTTGAAATTAAGGAAATTTGACTAAGGTTCCTATAGGATGCTCTAGTCCGAACTCCTAGATTAGGATCTCCTATCACATGATCGATAGGGTGGTTAGTCTGAATCCTAGATTGGGTTGGGTTTGTGTTACCTAATGCTTGATCAATGGGGTGACTTGGTTGAACACTAGTTTGGTTGGAGTCATCTATCACTTGATCAATAGAGTGACTTGGTTGACTTAGGTTAGGATTAACACTAGACTTGATCTCCGGATCAGAGTTAGGTCTAGTATGAATCAGCTCGCTAATTGGGGTTGTCGGGGGTTTTATAGGTTCATGTCCTCCATCAAATACTACATTGATAGTCTCCTCGACTCTAAGGGTGTCGTGGTTATATACTCTATAAGCTCGACTTGTAGTCGAGTATCCTAGAAAGATTCCGGTCGTGATTTTGGATGTAAATTTCCCTAGGTAATCCTTAGTGTTTAGGATATGTACCTTACACCCAAATACCCTAAAGTACTTGATGTTAGGTATTTTATCGTGATAAATCTCGTACGAGGTCTTAAGGTGCCTTTTTACCATAAGGATCCTATTTTGGACATAGCATGTCGTACTCACGGCTTCTGCCCAAAACCTATCGGGTAGGTCGTATTCGTTCAACATGGTCCTAGCGGCTTCTTGTAGAGTTCGGTTTTTCCGCTCCACTAGGCCATTTTGTTGAGGGGTCCTAGGGCAAGAGAATTCATGGTGGTATCCGTTTAGGTTACAGAAGTCGGTGAACCTTTGATTTTGGAATTCACCACCATGATCGCTTCTAAGTCTTTTAACCTTAAGGTCTTTTTAATTCTCGATTAATTTGAATAGATTGATTAATTGATCTAGGGTATCATTTTTATGTTTGATGAACCTAACCCAAGTAAACCTGGAGTAGTCGTCAATTATGACTAAGCAATATTGACTTCTATTGAGTGACTTGGCTCCATGTGAATCGAATAAATCCATATACAGGAGCTCAAGTACACTTGAGGTTCGTTCTTGGTTAGTTAACTTGTGTTGTGTCCTAGGTTATTTTCCTTGTTGACAAGCATTACAGATTTTATTAACCAAGTTGTTGAGGTTGGGTAAGCCTCTAACTAAGCCACTCTGACTCATCTTGTGGACGAGTCTTGGGTGCGAGTGACCGAGTCGTCGGTGCCACAACCATGATTCCTCTTCCTGTGTCATAAGACATTTGGCTGAGGATTTGATTAAGTTAATTGTGTAAATGTTATTCGTCCTAGTTCCTTTGAGTATTGTTTTAGCTGTTTTATTTGTTTTAATTACACATTCATTTTCTAAAAATACGACCTTATAGTTATTGTCACATAATTGGCTTACGCTAAGCAGGTTATATTCAAAATTCTCTACAAGTAATATATTTTTAATAATAAAATTCGATTTAAGCTCGATATCACCTGATCCGATGATTTTGAGCTTGCCGTTATTCCCAAAAGCTACCGATCCTTGTCGTTTGAATCGAAGCTTTATGAATTTGAGTTGATCCCCGGTCATGTGTCGGGAGCAACCGCTGTCCAACATCCATTAATCCTACACACAAGGTGGTTGGATTGGATGTTAGATTTTTTTTAAAAAAAAAAATTGGTTGTAAGTTGTTAAACCTAGGTCATCTCACCTTTTGTCTATATGATCAAGCATGTTATACTTATGTGTTTTTTGTGAGATGATTTCCAATTAAGTTGATTAAGTGTTTTTGGGTTCAAGTAATTTTATGTTAGATTTGGATTTGACCCTAGGCTTGTCAAGTTTACCTTTTCAAGATCATGACTTCCAGGTCGTGGCGAGGCACAGGGGCCTTCTTTTATCGGATCATCGACCACTTCCTTAGACAAAGCCATGTTCAAGAAAATGATGACTTGACTCACCTAAGATTATTTCTTAGTCTAACTGGTTATTTTTGAAAAGAGGCTCCCCGAGGCTCAATCTTTTCGAAGAATTTTAGTTGGTTATGTTTTTGAAAAAAGGCTCCCCGAGGCTCAATCTTTTCGAAGTTGATTATGTTCATGTTCTAAGTGAGTTCACAAGTTTTAAAGTACAAACTTTCTAAGTTAAAGCATGCAATTTCTAAGTTAAAGCACAAACATTTTAAGTTAAAACATGCAATTTCTAAGTTAAAGCACAAACATGTTTTGTACTGGCTCCCCCTAGACCATTGAATCGGTTCGGTCTATCCACATAGTGGATTTGGTCCTTGGGAACCCAGTACGGGTTGGATCCTAGAGTTGAAATCAAAAGGTTCTTAGGGACCCATGCTTGGACATGTTTCCTATGTCGACTTACAATCGACATATACGACCTATTAGTCGTGTTTGAGTTAAATCCTAGTCCAGCCTTGTTGTACACGACCCTTTGAGATCCAAGTAGGAGGTCAAGTCCTTTGGATCCCGAAGTGAACCTTTCCAATGTGTTCCTAAGATCTTCGACTTGACTTTTCAAGAGAGAGTTCTCAACATCGAGCTTTTCAACTCAAGTTGAGTCCTTCTCTTGAACTCGACTAGTCGAAGAGGTTAGGGAGACCTCGTGTTTGAGGAGTTTAACCTCCTCAACAAGGGTCTCGACCTTGGACTCGGACTTAGCTAACTTCCTATACAAAAACCTAACCATATTATGTAAAGTATTAAATAAAGTTCGACTTACTTTAAGGGTATCTTTTGAACCGGATGCGTATCCGTGGCTTGACTTGAAGGTAGCCGTGGTCAAAGTCATTCTCGAGTTACGACTCAAGTTCAGGCTCGGTCTCCATGTCCGACTCAATTGATTTCGCCATGAAGACGTGGTCTTCGTCTTCTTCGGATGACGCTTCTTCCCATGTCGCGTTGAGGGCCTTCTTGTGCTTAGGTGCTTGGTGGTTCAGCTTGGAGCACTCGGACTTGATATGTCCAAACCTGTTACACTCATAACACCTAATATTAGAACTTTTAGGCTTACCTTGGTTGAGTCGAGTCGTGGTTCGCTTTCGTCCCTTGACTATCCTTCGAGCTAGGTTCATTAGTTCTGCAGTCAACTTCTTCTTCGGACTCGTCTTCCTCCTCGGTTGGTGGTGGCTTGCTTGCGATTTTCTTCTTCTTTGATCCTGCAAACAAGGCTATACCCCTCTCGGGTTCCGAGTTGGACTGCTCATGTAATTTGAAATCGGAAAAGAGTTCATCTAACCTAATTTTAGAAAGATCCTTGGAGACCTTGTAGGCATCGACCATGGATGCCCACAAGGTAGTCCTCGGAAACGAGTTTAGAACATACCTTATAAGGTCGCGGTTTTTGACCTTTTGCCCGATTGCGTGTAGGTTGTTGACTATGTCCTGGACTAGGACGTGAAGTTGTGTCGCGGACTCGTGTTCCTGCATTTTTAGGTTATATAGTTTATTGAAAAGAAGATCACGCTTACATACCTTGGCTTCATCGGTCCCTTCGTGTAGCTCCACTAGTTTCGTCCAAAGATCTTTTGCGCTTATAAAGGGGCCGACGCGATTTAGCTCCTCCTTGGATAGGCCGCATTGGAGGATTTGTGTTGCCTTGGCGTCGGCTTCGACTTGTCATTTTGTCGCAATGGTCCATTGATCATAATCCAAGGAGTCACCCACTTCATTAGTCGGAAGTGTGAAATCCGTTTGGATTATGATCCACATCTCGATTTGGGTTTTGAGAAAGCATTCCATCCGACCCTTCCAATAACGGAAGTCATCTCCGTTGTAAAACGGAGGTCGGACGGTGCTAAAACCCTCGAGATGGGCCATTAGAACAAAAGACACAAATAGACGGAGACGAAGAAACTAACAATGACAAAAACACGAAAACAAGTACCAAGACTCGCATCTTGGATTAGTAGTGCGGGAGAAAAACTTAACAAGGTGAAAAAAATAAAAAAAAATAGAATTAAAAGAAAACTAAATCTGTAAAAAGGCTAGATTGGTGGTTTCACCAAATCTTAACAACCCCCGGCTCTGATACCAATTGTTGGATCGATGTGGTTCGCTAGAGGGGGGGTGAATAGCGATAAAAACTTTTTCGTAATCGTTCGTTAAGATTAAAATTACGAGTAAAACAATAAATAAATAAAAACACGAGGGTTTTTACTTTGTTCGTAGCCTATGGCTACTACTCCAAGGCCCTAGTGGTCCTTGACCACGCATGGAGGGCAAAATACTAACTAAACTCCTCCTCGTTGGAGATAGGAGTTAAACGAATACAAAACTCAAGGTAGAGGACACCCTCTCCTTGATATGATTTAAAGCTTTACTAAAAGAAATAACTAAAATACAATTTAGAACTTTCGTTACCGACGACTTTAAAGGTTGGAGGTTGAAGCTCTAGTCGTCATCTCGGCAGCGCTTCGTCATAGGGAGGTCGGAGAGTCGGAGCGTATCGGAAGCACTTGGAAGCTTTTGAATTGATGAAAAACCCTAGGTTTGACCCTCCTTTTATAGCCTTTGAGCCCCTCATCGAATGGGTCTTTAGCCAATCACAAATGGGCACAAAACCCCTTGAAAAATGGTGATAACTCTTGACTACTCAAGGCTGATCCTTTGACCGTGATCGGTGATGGCCATCACCGATCGTGATGGCGGCTCGATCGATAGTGCTAGCCGTAGTCACTCGGTGATGGGCGGTCGAGTCCTTGAGTTAGCGGATCGTGATGTTGGCTGCAAGACAAAGTTAGCTTAAGGAAAACATTATTTCGATGGTCATCGACCGTCCGATCTCGACCTAGACCACCTATGAGATGTCTTGGGTCGGATCTACGCTTAAGTCTTTCCCCGTAACGAGGATACGACCTTACTTTCACTCGCACGCACGAGCTTACCTCGATACTTACGTGTTGCTTTTGCTTCCGGCCTTCCACTCAATTCCTTCGGCTCCCTCCGAAGTCTCTTGAGTGTCGCCCGACCACCGCGGCTTCCTCCGGGTGTCGCTAGCCTTCAGCTCTAGCGTTGAGACTTTTCTGCACACTTGATTTAGCTCATGAGATAACAATATATGCTTAACTTTGTATCGTTTGCTATAATCAAAACTTAGGTTCGACTTAGGTGCCTACTGCACCAACAGTTTCCGCTGCGCTAACGAAAATTATAGACGAGCACGCGAACAATTTCCATCGACGTATAGCACGACGCTATCCACCCCCCCTCTAGCGTCCAATCGATCCCCTACACTTCTCTCCCCGCGAGCCGCCCTCACTCGAGCCCCTTCTCCTCATGCGGCCACACTGCCGCCTTCTTCCTCACGTCACACCCATAGCACCGGTGGCGCCTTCGCCCCTTTTCGCGAGCTCGAACTGTAGCCGCCCATTGTCCCTCTCCCGACCTCAACGACGATCTAAAAAAATTTGGATCTTTCCCAGGACCTTGATGCGACGATCAAAGGCCCGACCGCCAGAAGTCATACTGGAGACCTCGTGCACGATGGGCACCGTCAAAACCCATCAGCTCCGTCCCCCCTCCGTTTCATCCCGCTTCTCCTTCCTCCCCAAGAACCGTCGTTTCCGTCTCTGCAGCATCATCGTCGGTTCCGCCCTCGCGGCCGCACTTCTATGCCTCCTCGTAGCCTCGAGAAACTTCAATCTCCCCAAATACTCGATTGTTGTGGATGGAGGGAGTATCGACTCTCGAATCCATGTGTTTGCGTACAGGAGCGGGTGGGGATCGATGCCTTCTCTTGACATTGGCCTTTCAGCGTCTATGAAAGTCTCTCCGGGCTTTTCCTTTTACTTGCAGAATCCGGATAACGCTAGGGAGTCTCTGGTGGAACTGCTGGAGTTTGCTAAGGTTACAGTACCACGAGAAGTGTGGGAAGATTCCTAACTCAGGCTGATGGCGACGACAGGTTTGAGGTTACTGAACACTTCGGTGGTGAATAGAATACTGGAATTTTGCAGGAAGACTTTGAGATCTTATGATTTTAGCTTCCAGGATGATTGGGCATCTGTGATCTTAGGACTTTGATTCAGGACTGTCTTTTGGATGTGGAGCTTCTCGGATAAGTCTTCGTATCAAGTTTTGGTCACGAGACAGGTCCACGGGCGTGAAGGTTTCATTATTTCGAGCATTATATCAGACGGATATTTTGACTTATCTTTTAGATATAGTCATGTTGATATACTAGTTAGTATAACTTGCAATAATTTTCATGTTTATCTGCCTTGCATATTTTTGTGCCTACTTGATACATGCATTTGATCGGTTTATGATTATATCTTCTCTGTTTTACTTGGATCATTGATATGTACTTATTGATTGTGCATATTATTCGGATATGTATTTTAGTTGGTATTACATGCTTTAGTATCATGCACCATCTTGCATGATTGCATGCTGGCTGGATGGGGTTCCTTTATAGTTGAGCGCGCAGCCAGTTACATGATCTGCACACGCTGCCACTCATGGGTTAGTGGTACATCAGGAGGGTGTGTGCAGTTGCTCTGTCAGGCTTCGCTGGTCCGCTCATGGGTAGCGATGAGGCAGCGTGGTAGCTGGCAGGGATCCCTCCTCTAGTCTACGACACCGGGAGATGAGAGCTTTACTCCCCCACTCTGTTTGGGGCAGGAGGATAGGTGTACTCCGACAACATCCTGTCCACTCGATCACTCAGGAGAAGTGATGGCAGAGTGCACAGTTGTCATAGCCCTACCCACTCGGATTCACCATCGCGTGTGAGGCGGCTGACTGGCGTCAGGGGTGACCATGTCATTTGCACCACATGCATTTTGCACGGATAACATTTGTATTGTGTTTGTTACATTTTTATTACTACCTTGGATGTTGCATATGATTGTCATGCATACAGGATACATATGTGTATATGGTCTAACGACTTTATTTCTTCTAGTATGGCACATGCTCCTATATCAGGGTAGGAGATTTGGGTAAGTACAGTCCTTTTGTATTTCTTTCTTGCATACCCTATATATGAGATTGTACTGGCATGATTGTTATTGTTAGCTATATTTTACTTTGCATATCGACTATATCCGCTGAGTTCTTTGAACTTACCCCGTTGTTTTATATCTATTTCAGGATGAAGCTGTCAGGAGAGTCCAGCTGCCAAACCCCCTTATCGTGATAGTTTATTAGTTATTTGATTTATGAATTTGGATTTTGATTAGAAGATATGTTTAGGACTGGAGTTGGATTTATGTACTCGTGGATATTTGGTGTCCTTATGGACCTTTATTCGGATTTTATTTCGATTGGTTTTGGTTGGGTATTCCTGCCCAGATGGCAGAAGGGGTAAGTCTAGTTATTGTAGACTGCTTACTATTTACCTTGATTGTTGGCCTGAGGCCTTATGACCTGCGTGTGTTGTTTGGATTCTGGTCGTGTTAACCGATGTATAGTCACCCGTACAGGGAAGATGCTGCCAGATTTTCGTCTGACGGTGACTCCCTTAGGGCGTGACAATTTATTTGGTATCAGAGCCTAGGTTTACGAGTTTCTAGGGGTTTTTGGATTTTTTGGAGTTCGCCACATTTGGCAGGTTTTTGCGAGGCAATCTGGAAATTTTTGGATTGGTATAGATTTCCGACGATTTTTATGTTTCAAAAATTCGAGGTATTATTGACGAGGTTAATTTGGGGATTTGGCGGCGACGGGATCTCTCCTGACGGTGAAATAGGTATGATGATTAATTTTATATGTTTTTACTTGCAGTAACATCTGTAAAAATTTAACAGATATGAGATGAGGTGGGCGTGCTCCTGCGCCAAGACGTGGTGCGGGGCGGCCATGCTAGAGGACATTGAGATCTTTGGCGACTGAATTGCCAGAAAGATCTACTGAGGGTGAGCATGTTGATCAGGGTCAGGTTCCACATGGTTCTGCGGGAGTTGTGGATCCTCAGTCCTCGGCGGTTCCTCCTCCAGAGATACCCACTTCTGGAGTATCCGATGTACCAACAGGAGACCCTGCTGCTACACTTCAGACACCCCCACCAGTAGGGCCTGCTACTACAGACTTGACAGACCCATCAGTGGAGCCGGTCGGCACTCACTCGGTATCTGCCCCTGCGTATGCAGAGGCACCATCTGTTTCGCCAGCTCCTGCGATGACCCCTACTCATCCTATTGATGTGGCTATGGCACGAGCTCGGATTCCCGGTTTAGCAAAGTCGATGAAAATCCGGTTCACCTTATTCAGCGGAGAGACTGATCCAAGCGTGGCTCAGTCTTGGATCGAGACAATGGAGCATACTTTCTACTATATGGTCTGCTCCGAGTGGGAGAAGGCAGAGTTGGCGGCCTTCCATTTACGAGGTGAGGCCGAGATCTGGTGGGACACGCAGCGCTCGATCATCGGCGAGCAGCAGATTACCTGAGCGAGATTTAGAGAGGCTTTTGAGAGTCAGTACTTTCCACGATCATATCAGATGATGTGTCATCAGGATTTTTTGAGTCTACGACAGAATAATCGCTCAGTGATGGAGTATAATGCAGAATTTAATTGGTTAGCCAGGTTTTGTCCAAAATTAGTCGCTGAGGACAGGTCACGCATGATGCAATTTGTTCAGGGGCTAGATGGGTATCTTCAGGTTAAGATGGCAGGATTTGGCAGTTCTTCCTACCGAGAGGCATTGGATAGAGCTTTGTTGATCGAGTCAACTCAACAGAGAGCTAATACTAATAGGAAGAGAAAATAGACAGAACGAACCACAGGACAGACCCAACAACTACAGACTACTGGACAACAACAGAGTGGCCGCAGTTAGTCAGATCAGTCACTATGGGGCATCTAGCCGGCCTCAGAAATTAGGATGATCTTCAGCTAGACCCTCCTGGTCTTCTCAGCAGAGCTGGAGGCCGCCCACTAGTGACACCTACTATACTCGTTGTGAATCGAGAGAGCATACCGTCTCAGCCTGCACCTTGGGACAATCAGTTTTCTATTATTGCAAACTGCCTGGACACCTGAGCCGAGATTGTTCATTGAAGGCTCAGCATGTGGCTTCCAGGGTTTCTATCCAGGGAGGATAGTTACGTCAGTCTGGGACTCAGAGAGGGGGGCAAACAGCCAGACCTTAACAACGGCAGTAGAGGACAGCTCCCCCTATAAGAGTCGCATATGACATTTATGGACAGGAGTACTCCAGTGCCCGTACGGTGTCACAGGGTTTTGTTTGAGACACACGATCGATGCAACCCACCATCGGTGCGATCGCGGCGATCGCCCATCGATGCAAGATCGCCCATCGATGCCGCCTAACCCCGCCATCGTTCAGACCAACCGCAGCTACCGGTATAGTACCAGTCACAGCCTTCATATCAGCCTTCGTATCAGCCTTTGTACTAGCCTTCGTATCAGTCTTAGGCCCAGGCACAGCCACCTCTGGCAGTGCTACCACCTCCACCTCCACCGGAGACTAGGCGGATTCATGCGATTACCAGAGAGGATGTGCAGCGAGCCAACGAATCTATTTTTCGTGGTACGGTTTCACTTTATGTATTTTCAGCTATTATGCTAATTGATACTAGCAGTTCACATTCGTTTATTTCTCGTGCATTTATGAGAGAGATTGGTAGACTACCCACTATTAGATCACAGCGATTAATCGTCTCCCTACCATCTAGTGATACGTTGGACGTTACCCAGGAGGTCCGAGGTTGTTCCTTAGATTTCGATAACATCATACTTACGGTAGATTTATTGGTACTAGACATGGTCGAGTTCGACATTATCCTTGGCATGGATTGGCTATCAGCATATCATGCCACAGTTGATTGCCAGACGAGGGTAGTCACATTCCGACCTCCGAACCAACCCTCGTGGGATTTCACTGGCATTCGGGACGACGACATATGGACCATTTCTGTGATTCAGGCTCAGAAGCTTTTATTGCACGGTTGCCAAGGTTTTCTATTATCATTGATAAATATAGAAGACAGTGGTGACGCTCAGGTCGCTGACATTCCTATTGTTCGAGAATATCCAGATGTCTTTCCAGAGGAGTTACCGGGCTTGCCTCCCAAAAGGCAAGTGGAGTTCACGATTGAGTTAATTCCCGGGATGTCACCGACATCGAAAGCTCCTTATCGTATGGCCCCGAGAGAGTTGGACGAGTTAAAGGTTCAGCTCCAGAAACTTTCGGACAGAGATTTTATTCATCCTAGTGTATCTCCCTGGGGTTCTCCGGTTCTCTTCATGAAGAAGAAAGACGGTTCGATGAGATTATGCATCAACTACAGGCAGTTGAACGCCATCACTATCAAGAATAAATATCCCCTGCCACGTATTGAGGACTTGTTTGATCAGCTCAGAGGTACATCAGTATATTCTAAGATTGATCTGTGGTCCGAATATCATCAGTTAAGGGTTAGAGACTCAAACGTACAGAAGACAGTGTTCCGTACCAGATATGGACACTATGAGTTTTTGGTAATGCCATTTGGGCTTACCAATGCTCCAGCGGTATTCATGGATTTGATGAACCATGAATTTATAGATTTCCTAGATTGGTTCATCATTGTTTTTATTGATGACATTCTGGTCTATTCTCGTTCCGAAGAGGAACACGCGCAACATCTTCGCTTTGTTTTGGATAGGCTCTGACAGAAGCGACTATATGCGAAGTTTAATAAGTACATGTTCTGGTTACCCTCAGTCGGTTTTCTGGGACATGTGGTTTCTAGTAGAGGCATTTCAGTTGACCCTCAGAAGATCGAGGCTATCACCAGTTGGGAGCAGCCGAAATCAGTTCAAGAGGTTCACAGTTTCTTAGGCTTGGCCGGTTATTACAGATGGTTCATTGAGGGTTTATCGAGCATTGTTATGTCGTTGACACACCTTACCAGAAAGGGCGTGAAGTTCACGTGGTCAGAGGCATGCGAGACTAGTTTCCAGGAGTTGAAGAAGAGACTGGTGTCAGCACCGATTCTGGTATTGCCATTAGGGGACGACGGTTTCGTCCTTTATACCAATGCATCTCTACAGGGTTTAGGCACAGTATTGATGCAGTACAGCAGGGTAGTCTCTTATGCTTCTCGCCAGTTGAAGGAGCATGAGAGAAACTACCCAGTACATGATTTAGAGTTAGCCGCTATTATCTTTGCCTTGAAGATTTGGAGGCATCATCTGTATGGTATTACATTTGAGATTCTCACTGATCATAAGAGTCTCAAATATCTATTTACGCAGAAGGAACTCAATCTCAGACAGAGGAGATGGATGGAGTTCCTGAAGGATTATGACTGTACCATTAGCTACCACTCAGGGAAAGCTAATGTGGTTGCAGATGCACTTAGCCGGAAGTCCCGAGGGACTTTAGCTTCCTTCCGAGTTTTAGTCACGGATTTGATTCAGGGTTTCTCTGAGTTGAGCCTTGAGGAGAAGGGATCGACAAAGCAGGGCATTCTGGTTACCATGGTTGCTCAGTCATCTATCCGGACGAGAATCTGGGAGGCTCAGGCCAGTGATCAACATTTACAGTTTATTGGCAGCCAGATAATTTTTGGATAGCAGACTGAGTTCACCCGAGATGACGAAGGTATTGTTTATTTCGGGGCAGATTATGCGTACCTCAGTCTCACCTGGTTATGGAGGAGTTACTTCAGGAGGCTCATCGCTCTTGATTTGCGATCCACCCAGGCGGAACCCGCATGTATCGAGATTTAAAGCGTTGGTATTGGTGGAACGACATGAAGAAAGACATCGCAGATTTTGTAGCTAGATGTCTGATTTGTCAGCAGGTAAAGGTTGAGCACCAGAGACCAGCCGGATCACTTCAGAGGATTTCTATTCCTGAGTGGAAGTGGGATCACATTACCATGGATTTTGTGGTGGGTTTGTCTAGGACACATCAAGGCCATGACGCAATTTGGGTAGTTGTTGACCGACTAACCAAATCCGCACACTTCTTAGCGATTCAGAAGACCGACTCTCTGGATCATTTGACAGAGTTATATTGTTGGGAGATCATCAGATTGCATGGTGTTCCTATCAACATTATATCAGATAGATATCTCCGGTTCATGTCTCAGTTCTGGCAGAGTCTACAGCAGACCTTAGGCACACAGCTTCGTTTTAGTACTGCATTCCATCCGCAGACAGATGGACAGTCTGAGCGGACCATTCAGACACTAGAGGACTTGCTAAGGTCCTGTGTTATAGATTTCGGGGGTAATTGGGAGGACCACTTGCCATTAGTGGAATTCGCCTACAATAACAACTATCATTCGACTATCTAAATGGCCCCGTTTGAAGCATTGTATGGTAGACAGTGTCGTACACCCACCCTCTGGGAGGAGGTTGAGGAGGCCCAATTGCTAGGACCCCAGAGAGCTCAGCATGAGGTAGAGTTGGTCCGTACTATCAGACATAGGATGGCAAAGGCGTAGGATCGCCAGAAGAGTTATGCAGATCGAAGACGGAGACCTCTGGAGTTCTTTATTGGTGATCATGTGTTCCTTCGAGTCTCACCCACGAAAGGGGTGAAGAGATTTGGCCTTCGAGGTAAGCTAGCTCCTAGATACATTGGTCCGTTTGAGATTTTGGAGAAGATCGAAGCAGTCGCTTACCGTCTAGCGCTACCACCATCTTTGATGGGTATTCATGATGTGTTCCATGTGTCCATGCTGAGGAAGTATGTGCCAGACTCTACTCATATTCTATCAGATGTGTCAGGTTCCATTCGACCTGATGCTACTTACGCAGAGGTTTCGGTATGGATTCTGGATCACAAGGAACGACAATTGCGGAACAAGATTGTGCGACTTGTCAAGGTCGGGTGGAGTTACCACACCGACGAGGAGGCTACTTGGGAGCTTGAGGAAAAGATCATAGCTCAATACCCCCACCTGTTTACTTAAGGTACATGAGATATGTTTCCAGTACTTATAGTATCTCTTACTCATTATATCTGAGTATGAAATTTGGGGACTAAATTTTTATTAGTATGGGAGAATGTTAAATACGAAAAAATTAAAATACTAAATCAAATGGCCAAAAATTATGAAAAATAATCCTAGAAATTTTTCGGGATTTTTAGGGAATTTTAGGAATTTTTTTCAGAATTTTTCTGGAAAGAAATGGGATCTGTACGAGAGTTACGGGAATAATTAAATTACTGGGGGATTTAATAGAAACCAAACCTAGGTTTTCTATTTCTTCTTTTTCTTTTCCCGACGCACCGCTCGGTCGGATTCTCCCTCACGATAACTTCTCTCCCCGCGCGCCGCCCTCACTCGAGCCCCTTCTCCTCATGCGGCCACACCGCCGCCTTCTTCCTCACATTGCCACCCATAGCACGGGCGGCGCCTTCGCCCCTTTTCGCGATCTCGAACTGTAGTCTCCCATTGTCCCTCTCCCGACCTCAACGATGATCTGAAGAACTCTGGATCTTTCCTAGGACATTGATGCGATGATCGAAGGCCCGACCGCCAGAAGTCGTACTGGAGACCTCGTGCACGATGGGCGTTGTCAAAACCCATCATCTCCGTCAAAACCCATCAGCTCCGTCCCCCCTCCATTTCATCCCGCTTCTCCTTCCTCCCTAAGAACCGTCGTTTCCGTCTCTGCGGCATCATCGTCGGCTCCACCCTCACGACCGCACTTATGTGCCTCCTCGTAGCCTCGAGAAGCTTCAATCTCCCTAAATACTCGATTGTTGTGGATGGAGGGAGTACCGGCTCTCGGATCCACATGTTTGCGTACAGGAACGGGGTGGGGATCGATGCCTTCTCTTGACATTGGCCTTTCGACATCTATGAAAGTCTCTCCGGGCTTTTCCTTTTACTTGCAGAATCTGGATAATGCTGGGGAGTCTCTGGTGGAACTGCTGGAGTTTGCTAAGGTTACAGTACCACGAGAAGTCTGGGAAGATACCTAACTCAGGCTGATGGCGACGGCAGGTTTGAGGTTACTGAACACTTCGGTGGTGAATAGAATACTGGAATTTTGTAGAAATACTTTGAGATCTTATGATTTTAGTTTCCAGGACGATTGGGCATCTGTGATCTCAGGACTATGATTCAGGACTGTCTTTTGGATGTGGAGCTTCTCGGATAAGTCTTCGTATCAAGTTTTGGTCACGAGACAGGTCCACGGGCATGAAGGTTTCATTATTTCGAGCATTATATCAGGCGGGTATTTTGACTTATCTTTTAGATATAGTCATGTTGATATGCTAGTTAGTATAGCTTGTAATAATTTTTATATTTATCTGCCTTGCATGTTTTTGTGCCTACTTGATACATTCATTTGATCAGTTTATGGTTATATCTTCCCTGTTTTACTTGGATCATTGATATGTACTTATTGATTGTGCATATTATTTGGATATGTATTTTAGTTGGTATTACATGCTTTAGTATCATGCACCATCTTGCATGATTGCATGCTGGCTGGACGGGGTTCCTTTATAGTTGAGCCCGCAGCCAGTTACATGGTCTGCACACGCTGCCACTCATGGGTTAGTGGTACATCAGGAGGGTGTGTGCAGTTGCTCTGTCAGGCTCCGCTGGTCCGCTCATGGGTAGCGATGAGGCAGCTTGGTAGCGGGCAAAGATCCCTCCTCTGGTCTACGACACCGGGAGATGAGAGCTTTGCTCCCCCACTCTGTTTGGGGCAGGAGGATAGGTGTACTCCGACAAAATCCTATCCACTCGGTCACTCAGGAGCAGTGATGGCAGAGTGCACAGTTGTCATAGCCCTACCCACTCGGCTTCACCATCGCGTGTGAGGCGGCTGACTGGTGTCAGGGGTGACCATGTCATTTGCACCACATGCATTTTGCATGGATAGCATTTGTATTGTGTTTGTTGCATTTTTATTGCTGCCTTGGATGTTGCATATGATTGTCATGCATACAGGATACATATGTGTATATGGTCTGACGACTTTATTTCTTCTAGTATGGCACATGCTCCTATATCAGGGTAGGAGATTCAGGTAAGTACAATCCTTTTGTATTTATTTCTTTCATACCCTATATATGAGACTGTACTGGCATGATTGTTATTGTTAGTTATATTTTACTTTGCATATCGACTATATCCGCTGAGTTCTTTGAACTTACCCCGTTGTTTTATATCTATTTCAGGATGAAGTTGTCAGGAGAGTCCAGCTGTCAAACCCCCTCGTCGTGATAGTTTATTACTTATTTAATTTATGGATTTGGATTTTGATTAGAAGATATGTTTAGGACTGGAGTTGGATTTATGTACTCGTGGATATTTAGTGTCCTTATGGACCTTTATTCGGATTTTATTTCGATTGGTTTTGGTTGGGTATTCCTACCCAGATGGCAGAAGGGGTAAGTCTAGTTATTGTAGACTATTTACTATTTACCTTGATTGTTGGCCTGAGGCCTTATGACCTGCGTGTGTTGTTTGGATTCTGGTCGTGTTGACCGATGTATAGTGGTCGTGTAGGTCTTGTATACAAGATTGACATTGTCACTCATACAGGAGAGATGCTGCCGAATTTTCGTCTGGCGGGGACTCCCTCGGGGCGTGACAACTTACATATTTTTTGAACCATGGTGCAAATTCTTCATTGTAGAAACAATCAAACTCATGCTCCGGAAGCTCAGAATATAGGGTTTGGAAAATCCTACCATAAAAATAAATATAACACGAATAATAATTTACGATATATGAAATATATAATATAACATGTATATACTCACTCGAAATACGACGTTACTTTTGAACAGTTCAATAAAATATATGTATGGGTTGCTCGCTACTCTTGACCAGTTAAGTATCTACGTGTACAAGATCCACTCGGTCGACTAAGGTAGTTAAAAAATGAGAATGAGTTGAAATTGGGATCAATAGGATCCTCATCATTTCTTCCTGCTCTCCGACTTTTGCATTGAACGTGAGGTTCAAAATAATATAATGCAAAAGTTGTAACTTCCTCCACCATATATGCATTAACAATAAAAGCCTCAACATGAGTCTTATTTTTCATCTTTTTTTTTAAGTGATAGAGGAATCTAATAGTAATAAAACAAAATGTATTACAAATTAACTTATACTAAAATTAATCAAATGCACTAACAATGATAAAAAAAAGAAGCTCACCTTTCAAATGGATACATCCATCGAAATTGAACAGGACCTCCAACTTTAGCCTCATATGGAAAGTGAACCAAAAGATGTTCCATGGAATCAAAAAATATCGGTGGAAATATTCTTTCTAAGTTACACAAAATGATTGGGATGTCTCTCTCTAATGTTTCTATGTGTGAATGACTCAATACTGTCGAGCAAATATCATGAAGGAAAATGTTTAATTCCGTAATTGCACCCCATACAAAATTTGGTAACATGTCCTTAAAAACAATAGGAATTAGTCTTTCCATGAATATATGACAGTCATGACTTTTCAAACTAATCAATTTGCATTCCTTCAAATCGACGCATCTTCCTAGATTAGTCTCAATGATTTCAACCATTCATAAACAATCCGTCTCTGATCCTTATTCAATGTATAAACTACTTTTGGTTTTGGTCTCCTACTATTTTCATTAACATCAAGGGAGGGTCATTTACAAATGAGACGCATATCTTTTCTTGCATTCAGATTGTCTTTTGTTTTCCAAGTAATATCCATCACTGTATTTATTAGATTATCAAAAACATTCTTCTCAATATGCATTACATCAAGATTGTGATGAATCAAATTACTCTGTAAATACGGTAAATCCTAAAATATACTCCGTTTAGTCCATTTATGTGTACTTCCATAGTCATATGTTGCAACATTTGGTTCTTCAATAACAGATGGAAAATTAAGCACTCTATGCCATAAGAATTGCCCGGTTAATCTCAATGGTGGAGGTGTTCTTTCAATTTTATTCTTAGTGAATTCTTTTTTATTTCTTCTAAATTTATGATTTGGCGGTAAAAATTATCTATGACAATCAAAATAACTCGATTCTTTCCATGTTTCAATCTAAATGACTTTGATCTCTCCATACATATTGGGCATCCTAAAATCCCAGCGGTACTTCATCCCAATAACTTACCATAAGCAGGAAAATCATTTACGGTCCAAAGAAGCGTAGCTCTCATTGTGAACATATGATTAGTATGGACATCATATGTAGAAACACCCTCATCCCATAGTTGTTTCAGCTCGGCAATCAATTGTTGCATGTAAACATCTATTAACTTCTTAGGATTATGAGGGTCAGGAACAATCAATGTTAAAAATATATACGGTGTTTTCATACACATACCGGATGGAAGATTATACGGAGTTAAGATAATTGGCCAGAAAGAATAAGTTCTTCCTGATTTGCCAAATGGAGCAAATCCATTAGCACATAGACCCAACCTGATGTTTCGAGTCTCATTCGCAAACTCAAGATATGTTCTATCAAAATTTTTCCATGCCTCTGCATTTGATGGATGACACATTAGCCCTTCCTCTGTTTTATGATTTGCATGTCAAGTCATATGTTCAGTAGTGACCTTTAATGCATAAGGCCTTTGCAATCTAGTAGTTAAAGACAAATATAACATTTTTCTGTATGATTTACGCCTCTTATTACAATTCAATCTCGTGGTACTCTTGTACCTACATTGATTACAGAATTTATGAATCTCTGCATCTGCATTATCTTCCCAATATAGCATACAACCATCTCTGCAAAAATCAATTCTTTGCATCGGAAAGACCTAAATCTTTCACAATTTTTTTAATACTGTAAAAATCATTGGGCATTATATGATCATGAGGCAATACTTCTTCAATAACTTGAATGAAATCATTAAAAGAATCTTCAGACACATTATGCTCAGCTTTAACATTCAATAATTTTATGATTAGAGATAATTTAGTACGACTGTCACAACTAGACCATACAGGTTCATCTGCAGCTCTCAACACTTCTTGAAATTTGAGATATGTTTCATTGTATACATTTTCATGAACACCTGTTACTTCTACCTCCTCCAATGGAGATGAATAATTGGTATACATGTGTTCAAATGTTTGAGGATAACTAGAACGTGCAACGTTCGATTTGATATTTAATTTATGATCAACTACATCAACTATCATCCTCTGATATGGATTGAATTGATCATAATATCTTTGATCTCCACTAACTGTCCTTTGTATGTTTCGGTCAACCTCTTCATCGGATATAAACGGTTCACCATAACATGCCCAATTATAATAATTTGGGGTAAAACCAAATCTATAAAAATATTCTCGAACTTTATCACACTGAAAAAATTTACCATTATGACATTTTTTGAACGGACACCTTAATTTATTCGCATCCATAAACTCAACATTACTAAGAGCAAAATTCAAAAATTGTTCCAACCCAATAATAAATTCATCGGTTAAATCCCGACATTTTGGTAAATTATTTTTATACATCCAACTTCTTTCTCCCTCATTTGTCCTGTTTCCAAATTTATATCAAAGATTAATTGTATTTTTCCATGTTCCATCCATATTAATTGAATAATAAATTTATACTCAAAATAAATTTTTCTAGTGCTTACTTATTTTTGGTATGATATCGAATTACAAACTATAACATATCGAACAAATAATACATATTTACTGTAAAAGAAATACATAAAATTGAACATTAATTATATATATTATAGAATGATAATGCTACAAATTTTTGAATATACAATATACTTAGCCTGGTGAAAGCAACGGATGAGCTCACAGCAGAAGACTTTACGAACACACAGATCACCTTAAGGACGAAGTACGACAAGACTATGAAAAATAAAATAATATTAATTTTGTATTTATATTACACATTACTGATTTAATTTGAATAACATGTTGACTCTACTGTGGGTTGAGTACATGTCGCGGATGGAAGTCGACACAACAGTTGTGCGTGATCCAGGGGCAGTGATGAACCACCCACGCGCGGAGCCTGGAACAATACCCAACTGGGTGAATGACCTAGACAAACCATCAACGCGTGAATGACTAGGGACACCTGAAAGACGATCGCTATGCACACACACAGATCACATGAAGGACGATCGTGATGCACGCACATGACGCCTCTATGGCGTGCTTGCGCCCCTGTCACATGCTCGTGATGGAAGCAGTCACGAGCGCACGAGCTTGCTACCGCGAGCATGCGTCATTCTCGTGACAGCATGCTGCAGCTGCCGCACGAGCTCACGGCGGCAACAGCCGTGAGCATGCGTTGTGCTCGCGGCAGCAGTCGCAACTGCCACGCGAGCTCGCGACAGCTGGCCTGCGGCAGCGAGCAGTTGCCGCGAGCTCGTGGCCACGAACTCGCGTGGCAGTGAGATCATGAAAGTTGTCTCGCGCAGGGAGCTGTCGTGCATAGGGAGCTGCCGCGATCTCACGCGGTGAGCTGTCGCGATCTCGCGCGGTGAGCTGCCGCGATCTCGTGCGACGAGTTATTGTGATCTCGCACGGAGAGCTAGTGCTCTGGCGGTGAGTCGGTGCTCCGGCGGTGGGCCGACGCATGACGAGCCGGTGCTCCGTCGGTGGAAGAGGAGAATGGCGTACCTGAGGATCGATCAGGCCGAGCGGGTAGGAGGAATGCGTGAGAAGGGGGAAAGGGAAATGAAGTAATTAGGGGAAATCGGTGACGATTTGTAATTAGTTACAATATTCGTCGCCAATTCGACGATGAATATTATATTCATCGCAGAATTGGCGACGAATATTGTATTCGTCATAGATTTGGCGACGAATGCAATATTCGTAGCCAATTAATTCAACGAAGAATTCATTTTTCGTCGCAAAATTATGCGACAAATTTTATTTTTCGTCACAAATTTGGCGTCGAAAATTAAATTTGTTGCCAAATTAGCGATGAATATTAAATTAGTCACAAAATTCTGTGATAAATTTTATTTTGTTGTAAAATTTGAAATGAAAATAGAATTTGTCGCAGAGTTTTCATCGAATCTCAATTTCATTGCAAATTCTGCGACGAATTTATATTTTGTTGCTAAATTTTTCGACAAAATTTATTTTTCGTCTCAAATTGGCAATGAAAAATCAAATTTGTAACAAAACTGCAACGATATTTGCGACAAAATTGAATTTGTTACAAATGTATTTATGTTTGTAACAAAAAATGTTTTGTTGGAAATTTCATTATTATTTGCGACGAAATTTCCAATTCGTCGCAAATTTTGTTGCAAATTTGCAACAAATTATTTTCATTGCTAAATTTCGTCGCTATTTTGATGTATTTTGGTAGTGCCAGAAACAAGCCCAAGCGCACCATAAAACCACTTGACAGATATAGTTTTGAGGATTTAGTTTCTTATGCACTTATCATTATTAGCGAAGATCTTACTACTTTTTAGGCGTCATTCAGAGTTCTGAAAAGGATAGATGGATGAGAGCTATGGCAGAGGAGATAGAATCATTATATAAGAATCAAACATGGAATCTGGTGGAACTTTTTGAAGGGAAGAGGGCTATAGGATGAAAATGGGTATACAAGAAGAAAGAAGCAATTTCATAAGGTGAAGAAGGAAAGTTCAAGGCCCAACTAGTAGCAAAGAGTTACTCATTGAGAAAAGGAATTGACTATGATGAGATATTTTCTTCGGTGATCAGACATACATCTATCAAAGTGGTGTTAACTTTTGTGTCTCATCATGACTTGCAGTTGGAGAAACTGGATGTGAAGACTGTGTTTCTTTATGGTAATTTGGAAGAGCAAATTTATATGTCATAATCAGAAGGTTTTAGTCAACCCGAATAGAAGCATTTAGTCTATAAATGGAAGAAGTCACTTTATGAGTTAAAGCAATCTCTAAAACAGTGGTACAAGAATTTTGATTAATACATGATTCAGAATGAGTACATGAGATGTGAATATGATTGCTACATATATTATTGGAATACGTGGTATCCTCAAGCTTTGACTAACAAATCTCTGATACCACTTGACTGGGATGAATACATGACAAAAAGAAAATAAAACAATTTTATTATTGTTGGTGCAACAATGCCCCAAGCATTTATATGTTTTGATGTTTGGATAATCATCTAAGTTAGGCAATGTTTTGTGATCTAATTGTGAACATGTTTAAGTGACAGGAAAATCTAAGTATGAAGACTTGGTAAAAGACAAGTCCAAGTGTGATCTTGGCAAAGAGAAGTCAAAGGAAAGGTCTTGGCGGCGTAAGTCTAAGCATGTAGTCTTGGCGGCGTAAAGTCCAAGCAGTTATTGGCAAAGGAAGACCAAAGGCAAGTCTTGGTGGCATAAGTTCAAGCATGTAACCTTGGCAGCGTAAAGTCCAAGCGTACTTTGGCAAAGAAGAAACCTAAAGCATGACGAAACCGAAGGAAGCTTTTGAAGGCAAGTGCATGGATGGAGTCGTGGACTCAGAGAAATCCTGGAAGCGCAAGGATGATGGAGAAGCTAGAAGGTTAAGTCTAGGCTTAGGGTATATTTTCAAGTATGAATTAGTCATACTTGGGGTGTGTCAGTCGACTAGAACATTGTACCAGTCGAACTGACCTTCAAAATGCAGCATTAGAGGTCGGAGAGCTGCTGGCAGTCGACTGCCATTATTGGCAGTCGACTACCACGAACAGAAATGCTCATAGCCGACTAGCCAGTCAGCTACGGGCAGCATCAGTCGGACTGCTACTGTTGGTAGTCGACTGATAGTCCTCCTGTTGGTGATGACGACGGCAAATCCAACGAATCCAGCTGTTCAGAAGTCGTTAGCCGCGATGGCAGTCGACTGATGTAATTCATCAGTCGATTGATGGACCTCCAACGGGAAAAAGAGACTCTTTCCTATAAAAAGAGTCCAAGGGGAGCAAGAAGAGTCTAATGCTTATATTCTGATTATTCTCTTAAGCTCCCACAAATTTTCTAAGCTTTCTAAGTGTTTTAATTCCCTTCCTCCTCTCTAATCTTCATTTTCATCTTTTGTAAGAAGAGGAGAGGAGGTTTTGTAAAAGAGAAAGCTTATTAGTGAAGATTGATTTGGGTTGATCCACCTTAAGGATCATCGTGGAGTAGGAGCGTTATCTTCGAACCACATAAAAGCTTCCGTGTTAGCATTGCATTTTCATTTCTATTATTATTGTATTTGTTGTGTTTCCACTAATCATTTTGTAGAAAACGAAAAGAGGCTATTCACCCCCTCTAGCCATCCAAGGATCCCTTTCAAGTGGTATCAGAGCTCAGATTGCATCGAAAGATCTAACAATCAACCGGAGCATGATGGCCTTCCAAGAGGGGTATAGCACGACGAGGCCTCAATTCTTCGACGACAACGATTTCGGCTACTGGAAAGGTAGGATGGAATACTACCTTATGAATGATATTGATAACTGATTTAGCATTGTAGATGGATTTGAGAAGCCGGTCGACGAACATGGAGCGCCAATACTGACCAAAGATTGGACGAGGGATATGGCCAAGAAGGTGCAAGCGAATGCAAAGGCAACGACCACCCTCCAATGTTGTCTATCAAAGGACCAATTGTCCAAAGTCGGACCTTTCAACTCCACTAAAGAGCTTTGGGAGAAGCTCATCGAGTTGAATGAAGGATCAAAGGAGATGAGGAGAGCCAAGAGGGACCTCTTGATAGGCAAACTCTAAAACTTTGCCATGAAGACAAATAAGACCGTAAGACAAATGCACGGTCGCTTCAAGGAAGTAGTCAACGGACTACATGTGATAGGTGAGAAGGTCGACAACCGAGACCTTGTGAGGTATGTACTACAAGCCTTCCCTAGAACAACCTTGTGGGCTTCAATGGTAGATGCCTACAAGGTCTCTAGGGATCTTTCTTTGGTTAAATTAGATGAACTCTTTTGTGAATTTGAGTTGCACGAGCAAGCTAACACTTCATCCAAGGAGAAAGGTGTAGCTCTTTTTGTAGGAAAGAAGGACAAGAATAAGAAGGAGAAGAAAGAAGTGTCTTCCTCATCCAAATCCGATGAAGAGTCATCTAGTAGTGAAGATGAGCTATTGACAAGCTAGGTGGCTCATTATGTCAAGAAGTTTGGTGGGAGATCAAGGAAACTCACCAAGAAAGATGTGAGGAGGATGTTCCAATCCTCCAAAGGTAAAACCTCAACTAGTTCAATTCCTTCATCTAACGTAACTTGTTATGGTTGCAACAAGAAAGGGCATATCAAGCCAAATTGCCCAGAACTAAAGAAGAAGGAGGAGAAAGAAAAGAAGCATAAGGAAAAGAAGAAAAAGAAGGAGAAGAAAAAGGAGGCAATGGTGGCACAAACGTGGGACACACTAAGCTTGGAGGACTCTTTCGATGATGAAGAAGTGTGTCATGCCACTCGGAACCTAGCTCTCATGGCCTTGGAGGAGAAAGCTGGAAGCTCAAGTGAGGAGTCATCATCCTCTTCCTCAAGCGAAGAATCATCATCAAGTGATGATGAGGTAAGCAACTCCCCTAGGGTAGATTTACTTTATAAAACCATTGCATGTCTTCAAAATGCCCTAAATAGATCAAAAACTAGGATTAAGGACTTAAAAGTAGAAATTAAGTCACTTAAAAATGTGGAACCACTTTGTAATGATACATGTACACTTAGAGATGAAAATGATGAATTAAGAAAAGAAATAGGTGAACTAAGAGTATGCTTAGAAAAATTTACAAATGGCTCTAAATACCTAGATATGATAATTAAGGATCAAAGGGCTATTTACAACAAGGCCGGAATATGATATATGCCAAAGGAAAAGGAGGTAGCATTTACATCTCTTGTTAGTAGAAAATCCACCTTTAGGAGCAAGGTTAGAAAGGCTTGGGTCCCTAAGAAGTTTTTGATTGATTCTAGTGGTCCTAAAATTTGGGTGCCTAAGGCTTGCATTTTTCATGTTGTATAGGTAGAAGAACCAAGCTTATGGATTGTTGATAGTGGGTGCTCAAAAAAACATGACCAGTGATGAGAGCAAATTTTCCACCATCAACCACACTAGTAAGGGGAAGGTGTCTTTTGGGAATAGTGGTAAACTTAAGATACTAGGAAAAGGCATAATTGAGGTATCCCCAAATCTTGTCATTCATAAAGTTTTATTAGTTAAAAACATGAAATTTAATTTGCTTAGTGTAAGTCAACTATGTGATGCCAATTTTGATGTTCAATTTGATGCTTCAAAATATTTCATAAGATATAAAACTTTAAATGATTGCATGTTAGTAGGTTTTAGGAAATCAAATATATATTATGTTAATTTATCCTATGCTACTAATGTTTCTACTAAGTATCTTGTTGCAAAAGAAGAAGAGAGTTGACTTTGGCATAGGAGGCTAGGGCACATCAATATGAAGAACATTGCCAAAATAGCCAAAATGAAGTTAGTCAAGGGGTTGTCAAAAGTCAAGTACCTCAAGGACAAAATGTGTGATGCATGCCAAGGGAAACAATCAAGAACATCACACAAAGGTAAAACTTAGTACCGCTTTACCTTTAGAACTATTGCATATGGACTTATTTGATTGTCATAGTACCCCTTCCATGATTGGTAGTAAATATTGCTTAGTGATAGTAGACGATTTTTCTAGATTTACTTGGGTATTTTTCATGAAAAATAAGGATGAAACCCTAGGAATAATCATAGGATTTAGCAAGAGAGTAGAAAATGAAAGAAAACTCAAAATCAACCGAATCCGTAGTGAGCATGGTGGAGAGTTTGAAAATTCTAATTTCTCAAATTTTTGCTTAGAACAAGGGTACAAGCACAAATTTTCTTATCCTAGAACACCCCAACAAAATGGGATTGTGAAAAGGAAAAAATCGTGCCCTACAAGAAGCGGCTAGGACTATGCTTAATGCATACTCTTTACCTAGCTACTTGTGGGCGGAAGCGGTTAACACCGCTTGCTATATCCAAAATAGGGTTTTAATTCATAGGTTTTTAGGCAAAACCCCTTTTGAATTATGGAATGGTACAATTCCAATAATTCACTATTTTAAGGTCTTTGGATGCAAAGTTTACATTTTAAACACCAAAGACAACCTGGTAAATATGAGTCCAAAGCGGATGAGGGAATCCTAGTTGGTTACTCATCCACTAGTGTAGAGTATAGAATTTACAATAAAAGAACTCAAAAGATTGAGGAATCTTCAAATGTCCAATTTGATGAAACCTCTAATACATACCCTAGGAAATCCTCCATTGATGATGATATCAATGATAAAAATCAAGAAATTACCCAAAAAATTCAAGATTTAATGTTAGGGGGTAATGATCAAGGGGGAGAGTTAAATCAAAGGGAAGTAAGAGGTGATTCCGATGATGAAAGAAGGATTGAGGATAATCATGATCAAGATCAAATTAATACACCTCCTAGAACAATAAGAGTTCATCAAAATCACCCTTTAGATCAAATTGTAGGTGAACTATCTCAAGGTGTTAGGACTAGGTCATTTCATAGGGATCCCTCTAGTCATATAGCTCTAATCTCTCAAATTGAGCCCAAAACAATCAAAGATGCATTACTTGATCCGGATTGGATCTTAGCAATACAAGATGAATTGGCTCAATTTGAAATGAGTCAAGTATGGGAGTTAGTTCCTAGACCTAATGACAACACCATCATTACTACAAGATGGGTATTTAGGAATAAACTAGATGACCAAGGAAATATTACTAGAAATAAGGCAAGGTTAGTTGCAGGGGGCTTTAATCAAGTTGAAGGACTCGACTATGATGAAACATATGCCCCAGTTGCTAGATTAGAGTCTATTAGGATCTTATTAGGGTATGCCTCTTATATGGGTTTCAAACTCCATCAAATGGATGTTAAATCGGCATTCCTAAATGGGTTCATTAAGGAAGAGGTATATGTAGAACAACCTCCCGGGTTTTAGAATATGGACTATCTAAATCATGTATACAATCTTGGGAAAGTTTTGTATGGTTTGAAACAAGCTCCCCGGGCTTGGTATGAAAGATTATCATCTTTCTTAATCTCTAAGGACTTTAAGAGGGGTAGTGTAGATCAAACTCTATTTTTAAAGTCAACATCAAAGGACATCTTTGTAGCCCAAGTATATGTTGATGACATTATCTTTGGGTCAACAAATGATGAACTTCTTCAAGACTTTATTAAAAATATGGAAAATGAGTTTGAGATGAGTCTAGTTGGGGAACTAAATTTCTTCCTAGGTTTACAAGTCAAACAAACAAGTGAAGGAATTTATATTTACCAAACCAAATATGCTAAGGAAATGATTAAGAAATTTAGTTTGGAAAATGCTAAAGTAGTGTCAACCCCTATGGCAACTAATACAAAAATAGATAATGATCATGAAGGAAAACAGATTGATCTTACACTCTATAGGAGTATGATTGGTAGCCTTTTGTATCTAACCGCTAGTAGACCTAATATATTATTTGCGATTGGTATGTGTGCTAGGTACCAATCATGTGCCAAAGAATCTCATTTAGTTGCCGCTAAGAGAATCTTAAGATATATTAAAGGCACACTAAATGTAGGACTATGGTACCCTAGGACTAGGTCTTTTGATTTGGTTGGGTACACCGATTCCGATTATGTCGGTTGCAAATTGGATCGGAAGAGTACTAGTGGTAGATGTCAATTCCTTGGGTCCTCCCTAGTTAGTTGGAGTAGTAGGAAGCAACCTTGTGTTGCCCTATCCACCACCGAGGCCGAGTATGTGGCTATGAATGGTTGTGTAGCTCAATTACTATCGATGAAACATACTTTAGAAGACTATGAGCTATCTTACTCCAACATAAAAGTATTTTGTGATAATGTGAGCACCATAAATTTGACCAAAAATCCGGTGCATCACTCTATGACCAAGCACATTGAAGTGAAACATCACTTCATAAGGGATCATGTGACTAAGGGGGATATTGAGCTCAATTACATTGAATCTAAGTCCAACCTAGCCGACATCTTTACCAAGCCTCTCCCCGAAATAGAATTTGCATCACTTAGGAGAGAATTTTGAATGTGCTTTGTAGAATAGAAGTGTAGGTTTGCATGATCCCATAGAAAATCTAGGTTTTATACCTCTAAACATCTCACAATAGACCTAAGAAACCATGATTTATGTTTTTAGACACTTAGACATCATGTGAGATGTTAGGAAGATACACTTGGTTCATCATGCTTGTTATGATGCATTACTATGAACCAAAGTGCTATCTAGATACATTAATCCCTCATTGGACCAATCATTGGGAAGGCTTATTCACAATTAATGTACATATAGCTCCAAGAATATGATTGAAAATGTCAAATAAAACAAAATTTAAACTATGTCTATCAAACTTTGAAAAAAAATTTTCAATTGATAAGCAAAAGTGATACAAAGCTTGCAAAAATATCATAACTTTTGCAAAAGCTTGAGTTTGTGTCAATACCAAAATCTAGAGGTGACATATTTTTAAAATCATTTTTCCGTGATAGGAAATGATCTAACAAAGTTAACCACAAAATTTCATAATTTTTTTTTATCTTTATTGAATTAATTATGCATTTTTCAATCTAGCCAAAAAGCTTATCAGACTGATATCAGTCGACTGACGCTTATCGCCGGTTCGACTGATACACCTTTCTCAAACCGGGCTTACCCGATTCACTGGCAGTTCGATAGCCATTTATGGCAGTCGACTGCCGCGCATAGAAGCGTTCGTATCCGACTGGCCGGTTCGACTGATCTCTATCAGTTCGATTGTCGACTAACGGCAGTCGACTGATGTCACAGTTTTTAGGGTTTTCCCACTGGTTCGACTAGCCAAAAACCCTGAACTTCCCTCTTCCTCTTTTTCCGACGATCTTTCCGCCGTATTTCTCGCATTTTTTTTCTCCCTCTTTCCGGTGATCTCACCGACCGGTGCTCGCATTTGAAGCGTTCTTCGACTCGAGGACCACCTCCTCTCACCATTTCACACCCTAGTTTCCACCACAGTCCACTCCCTCGGTTAGGGTTTCGTGGAACCTAGCTTCCGACACCCTTCTTTGATCATTCACCATGCCTCCTAGGTAAACCCTCACCCCTGCTCATAGTTTGGTTGATTCTATATTTTTGTTTCACTAACCATTGTTTTTTTGTGTGTTGTTTTTGTGTATGCATTCATCATCATCATGAATCCTTGACCTACATTATTCTTTTCGCACATTTAGAATTAAACATTTTGCATCTAAGTGTGCCCGATTACCACCGGTCAACGAGGGCCCATCGAACCCTCCACCCATGGTCGATCCTAGATTTCCAAATTCAACACTTGAAAATGCATTCAATAAAAACAAATTTCAACTCATCCTGCCTCAATCAATGGACCCTATATTTATTAAGGACAGCTGCTTCGACGTTGTCCAGATTATCCAATTTTACAATCTTGAGTCCTTAGCCTTTTGTGACCACCCGATAAATATTACCCTCCTTTTTGAATTTTTCAATAATTTGCGACCGGCTGGAGATGGCTTGAGATACCGGACTCGCGTCTCTCAACGCGATCTGGATTTCAGCCCCCAGATTTGGACGGATTTTCTCGGATGTCGTCCTTCCGAGAATGAGTTCGTTTTTTATCCGTCTTGGAGTGAGCCACTTCCGCCTCCCTTTGAGGATATTTCTCTAGACTCACTTCATACTATCTTCTACAATTCTCCTCGTCCTTTAAATACTAATCTTTTTCAATCCCAAGAGCTTTTTGCTCTTGACAATGTCCTTTATAAGGTCATTGCTCATTGTAATCTTCCAATAGTTACACGCAGGTTGGCTTTAGTTTGACCTGTTCACTTCTTCCTCATGCATATCTTCCGTCAGAGCTTAGACATCAACATTGGTCTCAACACTTTCCATTTCATTACTCATTTCATCAAGCCAAACAATGGGAAGGTTCATATGCCACTTGGTAATGTCCTTACTCAGTGGCTAAGTTCCGTGGTCATTGATGTAACCAAAGGGGTCATTAAGATCATGAAAAAAAATGACCAGATGAACGCTCGAAGCTTCTCCTTGGCGGGCTTGAAGCCCCACGAGGGGTCCGTTATCTGGGACCCTACACGATGGCCGGCAGGTGGCACTCTGGCACCGGAGGGTGTCGCTGCTGCGGGAGGTGCTGAGGGTGTTGCTGCTACGAGAGGCAATGCGGAGGGTGCTGCTGCAAGCGGTACCATTATGCCAGACTTATCTTTCATAACCCACTTCGATGCTTTTGCGGAGCGGATAGATACACACCTTGAGGAGCTTCATTTGGGGCACCAGGAGCTTCGCCGGGAGCATCAGGAGCTCCTCTCCCTCGTGAGTGGGATGCATCGTCAGCAGCAGGACATTCTAGCGATTCTCCACCTTCCTGCACCCGGACATCCGCCTCCTCACGATGGTTCGTCATCCGTACTGATGGACGCTAATGATGATGATCTTTAGATAGCTTGTGTTTTATTTTGTTTTGGTCGTATGTACGACACTAACTCAAACTTGTGTTAATGACTTTTTGTTTAATGAGATGGAGTTGTTTTTTTTTAGTTCATTTCTATTCGCGTCTATATTACTATGATTTGATATTTTTCAAGTTTAGGAATTGAACACATATTACTAAGTGTTTTTGAAAACCTTTATTGTAATCCAGTTACGAATATTGATACAATACAATCCAATTTTTGTTTCATACTTTTATCACTTTTGAATCTTGTATCAATTTGTTAATCTAATGAGCATAATTTTAGTCTACTATTTTTCACATGTCATATTAGTCATAAATAATGTGTATGCCAAGTTTCATGATTTTTGGACATCCACAGAATTTCCTACACGTTTTTAAACCTTGACTAAAAAACTATGATTTCAGAATTAGTTGATATCAGTCGACTACCATTATTGGCAGTCGACTGCCAAGGCCGGCAGTTGACTAATGACAATTTCAGTCGAACCGGTGACACTGTTTTGGAATAGAAAACTGTGTTCATCGTTTAAATGGTCCAATTTTAAACATTATATCTTCATACTATGATTCCCACAGTATATAAATGATAACTTGTATGGAAAGAAGGATTTTCTTTATGCATTGGTTTAGGGGGAGCTACATCCCTTAAATCTATAATTTTTGGTGCAAAGCTAGAACATATTTGCCTATTCTATTGTTTATGCTTTTCTTCACATGTTATTCCCACATCATGAACCATGTCTTGGATTAAGGGGGAGCCTCATATCAATCTTATACCTTAGTTCAAGATATGTCAATTATAATTCTTTCATGAACTTATTGTTATATGAACTTTTTTTTTATGTATGTCAAAGGGGGAGAAGGGATGTTTAAGTTAGAATTCATATTAGAAATATATTTATGTGCATGTGTTAAAGACCTAACTTAAATGATTGCCAAACATAAAAAAAGGAGAGATTATTGGTGCAACAATGCCCCAAGTATTTATATATTTTGATGTTTGGATAATCATCTAAGTTAGGCAATGCTTTGTGATCTAATTGTGAATATGTTTAAGTGACAGGAAAATCTAAGTATGAAGACTTGGTAAAAGACAAGTCCAAGTGTGATCTTGGCAAAGAGAAGTCAAAGGAAAGGTCTTGGCAGCGTAAGTCCAAGCATGTAGTCTTAGCGGCATAAAGTCCAAGCAGTCCTTGGCAAAGGAAGACCAAAGGCAAGTCTTGGCGGCATAAGTCCAAGCATGTAGTCTTGGCAGCATAAAGTCCAAGCGTACTTTGGCAAAGAAGAAACCCAAAGCATGACGAAACTGAAGGAAGCTTTTGAAGGCAAGCGCATGGATGGAGTCATGGACTCAGAGAAATCCTGGAGGCGCAAGGTTGATGGAGAAGCTAGAAGGTTAAGTCTACGCTTAGGGTATGTTTTCAAGTATGAATTAGTTATACTTGGGGTGTGCCAGTCGACTAGAACATTGTGCTAGTCGAACTGGCCTTCAAAATACAGCATTAGAGGTCGGAGAGCTGTTGGCAGTCGACTAAGATTTATCCCAGTTGAACTGATGATAGTCGACTTAGACGACGACTATTGATACAAGCCGGCAACGCCACGAATGAAAGGCTCGTGAGACTAGCCGATCGGCTATAAGGCTATCACTGATCGCTATCATTGGCCGATCGATAGTCCTTTCATTGGTGATGACGATGGCAAATCCCGCGAATCCGGCTGTTCAGATGCCGTTAGCCACGACGACAGTCGACTGATGTAATTCATCAGTCGACTGATGGACCTCCAACGGGAAAAAGAGGCTCTTTCCTATAAAAAGAGTCCAAGGGGAGCAAGAAGAGTCTAATGCTTATATTTTGATCATTCTCTTAAGCTCCCACAAATTTTCTAAGCTTTCTAAGTGTTTTAATTCCCTTCCTCCTCTCTAATCTTCATTTTCATCTTTTGTAAGAAGAGGAGAGGAGGTTTTGTAAAAGAGAAAGCTTATTAGTGAAGATTAATTTGGGTTGATCCACCTTAAGGATCACCGTGGAGTAGGAGCGTTATCTCCGAACCACGTAAAAGCTTCCGTGTTAGCATTGCATTTTTGTTTCTATTATTATTGTATTTTTTGTGTTTCCGCTAATCATTTTGTAGAAAACGAAAAGAGGCTATTCACCCTCTCTAGCCATCCAAGGATCCCTTTCAATTATCATCCCAGACATCCTTAGGGGTCAGGATCTCATGATTTTGACATAATCACAATGAAAAAGGAAAGAAAAGAATTGTTTTCATACCTTTGAGATTCTATAGAATCCATAGAAACTACAAGCAAGACTAACGAGTCTTGCCTTTATCAATATCTATGCCGGAATCTCCTCAAGACAACTTCCTACAAATAATTGAAATGCAAACTCTAATCTATACCGACGACGATCGAAGCTTGAAGTTGAGGGCATGTCGTCGGCGTTGTGGCAGCGTTTCAGAGTCGTAGAGATGTGACGTAGCAGGAGCACTTCGAGAGCTTGAATTAATGCAAAAAGGTGTGAACCCCTCCTCTTTTTATAGCCCTTCAACCCTCTGATCGATGAGATCAAGATCCATCAAAAAATGGTCACATCACCCCAAGATAAGGGGATCAAGTTTGACCTTCATTGACGCTGGCAGTTTGAATAGCAGTCGACTGATGGCTTTCATCAGTCGATTGATGCTAGCAACAGCCGACTTCCAATAGCCAATAGTCAACTGCCATCTAGGTTATTCAACTGCAACAAAGAGTTAGTTCGAAAACACATGAGTAAAGATAAATTCGACGTCTACTTACCATCTGATCTCGACCTAGACCTTCCACTGGAAGTCTTAGTCGGATCGCCGCCTAAAGTCGTCCCCGTACAGAGGACCCGACCTCACCTTTACTCACACTCGAGCTTACCTCTAGTCCTTTGTGACTTGTAGCTTAGCTTCCGGTCTTCACCTAGTTTCTTCGACTCTATCCGAAGTTCTCACGGTGTCACCCGACCACCACGATTTCTCGACTCGAGATTCTCCGGGTGTTGCTGACCTTCGGCTTAGCTTAATCATTTCTGCACACTTAACCGAGCATATGAAATAACGATAAGACCTTAACTTTGGTCATTTACTATAATCAAAACCTAGGTTCGATTATATGGTGCCACTGCACCAACACTTGTATCGGCTATGCACAATAGATAGAAAACCAAAATACAATCTTCATCAAATCAAATAAACACTAACTGCGAATATAAATTCAAAAATAGAATTAACATTCAATCCAGCATGTTCAACGTACACAAGTTACTCCCTAATCCTAGAATCGAAGATTCTACTCTATAGATGGAAAAGAACAAACACAATGCATAATAGAATAAGTCATTACAATGCAGGAGATAAATAGAAAGTAAATTGCAGTACTCTTAGTTCTTCTCTTCGACGTCGGAGTGCAGGTTATGATCCTCTCGTCGTTTCCTTCCTTCCCATTGCAAGTTTTCGATGCTTTTTAGGGCATTCGTGTGTCGTCCCAGTCATCGTGTCTCCTCCTAGGGTTTGGGCGTGACTTCCCTTTTATAGACTTGAAGCCAGCGCTACATAAATCCACGAAAGAACCCTAATCGTGTCGAAATAGCCCAGCGCCACAAGGCCATGTGGATTCACACAACCAGGCCATGTGTAGTGCTAGGGTGGCCAACTCCTTGGTTTAGAAATGGTCGTGTGGATTCACACGGCTATGTCGTGTCCCCTTCCGTTCCACCTGCCAAATGTCTTCATTTTGCTCCGAAAGTGTGTCGTTTTCCCTGTAAAATATTATCCTGCACACAAAAGCACAATGAGCAGATCTCCGAACCAGAAAATAGGAAACACATGCAAAATAAAGTAAGATATGTATGAAACAAGTATAAAATGTAACGAGATATGAGCGAAAACTACTCCTAAAATTATAGATATTTTGCTCACATCAGCGTGCAGGCATGATGGATTGGTAGTTTACTATACGTTGAGTAGTCTCATTATAATCAGTAACTACCTGAGGAGGAAGAAAGGGTGTTACGGGAATAAGACCAGTATATATTAAAAATGAGGAGAAGAAGAATATACCTCTGTCAAGTGTTTGCGCAAGCGCTCATAGGGGCCCTGCAGGTTGGACTGATTGAAGAGTCTCATTTCCTAAATACTTCGAATCCTGAGGGAGGATCCTAAAGAAGCAGACGGGGGGTTTAGGGAGAGAATGTCCCCCCCCCCCCCCAAACCCCAACCAAAGAAGGCTCTTCTGTATATACATTAGGAGCAGAAAGAGTCAACATTAATAGTAGGAGGAGGTGAAAGAGGCAATTCTGTACAGATAGGCGAAGGAGGAGAATAGGTAGGGGAGTCAATTCTCCTACTAGGTAGAGGTAGGGATGAAGGAAGAGAGGGGGAAGGAGAAAGTTCCCGAGGAGAGAGGGAAAGGATTAAAGGAGCAGTCTCCTCCCCTGAGGGCTCAGAAATGACAAGATTACGGTGTTTGTTTAGCTTTAGAGGGGGAGGAGGAGGAGAAGAGTGGGAGGAAGAAGATGTTGGAAGGGTGGAGGAACTAGGGGCATTCTCCCCGTGAGGGCAAAGCCTCTTACGGGGAGAAAAAGGAATAATAGGGGATTTGCCCCTAGCTCATTTCTTTGAGGGTTTCTTCTTAGCAGCAATAATCTTTTCCCCTCTAACCCTGGCATCCTGCATCAGATTGTGTACGACATAAGATAGTGAAAATAATGGTTAGAAATAATAAAAGGCGCTATACGTATTGTGTTAGGGTGAGAGCAACATCCTACATATGACGCCTGGATCACTCAGGGGGAAAGGAGATAACCCATAGTGGCTCAAGAGGGGAGGCTTTAGCAGGTAGTCAGAATCATAATGACACTCCCTCAGCACCTGGTATATCTCCTGGAAAGGACATTGAGTCCTACTCTCTTGAAAGGGAGGTAGGTCGGGGAGAGTGATTTTCTAATTTTCCGAATAGGGTAGCGGGGTAGGAAGTTGAGCAAAAAAGTATAATTCCTCCCAACCCTTTGTGAGAGGATGGCATATTTACTAGGAATTGACAATCTTGCTGGCTAGAAAAGTAGAAAATGCCTTCTTTGGAAGACTTCAATTGGAAAAGGCAATGAAATAGCAGTGGGGATAGGGTGAGATCTAGATGTCTAAAAACTATTACTGCCCCTGTTGGTATATGAAAGGCGTTAGGGGCTAATTGGTTGATGGGCAGTTGGTAAAAATCTAGTATATCGAAATAAACAGAGGGAATAGGCAAATGAAGGCCATTTAACAGTTGTTCAGAGAAAAAACAGTGATAATCAGGAGGGGGTTTGTGTGGTCTGAAAGAAGCAGCGGCAAAACGATATTTGACGGAAGGATCTATGTATTGATCCTTCCTAGCGAAGAAAGGGCTTTGGGATTTTAGGCGAGTGATCGTCTTTTCATACCAAGGGATCGACTTAGGGTTTTTCAAAGCATAACCGTGAGGGAAAGGAAAGCTGGGGGTGGAAAAAAAGGGAATAAGAAGAGTTAGGGATGAAGGACTTACTTAGTGTTAAGGAGAGACACTTGAGAAAGAAAAGTGACTCCTAGGTGCTGGGAGTTAGGGGTGAAGAATCGTCGCCGACGGGAGTCACCGAAGAGGGAATAATAGGAGTCGAAGCTAGGAAGTTGAAGGGGTCGTATGGAGAATGGCTTATGTAGGTTTTCAGCTTTTAAACTTTCCTTGGAAACGAAGGAAGCGGGGCCCCTGGGCCCAATAAGCCGTTTTAAATAAGTACGGTGAAGTTAGGAAGGGAAAAACTTAGGTTTAATAGGATTGACGAGGAGGAAAATGGAGCGAAGTGTTTCACTTGGTAAGTCAAACTCAATACTTCGTTTGACTATTTTGAAGGGGTGGCTAATGATACCACGGTAACCTAATTTAGGAATTGAGATGAAGAATGTCATATGTGAAATATTGTCTAAACCGACTGGACTCAACCCAAGCGAGTCGACTGAGCTGACAGAGTTGAGACGTAGGACAAGGCGGATAAGTTCTAAGATCGAAAGGGGACCAGATGAATAACCCCGACCACAGGTCTGAGGGGTGACTCGGGGAGTGAGTCGGGTGTTGACTCGGGGAGAGATGAAAAATACAAGGGAATGAGTCTTATAACTAGAGTGAGCCTAGATATCAATAAGCAGCGTACGCCCTGGTTCAAATGAACTAGGAGGATCCCACCGAGAGGGGGACCGAGTCAGTGTTTGGCCCAATGAAGGAAGAGAGGGTGAACAAGAGGGTAGAACATTTCCCGAGGTGTTAACTTATGAGAGTTTGTTAAATTATATAACAAACTAGGACCCCACATAATATTCGCAAGAGCCTCCACTCCTTATCTTTTTAACAGAATTATTCTTCAGGAAAAAGGAGCCCTCCACATGAACGGTGATGGGAATAGTTTGTTGGTGCAACAATGCCCCAAGCATTTATATGTTTTGATGTTTGGATAATCATCTAAGTTAGGCAATGCTTTGTGATCTAATTGTGAATATGTTTAAGTGACAGGAAAATCCAAGTATAAAGATTTGGTAAAAGAAAAGTCCAAGTGTGATCTTGGCAAAGAGAAGTCCAAGGAAAGGTCTTGGCGGCATAAGTCCAAGCATGTAGTCTTGGCGGCGTAAAGTCCAAGCAGTCCTTAGCAAAGGAAGACCAAAGGCAAGTCTTGGCGGCATAATTCCAAGCATGTAGTCTTGGGAGCATAAAGTCCAAGCGTACTTTGGCAAAGAAGAAACCCAAAGCATGACGAAACCGAAAGAAGCTTTTGAAGGCAAGCGCATGGATGGAGTCGTGGACTCAGAGAAATCCTGGAGGAGCAAGGCTGATGGAGAAGCTAGAAAGTTAAGTCTAGACTTAGGGTATATTTTTAAGTATGAATTAGTCATACTTGGGGTGTGTCAGTCGACTGGAACATTGTGTTAGTCGAACTGGCCTTCAATATCAGATTGAGGTCGGGCTGCTGATCGAGTTATCCTGATCAAGCGATGATAGTCGACTCGACGGATCGCCACATACAAGCTAGCAGTCGACTGCCATTATTGGCAGTCGATTGCCACGAACAAAAAGGCTCGTAGCCAACTTGCCAGTCGACTACGGGCAGCATCAGTCGGACTGCTACTTTTGGCAGTCGACTAATAGCCCTCCCGTTGGTGATGATGACTGCGAATCCCGCGAATCTGGCTCGTCAGAAGCCGTTAGCTGCAGCTGCAGTCGACTGATAAAGCACATCAATCGACTAATGGACCTCCAACGGAAAAATGGGTCTCTTTCCTATAAAAAGAGGCCAAGGGGAGCAAGAAGTGACTAATGCTTATATTTCTGATCATTCTCTCAAGCTCCCGCAAATTTTCTAAAGCTTTCTAAGTGTTTTAAATCCCCTCCTCCCCTCTAATCTTCATCTTCATCCTTTGTAAGAAGAGGAGGTTTTTGTAAAAGAGAAAGCTTATTAGTGAAGATTGATTTGGATTGATCTACCTTAAGGATCACCGTGGAGTATGAGCGTTATCTCCGAACCATGTAAAAGCTTCCGTGTTAGCATTGCATTTTCGTTTCTATTATTATTGTATTTGTTGTGCTTCCGCTAATCATTTTTGTAAAAAACGAAAAGAGGTTATTCACCCTCCTCTAGCCTTCCAAGGATCCCCAACATAGTTCGTTACATCATAGCTGACGGGGGAAGAGGAAGATAAAAGCTAAGGAGGAATGAGAGAGAAGGGGATTCTGATGCTGATTCAACTCAATGGGAGGCAACCTTACGAGAGGGGGGAGTCCACATCACATCCGGGGGACGAGAAGGAGACAAGGGAAGAAGGGGAGAAAGGTCATCTACCGGAGGGGGAGAAGAGAAAGAGGGGGGAACTTTTGAAGTTGATTCTATCTATCTATTTTGCACATTGTTAGAGTTGTAAGGCGTTTTCCTCCACCTCTGGAAATACTTTCAAAAATGAGAAATTTCATAGTGAAAGTGCTTTGGCACCATAGCTCGTTCTAGAGCTCACTCCGTAGAGTAAGAATTAAAATTTCGAACCATGTTAAATTCCCTGTCATTTGTTCTTTGTACTTGATTCTTCATCGTTTACTTACTTTTATTACTGTCGTGGTTAGAGAGAACCCTAAACGTCCTTGACGTTATCGCTTTGAACGCTAAAGAGAGATGAAAAAATTCGCATATCCGTATCATTGAACAGACATGAAAATGTAGAGATAGGGAGATATTTTTGGCGGCAGTTACTGTCTTACTGACGACAGGGTGGTGCCTCAAAAGGTTACTCCGCACTGAGACTTCATTAATCACCACACCATAACAATGAGTTCGATCTTTTAGTCTACCCGACCTTTCCACAAGTGGATAATGCATAACTACATTATGAAAAACTTAAGTCCCCTAATAACATCCCGTTTACTTCTTTAAGACATGATAACGCCAAGCTAAGTTACGACATACCTTGCCGAGTCCTTCTTGGGTCCTGCCGTGTCCTTTTTGAATCCTTCGTTAGACTCAATGTTTAAGACATCAGAGTCTCTCCGTTAAATATAGTTATTATATGATTTACGTAGTTTGTCTGTTGACCACGACCTCCCTTAACCACGTCATCCATGACTGATTCAAAGTGCCGCAACACGCATGCACAATCTTATTTATCTCCACGTCATCCACATTTACAATTTCCCGCCTTAAGATTTCAAGATTCTCACATCCTTTTGACATCACCAACACGCACTTATTTTGTCATTCAAATGAATTTATTTTAATGATGACTCCTTCAAGAAAAAAAAAATATCGTGCACCCAAGCTGAAAGTCTAGAATGAGATGAAGTTTATTTCATTAAAAAAACAGTTACAGTTGTCAAAAGATTAACCTAACACATCTTGACTTTTGATTCATATTTAGATATCATCAAAGCCAATATTTTCCTTCAATAAAAAAGGAAATTCTCCAAAGACTTTGATTAAATCTAATGTTCTCTAGATCATCAGACACAATCAGAATTTTCTAAGTCTGATTAAACTGATCAAATAGTCCAACAGAACGAGAAGTCATTAAGTCTGTCAAAAGCTCAATTTTTTTGGTATTTTATATTTTTGTCTTTTGGTCGGATCTATTGAGGCGTCCACATCGGTTTAAGTTTGGTCAAGGTTCAAATTCACCAACACCATCTTGCGTATGTTCTTATTATTATTTTTATACTTGACGAAAAGTTTGGCGATTCTGTTTGTTATAGGACTGTTGTGGGAAATCATGGATTACGTCCTGATTTACATACTGCTTTTCTTTTTTGGCTTGGGATTCACATGCTACTTTGGTGGACGTTGATCGTTGTAAATTCCCTCTCTTTTTTTTTTCCTTTTCTTTTTCTTTTTCTTTTTCTTTTTCTCCATTTGAACGAGTAGAGTCGGTTTCCTGAAATTTAAGCAGGTGCTGCAGACAGCGTTGACCTTCATCTTAGTGGTTCAGTTCGTGCCCTCCGCGTTTGAAGATTTCCCATTGGAAGAAAAGGCGTTGACTTTTGTACGCCGTTTATTTTGCGGGAGTTAAAGGGCAACGATATTGAGGCCAGGTTAGCATCATCATCATCTTCGGCGGCAGCAGCAGCAGCAGCAATAGGTGGTGGCTTGATGCTGCATGAAGACACGGAGCCATGCAATCGTGTTGTTGCCTTTTGTTCTGCTGCAAGCGCTTGGTGTTCTTGCCGGTATGCGTCTCAGACTTCGCTTCAAAATTGGATTTTTTTTTAGAAAGGATTCAGTGAAATTCTTAACTTGGTTAACCTTTTGCCACTTCATTCTTGTTTTTGATGATGAATCATTTGATGTTTGTCGATGAAGGAGATACGATGTCGCCGGGCACGTCGATCTCTCATGGAGAGAATTTAACCTCCGCGACGAATATATTCGTGCTTGGATTTTTCAATGCATCGACCACCTACCTCGGCATCTGGTACGCAGTCGATCCAGGAGTGGTTGTTTGGGTCGCCAACAGGAACGCCTCCCTGCCATCCTCCGCCGGAGGGGAACTGACCCTCACTGAAGCCGGCGAGCTTCTCCTCCGCAGCAACACCACCGGAAGGATCGTTTGGTCCGCAAGCGGAGCTACCCCGTCCGCCGTCCAAAACCCTGTTCTGCAGCTCCTCGACTCGGGGAATCTCATCCTCACCGACCTCTCCGACAACGCGACGCTGTGGCAGAGCTTCGACGAGCCCTGCGATACCTCCCTCCCCGGCACGAAGCTCGGTACGCTGAATCTCGCGTCCGGCGGTGAATCCCGGCGGCGGCTGGTGTCGTGGAGGAGCGCCACCGACCCTTCGCCCGGAGATTACGTGTACGAGATGGCGGAGAGAGGCGTGCCGGAGTTCTACCTCCGGCAGGGAGAGCAGTTGCTGTTCCGGACCGGGCCGTGGAACGGCGACACGTTCAGCGGCTACCCGGACTTGTTGCAGAACAGCCACTTGAATTACAACTTCGTTTCGAACGGGTCCGGGGCCTATTACTACACGACCGATCCACCCGGTTCGAGGGCTCTAAGCCGGGCTTTGGTGAACTCGACCACTCGTAGCTACGAGCGGTGGAGTCGGAATTTGGACCATGGCGAGTGGAACCTTAATTGGAGCGTGCCGCAGGATCAATGCGACAACTACAATCGGTGCGGAGCCAACAGTGTGTGCAGCTGGATCTACACCACCGTTTCCTGCGATTGCCTGGAAGGCTTCGCGGAGGCGAATGGCGGGATCGGGTGCGAGAGGATGAGGAATTTGAGCTGTGCGTCGGACAAGTTTTCGGCGGTGCAGCACGTGAAGCTGCCGGACACTACGAACGCGACGGCGGTCAGAGGGCCTAGTGGTTTGGCTGAGTGCCGCGATTGGTGCTCGAAGACTTGCTCCTGCTCGGCGTATGCGTGGGTTTGGCCGATCGGGTGCGTGGCTTGGACCGGCGACTTGTTGGATCTGAGGGCGTTCCCGAAGACAGGAACTGATGAATTGTTTGTGCGCCTTTCGGCTTCGGAGTTTGGTAAGCAATGGCTTGGCTCGCTTCATCTTGTTCCAACCTTATGCTTCGTATACAGCAAGAAAGGCTTTGTGTAGAGCTGTACTTGTCGACTGTTCTATGAAGATTATATGACTAATTTTGTGAATTGTTTTCTACTTTTGAAGGCAATGGTAGAAAGACTGTTTTAATTATAACCATTCCATTGGTGGTGGGTTTTCTCCTAATGTTCTGCCTAGGTCTACTTATATGGAGAAGAAGACATAGACGAAAGCAAGGTATTGTAGTCTACTGTTTATGAATTCTTACATGCAACACACACACATAAAGGGAGAGACAGAGTAGAATAGATTCATTATAAGTCCATTGTTTTTGTATTTTTTTTGTGAAGTAACATAATGTCTTTTAAGAATAAAGGGCATTAGTTTCAGTTACAGAAAATCTAATAATCTTTATAGCCTATCATTGTTTGCTTTATGTATGAGTTCTATGGTGATTCCCAGACCCTTTACGAACTGGCACCACAGCATCTGCTAAGATTGCTTGCTCAGAATTGGACTTGCCGAAGACGAAGGAAACCGGTACTTATATTTTGCCACGATTCATTCAAATTGAGCTATTTTTAATCAGCTAATAAATTAAATAATTAGTTGCACTATTAGTGATGATACTTGTTTTTTTTTTGTTTGTAATTTTTTCTTATCATATTTCTATCATTTTTTGTAGTAGTTATGTTGACCATAGATCACCAAGGATCATTTTGATATGCCATACCAACTTATGGAACTGTTGTGGTAACTCGTAGCTATAATCATAACAAGACATACAGTCCGCATGTTGTGGCAATTGCATACAAAATAAAATATAACCTTGGTCTTCCTCTATACCCCGAAGCTGATCCCAGATAGTTGTGACTCACAACTTATTGTATAAAATCTGGTGAAAATTTTATCTACATGATTACCTGATGCTTCTCAAAAGAAATTTTAGATGCTGCAATTTGATGTAAATGGATGGCTGAGCTGTAGAGGAGGCAACAAGAATTTTGACCAGATTGAATAGGATAGATAATTGCTTTATCATATCAAAAAGTGTGGTAGATAGACAAAGATGTATTACATTTCCTGTATGCTTTGGGGATTTTATCTTCCATAAACACAGTCTATTTGACTTTAAATTGCAATGAGGCTAGAAAATGTTTATGACAGTATTGGCTTAGATATGTTGTATCGAGCTATTGCTTATGTATCATGGTGTCTTTGCTGGCAATTCTATAGGTTCAAACAACTTATCCCACTGGGAAAGTGCAAGACAGCTTTCCACGAGTTATTCTGATTCTTCTGATCCACATCCATCTTCAATCATCTCCGACCGCGTCGGAATAAGGGATGGGGCTGAAGGTATGCAAGTCAAATACCTTTTGATTTAATTTATTTTATTTCGGGAATTATATGCAGGTTGAGCTATAGCCCATACAATCGCCAAAGTTGTCCTGATGAATCTGATCTTTGAGTTGTGTGGCAGGACAAGTAAACATAGCATCAGCATTGCCTTCCTTTGATTTGCCTACCATAAAAGCTGCAACCAACGATTTCTCTGATGATAACAAACTTGGAGAAGGTGGATTTGGTGTTGTTTACATGGTAACATATTCTAGTAGCACAGAAGTGTGATGTTTGAAACTGCACCTTTTCTCTGGAAGTTCTTTTTGAAAAAAAAAAAATATCAAGGATTCAAAAATATTATTTGCAGGGTCAATTGCTAGATGGAAAAAGAATAGCAGTCAAGAAGTTGTCACGATGCTCTTCACAAGGTCCCGACGAGTTCAAAAATGAGCTGACACTAATCGCTAATTTACAACATAGGAATCTTGTCCGACTTCTTGGTTATTGTATTGATGGAGACGAGCGAATACTCATTTTGGAGTACATGGAGAAAAAGAGTTTAGATGGCTTCATATATGGTATGTCTCTACTTTATTATTAACTCCAATATGTTTGTTTGCATAATTGGTTGGACCATAAAGCATAAATATTCAATTCTAATTTCTCATAGGATATAGTTCCATTTTTTATCAAATTTTCTTTAACACTAGTCATGACAAATTTTATAGAACGTCTAGTTTTGTTGTATTGACTGCCAAAATCTTTTTGTCAGACAAAAGCCAAGGTGCATCATTGAACTGGCAAAAACGTCTTGACATTATTGTTGGGATTGCTCGAGGACTTTTATACTTGCATCAAGATTCTAATTTGCGTGTGGTTCATCGTGACTTGAAGCTGAGCAACATCCTACTTGACAAGGACATGACCCCTAAAATATCAGACTTTGGGATAGCAAGAATATTTCGAGGAGACGCCTTTCATGAGACTGCCACCTCAAGACCAATTGGGACATTGTTCGTCTTGCATTAGTTGATTTTCATTTGAACTCAATTAAATTATGAACTTACTGACATTCTTGACCATCTTATGCAGTGGATACATGGCGCCCGAGTACATAACAAGTGGAATATTTTCGTGCAAATCTGATGTTTTCAGCTTTGGTGTTCTAGTGTTGGAAATTCTAAGTGGTAAGAGGAACAGAGTTTTCAATCAAGCTGATGCACAGTTGAATCTGTTAGGCCATGTAAGAATTTCAGTAGATATCTTTACCTTCATTTGCTCAAACAAACTAGGTTAGTAATCATTTTTATTCGATTTGAACATGATTATCTAGGCATACAATCTATGGAAAGAAGGTCGATCCTTGGAAATTCTGGATGAAACATTGGATTGCTCATACCCTCCTGCAGAAATCCTTCGTTGCATCCGAATGGCTCTTTTGTGTGTGCAAGGAAATAGGGAAGCTAGGCCAACAATGGCAGAGGTGGTGATGATGCTGGCAAGTGACGACCAATTGCTAACTCCACTCAAACAGCCCACCTTCACAGTAATGAATAATGAAGAAGAATTTTCTTTTTCTAAGGAGATTAGCGCCACACTCACCGGACGATAAAACATATTGCTACGGAACTTTCTATGTTGAGTGGTACCATTGAAGTCTCAAATCCTGTAATTGTACATGACAAGCAGGAATGACTAGAATTGTAGGATGTTGATAAGCTAATTTGGTGTTTGCCAACATTGGGTGATGGTGTATAGATAGTGTCTTTGAAGATCGACTTTGTTTTTTTGTTTTTTTTCCTTTTCTTTTTGTTTTGTTTTCTAGTGATGAATTGTTGTAAATAATCACAAGAGCGGACTTGTTTTATACTTCTCTTCTTTGAGAGGTTATCATTCCAATTTCATGTCAAAATGTCTAATGAGAAGTGTATGATACGATGGAATGGAATAAAAGAAAACATATCGTTCAGTTGTGATTTTATTTCCTATGTCGATGGATGAATCATGATTTTGTTTAAATGGATTTTTTTTAAACATAGCGTCAGGTATTTAGGTCTTCGATCTGACTAATTCTGAGAATTATCAGTTCGATCCTACGGATTTCTGATAGATCGTTAAGTAATTTTTAGACGAGGTATGCTTCACTGACTATTAGAGTACATCAGAAAAGTGTTCGCAATTCGGCAACTGAGCTCGGCAATGTAGTCGTGTCATCCCTCTAAGGCAGGTTTGACGTCGAAAATGTATTCCGTCCGAGAAGGTAAACTTCCATTCCACACCTGGCTAAGTTCGTTTGTCCAAATTTTTTTGGAATTTAAAATCGAATTTATCCCAACAGAAAATCAAATTGTACTATCCTATGAGATGCCAATGCTGCTCCGTTTTACCACTATCCTATGAGATGCCGATGCCGCTCCGTTTTACACTATCCTGTACCTTCTATTTACTTCGAGCTTCTAGATTTCTATAAAATAACTATTAATCAACTGGCCTCCAATGCCTTCTGACTACTGGGCGGGCACCGTTATAGTCTTCAAACACCTAGGGCTTCCCTTATCCCTTATAATATTTCACTGCCTATTCCAATTAAAATCTTCAAAAATAGGTATCTTCTATTTTGCCAGTCGTCCTGACTGTCAATTTCTTACCAACAAACCTTCTTCCCATAAGGGTTGGAGAGAGCTATATTTCTTCGCTCGACTTCCTACCCCTCTTTCCCACTCCAAAACCTAGAAGACAACCCTTTCAGATCTACCTCCCTTTCAAGATTGTTGGCTTTCGCTGAAGTCCACAGGGTGCTGAGGGATCACCACTATAATTTCGACCTCCTATTAGATTCCCACCTTCTGAGCCATCATGGATTGTCCCCCTTCCACTTGGACGACCTTGTCGTAATAGGTAGGATATTGTCAATTTAATCTGACCCATCGACTGTACTTCATGACCAGAAAATCCGAACAAAAAAGTGTTGGCCGACTGTAAATCATTCATACTTACTCCCATTTGCTCTAATGCAGACTAATATAAGATATCTACTGAACTGTCCGGATCCACAAAATCTCTTCCCACATCAAAATTAGCAATAAGAGCTCGAATTACTAAAGAATCAATACGAGGAGTTATTACTCTCTCTAAATCACTAGGACAAAAATCCAAAATAGCTCCTCTGGCTCTAAACAAAGTTGTCACATCTATACATTCTTCTCGACTATCTTTTTCGAGTCCTATTTGAATCTCCATTAGTGGAACCCCTAGAGATCATGTTAATAGCACCTCTTACAAGAGGTTGGCCTGCAGGTATTATTCTATCAGAGATTACTTCCCTTGTTTGAGCAGGCTATAAAGGTCGGCTAATAGAGGGTCTTAATTGATTTCCTCTACCATAATTTCTAGCCTAAGACCTTTGCTGATATGGAGTTAGATTCATGACCATATTCCTGATTCGAGGATGAGCCTCCATAATTCTTTGTAACTCAGAATCTAATTGTTGACAATCCTGAGTGTTATACCCACCGTCTTTGATGGTAAGAATAAAAAGTAGAAGATGAGAATCTCCTAGGCCCTCTAGCAACTCCCAATGATCTTCCAATAACTGCTGCTCTTCACATATATTCATAGCTCGTTCCTTAGAAACCCGCAACTGAGGAACATACATAGTTCTTTCTCCTGAAGGACGAGCGGGCCTCACCCATTCAGTTCGCCGATCTGGCATTTCTATTATTCGATAATCCCGAGAAAATTTCGATATGATATTTGAAAATGCATGTGTTTGTACTTAAATATTTAAAAAAAAGAATTTGTGTAAAATTATATAAATATTTTAAAGAACAAAAAAACAGAAGACTTAATTTAATATTTCTCCAACCCATCCCTTTTCCTTTCAATTGTCATCCAACGAGATTCCCTAAGCCCCTCAAGGAGATTAAATTTGGAAAACTCCTTGAAAAACACCTTGAATCCTAATCGATACCTTAAATAGTCCATCAAAAGTTAGGGCCAAATGCATAAACGGTTTTATTATCACACGTGGTGTCACTTGAAAGCATGAAAAGCACATCATGGGAATTTTCCACTATCTATTTAGTCAAAAATTTAGGCAGAATGCAAAAGTACATTAGTCAACAACGGATGATTTTGAATGCAAAATTCATCTTCATCAAGTTAGCTGGAAAGAAGAGTGAAGAAAAAGATAAAATGGAAAATTAAGCAAATCTCATTCTACCATAACAAAATTTTCGATATATATATATATACGAATTTGATATTATGAGTGTCGTCCGCTGTGTGACTCGTGCGCGACGATTTCTCTACTATCCGTGTATATATATATATCCTGAGTGTCGTCCGCTTTGCGACTCGTGTACGACGATTTTTCCACTGTCCGATCGATCTCGATTGCATAATAAATGAAAAATATATAGTGTTTTCTCCGCCGCGATTTCACCCACCCATAGTTCGGATTCACCGACGGTCGGCCAAATTCCGACCGCAATCCCTTCGGCATCGAAGTCCGATCGAACTCCGGTCCCGATCAGATCGCAGTCAGATTACGACTGAAAACAATCATGATTTGATCAGACTCCGATGCCAGTCGGATCACGGTCGAATTTTGATCGGACCGTCGCTGGATTCCGACCGAGTTGTGATTAGAAACGGCCACAAATTCGAACGGCATAGTTACTGTACATTTCTCATTCGTTATATATATATATATATATATATATATATATATATATATATATATATATATATATATATGGTTTATCATTTACTTTTTGTTTTCAGCTGCTCTTCCATGACTAACTTCTCTTCTCTTCTCCTTTCTTCTATAAACCATACGACCATTGCAAAATCACTCGGGCTTGTCGCTTGAGCCATCAAATATCCTATTTCGTCGACCACACAACCATACTGTAGCTTCTAGCCGTAGCTGTTCTAGCTATCAAGCATTCTCTTTCACTAATCATCAATCACATTGCAACTTTTGCTCGATGGTCGAGCAATGTTTGAGCATTTTCATTAGAGTTGTCAAACGAATTGATTCATAACAGAACAGATCAATCCGTCATAAATTCAACATTTAATAGGGAGGGGGTGGGTCGACCCGTCATCTCGACGGATTGAGAAATCTCCAACCCAATCCAATTCAACCCAAGACGGATTGCAGATTAGACGGGTCAATCCACAAGCCATAAAAAAATATATCTAAAATTATTGAGATATTGAGGGCTTGAGGTGATAATCGACAAGGAGGATAGAATATCATGATAAGAAAATATACATTTGAAGCAACTAAAATTTTGTAATTGAGATTTAATTATCGATCGACAATGTTAAGCACTAATTTTTTTATTCTTCCAACACTCTAAAATATCCAAATCTTGATAATGTACAAATTCAAAATTTGATCTAGTTAAGATTTTTCAGTACTTATAATTGGTTGACTCTGATATATCATTTCCTATATTAATTGAAATAATAGTGATAAAATAATTATAAACTAATTAGAGGATACCAAGAAACTTTATTAGAGTATTTAAATCAATTTTTTTTTATTATTTTCTTTAATTTCTCCTATACTTTGTGCCAAATTATACGTGTGATAGAAGAAGATTATAATTATAAGTTTATTAGTATTAGAATATTGATAAAAAAGCTTAAATAATTTTTCTTTTATAAGTTTTATCTTCTTTTTGACATTTCTCAACCCGTAGGTCAATCTAAGTCCATCGCGGGCTAGCCCGTTTAGACCCGCAACTCATGCGGGTTGATTCGTTTAGGTCTGTCAAAATGGTAGGTTGATAAAATTTCAATTCAATCCACTTAAATTACTTGGCGGGGCGGACCAACCCAATGTACCTAACCCAACTTGACGACTCTAATTTTCGTGAATGGCACCGTGGTCCTTCGACATGTTAGTGTTGGGTTCTTAAATGAAATTAAATAAAAAATACGCAGCGAAAAAAAGAAATCCATCTAGATTCATTTAATTCGAATTAATCATTGTTTAGAATATTACCCTTTATGCGTGAACTTTTCAAAGTTGGAGAATCAAGCCGATCTGAGCACGATCAGTATGTTCGTGCCTCCTTAGTATCCACACGAGCACAATCTCCATCACTCATCTCACGAGCACAATTGGAGAATCACATTTTTTTTTTCATTACTCCATGCTGTAGTGTTAGCTACTATTTAAGGAGAGACAAAAAAAAATTAGTTTTTTCAGTTGATATAATCTTACACGATCTTATCAGATAAGATCATATTTATTACTTAAGCTCCAAGTCATATCTAATATGACATTTTCTTTATTTTTATTAAACGTGAGATTTATCCGTGGTCTTGTTTGAAAAACTCAAACGCATATTGGATTAATCCATTAATCCAATAAGTTTAGGATCCGATTAGATTAACCCATTAACTTAATGAATTTAGGATCTAATAAGATTAACTCATTAATCTTAACTTAGACCCAACGTAGGACTTCGATTGTGATCCCAAAAATCTTCCACTCAAACGAAGGACCACCAAACTCCAATATCGATGCACTCTTTGTGTGTGACCTAATAAATTCTCGTAACATTGGCAGTGACTTTAAAATCTCATTTTAAAGGCACAAGCTATGAGTAACATCTAGTAAAGCATCATGGCTACCTTGTTGAAGATTAATGGATGCGTTAGAGGGGGGGGGTGAATAGCGGTTGTGCATCATTCGATAGAATTCGATCGTTCTTGTCTACAATCATTAGTACGCATCGGAAATAGAAATACTAATACAAATACACATAAGAATACACAAGCATAAAGACATACGATATAACATGGTTCGAAACCCTAGTTCATACTCCACAGGGCGAGCTCAATAGTGAGCTCTAGTGATTGTTAGTGCCTATAAGAATCATATATCTCCACAATGATATGATATTGTCTACTTTGGGCCTAAGCTTTCATGGTTTTATTTTTGAGCTTTACCTAAAAGGCCTCATACCAATGGAGATATCTTTTTATCTTATAAGCACATAATCTTTTCTAAGTCTTACTAATGTGGGACTTTGATTGTATTCCTCATACTCCCAACAATCCCCCCTCAAATGAAGGACCACATTGAGCCCCCCTCAAGCCTATCCGTCCTTAAAGGACTTTCTCTGCTTGATGCTCGATCCTCAACCCACCAGGACTTCCTGCCAACTGTCTAGTCCTCCTGACTCAGCTGGACTTCCTGCCAATTGTCCAGCCCTTCTGACCCAACTCGACTTCCTTCCAGTTGTTCGGTCCTCCCGACCCAACTGGACTTCCTGCTTGGTATCTGATTCTCTTAATTCGGACATGTGAGCTCCACTTCCTTCGTTTGAGGTTCATGACTTGACATGGACCATGACTCTGATACCAATTGTTAGTGCCTATAAGAATCATATATTTTAATAATGACATGATATTATCCACTTTGGGCCTAAGCTCTCATAGTTTATTTTTGGGCTTTACTCAAAAGGTCTCATACCAATGAAGGTATCTTTTTATCTTATAAGTAGGGCTGTAAACGAACCAAGCGTTCATGAACGAGCTTGGTGTTCGACTCGGTAAGAGCTCGTTTACATTCGTTCAATATGCATCAAAGTCAATTAATAAACAAGCTTGAACACGTATGTGTTCGGCTTGTTAATGTTCGTGAACAATATTCGTGAATAGTGTTCGTGAACAATGTTCGTGACCATTAACAAGCCGATTTATGATTATACTCTTTTAAAAATTATTTTTGAATTTTTTTATACTCATTTTCAAATCAGAATTAAATTAGTAAAATTTTAAATAAACAAACAAGTTTGACTTAAAGAGCTTGATAATGTTTAAATAAATCAAATTTAAACAAGCTTGAATCAAGCTTGATTCAAGCTTGAATCAAGCTTGATTAGAAGCTTGATACCCATTAAACAAGCCAAGCTCAATTCAAGCTCAAGCCAAGCTCAAGCTCAAAAAAAAAAAAATACCAAGCCAAACTTGAACAGGTTTTTCAGTAGCTTGGTTAATTTTTGGCTTGGTTCGGCTCGACTTGATTATCTTATCAAACAAGACTGAACACTACAAAGTTTGGCTTGACTTGGCTCGTTTACAACCCTACTTATAAGCACATGATCTTTTTCATGTCTTACCAATGTGGGACTTTAATTGTATTCCTCATACTCCCAACAATACACACCACCACTAATCAAACCACTCCTTCTCGGTGACACATCGAAAGTGAAGAAATCTCGTACAAGCGATTACAACCGTAAAACAAGATAATACAAGTAAATACAAATGAAATAAAAAAATAACGTAAAGAAAACTTTACAAAAGGTCTTTTAAATGCTTGCTTGTTTGGTTGCTTGGACTGCTCTTGAAGACCCTGAATTGCACCAACAAATTGCCCCAAGAACCATGGCCAAAATCCTCCTCTTCAAGCTCCTTATAAAGATGCAACTCGGGTTGATTTTGGCCTAGCAGTCGACTACCCATACCTAGCAGTCGACTACTCCTGTAGTCGTTGTCTCACAACAGCTTAATCCACGCTGGAAAAATTCCAATGGATAGTTGATCAGTCGACTGTCAAACCCTAGCAGTTGACTGCTTCTTCGTCAGTCGACTACTTAGTCGACTGCGAAACTTTCTGTGCCCGTGTCTGCAAACAGCAGGCGACTGCCCTCCATGGTAGTCGACTGCTCAAGGCCAGTCGATTGCTCAAAGCCGGTAGTTGAATGCCAAGGTCACACGGTCGTAGTCGAGCTTCAGTCGACTGGTCATAATCCCAGTCGACTAGGTTGCCAAGTGTCAAAACACTTGACCAGTCGACTGGTCCATAATCCTAGTCGACTAATAAATCTCAACCGTGAGGTTTAACCCCAAGTATAATCCCCTCCTACTTTCTAGACCACCCTTAGCCTAGACCTAAGTCTAGCTTCTAGTCACCTCCATCAGCCTTGTTAAATACTAAAAAAAAATAAATTAAAAATGTAAATTTAATGGCCAAAGAATTTAGGAAAATAATCCTGGAAATATTTCAAGATTTTTCTAGAATTTTAGGAATTTTTCTGGATTTAAACGGAGTCCGTACGAGATTTTTACGGGGATAAAATAAATAGACTTTTGTGGAGTCTATTTAAGGGGTATTAACTTAAATCGAAAACCTAAATCTAAAATTTCCTTCTTTTTCTATTTTCTCCGCCCGACCTCCTTCGGCAGTTCCTTCACGCGCCGAGCCTCTTCTTCTCCGGCGCGCACGACGCCATTCCCCCTTCTCGCCGGCGCTCTCTTCTCCGCCGACGGTCTTTTCTTCGCCAAACAACACGGCCCTGCCAGTGATGCTCCTCATTGTCGACGCACCTCCCTCGCGCGCGTGGCGCCTCTTCTTCTCTCGCCGCGAGCACCGCCGCCGCCGACAGCGCCGTTCTCCTCTTCTCGTCGCCGACCACAGCCGCGGCGACAGGATCGCGCCGGAAGATTGTTCCTCGCCTCTGACCGCTGCTTTCCAGGTGCCGTGTCGCGACCTGCCACGCCTTGAGGCCTCCTCCACCGCCACTGTCCTCGATTTCCTCTGCCCTAGACGATGAGCGCCGGTTGTTCTCCGGCCAGTTTCTATCGTCTTCTTCCTCTCATCCGACTTCTCTGCGAGCGGCAACACCTTTGATTACGGTTAATCTGCGTCGGTGAGTTAAATGTAAATATGTGTTGGATAAATTAAGAGGTTAATTAGGTTGAGCTCGTTGATTTATAGGATAAATTAAACCACTTGAAAAGAAAATCTGTTGAATGGCTGTGGGTTACGTTGGGTTCCAATTAGGGTTCATTAGATCCCTAATTTTGTGGAACAATAGGTTGTGAATGGGCTGAGTTTGGAGTTGTTGGCCAGTTGTGAAGGAGGAGGTGGGTATAGAAGGTGTTTCGGGTTGTTCATAGGTTGTGGACCGGATTTATGGTCGATTTGGGCTGATTTTGGTATTATTCGGTTGATCGGTATGATATTTGGAGGATATGGGATGGTTGGGTGATATTGTTTGATCTTGAGGATTTTTGCAGGTGATGAATTAGGTTAATTGATTAGGAATTAATTGGGTAAATTGATTGGTATAATTATTGGATAAATTAAAAGCCATTAAGTTTTATTTATTTGGCTTAGGTTGTTAAGATGTAGGTTATTCCAGGTTTAATTGATTAATTAGCTTATCATTAATTAATCAAAATTTTTATCAATTGATTTAGTGGGTTAAATTAATTGTATGGATATTTGTGGTAGGAAAAGAGTAATAAGACGGTTGGAAAATTAGTGACAATTGGAAATTTATTTGGGTTAATTGGGTTATGAAGAAAATCGATTAAGTATTCGATTTATCGGTGAATTGCATTTTTGTGCTTAACAAAGGTTATGCTATATGCAGGTTTCGGTCACGAGGCAGGTCCCCGGTCGTGACGTTTTCATTTTTGCGGATATATATTCAGGCGGGTATTTTGACTTATCTTTTAGATATAGTCATTGTTGATATGCTAGTTAGGATAGCTTATTATAATTTTTCATGTTTATATGCCTGGTATGCTTTTGGTGCCTACTTGATGCATGCATGTGATAGGATATGATTATATTTCCCTGTTTGATTTGGATCATAGTACTTGAATTAGGGATATGTACATACTGATTGTACATATTATTCGGATAGGTATTTTGAGTAGGATTTACATGTTTTAGTATCATACACCATTTTTGCATGATTACATGTTGGCTGGACGGGGTTCTATTATTGTTGAGCCCGCAGCCAATTACATGGCCTACACACACTGCCACTCATGGGTTAGTGGTACATCAGGAGGGTGTGTGCAGTTGCTCTGTCAGGCTCTGCTGGTCCGCTCATGGGTAGCGATGAGGCAGTGTAGTAGCGGGTAGGGATCCCTCCTCTGGTCTATGACACTGGGAGATGAGAGCTTAGCTCCCTCACTATGTTTGGGGCAGAAGGATAGGTGTACTCCGACAGCATCCTGCCCACTCGGTCACTCAGGAGCAGTGATGGCAGAGTGCACAGTTGTCATAGCCTTACCCACTCGGCTTCACCATTGCATGTGAGGCGGCTGACTGGCATCAGGGGTGACCATGTCATTTGTACGACATACACTTTGCACGGATCGCATTTGTACTGTGTTTGCTGCATTATTTTATTGATGCCTTGGATGTGCATATGATTGTCATGCATACAGTATACATGTTTATATATGGTGATGACTTTATCTCTTATAGTAGGGCACATGCTCCTATATCAGGGTAGGAGATTCAGGTGAGTACAGTCTTTTTTTGCATTTGTTTCTTGCTTATCCTATATGTGAGACTGTACTGGCATGATTTTTATTGTTAGCTATATCTTACTTGCATATCGACTATACCCGCTGAGTTCTTTGAACTTACTCCGTTGATTTATATCTATTTCAGGATGAAGCTGTCAGGAGAGTGCAACTGCCGGACCCCACTTGTCGTAAATTTTTGATTCGAATATTTGTTTTTATGGTATTTGGATTTTGATTTGAGGACATGTATAGGATTGGAGATTGATGTTTGTATTCGTGGATTTTTAGTGTCCTTATGGACCTTATTCGGGTTTTGGTTTGATTGAATTTTGTTGAGTATTCCTGCCCAGATGGCAGAAGGGGTAAGTCTATTTATTTTAGACTGTTTATCATTAAATTTGGTTGATGGCCTGAGGCCAAATTATATAACTGCGTGTGTGTTTGGATTCCGATTGTGTTGACCGATGTATTGTGGCCGTGTAGGGCTTGTATGTAAATTGGGATTGTCACCCGTACAGGGGAGATGCTATCGGATTTTCATTTGGCGGGGTCTCCTTCGGGGCGTGACAAGCCTCACGCCTATTAGATCCCTCCAAGTCCTCCAAGACTTGTTCATCCATATGCTAGCTTTCAGGTGTTTCCATCGGCTATTGTCATGCTAACGATGTCTATAATGCCAAGGTACATTTGGAATTACATTGCCAAGACACACGCTTAGACTTTATGCCGCTAAACATTAAACTTATGCTGTCAAGACTACAGCTTGGACTTTACGCCACCAATATCACACCCTTGGACTTCCCAAATGCCAAGACTCATGCTTGGACTTTCTATGTCAAGTACCCAAGACTTGGACTTTCCAATTGTCAAGACCCATGCTTGGACTTTCCAATTGCCAAGTACCCATGACTTGGACTTTACCATTGCCAAGTACCCAAGACTTGGACTTTACCATTGCCAAGACCCATACTTGGACTTTCCATGCCAAGTACCCAAGACTTGGACTTTCCATGCCAAGTACGCAAGACTTGAACTTCCCATACCAAGTACACATGACTTGGACTTTTCATATGTCAAGACCATTCTTGGACTTTCTATGACAATCACATTGTCATACGTTTTGTCGAGCATCAAAATACTGCTCAAGTTAAACTCGAGTCTGGTTAATCATGACTTGGGTCGATTGCACTAACATACCCAAGTGGTGGGAATGTCGTAGATCCGGCCTAACCTGTCTGTGACTATTATATTGTATAACTTAGACCTTTTGTCCATGATGTATAGATTAATTTATGAGGCATAGAATGTGTCATCCTCTCATCAATCTATGTATTTCTTGATCACTAAGTAGACTAACTTAACCAAATAAGCTCAATATCTCATATTGACTTATTTGAGCATGAACATACATTTTAATAGTCTTACTTAATCAAGGGGCCCATAGACATCACTTTAGTTATATGGAAGGGAAAAATTCCATCTACATCACTCACATTCCTCCGCATAACTTATTGCATATCTAGTGAACGACTTTATAATCGACTTTGTTATAGGTGATGTTTGTTGATACTAAAGTACACAACTTCTTATGTAGGGAACCATAGTGACTTCAGGTCAAAGGAATGTTTATACTAATAGTCACTATAAAAATGTTTATGATGTTGGGGACCGTTTGGTGCGCTGGAGGGGGTGAATAGCGATTCTCGATTTCATGCTTTCGATTATGTTCATGATTGTTTGTCTCTACAAATCCATAGCAGCGGAATACAAAATACAAAGTATAAACAAATACACAAACATAAAACACAATCCAAACACGACACAAGAGATTTTATGTGGTTCAAAACCCTAGTTCCTACTCCACGGCCGAGCTCTAGTCGAGCTCTAATGATGTACACCATCACTATGAATTTCTCCTTCTCGGAAATAAGCTGGAGGTGGAGAAACTTCTTATCATGAGCTTATAAAAAGAATACAACCAAAAATAAAATACAAAAGCAAATACAAGTAAAAAACACTTTACAAAAGATTGCTTGATACTTTGGCTGCTTTCGATGGCTTTTGAAGACCTAAAATGCAGCAACACTTTACCTCAAAATTGCCCAAGAACTATTGGTGGAAGAGCTCCTCGCGTCCTCCAATTAAAGCTCTGCATGGGCCAGATTTCCACCATGCAGTCAATTGACCTTACCCACCAGTCAATTGGCTAATTATCTGTTGTCTCACAACGGACTAATCCACGTCAGATTCTGTCCGACCAGTCGACTATCCTGACCCAACAGTCGACTGCCTAGTCACCAATCGACTGCCATGAGTCAGCAGTCAACTACAAACCCTTCTGTGCCCTGTCCACTTAAGGTCAGTCAACTGCCCATCCATGACAGTCGACTACCAAAGCCATAGGTCAACAGTCAAACCTCAATCAACTACTCGACCAGTCGACTGGGTCATAACCCTAGTCGACTGTCCGAGTCAACTAAGCCTCCTGAGTCTCGTGCACTCGACCAGTCAACTGGTCAATACCATCAATCGACTAGTAAACCTCAAACATGAGGTTTAACCTAAGTATGATCCCCTCATATTTGATACTCATCCTAGGCCTAGACCTAAGCATTCTAGCCACCTCCATCAACCTCACGCCCTCATGGTCCATCCAAGTCCTCCACGACTCCTTCACCCTTCGCATTAGCCTTCAGGTGCTTCCATTATCTTTGTCATGCTATCGAGTACCCTTATCCTAGACCTAAGCCTTCAAGCCACTTCTATCAGCCTCAATCCCTTGGTTCGAGTCAACGACTCCTCACCCTTGGTCCTAGCCTTCAAGTGCTTCTATTGACTATGTCATGCTAATGGGTCTCCTTTGCCAAGAGGTTGCACCTCCGAGACTTCTCCATTGTCAAGCCTCAATGCTTGGACTTTCACTACCAAGACTACACACTTGGACTTACACGACCAAGACTACATCCTTAGACTTTTCCTTTGCCAAATATCTATACTTGGACTTTCCCTTATCAAGACTCCACCCTTGGAATTTCCTTGCTAAGTATTCATACTTGGACTTTTCTTTGCCAAGACTCTACCCTTGGACTTCCCTTGCCAAGAATCTATACTTGGGATTCTCCATTGCCAAGAATCTAATCTTGGACTTCCACTTGAGTCTCACTCGAGCTTGATTAACCTTTGACCTGAGGCGATTGCTCCATCAATCTCCTCATAACAATCTCCCCCATATGACCTTGGATATCCCAATCATCCACTAGTCATATGATCAACATATGGTCAAACCATATTGTCAAACCCATTGTCAAATATCAAAACTCTACTCGAGTCCCACTCGAGTCTAGTTAATCATGACCTAGGCCAATTGTACCAATAATCTCCCCGTTTTTTATGTTTGACAATACCTTTAAGTTAAGTGACAATACCTCTGAGTTTGGCTATCTCATAAGCCTAATTTGACTCTTCTTATGCCAAAGCATAATGAATGTTTACCTAACTTAAACTTTTATTTCTCCCCCTTTGGCATACATCAAAAAGCCTACCAAGATGTTCCCTGTCTCATCTACCAATGAGATCATTCATTCTCCCCCTTGGTCTAAAATCATCTTAGATGTCTTCACTCTTCTTAGTGACAAACCCCTTATCACTAAATGAGAGGCAATCCTTCATTCTCCCTCTTTCTAAACATCATCCATCATCCATCATCCATCATCCCTTGATGGACAAACTCCCCCTAAAGGCTTACTCCCTTGACCATTCACCAACAATGCCCTTGGAGGGTTCCTAAGCATATAGAAAATCTAAACTATCAAAAATAAGGGTAAAAGTTTAAACTTGAACTTTAACCTCCCTTAAAATTTGATCTTCACCTTAATTAACTCTCCAATTCCTTTTTCAATGAACATTTATCCTGTCCAATACTTTTTTAAGGATATCATAGGGTTATGAGAAGTTAGAGTATATAGGGGGGTTGATAAATGTCCAAACAAATCTTGTTCAGCCAAAATCAGCATCAACAGTCGACTAGAGTTTGATTTTCCAAAAATCAGACTTTTAGAAATGAAATTTAAAAATACATAAGTAACTCTGTGTTTTTCAAAAAAATCTTAAAATTTACATACTTACATTAATTATGTCAAGTACAATGGGTGAAAAATAGTTTTATATTAAAATACCCATTAATTTGAAAGATTGATACAAAATTTAAAATTATTGAAAACTTCAGTGTTTTTGGCTAACTTTGTGTCAATATTGTCAATGGTGGTTTCCATCAAAAGACAAACTTCACGAAGGTTTTTCAAAATATTTTTGAAATTGTTTTCAAACCTTAATTTTAATCATGGTATATGAGCTAGATGTACATGACTTGTACATTAGCTTTCTTCATGATTTCTTCATGTTATATGAGTTTGAGTTCATATAAATGTACTATATAAGCACATGAACCTAACTCATTTTCCTAACATCTCACAAGCATCTAGGGTGTATCAATACACACACATGACATCCTATAGATTTTGTGAGATGTGGATTTGTTCTTTCCTAAATCTAAGGGTTCATGCATTATATATAGGTATATCCATTTGATTCCTTTATCTAGGACATCAAATAATGTCATTTGTCCTTAAATTCAATTTTATGATTTTAATGTATGAATATGATCATGGCATAAATTAATTGCATAATTTAAATACATTTAATAATGATTCATGATGTCATGATATAATATAGATAAACCTAAGTATTAGCATGACATTAATCAATTTAAATATTATCATGACATTTTAAATAATTATATGAAGTTGATGTCATGACATGGTATATGGCAAGTAAGGCATGACAACTATATAAAATACAAAGGTATAGAATACCTAAGTCTTAAATTAAATTGTCATTTTCTAGAATTATATCCAATTTGCCATAGTGACTCAATATTCCAAGTGTGCCAAAATTCAAAATGACACACTTTTGACTCTAAACCTACTTATGCCAATTATAAACAATTTTTCATCTTCTATGAAATCCATTGACACATCCTGAAATCTTTTAGGATCCATTTCTAAACTCATTTCCAAGGTATCACATTACCTTAAAAATGTCCTAAAGTGTCAACTCTACCATGGTTAGATTAACTACCCATCCATTTAAGGTTAACACACCCTAAACCCATCTAACATGAAGGGATCATGCTCTGAGAAATCCAAAATCTTTTGGAGCTTCTTGGGTTTACTAGGTATTCAATAGGGATAACCTCCCTTAGTACCTTCCTAATGAGGCTTGGAAACCTTGGTCATTTTGATCTCACTAAGATTAACCCTAGGGATATCTTCCCTTGTAACATTTTTAGTGACTTTCCTAGACTTTTTTGAAGCCTTAGTCACTTGAGTCCTATCAGGGTAAACTCTAGGGATGACCTCCCTTGTGACCTTGACACTCCTAGACCGAGGATTGGTTCCATAATCAAATGGAACATTATGGTAAGAAGACTTATCTACTTTGGACTTAGTCTTGTGACCCAAACCTTTCTTGTCCTTAGAATAATCTTGCCTCCTAACTCCTAAATTTTGATCATTAGACCCCTTTATCATATTTTCTATCTTTTGAAGGTGTTCTCTAATTTATCAAGCTTAGACCTTAAATCTTGATTTTCTACCTCTAATTTCTCAATTTTTGTTTGACCATAATTCATTTGGACATTTTTCTTCTTCCTAGGCATGTGTCTATTCTTTTTCAAAGTATTGCCTAGGTTCTCCTTAGGTAGTGGTTTTAGGGGTAGTTATTTTAGAATTGTCCTTAATCCAAATTTCATGAGACTTGTCCCTTAAATAAAAATATTTGTTTCGAAATTGGTCCTTAGACTTACTTTCATGATATCTAGCATTTAGACAATAAAACGTATTACTACTATGCCTTTTATCATAATGTAAAGAAAGAGCATTATTAAAATATACCTTAGGGTTTGCCTTAGCTCCCCCTACATTTGAACTCTCTCCTTTGTCCTTGTAGGATGCCTCCCCCTCAGACATTAGCTCCTATAGTGACCCTTTTGATTGCATTTGAAGCACACAATATGCTCATTGCTTTTTCATATCAAGGCTCCAGCCTCCTTGGGCTTCACCTTGGTCTTGGGTGCCACTTTAGCCTTTTCCTTGATTTTTCTTGGACATTTTCTCTTATAATGTCCTACTTCCCTATACTCAAGGAGAGACATTGACTTGTTCTTCGGCTCCGAATGTTGATGTCTCCTCTTGTTTCGGTGCCCTTAGCCTAACCTCCCCCTCAATCCTATAGGTGAAGACTTCCTCCAACTCTTCTACTTCGGATGTTGAGCATCTCTCAACTTCCGAATCTCCAAGATCTTGAGAGGATGAGCATTATTCCTTCTAGGGTTCGTCATCATCCTTAATTACTTTGGGTCGGTGAGAGATTCTTGTGAAGCGCGATCAATTTTCTCTATAGCTCCTTAGCATTGCTGAATTCTCTTATGCTATTTACTAAATCCTTAGGTACTGAAGTAGCCAACGTTATTGCTACCTTTTCATCTATCTTGGATTTTTGGATTTGCTACTTGGTCCACTTCTTCTTCTTGAGGATTCTTCCCTTCTTGTTCATGGGAGATTCGAAACCTTCCATCAAGACAATCCAATTTTCAAAATCACACATAGGAAAATATGTCATCCTACCTTTCCAATAAGTGAAGTTTTTTCCATCGAAGATAGTGGCAACGTTGATGTCATAGCCCAATCTATCGTTGAGCAACTCCATTGTCCTCTAACTTGTGCCCCTTAGGCGATCAATTATTGAAGAGCGTCCTCACTCTGATACCACTTATTGGAGATCGTTTGGTGCACTAGAGGGGGTGAATATTGATTCTTGATTTCGTGCTTTTGATTACATTCGTGATTACTTGTCTCTATAAAACATTAGTAGTGGAATACAAAATACAAAGTAGAAACAAATACACAAACAGAAAACACAATCCAAACACGACACAAGAGATTTTACGTGTTTGGAACCCTAGCTCCTACTCCACGACCAAGCTCTAGTGATGCACACCACCACTATGAACTTCTCTTTTTTGGAAACAATCCAAAGGTGGAGAAACCTTTTACAATAGGATTACAAGAAGAATACAACCAAAAATGAAATACAAAAGCAAATACAAGTAAAGAACACTTTACAAAAGATTGCTTTGATTGCTTGATGCCTTGGTTGCTTTGGAGGGCTTTTGAAGACCTGAAATGCAGCAGCACTTCGCCTCAAAATTGCTCAAGAACCGCCAGTGGAAGAGCTCCTCATGCCCTCCATTTAAAGCCCTGCGCAGGTTGGATTTTTACCTCGCAGTCGACTAGCCTTACCCACTAGTCGACTGTACAGTTATCCGTTATTTCACAAAGGACTAATCCACGTTGGATTATGCTTGACCAATCGATTGTCCCAACCCAGCAGCTGATTGTCATAGCCACCAATAAACTATCATGAGCTAACAGTAGACTACAAACCCTAATTTACCCTGTCCACTTAAGGTCATTCGACTGCTCATCCATGGCAGTTGACTGCTAGTGGGCAATCTATCAGTGCAAGCCACTAGTCAACTGCCAGAGCCATAGGTTTGCAGTCGACTACTCGACCAGTCGATTGAGTCATAACCCCAGTCGACTGTCTGAGTCAACTAAGCCTTCTGAGTGTCGATACCAATTGACAGGTCAATACTACTAGTTGACTGGTAAACCTCAAACATGAGGTTTAACCCAAGTATGATTTTCTCATACTTGATACTCACCCTAGGCCTAGACCTAAGTCTTCTAGTCACCTCCATTAGCCTCACCCCCTCAGGGTCCATCTGAGTCCTTCATGACACCTTCACCCTTCACGTTAGCTTTCAGATGCTTCCATTAGCTTTGTCATTCCATCGGGTACCCTTAGCCTAGACTTAAGCCTTCAAGTCACTTTCATCAGCCTCAAGCCCTTGGTTCGAGTCCACAACTCCTCACCCTTGGCCTTAGTTTTCAAGTGCTTTCATCAGCTATGTCATGCTAATGAGTCTCCTTTTCCAAGAGATCGCACCTCTGAGACTTCTCCATTGTCAAACCTCAATTCTTGGACTTACGCCGCCAATACTACACACTTGGGCTTACATGTTCAAGACTACACCATTGGACTTTTCCTTTGCCAAGACTCCACCCTTATACTTTTCCTTGTCAAGTATTCATACTTGGACTTTCCTTTGCAAAGACTCCACTCTTGGACTTCTCTTGCCAAGCATACTTGGATTTCTCCATTGCCAAGAATCCAATCTTGGACTTCCACTCGAGTCTCACTCGAGTTTGGTCAACCTTTGACCTTAGGTCGATTGCTCCAACAATCTCCTCATAACAATCTCTCTCATATGACCTTGGATATCCCAATCATCCACTAGTCATATGGTCAAACCATATTATCAAACCCATTGATAAATCCATTGTCAAACATCAAAATTCTACTCGAGTCCCACTCGAGTCTCGTCAATCGTGACCTGGGTCGATTGCACCAACACATGACACTCATATAACAATCAATGAAATATTCTCATGGTGGGCCAATCCAGTATATATTCTCTAATATATTCATGTGTTAACTTGATATCTTATATCTATGACTTGTGAGATTAAGTCATCAATTAACTTATATGCTAGTTTCAATGCATTAATATTGCCTTTGTATATTAATACTTGACTAGGGATAATTAAGAGTAGTGTTTACTATAGTTTCTCATAATCAATTCAAAAATTGATATGCTATAGAACAAAACCTACTACTTTAGGATATTATTATATTTATTCAACTTTGCACAGAAATAAAGCAAATATAATAAACACAAAATATTGCCATTTATTAAAAATGATACAAATGCCCTATATCAATCATCTCATGATTAACTCTTAGGGAATCTAGCACTAGAGCCAATCACTAAAGTATCTAATACATAGCGACTTAGTGTGACCATCATACTTCCTCTGTGCTAGAGCCTTGGTCAGTGGGTCTGTAATATTATCATTTGTCAATACTCTGCATATTTTCACATCTCCTCTATTGATAATCTCTTGAATGAGATGGAATTGTCGAAGTATGTGTTTGGATGGCTGATGAGACTTGGGTTCCTTAGCTTGTGCAATAGCCCCATTGTTATCACAATAGAGGTCTATTGGGTTAGCTATACTAGGAACCACACCAAGTTCTGTAATGAACTTTTTGATCCAAACAACCTCTTTTGCTACATTAGAAGCAACGATATACTCAACCTTTGTAGTAGAATCAACAACTACGTCTTGCTTTGTCAGTTTGGAAGCTTGTGTCAATGTAACCCTTGACAATGAGCGCCTCATCACCTCCATATATCAAGAAATAATCCTTAGTTCTTCTCAAGTACTTAAGAATATTCTTGACTATTGTCCAGTGACTTTCACCTGGATCTAACTGATACCTGCTCATTATACTTAATGCATACGAGACATCAAAATAAGTACATAACATGACATACATGATAGGTCTAATAGTAGATGCATAAGGAATCTTATCCATGTGAACCCTCTTATCTTTAGTAAAGGGGCATTGAGTCTTAAAAAGACTCATGCCATGTGACATTGGCAAGAATCCTCTTTTAGAATTCTACATGACAAAATGATTAAGCACTCTGTCAATATATGTATTCTGACTTAGGCCAATAAATCTATTAGATTTATCTCTATAGATCTTAATGCCTAAAATATAGGCAGCCTCACCTAAGTCTTTCATTAAGAAACAATTTCTAAGCCAAGTCTTTACAGACTATAGGACAGGGATACTATTTCCAATGAGAAAGATAATTGTACTCCCACTAATTTTTTTGTAGACACAAGGTTCATCTTCATTCTTAATGAACCAAACTCTTTGATTGCATCATCGAATCGAAGATTCCAGCTTCTAGAAGTTTACTTTAATCCATAAATGGACTTTTGCAACTTACCTACCTTTCCAATATTCTTTGGATCAACAAAACCCTCAGGTTGTGTCACATACACATCCTTGAGTAGATTCCCATTAAGGAATGCAGTTTTGACATCCAATTGTCAGATTTCATAATCATGGTAAGATGCAATAGCAAGCAAGATTCGAATGGATTTAAGCATCACAACTGGTGAAAATATTTCATCATAGTATATACCATAAATTTTCTTGATTCCTTTAGCTACCAATCACCCCTTAAAGGTAGGCACATTTCTATCCATGTTGATTTTCTTCTTGAAAACCCATTTGCGCCCAATGGGATTTATCCCTTTAGGTGGTTCAACCAGAGTCTATACTTGGTTGGCATACATGGATTTCATTTCAAATCTTATAACCTCTAACCATTTCTTAGAATCTGGGCTCATTATAACTTCATGATAGGATGTGGGCTCATTTTGGTCAACAAGCATTATGTCACCATGGTCAGACAAGAGAAGAGAATATTTCTCAGGGTGACGATGTATCCTATTAGATCTATGTAGAGCTTGTTCTACTTGAATAGGTTGTTGTTACACAACCTTTTGTGGTGTAACAAGTTCATGATCCACAATATCTTGTGGTACCTATTTAGGTTCAATCAAAGTCTCAGTGCTAATTTGTGTATCTCGAATTTATTCAAGATCTATTTTTCTCCCACTAGTTCTTTTAGAAATAAATTCTCTTTCTAGAAAACACCAATTGTCACACCCCGAGAGCATGCCGAGCCGAAAATCAAACGGACGGCATCTCCCCTGTACGTAGCGTACATCACATAATACATAACATCACGAAAACTTCGAATGCAAAACAAGACATATGGAAAATCCAAAACAGACACGGGAGCCTCGGATGTGAGATGAGATGTCAGCCAGCGGTGCTCCAAGTCCATCACGAAGTCGGCTACCTGTTACCTGGGCGACAGAAAAACCCAGGGTCCGTGGGGGGTGGTGAGTAAAACTCAGTAGGTAATAGAAAAACATGTATATATGTCATATCACATGTATTTTCAACAACATACTCTAGAGGTACAACAGGTATATCAACATAGTATATAAATAATAGCATATATCGTCTAACCAAATAAACAACATAAAAATGCAGACATACCTGAAGTCTGCTACGCTACTCTGATCCAACCTGAACATATATCAAACATATATATATATAACAGGAAGAGTAGATCAACTCACAATATACTCTAGCTACAGGTCAAGGTATCTAATGGTCTGTCCAACCCATACCAGTATCCGACACAATCGTATAACCAATGCAAGAAACATGCATGAAAATGATGTACACCCAAATGCAGCAAACATAATACAATCAAATGCAACATCACAATAAGCATATATATATATATATATATATATATATATATAGACTGCATCTATATATGTATACTAATCACAATCATTCATATATATATATATATACATGCATATATGTATATATATGGCAATATGCAAAAATGTCATAAGTCGGCAATGCAGCATGCATGGTCATGTCGGCTCACCCTAAAGCTACCACAACCCCAGTGTGACCTCGGTAGCTCGAGCATGACAACTGTCCCAACTCAACACCAACCACTACTCTCGAGTGGCCGAGTGGGCAGTATGATCGAGTAGCATATAAGCGTAAAGAGCAAGCTACACGATGAGGGTCCCTGCTGTTGGCCACTCCGACAGTCACTACCCATGAGTGGTCGAGTGCCACACACGCAGGACTACGACACACAAATCCAACTACCACCGTCTATAGTGGTAGAGTGCGGCACCACAATGCTCTGCCCTCACACCGGTTACTCCTCCTATGAGTAACCGTGGAGGCAGGATGACTGGCGACACTCTCAACCACAAGGGAGACCTCGTCGCCAGCGTGCATGCAAATGCATGAATGCAATGTCTCACATACAGACATCCACCATAGACTCTCTATTCTATAGAGAACCATACTAACCAGATCTATGCACTCTCTATCCTGCAGAGAGTCGTACTCAACTGATCATAATACACTCTATCCTGTAGAGAGTCATACCAATCTAATCGACGCACTCTCTATCTTGTAAAGAGTCGTACTCAACTGATAGACGCACTCTCTATCCTGTAGAGAATCATACCTAACTGATCGACGCACTCTCTATCCTGTAGAGAGTCGTACTCAAACCGATTATCAAGCTAGGACCACAGGTCTGTAGCGACACATTAAGTACTATTCACTTGACCATTTATAAAATACATAGTCAGTGGTAAACATGCAACCTAGGGGTACTAGAATTAACCATAGGTTCAAGACCTTATCTACCCACGGATGACCTTTTTGCCCAATTTACAATCAGGTTGTCATCCGGACTTTACTACTTGCGCTTAACTTAAACAAATTCTAAGTTACTTACATCACCTATATATATAACTCCTAATCATGATAAAATAAACATGATATCAGCAATGGAGTTAATAGCCAACGGTAAAGGATCAAGCATACGATAAAAAGAGCAGGGTCAAAGTAATATGAACACCTAACATGCTCATATCTATAACTAAATCTGAATGCAATACATCTACCCGGATCAGGTAGGAAATTACCCACCTGCTATGTAGACTATGTCGATAGTCTTCACGTCCATGACTCTATCTTGAATCAAGGTCCTGAAATCAACATCCTGCAAACGAAACATATACGATCCAATCATAGTGTCAAATTCTAATATTAGGATCAAATCCTAATCCTGCATCAATTTTATATCTCGATCAACTAACTAAATAGTTTCTTCCATTAGCTCTTAATCAGACTACCAAACTATCCATTTAATCATAGCTAATTGAGCTAACTAAATAACATCTCAATCTACAGTAAAAGTAACAATTCATAACATTTACCTAGTTCCAAATCCAGGATAAGAGCTTCTTGATCCAAGGTAGAACATCAGTTCTATACCTTCCAATCCATAATTACACAGCTTCTCGATCCACCGTTTGAGTATCAAATCTATTGTGATTTTATTGATTCAACCGAAATCCATACTTGATCACCCGCACACCTAATTAGTGAAATATACCACGGATATTACCAATTCCATTCTAGCTTTATCTCATTCCATAATCACAATCCAAACATCAGATAAACCGATGAAGAACTTACCCAAGAACGTAGGAATGGATCAAAACCTCTGGCCACAACTTCTTCTTGATACAAAATAATAATTTGATCTACAACTCCAAATCAACAACTACTGAAATAAATTAGATCAACAAGAAAATCATTAAGCAATACTCTAAGTACACCTCCCTAAGTACACCAAGTAACCTCCAAGGCTGCTGCATCACCCGAAGAGTGGAGACAAGGGTTCCAAAACCTACACACAGTATCGAGCGAAGAGGGACCGATGGTGACAGCCAATGCTTGCAGCGAAGTCCCAAACAACGTCACTAGGTGGCTTGTGGTAGGGATGTGGAAAGGTTGACGATCCGCAAGCGGCGCCAGTCAGATCGCTCCGGTGGCCTCGATGCAGATGCAGCAGGCAACGTGATGATGAGCGGAAAGCTACCATTCGAGAAGGCGACCTAGGGCGGTGGCGGCTGCTGCTGATGGATCGGACGAAGAATCGAGTAGAGGAAGGATGTAATGGCTAGGGCTTGCGTTGTCTGGAGGCCGGCCGACAACGGCTGGTCAGAGGCGGCGGCGAGCGGGAAAATGCCAGATTTGGCGACGATGAGTGGATAAGAGGAATCGGTAACCAAAGACCAAGTCAACCGACGATCGAAGAGGAGCTCACATCGGTGCGCGAGGGAGAAGGTGGCGACGAGGTTGGTGGTGGTCAGCGTCGCGTCAGGTGGCGGCAGTTGATGTTGGTGCGACGAGCGAGCGGCTTACCGCGTTTGCTCTGCCTGACCGCGAGTGATCGGAGATGTGTGCTCGACGAGGAGGGTGGCGCGCAGTTTGGGGCGGCGAGCACGAGAAGAAGAAAAAAAACGGGAGGAAGGGCGATCGAGTAGAAGAATCGCACCTGCGTGGAGGAGAGGAAGAAGAAACATCGGGAAGAAGAGGAGTCGGGGGAGAGTAAAGAGGAATCAACACGGGAAAATGAGGAATCGGATTTATTGAGAAATTTAACACCTCATTATAGTCTAAACAGGCTTTACAAAAGCCTGTTTGCTTTATCGCCATGAAAATATCTATAAGACCTCCGTTTAATTCCAAAAAAATTTCTAAAAAATTCCACAAGATAGTTTATCAATTAACGAGGAATAATATTTTATTTTATATTTATTTATTTATTTTTCCAATATTTTACATTCTCCCCCACTAATAAAAATTTGGTCCCCAAATTTCGTACTTAAATATAAGAACCAACTCAAGAAATTTCTTGAACTACTACATGCCTCAAGTGAACAAATGAGGATATCGAGCTCAGATAGTATCTTCCAGCTTCCATGTAGTCTCCTCATCAGTCGGATACTGTCATCCAACCTTTACGAGTCGGATGGTCTTGTTCCACTACTGTCGCTCCTTGCAACCCAGTCTCCACCCTGGAATCTTCTCGTAAGTCGCATTAGACTGAGGTAGAATTCGGAATCTCTTTCAGAACATAATAAACATGCGACAAATATTTCCTCAGTATAGAACATGAAATATGTTATGAACACCCGCAAGTGTCGGAGGTAAAGTCAACCGATAAGCTACACCTCCATAATCCACGACACATGATCTGAATAGATCCTCCAACGTCTAAATGATAAACTCAGACTCTTCATCTGCCTGCAGGTGAAATGTTGCACTAAGCCGAAGCTCTATGCCCATAGTCTGGTGCAGACTCTGCCAAAATCGCGAGGTAAGTCGCGAATCTCTATCCGATATGGTACTTAAAAGTGTTAGGATCTTTGTAATGGCTAGAGGGGGGGGGGTGAATAATGTAGTGTTCATTCGTTGATGAAATTCGATCGCGTGTTCGTCTCTACAATTTCGTTAGTACGTAGCAGAAATAGAAATAGTATAATAACGAAATACGACAAACACAACAAGAACACGAGTATGTAACGTGGTTCGGAACCGCACGGTTCCTACTCCACGGATCGAGCTCTATGAGCTCTAGTGATGCACATGCAACCACTAATAAACACTCTTTCTCGGAACAATCCGGAGGCGGAGAAACCTCCTACAAGAGGATTACAACAATAATCAAATAGATACAAGCAAATACGATAATGAAATACAAATGCAAGTAAAGGAAAACACTTTACAAGAGCTTTTGATTGCTTGATCTTTGATTGCCTTGAACTAGCTTTGAAGGACTGGAAAGCACCAACTTCCCCCTTCAATTTCGCCCAAGAAAATCGCTATCTTTTTCTCCATCACGAGCTCCTTATATAGTTTCAACCTATGCTGGAAAAAGTCTATCAATCGACTGCTCGGGACCATCAGTCGACTGATCACACTGTTGCTGTGAGACAACGGTGTAATCCACGCTGGAAAAATCCAACGGCTAGGACATCAATCGACTGATCATGAGCATCAGTCGACTGATGAGTCCCAGCAATGAAAGTGAGACTCCATTCAGGACGGGCCGAAAATCCGAGCATCGATCGATCCCATGATCGATCGCGCTCGCGATCGATCGAGTGCCAAGCTCCGACAGTCGATTGTTTGGCCATTCCCTGCAGTCAAACCCTAGTTGACTACGGTCCAGTCGACTGCCACATGGCACCAGTCGACTGGCACACCTCAAACATGAGGTTTTACCCCCAAGTATGGCGCCCCCATACTTGCTAGACCACCCTTAGCCTAGACCTAAGCCTTCTAGCCACCTCCATCAGCCTCACGCCTCTTGGATCCCTCCAAGTCATCCATGACTTGTTCATCCATCACGCTAGCCTTCAGGTGCTTCCATCGGCTATGTCATGCTAACGGTGTCTACACCGCCAAGGCACATTGGACTTACGCCGCCAAGACTCCGCTTGGACTTTACGCCGCCAACCATTGGACTTATGCTGCCAAGACTCCCGCTTGGACTTTACGCAACCAATATCAAACCCCTTGGACTTCTCATGCCAAGACTCAAGCTTGGACTTTCCCTTGCCAACCCATGTTGGACTTCTCAAATGCCAAGACCATGCTTGGACTTTCCCTTGCCAACCTATGTTGGACTTTTACATTGCCAAGACCCATGCTTGGACTTTTCATGTGCCAAGTGTCCCACTTGGACTTTTCATGCCAAGTACTCAAGACTTGGACTTTACCAAATGCCAAGTGTTCCACTTGGACTTTCCATGTCAAGTACCCATGACTTGGACTTTACATTGTCATATATTTTTGTTGAACATCAAAACATCACTCGAATCAAACTCGAATCCTGGGCCGATTGCACCAACAATCTCCCCCTTTTTGATGTTTGACAAAAACCAAACAAATCATTGAGTTAGAACACTAACTCAAATCCCTTACCAATTATCCCAAATTGGTAATCTTAAACATTCTCCAAATGTTCTCCCCCAAACATTCTCCCCCTTTTTGACTAACATCAAAAAGGTTATCTCTCCAAGGAGGTCAAAGTCTCATGTCCCAATGAGATCTTACAATCTTCCCCTTAGTCCAAAAATACCTAGGATGCCTACCATCTTCCTAGTGATAAGTCTCATATCACTCAAGAGAGGCAATCCTATTCACTCTCCCAATTTCCAAATTGGGTATCAAAAACCCATCAATTTTCCCAATTGATGATACTCTCCCAATAACTTCTCCTCTTCAAGGAGAAAAAACACATCCTTCATCCCAAGATGGATACCTCCCCCTAAAGGCTTGCTCCCCCTTGACCATTGCACCAATAATGTCCTTGGGAAGTCCCTAAGCCAATAGGAACTCTAAGCCATCAAAATTAAGGTTAGAAATTCAACATTGAACTTTCCAACACCTTAAAATTGATGCAAACCCTAAACACCTCTCCTAATCCATATCCAATGGATTTTCACCCTTCATCATGCTTCCCAAAGCATATCCTAGGGTTAGGAGTGGTTAGGGACCTTAACCGCAGCTGAAATCGGGCTAAACAACCTTGGTTACCCCGAAATCAGGCTATCAGTCGAGTGATTCAGAAATCACGATCGACACGATCGTGACACCGAGACACCTGTCGGGATCGACATAATCTCGATTTTGAAAATCATAACTAATTATACGTATATCGAAAAATCACGAAATTTGATACGTATAATACTTATGACCAATACAATGGGTGAAAATGTTTGAAAAATATTTTACCTATAAAATAGCGAAATTGATACAAAATTCAAAAGTGACTAAAAACTTTGAATTTTAAGCTCACTTTGTATCAATCTCATCAATGGTGATTGCTATCAAAAGATAGACTTCACCAAGGTTTTTCAAAATGATTTTAAAATATTTTCAAAACCCTATTTTGGATCATATTCCTTGGGCTCTATGTACATGACTTGTACACAAGCTTTCCTAATGATCCACATGTTGAGTTAAGATGAGTTTGGGTTCAACTAGATGCAAAAACTATACACCTTGAACTTAACTCATATCCTAGCATCTCACATGTATCTAGGGTGTATAAATACACATACATGTCAATTGGATGTGAGATGTGAGTTTTGGTTCATTTAATCTAGGGTTTCATGCATTTCCTAGGTTCTTAGTTTAATTTTAATCAATTAAATGCATGAAATGATCATGGCATAAAGATAGCAATAATTAAGCATGGCCAATGATCATGATGTCATGGCATATGAGAAAATCTAAAAACACATGACATTTAAAACCTTAATCCTAAAACATGAACATGACATATACAATGAATAAACGTAAGCATGATGTCATGACATGTTATATGGCAAACAAAGCATGACATATAAAATATATAGGTATAATAATACCTAAATCTTAATATTAATTGCCATTTGATATAATTCATCATATTTTGCCATATTTCTACTTTTCTCCCAAGTGTGCCAAAAACCCAAAATGGCACACCAACCTCTAAACCTAAATTGTGTCAATTTGATCATTTTATCAAACTTCCGAAATAATATTGGCACATCCTAAAATCTTTTAGAATTAAGACTCAAATGTATTTCCAAGGTGACCCTAACCTTGAAAATAACCTAAAGTGTCACCTTTATCATGGTTGAGTTAACTACCCATCCAATCAAGGTTGGCACACCCTAACCCCATCTAGCGTGAATCAATCACGCTCTTAGGAACCCAAAACCTATTTGAGCTCCTAGGGTTAATTAGGTATTCCTTAGGGATAACGTCCCTAGATACCTTCCTAATGACCCTCCTAGACTTATTAGCCTTGGTCATTTTGGTCTTACCTAGGTTGACTCTAGGGGTAACGCCCCTTGCAACCTTCTTAGTGGCCATCCTAGGTTTCCTAGAAACCTTAGCCACTAGGCACAACCCTTGGTCAACTCTAGGGATGACTTTCCTATTGACCTTGGTCTTCCTAGATCTAGTTTGTGTTCCATAATCAAATGGAACACTGTGATAGGTTTCCTTGGGCTTAGGTTTGCCCTTGGATGAATCTAGTTTCCTAGATCTTGATTTTTGACCATTAGACCTTAGGCTTTGACTTCTTGACCCTAAATGTTGACCTCTTGACCCTTGAAATTGATTTTGCATTTTTGCAAGGGTCTTCTCCATCTTTTCAAGCCTTAACCTCAAGACTTGATTTTCCTTTTCTAATTGCCCAATTTTTGAATTTTTAGTTAATCCTTGGGCATGGGTCTTCCTAGGCATATGCCTAGTCCATTTGGGATTAAGACCTAGGTGTTCTCCTATTTTCCTAATTGATTCCCTAGGTAAGATATTTTTAGGGACATTAGTCCCAAATTTTTCCTTATTCTTAAGGTTGACTTTCTTAGCTCCTAGACAAAATTCCTTATTTCTAGCATGCTCTTTGTGATAGACAGCAAGATTGCTAAAATTATTTCTAACATGCTTTTTGACATTATTTGAATAAAGAGTTTTATTTAAAAATACCTTAGGGTTATCTTTGGAAGCTCCCCCTACATGTGTAGCTCTCTCTCGGATCTTCTTCTTCCCCCTAGGACATTGATTCCTATAATGTCCTTTTGAATTGCACTTGAAGCATATAACATGCTCCTTGCTCTTTTGACTTGGGGAACCAGCATCCTTTGACTTTTGTTGACTTTTGGGCACCGGAGGAGCTTTCTTAACCTTTTTTGGGCACTTGCTCTTGTAGTGCCCGGTTTCCCTACACTCAAAACATATTATATGCATTTTATTATTAACACATATGCTTGAGTTACCTAGGGTGATGGTAGGTGCCGGAGTTGAATTTTGAGCTTCCTCATCTTGACCGGATGTTGAAGACTCTTCTTGAGGTTGCTCCGGTGTAGATGGTCTCTCCTCCTCAATCCTAGAAGTGGATACTTCTTCCACCTCTTCTTCTTCTTGTTGTTGGACCGATGATGAGTTTTCATGGAGCTTTGCCACTTGGCTCCATAACTCCTTAGCATCTATAAAGTCCCCTACCATACACACAATATCATTAGGGACCAAATCAAAAATAAAATTTACTACCTTTACGTTTTTCTCGAAGGCTTGAATTTGATCTTCACTCCATCTCTTCCTTTTGAGGAATCCACCTTTTGGTCCTCTTGGAAACTCAAATCCTTCCATTAATAGGGACCACCCCTCAAAATCTTTCATCATCAAAAAATCTTCAATCCTTTTCTTCCAAGAATTGAAGCCTTCTCATCCATAGAATGAATAAGGGACCGGTGTGTTAATATCCCATCCTAATTGTTCTTGGACTTCCATCTTTCCCTCTAGCGTCTTGACTCCGGGTTGTTAATCCGTAGAAGAGCCCCGGGCTCTGATACCACTTGTTAGAATCTTTGTAATGGCTAGAGGAGGGTGAATAGCGTAGTGTTCGTTCGTTGATGAAATTCGATCGCATGTTCGTCTCTACAATTTCGTTAGTACGCAGCGGAAATAGAAATAGTATAATAACGAAATACGACAAACACAACAAGAACACGAGTATGTAACGTGGTTCAGAACCGCACGGTTCCTACTCCACGGATCGAACTCTATGAGCTCTAGTGATGCACAAGCAACCACTAATAAACACTCCTTCTCGGAACAATCCGGAGGCGGAGAAACCTCGTACAAGATGATTACAACAATAATCAAATAGATACAAGCAAATACGATAATGAAATACAAATACAAGTAAAGGAAAACACTTTACAAGAGCTTTTGATTGTTTGATCTTTGATTGCCTTGAACTAGCTTTGAAGGACTGGAAAGCACCAACTTCCCCCTTCAATTTCGCCCAAGAAAATCACTATCTTTTTCTCCATCACGACCTCCTTATATAGCTTCAACCTATGCTGGAAAAAGTCTATCAGTCGACTGCTCGAGACCATCAGTCGACTGATCACACTGTTGCTGTGAGACAATGGTGTAATCCACGCTGGAAAAATCCAACGGCTAGGACATCAGTCGACTGATCATGAGCATCAGTCGACTAATGAGCCATCACTCATCGCTCCCCGTCAATGAAAGTGAGACTCCATTCGTGGCGAAATCCGAGCATCACGACCGATCCCATGATCCGTCCGACGCGCCGGCCGTCGATCAGTCGAGTGCCAAGCTCCGGCAGTCGATTGTTTGGCCATTCCCTGCAGTCAAACCCTAGTTGACTACAGTCCAGTCGACTGCCACATGACACCAGTCGACTGGTACACCTCAAACATGAGGTTTTAGCCCAAGTATGGTGCCCCCATACTTGCTAGACCACCCTTAGCCTAGACCTAAGCCTTCTAGCCACCTCCATCAGCCTCACGCCTCTCGGATCCCTCCAAGTCATCCATGACTTGTTCATCCATCGCGCTAGCCTTCAGGTGCTTCCATTGGCTATGTCATGATAACGGTGTCTACACCGCCAAGACACATTGGACTTATGCCGCCAAGACTCCGCTTGGACTTTATGCCGCCAACCATTGGACTTATGCTGCCAAGACACCCGCTTAGACTTTACGCATCCAATATCAAACCCCTTGGACTTCTCATGCCAAGACTCAAGCTTGGACTTTCTCTTGCCAACCCATGTTGGACTTCTCAAATGCCAAGACCATGCTTGGACTTTCCCTTGCCAACCCATGTTGGACTTTTACATTGCCAAGACCCATGCTTGGACTTTTCATGTGCCAAGTGTCCCACTTGGACTTTTCATGTCAAGTACTCAAGACTTGGACTTTACCAAATGCCAAGTGTTCCACTTGGACTTTCCATGCCAAGTACCTATGACTTGGACTTTACCTTGACAATTACATTGTCATATATTTTTGTCGAACATCAAAACATCACTCGAGTCAAACTCGAGTCCTGGGCCGATTGCACCAATAAAAAGTAGCCCACGCAATCTGATAATCTTTCGGTAATACAACGCTGTCGGACGATCCAACGAGTACGACCCACGAATAGGTAGGAAATGAGCTGATTTGATCAGTCGATCCACAATCACCCAAATCGCATCATGCCCTTTACGGGTTCTAGGCAATCCCGTAACACAATCAATAGTGATATGCTCCCACTTCCATTCCGGAATCGGAATTTTTCTAGAGCAATCCTGTGAGTTTCTGATGTTCATCCTTCACCTACTGGCATACTAAACATCGAGCAGCAAAATCTGCTATAACTCTATTTATACCATTCCGCCAGTATAAACGTTTCAACTCTCAGCACCTCCAAGTACCACCAAGGTACATAGCCCATCTCGAATGATGTGCTATCTGTAACGACTCTTCCATGATTGGTCGCGTGTCCGGAATACACTATCCTTATCAGAGAAGGAGAATTATCTTCTCAAAAGAGAAGTCCATCAACCTTCCAAGATACACTCCACACACACTGTAAGTGCATGGAACACTATAGCAATCAATCTCCCTTGTTGCAATTGTTGCAACTGTTGCAACTGTTCGCGCTCTAGCAACTCCATTGTAGCTACCCAGTAGCTTGTTAAATTCAATGAGCACTTTTGCTCCATACAACTACAAATCCAGATAATAACTACTAAAGTCACGTCATGTATATGACAGACTATCTCGTAGTTTCTTAACTGACGCAGACATAAGATATGCCTCATTCAACTGCATCGAAATCGTTCCGATCCCTGAAATGATGCATCTTCGTACATCATCCTTTTTATCCACTTCGGAAGGATTAACTAATACTGGCGTAAAAGTTAACCGCCACCGAGGTCCTATAAACTGGTTTCACCAGCTTCCGACTAAATGATTTCTATCGTCACCTTTGTCAAACAAGTCTGTGGTATAATAATACTAAGACATTCTATCCACATCTACAGTACTAACCAAAACATACAAGGAAAACCACCATCTACGGTGGTCGAGTGCGCAACTCCAACTACCACAATCAACAGTGGCCAAGTTACACAACTCCAACAACCACAAACTGATCCAATCGTGTCCAGGATACACGATTCTCAAATTCATGGACGACTAAATCGTTAATTAGTCTAACAACTTAATCAAAACTCATACAATTCATACCAAGTATGAAATTGTCGTCTCTACACACCTGCATTCCCTTTACTCTACATTGATGATATATCAATCATCACAACGACAATGATACTTATATGACACCATGTCACTACCATATCAATGCTCCAGTCGTAAACCAACCCTAGAGTATACACAGGTGTCTTTAGCTAATCTAAACAGATCATTTATCCTCAACGGAGGATATTCACTTTCAGTAACTATTGTTGGTGCAATCGGCCCAGGTCACGATTGACCAGGACTCGAGTTTGACTCGAGTGATGTTTTGATATTCGACAAAAACATATGACAATGTAATTGTCATAGGGAAGTCCAAGTCTTGAGTACTTGGCATGGGAAGTCCAAGTGGGACACTTGGCATTTGGCAAAGTCCAAGCATGGGTCTTGGCAATGGAAAGTCCAAGCATGGGTCTTGGCATGGAAAGTCCAAGCATGGGTCTTGGCATGGAAAGTCCAACATGGGTTGGCAAGGGAAAGTCCAAGCTTGAGTCTTGGCATTTGAGAAGTCCAAGGGTTTGATATTGGCGGCGTAAAGTCCAAGCGGGAGTCTTGGCAGCATAAGTCCAATGGTTGGCGACGTAAAGTCCAAGCAGAGTCTTGGCGGCATAAGTCCAATGTGCCTTGGCGGTGTAGACACCGTTAGCATGACATAGCCGATGGAAGCACCTGAAGGCTAGCGCAATGGATGAACAAGTCATGGATGACTTGGAGGGATCCAAGAGGCGTGAGGCTAATGGAGGTGGCTAGAAGGCTTAGGTCTAGGCTAAGGGTGGTCTAGCAAGTATGGGGGAACCATACTTGGGCTAAAACCGGGAAGTGGTCGGTCATGCCAGAGGTGGCAAGCGATCGATGGATCGAGCAATCGATCGATCGGTGTGATCGATCGTGGTGCTCAATTTTCGACCACAGAATGAAGTCTCACTCGGCCGGGAGCGATGAGTGATGGCTCATCGATCGTGATGCTCATGATCGGTCGGTGATGTCCTAGCCGTTGGATTTTTCAGTGGATTACACGTTGTCTCACGACAGGTGTGATCGATGGGTGATTGTCCGGCGATCGATCGATCGACCTTTTCGCAGTTGAAGCTATAAAAGGAGCTCGTGATGGAAGAAAAGGCAGCGATTTTCTTGGATGAAATTGAAGGGGAAAGTTGGTGCTTTTCAGTCCTTCAAAGCTAGTTCAAGGCAATCAAAGATCAAGCAATCATAGGCTTTTGTAAAGTGTTTTCCTTTACTTGTATTTGTATTTCATTATCGTATTTGCTTGTATCTATTTGATTATCGTTGTAATCATTATTGTACGAGGTTTCTCCGCCTCCGGATTGTTCCGAGAAGGAGTGTTTATTAGTGGTTGCGTGTGCATCACTAGAGCTCGATCCGTGGAGTAGGAACCGTGTGGTTCCGAACCACGTTACATACTTGTGTTCTTGTTGTATTTGCGTATTTTGTTATTGTACTATTTCCGCTGCGCACTAACGAAATTGTAGAGATGAACACGCGATCGAATTCCATCTACGAACCGTCACGCGCTATTCACCCCCCCTCTAGCGGCGTCAAATATCCTACAACTATCGCATTCCATCATCGATAATCGATGCATAATTTCAAATGTCCATCTCTCTTTCAACAAAGAGTTCTGGATCTTCACAAGGAGGAATACTGGGATAGATAAATATCCCCCCCTCCAACATCTCCTATAGTCACAACTACTTTCTTCCCATTTCTATAGTGTTTAACAACACTGATAACAACAAAATTATCACCCAGTCTGTGATCTTGGATATCAAAACTATTTCCGCAATCATTTCGATCGCCTACTCTACTTGCCTATGCAACGACAAGCCTTGGAGTCCATCCGAAACTACATCTGAATGCTCTCAGATTATACGCACATCTGATAGACAAATCATACTATAATCTCAACAACTTGACCATCCGTAAGGATATGTCTACAGTAAAGATATGTCTATCACAGTCTAAGGGCATCCCTTAACTTCTTAATTGTTGGTCCACCTCTCACCCGATGGTAGAGATACCATCGACCCACAGGTCGATGTAAAGGATCCTTCTAATCCAACTAAGAATGTTCTAGACACAGATACCTGTAACTACAAGTATCTCTCAATATATTAACCTTTAGGGTAAACTAAAGTAATACCCTGACCAATCCATTATCTGTCGATCCGATCCAAAGGCTTTACGCAGGTCTCGGCCTTTCTCCGAAGAGAACACAATCAAATCCAACAATCCGCGAAAATTCGATCGCATTTCTGCGACGAATAATCCGGAGATTTTTCTAGATCATCCGATCCCATCACTAAATCCTACGAGCTGCAACTATAGAATACCGAATAGATACGACCTTCGTCGTATACTCTCTCCTCTGTACTAAGCAAATCACATCTGGAGGTAACTGTTTGTTGTCTGCTGAATCTCCTAAGATGTCTTCTGCTGATGCTGCTTCTGTGCTGATCTCTGCTGAAGGGGAGTATCAAGGAACTCCAACCACGCCTGAGGTAGAAGGTTGTTGCTGATGAGATAACCCAATCTTCGGTGTTGATCTCTGCTGTTGAGACGGTGCATCATCCTCTAGGAATACCATCGCTAGTCTTCAACTGAGTCTTCAAAGTATACCTCCTCCACTGTATTGGTTGCTCACAATAGCAACAGATGAAATGATCCAACAGATAATCTGACTTCATGTGTCTTCGTGATCCGTACTGCACACACATAATCCCTCCGGAGTCTTTGTTCTGATTTTTTTCTGATATCCACGAGAACATCCTGATGATCTGCGGTTGGTCTTCTATAATCAGAAAATAGCTCAAAGTCTATGACTTCGATCTTGCTCCTTTATCCAATAATCGGAGACTTCTGACTCTATTAAGTTGACCTGCAATATGTGCTTATCGGTCTCCAACTCTTAAACCCTTGTACGGAGTCATTTCTAAACTCCTGTCTCAATCCAACGTCTTCCGGTAGAATCTGGTAGAAGATCCCGGCATCCTAATCCAACTATAAGCCAATAACTCTGGGTGGCTTAAATCATCCACTCATCTTCTTGAGCTGTTAGGTGGTAGTAACCTCTGCAAGTCTCACGACTCTGCACAATACACTATTACTAACTGATCACTCTTTCTTAAAGCTCAAAAATTTCTTACAATGCGTCACTAAAAGTGACACGGGGAAATACACTCTTTCAACATCACTAATCCATGATCAAGTGATATATTATTTCCCGAAGATTATTTTCTGCATTTGATACCAAATACCGGCTTGATCCCGATAATGGTATGCAAACAACTCTTCTTTCTCAGTATAACATGAGTTAAGTACTCAAAAGTACTCTCAAAGTTATACAACTCAGTACGAACAACTCAGGGATAGAATCCCTATGAAACACCGTAACCTAGCCTTCCGCTATCTGCATCAACAATAGCCAATTTGTCTTGTCCATTACCCAACATGTAATGATCTGACTAGCACCATTAGTGAAAATCTCTAAGGGTGAAATCTCTGATTTCAACCAGAAATGTGACGACTTGACCCATATTTTTCCGACTCGGTATCAGTCGGCTCTCAAAGGTAAATCACCTTTTCGACACGGTTCAAGACTCACAGACTCAATAGGTCATTCCCGTGGTCAACTTATACCATGGTTACGAATAATAACCAACACACAACAAGTTATTCCCTGGTATAAGCTGTAGGGAAATCTCGTATGCCAAATGGCATATGCGCAACGGAAAATAGGATCCCTTCCAAGTGATCCATGCGAAAGCAAACTCGTATAAAATAAATTTCTCTAAACCAAACCTATCTTATAGGAGAGGATTACCTTTGTTGCGTGCCCTTGTTAATCCCGCTTTTCCTTTCGGTTTGTTGGATCTTTAGCACGTTCAAGTGTCCGTGCCTCTATACGTATCCACACGAGCACGCTCTTGTCTCACAAAAGGAAAACTAGAAGAGCTCTCCTTTACTTCTTGCTAGAGAAGTCCCTAAAGGAGAGGAAGAGAGGGAAAAGGAGAAAGGAAGAAGAAGACTCCTCTTCTTGCTAGCCTACACTCACAAACCCACACAACTAAAGCTTCCACCAAGCTTTCTCACAACCACAACACCAAAACTCCTATGGCCGCCACTCCATGGAGCCTTTTATAGGGTTGGAAAACCCTTCCACCTCCTTCACATTCAATGCAATCCATTGCATTGAGACACACTCAAAAAGGATTTGGCTTCCTTGTTTGGCCGGCCACTTAAGGAGACAAAACCATTTTGTTTCCTTCCACCTTAACTAGCTTAGGTGGATGCTTAGGTGGCATTCTTATGTGGCATTCATGCATGTTGAATTAATCTTATTAATTCAATTAAGCTTATGTTATCATATTGAATTAATCTTATTAATTCAATTAAGCTTATGTTATCATATTGAATTAATCTTATTAAATCAATAAGGTAACATATTGAATTAATCTCATTAAATCAATTAGCTAAAATTCTCATTAAGCTTAAAGTCCAAAAACCATTTTGTACTTAAGCTTATTCCCATATTATTCTAGTCAAACTAGAATACTCTAATTCCTCTAATTATCATGCTCTTTGTGTGTGACCTATAGGCTCTCATAACGTTGGCGTGGATCTAAACTCTTTTAGATACACAAGCAATGAGGCATCTAGCAATACATCATTGCTACCCAAGTTACTGAGATAAGTCAAGATCCGACTAACCTTTCCGTGACTACTATAATATATGACCGTGTCCTTCTATCCTTGATATCGATTGATCAATGAGGCATAGACCGGTCATCCTCGATCAATCTATGTGTTTCTTGATCCCCGAGTAAACTAACTCAAACAAATGAGCTCAATATCTCATATTGACTCATTCGAGCATGGCCATGCGTTTAGTAGTTCTACTCAATCAAGGGCCCACCGATATCACTCCGTCATATGGAAGGGATAGATCCCATCTACATCACTCACATCCCTCCGTATAATTTGTTATACATACCCAAGAATCGCTTTATGGTCCACCACATTACGGGTGACGCTTGACGATACCAAAGTACATAACTCCTTATGTAGGAACCGTAGTGACTTCGTGTCTAAGGACTATTCATACCAATAGTCACATGAGAAAGTTTATGACACTCATATAACGATCCATGAAACTTTCTCATGGCGGGTCAGTTCAGTATATATTCTCCAATATATACCCATGTGTCAACTTGATATCATATATCCATGACTTGTGAGATCAAGTCATCAATTGACCTACATGCTAGTCTTTATGTATTAATATTGCCCTTGCATATTAATACTGACAGGAACATTTAGGAAAGTGTTCTCATACCTCTCATAATCAATTCTCGCAATTGATGTGTCAGAGATAAGAACCTACTTTTCTAGGCATTATTATATTTAAATTAGCTGGCACAAGCTAGATGTAAATATAATTAACAATCATTTGCCTTTATAGAATTTGATAAAAAATGTTCCCTATTCAACCATCCCATGATTGGTTCTAGGGCTTTAACTAACAATCTCCCACTAGCACTAGTACCAATCACTATGATATCTAATACCTAGTGACCTAGTGTGACCATCATGCTTCCTCCGTACAAAGCCTCGTCAATGGATCTGCGATGTTAGCTTCGCTGCATGATATCCTCACATCTCCTCTATCGATGATCTCTCGAATGAGATGGAAGCGCCGCAGATGTGTTTGGTCCGATGTGATCGAGGTTCCTTAGCTCTGCGTGCAATAGCCCCATTGTTGTCACAATAGAGGTCTATTGGATGCAATGCTAGGAACTACCCCAAGTTCATCGATGAACTTGCGAAAACGACCTCCTTTCTGCATCGAGATCGCAATATACTACCATGTAGAATCAACAATCGTGTCCTCGCCGAACTCTTCCACCACACCCACCATTCAGCAAAACACATACCCCGATTACGATCTATAGTCATCCTTGTCTGCTTGGAAGCTTGCATCATCAGTAACCCTTTACGCTTAGCTCTCATTGTCTCCAAATATCGTGAAATATTCTTTCGCTCTTCGTAAGTACTTAAGAATATTTTTGACGCTATCTAGTGACTCTCACCGATCCGATCGGTATCTACTCGCCATGCTCAAAGCATACGAGACGTCAGACGAGTACAAAGCATGGCGTCATGATGATAGACCCTATAGGCGATGCATAAGGGATCTTATCCATGCGATCTCTCTCCTCCTTAGAAGAGGGACATTGAGTCTTCGAAAGACTCACACCATGTGATAAAGGCGTAAACCCTTTCTTAGAATTTTGCATAGCAAAACGATCTAGCACTTTATCAATGTATGTACTCTGACTTAGGCCAAGTAATCTTCTAGATCTATCTCTATAGATCTTGATGCCTAGAATATAGGCAACTTCACCTAAGTCCTTCATCGAGAAACAATTCCCTAACCACATCTTCACTGCATCGGAGTGAGGGAATATCATTTCCGATGAGAAGTATGTCATCTACATACAAGACAAGAAATACAACTGTTCTACTATTTCTCTTGTAGACACAAGGCTCATCTTCATTCTTGATGAAACCAAACTCTTTGATTGCATCATCGAATCAAGATTCCAAGATGAGAGGCTTGCTTTAGTCCATAAATGGACCTTTGCGCTTGCATACCTTTCCAGGATGCTTTGGATCTCCAAAACCCTCGTTGTGTCATGTACACATCCTCGAGTAGCTTTCCATTCAAAAAGCGGTTTTGACATCCATCCGCCAGATCTCATAATCATGGTAGGTCGCAATAGCAAGTATGATCCGAATGGATTTAAGCATCGCAACTGGTGAAAAGGTTTCTTCATAGTCAATACCATGAATTTGTTTGAATCCTTTAGCCACCAATCTACCTTTATAGGTATGCTTATTACCATCCATGTCAGTCTTTACTTTAAAGACCCACTTACACCCAATGGGTTTTACCCTTCGTGGATCAACCAAAGTCCATACTTGGTTAGTGTACATGGATTCCATTTCGGATCTCATGGCCTCTAGCCATTTCTCAGAATCTGGGCTCATCATAGCTTCTTGATAGGATGTAGGCTCATCAAGATCGACAAGCACTACTTCACCGCTGTCACCAAGAGAAAAGAATATCTCTCGGGTTGACGACGGATCCTATTAGATCTACGAAGAGGTTGGTCTACTTGAATGTGTGTTTGCTCCACAACTCTTTGGGCAACAAATTCCTCATCCACAACACTTTGTGGTGCCTATTCATTTTCCATCGAAGCCTTAGTGTTATCATCATCTTGAACTTCTTCAAGATGAATTTTACTCCCACTAGTATTTCTAGAAATAAATTCTCTTTCTAGAAAGACAGCATTTCTGGCAACAAACACCTTGCCAAGTGTGGGATTGTAAAAGTAATATCCCTTAGTTTCCTTGGGATATCCTACAAAATAACACTTATCTGATTTGGGTCCTAGTTTATCTGAGACTTGACGTCTAACGTAAGCTTCACAACCCCAAATCTTTATAAAAGACATTTGGGACTCTTCCCGGTCCATATCGTATATGGTGTCTTTTCTACGGCTTTTGATGGAACACGATTAAGTGTAATGTCTCTAGAGCTAAACCCCAAAAGGAAGTAGGTAGATCGATCGGCTCATCATTGATCGTACCATATCTAATAAATCACGATTTCTCCTCTCGGATACACCATTCCATTGTGGTGTTCGGGTGGAGTGAGTTGGGATATTATCCCACACTCGGCCGGTGATCACGAAACTCTTGACTAAGGTATTCACCACCTCGATCCGATCAAGTAGCTTAATCGCTTACCAAGTTGGTTTTGTACTTCATTCTTGAATTCTTTGAACTTTTCAAAGGATTCGACTTATGTCTCATCAAATATAAGTAGCCAAATCTACTCATATCATCGGTGAAAGTAATAAAGTACTTATAGCCTCCTCCGCTTGACATTGAAAGGGCCACATACATCAGTATGTATGAGTCCTAACAAATCCGTCGCTCTCTCGCCATGTCCACTAAATGGTGTTTTAGTCATCTTTCCTAAAAGACAAGACTCGCATACCTCATATGATTCAAAATCAAATGAGTCCAATAATCCATCTTTATGGAGTTGGGATATGCGTTTTTCATTTATGTGACCTGGCGGCAGTGATGCGAAGATATGCAGTTCAAATCATTCGATTTGAACCGTTTATTTACGTTATAAATTGGGTTATCTAAATCTAGAACATAGAGACCATTCATAAGTGGTGCATTACAATAGAACATTTCATTTAAATAAATGGAACAACATTTGTCCTTTATTATAAAAGAAAAGTTTTTCTTGTCTAAACAAGATAGAAATTATGTTCTTTGTTAATGCGGTACATAGAAGCACTCCTCTAGTTCTAAGATAAGCCCGATGGGCAAAGACAAAGAATATGTTCCCTCTGACTCTGCAACTTTTGCGCCATTGCCTACTCGTAGGGTCACTTCACCCTTTGCCATTATTCTACTATTTCTCCTTCCCTGCACATTAGTACAATTGTGAGATGCACATCCGGTATCTAATACCCATGTCGAAGAAATAGATAGATTAACTTCTATAACGTGTATACGAGGCGTAAGTCCCACTTCTCTTGTTCTTTACTTCCTCAAGGTAGACTTTGCGTTCCGCTTCCGGTGTCGATCCCTCACGCAATGGAAGGTCCCCTTCCTTAGGTACTTTACCTTTACCCTTTGAAGTGGATGAATTGGCCTTGCCTTTGGCTTGGGTCTTACCCTTGCCTTTAGCGCTTACCTTTGTCCTTCTTGACCATTAGTACATTACTAACTTTCTTCTTGAGATTTGGTTCGTGATTCTCAACATCTTTGAGAATCTCGGGCAAAGGTTTATCAATTTCATTCATGTTATAATTCATGACGAATTGATTGTATGCTTAACGCGATTGCGAGGATAACATCGATTGCCAATTCTTGGCTCGATGGAAAACCTAGTCTTTGAGGTTCTCAGCGTACCCAATCATTTTGAGTCACGTGAGTTCCTACAGTGTTCCTTCTTGCATCTTGCATGCAAAAGAGCCTTAGACACTTCAAAAGCGCTCGTGCCTAGCTTGTCCTTGATATAGTTGTTTCAAATGCTCAACCATATCATAGGCATCCATGTTCTCATGTTGCTTACAAGCTCGAGAGTTCATGGTGGCAAGCATAAGGCATGACACATCTAATCGTCATCTTGATGCTTCTTATAAGCATCCTTTTCAAAGACGAGTGGCCGTAGGGGCGGCTATTTCAGGGGTAGCCTGCACTAGGACATAAAGTATGCGTTCTTGCTTGAGGATAATCCTCAAGTTCCTATACCACCAAGAAAATTTGCTCCATTGAGCTTGTCCTTCTCGGACGATCGCAAGTTGAGGGTGTGTCGTGTTAGATGACATGGTGATCTACAACATTAAAATGCAAAGTTAAGTATCATACCTAAATCATTTAATTAGGCCTTTAATTAAATGAGGCTCCCACTAAATTCTCATAGCTACTATTTAGCTATAAATTTATATGGGATAAAGATCCACATCATAATTCGTCTTGAGTTAGCTTTGGCTAATCGCCCAAGACGTAGTATAATTAGGTAGGCAATCTTTTGCCAATTACATCTGATGTAACTCTTTAATAGCTTTGGTTAAGTTTTAGATTAGTTTAGTGTTTATTCCTAAACTACTAAGTGTGGCGAGGCATGTGGGCCTTCTTGGATATCTGAGCAACGACCACTTATAAGACAAAGCTGATGTTCGGAAATCACACAAAACTAATGTTAACACTTATGTTCAAAGCTAATATATGCCTCTACTTTCTTAACCAATTAAGAAAACACTTAATTAAGTCTTAACCAAGACTGATAGCGGGACATCACGATTGTCCACTCGCACCCCTCCAAGATAAAATGCATTGCTTTGCTTTGGCAAACCCAATAACAAATGATCGAGGAAGTAGTGAGTACCAACTTTGGTAGGCATATAGTTTAGACTTATTAAGAAATAAACATGTATCATATACATATTAGCATACATCACATATAAGCTAAACTAATCATGCATCACATACAAGCTAAACTAACATGCTTCACATACATATTAAACTAACGTGTCATGGTTATGGCCCTTATTCTACAATCTTCTCAAGCCAATGAAAAGATTGATTGGTCAACCTAGGGATAGCATCTTCTCCTAAGTGCTTCCTTTTGGTTGTCTTGTGTGTTGACTTCCTCCTTGTAACCTCATCTTCCAATGGACCCTCCATCCTTGTTTTGTACATTACAAAAGGAGAAATACTCGAGTTACATTCGAGTCTAAAACTAATTTTACAACAAGAATATTAGGAGAAAGGCACGACACGCAGGCCGTATTAAGAATTACAACACACAATCACAAACTTTTGGGACTAGGCCATAACCATGCACCATGTCATTTTAACTTTTAAAAGACATTGGATATTTTATTATGTTTGAAAATTTGCTAATGCAATTATCAACTCATAATAAAATTTATCCTACTTCTATATCACATATAAAATAGAAAACCTATTTTTATACGATCTTTCAAGTGGCTCTGATACCCTTTGTAGGGAAATCTCGTATGCCAAATGGCATATGCGCAACGGAAAATAGGATCCCTTCCAAGTGATCCATGCGAAAGCAAACTCGTATAAAATAAATTTCTCTAAACCAAACCTATCTTATAGGAGAGGATTACCTTTGTTGCGTGCCCTTGTTAATCTCGCTTTTCCTTTCGGTTTGTTGGATCTTTAGCACGTTCAAGTGTCCGTGCCTCTATACGTATCCACACGAGCACGCTCTTGTCTCACAAAAGGAAAACTAGAAGAGCTCTCCTTTACTTCTTGCTAGAAGTCCCTAAAGGAGAGGAAGAGAGGGAAAAGGAGAAAGGAAGAAGAAGACTCCTCTTCTTGCTAGCCTACACTCACAAACCCACACAACTAAAGCTTCCACCAAGCTTTCTCACAACCACAACACCAAAAACTCCCTATGGCCGGCCACTCCATGGAGCCTTTTATAGGGTTGGAAAAACCCTTCCACCTCCTTCACATTCAATGCAATCCATTGCATTGAGACACACTCAAAAAGGATTTGGCTTCCTTGTTTGGCCGGCCACTTAAGGAGACAAAACCATTTTGTTTCCTTCCACCTTAACTAGCTTAGGTGGATGCTTAGGTGGCATTCTTATGTGGCATTCATGCATGTTGAATTAATCTTATTAATTCAATTAAGCTTATGTTATCATATTGAATTAATCTTATTAATTCAATTAAGCTTATGTTATCATATTGAATTAATCTTATTAAATCAATAAGGTAACATATTGAATTAATCTCATTAAATCAATTAGCTAAAATTCTCATTAAGCTTAAAGTCCAAAAACCATTTTGTACTTAAGCTTATTCCCATATTATTCTAGTCAAACTAGAATACTCTAATTCCTCTAATTATCATGCTCTTTGTGTGTGACCCTATAGGCTCTCATAACGTTGGCAGTGGATCTAAACTCTTTTAGATACACAAGCAATGAGCGGCATCTAGCAATACATCATTGCTACCCAAGTTCTGAGATAAGTCAAGATCCGACTAACCTTTCCGTGACTACTATAATATATGACCGTGTCCTTCTATCCTTGATATCAGATTGATCAATGAGGCATAGACCGTGTCATCCTCGATCAATCTATGTGTTTCTTGATCCCTGAGTAAACTAACTCAAACAAATGAGCTCAATATCTCATATTGACTCATTCGAGCATGGTCATGCGTTTTAGTAGTTCTACTCAATCAAGGGGCCCACCGATATCACTCCCGTCATATGGAAGGGATAGATCCCATCTACATCACTCACATCCCTCCGCATAATTTGTTACATACCCAGTAATCGCCTTTATGGTCCACCCTGTTACGGGTGACGTTTGACGATACCAAAGTACATAACTCCTTATGTAGGGAACCGTAGTGACTTCAGGTCTAAGGACTATTCATACCAATAGTCACATGAGAAAGTTTATGACACTCATATAACGATCCATGAAACTTTCTCATGGCGGGTCAGTTCAGTATATATTCTCCAATATATACCCATGTGTCAACTTGATATCATATATCCATGACTTGTGAGATCAAGTCATCAATTGACCCACATGCTAGTCTTTATGTATTAATATTGCCCTTGCATATTAATACTCGACTAGGAACATTTAGGAAAGTGTTCTCTACAGCCTCTCATAATCAATTCTGCCAATTGATGTGCTGTAGATAAGAACCTACTTTTCTAGGGCATTATTATATTTAAATTAGCTGGCACAAGCAAGATGTAAATATAATAACCAATCCTTTGCCTTTATAGAATATGATACAAAATGTTCCCTATTCAACCATCACATGATTGGTTCTAGGGCTTTAACTAACATAAGCATCTAAATGCATAGCCAACAAAATCGGGAGTATAAACCCTATCGGCAACCCCGGTTGGTCGCCTCGGTGGACAACCCCTACTACAAATCTGTACAGGTGTCATAACTCTACAGTATACACCTAATGATCAAGTTTAGATAAATATCTACTAAACCATAAGTTATCAGGAATTCTTACCTCGTGCTGCTTGGAGCTCAGGCCGCTGTCCATCTCATCTCAGAAAATCAAAACCGAATAAATCGACTCCCGAGAATCCAAAACTCGACTCAAAAACAACATTGTATGGCATCGATGAATCTTGGCCTCTGATACCACTAAAGTTGTCACGCCTCGAGAGCATGCCGAGCCGAAAATCAAACGGACGACATCTCCCCTGTACGTGGCAACATTTCAGGTTAATACAAGGCCCGTAGGCCCACAATGACAACAATATATAAAAATATACCAAACCACAACAGTATATATATATCAAAACAACTACACACAGCGGAAACGATACAATAACAATACAGTCCTACACATGCATACCGGTATGACTTACACCATAACATAAAGAAAACCTCGACAAAACCCGCACCAACATGTGCGTACATCACATAATACATAACATCACGAAAACTCCGAATGCAAAACAAGACATACGAAAAATCCAAAACAAACACGGGAGCCTCGGAGGTGAGATGAGATGTCAGCCAGCGGTGCTCCAAGTCCATCACGAAGTCGGCTACCTGTTACTTGGGCGACAGAAAAACCCAGGGTCCGTGGGGGATGGTGAGTAAAACTCAGCAGGTAATAGAAAAACATGTAAATATGTCATATCACATGTATTTTCAACAACATACTCTAGAGGTACAACAGGTATATCAGCATAGTATATAAATACAAGCATATACCGTCTAGCCAAATAAACAACATAAAAATGCAGACATACCTGAAGTCTGCTATGCTACTCTGATCCAACCTGAATATATATAAAATATATATATATATATATATATATATATATATATATATATATATATATATATATATATATATATATATATATATATATATATATATATATATATATATATATATATATATATATATATATATAACAGGAAGAGTAGATCAGCTCACAATATACTCTAGCTACAGGTCAAGGTATCTAATGGTCTGTCCAACCCATACAAGTATCCGACACAATCGTATAACCAATGCAAGAAACATGCATGAAAATGATGTACACCCAAATGCAGCAAACATAATACAATCAAATGCAACATCACAATAAGCATATATATATATATATATATAGACTGCATCTATATATGTATACTAATCACAATCATCCATATATATATATACATGCATATATGTATATATATGACAATATGCAAAAATGCTATAAGTCGGCAATGCAGCATGCATGGTCATGTCGACTCACCCTAAAGCTACCACGACCCCAGTGTGGCCTCGGTGGCTCGAGCATGACAACTGTCCCAACTCAACACCAGTCACTACTCTCGAGTGGCCGAGTGGACAGTATGATCGAGTAGCATATAAGCATAAAGAGCAAGCTACACGATGGGGGTCCCTGCTGTTGGCCACTCCGACAGTCACTACCCATGAGTGGTCGAGTGCCACACATGCAGGACTACGACACGCAAATTCAACCACCACCGTCTATAGTGATAGAGTGCGGCACCACAATGCTCTGCCCTCATACCGGTTACTCCTCCTATGAGTAACCGTGGAGGCAGGATGACTGGCGACACTCTCAACCATAAGAGAGACCTCGTCGCCAGCGTGCATGCAAATGCATGAATGCAATGTCTCACATACAGACATCCACCATAGACTCTCTATTCTATAGAGAATCATACTAACCAGATCTATGCACTCTCTATCCTACAGAGAGTCGTACTCAACTGATCATAATACTCTCTATCCTGTAGAGAGTCATACCAATCTAATCGACGCATTCTCTATCCTGTAGAGAGTCGTACTCAACTGATAGACGCACTCTCTATCCTGTAGAGAGTCGTACCTAACTGATCAACGCACTCTCTATCCTGTAGAGAGTCGTACTCAAACCGATTATTAAGCTAGGACCACAGGTCCGTAGTGACACATTAAGTACCATTCACTTGACCATTTATACAATACATAGTCAGTGGTAAACATGCAACCTAGGGGTACTAGAATTAACCGTAGGTTCAAGACCTTATCTACCCACAGATGACCTTTTTGCCCAATTTATAATCAGGTTGTCATCCGGACTTTACTACTTGCACTTAACTTAAACAAATTCTAAGTTACTTACATCACCTATATATATAACTCCTAATCATGATAAAATAAACATGATATCAGTAATGGAGTTAATAGACAACGGTAAAGGATCAAGCATACGATAAAAAGAGCAGGGTCAAGGTAATATGAACACCTAACATGCTCATATCTATGACTAAATCTGAATACAATACATCTACCCGGACCAGGTAGGAAATTACCCACCTGCTATGTAGACTATGTCAATAGTCTTCACGTCCATGACCCTATCTTGAATCAAGGTCCTGAAATCAACATCCTGCAAACGAAACATATACGATCCAATCATAGTGTCAAATTCTAATATTAGGATCAAATCCTAATCCTGCATCAATTTTATATCTCGATCAACTAACTAAATAGTTTCTTCCATTAGCTCTTAATCACACTACCAAACTATCCATTTAATCATAGCTAATCGAGCTAACTAAATAACATCTCAATCTACAGTAAAAGTAACAATTCATAACATTTACCTAGTTCCAAATCCAGGATAAGAGCTTCTTGATCCAAGGTAGAACATCAGTTCTATACCATCCAATCCATAATTACACAGCTTCTCAATCCACCATATGAGTATCAAATCTATTGTGATTAGATTGATTCAACCGAAATCCATACTTGATCACCCGCACACCTAATTAGTGAAATATACCATGGATATTACCAATTCCATTCTAGCTTTATCTCATTCCATAATCACAATCCAAACATCAGATAAACCGATGAAGAACTTACCCAAGAACGTAGGAATGGATCAAAACCTCTGGCCACAACTTCTTCTTGATACAAAATAATAATCTGATCTACAACTCCAAATCAACAACTACTGAAATAAATTAGATTAACAAGAAAATCATTAAGCAATACTCTAAATCAAAGCTGCAGTTACCTTCTCGTCTAACACATGACTTCTGACCCAAATCAAGGGAGCATTGTGCTCCGGATGAATAGGGAATCTCTTCGGAAATACACCTCCCTAAGTACACCAAGTAACCTCCAAGGCTGCTGCATCACTCGAAGAGTGGAGACAAGGGCTCCAAAACCTATACACAGTACCGAGCGAAGAGGGACCGATGGTGACAGCCAATGCTTGCAGCGAAGGCCCAAACAACGTCACTAGGTGGCTTGTGGTAGGGATGTGGAAAGGTTGACGATCGGATCGCTCGGTGGCCTCGATCACGGATGCGAGTAACAGCGTGGCGAGCGGAAAGCTACCACTCGAGAAGGAGACCTAGGGCGGCGGCGGCTGCTGCTGATGGATCGGACGAAGAATCGAGTAGAGGATGGCTGCAATGGCTGGGGCTTGCGTCGTCTAGAGGCCGGCCGGCAATGGCTGGTCAGAGGCGGCGGCGAGCGGGAAAAGGCCAGATTTGGCGACGACGAGTGGAGAAGAGGAATCGGTAACCAAAGACCAAGTCAACCGACGATCGAAGAGGAGCTCACACCGATGCGCGAGGGAGAAGGCGACAGCTAAGGTTGGTGGTCGCCGGCCGCGTGTGCAGGGGCGACGACCGTTGATGTTGGTGCATGCGACGAGCATGCCAGCTTGCACGCATACTGCTCTGCCCGGCCACGAGCGATCGGAGATGTGTGCTCGGCGAGGAGGGTGGCACGCAGTTTGGGGCGGCGAGCACGAGAAGAAGAAAAAAAACGGGAGGAAGGGCGATCGAGTAGAAGAATTGCACCTGCGTAGAGGAGAGGAAGAAGAAACATCGGGAAGAAGAGGAGTCGGGGGAGAGTAAAGAGGAATCGACACGGGAAAACAAGGAATTGGATTTATTGAGAAATTTAACACCTCATTATAGTCTAAACAAGCTTTACAAAAGCCTGTTTGCTTTATCCCTATGAAAATATCTATAAGACCTCTGTTTAATTCCAGAAAAATTTCTAAAAATTTCTGAAAAATTCCACAAGATTGTTTATCAATTAACGAGGAATAATATTTTATTTTATATTTATTTATTTATTTTTCCGATATTTTACACCAATAGACACTTTGCCTTGTGTAAGATTGTAAAAGTAACTTCCCTTTTTTTCTTTGGGATATCCTACAAAATAATACTTATCTGATTTGGGTCTTAGCTTGTTTGAGACTTGACGTCTAACATAAGTCTAACAACTTCAAATCTTCATAAAAGATATTTTAGGGCTCTTCCCGGTCCATATTAATAAAATTAAATTTGATTAGTATTTATATTATAATTGTATGTGTTTAGATGTTATTAGTTAATATTAAGTTTAATATTAATTATTGAAATAATGTATAGTTTTTTATAAACACACTTCTAAATTTATAGATCAAATTAAAAGATAGTCACTAACTTTAGAGACTGAGTTTGAAATTTTGTTTCTAATTTTAGAGATCGAATTTCAAATCGGTCTCCAAATTTTAGAGACCAATCTAAATTTTAATTTCTAAATTTATAGATCGATCTCAATTTGAGTCGCTAAATTTAGAGACTGATCTCAATTTTGATCTCGAAATATAGAGATCGATTTTCTATTCAGTCTCTAAAATTAACCACTAAAAAATTAAAAATCAAAAAATTCGTTCTCTAATACTGTCACTAATGCATTTAGAGAGTGAAAATAGGTTTTTCATCTAGTGGACGATGCTTCATGCAGCAAATGAAGAGACTTCAGTCCATCTGATGAGCAATGCCCTGCCTACCAATGCACCAGTGCTTCCGATGAATGAACTTGAGAAAGTTGAAGCCCCAACCCTTCTGATGACTAATGTATCAGTGATTTCGACTCCGGAGTAGGTCAACGAAGAGGCTCTAGTCTCGACGAGCAATGCCTCATACATTAATGCACCAGTGCTTCCGGTGAACGAACCTCAAAATCTTGAGGCCCCAGCAACGAACAATGCACTAGCCTACGTCGGAGAAGATGGAGTTCAATTATACACTGGAGGAACCGGAGGAGTTCCCTCGGAGAGGTAAGAGAGGATAGGAAAGGAGAAGAAATATCGGTATTTGGCTCGGTTATCTAGATTACTCTTGGATGTAATTGATTTGATCATTGGTCAACTAAAATATTTTTGTTTGCTCCAAAAGAATAAGAATAATTGACTAAGTAATTAAGTTAATCAATTTTAGTCAATTAAGTTAATAAATTTAATTTATTTTATAAATATATTATAATTAATTCTTTTTGAACGGTAGGTGTCCATTTAAAGATAAAGGGTTTTATGATAATAATTGTCACGTCCCGAGAGCATACCGAGCCGAAAATTAAACGGACGACACCTCCTTTGTACGTGGCAACATTTCGGATTAATACAAGGCTCGTAGACCCACAATAACAACAATATATATAACAATATCACCAAACCACAATAACATAACAAACTACTATAACAAATACACAGCGGAAACGATACCATAACAATACAATCCCACACATGCATACCGGTATGACTAACACCAGAACACAAAGAAAACCTCGACAAAACCCGCACCAACATGTGCGTACATCACATAATACATAACATCACGAAAATTCCGAATACATAACATGACGGACGCAAAGCCCAAAACCAATACGGGAGCCTCGGAGGTGAGATGAGATGTCAGCCAGCGGTGCTCCAAGCTGTCACGAAATCTTCTACTTGTTACCTGGGCGACAGAAAAACCCAGGGTCCATGGGAGTGGTGAGTAAAACTCAGCAGGTAATAGAAAAGCATGTATATATGTCATATCACATGTATTTTCAACAACATACTCTAGAGGTACAACAGGTATATCAGCAGAGTATATAAATACAAGCATATACAAGTATATAAATACAAGTATATAAATACAAGTATATAAATACATACTCTACGCTACTCTGATCCAACCTGAACATATATCAAACATATATATATATATATATATATATAACAGGAAGAGTAGATCAACTCGCAATATACTCTAGCTACAGGTCAAGGTATCTAATGGTCTGTCCAACCCATACCAGTATCCGACACAATCGTATAACAAATGCAAGAAACATGCATGAATATGATGTACACCCAAATGCAGCAATCATAGTACAATCAAATGCAACATCACAAAAATCATATATATATATAAACCGCATCTATATATATATTAATCTCAACCATCCATATATATATATATATATATATATATATATATATATATATATATATATGGTAATATGCAAAGCGCCATAAGATATGGTAATGCAGCATGCATGGTCATGTCTGCTCACCCCTACTCGCTACCACGATCCCAGTGTAACCTAGGTGGCACGACATGACAACTGTCCCAACTCACACCAACCACTGCTATAGAGTGGCCGAGTGGGTAGTATGATCAAGTAGCATATGAGCGTAAAGAGCTCGCTACACAACGGGGGTCCCTGCTGCTGGCCACTCCGACTAACACTACCAATGAGTGGTCGAGTACCACGCACCCAGGATAACTGCACGCAACTCCAACTACCACCGTCTATAGTGGTAGAGTGTGGCACAACAGATGCTCTGCCCTCACACCAGTTACTCCTCAGGGAGTGCTCTGGGAGGCAAGATGACTGACGACTCTCTCAACACCAAGGGAGACTATGTCGTCAGAATGCATGCATATGACATGAGTATGCTGTCATTCGTACAACCATCTACCACAGACTCTCTGTTCAACAGAGAGTCATACCCATCTGATCAATATAATCTCTATCTTGTAGAGAGTCGTACTCAACTAATCGACGGACTCTCTATCCTGTAGAGAGTCATACTCGATTGATCATAACTCTCTCTCCAATAGAGAGTCGTACTCAACTGATCGACGCACTCTCTATCCAATAGAGAGTCGTACTCGGCTAATCAAATCAAGCTAGGACCACCGGTCCGCAGCGACACACTAATCACCCTTCACTTAACCATTACAAAACTCATGGTTGGTAACAGTATGCAACATACGGGCATTGAAAATAAATCCTACATTTAGGGTATTACCTACCCATAAATGACCTTTTTTCAATTTATAAATTGGGTCATCCCCCGTACTAACATTTACACCCTACTAAACATCTAGGCCAATTTACATCACATCTATAACTCCTAAATCATGATAGAGTATATGTGATATCAACAATTGAGCATAAATATATCCAATGATAAGTTTAAGCATACGATAATAAGAGCAGGGTCAAGGTAATATGAACACCTAACATGCTCATATCTATGACTAAATCTGAATGCAATACATCTACCCGGACCAGGTAGGAAATTACCCACCTGCTATGTAGACTTCACTGAGGGTCTTCACATCCATGAATCTGTCTCCTATCCACGTCTTGCAAATACCATCATAGTAAGTTCAAACACACGATAATATATATCAAAGTTCTACTGTCAATCTAATAGTAGAACCAAACCAATCTCTTAACCTATTATTACTCATCAATCCATATCCCGAATCTTACCAATATAACAACTTCTTCCATTAGTTACTAACCAGCAACCCAATAGTAACCCAGTTAAACAAGTTCTACAATAGGGTAATCCCATTCACTTCCTTACCCACATATACAGGTACTAAAAATCAAGGAAACCGACCCCATATCAGATTAGCTACATAAGCAAATCTCATACCACCATTTCCTCAATCCACACTCATAATAGATCTATAGCCGAAACTTACCACCGACCACCACCCAGCTTGTTCACCTGAAGGAACCTGCGATTCAACCAATCACAGACATCGTAACAACACAACAACGAAAGATCACTAGCTTGAGAAGTGATTGTAATCTAAATTCAGCACCACAGCAGAATAATCCCGGATGCAGAATATAAATCGGAAAGAACCTATAGGTTAATTCAAACCTTACCAGGAACTCGAAGTGAACAGAACTAACCCAAACTTTGATCTACAGCTCACTCACAGAACAGCCAACATCCCCAAAAGAACAGCACAACCACACAACCACTCTCACAGCTCACTTCCCCCCAGTCTAATATATTGTTCGGTTCACCCCACTGTACAACCCCTCATTGAACTCACGAAATCACAACAATAACACACTGCACAGCAGAGAAATGAAAGCTCAAGATATACCTGCGCTTGAAGCTACACCGACGGTGCTCCTCTCACTTTGCTTCGTTCGTCGAAAACTTGTTGCTATCGGTTTATGAGACTGTGTAGAACTCGCTGAGCAGAACACTGCTTCTTCGATGCTCGTTGAAGAGTGCACCTCGCGCTGTGGCTGGCTTGGCCTCCGGCTATGGGGAGACATCCATCGATGAGAACACGAGGAAGAAGAAGATCAGGACGGAACTGTCGCTCCTAGCGACGCTGTTGCTTGCGACGAAGTCTGGCCACTTGCTCCCGCAACGGTGTAGCGAGATCAGGTGGCGGCGGCAATAAATCGCTCCGGCAGCTCGATGCGGAGGAAAAGGAGCGACGACGATGGGATCAGAAGAGGCGCGGCGAGGAGAAATCGAAAGAGGCGACTCCCAAATCCGGCAGCGCGAACCCCTGCCGCTCCCTAGCTCTCGTGATCGAGGATGCCCGCCGGAGCCCAAACGTCGATCCTCCCCTCCCGCTTACTCTCCCACCGGAAGGAGTCATCGGCGATGAGCTTCTTCACGCCGCCTCTCGCGAGGTGAAGGTTGGCGAAGCAATCGGGAGAGAAGAGGGGAATCGCCGCCGGTCGCGAGGTGAAGGTTGGCGAAGCAATCGGGAGAGAAGAGGGGAATCACGGAAAGAAATAGACGGTCACGAGAATAGAAACCGACGGGAAACGGATAATTAAACAATTTAATACTTCGTTAAAAGATAGTCTAAACAGGTTTTACAAAAATCTATTCGCTTTATCCTCATAAAATGTCCATAGAACCTCCGTTTAACTCCAAAAAAATTTCTAAAAATTCCTGAAAAATTCCACAAGATATTTTATCAATTACCGAGGAATATTTTTTTTTCCGGTATTTTACATTCTCCCCCACTTATAAAAGTTTGGTCCCCAAATTTCGTACTAACATGCAAAAATTACTTTAAGCAAGTTTCCGAAAAGACCACATATATTCCTCATGTGAACAAATGAGGATATCGAGCTCGGATAGTATCTTCCAGCTCCCATATAGCCTCCTCATCGATATGATGCTGTCATCGAACCTTTACGAGTCGGATGGTTTTCGTCTCACTACTATCGCTCCTTGCGACCAAAAATTCGCACCGAAATCTCCTCATAAATCGCATTAGACTGAGGTAGCATCGGAACCTCTTTCAAAACATGGTCAGATCGTGGCACGTATTTCCTCAGCATTGATACATGGAATACATTGTGAACACTCGCAAGTGTCGGAGGTAAAGTCAATCGATAAGCTACACCTCCGTAATCCACGACACAAGATCTTAATAGATCCTCCAACGTTTGATGTCATGATCAGACAATCCATCAGTCCGCGGATGAAATGTTGCACTAAGTCGAAGCTCTGTGCCCATAGTCTGGTGCAGACTCTGTCAAAATCGCGAATCTCTATCCGATATGGTACTTAAAAGTACCCCACGCAATCTGATAATCTTTTGGTAATACAACTCTACCGAATGATCCAACAAGTACGACCCACGAATATGAAGGAAATGAGCTGATTTGGTCAGTCGATCCACAATCACCCAAATCGCATCACGTCCTTTACGGGTTCTAGGCAATCCCGTAACGCAATCAATCGTGATATGCTCCCACTTCCATTCCGGAATCGGAATTTTCTAGAGCAATCCAGCGGGTTTCTGATATTCAGCTTTCACCTGCTAACATACTAAACATCGAGCAGCAACATCTGCTATAACCCTCTTCATACCATTCCACCAGTATAAACGTCTCCCATCTCGGTACATCCCAATACCACCAGGATGTATAGTAAATCTCAAATAATGTGTCTCCTGTAGCAACTCTTCCTTAACTGGATGCGTGTCCAGAACACATATCTATATTAGAGAAGGAAAATTATCTTCTCACAAGATAAGTCCATCTACCATCCAAAATCCACTCCACCACACACTCTGTAAGTGCATGGGAGACTATAACGCCCAATCTCGCAAGTTGCAACTGTTCGCGTATCAGCAACTCTATAATAGCTACCGAGTAGCTAGTTATAATCTCATGAGCATTCCTGCTCCATACAACTACAAATCCAGATAATAACTACTAAAGTCACATCATGTATATGACAGACTATCTTGTAGTTTCTTAACTGACGTAGACATAAGATATACCTCATTTAACTGCATCAGAATTATTCCGATCCCTGAAACGACGCATTTGCGTACATCATCCTTTTATCCACTCCAGAAGGATTAACTAATACTCGTGTAAAAGTTAATCGCTGTCTAGATCCTGTAAACTGGTTTCACCAGCTTCCGACTAAATGATTTCCAACATCACCTTTGTCAAACAATCTGTGGTATAGTAATGCTAAGACATTCTATCCACATCTACAGTACTAACCAAACCATACTAGGCAAACCACCTTCTACGGTGGTCGAGTGTGCAACTCTAACTACCATAATCAACAGTGGCCAAGTTACGCAACTCCAACAACTACAAAAGGATTCAATCGTGTTCAGGATACACGATTCTCAAATCCAGTGACGACTAAATCGTTAATTAGTCTAACAACTTAATCACAACTCATACAATTCATACCAAGCATGAAATTGTCGTCTCCACACACCTGCATCCCCTTTACTCTACGCTGATGATATATATTAATCATCACAACGACAATGATAATTGTATGACACCATATCCCTACAATATCAATACTCCAGTCGTAACCTAACCTTTGAGTATACACAAGTGTCTTTGGCCGATCTAAATAGATCATCTATCCACAACGAAGGATATTCTTCACAACAACTACTGTATTCCATCATCGATAATCGATGCATACTTTCAAAGGTTCATCTCTCTTTCAACAAAGTTTTTCGGATCTTCTCAAGGAGGAATACTGGGATAGATAAATATCCCCTCCAACATCTCATATAATCACAACTTACATTCTTCCAATTTCTATAGTGTTTAGTAACACTTATACCAACAAAATTATTCCTCGATATGCGATCTTCGATACCAAAACTATTTTCGCAATCATTTCGATCACCTACTCCACTTGCCTATGCAACGACAAGCCTTGGAGTTCATCCGTAACTACATCCGAAGGCTCTCAGATTATATGCACATCCGAGAGACATACCATACCATAATCTTAACAATTTGACCATCCGTAAGGATATGTCTACAGTAAAGATATGTCTATCAGAGTCTAAGGGCATCCCTTAACTTCTTAATTGTTGATCCTCATCTCACCTGATGGTAGAGATACCATCGACCCACAAGTCGATGTAAAAGACCTTTCTAATCCAACTAAGAATGTTCTAGACAAAGATACCCGTAAACTACAAGTATCTCTCAATATATTAACATTGAGGGTAAACTAAAGAAATACCTTGAATCATCAATTATCTATCGATCCGATCCAAAGGCTCCTCGTAGGTCTCGGCCTTTCTCCGAAGAGAACCAGATCAGATCCAACAGTTCACGACAAAGCGGTCGCATTTCTGCAATGAATGATCCGAGGATTTTTCCTAGATCATCCGATCCCATCACTTAATCCTACAAGCTGCAACTGTAGAATACCGAATAGATACGACCTTCGTCGTATACTCTCTCTTCTGCACTAAGCAAAACACATCTGGAGGTAACTGCTTGTTGTTGTCTGCTGAGTCTTCTACAATGTCTTCTGCTGATGCTGCTTCTGTGCTGATCTCTGCTGAAGGGGAGTATCAAGGAACTCCAACCACTCCTGAGGTAGTAGGTTGATGCTGATAAGGTAACCCACATCTTCTGTGCTGATCTCTACTGTCGAGACGATGCATCTTCCTCCCGGAACACCATCGATAGTCTTCAACTGAATCTTCAAGGTACACCTCCTCCACTGTACTGGTTGCTCAACAATAGCAACAGCTGAACTGCTCCAACGGATAATCTGGCTTCGCATGTCTTCGTGATCTGTACTGCACACACATAATCCCTTCGAAGTCTTTGTTCTGATTGTGCTAATATCCACGAGAACATCTTGATGATCTGCAGTTGGTCTTCTATAATCAGAAAATAGTTCAAAGTCTATGACTTCGATCTTGCTCCTTTATCCAACAATCGAAGACTTCTGACTCTATTAAGTTGACCTGCAATATTTGTTTATCGTTCTCCAACTCTTAAACCCTTGTATGGAGTCATTTCTAAACTCCTGTCTCAATCCAACGTCTTCCGACAGGATCTGATAGAAGATCCCGTCATCCTAATCTAACTATAAGCCAATAACTCTGGGTGGCTTTAATCATCCATTCATCTTCTTGAGTTATTAGGTGGTCGTAACCTCTGCAAGTCTCACGACTCTGCACAGTACACTATTACTAACCGATCACCCTTTCTTGAAGCTCAAGAATTCCTTACAATGTCACTAAAAGTGACACGGGGAAATACTCTCTTTCAACATCACTAAACAATGATCAAGTGATATATTATTTCCCGAAGATTATTTTCTGCATTTATCACCAAGTACCGGCTTGATCCCAATAATGATATGCAAACTACTCTTCTTTCTCGGTATAACATGAGTTAAGTACTCAAAAGTACTCTCAAAGTTATACATCTTAGTATGAACAACTCAGGGATAAAATCCCTATGAAACACCGTAACCTAGCCTTCCACTATCTGCATCACAAATAATCTACAAGTCTGTTCATTACCCATAGGTAATGATCTGACTAGCACCGTTAGTGAAAATCTCTAAGGCTGAAATCTCTGATTTCAACCAGAAATGTGACGACTTGACCCATATTTTCTGACTCGGTATCAGTCGGCTCTCAAAGGTAAATCACCTTCTCGACACAGGTTCAAGACTCACAGACTCAACAGGTCGTTCCCGTGGTCAACTCATACCACGGTTACGAATAATAACCAACACACTACAGGTTATTCCCTGGTATAAGTATCTAAATGCATAGCCAACATAACCGGGAGCATAAACCCTAAAGGTCACTCCGATTGGTCACCTCGGTGGACGACCCCTACTACAAGTCTGCACAGATGTCATAACTCTATTGTATACACCTACTGATCAAGTTTAGATAAATATCTACTAAACAATAAGTTATCAGGAATTCTTACCTCGTGCTGCTTGGAGCTCAGGCCGCTGTCCATCTCATCTCAAAAACCAAAACCGAATAAATCGACTCCCGAAAATCCAAGACTCAACACAAAACAACATTGTATGACATTGCAGAACCTTGGGCTCTGATACCACTAAAGTTGTCACGCCCCGAGAGCATGCCGATCCGAAAATCAAACGGACAGCACCTCCCCTGTACGTGGCAACATTTTGGATTAATACAAGGCCCGTAGGCACACAATAACAACAATATATATAACAATATCACCAAACCACAACAACATAACAAACTACTACAACAAATACACAGCGGAAACAATACCACAACAATACAATCCCACACATGCATACCGGTATGACTAACACCAGAACACAAAGAAAACCTCGACAAAACCCGCACCAACATGTGCGTACATCACATAATACATAACATCACGAAAATTCCGAATACATAACACGGCGGACGCAAAGCTCAAAACCAATACGGGAGCCTCGGAGGTGAGATGAGATGTCAGCCAGCGGTGCTCTAAGCTGTCATGAAGTCTTCTACCTGTTACCTGGGCAACAAAAAAACCCAGGGTCCGTGGGGGGTGGTGAGTAAAACTCAGCAGGTAATAGAAAAATATGTATATATGTCATATCGCATGTATTTTCAACAACATACTCTAGAGGTACAACAGGTATATCAGCAGAGTATATAAATACAAGCATATACTGTCTAACCAAATAAACAACATAAAAATAGACATACTCAAGTTCACGCTTACTGATCCAACCTGAACATATATCAAACATATATATATATAACAGGAAGAGTAGATCAACTCACAATATACTCTAGCTACAGGTCAAGGTATCTAATGGTCTGTCCAACCCATACTAGTATCCAACACAATCGTATAATAAATGCAAGAAATATGCATGAATATGATGTACACCCAAATGCAGCAATCATAGTACAATCAAATGCAATATCACAAAAATCATATATATATAGACCGCATCTATATATATATATATTAATCTCAGCCATCCATATATATATATATATATATACATGTATATATATATATATATATGGTAATATGCAAAGCATCATAAGATACGGCAATGCAACATGCATGGTCATGCTTGCTCACCCCTACTCGGTACCACGACCCCAGTGTGGCCTAGGTGGCACGACATGACAACTGTCCCAACTCACACCAACCACTGCTATAGAGTGGCCGAGTGGGCAGTATGATCAAGTAGTATATGAGCGTAAAGAGCTCGCTACACAACGGGGGTCCCTGTTGCTGACCACTCCGACTAACACTACCAATGAGTGGTTGAGTACCACGCACCCAGGACAACTGCACGCAACTCCAACTACCACCGTCTATAGTGGTAGAGTGCGGCACAACAGATGCTCTGCCCTCACACCAGTTACTCCTCGGGAGTGCTCGAGGCAAGATGACCGACGACTCTCTCAACCCCAAGGGAGACTATGTCGCCGAATGCATGCATATGACATGAGTAACTGATACAACCATCTCACTACTCTGCTCAACAAAGAGTCATACCCATCCGATCAATATACTCTATCTAGAGAGTCATACTAATCGATCGACGGACTTCTATCTCGTAGAGAGTCATACTGATCGATCATAACTCTTCTCCAATAGAGAGTCGACTAATCGATCGACGACTCTATCCCAATAGAGAGTCGACTCGACTAATCATATCAAGGGACCACACCGTCCACAAATGACACACTAATCACCCTTCACTTAACCATTACACAACTCATGGTTTGTAACAGTATGCAACATACGGGCATTGAAAATAAATCCTACATTTAGGGCATTACCTACCCATAGATGACCTTTTTCCAATTTATAAATTGGGTCATCCCCCGTACTAATATTTACACCCTACTAAACATCTAGGCCAATTTACATCACATCTATAACTCCTAAATCATGATAGGGTATATGTGATATCAACAATTGAGCATAAATATATCCACGATAAGTTCAAGAATACGATAATAAAAGCAGGGTCAAGGTAATATGAACACCTAACATGCTCATATCTATGACTAAATCTGAATGCAATACATCTACCCGGACCAGGTAGAAAATTACCCACCTGCTATGTAGACTTCACTGAGGGTCTTCACATCCATGAATCTGTCTCCTATCCACGTCCTGCAAATACCATCATAGTAAGTTCAAACACACGATAATATATATCAAAGTTCTACTGTCAATCTAATAGTAGAACCAAACCAATCTCTTAACCTATTATTACTCATCAATCCATATCCCGAATCTTACCAATATAACAACTTCTTCCATTAGTTACTAACCAGCAACCCAATAGTAACCCAGTTAAACAAGTTCTACAATAGGGTAATCCCATTCACTTCCTTACCCACATATACAGGTACCAAAAATCAAGGAAACCGACCCCATATCAGATTAGCTACATAAGCAAATCTCATACCACCATTTCCTCAATCCACACTCACAATAGATCTATAGCCGAAACTTACCACCGACCACCACCCAGCTTGTTCACCTGAAGGAACCTGCGATTCAACCAATCACAGACATCGTAACAACACAACAACGAAAGATCACTAGCTTGAGAAGTGATTGTAATCTAAATTCAGCACCACAGCAGAATAATCCCGGATGCAGAATATAAATCGGAAAGAACCTATAGGTTAATTCAAACCTTACCAGGAACTCGAAGTGAACAGAACTAACCCAAACTTTGATCTACAGCTCACTCACAGAACAGCCAACATCCTCAAAAGAGAAGCACAACCACACAACCACTCTCACAGCTCACTTCCCCCCAGTCTAATATACTGTTCGGTTCACCCCACTGTACAACCCCTCATTGAACTCACGAAATCACAACAATAACACACTGCACAGCAGAGAAATGAAATCTCAAGATATACCTGCGCTTGAAGCTACACCGACGGTGCTCCTCCCACTTTGCTCCGTTCGTCGAAAATTTGTTGCTGTCGGTTTATGAGACTGTGTAGAACTCGCTGAGCAGAACACTGCTTCTTCGATGCTCGTTGAATAGTGCACCTCGCGTTGTGGATGGCTTGGCCTCCGGCTATGGGGCGACATCCATCGATGAGAACACGAGGAAGAAGAAGATCAGGACAGAACTGTCGCTCCTGGCGGCGCTGCTGCTCGCGATGAAGTCTGGCCACTTGCTCCCACGACGGTGCAGCGAGCTCAGGTGGCGGCGGCAACAAATCGCTTTGGCGGCTCGATGCGGAGGAAAAGGAGCGACGACGATGGGATCAGAAGAGGCGCGGCGAGGAGAAATCGAAAGAGGCGACTCCCAAATCCGGCAGCGCGAACCCCTGCCGCTCCCTAGCTCTCGTGATCGAGGATGCCCGCCGGAGCCCAAACGTCGATCCTCCCCTCCCGCTTGCTCTCCCACCGGAAGGAGTCGTCGGCGATGAGCTTCTTCACGCCGCCGGTCGCGAGGTGAAGGTTGGCGAAGCAATCGGGAGAGAAGAGGGGAATCGCCGCCGGTCGCGAGGTGAAGGTTGGCGAAGCAATCGGGAGAGAAGAGGGGAATCGCGGAAAGAAATAGACGATCGCGAGAATAGAAACCGACGGGAAATGGATAATTAAACAATTTAATACTTCATTAAAAGATAGTCTAAACAGGTTTTACAAAAGCCTATTCGCTTTATCCTCATAAAATGTCCATAGAACCTCCGTTTAACTCTAGAAAAATTTCTAAAAATTCCTAAAAAATTCTACAAGATATTTTATCAATTATCGAGAAATATTTTTTTCCGATATTTTACAATAATTATCATAATCTTGATGCTTAAATGGTGTTGAACTCTCTTTAGTTGCTGATTTTGAAAATAATGCAATGTGGAAGTTACATGAGTCACTAGGAACTGCATCTTTTGTTGTAGGAGAGGTACTTCACATCATATATCAATTCATATTTAGTAAGTCTAATTTTCGTATCATTTTTTATTCTGTGCAAGTTTAAATTAGCTTCACAAGTACTAATTTAATATTTTTTATTGATTATAATTATCATTTTTGAACAAAACTACAAATATATTTTAAAACAATTAGAGTTACGCATATAAATGGTACATGATGTAAAATTTTAAAAAGTAATTTAATAGATCAAAATTATCTAGATTCGATCACAAATCAAATAAGATTATACTACAAGATTATGAAAATATTATACTTATGTAAACTATTCTTTGCTATGTATCACTTTTCTTATAGTAACTAGAAGCATGATTTTAATTGAGCTCTCAGGTAACATCAAACTTTTATCTAATTTACAATTTCATACTCAAGTACACTCTATCCATATTACAACAAATGAAATTTTAATATCCCCTAGGTCTATGTGGCAACGGTAGAATACTCGTGTAGTCTCTCAAGCATCTTCGATTCAATTCTTAACTATGACTTATTTGGAAAAAAAATTCATGCGTGTAATTTTTAGTCTCTCAGAATGAGCAGATATTTTTGGTTGGATTATTGTATTATAACCTTGTATTTTACCTTTTCATTTTTATGCTATCTCAACATTATATTTATAGTGTAATTGTGTACATGGATATTAATAAAATTAAATTTTATTAGTATTCATATTGGAATTATATGTGTTTACATGTTACTAGGTCAATATTTATTATTTAAATAAGGTACAAATTTTTATAAATATACATCTCAATTTATAGCTCGAATTGAAAGGAGTCTCTAATTTTAGAGACTGAATTTGAAATTCAATCTCTAAATTTAGAAATCGAATTTCAAATGAATTTCTAAATTTTAAAGACCAATCTAAATTTCAATTTCTAAATTTAGAAACTGATTTGAAATTTAGTCTCTAACTTTTGAAGTCGATCTCAATTTTGATCTCTAAATATAGACATCGATTTTTATAAATTAAAAATTTGATCTCTAAAACGATCACTAATATATTTAGAGACTGAAAATGAGTCTTTAAATTAGTCTCTAAAAGAAGTTTTTCTTGTACTGAATGGCTCTTCATGCGGCGAACAAAGAGACTCTGGTCCCTCCAGAGAGCAATAGCCCTATCTCAGCATTCTACTATGAATGAAACTGAGAATGTTGTGGCCCCGACCCTTTCGGCGACCAATGCACCGTTACTTTTGGCACCGAAGGAGGTCAACTATGCACCAGAGGAGTTGGAGGAGGTCAAAGAAGAGGACCTGGTCCCAGCGAGTAATGTCTTGGACATCAATGCACCGGTGCTTCATAGAACAAACTTGAGAATCTTGAAGCCTCTGCCACAAATAATGCTCTGGTCTATGCTGGAGGAGTTCAATATTGCACCGAAGGAACAGTAGGAGTTCCCTCACAGAGGTAAGAGAAGATGGGAAAGGAGAAGAAATACTGGTATTTGACTTTGTCATCAAGATTAATCTAGGATGTGATTGATTCGATCACTGATCAACTAAATTATTTATATTTTCTTCAAAAGAATAAGAATAATTGACTAAGTAATTAAGTTAATCAATTTTAATATATTTAGAAATGCATATAATTAATTCTTTTTCAACTGTAGGTGTACATTCAAAGATAAAGGTTATTATGATAATAATTATCATAATCTTGATGATTACTGGTGTTGGACTCTCCTTAGTTATTGCTTTTGAAAATAATACAATGTGGAAGCAGCTATCACTAGGGGAGGTACTTCGCATCATATAAAAATTTATATTCAGTGCAAGTCTAAATTTTGATATCTTTTCTTATTTTGTGCACGTTTAAATTAGCTTTACAAGACTAATTTAATATTTTTTATTGATTATAATTATCATTTTTTGAACTATACTACAAATATATTAAAAAAAATAGAGTTAAAAATATAATTGACACATGATGTAAAAAATTTAAAAAGATGTTTAATAGATCAAAATTATCTAGATTTAAGCACAAGTCAAATAAGATTATACTACAATATTATGAAAATATTATACTTATGTAAACTAACTGTCACGCCCCGAGAGTTATCAACAGGTATATATGTAATATCACATGTATTTCGACAACATAATCTAGATATACAACAGGTATATCAGCATAGTATATAAATGCGAGCATATACCGTCTAACTGAAATGAATAACATAAAATGCAGACATACCTGAAGTCTGCTACGATACTCTGATCCAACCTGAACATATATCAAACATATATATAACAGGAAGAGTAATACCAACACATAATCTACTCATGCTACAGGCCAAGGTATCTATGGTCTATCCAACCCATACCAATATCCGACACACTGTATAACATATGCAAGAAACATGCATGAATATGATGTACAATCAAATGCAGCAAACATAATACAAACAAATGCAACATCACAATAATCATATATATATAGACTGTATCCATATATATATTAATCTCAACCATCCATATATATATATATATACATGCATATATGTATATATATATGGTAATATGCAAAGCGCCATCATATACGGCTATGTAGCATGCATGGTCATGTCGGCTCACCCTAAAGCTACCACGACCCCAGTGTGGCCTCGGTGGCTCGAGCATGACAACTGTCCCAACTCAACACCAACCACTACTCTCAAGTGACCGAGTGGGCAGTATGATCGAGTAGCATATAAGCGTAAAGAGCAAGCTACACGATGGGGGTCCCTGCTGTTGGTCACTCCGACAGTCACTACCCATGAGTGGTCGAGTACCACACACGCAGGACTACGACACGCAAATCCAACTACCACCGTCTATAGTGGTATAGTGCGGCACCTCAATGCTCTGCCCTCACACCGGTTACTCCTCCTATGAGTAGCAGTGGAAGCGAGATATTGGCGACCCTCTTAACCACAAGGGAGACCTCGTCGCGTGCATGTAAATGCATGAATGCCAGGTCTCACATACAGACATCCACCCTAGACTCTCTAGCCTGTAGAGAGTCAAACCAATCTACTCGACGCACTCTCTATCCTGTAGAGAGTCGTACTCAACTGAGCATAATACTCTCTATCCTGTCGAGAGTCTTACTAAGCTACTCGACGCCTCTATCCTCGTAGAGAGTCGTACTCATCTGATTATAACAAGCTAGGACCACCTGTCCGTAGCGATACCCTAAGTATCATTCCTCTGACCATTTACACAACACATGTTCGGTGATAACATACAACCTAAGGGTACTAGAACTAACCCTAGGTTAAAGTCATTATCTACCTACGGATGACATTTTTGCCCAATGTACAATCAGGTTGTCATCCAGACTTTACCATTTGCACATAACTTAAACAAATTCTAAGTTACTTGCATCACCTATATGTATAACTCCTAATCATGGTAAAATAAACATTATATCAACAATGGAGTTAATAGCCAACGGTAAAAGATCAAGCATACGATTAAAAAAGAACAGGGTCAAGGTAATATGAACACCTAACATGCTCATATCAATGACTAAATCTGAATGAAATATAACTACCCGGACCAGGTAGGAAATTACCCGCCTGCTGTAAATGCTCGTAGCAATGAAATCCTCACGGCCGCAGACCTGTCTTGTATCCCCGTCCTGTAAATAACATCATAATTAAAAATCCCCCAGTTCCAATTAACCACTACACCAGTCTATACATTCAATTCCATACTAACCGAATATTCTACAACCCAGAACAACTTTCTAATCATGTAAACCAACAATCACAGCTTCTGGATAAACTGAATCTTTACTCACTACCCAATTTATATCAATTTCCATTGAAAACAATAAGGGTAAACAGATCTTACCGACCAGATCTTCACCGACATGTGTTTTTTCCCCAATTGTTCTGTTCATCGGAATAAACCGAGCTCCACCACTGACCAAACACCGATACAAGCTAAACAACTAAACAATACAGTCATTACAAACCTTAATCAACATCCACCAGTCAATAGATTAGACAATCGAATAACCCTATGAATCCAAGTTATAAACAGTAGCTTACCCTATTTCCAGCGACGATCGACCGGTTGCTCCGACGATGCAAGTGATCGGCAACTGAGGCAGAGGGCTCGCGGTGTAATCGATGGCGACAAGGTTGGTGGTCACCGAGCCGCGTGTGCGGCGGCGACCATCGATTCTACGCACGCGACGAGCGAGGCGGCCGGCACATGTCTTTGCTCGCTCGGGCTGCGAGTGGCGAGGATGGGTGCGAGGTGAGAAGGCGACTCATGCTCATTGGAGGGATTTCGTCCGCAGCGGATGGCGGATCCGGCGAGTGGGAAGAGCAACGGAGATCTCTCGGCAAGGACAGTCGCGATTAGGGAGGAGCTCGTGATGCCAACCTCTTCAACCCGCGGCGGCGACGCTCTAGGGCACGACAAGCGGCCTCGGCGTCGATGGATCGGAAGAACGGGGAGCGGCCGGCACTCGTATGGGTTCGACCAGCGGGCTCGGCGACAGCAACGTCAGAGGAAGAACACAGTGACAAGGTCAGGCGGCTGGTGACGATGAGGAAGAAAAGGGCAGCCCAAGAGGGCAGTTCGCCGGCAGGGTAGACGACGGCGGAGAGAAGATGGCGCACGATCGAGAGAAAGGGGTGGCGGCGAGAAATCGTGAGGGAGGAGAATCGGCGTCGGCTGAGAAAGGAATCGCGCGGTGATGAAATGGGGAGAAGGGGAATCGCGGAAAGAAAAGAACAGTCGCGTGCGTTACGAAGGGGATGGGTCGGGTTTGGCATTGAATCGGGTTTAAAACTCTATAAGCAGATAACCTAAATAGGCTTTTCCAAAGCCTATTCAATCTTTCCTTAAAAATACCATAGAAACTCCATTTAATTTAAAAAAAAAATTCTAAAAATTCCTAAAAAATTTCACAAGATAAATTCTTAATCGGCAAGGGATTTTTTTTTCCCGGTATTTTACATTCTCCCCCACTTATAAAAATTTGGTCCCCAAATTTCGTACTAACATTCAAAGATTTACTTCAAGCAAGTTTCCGAAAGAACCACATACTTTCCTCAAGTGGACAGATGAGACTATCGAGCTCGGATAATATCTTCCAGCTCCCACATAGCCTCCTCATCGGTATGATGCTGTCATCCAACTTTTACGAGTCGGATGGTTTTTGTCCCACTATTGTCGCTCCTTGCGACCTAGGCTCCACCCTGGAATCACCTCGTAAGTCGCATTAGACTGAGGTAGAATTGAAACCTCTTTCATAACTTGGTCAGATCGCGGCGCGTATTTCCCCAGCATAGAAACATGAAATACGTTGTGAACACCCGCAAGTGCCGGAGGTAAAGCCAATCGATAAGCTACCACCTCTATAATCCACGACACATGATCTGAATAGATCCTCCAACGTCTAAATGATACACTCAGACTATCCATCAATCCACGGATGAAATGTTACACTAAGCCGAAGCTCTTTACTCATAGTCTGGTGCAGACCCTATCAAAATCGCGAGGTAAATCCTGAATCTCTATTCGATATGGTACTTAAAAGTACTCCACGTCATCTGATAATCTTTCCGCAATACAACTCTGTCGGACGATCCAACAAGTTTCCACGAATAGGAAAGAAGTGAGCTGATTTGGTCAGTCGATCCACAATCACTCAAATCGCATCATATCCCTTACGGGTTCTAGATAATCCCGTAACGCAATCAATCGTGATATGCTCCCACTTCCATTCCAGAATCAGAATTTTCTAGAGCAATCCAGCGAGTTTCTGATGTTCAGCCTTCACCTACGGGCATACTAAACATCGAGCAGCAAAATCTGCTATAACTCTCTTTATACCATTCCACCAGTATAAACTTTCAACTCTTGGTACATCTGAGTACCATCAAGGTATATAGCCCATCTCGAATGATGTGCTTTCTGTAGCAACTCTTTCTTAAACACTGCAACTCCGGAAGGATTAACTAATACTCATGTAAAAGTTAACCGCCGTCTAAGCCTTGTAACTGGTTTCACCAGCTTCCGATTAAATGATTTTCAACATCATCTTTGTCAAACAAGTCCGTGGTATAGTAATGTCAAACATTCTATCCACATCTACAAGTACTAACCAAACCATGTAAGGAAAACCACCTTCTACGGTGGTCGAGTGCGCAATTCCAACTACCACAATCAACAGTGGCCACGTTACGCAACTCCAACAATTACAAAAGGATCCAATCGTGTTCAGGATACACGATTCTCAAATCCGGTGACGACTAAATCGTTAATTAGTCTAACTTAATCAAAATTCATACAATTCATACCAAGTATGAAATTGTCGTCTCCACACACCTGCATCTCCCTTACTCTAAGCTGACGATATAATAATCATCTCAGCGACAATGATAATTGTATGACATCATGTCACTACAATACCAACACTCCAGTCGTAAATCAACCTTAGAGTATACACAGGTGTCCTTTATTGATCTAAACAGATCATCTATCCCCAACGGAGGATATTCATCACGACAACTACTGTATTCCATCATCGATAATTGATGCATACTTTTAAAGGTTCATCCTTCTTTCAACAAAGAGTTCCGGATCTTCTCAAGGAGAAATACTGGGATATACAAATATCCCTTCCAACATCTCCTATAATCGCAACTTACATTCCTCTAATTTCTATAGTGTTTAACAACACTGATACCAACAAAAATATCACTCAATACGTGATCTTCGATACCAGAATTATTTTTGCAATCATTTCGATCGCCTACTCCACTTGCCTATGCAACGGCAAGCCTGTTCATCTGAAACTACATCCAAAGGCTCTCGGATTATATACACATCCAAGAGACATACCATACCATAATCTTAACAATTTGACCATCCGTAAGGATATGTCTATAGTAAAAGTATGTCTATCAAAGTCTAAGGGTATCCCTTGACTTCTTAACTGTTGGTCCACATCTCACCTGACAGTAGAGATACCACCGACCCACAAGTCGATGTATAGGAACCTTCTAATCCAACTGAGAATGTTCTAGATATAGATACCTGTAACTACAAGCATCTCTCAATATATTAACCTTGAGGGTAAACTAAAGTAATACCCTGAACAATCCGTTATCTGTCGATCTGATTCAAAGGCTCCTCGCAAGTCTCGACCTTTCTCCGAAGAGAAGATCAGATCAATGATCAGCGATAACTGCAGTCGCATTTCTACAATGAATGATCAGAATTTTCCTAGATTATTTGATCTCATCACTTAATCCTACAGTATTGCGTAGAATACTGAATAAATACGACCATCGTCGTATACTCTCTCCTCTGTACTAAGCAAAACACATCTGGAGGTAACTGTTTGTTGTTGTTTGCTGAGTCTTCTACAATGTCTTCTGCTAATGCTGCTTCTGTGCTGATCTCTACTGAAGGGTAGTATCACGGAACTTCAACCACGCCTGAGGTAGTAGGTCGCTGCTGATGAGGTAACTCACATCTTGTCTTTGATCTCTGCATCGAGGCGATGCATCTTCCTCCGGAACACCATCGATAGTCTTATTTGAATCTTGAAGTACACCTCCTCCCTTTGTACTAGTTGCTCACAATAGCGGATGAATTCAACAGATAATCTGACTTCGCGTGTCTTCGTGATCTGCACTGCACACACATAATCCCTTCGGAGTCTTTGTTCTGATTTTGCTGATATCCACAAGAACCTTCTGATGATCTGCGATTGGTATTCTATAATCGAAAAGTAGCTCAAGGCCTGTGACCCTGATATTGCTCATTTTATCCAATAGTCGGAGACTTCTGACTCTAATAAGTTGACCTGCAATATTTGCTTATCGGTCTCCAACTCTTAAACCCTTGTACGGAGTCATTTCTAAACTCCTGTCTCAATCCAACGTCTTCCGGCAAGATCTGGTAGAAGATCCCGTCATCTTAATCCAACTGTAAGCCAACAATCGTAGGTGGCTTAAAATATCCATTCATCTTCTTGAGCTATTAGGTGGTCGTAACCTCTGCAAGCCTCACAACTCTACACAGTACACTATTACTAACTGATCACCCTTTTCTTGAAGCTCAAGAATTTCTTACAATGCGTCACTAAAAGTGACACAGGGAAATACTCTCTTTCAACATCACTAAACCATGATCAAGTGATATATTATTTCCCGAAGATTATTCTTTGCATTTATCACCAAGTACCGGCTTGACCCCGATAATGGTATGCAAATAACTCTACTTTCTCGGTATAACATGAGTTAAGTACTTAAAAGTACTCTCAAAGTTATACAACTCAGTACGTACAACTCAAGGATAAAATCCCTATGAAACTCCATAACCTAGCCTTCCGCTATCTGCATCAACAATAGTCTACAAGTCTGTTCATTACCCATAGGTAATGATCTGACTAGCACAGTTAGTGGAAATCTCTAAGACTGTAGTCTCTGATTTCCATAATAAATGTGACGACTTGGCCCGTGTTTTCCGACTCGGTATCAGTCGGCTCTCAAAGGTAAATTACCTTCTCGACACAGGTTCAAAACTCACAGACTCAACAGGTCATTTCCGTGGTCAACTCATACCACGGTTATGAAAAATAACCAACACACTACAGGTTATTCCCTGGTATAAGCATTAAAAGCATAGTCAACAAAAAGTATAAACCCTAAAGGTCACTCCGGTTGGTCGCCTCAGTGGACGACCCCTACTACAAGGCTGCACAGGTGTCATAACTCTATTGTATACACCTACTGATCCAGTTTAGATAAATATCTACTAAACCATAAGTTTTCAAGAATTCTTACCTCGTGCTGCTTGGAGCTCAGGTCGCTGTCCATCTCATCTCAAAACCAAAACCGAATAAATCGACTCCCGAGAATCCAAGACTCGACACAAAAACAACATTGTATGGCATCGCAGAACCTTGGGCTCTGATACCACTAAAGTTGTCACGCCCCGAGAGCATACCGAGCCGAAAATCAAACGGACGACACCTCCCCTGTACGTGGCAACATTTCGGGTTAATACAAGGCCCGTAGGCCCACAATAACAATAATACATATGTATGAAAACAAAAACTACACAAGACACAGCGGAAACATACTACAATCTCACAAATGCATACTGGTATGACTAACACACCACAACAACACGAAATCTCGACAAAAAATTTGAATATACAACATATACATCATGAAAACTCCAAAATACAATGCACAACAGACAGCAGGCCCAAAAAAAAACACGGAAGCCTCGTGAGATGAGATGACGTCAGCCGGCGGTGCTCCAAGCTGTCACGAAGTCTTCTACCTGTTACCTGAGCGACAGAAAACCCAGGGTCCGCGGGGGTGGTGAGTAAAACTCAATAGGTAATAGAAAACATGTATATATGTAATATCACATGTATTTCGACAACATAATCTAGATATACAACAGGTATATCAGCATAGTATATAAATGCGAGCATATACCGTCTAACTGAAATGAATAACATAAAATGCAGACATACCTGAAGTCTGCTACGATACTCTGATCCAACCTGAACATATATCAAACATATATATAACAGGAAGAGTAATACCAACACATAATCTACTCATGCTACAGGCCAAGGTATCTATGGTCTATCCAACCCATACCAATATCCGACACACTGTATAACATATGCAAGAAACATGCATGAATATGATGTACAATCAAATGCAGCAAACATAATACAAACAAATGCAACATCACAATAATCATATATATATAGACTGTATCCATATATATATTAATCTCAACCATCCATATATATATATATATACATGCATATATGTATATATATATGGTAATATGCAAAGCGCCATCAGATACGGCTATGCAGCATGCATGGTCATGTCGGCTCACCCTAAAGCTACCACGACCCCAGTGTGGCCTCGGTGGCTCGAGCATGACAACTGTCCCAACTCAACACCAACCACTACTCTCAAGTGGCCGAGTGGGCAGTATGATCGAGTAGCATATAAGCGTAAAGAGCAAGCTACACGATGGGGGTCCCTGCTGTTGGTCACTCCGACAGTCACTACCCATGAGTGGTCGAGTACCACACACGCAGGACTACGACACGCAAATCCAACTACCACCGTCTATAGTGGTATAGTGCGGCACCTCAATGCTCTGCCCTCACACCGGTTACTCCTCCTATGAGTAACCGTGGAGGCAGGATGACTGGCGACCCTCTTAACCACAAGGGAGACCTCGTCGCCAGCGTGCATGTAAATGCATGAATGCAATGTCTCACATACAGACATCCACCATAGACTCTCTATCCTGTAGAGAGTCATACCAATCTACTCGACGCACTCTCTATCCTGTAGAGAGTCGTACTCAACTGATCATAATACTCTCTATCCTGTAGAGAGTCATACTAATCTACTCGACGCACTCTCTATCCTGTAGAGAGTCGTACTCATCTGATTATAACAAGCTAGGACCACCTGTCCGTAGCGATACCCTAAGTATCATTCCTCTGACCATTTACACAACACATGTTCGGTGATAACATACAACCTAAGGGTACTAGAACTAACCCTAGGTTAAAGTCATTATCTACCTACGGATGACATTTTTGCCCAATGTACAATCAGGTTGTCATCCAGACTTTACCATTTGCACATAACTTAAACAAATTCTAAGTTACTTGCATCACCTATATGTATAACTCCTAATCATGGTAAAATAAACATTATATCAACAATGGAGTTAATAGCCAACGGTAAAAGATCAAGCATACGATTAAAAAAGAACAGGGTCAAGGTAATATGAACACCTAACATGCTCATATCAATGACTAAATCTGAATGAAATATAACTACCCGGACCAGGTAGGAAATTACCCGCCTGCTGTAAATGCTCGTAGCAATGAAATCCTCACGGCCGCAGACCTATCTTGTATCCCCGTCCTGTAAATAACATCATAATTAAAAATCCCCCAGTTCCAATTAACCACTACACCAGTCTATACATTCAATTCCATACTAACCGAATATTCTACAACCCAGAACAACTCTCTAATCATGTAAACCAACAATCACAGCTTCTGGATAAACTGAATCTTTACTCACTACCCAATTTATATCAATTTCCATTGAAAACAATAAGGGTAAACAGATCTTACCGACCAGATCTTCACCGACATGTGTTTTTTTCCCCAATTGTTCTGTTCATCGGAATAAACCGAGCTCCACCACTGCCCAAACACCGATACAAGCTAAACAACTAAACAATACAGTCATTACAAACCTTAATCAACATCCACCAGTCAATAGATTAGACAATCGAATAACCCTATGAATCCAAGTTATAAACAGTAGCTTACCCTATTTCCAGCGACGATCGACCGGTTGCTCCGACGATGCAAGTGATCGGCAACTGAGGCAGAGGGCTCGCGGTGGTAATCAGCAGTGACGACTAAGGTTGGTGGTCACCGACCGCGTGTGCAGGGGCGGCGACCATCGGTCTGTCGCGCGGCGCGGGCGGCCCGGCACATGTCTTTGCTCTGCTCGAGTGCGAGTGGCGAGGATGGGTGCGAGGTGAGAAGGGCGACTCATGCTCGCTGGAGGGATTTCGTCCGGCAACGGCTGGCCAGATCCGGCGGCGAGTGGGAAGAGCAACGGAGATCTCTCGGCAAGGACAGTCGCGATTAGGGAGGAGCTCGTGATGCCAACCTCTTCAACCCGCGGCGGCGACGCTCTAGGGCACGACAAGTGGCCTCGGCGTCGATGGATCGGAAGAACGGGGAGCAGTCGGCGCTCGTATGGGTTCGACCAGCGGGCTCGGCGACAGCAACGTCAGAGGAAGAACACAGTGACAAGGTCAGGCGGCTGGTGACGATGAGGAAGAAAAGGGCAGCCCAAGAGGGCAGTTCGCCGGCAGGGTAGACGACGGCGGAGAGAAGATGGCGCACGATCGAGAGAAAGGGGCGGCAGCGAGAAATCGTGAGGGAGGAGAATCAGCCTCGGCTGAGAAAGGAATCGCGCGGTGATGAAATGGGGAGAAGGGGAATCGCGGAAAGAAAAGAACAGTCGCGTGCGTTACGAAGGGGATGGGTCGGGTTTGGCATTGAATCGGGTTTAAAACTCTATAAGCAGATAACCTAAATAGGCTTTTCCAAAGCCTATTCAATCTTTCCTTAAAAATACCATAGAAACTCCATTTAATTTCAAAAAAAAAAATTCTAAAAATTCCTGAAAAATTTCACAAGACAAATTCTTAATCAGCAAGGGATTTTTTTTTCCCGATATTTTACACTAACCTTTCCTATGTTTCACTTTTCTTATAGTAATTAAAAGCATGATTTTAATTGAGCTCTAAGGCAACAAACTTTTATCTAATTTACAATTTCATACTCAAGTACACCCTATCCATAGTACAACAAATAAAATCTTAATAGCCCTTAGGGCTATGATGTAGTGGTGTGCCCACGTAGTCTCCCAAATATCTTCGATTCAAACTTCAATTGCGACACATTTGTAAAAATTTTTATGTGTATAATATCCAGTCTCTCAACGTGAGCGAATATTTCTGATTAGGCTATTATGTCATGTCTTGTGTTTTACCTTTTCATTTTAATGCTATCTCAACATTGTATTTATATTATAATTATGAACAAGTAGATATTAATAAAATTAATTTTGATTAATATTTATATTGTAAGTTTGTGCATTTTGATTAGTGTTTATATTGTAATTGTGTGTGTTTGGATATTATAGTAAATATTAAATTTAATATTGATTATTGAAATAATGTATAGATTTATATAAACATACATTTAAATTTACAGATCAAATTGAAAAATAGTCCATAACTTTAGATACCGAATTTGAAATTTGATTTCTAAATTTAGATAATAAATTTGAAATTAGAACTCTAAATTTAGTGAATAAATTTCAAATCAATCTCTAAATTTTGGTTTCTAAATTTAGAGACCGATCTAAATTTTAGTTTCAAAATTTAGAGACCGATCTAAATTTCATTTTCTAAATTTAGAGTTCGATCTTAATTTCAATCTCTAAATGTAGACATCAATTTTTAATTCGGTCTCTAAAATTAGTGATAGATTAATTAGACACCGAAAAACTCAATTTCTAAAATGATTGCTAATGCATTTAGAAACAGAAAATGGGTATATAAATCAGTCTCTGAAATAGGTTTTTCTTGCAGTGGTGACGACACTTCATGCGGCGAACGAAGAGACTCCAGTCCCTTCAGCGAGCAAATCCCCAACCACCAATGCACCAACATTTCTGATGAATGAACTATAAAATGTTGAGGCTCCGGCCTTTCCAGTGTTGGTGCAATCGACCCAGATCACGATTGACTAGACTCGAGTTTGACTCGAATAGTGGTTTGATCTTAGTGTTTTGATGTTTGACAATAAATTGACCATTGTTTGACAATGGATTGACTAGATGATTGACTTGGGGTTGACCATGATGGAGAAGTCCAAGTGGGACTGTCACGCCCCGAGGGAGTCCCCGCCAGACAAAAATCCGACAGCATCTCCCCTGTACGGGTGACAATACCAATTTTGAATACAAGACCTACACGACCACTATACATCGGTCAACACGACCGGAACATACCACCACACAATATACATAATATGCGGTCTCAAGCCATCAACCAAAATAAGTAAAAGATCTAAAACATCAAGACCTACCCCTTCTGCCATCTGAGCAGGAACATACAACCAAAATGAACCGATTATAAGTCCACAAGGACATAACAAATATAACCAAAACATCCACCGGTAGGTATACAATCCAAACATAAATCCTAAACATATCCTCTAATAAAATCCCAATCCATAAAACTAATAACCAAAAACCATAAGACCAATAAAACCTATCCACTTCGACGAGGGGGATTTGCAACTGGACTCTCCTGACAGCTTCATCCTGAAATAAATATAAAACCACGAGGTAAGTTCAAAGAACTTAGCGGATAATAGTCGATATGCAAAGTAAGGTATAGCTAACAATAAAAATCATGCCAGTACAGTCTCTAATATAGGGTAAGCAAGAAAGAAATATAAAAGGGACTGTACTCACCTGAATCTGCTACCCTGATATAGGAGTATGTGCCCTACTATAAGAGATAAAATCATCACCATATACGAATAGGAATCCTGTATGCATGTAAATCATATGCAACATCCAAGGCATCAATACAAATACAGCAAACACAGTACAAATACGATCCATGCAAAAATGCATGCCGTGCATATGACATGGTCACCCCTGACGCCAGTCAGCCGCCTCACACGCGATGGTGAAGCCGAGTGGGTAGGGCTATGACAATTGTGCACTCTGCCATCACTGCTCCTGAGTGACCGAGTGGACAGGATGCTGTCGGAGTACACCTATCCTCCTGTCCCAAACAGAGTGGGGGAGCTAAGCTCTCATCTCCCGGTGTCATAGACCAGAGGAGGGATCCCTACCCACTACTACGTTGCCTCATCGCTACCCATGAGCGGACCAGTGGAGCCTGACAGAGCAACTGCACACACCCTCCTGATGTACCACTAACCCATGAGTGGCAGTGTGTGCAGGCCATGTAACTGGCTGCGGGCTCAACAATAATGGAACCCCGTCCAGCCAGCATGCAATCATGCAAGATGGTGAATGACACTAAAGCATGTAATACCAACTAATATACGTATCCGAATAATATGCACAATAAAAAGGTACATATACATGATCCAAGTAAAACAGGGAAAGTATAACTATAAACTGATCAAATGCATGTATCAAATAGACACAATAACATGCAAGGCAGATAAACATGAAAACTATTACAAGCTATAACTATCTAGCATATCAACATGACTATATCAAAAAGACAAGTCAAAATACTCGCCTGCTATGAAGACTATCAACTGTCTTTACGCTCGTAGATCCGTCTTGTGACCGAAACCCGCATATAACAGACATTATAATTAAGTGCAAGCATGCAACGATTGATCAAATCAAACCCTACATCGATTCCGTAGCCCGATCACTAGATTGACCTAGTTATCCATGTAACCTAAACAAATCTTCACATCAATCCCTATCGACCATTAAACCAATTAGCAACCTATTATACATTTATAAACACCCATATATGAACTTACCAATTTTCGTCTTAATTCTCATAGCCCCTTCATTGATTCATTCACATCATAATTAGAGCCTCACCCCCCCCACACAACCTGCTACCATCAATTCACACATCCATATACAAAGATCTGGCCCACAACTCAACCCATAGCTCGACAAAACCTCCTCACTCATACACCACCGAACCAAATCTCCAACACCAGTCGCACATCACCCACGATTCCTCACAACCACTCCACCGAAGGGAAAACCAACCCGAATCAACCAATTCAATATGCTCACAGCTCCATCACGAGCATGAACAGAACATCACCAATAAAACTCCAAACAGGGACATCACAACCGACATAAACAACCATACCCTCAACTAGCAGCCCACTTCACAGATCAAAACATCCAACCGCAGATAACAAGAATTAACCATAGCATGGAAAAGAAGAAACAGATCGAGCTTACCAACGGTCGGAACCTCACCGGCAGCAATCGGCCGGAGACGGCTTACCCTCCTATCGAAATCTCCTGATCGCAGAGATTTACTCAGCTGCGACGTCAATGGCGTCGTTTCGAGCTCCTCTCATCGCCGACAGTTAGGTCGACAGCAGCTCCCTAGCACCGTCTTAGCTTTTCCTCTAATCCGCGATCGCCGCCTGGATGTGGCAGCTTGCTCTCCCTCCTCCTAGTCCGCCTGCCTTGAGCCGATCTGAATCCAACCGAGCAGTTCCCCCCCCCCTCGTAGCAGAGACGAAGGAAGTCGGAGACGCGATGAAGAGGGAGTCGTGAGGGAGAAGCTGATCGCGCGGAGGGGTTGGCTTCGGTGGGACCGCCAACGGGGAGGAGGCAACGATAGTGGAGGCACGAACAGAAGGAGCAGCAGAAGGGGCGGCGGCTCATGGATGAGCATTGCGACGTGTTCGCATGAGCAGCGACGGCGACCGGATGCGTTCGACAGCGACGAAGCGAGACAGGCGATCGGAGGTGGCGCGTGCCCAGCGACGAGGTGGAGAGCGTAGGCGTCCATCCCGTGCGTCTCAGACGAGGCTCGACTCGCCTCGGATCAACCTTGTGGTAGCGGAGGCTGGCCGCTTGACGGTGATGACCAAGGCGGCGGCGGCGACTTGTGGACAATCGGCGACGCGAGCGATGGAGAGGAGATGGCGCTAGGTCGGGGTGGGAAAATCGCGAAAAGGAGAAATTAGGCGCGACTGCGAAAAACCTTGGGAGAAATAGGAATAGTAACCTAGGTTTATAACTTAGGTTTTTTTTTAAACCTATTAAATAATCTAAACAGGCTCTTTAAAAGCCTGTTTTTCTTATCCCCATAAATATCTCGTAGAAGTCCCGTTTAATTCCAGAAAAATTCAGGAAAAATTCCTAAAAATCCCTAAAATACCGAAAAATTTCCAAGATTATTTTTCTTAATTCTTGGCCATTTAATTTAATATTTTAAATTTCCGTATTTAACAGGGACACTTGGCAATGGAAATTCAAAGTCTTGTGTACTTGGCATGGAAAGTCCAAACATGAGTCTTTGTAAAATACTGTAAAAAAAAAAAATGGCGAAAGGGGTAATATTATTGGTGGGTTAATTAAAAATTTTTGAGGAATGGTTAGGGATTTATTTGGCTTAACCTAGGTTTAATACTTATGTGTATAATTGAACCTAGGATTAGTCTTAAAGGGATTTTAAGGTCAACCCATTAAAACCGAACCCGACCCGATATTCCTACAGCCCAAACCCGATCACAAGATTTCCCCTCGCGCTATCATCTCCTTCTCTTCCTCACCGCACAACTTTCTTCTCCCAAGCGTTTTCAGTCGCTCCTCATTAATTCCCAGTTGCAATTTCCTTCACTCGTCGTTGTTTCTTGCCGTCCAATATTTCCTCCCTGAGCGTTTTCCCCATTCGGGATTTCATCGCTTCCTCTTCGATTTCTTTCTCGTCGTCGCATTTGTCCCTTCCGCGAACCCCTTTTTCCCCATTTTTCCGTGTGCGACCTTCATCGTCGACATCTTCTTCTTCTCTCAATCTCACGAGCACTGTTCATTTCTTCTTTCGATCCAGCAGCAGTAGGTGCCGCCGACCATTGTAGTTGCAGCAGCCAGCCGATCACGCCTTCCTCTGCTCGATCTGTGTGCTTTTCGTTGCTGATTTTTCCCTCCTTCCTTCGGTCTATGGTCGTCGCCGGACCTACTCATACGAGCTTAGATCAGCATTATCGTTGGATGTTCCCTGTCGATCCAGACAGTGATCACCTCATCGCACGACACCAACAAGTTTCCGATAGAGATGGGCAGTGGTGATCGGGATCTCTGTGGTTTTGGGAGCTGAGGATCAAAATTTGGGGTAAGTCCTATATTAATCTATAGATTCAGGCTGATTTCGAATTTCCATCGTGAATTGGTTGTGGCGATTCTTGCTTGATCTATGTTACAATCATTTTTTTTAAGCTTGTGATCGGTTGAATGTTGTGTTGTTGCGTTGTTGTGGGTGGCGAAGTAATGATACGAGTTGAGCAATGGTGTTATGGATTGAAGGTAGTTGCATGAATGGGGATTCGTTGTGGATGAGCTGTGGGTTCAATAGAGAGAGAGCTCAGTTGGTGTGCATCGACCATGTTTGGTATGGGTAGAAGCTGAATTTGATATGGAATGATTGGGGATTTCCTAAATCGTATTCGATAAAAAGATGCGACTATAGGAACGATATAGTAGTAAATAATATGTTGTTGTGTGATTGAACTTAATGCGTATTATGGTTTATGCAGAACGTGGATACGAGACAGGACTGCGGCTGTGAAGATATTAACGGACGTGAAGACGATTGGTGTCTACAAAGCAGGTGAGTAATTCCTACCCTGGTTAGGTAGTTTTAATGCATATAGATTTAGATGCATGATCATCTTATATAATCATGTTACCTTGATTCTGTTCTTATTTACTCTTGCACTTGATACTTTACCATTGGCTGTTAACTCCATTGTTGTTATCATGTTTGATTTTATCATGATTAGGAGTTATATATATATATATATATATAGGTGATGTAAATAACCTAGAATTTGTTTAGTTAAGTGCAAATAGTAAAGTTCAGATGACAACCTGACTGTAAAATTGGGTAAAAAGGTCATCTGTGGGTAGATAATGTCTTGAATCTAGGGTTAATTCTAGTACCCTTAGATTGCATGTTTACCACCGACCATGTATTGTGTAAATGGTCAGGTGAATGATACTTAGTGTGTCGCTACGGACCGGTGGTCCTAGCTTGTTATAATCAGTTGAGTATGACTCTCTACAGGATAGAGAGTGCATCGATCAGATGAGTACGACTCTCTACAGGATAGAGAGTGCATCCATCAGTTGAGTATGACTCTCTGCAGAATAGAGAGTGCGTCGATTAGATTGGTATGACTCTCTACATGATAGAGAATGTTATGATCAGTTGAGTACGATTCTCTACAGGATAAAGAGTGCGTTGATCTGATTAGTATGGCTCTCTGTAGAATAGAGAGTCTGTGGTGGATGTCTGTATGTGGGACATTGCATTCATGTCATTTGCATGCACACTGGTGACGTGGTCTCCCTTGTGGTTGAGAGGGTCGCCAGTCATCCTGCCTCCACAGTTACTCATAGGAGGAGTAACTGGTGTGAGGGCAGAGTATTATGATGCCGCACTCTACCACTATAGACGGTGGTAGTGGGATTTGCATGTCATAGTCCTGTGTGTGTGGCACTCGACCACTCATGGGTAATGATTGTCGGAGTGGCCAACAGTAGGGACCCCCATCGTATAGCTTGCTCTTCACGCTTATATGCTACTCGATCATACTTCCCACTCGACCACTCGAGAGTAGTGGTTGGTGTTGAGTTGGGACAGTTGTCATGCTCGAGCCACCGAGGCCACACTGGGGTCGTGGTAGCTTTAGGGTGAGCCGACATGACCATGCATGCTGCATTGTCGACTTATGACATTTTTGCATATTGTCATATATATACATATATGCATGTATATATATATATGGATGATTGTGATTAGTATACATATATAGATGCAGTCTATATATATATATGCTTATTGTGATGCTACATTTGATTGTACATCATCTTCATACATGCTACCCGCATCGCTTATACAGTCGTGTAGGATACCTGTATAGTTGTTGGATTGTCTATTGCATTCTTTGACCTATATTTATGTCGTTATATGGTTTAGAGCAGACTTCCTATATATGTATATATTTGGGATATGTGCTCAGGTTGGATAGGTGTAGCGTAGCAGACGTTCAGGTATGTCTGTATTTTATAGGCTTTTGGTTAGAAGTTATATACATGGATATGTTATCATGCTAGTGATACCTGTAGATTTTTTTTATCAAAATACATGTGATATTGATATATACATGTTTTTCTATTACCTGCTGCGTTTTACTCACCATCACAGACCCTGAGTTTTTCTGTCGCCCAGGTAACAGGTAGCCGACTTAGTGATGGACTTGGAGCACCGCTGGCTGGCATCGTCTCATCTCAACTCCGAGAGTTTGGGTTTTTGGGTTTTCATTGGTGTTCCGATATTATTTGGTTTATGTGATGTTTTGTAGTGATTGGACACTGTAAAGGTTGTACCTTTCTTCTTCTGGTTTTGTTATGGTGTTCTGAGTCGGTGTTAGTCATACCGGTATGCATGTGTGTAGTTTGTGATGTTGTATTATGTTTCCACTGTGTTTTGATGTGTTATTATGATTATATATATATTTGTTGTTGTTGTTGTGGCCTACGAGCTTTGTATTAACACGAGATGTTGCCATGTACAAGAGAGATATTGTCCGTTTGATTTTCGGACCGGCATACTCTCGGGTCATGACAACTTTAGTGGTATCATAGCCCAAGGTTCTGCGATGTCATACAATGTTTTTGTGTCGAGTCTTGGATTCTTGGGAGTTGATTTGTTCAGTTTTGGTTTTCTGAGATGAGATGTGACAGCGACCTGAGCTCCAAGCAGCATGAAGTAAGTATTCTTGATGACTTATTTTCTAGTTGGATACTTATCTGGACTTGATTAACAAGTGTATATAGTTAGAGTTATTATACCTGTACAGACTCGTAGTAGAAGTCGTCCACCGTGGCGACCAACCGGAGTTACCTTAGTGTTTATACTCCCGATTTTGTTGGTTATGTATTTAGTGTATATAACAGGGAATAACCTATAGTATGTTGGTTAATGTTCGTAACCGTGGTATGAGTTGACCACGGGAATGACCTATTGGGTTTGTGTGTCTTGAACCTGTGTCGAAAAGGTGATTTACCTTTGAGAGCCGACTGATACCGAGTCGAAAAACAGGGGTCAAGTCGTCACATTTCTTGTGAAAAAAAAAAATCAAAGACTAGTCTTAGGGATTTTCACTAACGATACTAGTCAGATCATTACCTGATGGGTAATGGATAAGACAAGTAGGATATTGTTGATGCAGATAGCGGAAGGCTAGTATACGGTGTTTCATAGGGATTTTTATCCCTGAGTTGTTCGTACTGGGTTGTATAACTTTGAAAGTATTTTTGAGTACTTAACTCGTCTTATACTGAGAAAGTATAGTTATTTGCATACCATTATCGGGATCAAGCCGGTATTTGGTGGAATATGCAGAAAATGACATTCGGGAAATAAAACATCACTTGATCATGGTTTAATGGTGTTGAGAGAGAGTATTTCCCCGCGTCACTTTCAGTGACACATTTTAAGGAATTTTTGAGCCTTAAGTAGAGTGATCGTCAATAACAGGAATACCATGCAGAGTCATTAGACTTGCAAAGTTACACTCACCTAATAACTCAAGAAAGTGAATGGATGTTTTAAGTCACCCACGGTTGTTGGCTTACTGTTGGATTAAGATGACAGGATTTTCTATCAGATCCTGTCGGAAGATGTTGGACTGAGTCAGGAGTTTAGAAATGACTTCGTACAAGTGTTTAAGAGTTGGAGACCGATAAGAAGATATTGCAGGTCAATATATTTGGGTCAGAAGTCTCCGACTATTGGATAAAAGGAGCAAGATCAGAGTCATAGGCTTTGAGCTATTTTTTGATTATAGAAGGCTAACCGCAGATCATCAGGATGTTCTCGTGCACATCAGCGAAATCAGAACAAAGACTCCGGAGGGATTATGTGCGTGCAGTGCAGATCACGAAGACACGTGAAGTCAGATTATCCGTTGGATCAGTTCGTCCGTTGCTATTGTAAGCAACCAGTACATTGGGGAGGTATACTTTAAAGACTCAGTTGAAGACTATCGATGGTATTCCGAGAGGAAGATGCATCGTCTCGACAGCAGAGATCAGCACAGAAGATTGAGTTATTTCATCAACAGCAACCTACTACCTCAAGTGTGGTTGGAGTTCCGTGATACTTCCCTTCAAGGGAAGTGATTTACCCAGCAGTATCAGCAGAAGACATCGTAGAAGACTCATGCAAACAACAACAACAATTACCCCAGATGTGGATTGACTTTGTACAGAGGATAGAGTATACGATGATGGTCGTATCTATTCGGTAATCTTCAGTTGCAACTCATAGGATTAAGTGATAGGATCGGATGATCTAGGAAAAATGCCCGGATCATTCATCGCAGAAATGTGACCGCTTTGTCGCGAACTGTTGGATCTAATCTGGTTCTCTTCGGAGAAAGGCCGAGACCTGCGGGGAGCCTTTGGATCGGATCGGCAGAAAATTGATCGTTAATGGGTATTACTTTAGTTTACCCTCTGGGTTAATATGTTGAGGGATACTTATCGTTTACAGGTATCCTTGTCTAGAACATTTTTAGTTTGGATTAGAAGGGTCTTTTACATCGACTTGTGGGTCAGTGGTATCTCTACCGTCGGGTGAGATATGGACCGATAATTTAGAAGTCAAGGGATGCCCTTAGACTTGGATAGACATATCTTTACTGTAGACATATCCTTACGGATGGTCAACTTGTTGAGATTATGGTATGATTTATCTCTCAAATGTTCGTATAATCCGAGAGCCTTCGAATATAGTTCGGATGACCTCTTAGCCTTGCCGTTGCATAGGCAAGTAGAGTAGGCTATCAGAGTGATTTTTGGAGATAGTGTCGATATTGAATACTTCATATGACTGATAAATTTTATTGGTATCAGTGTTGTTAAACACTATGGAAATTAAAAGAACGTGAGTTGCGATTAGTGGAGATGTTGGAAGGGATATTTATCTATCCCAGTATTCCTCCTTGAGAAGGATCCAGAACTCTTTGTTAAAGAGAGATGAACCTTTGAAATTATGCATTGATTATTAATGATGGAATGCGATGGTTGTTGAAAGTAAATATCCTTCGTTGTGGATAGATGATCTGTCTAGATCAGTTAAGGACGCCTGTGTATACTCTAGGATCGATTTACGACTAGAGCGTTGATATTGTAGTGACATGGTGTCATACAATTATCATTGTCGTTGTGATAATTAATATATATCATCAGCTTAGAGTAAAGGGGATGCAAGTGTGTAGAGACGACAATTTCATACTTAGTATGAATTTTATGAGTTTTGATTAAGTTTTTAGACTAATTAACGATTTAGTCGCCATAGGATTTGAGAATCGTGTATCCTGGACACGATTGGATCAGTTTGTGGTTGTTGGAGTTGCGTAACCTGGCCACTGTTGATTGTGGTAGTTGGAGTTGCGCACTCGACAACCGTAGATGGTGGTTTCCCTTGTATGTTTTGGTTAATTCCGTAGATGTGGATAGAATGATTGGCATTACTATACCACTGACTTGTTTGACAAAGGTGATGATGGAAATCATTTAGTCGGAAGCTGGTGAAACCAGTTTACAAGACCTAGACGGCAGTTAACTTTTACACGAGTATTAGTTAATCCTTTCGGAATGGATAAAAAGGAGGTTGTACGCGGGTTCTAAGGAACGGAGCGATTCCGATGCTGTTCAATGAGACGTATCTCATGCTTACGCCAATTGAGTAACTACGAGATAAGCTGTCATATACATGACGTGGCTTTAGTAGTTATTATCTAGATTTATGGATGTATGGAGCAAAAATGCTCATTGAATTTAACTAGCTACTAGGTAGCTACTTATAGAGTTGCTAGAACACGAATAATTGCAACTTGTGAGATTGATCGCTAGAGTCTTCCATGCACTTGCAGAGTGTGGGGAGTGGATTTTGGACGGTAGATGGACTTCTCTTGTGAGAAGATAATTTTCCGTCTCTAATATGGATATGTGTTCTGGGCACACATCCACTTAAGATAGAGTTGCTATCGGAGGCATCTTATTTGAGATTTGCTATACATCCTGGTAGTACTAGGATGTACCAAGATTTGAAATGTTTATACTGGTAGAACGGTATAAAGAAAGATATAGCCGATTTTGCTGCTCGATGTTTAGTAGCCAGTAGGTAAAGGCTGAAGATTAGAAACTCGCTGGATTGCTCCAGGAAATTCCGATTTCGGAATAGAAGTGGGAGCGTATCACTATGGATTTCGTTACGGGATTGCCTAGAACCCATAAAGGACATGATGCGATTTGGGTGATCATTGATCGACTAACCAAATCAGCTCACTTTCTGTATATGCGTGGAATAGACTTGTTGGATCGTCTGGCAGAGTTGTACTGCTGAGAGATTATCAGATTGTATGGGGTACTTCGGAGTACCATATCTGATAGAGATCCGCGATTTACCTCGCGATTTTTGGCAGAATCTGCAGCAAGCCATGGGCACAGAGTTTCGATTAAGTACCGCGTTCATCCACAGATAGATAGACAGTTTGAGCGTATCATTCAAACATTGGAGGATCTATTAAGATCTTGTGTCATGAACTATGAGAGTAGTTGAGAGGATCACATTCCTTTAGTGGAATTTAACTATGAGGACAGTTATCAGTCCTCCATTCAGATGAATCCTTCTGAGACCCTATACGTTAGGCTCTGAAAATCTCCCGTGTTGTGGGAGGAAGTCGGGGAAATGACAGCTATTGGGGGTCACAGAGTATCCAACATGATGCAGAGTTGGTGCGCATCATCGGATGATGGTTATTAGAGGCACAGGATCGACAGAAGAGTTACGTAGACCGGAGACAAAGACCTTTGAAATTTTCAATTGGGGATTAGGTATTTCTGCGTGTTTCACATTCGAAAGGGGTGAAAAAATTTGGGTCGCAAGGAGCGACAGTAGCGGAACAAGACCATCCGACTTGTAAATGTTGGATGACAATATCCTATTGAAGAGGAGGCTTCATGGGAGCTGGAAGATACTATCCGAGCTCGATATCCTCATTTGTTCACTTGAGGCAGGTAGTAGTTCAAGAAATCTCTTGAGTTGGTTCTCGTATATTAGTACGAAATTTGGGAACCAAATTTTATTAAGTAGGGGAGAATGTAAAATACTGCAAAAAAAAATGGCGAAAGGGGTAATATTATTGGTGGGTTAATTAAAATTTTTTGAGGAATGGTTAGGGATTTATTTGGCTTAACCTAGGTTTAATACTTATGTGTATAATTGAACCTAGGATTAGTCTTAAAGGGGTTTTAAGCTCAACCCATTAAAACCGAACCCGACCCGATATCCCTACAGCCCAAACCCGATCGCAAGATTTCCCCTCGCGCTATCGTCTCCTTCTCTTCCTCACCGCACAACTTTCTTCTCCCAAGCATTTTCAACTGCTCCTCATTAATTCCCAGCTGCAATTTCCTTCACTCGTCGCCATTTCTTGCCGTCCAATATTTCCTCCCCGAGTGTTTTCCCCATTCGTGATTTCATCGCTTCCTCTCCGATTTCTTTCTCGCTGTCACACTCGCCCCTTCCGCGAACCCCCTTTTCCCTATTTTTCCGTGTGCGACCTTCATCGCCGGCGTCTTCTTCTTCTCCCGATCTCACGAGCACTGTTCATTTCTTCTTTCGATCCAACAGCAGTAGGTGCCGCCGACCATTGCAGTTGCAGCAGCCAGTCGATCGTGCCTTCCTCTGCTCGATCCGTGTGCTTTCCGTTGCTGATTTTTCCCTCCTTACTTCAGTCTATGGTCGTCGCCGGACCTACTCATACGAGCTTAGATCAGCGTTGTCGCTGGATGTTCCCCGCTGATCCAGACAGTGATCACCTCATCGTACAACACCAATAAGTTTCCGATAGAGATGGGCAGTGGTGATCGGGATCTCTGTGGTTTTAGGAGCTGAGGATCAAAATTTGGGGTAAGCCCTATATTAATCTATAGATTTAGGCTGATTTCGGATTTCCACCGTGAATTGGTTGTGGCGATTCATGCTTGATCTATGTTACAATCATTTTTTTTAAGCTTGTGATCGGTTGAATGTTGTGTTGTTGTGGGTGGCAAAGTAATGATACGAGTTGAGCAATGGTCTTACGGATTGAAGGTAGTTGCATGAATGGGGATCCGTTATGGATGAGCTGTGCATTCAATAGAGAGAGAGCTCAGTTGGTGTGCATCGACCATGTTTGGTATGGGTAGAAGCTGAATTTGATATGGAATGATTGGGGATTTCATAAATCATATTCGATAAAAAGATGTGACTATAGGAACAATATAGTAGTAAATAATATGTTGTTGTGTGATTGAACTTAATGCGTATTATGGTTTATGCAGGACGTGGATATGAGACAGGACTGCGGCTGTGAAGATATTCACAGACGTAAAGACGATTGATGTCTACAAAGCAGGTGGATATTTCCTACCATGATCAGGTAGTTTTAATGCATACAGATTTAGATGCATGATCATCTTATATGATCATGTTACCTTGACTCTATTCTTATTTACTCTTGCGCTTGATACTTTACCGTTGGTTGTTAACTCCATTGCTGCTATCATATTTGATTTTATCATGATTATGAGTTATATATATATATATGTATATAGGTGATGTAAGAAACCTAGAATTTGTTTAGTTAAGTGCAAATAGTAAAGTCTGGATGACAACCTGACTGCAAAATTGGGTAAAAAGGTCATCCGTGGGTAGATAATGTCTTGAACTAGGGTTAATTCTAGTACCCTTAGGTTGCATATTTACCACCGACCATGTATTGTGTAAATGGTCAGGTGAATGATACTTAGTGTGTCGCTACGGACCGGTGGTCCTAGCTTGTTATAATCAGTTGAGTACAACTCTCTATAGGATAGAGAGTGCGTCGATCAGATGAGTACGACTCTCTACAGGATAGAAAGTGCGTCCATCAGTTGAGTACGATTCTCTGCAGGATAGAGAGTGCGTCGATTAGATTGTTATGACTCTCTACAGGATAAAGAGTGTTATGATCAGTTGAGTATGACTCTCTGTAGGATAGAGAGTGTGTTGATTTGATTAGTATGACTCTCTGTAGAATAGAGAGTCTGTGGTGGATGTCTATATGTGGGACATTGGATTCATGTCATTTGCATGCACGCTGACGACGTGATCTCCCTTGTGGTTGAGAGGGTCACCAGTCATCCTGCCTCCACGGTTACTCATAGGAGGAGTAACTGGTGTGAGGGCAGAGCATTGTGGTGCCACACTCTACCACTATAGACGGTGATAGTGGGATTTGCATGTCGTAGTCCTGCGTGTGTGGCACTCGACCACTCATGGGTAGTGACTGTCGGAGTGGCCAACAGCAGGGACCCCCATCGTGTAGTTTGCTCTTCACACTTATATGCTACTCGATCATACTGCCCACTCGACCACTTGAGAGTAGTGGTTGGTGTTGAGTTGGGACAATTGTCATGCTCGAGCCACCGAGGCCACACTGGGGTCGTGGTAGCTTTAGGGTGAGCCGATATGACCATGCATGCTGACTTATGATATTTTTGCATATTGTCATATATATATATATATAAATATATGGATGATTGTGATTAGTATACATATATAGATGCAGTCTATATATATATGCTTATTGTGATGCTGCATTTGATTGTACTATGCTTGTTGCAATTGATTGTACATCATCTTCACACATGCTACCCGCATCGCTTATACGGTCGTGTAGGATACCTGTATAGTTGTTGGATTGTCTATTGCATTCTTTGACCTGTATTTATGTCGTTATATGGTTTAGAGCAGACTTCCTGTATATGTATATATTGTGGATATGTGCTCAGGTTGGATAGGTGTAGCGTAGCAGACGTTCAGGTATGTCTGCATTTTATAGGCTTTTGGTTAGAAGTTATATACATGGATATGTTATCATGCTAGTGATACCTGTAGATTTTTCTATCGAAATACATGTGATATTGATATATACATGTTTTTCTATTACCTGCTGAGTTTTACTCACCACCACAGACTTGGGTTTTTCTGTCGCCCAGGTAACAGGTAGCCGACTTAGTGATGGACTTGGAGCACCGCTAGCTGGAATTGTCTCATCTCAACTCCAAGAGTCCAAGTTTTTGGATTTTTATTGGTGTTCGATATTATTTGGTTTATGTGATGTTTTGCAGTGACTGGATGTTGTAAAGGTTGTACCTTTCTTCTTCTGGTTTTGTTATGGTGTTCTGAGTCGGTGTTAGTCATACCGGTATGCATGTGTGTAGTTTGTGATGTTGTATTATGTTTCCGCTGTGTTTTGATGTGTTATTATGATTATATATATATTTGTTGTTGTTGTTGTGGCCTACGAGCCATGTATTAACATGAGATGTTGCCACGTACAGGGGAGATGTCATCCGTTTGATTTTCGGACCAGCATACTCTCGGGTCGTGACAGTCTTGGCAAGGGAAAGTCCAAGCTTGAGTCTTGGCAATTGAAAAGTCCAACATGGGTTGACATGGAAAGTCCAAGCATGGGTCTTAGCAAGGAAAAGTCTAAGGTTGAGTCTTGACAAATGGAAAGTCAAACATGGGTTGGCAAGGGAAGTCCAAGAGTTGATATTGGTGGCGTAAAGTTCAAGCGGGAGTCTTGGCAGCATAAGTCCAATGGTTGGCAGTGTAAAGTCCAAGCGGGAGTTTTGGCAACATAAGTCCAATGTTTTGGCAGCATAAGTCTAAATGTTCCTTGGCAGTATAGACCAATTTAGTATGACAATAGCCAATGGAAGCACCTGAAGACTAGCATATGGATGAACAAGTAATGGATGACTTGGAGGGATCCAATAGGCGTGAGGCTGATGGAGGTGGATAGAAGGCTTAGGTCTAGGCTAAGGGTAGTCTAGCAAGTATGAGGGCATCATACTTGGGGTTAAACCTCATGGTTGAGGTTATCAGTCGACTGGGGCTTTGGACCAGTCGATAGGTCAAGTGTTTTGACACTTGGCAGCCGAGTCAACTTGTAATAGTCGACTGAGATTATGACAAGTCAACTGTTGTGAGTTGACTAGGGTTCGACTGCGGCAAAAGGCCTTGGCAGTCGACTGCCAATATTGGGCAGTCGACTAATGGCTTGAGCAGTTGACTGCCATGGATGGCAGTAGACTGCTGGTCGAGAATACGGGAGCAGAACGCTCGGTAGCCAACTAGTCAATCGGCTATGACCTCGGCAGTCGACTGCCAATGTGTCACGCCCCGAGAGTATGCCATGCCGAAAATCAAACGGATGACGTCTCCCCTGTACGTGACAATATTTCGGGTTAATACAAGGCTCGTAGGCCCACAACAATAACATAATATAACATAACAACCACAGCGGAAAAAGAAACCACATACCCACAACAAATATACCAAAACATACAGATGTACACCACCTGACAAGTCTACAATACTAAAACCGTACATTAAGCATCGACACAAAATAAAGTCCACAACATAAAGATGAAGTCCATATATAAACTAGAGTCCATGACATAGAACAAAATCCATAACGTAAACACAAATCCTTGGGAGACTCAGAAAAGCGGAGATGGGATGGATCGCCGGTGCAGCTCTAAGTCATCACGAAGACTTCTACCTATTACCTGGGCGACAGAAAAACCCAGGGTCTGTGGTGGTGAGTAAAACTTAGCAGGTAATAAGATAGAACATATAAATATATGTATCAATATTACATGTCATTCAACAGTTTAATCTACTCGTACAACAGGTATACATCAGCATAACAGGTATATATGCATGCATACACTAAATAATCTGAACAACAAACGATACTGACATACCTGACAGTCAGCTACTCTATCCTCATCCAACCTGGGCATATATCCACAACATAAGGTATAGAGAATAGTACTAACTCACACTACATCCTGATATGGGTCGAGGGTATCACAGTGAATAACCAATAGGTATACAAGTACCGACCTACTAATATACAGAAAATGCAATAGTATGTATGAATATGTACAAACAAGTGCAACAAGCATAGTACATACAAATGCATCATCAAAGTGAGTATACATATAGACTGTATCTGTATGTATACTAATCACCAACATCCATGTATATATATATACAAGCATGTATATATATATATATATATATATATATATATATATATATATATATATAACCATATGTAAAACACCATATAATACGACAATGCAGCATGCATGGTCATGCCTACTCACCCCTACTCGCTACCACGACCCCAGTGTGGCCTAGGTGACACGACATGACAACTGTCCCAACTCACACCAACCACTGCTATAGAGTGGCCGAGTGGGCAGTATGATCAAGTAGCATATGAGCGTAAAGAGTTCGCTACGCAACGGGGGTCCATGCTGATGGCCACTCCGACTGACACTACCAATGATTGGTCGAGTACCACGCACCCAGGACAACTGCATGCAACTCCAACTACTATCATTTATAATGGTAGAGTGCGGCACAACAAATGTTATGCCCTCACACCAGTTACTCCTCTGGGAGTAACCTGGGAGGCAGGATGACTGACGACTCTCTCAACCCCAAGGAGAGACGATGTCGTCAGTATGCATGCAATGACATGAAGGTGATGTCTCACAGACAGACATCTACCACAGACTCTCTGTTCGACAGAGAGTCACGCCCATTTGATCAGTACACTCTCTATCCTGTAGAGAGTTCGTACTCAACTGATCATGGCAAGCTAAGACCACCGGTCCGTAACGACACACTATCCATGACTCACCTGACCATTTACACAACACGTGGTTGGTAAATAAGTGTGCAACATACAGGTATGGAATAAGTCCTATATATAGGGCATTACCTACCCACGGATGACCTTTTTCCCAATTTACAAATTAGATCATCATCCGTACTCTAACATCTACACCTTAATAAACATTTAGACCTACTTACATCACATCTATAAATTCCTAAATCATGATAGGGACTATGTGATATCAACAATTGAGCATAAATATATCCAACGATAAGTATCAAGCATACGATAATCAGAGCAGGGTCAAGATAATATGAACACCTAACATGCTCATATCTACGACTAAATCTGAAAACCATTACATCTACCTGACCAGGTAGGAAATTACCCACCTGCTATCAATGCTCGAGGTAATAGTGTCCTCACGTCCGTGGACCTGTCTCGTATCCACGTCCTGTAAATTTCAAACATTGTGGTCAATTACAATCAAATCCAAGCACACGACAATATCTATAAATTCTCTATTCTATCGTTTCTACATTCACGTCCCTTTATCGAATACGAATCAGAACCCCCCACTTGTACATTTAACACCATAATTAACCGAGTTCACAAATCCACTCGCAACATAAATTGGGCTTCACCCCAGCGCACTCTTCTACCATTTATTCATACAGATATAAAATCTGACAACCCTACATGATCACACCTCAACTCGCAGTCAATCACATCCCATGAACAGCTACATTGACACCCATAGACCTGTTTACAGCTCACTCACAGTCGGCTAAAACATCACCTCACAACCCCCTCACATCCCGTTCAACACTTCACAGAACAAAAAGGAGAACTGACCTTGCTTACTGACACTTGAAGCTTCACCGGCAGTTAATCCCCAACAACCGACAACCCTGTTCACCAGATTACCTACTGCCCACAAACCTAACCAACACTTCGGCAATCAACCTAATCCTAACAGCAACAATAGTCCAATAGACAACACCTCAACCAATTTCTACCAACAAGGAATTCACAGACAAAAAGGAATTTAATCTTGCTTACCCGATGTTGAACCCCGTCGGCAGCAAAGTCCCCAACAATCGGCAACCACCCCTTTCACAGATTTCACCGTCCGTCGAAACCTACCACTGCCCAAACTAAATTAAGCTCAACGAAGAAGAAAAATAACACATCTTGGAGTCAATTTCGTCCACGGTAGGGAGGGGATAAACACTCACCTATTCTAGACATTGGTCGGTAGAGGAGATCAACAACTCACGATAGAAAGACCCGACGGTGGCTTGCTCCGACAGTGCTTGAGAGGTTCGGCTTCTGATCGACCTGCTGCCACCCCGAATTCCCGGCCACGCACTTGTCGACGCCTATCGGCCTCTTCTCTTACAGTCGAACCTCCCACCGGAAACGCATCTACATCAACTGAGACGAGGTGGAGACGACGGTACAGAGAGATCATGGGAGAGGCGAGGGAGATCGAGAGTCAGGAAGAAGAGGGATCGCGAGACGTATGGTGCGGTGGAGAGGAGAAGTTGCTTGGAGCTGTGGTCGCGGAAGAGATTGTTGGTGCAATCGGCCCAGGTCATGATTGACCAGACTCGAGTTTGACTCGAGTGATGTTTTGATGTTTGACAAAGTGGTTTGACATTGATGTCGATTAATGTTTTGGGGAGATTGTTTATACAATCGATCCAGGTTATAATTGACCAGACTCGAGTTTGACTTGAGGGAGACTTTGATGGTTGACTAGGGTTGACCATGTGATTATGGGAAAGTCCAAGCATGGGTCTTGGCAAGGTAAAATCCAAGTCATGGGTACTTGGCATAGAAAGTCCAAGTGAGACACTTGGCATTTGGGAAAGTCCAAGTCTTGAGTACTTGGCGTGGAAAGTCCAACATGGGTTGGCAAGGGAAAGTCCAAGTCTTGAGTACTTGGCGTGGAAAGTCCAACATAGGTTGGCAAGGGAAAGTCCAAGTTTGAGTCTTGGCATTTGAGAATTCCAAGGGGTTTAATATTGGCGGCGTAAAGTCCAAGCGGGAGTCTTGGCAGCAAAAGTCCAATGGTTGGCGGTGTAAAGTCCAAGCGGAGTCTTGGCGGCGTAAGTCCAATGTGCCTTGGCGGTGTAGACACCGTTAGCATAACATAGCCGATGAAAGTACCTGAAGGCTAGCACGATGGATAAATAAGTCATGGATGACTTGGAGGGATCCGAGAGGCGTGAGGCTGATGGAGGTGGCTAGAAGGCTTAGGTATAGGCTAAGGGTGGTTTAGCAAGTATGGAGGCACCATACTTGGGTTAAAACCTCATGTTTGAGGTTGGCAGTCGACTGCCAATATGCCAGTTCGACTGCCATGAGTCGACTTGAGTTCGACTATCGGCTTGGGGCTGAAAATGTGTTGGCAGTCGACTACTCATTGGTAGTAGTCGACTGTCATGGACGGTAGTCGACTGATGGTTCAGCCATGAGTTAATCGCCCGTGAGCCGACTAGGCAATTGGTACGCGCCGGGCCGATCGCCAATGTTGGCGATCGCCAAGAGATCTGTTGGAGTTTTTTCAGTGTGGATCGAACCGTTGTCTCACGACAACAGTGGCGTCAGTCGACTGGTGACTTATGGTTGTCAACTGATAGGCGGAAATCCAGGTCGCGTGGAAGGATAAAAGGAGCTCGACGGGAGGATTTTTGGATATGGTTTCTTGAGCATCCTTGGGGCGATTTGTTGCTGCAAATCAGAGTCTCCAAGGTTATTCTTCAAGCAACCAAAAGCAAGCAATCCAAAGCATTTGTAAAGTATTTTCTTTACTTGTATTACATTATATTTCATTGTATTTGCTTGTTGCTTTTAGATTATTGTTGTAATCATTTGTACGAGGTTTCTCCACCTCCGGATTGTTCCGAGAAGGAGTTATTACATAGTGGTGTTCTTGTGGCTTCCCTAGGGCTCGTTTGAGCCTGATCCGTGGAGTAGGAACCGTGCGGTTTCGAACCACGTTAAATACTTGTGTATTTGTGTTTGTCTATTTCGTATTGCTTCATTATTATTCTGCTATGCGCTAACGAAATTTGTAGATGAACACGAAACGAATTCCATCACGCGACGTATTCACCCCCTCTAGCGGCCTCAAATCACTTACAATTAGTATCAGAGCCCGGGGATCTTCTACGGACTAACCACCGAGAGCTAAAGAAGCTAGAGGGAAGATGGAAGTTCAAGAGCAACTAGGATGGGATATTAACACACCTATCTCTTATACCTTCTATGGACAAGAAGGTTTTAGACAATGGAAGGCAAGGATCGAAGACTTCCTAATGATGAGGGACTTCGAAGAATGGTCAATTCTAATGGAGGGATATGGTTATCCAATAGGACCAAATGGAGGGTTCCTCAAGAAAAAAAGATGGACCGAAGAGCAAGTCCAAGCCTTCGATAAAAATGATAAGGTATTGAAGTTTTTAATCGATTTAATACCTAACAATATCTTGTGCATGTTAGGAAATTATGTAGATGCCAAGGAGCTATGGAGCCAAGTGGCAAAGCTCCATGAAAGTCCATCACCGATCCAAGAGGAAGGGACCGAAGAGGCAAACACATCATTCTCACAAGGAAGTGAGGACTTGGAGGTTGAGAGACCATCAACATCCAAGGAGGAAGAGGAAGAGGAAGAATTGGAGGAGACCTCCACCTCAAGGATTGAGGGGGAGGAGACTAGAGCATCCTCAACACCGGAGCAACAAGAAGAACCATCTACATCCGGTAGAGAGGAAGAGCAAGCTCAAGAGAACCTCACCTCCACCCTAGGTAACTCAAACACCGTAATTCAAAATAAAAATAATATTATGTATTTTGAGTGTAGGGAATTTGGGCACTATAAGAGCAAATGTCCAAAGAGAGTAAGAAAAGCTCCACCGGCGCCAAAAGTCAAAGATGTCGGTCCCCCAACTATCAAAAGAAAGAAGCAAGTCATTTGCTTCAAATGTCGGCAACCGGGACACTACCGGAATCAATGCCCAAAGGGGGAGAAGAAGACTCAAAGGGGAGCTTCACAAGTAGGGGGAGCCTCTAAGGCAAACCCTAAGGTAAAATTTTATAGTGCACTTTCTAAATTTAAAAGTCAAAAGCATGCTAGGAATTTTAATTCTCTTGCAATTCACCATGAAAAGCATGCTAGAGATAAATATTTTTGCTTAGGTGCTAAAAATGTCCACTTAGATAATAAGAAGAAATTTGGGACTAATGTCCCTAAAAATAATTTATCTAAGGACAACCCTAGGTCAAACAATTCTAGACAAATCTTACTTAGGGAGACCATTTGAAAGGTACAAGAGCATCTAGGTCTCAACCCTAAATGGACTAGGCATATGCCTAGAAAGAACCATGCCCAAGGATTAGATCAAAATTCAAAAATTGGGCAATTAGAAAAGGAAAATCAAGTCTTGATGTCAAGTCTTGAAAAGATGGAGAAGACCCTTGCAAAAATGCAAAATCAATTTCAAGGGTCAAGAGGTCAACATTTACGGTCTAGAAGTCAAAGCCTAGGGTCAAATGGTCAAAAATCAAGACCTAGGAAACTAAATTCATCCAAGGGCAAACCTAAGCCCAAGGAAACATATCACAATGTTCCATTTGACTATGGAACTAAATCTAGGTCTAGGTAGACCAAGGTCAATAGAGAAGTCATCTCTAGAGTTGACCAAGGTTTGTGCCTAGTGGCTAAGGTTTCTAGGAAACTTAGGGTGGCCACTAAGAAGGTTGCAAGGGGAGTTACTCCTACAGTCAACCGAGGTAAAACCCAAATGACCAAGGCTAACAAGCCTAGGAGGGTCATTAGGAGGGTATCTAGGGAGGTTATCCCTAAGGAATACCTAGTAAACCCTAGGAGCTCAAATAGGTTTTGGGTTCCTAAGAGCGTGATTGATTCACGCTAGGTGGGTTTAGGGTGTGCCAACCTTGATTGGATGGGTAGTTAACTCAACCATGATAAAGGTGACATTTTAGGTCTTTTTTAAGGTTATGGTTACCTTGGAAATACATTTGATCTTTAATCCTAAAAGATTTTAGGATGTGCCAATATTATTTGAGAAGTTTGATAAATTGATCAAATTGGCACAATTTAGGTTTAGAGGTTAGTGGGTCATTTTGGGTTTTTGGCACACTAGGGAGATTAGTAGTAATATGACAAAATATACTTAATCATATCAAATGGCAACTAATATTAAAATTTAGGTATTATATACCTTGATATCTCATTTGCCATGCTTTGATTTGCTATATGCTATGACATGACATCATGTTTATTTTAATCATTTAAAATGTCATGATCATGTTAAGGATTTAAATGTCATGTGCTTTATTTTTATATCATATGCCATGACATCATGATCATTAGCCATGATTTATTTTTGCTATTATTATGCCATGATCATTTCATGCATTTAATTGATTAAAATTGATTTAAGGACAATGACATGATTTGGAGTCCATTTATAAGGAAATCAAGTAGAGTTGCCTTAGAAAATGCATGAAACCCTAGTTTAGGGAGAACAAAACCCTCATCTCACATTACATTGACATGTATGTGTATTTATACACTCTAGATACATGTGAGATGCTAGGATATGAGTTGAGTTCAAGGTGCATAGTTTTTGCATCTAGATGGACTATAACTCATCTAATTTCATGTGTGGATCATTGGGAAAGCTTGTGTACAAGTCATGTACATAGAGCCCAAGGAATATGATCCAAAATAAGGTTTTAAAAATATTTTAAAATCATTTTAGAAAATCTTGGTGAAGTCTATCTTTTGATAGCAATCACCATTGATGAGATTGATACAAAGTGAGCTAAAATATTGAAGTTTTTCTTCACTTTTGAATTTTGTATCAATTTCGATATTTTATGGGTAAAATAATTTTCAAATATTTTTCACCCATTGTACTGACTATAAGTAATATACATATCAAATTTCGTGATTTTTCGATATATGTAGAATTACTTATGACTTTTTAAAATTTGATTTTGATAGCTGAAATTCGAGAATTTGATTATCGATCACGCTGATGGTAGTCGTGATGTAATGTGATCGGTGATTACTATAAGTAGTCGACTGCTAAGATGATTTCGGGAAAAATAAGGTTGTTTAGCCCGTGTTCAGCTATGGTAAAGGTTCCTAATCACTCCTAACCCTAGGATATGCTTTGGGAAGCATTAGAAAGGGTGAAAATCCATTGGATATGGATTTGGAGAGGTGTTGGGTCAAAGTATCAAATTTAAGGGTGGAAGAGTTCATGTTTGAACTTAGAACCTTAATTTTGATGGTTTAGAGTTCCTATTGGCTTAGGGACTTCCCAAGGACATTGTTGGTGCAATGGTCAAGGGGGAGCAAGCCTTTAGGGGGAGTTATCCATCTTGGGATGATGGATGTGTTTCTCTTCTTGAAGGGGGAGAAATTATTGGGAGAGTATCATCAATTGGAAAAATTGATGGGATTTTGAGAAACCCAATTTGGAAATTGGGAGAGAGTATAGGATTGCCTCTCTTGAGTGATATGAGACTTATCACTATGAAGATGGTAGGCATCCTAGGTATTTTTGGATCAAGGGAGAGATTGTAAGATCTCATTGGGACATGAGACATTGACCTCCTTGGAGAGATAACCTTTTTGATGTTAGTCAAAAAGGGAGAGAAGTTTTGGGAAAGTGTTTGGGATTACCAATTTGGGATAATTGGTAAGTAAATTTGAGTTAGTGGCCTAACTTAAGGTTTGTTTTGTCAAACATCAAAAAGGGGGAGATTGTTGGTGCAATCGGCCCAGGTCACGATTGACCAGACTCGAGTTTGACTCGAGTGATGTTTTGATGTTTGACAAAGTGGTTTGACATAGTATGTTTGACATTGATGTCGGTTAATATTTTAGGGAGATTGTTTATACAATCGATCCAGGTTATAATTGACCAGACTCGAGTTTGACTCGAGGGAGACTTTGATGGTTGACTAGGGTTGACCATGTGATTATGGGAAAGTCCAAGCATGGGTCTTGGCAAGGTAATGTCCAAGTCATGGGTACTTGACATGGAAAGTCCAAGTGAGACACTTGGCATTTGGGAAAGTCCAAGTCTTGAGTACTTGGCATGTAAAGTCCAACATGGGTTGGCAAGGGAAAGTCCAAGTTTTGAGTACTTGGCATGGAAAGTCCAACATGGGTTGGCAAGGGAAAGTCTAAGTTTGAGTCTTGGCATTTGAGAAGTCCAAGGGGTTTAATATTGGCGGCGTAAAGTCCAAGCGGGAGTCTTGGCAGCATAAGTCAAATGGTTGGCGGTGTAAAGTCCAAGCGGAGTCTTGGCGGCGTAAGTCCAATGTGCCTTGGTGGTGTAGACACCGTTAGCATGACATAGCCGATGAAAGCACCTGAAGGCTAGCGCGATGGATGAACAAGTCATAGATGACTTGGAGAAATTCGAGAGGCATGAGGCTGATAGAGGTGGCTAGAAGGCTTAGGTCTAGGCTAAGGGTGGTCTAGCAAGTATGGGGGCACCATACTTGGGTTAAAACCTCATGTTTGAGGTTGGCAGTTGACTGCCAATATGGCCGGTTCGACTGCCATGAGTCGACTTAAGTTCGACTGCCGACTTGGGGCTGAAAATGTCTTTGTGATCATTTGCTCATTGGTAGTCATTATTAGGTTGATCGATCGACTTCCATGGATGTGATCGTGATGGTTCGACACCTGAGCGCGAACGCTCCGTGGGCGGGCTCTGGCTACGGCCGATCGCCAAGAGATCCGTTGGAATTTTTTTAGCGTGGATCGAACCATTGTCTCACGACAACAGTGGCGTCAGTCGACTGGTGACTTATGGCAGTCGATTGATAGGCGGAAATCTAGGTCGCGCCGAAGGATAAAAGGAGCTCGACGGGAGGATTTTTGGATATGGTTTCTTCAGCATCCTTGGGGCGATTTGTTGCTACAAATCAGAGTCTCCAAGGTCATTCTTCAAGCAAGCAATCCAAAGTATTTGTAAAGTGTTTTCTTTATTTGTATTGCATTATATTTCATTGTATTTTCTTGTTGCTTTTATATTATTGTTTTAATCATTTGTACAAGGTTTCTCCACCTCCGGATTGTTCCGAGAAGGAGTTATTACATAGTGGTGTGCTTGTAGCATCACTAGGGCTCGTTTGAGCCCGATCCGTGGAGTAGGAACCATGCGGTTCTGAACCACGTTAAATACTTGTGTATTTGTGTTTGTCTATTTTGTATTGCTTCATTATTATTCCGCTGCGCGCTAATGAAATTTGTAGACGAGCGTGAAACGAATTCCATCACACGACACTATTCACCCCCCTCTAGCGGCCTCAAATCACTTACAATTGGTATCAGAGCCCGGGGCTCTGATATGAACTAACCGCCGACAGCTAAAGAAGCTAGAGGGAAGATGGAAGTTCAAGAGCAACTAGGATGGGATATCAACACACCTATCCCTTATACCTTCTATGGACAAGAAGGTTTTAGACAATGGAAGACAAGGATCGAAGACTTCCTAATGATGAGGGACTTCAAAGAATGGTCAATTCTAATAGAGGGATATGGCTATCCAATAGGACCAAATGGAGGGTTCCTCAAGAAAAAGAGATGGACCGAAAAGCAAGTCTAAGCCCTCGAGAAAAATGATAAGGTATTGAAGTTTTTAATCGATTTAATACCTAACAATATCTTGTGCATGTTAGGAAATTATGTAGATGCCAAGGAGCTATGGAGCCAAGTAGCAAAGCTCCATGAAAGTCCATCACCGGTCCAAGAGGAAGGGACCGAAGAGGCAAACACATCATTCTCACAAGGAAGTGAGGACTTGGAGGTTGAGAGACCATCAACATCCAAGGAGGAAGAGGAAGAGGAAGAATTGGAGGAGACCTCCACCTCAAGGATTGAGGGGGAGGAGACTAGAGCATCCTCAACACCGGAGCAACAAGAAGAACCATCTACATCCGGTAGAGAGGAAGAGCAAGCTCAAGAGAACCTCACCTCCACCCTAGGTAACTCAAACACCGTAATTCAAAATAAAAATAACATTATGTGTTTTGAGTGTAGGGAATTTGGGCACTATAAGAGCAAATGCCCAAAGAGAGTAAGAAAAGCTCCACCGGCGCCAAAAGTCAAAGATGTCGGTCCCGGTCCCCCAACTATCAAAAGCAAGGAGCAAGTCATTTGCTTCAAATGCCGACAACCGGGACACTACCGGAATCAATGACCAAAGGGGGAGAAGAAGACTCAAAGGGGAGCTTCACAAGTAGGGGGAGCCTCTAAGGCAAACCCTAAGGTAAAATTTTATAGTGCACTTTCTAAATTTAAAAGTCAAAAGCATGCTAGGAATTTTAATTCTCTTGCAATTCACCATGAAAAGCATGCAAGAGATAAATATTTTTGCTTAGGTGCTAAAAATGTCCACTTAGATAATAAGAAGAAATTTGGGACTAATGTCCCTAAAAACAATTTATCTAAGGACAACCCTAGGTCAAACAATTCTATACAAATCCTACCTAGGGAGACCATTAGAAAGGTACAAGAGCATCTAGGTCTCAACCCTAAATTGACTAGGCATATGCCTTAGAAAGAACCATGCCCAAGGATTAGATCAAAATTAAAAAAATTGGGCAATTAGAAAAGGAAAAATCAAGTCTTGAGGTCAAGGCTTTAAAAGATGGAGAAGACTCTTGCAAAAATGCAAAATCAATTTCAAGGGTCAAGAGGTCAACATTTAGGGTCTATAAGTCAAAGCCTAGGGTCAAATGGTCAAAAATCAAGACCTAGGAAACTAAATTCATCCAAGGGCAAACCTAAGCCCAAGGAAACCTATCACAATATTCCATTTGACTATGGAACTAAATTTAGGTCTAGGAATACCAAGGTCAATAGGGAAGTCATTCCTTGAGTTGACCAAGGTTTGTGCCTAGTGGCTAAGGTTTCTAGGAAACCTAGGGTGGCCACTAAGAAGGTTGTAAGGGGAGTTACCCCTAAAGTCAACCGAGGTAAGACCCAAATGACCAAGGCTAACAAGCCTAGGAGGGTCATTAGGAGGGTATCTAGGGAGGTTATCCCTAAGGAATACCTAGTAAACCCTAGGAGCTCAAATAGATTTTGGGTTCCTAAGAGCGTGATTGATTCACGCTAGGTGGGTTTAGGGTGTGCCAACCTTGATTGGATGGGTAGTTAACTCAACCATGATAAAGGTGGCATTTTAGGTCTTTTTCAAGGTTATGGTTACCTTGGAAATACATTTGAGCTTTAATCCTAAAATATTTTAGGATGTGCCAATATTATTTGAGAAGTTTGATAAATTGATCAAATTGGCACAATTTAGGTTTAGAGGTTAGTGGGTCATTTTGGGTTTTTGGCATGCTAGGGAGATTAGTAGTAATATGGCAAAATATACTTAATCATATCAAATGACAACTAATATTAAAATTTAGGTATTATATACCTTGATATCTCATTTGCCATGCTTTGATTTGCCATATGCTATGACATGACATCATGTTTATTTTAATCATTTAAAATGTCATGATCATGTTAAGGATTTAAATGTCTTGTGCTTTATTTTTATATCATATTCCATGACATCATGATCACTGGCCATGATTTATTTTTGCTATTATTATGCCATGATAATTTCATGCATTTAATTGATTAAAATTGATTTAAGGACAACGACATGACTTGGAGTCCCATTTATAAGGGAATCAAGTATAGTTGCCTTAGAAAATGCATGAAATCCTAGTTTAGGGAGAACAAAACCCTCATCTCACATTACATTGACATGTATGTGTATTTATACACTCTAGATACATGTGAGATGCTAGGATATGAGTTGAGTTCAAGGTGCATAGTATTTGCATCTAGATGGACTATAACTCATCTAATTTCATGTGTGGATCATTGGGAAAGCTTGTGTACAAGTCATGTACATAGAGCCCAAGGAATATGATCCAAAATAAGGTTTTAAAAACATTTTAAAATCATTTTAGAAAACCTTGGTGAAGTCTATCTTTTGATAGCAATCACCATTGATGAGATTGATACAAAGTGAGCTAAAATATTGAAGTTTTTCTTCACTTTTGGATTTTGTATCAATTTCAATATTTTATGGGTAAAATAATTTTCAAATATTTTTCACCCATTGTACTGACTATAAGTAATATACATATCAAATTTCATGATTTTTCGATATACGTAGAATTACTTATGACTTTTCAAAATTCGATTCTGATAGTTGGAATTCGAGAATTTCAGTTATCAGTCGACTGTCGCCTGATGGCAGTCGACTGATGTGAGTGGAAGTCGACTGATTACTGTAAGTAGTCGATTGCCAAGCTGATTTCGGAAAAAAAACAAGGTTGTTTAGCCCGTGTTCAGCTATGGTAATGGTTTCTAATCACTCCTAACCCTAGGATATGCTTTGTGAAGCATTAGAAAGGGTGAAAATCCATTGGATATGGATTTGGAGAGGTGTTGGGTCAAAGTATCAAATTTAAGGGTGGAAGAGTTCATGTTTGAACTTAGAACCTTAATTTTGATGGTTTAGAGTTCCTATTGGCTTAGGGACTTCCCAAGGACATTGTTGGTGCAATGGTCAAGGGGGAGCAAGCCTTTAGGGGGAGTTATCCATCTTGGGATGATGGATGTGTTTCTCTTCTTGAAGGGGGAGAAGTTATTGGGAGAGTATTATCAATTGGGAAAATTGATGGGATTTTGAGAAACCCAATTTGGAAATTGGGAGAGAGTAGAGGATTGTCTCTCTTGAGTGATATGGGACTTATCACCAGGAAGATGATAGACATCCTAGGTATTTTTGGATCAAGGGGGAGATTGTAAGATCTCATTGGGACATGAGACATTGACCTCCTTGGAGAGATAACCTTTTTGATGTTAGTCAAAAAGGAGGAGAAGTTTTGGGAAAGTGTTTGGGATTACCAATTTGGGATAATTGGTAAGGAAATTTGAGTTAGTGGCCTAACTCAAGGTTTATTTTGTCAAACATCAAAAAGTAGGAGATTGTTGGTGCAATCGGCCCAGGTCACGATTGACCAGACTCGAGTTTGACTCGAGTGATGTTTTGATTTTTGATAAAGTGGTTTGACATAGTATGTTTGACATTGATGTCGGTTAATATTTTGAGGAGATTGTTTATACAATCGATCCTGGTTATAATTGACCAGACTCGAGTTTGACTCGAGGGAGACTTTGATGGTTGACTAGGGTTGACCATGTGATTATTGGAAAGTCCAAGAATGGGTCTTGGCAAGGTAAAGTCCAAGTCATGGTTACTTAGCATGGAAAGTCCAAGTGAGACACTTGGCATTTGGGAAAGTCCAAGTCTTGAGTACTTGGCATGTAAAGTCCAACATGGGTTGGCAAGGGAAAGTCCAAGTCTTGAGTACTTGGCGTGGAAAGTCCAACATGGGTTGGCAAGGGAAAGTCCAAGTTTGAGTCTTGGCATTTGAGAAGTCCAAGGGGTTTAATATTGGCGGCGTAAAGTCCAAGCGGGAGTCTTGGCAGCATAAGTCCAATGGTTGGCGGTGTAAAGTCTAAGCTGAGTCTTGGCGGCGTAAGTCCAATGTGCCTTGGCGGTGTAGACATCGTTAGCATGACATAGCCGATGGAAGCACCTGAATGCTAACGCGATGGATGAACAAGTCATGGATGACTTGGAGGGATCTGAGAGGCGTGAGGCTGATGGAAGTGGCTAGAAGGCTTAGGTCTAGGCTAAGGGTGGTCTAGAAAGTATGGGGGCACCATACTTGGGTTAAAACCTCATGTTTGAGGTCGGCAGTCGACTGCCAATATGGCCGGTTCGACTGCCATGAGTCAACTTGAGTTCATGTCATTGCTGGCAGTGAAAATGTCTTTGTAGTCGATCGCTCATTAGTAGATCATCGTTGGTCGATCGATCGACCATGGACGCAATGATCGTGATGGTTCACCCACAAGCATAGAAGGCTCCGCGTCTCGGGCGGCGGTACATGGCCGGTCCCGATCACAATGTTGGCGATGATCGCCAAGAGATCCGTTGGAATTTTTTTAGCGTGGATCGAACCGTTGTCTCACGACAATAGTGGCGTCAGTCGAATGGTGACTTATGGCAGTCGACTGATAGGCGTAAATCCAGGTCGCACGGAAGGATAAAAGGAGCTCGACGGGAGGATTTTTGGATATGGTTTCTTGGGCATCCTTGGGGCGATTTGTTGCTGCAAATCAGAGTCTCCAACTCCATTCTTCAACCTACCAAAAGCAAGAAATCCAAAGCATTTGTAAAGTATTTTCTTTACTTGTATTACATTATATTTCATTGTATTTGCTTGTTGCTTTTAGATTATTGTTGTAATCATTTATACGAGGTTTCTCCACCTCCGGATTGTTCCGAGAAGGAGTTATTACATAGTGGTGTGCTTGTGGCTTCCCTAGGGCTCGTTTGAGCCTGATCCGTGGAGTAGGAACCGTGCGGTTCCGAACCACGTTAAATACTTGTGTATTTGTGTTTGTCTATTTTGTATTGCTTCATTATTATTCCGCTGCGCGCTAACGAAATTTGTAGACGAACGCGAAACGAATTCCATCACGCGACGCTATTCACCCCCTCTAGCGGCCTCAAATCACTTACAGAGATAAGGAGAGCGCGATCGGGAAACGCTCGCCGAAAAATATAGTCAGCGGCGTGGAAACGCAAAGAAATCGTAACGTTAAGGCTTAGTAGGTCGGATTTCAGATAAACGGGTCGAATTTCAGACCCGTTAAGCCCACTAACTCTTAAACAAAAAAGGTCTTAGAAATTTTCGTTCGAGTCCAGAAAAATTCCTAAAAATTTCTGGAAAATATTTATAGGGTATTCTCATAATTACCCAAAATCTATTATTATTATTATTTTATTTTATTTCTATTGTATTTTATATTCTCCCCCACTTATTAAAATTTGGTCCCCAAATTTCGTACTTAAATACAAAAATTAATTCAAACATATTCTGAAATAACCACATACCTCAGGTAAACAGATGAGGGTACCGAGCTCGGATAGTATCTTCCAGCTCCCATGTAGCCTCCTCATCCGTTGATGCTGTCATCCCACTTTTACGAGTCAGATGGTTTTTTTTCGCAACTACCGCTCCTTGCGACCCAGAATCTGCATCGGAGTCTCCTCGTAAGTCGTATTCGCCTGGAGTGGTATCGGAATCTCTTTCAGAACATGGTCAGATCGCGACACGTATTTCCTCAGCATAGATACATGGAATACATTGTGAACACCCGCAAGTGTCGGAGGTAATGCCAACCGATAAGCAACACCTCCAATCCGCTCCAATACCTCAAATGGACCAATGTAGCGTGGAGCTAATTTTCCTTTTAGCCCAAATCTCTTGACTCCTTTGGTGGGTGACACTCGTAGGAATACATGGTCCCCGACTGAGAATTCCGGAGGCCTTCGCCTCCGGTCCGCATAACTCTTTTGTCGGTCTTGTGCTTCAGATAACCGTCATCTGATCACTCATACTAACTCTGCATCATGCTGGATACTCTGAGGCCCCAATATCTGTCGTTCCCCAACTTCCTCCCATAACACAGGAGATCTGCAGGGTCTGCCGTATAATGCCTCGAAAGGAGCCATCTGGATAGAAGAGTGGTAGTTGTTGTTGTAGGCAAACTCCACTAAAGGAATGTGATCCTCCCAACTGCCACCGAAGTCCATGACACACGATCTCAATAGATCCTCAAGAGTCTGAATGGTATGTTCGGACTGTCCGTCTGTCTGCAGATGAAATGTTATACTAAGTCGAAGCTCTGTGCCCATGGCCTGCTGCAAACTCTGCCAGAATCGCGAAGTAAATCGCGGATCTCTATCAGATATGATACTCAATGGTACACCATGCAATCTGATGATCTCTCAGCAGTACAATTCCGCTAGACGATCCAATGAGTCCGTCTCATGAATCGGAAGGAAGTGAGCTAATTTAGTTAATCGATCCACAATCACCCAAATCACATCATGTCCTGTACGGGTTCTGGGTAATCCCGTAACGAAATCCATCGTGATATTCTCTCACTTCCATTCCGGGATCGGAATTTCCTGAAGTAAGCCAGTAGGTTTCTGATGTTCAGCCTTCACTTGCTGGCATACTAGACATCGTGCAACAAAGTCTGCAATATCTCCTTTCATACCGTTCCACCAGTATAAACGCTTCAAATATCAGTACATCCAAGTACCACCAGGATGTATAGCAAATCTCGACTGATGTGCTTCCTGTAGCAATTCTTCCTTAACTGGGTGCGTGTCCGGAACACATAGTCATCCTCGGAAACGAAGTACACCATTCTCGTCACTCGAGAAATCCGTCTGACGTTTTAAGTCTATCGTGTTGTTCAAGAACTGCAGATGCTGGTCACTGACTTGTGCTTCCTTGATCCTCTCAGCAATGGCGAACTGGGCAACCATAGATACTAATATCCCCCGGGATGTTTGATCGTGTTCAGACAATCCCAACTCGGAGAACTGTTGAACTAGATCAAGAATCGCGTCAAAACGACCGCCGTAACTCCACGAGACTTCCTGCTCAGCGCATCTGCTACCACATTAGCTTTTCCCGGATGATACTGGATGGTGCAGTCATAATCCTTCATATGCTCCATCCACCGTCTTTGTCTCAGATTCAGCTCTTTCTATGTGAACAGATACTTCAGAATTTTATGGTCTGTGTAGATCTCAAAGGTAATCCCATACAAGTAGTGCCTCCATATCTTCAATACGAAAATAATGGCGACTAACTCCAGATCGTGCACTGGGTAATTTCTCTCGTGATCCTTTAATTGACGAGAGGCATAAGATACCACACGGTTGGACTGCATCAGATCTGCACCCAACCCTTGGATAGAAGCATCCGTATAGAGAACCATCCCATCAACACCAGAAGGAATCACTAAGATTGGTGCAGAAACTAGCCATCACTTAAGCTCCTGGAAGCTAGTTTCATAGCCCTCTGACCAGGTGAATTTGACCCCTTTCCAATTCAGGAGAGTGAGTGGCATGGCGATACTCGAGAATCCCTCCACAAATCTCTGATAATACCCGGTCAGACCAAGGAAACTACGGACCTCCTGAACTGATTTTGGCTGCTCCCAACTGGTAACTGCCTCGATCTTCTAGGGATCTATAGAAATACCTCTGTTGGACACCACATGTCCAAGAAAACCCACTGAGGATAACCAGAATACACACTTGCTAAATTTGGCATACAACTGTTCCCGTCGCAATGTCTCTAATACTATCTGCAGATGTTGTTCATGCTCCTTCTCGGATCGAGAATAAATCAATATATCATCGATGAACACTATCACGAACTGATCTATATACCTCAGGAATACCCGGTTCATTAAGTCCATAAATGTAGCTGGGGCATTCATGAGACCGAACGACATCACTAGAAACTCGTAATGCCCATAACGGGTGCGGAAAGCTATTTTCTGAACATCCTCATCTCTTATCCGAAGCTGATGATATCCTGAGCGCAGATCAATTTTAGAATACACACATGTATCCTTAAGCTGATCGAACAAATCTTCTATCCTCGGAAGTGGATATTTGTTCTTAACTGTGACTGCATTTAGTTGCTGATAGTCAATACATAACTGCAATGACCCATCCTTCTTTTTGACAAAGAGTACCGATGCTCCCCATGGTGAAACACTAGGTCGGATGAATCCATTATCCAGCAACTCCTACAGTTGAACTTTAAGTTCATTCATCTCCTTTGGCGCCATCCGATAAGGAGGTTTCGATATAGGCGCAGTTCCTGGAATCACCTCTATCGTAAATTCCACTTGCCTAGGAGGTGGCAAGCCTGGAAGTTCTTCTGGAAATACGTCTGGATACTCCCGGACTACTCGCACATCAGAGAGGGGTGGTAGTCCTTCGTTCTCAACTTTGACTAGAGATAGCAAATAACCTTGACAACCCTGGGCCAATAACTTCTGAGCCTGTAAGGCCAATATAATAGATAATCCATCATCTCTAGTACCAATAAATTCCCAAGCTAGTTGATCCGGTGGTCGAAATGTCACCACCCTTGCTCTACAATCTACTGTAGCGTGATAAGTGGCCAACCAGTCCATACCGAAAATAATATCGAACTCTATCATTTCCAAAACCTAGAGGTCCACTGTAAGGATATACCCGTCAAAATCTAATGGGCATCCCTTGATTTCTTGGTGGCTAGTTAGCACCTCTCCTTATGGCAAGGATACTAATAACCCACAAGAACGAACCATTGGGATTCTTCCAACTCTACCCAGAAATACTCTAGATACGAATGAATGGGAACTACCGGTATCAATCAAAGTATCAGCGTATATAGAATAAACTAAAACCATACCGCGTATGACTGATCCCTCAGCCCACTATGCCTCATCTCTGGTGATGGCAAAAACTCATCCAGTCTCGATATTCGTCGGCTGCATCCCCGACGAAGAAGTAGTGTGCCTCTACTCCGGCTGGATCTGGCTCTGTGGTACCGGAGGCTGAGTCACTGGTGTAGGAATAATATATCCCTGAGAGTTGGTGGTAAGAACCATTGTGGTGCAGATACTCCTGGGTAGTAGATCACCGGAGATGCAGGATACTGGATCGCTGTCGGCATCACTGTAGGGGCACCCCCTGCATCTGGTACAACTGTGCTGGTGGAGGTACTGGCTGCCTCTGTCCATATGTCTGAGTCCACGGTGCTGTCCTCTGCTGCCGCTGCTGGGTAGACTTCTTCCCCTTGTTAGAGCTATTAGGAAACTCCAACTGTGCTTTCAGTGTACAATCACGACTAGTATGACCAGGTTGTTTGCAATAATAGCAAACCGACTGCTCCAAAGGACACTCTGATACTCTGTGGCTTTCAGATCCACATTTATAACATCCATTCCTGCTTCGGCCCTTACGGCTACCCTAAGACCCTCCAAAATACTTTGATGTTGGACGTTTCCCCTTCTGCGATCTAGCTGATCCTTCTGCAGCACCTCGCACAATTCCTTTTTTCTCCCCTTTCTTCTGAGTCCCCTGAGCTGAACCCTGGTTCTACTACTTTCCCTTAGTCATCTGATTCTCGATATCCTTCTCCCTGGAAATTTGCTGGGAAGTCATCTCGATGAAGAGGGCGCGGTCCAATGCCTCCCTGTATGAGGAAATGCTAGATCCTGACATCCAGCTCTGTATATAAATAGCAAGACCCTGAGTGAACTGGTACACCCGATCTGCATCCTATGCTACCAGGTGAGAGCAAAACTCTGAAAGTCTGGTAAACTCTACGTTGTACTCCATGACGGAACGATCACCTTGCTTCAGGCTCAGAAATTCCTGATGACGAGCTGTAGAAAATGCCGAAGGAAAGTACTGTCTCTAGAAGCGTCTCGAAAGATGGTCCAAGTAATTCCATGCTCCCCAAGTAGAGTCTTCTGCAATTTCCACCAAGTGACAGCCTGATCTCTGAGATGATACGCAGCAAGGCCCACCTTCTCCACATCTGTACAATTCATGTACTCAAATGTGTCTTCCATATTTTCTAGCCAAGACCGGGCAATCCATGGGTTGGACTCCCCTCGGAACAAAGTGAACTTTTCCTTGGTCGAACGTGCTAGCACGAGTATCCGTGCCTTATCATTGAGCAAACTGGACTCTACAGGCTCTGGCATAGTCAGTGGTACATCCGGATTCTGAGGCTCCGAATCTCCAATAGGGGAAAGCTGAGGTTGTTCCCGAATAACAGGCCCAGTAGTAGCAGCCTCCTATCCCTCAACTCCGACGGATCGCCTTGATGGACGACCTCTACTACGAGTCTGCATAGGTGCCATAATCTTTAACGGTATACACCTGTTGAACAAATCTAGATAAGTATCTAACTAAGGTATAAATTTTCAGGAATACTTACTTCGTGCTGCCCGGAGCTTATGCCGCTTTTAATCCCATCTCACGAAAACCAAATCCGAAAAATATACCGACTCCCGAGAATCCAAGACTCAATAAACAAAAATCATTGTATGACATCGCAGAAAACTTGGCTTTGATACCAATAAAGTTGTCACGCCTCGAGAGTATGTCGTGCCGAAAATCAAACGGACAGCATCTCCCCTGTACGTGACAACATTTCGGATTAATACAAGGCCCGTAGGCCCACAACAATAACATAATATAACATAACAACCACAGCGGAAAAAGAAACCACATACCCCCAACAAATATACCAAAACATACAGGTGTACACCACCTGACAAGTCTACAGTACTAAAATCGTACATAAAGCATCGACAAAAAATAAAGTCCACAACATAAAGACGAAGTTCATACATAAACTAGAGTCCATGACATAGAACAAAATCCATAACGTAAACACAAATCCTCGGGTGACTCAGAAAAGCGGAGATGGGATGGATCGCCGGCGCAGCTCCAAGTCGTCACGAAGACTTCTACATGTTACTTGGGCGACAGAAAAAACCAGGGTCTGTGGTGGTGAGTAAAACTCAGCAGGTAATAAGATAGAACATGTAAATATATGTATCAATATTACATGTCATTCAATAGTTTAATCTACTTGTACAACAGGTATACATCAGCATAATAGGTATATATGCATGCATACACTAAATAATCTGAACAACAACGATACTGACATACCTGACAGTCAGCTACTCTATCCTTATCCAACCTGGGCATATATCCATAAAATAAGGTATAGAGAATAGTAGTAACTCACACTACATCCTGATATGGGTCGAGGGTATCACAGTGAATAACCAACAGGTATACAAGTACCAGCCTACTAACATACAAAAAATGCAATAGCATGTATGAATATGTACAAACAAGTGCAACAAGCATAGTACATACAAATGCATTATCAATGTGAGTATACATATAGACTGTATCTATATGTATACTAATCACCATCATCCATGTATATATATATACAAGTATGTATGTATATATATATATAACCATATGCAAAACACCGTATAATACGGCAATGCAGCATGTATGGTCATACCTGCTCACCCCTACTCACTACCACGACCCCAGTGTGGTATAGGTGGCACGACATGACAACTGTCCCAACTCACACCAACCACTTCTATAGAGTGGTCGAGTGGGTAGTATGATCAAGTAGCATATGAGCGTAAAGAGCTTGCTATGCAACGGGGATCCATGTTGCTGGCCACTCCGACTGACACTGCCAATGAGTGGTCGAGTACCACACACCCAGGACAACTGTACGCAACTCCAACTACTATCGTCTATAATGGTAGAGTGCGACACAACAAATGTTATGCCCTCACACCAGTTACTCCTCTGGGAGTAACCTGAAGGTGATGTCTCACAGACATACATCTACCACAGACTCTCTGTTTGACAGAGAGTCACACCCATTTGATCAGTACACTCTCTATCCTGTAGAGAGTTTATACTCAACTGATCATGGCAAGCTAGGACCACCGGTCCGTAACGACACACTATCCATGACTCACCTGACCATTTACACAACACGTGGTTGGTAAATAAGTGTGCAACATACAGGTATGGAATAAGTCCTACATATAGAACATTACCTACCCACGGATAACCTTTTTCCCAATTTACAAATTAGGTCATCATCCGTACTCTAACATCTACACCTTAATAAACATTTAGACCTACTTACATCACATCTGTAAATTCCTAAATCATGATAGGGACTATGTGATATCAACAATTGAGCATAAATATATCCAACGATAAGTATCAAGCATACGATAATCAGAGAAGGGTCAAGATAATATGAATACCTAACATGCTCATATCTACGACTAAATCTAAAAACCATTACATTTATCTGACCAGGTAGGAAATTTCCCACCTGCTATCAATGCTCGAGGTAATAGCGTCCTCACGTCCGCGGACCTGTCTCGTATCCACGTCCTGCAAATTTCAAACATTATGGTCAATTACAATCAAATCCAAACACATGACAATATCTATAAATTCTCTATTCTATCATTTCTATATATACGTCCCTTTATCGAATACGAATCAGAAACCCCCCACTTGTACATTTAACACCATAATTAATCGAGTTCACAAATCCACTCGCAACATAAATAGGGCTTCACCCCAGCACACTCTTCTACCATTTATTCATACAGATATAAAATCTGACAACCCTACATGATCACACCTCAACTCGCAGCCGACCACAACCCATGAACAGCTACATTGACACCCATAGACCCGTTTATGGCTCACTCACAGCCAACCAAAACATAACCTCACAACCCCCTCACATCCCGTTCAACACTTCACAGAACAAAAAGGAGAACTGACCTTGCTTACCGACACTTGAAGCTTCACCGGCAGTTAATCCCCAACAACCGGCAACCCTGTTCACCAGATTACCTACTGCCCACAAACCTAACCAACACTTCGGCAATCAACCTAATCCTAATAACAACAACTGTCCAATAGACAACACCTCAAGAAATTTCTACCAACAAGGAATTCACAGACAAAAAGGAATTTAATCTTGCTTACCCGATGTTGAACCCCGTCGGCAGCAAAGTCCCCAACAATCGACAGCCACCCCTTTCATAGATTTGACCGTCCGCCGAAACCTACCACTGCCCAAACTAAATCGAGCTCAATGAAGGAGAAAAATAACACATCTTGGAGTCAATTTCGTCCACGGTATGGAGGGGATAAATGCTCACCTATTCTCGGCATTGGTCGGCAGAGGAGATCAGCAACTCGTGACAGAAAGACCCGACGGTGGCTTGCTTCGACAGTGCTTGAGAGGTTCGGCTCCTGATCAACCTGCTGCCGCCCCGAATTCTCGACCACGCACTTGTCGACGCCTGTCGACCTCTTCTCTTACAACCGGATCTCCCACCAGAAACATGTTTGCAACAACTAAGATGCGGTGGAGACGACGACACAGAGAGATCGCGGGAGAGGCAAGGGAGATCGAGAGTCAGGAAGAAGAGGGATCGCGAGGCGTCTGGTGCGGCGGAGAGGAGAAGTTGCTTGGAGTTGTGGTCGCGGAAGAGATAAGGAGAGCGCGATCAAGAAATGCTCGCCGAAAAATACAGTCAACAGCGTGGAAACGGAAAGAAATCGTAACGTTAAGGCTTAGCGGGTCAGATTTCAGATAAACTGGTCAAATTTCAGACCCGTTAAGCCCACTAACTCTTAAACAAAAAAGGTCTTAGAAATTTCCGTTCGAGTCCAGAAAAATTCCTAAAAATTTATGGAAAATTTCTATAAGATTTTCTCCTAATTACCCAACATCTATTATTATTTTTTTTTCTGTGGTATTTTACACAATGTATCCATTGGAACTTATCCAACGTGGATCGAGTCGTTGTCTTACAACGACTACAGGAGCAAACTACTGATGGTCGCGATCAGTCGACTGCTAGGCGAAATCCAGCCCAAATGCAGGTTATAAAAGCATCTCATGGAGGAGGATTTGGCAGCGGTTCTTTGAGGCGATTTGAAATGGATTTGCTGCTGCAATCCAAACCTTCAAGGCTCTTCTCAAACAACCAAAGATCAAACAATCCAAAGCTCTTTGTAAAGTTTTCTTTACTTGGATTTTAGTGTATTTGCTTAGTATTACTTTTGTAATCATTGTAAGTGGTTTCTCCGCCTCCGACTTATTGTCGAGGAGTATTTGATTAGTGGGGGTATTGACATCGCTAGAGCTCATTCAAACTCAATCCATGGAGAAGGAACCCTAAGGTTCCGAACCACATTATATTTGGTCTTGTGGATTGTATTTGTGTTTGTCTTGTATATTTATTTGTATCATTTCTATATTCCGCTACATACTAACAATCATAGAGAAGCACGTGATCGATTTCCATCTTCATCAATGACACACTATTCACCCCTCTCTAGTGACGATCCATTCTCCAACAAGTGGTATCAGAGCGGGTCTCTCTTCACCGGCTTCACATCTGCGAGAGAAAACGTGCTAGAGGGCAAGATGGAGTTTGAAGAAAAATTGTGATGGGACATCAACATCCCAATCCCATATGTGCTCTATGGATGAGAAAGCTTCAATCAATGTAAGGCAAGGATTGAAGACTTCATGATGATGAGGGACTTTGAAGAATGGGTCATCTTGATGGAAGAGTTCCTCAAAATGAAGAAGTGGACCAAGGAATAAATCCAAGAATTCGAGAAAAATAAGAAGGTAATTAAATTCTTGGTTGATTTAATTTCTAACAACATTTTGTGTAGTTTAGGTGATTACATGGATGTCAAAGAGCTATGGAGCCAAGCGGCAAGATTCCATGAGAACCCGCAACCGATCCAAGAAGAAGAGGAATGCTCATCGACTCAATCGGAGGAGGCTGAAGAAACAAGCTCATCCTCACAAGAAAGTGAGGAGTCGAAAGTTGAGAAGGAGTCAACTTCCGATCAGTGGAAGAGGAAGAAGTAGAGGAAGCTTTCACCTCTAAGATTGAGGGGGAGGAAATTAGATCACCAGAGCAAGGACAAGAGCAAAAGGAAGCTTCTACCTCCGGGAGCCAAGGACAAGATCAAAATTCCCCTATCGATCTAGGTAACTCAAGCAATTCAATTAAAAATAAAGATCATATAATTTATTTTGAATGTAGGGAACCTGAACACTATAAGAGCAAGTGCCCTAAGAAGGTCAAGAAGACTCTGTCGGCAGTAAAAGTCAACAAAAATTCAAAGGATGTCGGAGTCCCCACTAGGAAGAGTAAGGATCACGTGGTGTGCTTCAAATACAATCAAAAGGGACATTATAGGAACTAATGTCCTAGGAGGAAGATAACCAAGGGCCAAGAAAGAGCATCACATGTAGGGGGAGCTAAGGCAAACCCTAAGGTAACCTTTAATTATGTTCCTTCCTTAATTAATAGGCAAAAGCATGCTAGGAATTTTATTGCTATTGCTCATGAACAAAAGCATGCTAGAAATAGATTTTATTTCCTAGGTGCAAAATCATGTAATTTTTCAACTAAGGAGAAATTTGAGACTAATGTCCCTAGAAAATTCTACCTAAGGCAAGTATTAGGAAAATAGAAGACAATCTAGGCTTTAATCAAAAGAAATCTAGACATATGTCTAGGAAGTGCAAAAATGATCAAAGAAACAATGGGCCCACCAAAATAGAAAAATTGGAGTTAGAGAATCAAGTTTTGAGGTCAAAACTTGAGAAGATGGAGAAGACCTTTAGAAAAATACCAAATCAAATGCAAGGGTCAAATGGTCAAAATATGGGATCAAGGAGTCAAAGCCTAGAGTCTAGGAGGCAAGGCTCATCTATGGGAAAGAAAGGCTTGAGTCACAAGTCTAGGTCCAAGGTAGATAAGTCTACCTATCTCAATGTTCCATTCGATTATGGAACTAGTACTAGGTCTAGGAAAACCAAGGTTACTAGGGAAGTCATTCCTAAGGGTAACCATGGTATGTGCCCAGTGGCTAAGATTTCAAGAAAACCTAGGGAGGTCACTAAAAAGGTTATTAGGGAGACAATCCCTAAGGTTAACCATGACAAGACCAGAATGACCAAGGCTACCAAGCCTAGGAGGGTCATTAGAAGGGTATCTAGGGAACCTAGTAAACCCAAGGAGCTCCAATAGGTATTGAGTTCCTAGGAGCGTGATCGATTCACGCTAAATGAGTTAGGATGTGCCAACCTTGAATGGATAGGTAGTTAACCTAACCTTGGTAAAGGTGACACTTTAGGACATTTTCAAGGTTATGGGTACCTTGGAAATAAGTTTGAATTTTTAAATCCTAAAGGATTTTAGGATGTGCTAATATCATTTAAGAAGTTTGATAATTTGATCAAATTGGTACAATTTAAGTCTTAGAGTCATAGTGTGTCATTTTAGATTTTTGGTACACTTAGGGGATAAGTGATTATATGACAAAATGAACTTAATCCCAACAAATGACAACTAATATTAAAATTTAGGTATTCTTATGCCTTATATTTTATTTGTCATGCCTTGATTGTCATATAACATGTCATGACATCATTCTTATTTTTTTATCATTAAATATGTCATGATCATGCTTAGGGTTTATCTTTTAATATCATGTATGTTTAGATTTATTCATATGTCATGATATCATGATTATTGACACATGTTCTTAATTATGTTATCATTTATGTCATAATCATCATTCATGCATTTAAGGTAATTAAAATTGATTTAAGGACTATGACATGACTTGAAGTCCCATGTATAAAGGAATCAAGTAGTGTTGCCTTAGAAAAAAATACATTAGACCTTAGTATAGGTATAATCAAAACTCACATCTCACATCACATTGATATGTGTGTATATTCATACACCCTAGACACATGTGATATGCTAAGAAATGAGTTAAGTTCAAGGTGCATAGTTTTTGCATCTAGATGAACTCAAACTCATCTTATATCATGAGTGTATCATGGGGAAAACTAATGTGCAAGTTATGTGCATTGAGCTCATTGATCATGATCCAATATAAGTTTTCAAAAATATTTTTAAAATCATTTTAGAAAATCTTGGTAAATTCTATCTTTTGATAGCAATCACCATTGATAGAGTTAGTACAAAGTAGGGCTAAAATATTAAAATTTTTAATGGTCTTGAATTTTGTGTCAAACTCACTATTTAATGAGTAATTTAATTTTCAAATATTTTTCACCCATTGTATTTGTTATAAGTAATGTACGTATGAATTTTTACTATTTTTCAAACTACGTATAATTACTTATGTATTTCGAAAATCCATTTCAATTTCGATTTACGCATTTGCTGTAAATCAATCGACTATCGCTATGACATGATCAAGGCGTCAAGGGCGATTGATCGCTAACTATCGAGAGATGATGCGGACTGATTTGATAAACAAGATTTGTTTAGCTAGATTTAAGCTATGTTAGGCTACCCTAGCTGCTCCTAACCCTAGGATATGCTTTGGAAAACATTAGAAATGGTGAAAATCCATTAGATATGGATTAGGAGAGTTGTTTGGGTGATGTATCAAATTTTAGTGTATGTGGAAGTTCAAGGTTGAACTTTTGCCCTTAATTTTGATGGTTTAGTGTTCCTATAGGCTTAGGAACTCTCCAAGGACATTGTTGGTGCAATGGTTAAGGGGAGCAAGCCTTTAGGGGAAGATTATCCATCATGGGATGATGGATGTGTTCTTCCTCATGAGGGGTAGAATTTTAGAGAATTTGGAGAGTTGGAGAAGTGAGGATTACCTCTCTTGAGTGATATGAGACATATCACTAAGAAGAGTGAAGACATCCTAGATGTTTTTGGACCAAGGGAGAGATTGTAAGATCTCATTGGGATATGAGGCATTGACACCCTTGGAGAGAGCCTTTTTGATGTATGTCAAAAAAGGGAAGAATTAAGGGAAAATGAAATTACCAATTTAGGAGAATTGGTAAGGAGATTTGAGTTAGTGTTCTAATTCAAAGATGTTGGTTTTTGTCAAACATCAAAAAGAGAGAGATTGTTGGTGCAATCAGCCCAGGTCACGATTGACCAGACTCGAGTTTGACTCGAGTAGTAGTTTGATCTTATTATTTTGATGTTTGACAATGAGTTGACCATTGTTTGACAATGGGTTGACTAGATGGTTGACTTGGGGTTGACCATGATGGATAAGTCTAAGTGAGACACTTGGCAATGGAAAGTCCAAGTCTTGTGTACTTGGCATGGAAAGTCCAAGCATAGGTCTTGGTAAGGGAAAGTCCAAGCTTGAGTCTTAGCAATTGAAAAATCCAACATAGGTTGGCATGGAAAGTCCAAGCATGGGTCTTGGCAAGGGAAAGTCCATGCTTGAATCTTAGCAAATGGAAAGTCCAACATAGATTGGCAAGTGAAGTCCAAGGGTTGATATTGGCAGCGTAAAGTCCAAGAGGGAGTCTTGGCAGCATAAATCCAATGGTTGGCGGCGTAAAGTCCAAGTGGGAGTTTTGCTAGTATAAGTCCAATGGTTTGGCGACGTAAAATTCAAGCGATAGTCTTGGCAGTGTAAGTCTAAATGTGCTTTGGTAGAATAGACCAACTTAGCATGACAATAGTCGATGAAAGCACCTGAAGTCTAGCGTATGGATGAACAAGTCATGGATAACTTGGAGGGATCCAATAGGTGTGAGGTTGATGGAGGTGGCTAAAAGGCTTAGGTCTAGGCTAAGGGTAGTCTAGCAAGTATGAGGGCATCATACTTGAGGTTAAATCTCATGGTTGAGGTTATTAGTCGACTGGGGCTTTGGACCAGTCGATTGGTCAAGTGTTTTGACACTTGGCAGCCGAGTCGACTTGTAGCAGTCGACTGAGATTATGACTAGTCGACTACCGTGAGTCGACTAGGGTTCAACTGCGACAAAAGGCCTTGGCAATCGACTGCCATGGATGGCAGTCGACTTCTGGTCGAGGTTACGGGAGCAGAACATTCGGTAGCCGACTGGTCAGTTGGCTACGGCCTCAACAGTCGACTGATGGGTAATGACAGTCGACTACCAGTATATCCGTTGGGACTTATCCAATGCGGATCGAGGCGTTGTCTCACAATAGCTACAGGAGCAATCGACTGATAGTTACGATCAGTCGATTGCTAGGCAAAATCCAGTCCGAATGCAGGTTATAAAAGTAGCTTGTGGAGGAGGATTTAGCAGCAGTTCTTTGAGGCGATTTGAAGGGGATTTGCTACTGCAATCCAGACCTTCAAGACTCTTCTCAAGCAACCAAAGATCAAACAATCCAAAGCTCTTTGTAAAGTTTTCTTTACTTGTATTTTAGTGTATTTGCTTAGTATTACTTTTGTAATCATTGTAAGAGGTTTCTCCGCCTCCGACTTATTGTCGAGAAAGAGTATTTGATTAGTGGTGGTATTGGCATCGCTAAAGCTCATTCGAGCTCAATCCGTGGAGTAGGAACCCTAAGGTTCCGAACCACGTTATATTTGGTCTTGTGGGTTGTATTTGTGTTTGTCTTATATATTTGTTTGTATCATTTCTATATTCCGCTGCGTACTAACAATTATAGAGAAGCACGCGATCGATTTTTATCTTCGTCAACGACACGCTATTCACCCCCCTATAGCGACTATCCATTCCCCAACATCCAGCGACCAATGCACTGACACTTTCAATATTGGAGGAGGTCAACTCTGCACCGGATGAACCGGAGGAGGTTAACTAGGAGGCTCTGGTCTCAATGAGCAATACCTCAAACATCAATGCACCAGTGCTTTCGACGAACGAACTTGAGAATCTTGAGGCCCCTGTTGTGAACAATGCTTCAGTTTACACTGGAGGAGCTAGAGGAGTTTAATCTCGCGTCAGAGGAACCTCAGCTGCATTGCATTTGTAAAAAATTTCATTCGTGTAATCTCCAACCTCTTAGAGTGAGCAGATATTTCTAGTTTGACTATTATGTTCAGGCCTTGTGTTTTATTTTTTCATTTTTATTCTATCTCAACATTGTATTTATATTGTAATGGTGTACATGTGGATATTAATAAAATTAATTTTGATTGATTTTTATATTGTAAGTATGTGTATTTGGATATTAATAAAATTAAATTTGATTAGTGTTTATATTGTAATTGTATGTTTTTGTATGTTATTAATAAATATTGAAGTTATTATTGATTATTAAATAATGTATATATTTTTATAAATAGACCTCTAAATTTAAAGATCGAATTGAAAGGTGATCTCTCACTTTGTTTTGGAAAACAAATTTCATATCAATTTTAAATTTTAGAGACCGATCTAAATTTAGAGATCGATCTTAATTTCAATCTCTAAATTTAGAGAGTGATCTCAATTTCGATCTTTAAATGTAAAAACTGATTTTTAATTCGGTCTATAACATTAGCGATTGAAAAATTATAGATCGAAAAACTTGGTCACTAATACATTTATAGACTGAAAATCGATCTGCAGAATAGATTTTTCTTGTAGTGGACGGTGCTTCACGCGGTGAACGAGAAGAGATTCTGGTCCCTCCGACGAGTAATGCCCTGGTCACCAATGCTTTTGATGAATGAACCTGAGAATGTTGAGGCCCCTTCCAGTGACTAATGCACCATTGCTTTCCCTGTCGGAGGAGCCGAAGGAGGTCAACTCTCCATCAAGCAGCCAGAGGAGGTCAACGAAGAGGCTTTGGTCCCAATGAGCAATGCCCAGGACATCAATGTATAGTGCTTCTGTTGAACGAACCTAAGAATCTTGAGGCCTCGGCCACAAACAATGCTCTGCAATCATGTGCCAGAGGAGGTCAATTCTGTGCCAAAGGAACTAGAAGAGTTCCCTTGGAGAGGTAAGAGAAGATGGGAAAGGAAAAGAAATACTGGTATTTGACTCGATCATCTAGATTAATCTTGGATGTGATTGATTCGATTACTGGTCAGCTAAATTATTTAAGTTTGCTCAAAAGAAAAGAATAATTGACTAAGTAATTAAGTAATCAATTTTAGTCAATTAAGCTAATCAATTTTAATTTATTTATACATGTTTTATAATTATTTTTTTCAACGGTAGGTGTCCATTTAAACATAAAGATCATTATGATAATAATTATCATAATCTTAATGCTTCATGGTGTCAGACTCTCCTTGGTTGTTGCTTTTGGAAATAATACAATGTGAAAGCTATATGGGTTACTATGGGCAACATCCTTTGTTTTAGGAGAGGTACTTCACATCGTATAAAAATTCATATTCAGTGTAAGACTAAATTTTCACATTATTTCTTATTTTGTGCAATTTTAAGTTGGTTTCACAAATACTAATCTAATATTTTTATTGATTATAATTATCATTTCCCGAATAAAACGACAAATATATTTTAAAACAATTAGAGTTAAAAAAATATATAAATGATACATGATGTAAAAATTTAAAAAGATGTTTAATTGATCAAAATTATCTAGATCACAAATCAAATAAGATTATACTACAAGATTATGAAAATATTATACTTATGTAAACTAACCTTTGCTAAGTCCTGATAGATTAGATGATTAAATACTGGACCAAGGCAAGTTCCAGAGATACCAAATAAGAAAAGCTGAGAGAGACTTTCTGATATAGAAAGTAGTGACCTTGATGAGTCAAACAAGGAAAGCTCGGTGTTTCAAAGTCAAGGTGAGCAACGGTAGTTATTCAAAGCTTAGTGTACTCATATATATCTGTGGACTAACTTTGTACGGTAATTTATCAAACACAGTTTCTAAAGTTCGGAATTATCTAAAAAACGCAATATGGTTTCAGATTTACCAAATCGCACACCTAATTCCCCTTTTACCCCTCCCGCCAAACAGACCTGCAATTTAATGATGAGAGAGAATTTTCATACATCCGAGCCACTACTGAAAATTCCGAACCATCTAAACGTGGTGCTGGAAATTCAAATCCCAGCACCACCTTTTTTTTTATCTGATTTCTAATTTATATCGGTCTGATTTCTGAAATATTACTGTGAATACCTAATAAAATCTCGAATATCAGAAATTTTGGTCACGGATACACAGAGGGACACTACTCAAACTCAATGGACTTGGATTGGATCGAAAAAGAGGTGAATAGGATCATCAATGAGTTTTGATCGAAACTCATTGATGGACTTAGAGGAGTCCAAATTTTGAAATCTTGACATAGGCTGAAAGATCTTACAATATGAATTTTTTATATGTCGAGGAAACTTAGTTTTAATCCTCCTATCTTCCAATTTTAACTTGTGTCGAAAAAAAAGATGGTACTGAAAATTGAGAAACTGGTGGAAGATGATGGTAGTGGTCTTTGGAATTGCAATTCCAAAGACCAGCCTGAATTGGATTTTCCAACACCACTGTGGTGCTGGGATTGGAATTCTCAATACCACAGTGGTGTTGGGATCCCTGCACCACTACTGTGGTGCTGGGAATTCCAATCCCAGCACCACAGTGGTGCTGGAAATTTCAATTCCAGCACCTCTATGGTTCAAATTGATGAAATTATTAGTGTAATTGATCCTTAAAGAAAAATTTTAAAAATACATTTGAAAAAACATATAAATGATAACGATTATCTCTTGTCTTTCAATGAAACCTTGTTGTAAGGTCATATAACTTGAAAGAGACTGAAATAAAAAAAAAATTATGTCTTCAAAATTCCATATAATCAAGAAACATTTTTTTTAATGAATTGAATAGTTTTGGCAAAAACATAATTGTCAAAATTAGACAGGACCATAATACACAAACAAATTAAAATTTAGCATTGCTAAAAAATTGAACAAAGGTGACTCATCCATAAGGTTACCGATTACTGACATTGTGAATTTAGACAATCAGTATCTACGAAAGCATTTTAGCACATTGCAATGACAATTTGAATTTCATAATTAGAAAAAAAGCAATTTACCTTCCAACACAAACTTCTCATTCTAAAAAAAAACGACAATTTACCAAACACAGTTCCTAAAGTTCGAAATTGCCCAAAAAGCGCAGCATAGTTTCAGATTTACCAAATCACGCACCTAATTCCCCTTTTACCCTTACCGCCAAGCAGACCTGCAATTTAATGATGAGAGAGAATTTTCATGCATCCGAGCCGCTACTGGAAATTCCGAACCATCTAAACGTGGTGCTGGGAATTCAAATCCCAGCACCACCTTTTTTTTATCTGATTTCTAATTTATATCGGTCTGATTTATGAAATATTACTGTGAATACCTAATAAAACCTCGAATATCAAAAATTTTGGTCACGGATACACAGAGGGACACTACTCAAACTCAATGGACTTGGATTGGATTGAAAAATAGGTGAATATGACCATCAATGGGTTTTGACCGAAACCCATTGATGGACTTAGAGGAGTCCAAATTTCGAAATCTTGACATAGACTGAAAGATCTTACAACATGAATTTTTGATATGTCAAGGAAACTTAATTTTAATCCCCCTATCTCCCAATTTTAACTTGTGTCGAAAAAAAATGGTACTGGAAGTTGAAAAACTGGTGGAAGATAGTGGTAATGGTGCCGAATTGCAATTGATTCCACCGCTGTGATGAATATATTTTTCAAAGACTACGCTCAATTATAATACGTCATTAATTAATTATAATTAATTGCATTTGACAATCTTAAAACTGAAATTAGCTAACTCACATACTAAACACTATGTTCTTGTAGTTTTGTGTGAGTTTGAAATTACTTCAACTATCATCATCACGTATGCATAGTAAGTCCACAACGTTAACCCTTTCTCTGATTTCTTATTGGTTTAATGTGATTTTAATCTTTTCTTTTTTGAAAAAAAAAATAATAGGTATTTGAGAAGCTCGGGCCAAGTCTACATGATCTTCTTCGGAAGAATGACGATCGATTCTTGCCACTTGATCTAGTCCGCGATATCGGTAGACAACTGCTGAAGTCTATTGTAGGTTTGTGAAATATTAGTCACTTCCTATCGTTATCAGGGGAATATACTTCAAAACTATAAACTAAGACGATGATTCTTCTTTTTATTCTCATTGTAGTCATGCATGATGATCTACGACTTATCCATACAGATCTAAAGCCTGAAAAATATTCTCTTGGTGTCCTCGGACTTCCTCTCAATTTCTGATCACAAGGTTAGTTTTTATCTCTAATTTGTATTAAGAATACAGTTCAGTTTCTTTTCTTCGGATCGAGTTGTTTCTTGCTAATTAAAATTTGATGAAAAATTAATGATGAAAAATATATTCATCACCACAGTGGTGCTGGAATTGCGAATTCCAGCACCACTGTGGTGCTGGGATTGGAATTCCCAGCACCACAGTGGTGGTGCTGGGATTGCAACACCACTGTGGTGCTGGGATTAGAATTCCCAGCACCACAGTGGTGCTGGGATTGGAATTTCCAGCACCACAGTGGTGGTGCAAGGATTGCAACACCACTGTGGTGTTGGGATTGAAATTCGAAGATTACGCGGAAATTCCAATTCAAGATTATTGATGGTGCTGGAATTGCGAATTCCAACACCACTACCACCATCTTCCATCAGTTTTTTAACTTCCAGTACCATTTTTTTTCGACACAAGTTAAAATTGGGAGATAGGGGGATTAAAATTAAGTTTCCTTGACATATCAAAAATTCATGTTGTAAGATCTTTCAGTCTATGTCAAGATTTCGAAATTTAGACTCCTCTAAGTCCATCAATGGGTTTCGGTCAAAACCCATTGATGGTCATATTCACCTATTTTTCGATCCAATCCAAGTCCATTGAGTTTGAGTAGTGTCCCTCTGTGTATCCGTGACCAAAATTTTTGATATTCGAGGTTTTATTAGGTATTCACAGCAATATTTCATAAATCAGACCGATATAAATTAGAAATCAGATAAAAAAAAGGTGGTGCTGGGATTTGAATTCCCAGCACCACGTTTAGATGGTTCGAAATTTCCAGTAACGGCTCGAATGCATGAAAATTCTCTCTCATCATTAAATTGCATGCCTGTTTGGCGGTAAGGGTAAAAGGGGAATTAGGTGCGTGATTTGGTAAATCTGAAACTATGCTGCGCTTTTTGGGCAATTCCGAACTTTAGGAGCTGTGTTTGGTAAATTGCCGAAAAAAAAGGATGGACCTGCTTTAACTAAGATAGATGGACAATGATTGGAACCTCCAGTTTCAGATGCTGAAATCATCAAGTTTAATATGCCATTAACTAGAAATTCCAGTATGGGAGGATTTGGTCAGGGATATGCAAGTAGTGCTTTAAGGCCAGTTATGTTTCAAGGTATTTTATTCTATTTTGCATATGTTATTTTGTCCCAAGATTTTTTGGTTCTTAAAAAGATACGAATGTAAGAAATGAATTTCTAGGTGTGAGGATTTGTTAACATCAAGGTGGTAAAAGATGCAATATTTGTGATGATCCATATATACAAAAGTATATTACATAGTTTAGTGCACGTGCACGTGCAAACTCTTCAAATCCTAGAAGACAGATTTGTGCACGTGGTGTGATGCAATTCGGATGGAAGACAGATAGTGCACGTGCAAACTCTTCAAATCCTAGAATTCCGTTGTGCTTTGTGTCAAATAAGTCAAACACCTGCAAAAAGAGTAAAAAATTTAGAAATTATAGTCTACAGAACATCATAGACTAAACTAAAATGAATTAAATGACAGCCGAAGATATAGCCTTAAGATGACAATAATTAAGGGAATCAACAACAACTCTTTATTGATTGACAGGAACCAAAACTTGAAAATATCAGTACTACTACTAGTTTGAAAATCATTTCACAACTCATGCAAATTTTTGGAAGAGCCATCAATTTTTGTTCACAAGATTTTCACAGACAGCCTTTTTTGTTTCTCATACATTGTTGTTGAAATCATCCAACTTGCTTGCAAAAATGCAAAAAAGGATGTACACACATTGGGTAAATCTAGAGCCATCTAAAATTACAAACAACTCAAGCTTTACAAAAGAAAAAAATCCTGAAATATTGGTAAATTATCGTAATTTATATCGGTCTGATTTCTGAAATATTGCTGTGAATACCTAATAAAATCTCGAATATCAAAAATTTTGGTCATGGATACACAGAGGGACACTACTCAAATTCAATGGACTTGGATTGGATCGAAAAAGAGGTGAATAGGACCATCAATGGGTTTTGATCGAAACCCATTGATGGACTTAGAGGAGTCCAAATTTCGAAATCTTGACATAGACTGAAAGATCTTACAACATGAATTTTTTATATGTCGAGGAAACTTAATTTTAATCCTCCTATCTCCCAATTTTAACTTGTGTCGAAAAAAAATATGGTACTGGAAGTTGAGAAACTAGCGGAAGATGGTGGTAGTGGTGCTGGAATTGCGAATTCCAGCACCATTGTGGTGCTGAGATTGGAATTCCTAGCACCACAGTGGTGTTGGGATCCCTGCACTACTACTGTGGTGCCGAATTGCAATTCGGCACCAGCGTAATCCGAATCGCAATTCCGACTATATGTTGCAATTCGATCATCATCAGCGTGGTGCTGGGAATTCCAATCCCAAAGACTGCGGTGCCTTGAAATTCAATCAACACAATAATGGTGCCGAATTCGCATTAGCACCATATTGGTGTTGTAATCCTAAAGATTCACCATCAGTGGTCTTTGGGAATTCCAATCGGACCACGGTGGAAATTCAAATTCCAGCACTACTACCACCTTCTTCCACCAGTTTCTTAACTTCCAATATCATATTTTTTTTCGACACAAGTTAAAATTAGGAAATAGGAGGATTAAAACTAAGTTTCCTCGTCATATAAAAAATTCATGTTGTAAGATCTTTCAGTCTATGTCAAGATTTCGAAATTTGGACTCCTCTAAGTCCATCAATGGGTTTCGGTCAAAACCCATTGATGGTCTTATTCACCTCTTTTTCGATCCAATCCAAGTCCATTGAGTTTGAGTAGTGTCCCTCTGTGTATCCGTGGCCAAAATTTTTGATATTCGAGGTTTTATTAGGTATTCACAACAATATTTCAGAAATCAGACCGATATAAATTAGAAATCAGATAAAAAAAGGTGGTGCTGGGATTTGAATTCCCAGCACCATGTTTAGATGGTTCGGAATTTCCAGTAGTGACTCGGATGCATGAAAATTCTCTCTCATCATTAAATTGCAGGTCTGTTTGGCAGGAGGCGTAAAAGGGAAATTAGGTGCGCGATTTGGTAAATCTGAAACCATGTTACGCTTTTTGGATAATTTCGAATTTTAGAAGCTGTGTTTGGTAAATTGCCGAACTTTGTATTGTAGGAAGTAAATCATGGTGATCAAAATCAAGTTAGGGTGATTTAATTGTCCAAGTGATAGAAAGAGGTCTAGATAATCTGAGGATGAGATAAGTCATTCAAAATGAGTTAGTCATCAATCCGATTTGACCGGACTTCCAAGTGACCAAATAGGTCCAGGCCACTTGATAGCCCGAGTAATCGAAAGGTGTCTAGGTGACACAAAGAACAAATTAAGTCGATTTGGGTGAGCCAGTAAGAGGATCAGAGTTACCTAGCTTCTGAGTGACAGAAATCACCATGTTAGCAAGATTCGATTTCTACATGGATAAAATCAATAGTTGAGTCAGTAAGACTCTGAGCGATTGGAAGGCTTTCAAGCGATCGAAAAGGTACTAGTCAGTAGTCAACAACAGTTTATAAAAGGAAGCAAGGAGCTCATGGTTATGTATCAAACTCGTAGATCAATAAATTCCTTCTTGTTATGTTGCGTGGACATGCTATGAGCTCTGATCGCTCCAAGATTAAATTAGGCAACTTATTTTGGTATATTTATTTTGAGTTGTCTTTCATTTCTTTAATTGTGTTTGATTTGATCTTTTATTACATATATCTTGTGTAATCAAATATTGTAAAAGATTTCTCCATCTTTAGAAAGGTTCGATAATTAAAGAGAAAAATTAAATAATTATTTCGAGACCGATCCACCTGATGGATCCATACGACATAGAATAGAAATCATAAAGGGAACTTGAACCATGTTATAATTATCATGTCACTTTTTGTGTGCATTATATTTATTTTAATTTCCATTGTGTATTATGTTTATTTTTATTTACACTGCATTTTATTTTACTTAGTTTCTACTGTGATATTACTTTGATTAATTAGTAATTGTTATCATTTCATAAAAATAAATTTTATAACGTTATTCATCCCTTCTAGCTTTATCTCGATCCTACAAGCTAGGTGTATCATGGCAATAAGACTAGTTTATTTTATATCATAACTTTAGATGCTTTGATTATATATGGATGAAAGATTCTCTTTCATATGCGTATTCACAAGGATAGTGTAAATTCGACACTAGGATTGTACTGAATCTAATTGACTTGTATGCAAGCATGACCCGAACTGTCACGCCCCGAGAGTATGTCATGCCGAAAAGTAAACGGACGACATCTCCCCTGTACGTGACAACATATCGGGTTAATACAAGGCTCGTAGGCCCACAACAACAATATAGTATAAAGATATCAATATACCAAACACAGTGAAAATATACTACAGATAAAATAAGATACAAAGACCCAATGGTGCACTCCGGAGTGACTTGACATGACAAGAAACATAATAGAAACCACATCAAAGGCCAAATACATACAACACATCCGTATATCACAAATACGAAAACAATACAGACTAAAACCTTAAAACGACAATCCACACAAATACAACAATACGGATTAAATATCCATCCGTCCGGTGTGAGATGGGATCAGCTGGCAAAGCTCCGAACGTCCAAGGAATCTTCTACCTGTTACCTGGGCAACAGGAAACCCAGGGTCCGGGGTGGTGAGTATAAACTCAGGGGTAATATATAGAAAGTGCATGAACAACATATAAGGATATCCAGATCTACAAGTATACATGTGAAGATCTACAGGTATACAACATGAGTCCAATAGACATACAATCCTATCCAAATCTAATAACCAGTAACCACAGTATAGTCATACTCAATGCATAAACTAAACTGATCAACTGAACATGAAGTAATGTACCAACATACCTGACGGTCTGCAACACCATAAGCTATATCATCCTGAACAGATATACAATAACATAACCCATATAACGTATAAAGTCAATCTCATAACTGACCAATACTCAGACATATGAATAGTATATAATCACATGCAATAACATTCCGGTCCATACCACACTATGACATGACACTAATCAAATGCATACAATAGTCTGGACCGACACATATATCATGCTCAACCCACAGTAGTATATAATATGCAAATGACATGTATCATGATATACAAGCATATGCAACAATCATAGCTCAATCAAATGCAGTATCTCACAGGCATATGTAAAACATATATCAAATACATGCATACATATATATCAGCAATGCATATACATGGTCACTGTCTGCGGACTTGTCCAACCATGACCCCAGAGTGGGCAGGGTGGCACGACATGACAACTAGTCCGACTCCAGCTACTACTACTCTCGAGTGGCCGAGTTGGGTAGTATGACTGAGTAGCATATAAGCGTAAAAAGCTAACTACTCCTAGGGGTCCCTACTGCAAGCCACGTCATCCCTACCCATGAGTAGACAAGTGCCGCACACGGACAACTGCACAACACGCAACCATCGTCTATAGTGGGCGAGTGCGCTATCTACCACTCTGCACAGTGGCCAAGTGCGCATCTCCAGCTACCACCGTCTATAGTGGTCGAGCGCGGCACATCCAATGCTCTGCCCTCAACCCTGCTACCACTACCCCGAGTGGCCGGGGAGGCAGGATGACTGACGACCCATCTCAACCACAAGGGAGACTCAGTCAACAACATGCATGCAATGTAATGATGCATAGCTCCATACAGGTATCCTCGCCACACTCCCTATCCCACGGAGAGTCCTGGTCAACCATAAGTCAACTAAGCAAGGACTACAATCCACAAGACTCTCTCTATCGCACAAAGAGTCATACTCATCTGACAGTCAACTACGCTAAGACCTCTAGTCAGTAGCGAGATACTATCGACCATCCATATAACCATACACAGATACACGATCCATAATGGATATACCATCACGCTAGGACCTCTAGTCCTTAGCCACATACTTACCACCACACACTTGTCTATGCACAGACAACTAGATCCACCATGGATGTACCACTGATATGGGTATGATATAACAATCGACTCCATAATCTAATCTATCACCTAACCCTAGTGATGTAACACAGTAACCCAATCTGAGGTCACAAAGATAACCCTAACCATCTGTACTTACTGAACATCCATCAGCTAACACATAATAGGGTTTATAGTTCCTATCCATGCTAGATAATCAATGAAGTAACAACAATATATCTCAAAGGTCAAGGGTAGTACAAGCAAATGATTAAGAGTGGATCTAAGATCAAAGTAATTGCATAAGTCCAAATTCATGTACCATATTCAGATCAAAACTACATGACCAGGGTAGATATTACCCACCTGACATGATGACTATCCACACGTACAAACATCCATCACTAATCAAAGTCCTACAAGAAAGAACATGGAACACAACTAAGTTCTATCATGAACCTAGTTACCAAATCAATTACCACATCGCTATTGCCTTAGCTATTTATCCAATTATCCTAAACAAGTATCCACATCAATTAATCCATTTCCATTATTAAATCCAAGAGTAATATCCATGCACAATTGATTGCATAGTTATAACACAACCAAATTGATAGTTACCTTACACTGCTGATACCAAACCAGCCTTCTCAGCTCCACTTCAATACCTACTGCATACAACATCAATCCTCTAAATCAATTCATTACATACTTCATGAATCAATTCTAACATCATATACACACACATCCTGCATAAAAATCACCATACTTAATCCATGCTGAATTCCAAGTATAGGTATTAGATCTTGCTTACCCTCACCAGCACAGCTTCAAATCCATCAGCCCTTAACAGAAAACCATCGAATACCATAGGCATAGACACCATGAAAATACAACAATTATCATTAAACAGAAAGGGTATCAAGGCTTACCAAATTCAGGTTCCCTGCTCAACTCCATCAAATGTCGATTCAGCAGTGAGCTCTCAACCCACATCACATCAATACAATAGAACCCACCTCCACGACACCATCCAACCAGCTGGTCAATAACAATTTACCATAGGAACCGAAGAGAACTCGAAACTTACCGAGCTTAAATCTCCTCCGGCAATCGTTTTCCCCAGCTACCCTGTTCACTAGAGAAATCAAAGCTCAACTCACTGTCGATACCACAGATCCAAGCTCAAATAAGAATCCACATCTAGATCTAAAAGGAAAATCAGCAATTAAAAAAACCTAAACCTAGCAGAACGCATCACCTGAATCGGCAGCGACGCAGATCTTGCTAACGCTGCTCACTGATCGGTCTTGCGCAAGAAGAAGGGCATCGACGATCCAAGGCGATTGCAACGGCTGAGGAGCTCGTGGTGGTCGCTGATGAAGAAAACAAGCGGCGGCGATGGAGAAATTGACGGAAGAGGTGATGGTGCGGAGAAGGAGAGAAAGAAATCGTGAGAGAAAGAAATCACGATCCCTCACCCGATTCAAGCCCGACGAAGCTTGGTTGACCTCTTTCCCTCAGCTGGATCACCCACCGGAAGAAATCGCCGGCAGCAGCTAAGGTTCGAAGGAGACGAGAGACAGAGGTGAAGCGGAAATCGCGAGCGAGGAGAAGAAAGTCGCGATGTGGAAGAGAAGAAATGCAACAGTGGTTGATCGATGGTTCGAACTCTATAAACGTCATTCGTTGATTCGGTTCAAGCCAAATCGAATTAAATCCAACCGGTTCAGCCCATTTCCAGCCCAACCATTTGGGCCCAATAGACTCAACCCAACATATTTTAGCCCAAGCCCAATCTCAAACCCAATCACTAATTAGTTCTAATTAACTCACTAATTAAACTCAATTTAATTAAAGGGTTAATCAATATATTTTTTTTCGTATCTTACATTCTCCCTCACTAATAAAAATTGTCTCCAAATTTCCGACTCATGTACGAGTATGAGATGTCACAACAACCATCTCAAGTATCCGGAGCAAGTCACACACCTCAAGTGACTAAGTGGGGTACTAATCTCGAATATTATACTCCAGCTCTTATATACACTCTTAACCAACCCATTAAGAGGTCAATAACTGTACCAGAGTGGAGCTCTATACCCGTAACCGATAGGGAACTTTGCCAGAATCATAAGGTGAATCATGAATCACTATCAGAAATGATACTCAAGGTTACTCCATGGATATAATTCCAACAAGCAATCCAACGAAATCCATCTTACGGCTCGGAAGAAAATGAACGGACCTAGCTAATCGATCATCGATTATCCAAATCCTATCAAGTCCTTTCCAAATTCCAGATAATCTCCCAACACAGTCTAACGTACTAGGCTCCCACTTCATCACGGTACGTAACCCTACCGATCATAATATTCTACCTTTGCTTGTTGGCATACCCAACACCAACTACGAAATCAACCATGTCCAAAATCCACTCTATCACACAACACTATAAGTGATTGGGAGACAGTAATGACCCATCTCCCCAGTTGCATCTATCCGTGCTCTAACAACCCCATAGCAGCTACCCAGTAGCTAGCCCAAAACTCCCTGAGCACTCCTGCTCTATACATCTACTACTCAAGATAATAACTGCTTATCTCGCAGTTCCTCAACTGACATAGGCATAAGACACGTCTCAACAACTGCATCGGAATCGCTCCAATCCCTGAAATGTTGCATCTATGTGCAGTACCCTTCCATCCCCAATGGAAGGACTAACTAACACTAATGCAAAAGTCAATCACCGTCTAGGCCCTAAAACCTAGCTTCACAGACTTCCGACCAGGTGATTTCCATCACCTTCTTGGTCCAACAAGTCGGTGGTATAGTATCGCTAGAACATTCTATCCTCATCTATGATAAATACCAAATTAATCTAGAGAAACATAACTTCCCTTAAGATTGTGAATATATCCCAAAAATATATCATCCACAGATATGATGACAATCGATCTCAAATACTCCAAGAGCACTTGATTCCTCAAATCCATGAACGACTAAATCATCGATAAGTCTAACAACATTATCCACATCTCCTACAATTCATACCAAGTATGAAATGTCGTCTTCCACACACCTGCATCCTTTTACTCTAAGCTGATGATATATCAATCATCACACCAATAATGATAATTGTATGACACTAAGTCACTACAATATCAACACACCAATTAAAAATCAACCCTAGAGTATACACAAGTGCCCTTTAACTGATCTAAACAGATCCTTCATCCTCAACGAAGGATATCCATTTTCAACTACTGCATTCCACCATCGATAATCAATGCATAACCTCTAAGGTTCATCTTTATCTTTTAACAAAGGGTTCCGGATCTTCTCCAAAAGGAATACTGAAACAGATAAATATCTCATCCAATATCTCCTATAATCGCAACTTACGTTCTTTCAATTTCCCCAGTGTTTAGCAACACTAATACCCGTAAAATCATCTCCCGTTATGAGATCTCCAATATCATCAAGATTCAGTGAGGGTTCCAAGCCTATAAAAGGACACTAGGATTAATAGTCATTAAATTCAACACTAGGATTGCACTGAATCTAATTGACTTGTATGCAAGCATGACCCGAACACCTTGAATAGTCAAAAAATTTTCCAATTTGACTATTTTTTCTGCTTGCCTTAGGTATAAAATGACTAACCATTAATGGTCTAACTTGAAATAGTTGGACAAACACATTAATGACCGCCTTGGAATGTCCACATTAATGGTTGATTTATAATAGTCTGACTTATAACTATCCAACCATTAATCGCCAACCAGTTGAGACAGTAAATGATAGACTAATGACCATTAATCATCAAGATTAATGAGGGTTCCAAGCCTATAAAAGGACACTCCTTCCTTGGGTAGAAGTGAACAAAAGAGTCCATCCAACAAACAACTCCTCCCTAATGTTCTCCACCTTCCAATTCACTAGCCTTGCTTCTTGCCTAGCAACTCTTCCTTTGCTCTTCCAAATACTGTTTAATTCACCACAAGTAGCCTGTGCATGGTTGCAAAAGTAGTTGAGTTGTTATATCATAGAAAACAAACATCTATTCGATCCTTTGAGCACCGCCAAAGAAGAAACAAATCTATTTTAAGAAAATATTTCTAACATAGGTCTAGATAATGCTTGACACAACTTCTAGCCCAACAACTCTACTTCTTATTTGGAAGCCCTACTTCCTTGTTAGACCTTCCTACTTGATAATCTTGCTTTCCTGCTCAACTTTCTGGCTCTGTAATTCCCTACTTAGCCCCTCGACTCTGTAGTTTCCTGCCCGACCTCCCAGCTTAGTGGCTCCCTAATCTACCTCCCTATTCGGTAGCTTGACCTTCCTGACTAGCTTGGCCTTCTTAGCCAATTTGACATTCATTGTCAACATGGCCTTCCCTAGTAGCTCAACCTTCCTAGCAAGTTCAACCTTCTCTAGTAGCTCGAACTTCCTAGCCTATTCAACCTTCCCTGGCAACTCGATCTTCCCTACTAACTTGACCAATCTAGCTTGGCAATCTAGCTTCCTCACTTGGCCACGCGACTCATCCTTTCCAACTTGAAGTTCAACAAAACTCCATCTTAGCAAACCAAATAAGTATGAATCTTTAAATTCAGTCATTTTTAAATTTAACAATTTATTATTTGTCTCCAATAACAATCTTAAAGCAAAGATTGTCTAATAAATTATTGATTCATGAGAGAAAGACTATAATTATTAAATCACTTGCACAATAAAATAATTTAGTTGACTGAAATAACTATTGTCTAATAGAATAATCAATTGACATTAGGGTGAGTCAACTAAGTAATCCATTGTGAGGCTAAAACATAAAGTGATAAGAAAAATAGTCGACTAGAAGTAATTCATACAATTGGTTTACTATCGAATAAAAAGGCAAAACTAATTGAAAATAATCTAAAAGATATAAGTAGAGGACCAAGATGTGCTAGTCTAGGTTGATGAACTAAGGTTAAATTTTTATTTTGTTTTTGTGCTTTCTTGTTCTATTTTATAGTCTAATTTTCATAGTAGTTTTGCTTACTTTCATTTGTATTTCTATTGTTGTAAGATTTTTATAAGACATTTGTTTGGAAGAATTTGCAAAGGTGAAATATAATAGGTATTTGAAAGTAATTCATCCAACAATCCAAAGTAGAAATAGAAAATTTCAAAATATATAAACTCGGTTCATTAGGGTTTGTTTGATTGATTGATTTATTATTATTATTATTATTGCACTAACTTTGTTTAATTCACCTTATTAATAGGATTAAAAAAATTTAATCACACCTCCCTCAACTAAAATTTAGGACATCAATCTCATCAGTCCAACAAGTTTTATCAAGGTGATTAATTTGACTAAAAAACAAATACATTTTTAAAACAAATGTGACTTTAACAGCTTAGTTATCCAAAGTTATAATATTTAGACTATACAACATAAAATTGTTGCCATGCATAGAGAGAAAAAAATTCAACAAGTGGTAAATCAAAATCTAGCTCTTGTTTAATTCGATCATATATCTATCTCTCTTTCATTCGTTTTCTTCACATGGAGATTTGATTTTCAATGGCTAAATCTGATAGGGGCCCACGCAGTGGTGAAGACTGAGTTATGACCCTTCCACGTCAGCACCAACATGTCCTCTTCCCTCTTCATTCCCCACCCACTCGCATGCTCCTCCAACACCGCCTTCACCTCCGTCACCACCTCCTCCTCGAACACGACGCCGGCGAACCCCGCCCTCGCCATCCTCCCGGAGAACCGCTCCCCGGACTCCACCACCTCAGACCCGTGGAACCCCACTATCCTCTCGATCTTCTCCCCGATGTCCCCTTCGAACTCCATCCTCTGATCGCTCTCCTTCGGCAGGAACGTCTCCAGCGCGTCGAACGGGATCCAGAGGTAATTAAAGCAGGCCATGATCCTGGAGCTCAGCCTGGTCGAGTCCAGGTCTGCGTCCTCGTCGGAGACGGTCACCACGCAGGGATTGACCCTATGAATCAGCTCCAAGAAGGTGTCCTTGGTCAAGCTTGATCCCTCCTCCGGCAGGTACCTCATCCAGCTCTGGCAGTTAACCACCACCGCCTCGTCCTCCCTCAGTTCCAACGCGGACAGGCACGTGGCGAGTTGTTGGGGAAACCCGCTGCCGCCGGTATTGGAGTACTCGACCACATTGAACTCGAAGGGGACGCTTCTTGACTTGGCGAAATTGGCCAGCCGGATCCCGATCTCCTCCGTTGAGAGGTTTAGATAAGGCGGCACCGGCGGGCGAGCTGAGGGCACGGTGATGCGCAGCAGCGCCGGTGGTCCCTCCGCCCGTTTGGCGAGCGCGTCGATGAGCGTCGGCCATTGAGTGCAATAATAGACCCCGAAGTCGAGGACGTGGACAACGCTCTGTTTCTTCCCCTGCACCGCCTTGAGTATGGCGCCATTGGAGGCGGTGAACCCGAAGCGGTGCCACGGGGTGAGGTCTAGGTAGCCGACGAGGTCGGTGACGGACATTCGCCGAGCGCGGGAGGCCGCGGGCTCGCCGGAAGCGGTCAGAGTGGGGCAGAGGCGGGCGGCACGCGCAACGAGGGCGCGGAGGAGCCAGGCAGTGAGACGCTGGTTGGGGTCGCCGTGGGGGGAGGCGATGTTGTTGAGCACCCACATCACCTGCTGCACCAGTGTGGCGTCGTTGGCTTCCAGCGCCGTGGCGCAGTGGAGGAGCAGCTTCTCGATGCAGCCCCCGTCGAGGCATCCCCGGAGGGCAGCGCCGGCGAGCTCACCATTGAAAAGGCTACTGGCGTTGGCGTCCGAAGACATAAGCTCCGCTCCCTTCATGGCTTCGCTTCCATCCTCTCTATGTCTTCACCATTAATTCCAGTGCTCAACGTGCATGGGCACAGTTTCTGTGGTGGTGAAGGCGACACATTAATTGAAGATAAGGTAGGATTCTATCTCAGACATGGACCGTCTCTGCACTTCTCAAAAGGGATATTACAATTCACAGAATGAACTTCATTTTGGATGAGGCAGTGGTAATGTTTGGTGTGTTTTCAAGCTTAAATTTAGGACTATCCATCTATCTATATATATGTGTGTATATATCCATAGGGGGGGTCAGAGGACTGCTTATTGTCTCATCTGCGAGTATAATTCATTGTAGATACCCTTCGCAATACAGTAATTCAGTAATTAATTACTGTATTCAGAATTCAGCGTGAGATACTGAACATGAAACAGTAATTTATGACTGGTAATTTCATGCAAGAGGTCACACTGAGTCATGCTTAAGTTTGGGTTGTTCTTCAGAAATAGTGAATTTATTATTCATCTCGCAAACAGACAAAAAATGCCAACTAACAGGAAGAAAAGAAACAAGAGAGAAAGAAAAGGTGTTCCTGTTCAGTAAAACACCATTAGCTATCATGATGGCCACTGAGTCCGTTTTCTCCATGAAGCTACAGTAAAATGAGTTTATGTGGCTCTATAATAAATTGGAATCGTAAATCTAGCGATCTCTATTTCACGGTCATTATAAGGGAGATAAATCATGGAAAATTCTATGAGCTTCGACGTGATGATCAAAACACGTGGGATCATCTGAATCAAAGAAAAAATTTTAGACTTCCTTCGAAATTGATCCATATTACTTCTGTAAATACCGTCATACTTCAACTACTATGCTATTTCCGTGGAGACTACAGTAAATGAGTTTAGTGTGAGGGAAGGATGATTAATGAATGAGTCGTGAAGCTTCAAATCACTGATTTTTCTCAAGATGAAGCTTTAAAAATTAGCAAAAAGGCAGAATCAGCCGGCCATACTCTTTGTCCACTTCCTTTCGGAGACAGAGACAAGTTTCAGTTTTGTAATTTAATTTGTTAGGATACATTTGCTAATTTTCAGCCATCACATTGAAAGATGCCTCCCCTTGTTCCTCCTTGGCCGTTCAAATATATACATCGAGAAACAGAAGAGGAATTAATCGATTCCATGGCCATGTTCATCCACAGCAAAAGACAATATAATTAAGCTACATTAATATTGTTGTTATTAAGATTATACCAAAGGTCATTATCATGTTAAACTTGGCCTCATCTGTTATGATGCCATTGGTCAAAAGAATTTTTTTTTTTTAAAAAACAGTGGTTTAGACTTCTTGTGGTACTGAAACTATTTTCATTTTCCTTATAGATTAATGTTAATTGTTATGTGTTTGTCATCTTCCTGAAACAATTAAACAACTGGCAAGGAGAAATATATTAGTATAGTTATATACATATAGGAAAATGAAATAGAATTACAAACCATGACATGGAACAATGGGAAGCTCCAAATTATGCATTGAAATTACCAACCAAACAAGTATTTAAAACTTGATTATTTATTTTAATTTTTTTTCCATTGTCATATTATCTGATAATGACAACAACGATCTGTATTAGTAGCCAGCAATGCATGAACTAGATGAAGTTACTTATTAAAAAGAATTTTATTCAAATACCTTGAGTAAATAAAAAATTACTCCCACCTTAGAAGGAAATAATAAATAGAATTGACTCCAATATAAATGGGAATATATAGAAACATGACTAGTTTATATTTGAATAACAAATGTAAATTAAATATTATGAATTTATATGGATAAAAGACTCTTTCTCGTATGTGATGGTGTGACCTGTATGGAATAAAACTTGACTTTATAGTTTAGTTTTTTTAATTTGATCGACCATGACATGATTAACAAGTTCAAATCACTCATACTATTATACCTAATCAACTAGACTTGCTTGGTTAGATGAGATCTACTCTTTTAGTTTGACCAATATATTCAACTTGATTGGTTTATCTAGCCCATGGCTTGTCTAATTAAATAACTTAATTTGATCGATTAGATAAAATTTTTGAAGGGTAAAATATAATAATAATTTATTCTTTAAAAAATAAAAATTGATAATGAATAATTATTTCTTAAGATAGAGAATCACATGAAATTCTTAAAGCAAGGCAGATATTAAACATTGAGAATTGACCATTAGTCATACCTTGTTTTAATTTATAATTGCCCAACAAACATGCTTTTTAAAATTAAACTACCCAAAAGACCCTCCCTTTTCTCATTGATCATCTTAGCAAATGTCAAATGCAATCTAGTTCAACTTAGACATGGTTGACATTGATTTTTATGAAGTAAAATTATCATTTTCACATAAATAGATCTACATAAATTCAAATTCAAATTCAAATATGAGAGCATAAATGAGTTAGTAGGAGTCCTAAGAGCACACTAGTGGTCTCAAACTTTTATTTTGACCTATATGTGGAGGTCTATTAAGGTGAAATATTTAATTTTACATTAATAAGAAACCTACATTAGTGGTCTCATAGTTATATCTCAAATTGTTGATGTCCTTTGAGATGAAATAATCATTTTATTTTAATATATTGCTAAAAATTCGAGTGCGAGAATGGATGAATTTCGGGGACCTCTAGGAGCATAATAGTCATCTCACACTTGTATTTGACATGAATATTTATTTATGTAAAATGATTAATTATTTGATCTTAATGGACCTACATGGTTCGAAAGGCAAGTGTGAGGATATATATAAATTCTTAGGTCTCCTAACAAGCATTTTTCATGTATGAAGGTTTAATTTATCACGGTGCAATGGCCATTTCAACTTGACAAACTTATAGTGGTCTAAATACAAGTGCAAGGGGTTGTATAAGTTTTTGAGATCATAGGAGAACATTAGCGGTTTCATTCTTACATTTTGAGTTATCTAGATCTATCAAACTTAAATGATCATTTCACCTTAATAATTCCATTAAGGATATCTAAATTTGTATTTTTAGCTACAAAGACCTACACATGTCTAGATTTAGATGTAAAACTATAAATGAGTTCGTGGGAGTCCTAAGAGCATATTAGTAGTCGCACACTTACATCTCAATCTATGGAGGTCCATCAAGGTAAAACAACCATTAAAAGTCATACATTGCTCAAAATGAAATTAAGTTTAATACTTCCTTTTAGCTATAGATTCCTATCAAAGTGAATGATGCGGGTGCGGGGGAAAAATCCGTTCGCTCCGTTTTCAAGGCGACGAAGCGATGAGGGAGGTCTCGGAATATTCTCCCCCGGCAGCGATCAGTAAAGAATAAGAAAATGAAGTAGACGAAACGCGAAAACCCGACACCAGCAATCGAGATTCAGACACGAGATGTAACGTGGTTCGGAATAAGGATTCCTACTCCACGGGGGTGAGGTTTCTCACCAGATGCGGTGCCTAAGCACTTTCACTAAGAAGATCCTTCTTTACGGAAAGCAAGTTTCCGAAGGTGGAGGAGAAAGGACCTCTTACAATGATGTTACAAGATGAGGAAAATACAAGAGACTTAACAAACAGCAGATCTCCGTCCTCCTTCTCCGGCGAGACCGTTCTTCCTTTTCTCTCGTCTCCTCTTCTCTCTTGCTGGATACGAATGATTGCGGATCGATCCTCTCTCTTTGCCTTCTTTTCCCTCTTTTATCTTCCCTCCTCCTTCAACGTAACGTCGCGGATTATCTCCATCGTACACGTGGCCACCACCTCCTCCTGGAGAATAATTCTGTTACAAATATGAGGAACGAGGACTCCCCCGAATATTGCGTGGGGCCCCCCAAGCCGTTGCATAGCACCTTTCCCTTTACTTTTCAGCGACGAGGTTAAACTGCTTTCTCACCCTCTGCTTTGGGTGAAGTTAACTTAGGCCCCTATACCATAGGTGACCTAGCCTTAGGGTTTCTCCTTAAACCGAACCAATTCTCCTTTTTCCCGTACCAAACTTCTTTCGCATCGATTAGGTTGAGTTGACCCTTCCTCCATCCCATTGGCTTCTGGACTTGCCTAGTTGAACCGGTTCCTAGTCCTCTGTTAGCGAAGTGCCTTCCGCCTCTTTTCCACCTGCGTCCCTTGTTTCTAGCATTCGCCCGTGCCGATAGCTCTCGCTACTTGCCCGTGCCGATGACCTCTGGTACTTGCGCCCGTGTCGATTACTTCCGATAACTCTCGCCGTGTCGATGACTTACGATAACTCTCGCAGTGTCAATGGCCCGATAACTCGCCGCGTGTCAGCGGCCGCCTCTAACTCTCGCCGTGTCGATGGCCACGATAACTCGCCCGCGGTGTCAACGGCTTCATCTAACTCGCCCGTGTCAGCGCCGCCTAACTCTCGCCCGTGTCGATGGCTTCGATAACTCGTCTGTCAGCGTGTCAGCGACTTCGTCTAACTCTCGCCCATTGTTTCTCCTTTTCCCTTTTTGAACGGTGTTTTGAGGGCGGTCACTGTGTCACTGCTAACTCTTCTATTGGGAATTAGGTAGAAAAAGTACCAGTAGTATCATTAGTCAACCCCGAAAAATAGTCAAGCGAAGTTATAAGCTTGACTTTCCAAATGTGCGTAAAGTTTATACCCTATTCTTCATTCCTCCGTTCGAATCCACCTTTTCCTTTATAACTCCTTTGTGTGCCCTCGAGGCGGCCCGATGGGCCCATGGGCTCCGCTTCTCCTTCTCTCTTCGTGAAATTGAATCGTCACGGGAAACCCTATATAAACCTCCGCCTTCTCCTCTTAGGTATCATTTAGCGTGCCTAACAAATCTCATTCTTCTTCTTCCGCGATTTTCACCGGCGGTGTTTCGGCGATTCAGTCCTCCCCTTCTCACGCGATTCTCCCTTCCCCCCGAGTAAGTGCTCTGCTTAGTTTAACGCCTATGGCTCCTAGGACCACCCTTCCACCTGCCTGGTACGAACACACCGTAACTCAGTTAGATTGCAACCATTACTTCTTTAACATTAAGAACGACTACATACATCGACCTCACAACCCTCCTCCTGGCCTGACCTGCTTTTTCTCCGAACAATTTCTTAACGGCCTATCCCTGCCGGTACCCTCGGTCTATTTAGACCTGCTAGATTTCTATGGACTACCCCTGAACCAATTCACCCCCAACTCCTTCCGAATTCTATCGGGAGCCCATATAGTGTTTCAACATTTGAACCTCCCTTTGACCCCAGAACTATTCCATTGCTTCTTCCAATTAAAGTCTTCTAAGGCAGGCCTCTTCTATTTGTCTAGTCGTTGGATTTGCCATTTACAGTGAACTGCCTACTTCCCACAAGGGCTGGGAAGCACTATACTTCTTTGTACAACTTCCTGAGTCTTTACCTTATTCTGATACTTGGAAGGTAGACCTTCCCGAATTACCTTCCTTCCGGGACATGAGGACCAAATGTCCTTTCCCGGAGGTGTATAAAGTTTTAGGAGAGCTGCACTACTGTTCGAACCAGCTGCTAGAGACTCCCCTCTTGCGTCATTTTGGATTGTCTCCTCTACCTCTGACGACTTTGGTTGCTGTAGGTAGGGTGTTATTTAACTGGCAATAGGACTTCATTTCTGCGTTATTCATCTTTCCTAACAACATACCTTGCAGATAACCTGATGCAGAAGGCTTTGGTAGAAGGGGAGGCGATTGAGGCCGAGAAGAAGAAGAAAACCTCGACCAAAAGAGGTAAATCAACCGCAGTACCATCATCTCCTCACAAAAAGCTACGGCTTATTAAGAAAGGAGCCTCGAGTTCCTCGGCTCTTCCTCCCTCATCTTCGGACTAGCTAGAGTCTCGTTCCCTAGCCATTTATGAACCAAGGAGAGGAGGCAATACTTCCCCTGCCCCTTCTTCATCCCCTCACGGAGAGGATTCCCCCTCCCATTTTTTACATTCTTCCCCGTCTGCCCAGAATTCGCCCCCATCCTCTCCTACAGAACTTCACCCCGCTCCCAAACCTTCCGACCCGAGAGCGGCTCCTGTTAGAATGTATACTGAAAGCCTAGCTCTTTTTGTATGAACATTTTATTTTGAAATAAGAATCACATGATCATTGTTTGCAGTTTATATATTCATTATATATGTGTGCATATTGTCTAATATTTTACATTGTAGATAACATGGTGCTTGGTGTGGCACAGAAGATCATGTTATCAGTACCTTGTGAAATATAAGTAGAGGCTCACAACCAAGATGGTTTTGGACAAACCATTGGCATGGTTGTAGCTTGGTATTGTTTTATCTTGAACATAGAATTACACTAGTACACTTAGGTGTATTGAGCAGGATCGACATAGAGGTGATTCAATTTAGTGCTGACTACATAATTGAATCGGACCTCGGATATTATGTTGTACATGCTCTTAATCCCAATATAATAACGGGCACATGTACTTAGTATTTATTTCTTTGATTTACCAGTGGGTGAGATTTAGATGGATTAAATCAATATGCCCGGTAAGTTGGGAAATAATATTATTTACATGGTGTGCCGTTGATTATAGGAGGAAACCGTGTCCTATATATTAGGTTGATGATGTCCCCTTGAGGAGCTCATAAGGTTCATCATGTAAACCTAGCTGGTTGACTTAGTCAACATGATGATAAGGTTGAGTGGTACTACTCGAGGAGTTAGATGTTAATTAATTGATGGTCAGTAAATCAATTAATTGACGGACATTCGATATCTTAAACACGGGGAGATAAATGTACAAATAATATATGGAGCCCATATTAATTTATGGGGGTTGGTGAGGTAGTTCAATGATGATCCTCTAGTGGAATGGAACATCATTGATGGATCAAGTTTGTGTGGTTCCGATCCATCGGGTGGCCAAGACCCAACTCCTCCTTATGGTCCCTATCGTAGCCTATTATAATCCTTGTGAAGTCTAGATCCAAGAATGTAAAACAAAACCTAGAACCAACGGTTGGATTAAATCCATAGATCCGATGGTTGGGATGAAACCCTAGAACCAACGGTTGGATTAAATCCATAGATCCGATGGTTAGGATGAAACCCTAGAATTGACGGTTGGGATTAAATCCCTAGATCCGACGGTTGGGATAAAACCCTAGATCCGACGGTTGGGATGAAATCCTTGATCCGACGGTTGGGATGAAATCCTAGATCCTATGGTTGGGATGAAATCCTAGATCCTACGGTTGGGATGAAATCCTAGATCCGACGGTTGGGATAAAACCCTAGATCCGACGGTGGAGATTAAATCCCTAGAACCGACGGTGGAGATTAAATCCCTAGATCCGACGGTTGGGATGAAATCCTTGATCCGACGGTTGGGATGAAATCCTAGATCCTATGGTTGGGATGAAATCCTAGATCCTACGGTTGGGATGAAATCCTAGATCTGACGGTTGGGATAAAACCCTAGATCCGACGGTGGAGATTAAATCCCTAGAACCGACGGTGGAGATTAAATCCCTAGATCTGACGGTGGAGATTAGAGGAGGCTTAAGCCTAAATTCTAGAATTAGGGTTTGGCTCATCCATGTGTTGGACGGCAACAAATCTTAAAGGAGATAAGGTTGGTTGGCGAAAATAGGAGTTAGTTCCTATATTTTAGGCTAACCAACTTTCTCCTAAATTCTATAAATAAAGGCTTAGGGTTGGGCAGCAACTAATGATTTTTGGATTAGAGAATTAGGGTTTGGCTCATCCTAGTGTTGGGCGGCAACAAACCCTAGAGGAGCTAGGGTTTTGGGAGGCTAGGAAAGTGGGCGGCAAGGTGATTGTTCTCCCTAGGTTTTTTGGACGGCGCCCCTCTTCTTCTCCTACTCCCTTTGCCGGTTCTCTTCTTCCTCCTCTCTTGCTCCTTGGTGGCCGGCGGCTCTCCAACTATTGGTGGCCGGTGCTTCTCCAAGATCTAGGTGGCCGGCGGCAACTATACAACTAGTTGGTCAGAGCTCATCCAATCGTTCCTTGGCCGGCGGATGCATCAAACTCTCTTGTTTGGTGGCCGGTTCTAGAAAGGAAAGGTTTTGTTGGTTCTTCTCTTTGTTCGCAGCGGACAAGGAAGAGAAGAACGCGATCTAGAAGGCTTCTACTCGTGGAGGATCTTCGTCCACACGTCGTCCACGAGAAGGATAGGACATACGGTAGAAGATCGTAAGGTATAAAGTTTTATAACTTTAATTTTAGATCTGAGCATGTTCTTATATATGATGATTATGCATGTGTGTGTATGAATATATATTGTATAATCATGGACCTCGAAGACAAACACAAAAACCGGCGATCCGTCCGTCGTCTCTTCCGCGGCTAATCAACTAGAAGAGTAGAGTTGCTTGAACAACTAGTTTGTTCGAGCGACCACTCGAGTTGTTAGCACGACGACGAAATGATGTTACTAAGGAAGCTCATCCTATCCAGATTAATCCTTTCATTAGTGAAAATTTTAATCCGGGGACATGGGAGCCAATGAGCCTCCGAAGCGACCATCCAACAGCTCCTGTTCCCCTTCGTCGTATCGGACCTTCCGCCTCTGCTGAAGGGGAAGACCCCTCTATTCCCGTTCCTCCGAGGGCCACATTAGGATCCTTACTGAAAATTCGGCATCCTTCGGAGGTGAAGTTCTTCAATCAATCGGGCGTACAGGCCCCTTGTGAACAAGTAGGCAAACTACTGGCGGAGGTATCTATTGTTTCTTCGTTTCTTCTTCACCTTGCCTATTTTCATATACTGGCGTGTACTAATAGCTTGTTCTTCTTCAGGCCTCCACCCAATATAGTAGTATGATAACCCATCTGGCCCGATTCCAATCAACTGTGGAGACTCGCCATTTCGCCGCCGTGTCTCAACAGAAAAAGCTCGTCCAGCAACTGAGCGAGCAAGAGGCGAAAGAAAAGGATATGAGGGGCCAATGCGAAGATGCAATGATGCAAGTGGCTCTGCTTCAGAGTGAGAAAGAAGAGCTGCAGCGGAAGAATGAGGAATTGGAGTAGCGGATTTTCCTCCAGTCTAGTGAGCTGCAACAGATAGATGAATTGGCGCGGGAACTGAGGGAGTATAAAGGGCACCTGGGAGATGCCATGATTGACTCTGCAAAATCCTCAACCACCATCCTACAGCTTCAGCAGGAGCGCTCCAGGCTTCAATTGGAGCGTCAAGCTTGGGAGGCCACCAGGAAATCTTGTACAGAGAAATGCGCGGAGCTCTCTTCCCTGGTGACAGCTCTTCCTCAAACCTTGTCCACGATGGCTCAGCAGCAAGCCCTTCTTCATCAAGAATATCGGCTCTGGGTGGCCAGCTATCGCGACCATCGAGAAAGATGCTCGCGATCGAACCGCATACGCGAGCCCAACTAGTCCAGTGTCAAAATCAAATGAAGGAGCAGGAAGCTGGCCTCAAGAGCAGATACGTCAAGAAGGGAGTAGACTTGTTCATATTAGGTTTCGAGGGGGCTATGGCTCAAAACGCCGAACAAGGATATCCGCCTCCTGGCGTGAACACTAGCTACTTAGACCCTGTATCGGCGTTGGCTAATTGTTCCCCCGATCGATTTGAACTGTAACCTCCAGTACTGTCTTTTCTGTAATAACTTTTTCTTTACTGTTAAGAGCTGACTTTTATCAATATGTCTATCCATCACGGTCCTTATGGGTTCCCTAACGAGTCGGAGTTTCTGGACCAATTTTGAGCTTCCCCTTGTCATTTCTTTACCCGTACCATATAACGCCATCGCCTGGCTGGTTCGGGGGCTCTCTTACGGGATTTTGCCTACTAGTATTCATATCCGCCCCGATTTTGGTTCGGACGTCACTTTAATTTGCCTTTTGCCCGTTGATTTTCCCTATCCTTCCTCCTGCTTCGGAAAAGATGTCAGCCTCTTCGTCTTCTCCCCCTTCCCCAGAACTTTTTCGCCATTCTCCTTCCATTATAAATCCTTCGTCCCCCTTGTCTTCGTCCTGTTATCTTACCATCATGGCTTCAGCAGGGCATTCCATTGAAATTTCTTCGGAATCAGAATCTTTTGAAATACAGGACTAGGTCTCTGAGGATGATGCAGATTCGGAGACCCAGTCAACCGCCATTTCAGTCTTCCATCCCCTACCTTTTCCGCCTTCCGGTCCAACTCCCACCCCTCCAGCGGGGAGATCCTTCCGCGCTCCTTTCCCCTCCTTCCGCAACAGGGTGTGGAATCCTCCCTTCACGTGGGAGTATACGGTGGGAGATCCTCATGCGGCCGCTGATCTTCCCCCACTTCCGCCAGCATTGGCTTTCATGCCAGTTCCTTCAGCGAGGACTCGTCCTTCCCCTTTCGATGAAGGTCCACCAGTTCTTCCTCCACCTCAAGGCGAGCGTTTCCGAGTCATATTGGCTCCTTCTCCCCCCAAAGAGACATCTCCCGTCTCATCTGTCAAGAGTAATCGGGGAAAGTCTGTATAAATCAAGCCAATGTAATTATTTCAAATATGTTAATGAAATAAAGAAGGAAAACGATATCTGCTTTCGTCTTTTTTCTGTAGAAGTAAGATTTCTGTTTTCAGAAGGATGGTACCCGGATCCGAACACACACTTTTCTGTCAGTTCTCAGGGATTCGGACCCTCTTAATTACGGTTGTCTTCCCGTCGACCTTCCCACTACCGCCTCCACGTTTCCCTTTCTTTACTGGCATTTATGGTCCCTACCTCTTCTACCAATAAATGCATTCCTCCCCTTCATTGCTATAAAAATCCACCGACCTTTACCTGATAGTTTCCACCATTCTCCTTTTTTCTTGGCTTGTCATGGACAAAATATCGGAACAGGGTAGCAGTTCCTCGCCTTCTAAAGAACAGATAAATGACCGCCGGTACATAGTCATTTTGGAGGAACAAGTGACCTTGTTAGAGGAAACCTCCGCCAACAATCGTTCCCTGCGCCAACAACTGATCGGATCCAAAAAAGAACTGTCCAAGCAAATCTTCTTGAAGTAGTCTTATCTTCAACAGCTACTGCGCCAACCCCGACCGCACAAAGAAACTCCATCCGTTCCACCTAACAAAGAATTGTAATACCCTAGATGTATTAGGGTTTCTCTTGTTGTTTCTCCTTGTAGATGGCTGGGAGTATGTAGTTCTCCCGTATCATCGAACTTCCCTAGTTTATCTCCTTCCTCCAGGACCTTCTGAGTTGTACTACTCTTTACTCCTTTTGTATTTACATGTAATTTGGGGCATATTTCGGCTCTTCCGTCTTTTCAATCTGCTGGGTATATAGACCCTTAGGCTATTGCACAAGAATACAATCATATAAAGTTAATTAATACAAGCAATTGAGACATAGAACAAATAATAACCGAGGAATTTCGGTTCTTCCGTTTCACCACCACACGGGGATATCTTCCGCTTTGCGGGGATAGCAATTTGCATAAATAGAGTAAATAATAACCGAGGAGTCTCGGTTCTTCCGTTTCACCACCACACGGGGATATCTTCCGCTTTGCGGGGATAGCAATTTGCATAAATAGAGTAAATAATAACCGAGGAGTCTCGGTTCTTCCGTTTCACCACCACACGGGGATATCTTCCGCTTTGCGGGGATAGCAATTTACATAAATAGAGTAAATAATAACCGAGGAGTCTCGGTTCTTCCGTTTCACCACCACACGGGGATATCTTCCACTTTGCGGGGATAGCAATTTGCATAAATAGAGTAAATAATAACCGAGGAGTCTCGGTTCTTCCGTTCCACCACCACACGGGGATATCTTCCGCTTTACGGGGATGACATTTTGTATATAGAGTAAGTAGTAACCGAGGAATCTCGGTTCTTCCGTTCCACCACCACACGGGGATAAACTTCCGCTCTGCGGGGATAACACTTTATATATAACATAAGTAATAACCGAGGAGTCTCGGTTCTTCCGTTCCACCACCACACGGGGATAAACTTCCGCTCTGCGGGGATAGCATTTTGTATATAGAGTAAGTAGTAACCGAGGAATCTCGTTTCTTCCGTTCCACCACCACACGGGGATAAACTTCCGCTCTGCGGGGATAGCACTTTATATATAACATAAGTAATAACCGAGGAGTCTCGGTTCTTCCGTTCTACCACCACACGGGGATAAACTTCCGCTCTGCGGGGATAGCATTTTGTATATAGAGTAAGTAGTAATCGAGGAATCTCGGTTCTTCCGTTCCACCACCACACGGGGATAAACTTCCGCTCTGCGGGGATAGCCCTTTATATATAACATAAGTAATAACCGAGGAGTCTCGGTTCTTCCGTTCCACCACCACACGGGGATAAACTTCCGCTCTGCGGGGATAGCACTTTATATATAACATAAGTAATAACCGAGGAGTCTCGGTTCTTCCGTTCCACCACCACACGGGGATAAACTTCCACTCTGCAGGGATAGCATTTTGTATATAGAGTAAGTAGTAATCAAGGAATCTCGGTTCTTCCGTTCCACCACCACACGGGGATAAACTTCCACTCTGCGGGGATAGCACTTTATATATAACATAAGTAATAACCGAGGAGTCTCGGTTCTTCTGTTCCACCACCACACGGGGATAAACTTCCGCTCTGCGGGGATAGCATTTTGTATATAGAGTAAATAGTAACCGAGGAATCTCGGTTCTTCCGTTCCGCCACCACACGGGGATAAACTTCTGCTCTGCGGGGATAGCATTTTGTATATAGAGTAAGTAGTAACCGAGGAATCTCGGTTCTTCCGTTCCACCACCACACGGGGATAAACTTCCGCTTTGCGGGGATAGCACTTTATATATAACATAAGTAATAACCGAGGAGTCTCGGTTCTTCCGTTCCACCACCACACGGGGATAAACTTCCGCTCTGCGGGGATAGCATTTTGTATATAGAGTAAATAGTAACCGAGGAATCTCGGTTCTTCCGTTCCGCTACCACACGGGGATAAACTTCCGCTCTGCGGGGATAGCATTTTGTATATAGAGTAAGTAGTAACCGAGGAATCTCGGTTCTTCCGTTCCGCCACCACACGGGGATAAACTTCCGCTCTGCGGGGATAGCATTTCATATATAATGGGCTATTTAGGAAAAATAAATCCTTCTTTCCCTTTCACTACCGACGCGAAGCCCATTAACAGCTGCAAGCCCATTCTTCCTCCTTTTATAGGGGACCCTTTCGCCTTCGTTCCTTCTGCTACCTTCATCCCCTCGTCTTTTGGTTTCCTTCTTCTTCGTCTGCTTGCTCCTCCGCCGCCAAATTTCGTTTCTTCGATCTTTCCTTCCCGGTTCCTCGTCTTTCATTATTTTCAGATATCCGAGATGCATTCCACCTTCTTCCAGGAAATAGTGGGCCGCTATACGAATCGTAAACGGGGTGTCGGTCAGCCCCTAGCTTCTTCTTCTTCTTCACCTCCTTCGATCACCACCATACAGGAATCATCTCGTCGTTCTCCCTCTCCTCCTTCGGTGACTTTCACTACCCCCATCTTGAAGGAAGCCGGGGTCATCAGTCCCTCTTCACTTCCTCCTACCTGTACAAGCCCTAACTTTCCCCCTTTGCCTCCTTCTGTCAACGATATTCAGAAATCGCCCTCTTCTTCCCTGCAACCTGGGGAGGCATCTTGGAAGGAGGTGCTTTCATGTCCGCCGATAATAGAGGTTATACCGCCCCTGTCTTCTCCTTCCTCAGCCCGTCATTCCTCTCTTGAACCCATGGCGGTTGACATTCCTTCGCTGCCAACCTCCCCCTTCGTTTATCGCCCGAAGAGTCCTCCTCTTCCTGTAGACCCTAATCAGAAGCCTTCTACTTCTAAAATCCTCATTGAAGGCTTCCCCGACCCAGTGCTCATTATCTCATCTTCTCTAGGACCCTCCTCCGATCAGCCTCCTTCCATTTTTCCTTCCGACTTCACCTCCCAGACAAACATGACGCCCATTCTCCCCGCATCTCCGGATATGCCATCCTTGACCACCACTTCCATGGGCTTTTTGAATGAGACTCCTCCCTCTCTCCGTTCTCCACCAATGAATACCACCTCCATTCTCCCCTTTGCGGGTGAAATTCACCCTTTGACGTCATCCGTCCCATCTTCTTCCCTTTCTCCCAGGAGTCTTCGGATCCTGAACTTAGAGGAGATGACTCCTCGTATGGAAGGCCTGCGTCACGCTTTGGACCTGGTACGTTTTCTTAGTCAATTTTCTTATCTTTGTTTAACTAACCCATTTCTTTTCTCCTCAACCGGTATGTAGGCCCTGACCAACCACCGAGAGTTGGATCGTTCCCTTCACCAATACCAGGCTCAAGCCCAAGAATGGGAACGGCAGCAACGGGAAGACTTGGCGAATGCTCAGAGACGAGAACAACTTCTATCACAACAATTGCGCTTGTGCCAGGAGCAATTAACTGAAGCTCGCCAGCAAATTCAAAAAGATGCTGACATTATCGCAGTATTAAAGGAACAACCATGCCCGGGGGCGGGGCCACTTGTCCCTCAGCAGGAAATCCCATCAAGTTCTCTTGACACGGAATCATCCTCAGCTCAAGAGCTATTGCGTCTTCAAGGGCAGGTAGCAGAGCTCCTCAAGGGGAAGCAACAGGATGCGGACACCATCGCTCGCCTTCAAGTTCAATACCAACGAGCACAGGATAAGATAGGGGACCTCCGCACCCGCTTGTGTAAGGAGGTACAAGAAAACTCCTCCCTTATAAATTCCCGGGCGCATGCTCATGCCCGTCTACGCAGGCAAGAGACTTCCCTTCAGAGGATGAACTCTGAACTTGTCCGGACCAGATCTTATTCCGAAGCGGTGGAAGGGATTTCGGCCTCTATGCGTCGGAATATGGTGGAGATGACGCATCTTGTGCAGCAGGACCAAAGTTCTCGAGCCGATGATGTTTCCACTCTGGCTGACACAATCATGGAGGTGTCACGGCGCTATGTGGACGTGCGTCAAAATCTTCGCGAACAACAAGAGAAGTGTGAGAGGCAGCATCGAGAACGAAGCCCTGACCACCCGAATCGCCAGGAGCGACTCGTTATTTTAATGCGCGCCACTTATCAGGACGGATTTAATGACGCAGTTAGACAATATGCCGCCCAGGGATTGCCTCCTCCATCTTATCCTTCATTTTCTTTAAATTGGGAGGCTGGGTTCAAACGTTATCCTCCTGAATGATTTAAGTTGTAATACAGTATCTCGTTTTGAAACGGGGATTTCCTTTCTGCGTTTCTGTTTCTCCTTCAATACTCATTGGTAATACCGTATTGCCCTTGTAAATAACCCCTTAATGAAATTTAGAGAGCACTTGGGATTTAATTGATATAATCAATTCAATAAACACCCCCTCTGAGTTTCATAATTTCTCCTTTTCTATTTCATATTTCTCATACAGTGTGAAAGAGCTTCAAGTGAAGGGCATTCCAAGGTCGTGGAAGCTCTTTGCCTTGGTCGTCTTTCAGATAATATGCTGACCCTGCTACGCAGCGCGTTATCTCGTAGGGTCCCTCCCAGTTGGGAGCCAACTTTCCAGGATCTCCAGCGGGATTGACCTTACGCAAAACCCAATCTCCTTCTTGAAATCTCCGAGGCACCACTTTCTTATTAAAGGCTCGCTGAACTCTCTGCTTGTAAAATTCCGCTCGCCTCCGGGCCATCTCCCGCCTTTCCTCCACCAGATCTAATTCGGTGCTTCGGATAAGTTGGTTCTGATCTGGCTCGTATGCTTTTACTCGAGCGCTATCCAACAAAACTTCGACCGGAATAACGGCCTCCGCCCCATATACCAAACTAAAGGAAGTCTCTCCTGTCGCTGTCTTAGGTGTGGTTCGATAGGCCCACAGGACGCCTGGTAGCTCTTCCACCCAGTTTCCCCTCTGAGCACCCAACTTGGTCTTTAATCCTTGAATGAGGATCCTGTTAGTTACCTCCACTTGTCCATTCGCTTGAGGGTGAGCTACCGAAGTGAAAGCTTGCTGAATGTTGAGACTTTGGCACCATTCTTGAATCTTTTTCCCCTGGAACTGTCGCCCATTATCACTGACTATTTTCCGAGGGATACCATACCGACAAATGATATTTTTCCATAAGAACTATATTACGACATTCTCAGTAATTTTGGCTAAGGGCTCGGCCTCCACCCATTTGGAAAAATAATCCACAGCGACCAATAAAAACCTCTTCTGTAAAGGTGCCGTTGGCATCGGACCCACTATATCCATTCCCCATTGGTCAAAAGGACAGGAAGAGACTACAGCTTTCATTAACTCCGCTGGTCGCTCCGAACGGTTGCTATGTTTCTGACAAGCGGTGCAACTTTGTACTATATGCGCTACATCTCGTTGAAGAGTAGGCCAAAAGTATCCGGCCAACAAGGTCTTTCTTGCTAAAGCTCTCCCTCCTAAATGATTGCTGTAGCATCCTTCATGGATCTCCCGGAGTACCCATTCCGCATCCTCATTTCCTAGGCATTTTAACAAGGGTCGCCCGAAAGAAGTCTTGTACAGGTCTTCATTTAAGAGGATGAACCGTTTGGCTCGATGTATTAAAGTAGATGCTGCAATTTTCCCTTCAGGAATCTTCCCGTGCCGTAAATAAGCTATGATATCGGTTCTCCAGTCAAGAATTAGGCTTGACTCGGGTGCATCTCCCTCTATGTTGCATATTGCTAAGGAAGTGTGAATTCTCGCCTGGATCGTCTCCGATGATTTATTCCTCCCATAGTGCTAGCCATCCGAGCCAATTCATCTGCCTTCTCATTGTGCTCCCGCGGGATTTGCTTCAAGAGGACCTGATGAAATTGAGCTTTTTCTTTCTCAAAAGCTTTCAAGTACTTGTGCAGTCTTTCCTCCCGCACCGCAAAAGAACCTTGAAGTTGGGATATTACCAACTGGGAATCCGAGTGGATCACAACGGAAGAAGCCCCTACCGCTTTAGTAGCCTGCAATCCTGCTAGGATAGCTTCATATTCCGCTTCATTATTAGATGCCCGATATTCCAGGCGAACGACTAATCGAGTTTCTTCACCCTCTGGGGTAATTAATAGAACACCAACACCACTGCCTGTAGATCCTGAAGAGCCATCTACGAATATATTCCATGCCTTTGATTCCCTCTCCTTCGTAGTTGAACCTTCTTCCGAACCACAAGGTACCTCGGCCAGGAAATCGGCGAGTGCTTGGGCCTTGATGACCGTGCGAGGTTGGTAGTGTATATCATACTCGCTTAGCTCTATCACCCATTTGGCTAACCTTCCTGAGAAATTTGGCTTAGTGACGACCTTGCCCAATTCGCTGTGTGTTAAAACGGTGATAGGATGAGCCAAAAAGTATGGCCTCAGTTTGCGGGCGGTTAGCACTAAGATATAAGCCAGCTTCTCTAACTCCGTATAACGGAATTCTGCCCCCTTCAGAATATGGCTGGTATAGTAAATAGGTTGCTGGTGAGAACCTTCTTGTTTCAGTAATACCGAACTAACGGCTCCTTCTGAGACGACCAGATACATCCATAGTGGTTCTCCCTGTATTGGTTTAGCCAGTAACGGGAGTCCGGCCAGATATATCTTCAACTCCTGGAAAGCTTGTTCAAATTGATCGTCCCACTGAAGTTTAGTAGCTTTGCACAAGATCTTGAAGAAAGGTAGCCCTTTGTCCGTCGATCTGGCTATGAATCGGGATAAAGAAACAATCCTGCCCACTAACTTCTAGGTCTCTTGCAGATTAGTAGGTGATTTCATGTTGCATAAGGCCTTCACCTTCTCGGGGTTGGCTTGCAACCCCTTCTCAGTCACAATGTACCCCAAGAACTTGCCACTTTTTACCCCGAACAAGCATTTATTAGGGTTTAGCTTCATATTAAATCGCCTTAATGTAGCGAAGGTTTCATTCAAGTCCTTGACTAGATCCCGAGTGACCTTCGACTTGACCAGGATGTCATCCACGTAGACCTCCACATTCTTCCCTTTCTGTTCTGTAAAAATTTTGTCCATAAGGCGCTGATATGTAGCCCCGGCGTTCTTCAATCCGAACGGCATGACCACATAGGCATATAATCCCCCTGCAGTCACAAAGCTAACCCTCTTTCGATCCTCTTCGGCCAAAGGTATTTGATGATATCCCTGATAGGCATCCATTAGGGAAACCACTTCATATCCTACAGTAGAATCCACCAATTGATCAATACGAGGCAAGGGGTAGCAGTCTTTAGGGCATGCTTTATTCAAATCACGGAAATCGATACACATCCTCCATTGCCCAGAAGGCTTGGGGACCAAGACTACATTAGAAACCCATTCAGGAAACTGGATTTCCTTTACATGGCCCGCTTTTAGTAGCTTATCCACCTCCTCAGCTATGATCTTGTCTTTCTCGGGTCCAAAATGTCGCCTCTGCTGTTGGAGCCAGGTCGGGCTCCTCTAATGATGTTGAGGTGGTGTTCACTTGAGGATGGATACCGTGAGATCATGCACATCTCTTGCAAAGATGTCCTCATTCTCCTTTAAGCGAGCCACTCTTCTTTGATATCCAACTGTTGTGCTATCCGTGTGACCTTTCCCGGAGCGATCTCCACCAGTTCTCCCTCCTCTATCTTATCAGCCTTGGGGGGAGATTCCTCCAGGACGCAGACGTCGGTAGCGATGACAGCTTTGCCTTTTAGGTCTTCAGTTCTGGCCTTCTTTTGATCGTCCCGAACCATTTGCACATAGCAGCTCCGGGAGGCCTTCTGTTCTCCACGAACTTCTCCCACCAATTGTCCCACTGGAAATTTCAGCTTTTGGTGGTACGGGGAAGCCACGACCTGAAAAAGGGTGAGGAAAGGGCGCCTAAGAATAGCGTTATAAGTGGATGGAGCATCCACGATAAGGAAAGGGATTATACTAGTTTTTTGGCGGGGCTTTTCACCCAGAGTTAAAGGCAATGAAATCTGCCCCGTTGGGTGGACCATATGCCCTGCGAATCTGAAAAGGGGAGTGGACACATCTTCTAGCTGGGCATTTCCCAGTTGCATCTGCTTGAAGGCCTCCTGGAAGAGGATGTTGACAGAGCTCCCCGAATCAACTAGCACCCGGGCCACTTCATAATTAGCTAGGGATATACGGATAACCAAGGCATCTGTATGAGGCAGCAGAACACCCTGCAGATCTTCTGGCCCGAATGAAACGGGCGGCGCCGCTTGTACAGTCTGGTCGATGACGATGGACAAACTCTCCATAAGACGGGCGTATGACTTCCGTGCCCGGTTAGAGTCCCCGTCAGTAGGTCCTCCGGCTATCACATGGATAACTCCCCGAGGGGGAAGGTCATCTAGGGCCCTCACCTGATGGGCCTTCTTGGGAGACCACCTCTCGGGACGGCGTTTGGGGGAAAGTGACCCGAGGTTGTTGATTATACGGCCCCGGACGGGCGACATTGGTTCGGGGGCCTCGCCGTGCCGTTCCTCCGGCTTGATACCTCAATTGCGGATATGCAACATGGAGGCGATCTAGTTCTTCTTGTAGCTTGAAACATCGATTGCTACTGTGACCGTACTCTGTATGATATTGGCAAAAGAACGGGGCTGGGGGATTACGCGGGATCCCTCTATGTCCCAAGGGTCATTGTAGCAGACCCTGTTGATCGTAGAACTCCATTTCACGTTCTTTCCAAGTCCTCACAGGAGGAAGCACTTCAGCAGCCATGATTTGCAATGGTGGGGCGGGGCGAACTCCCTGGAGCATTGGTCGAGGCCTCGGAGCCTCGTGCCGAAAAGGTCTTGTATACTCCCGCCGAGGAGGAGCTTGAGGAACAGCGGGACGAGCCCTTTCAGTTGGGACTGTTGCGGCAGTTCGCTCGGCTCTCATCACCTTTAATCCTTCTTCTTCGCGGATAAACTGCTCTGCACGGCTCAGTAGCTCTTCATAGCTATCCGTAGGCTGTCTCAGCAAGGAACTAAGGAACGGGCCCTCCTTCAGCCCGTGCTGAATGGCACCTCGGAAGGATTCAGATCGGGCTGCGGGGATTCCCCTAGCCGCTGAGGTGAATCGATGGATATACCCCCTAAGGGATTCTGAAGGTCCCTGGGTGATATGCATTAACATAGAGGCGTCTTGCTTATACGCCTTACAGCTGACAAATTCTCGACTGAACATTCTCTGGAAGTCAGCGAAACAGGTGATAGATCCCGGGGGCAGAGTAGTGAACCACTTTTGCGCCGAACCAATCAGGGTGGTCCGGAAGACTCGACACTTGAGAGCGTCAGTATAACAGTGAAGCGAGGCCGCTCCATCGAATTGTGATATGTGCTCTTCCGGATCCGTCGAACCATCGTACTTACAGACCTGAGGATTTCGGAAGTAGGATGGAGGGAGCTCCGAAAGAATGTCCATCGTGAAGGGGCTAGGCTCGTAGAATTCCGGAGGTCTGGTTGATTGACTTTCACCCTGTTCCTCCCGGCGCGTTTGGGTGAAGGGCGTAGTATTCTGGGGTGTTCTTCCCCCGAGTCCGCCTCCAGGCAACACATCACCATGGGCGGCTGTACGAGAGGGAGGAGGCATTTCTGGGAGGGGATCTCTAGAAGAAGGTTCCCCGGAGTGCGGATGCAGATATCCGGTCCTTCTCCTTTCTCTAGCGAGGGCTTCTGTGATAGCATCATCCATTAAGGCCTTTAGTTGCGATGGTAGAAGGGTGATGGGGCGCTCCTCCGCCGCAGAGATATCAGGTTGTTGCATTTCTTCGGGTTGCATCTCAACGTCCAGCTCAAATGTTCCCACAGACGGCGCCAACTGATGCGGGTGCGGGGGAAAAATCCGTTCGCTCCGTTTTCAAGGCGACGAAGCGATGAGGGAGGTCTCGGAATATTCTCCCCCGACAGCGATCAGTAAAGAATAAGAAAATGAAGTAGACGAAACGCGAAAACCCGACACCAGCAATCGAGATTCAGACACGAGATGTAACGTGGTTCGGAATAAGAATTCCTACTCCACGGGGGTGAGGTTTCTCACCAGATGCGGTGCCTAAGCACTTTCACTAAGAAGATCCTCTTTACGGAAAGCAAGTTTCCGAAGGTGGAGGAGAAAGGACCTCTTACAATGATGTTACAAGATGAGGAAAATACAAGAGACTTAACAAACAGCAGATCTCCGTCCTCCTTCTCCGGCGAGACCGTTCTTCCTTTTCTCTCGTCTCCTCTTCTCTCTTGCTGGATGCGAATGATTGCGGATCGATCCTCTCTCTTTGCCTTCTTTTCCCTCTTTTATCTTCCCTCCTCCTTCAACGTAACGTCGCGGATTATCTCCATCGTACACGTGGCCACCACCTCCTCCTGGAGAATAATTCTGTTACAAATATGAGGAACGAGGACTCCCCCGAATATTGCGTGGGGCCCCCCAAGCCGTTGCATAGCACCTTTCCCTTTACTTTTTCAGGCGACGAGGTTAAACTGTTTCCCTCACCCCTCTGCTTTGGGTGAAGTTAACTTAGGCCCCTATACCATAGGTGACCTAGCCTTAGGGTTTCTCCTTAAACCGAACCAATTCTCCTTTTTCCCGTACCAAACTTCTTTCGTGTCGATTAGGTTGAGTTGACCCTTCCTCCATCCCATTGGCTTCTGGACTTGCCTAGTTGAACCGGTTCCTAGTCCTCTGTTAGCGAAGTGCCTTCCGCCTCTTTTCCACCTGCGTCCCTTGTTTCTAGCATTCGCCCGTGCCGATAGCTCTCGCTACTTGCCCGTGCCGATGACCTCTAGTACTTGCGCCCGTGTCGATTACTTTCGATAACTCTCGCCCGTGTCAATGGCTTCTGATAACTCTCGCCCGTGTCAATGGCTTCTGATAACTCTCGCCCGTGTCAACGGCTTCATCTAACTCTCGCCCGTGTCAATGGCTTCTGATAACTCTCGCCCGTGTCAACGGCTTCGTCTAACTCTCGCCCGTGTCAACGGCTTCGTCTAACTCTCGCCCGTGTCAATGGCTTCTGATAACTCTCGCCCGTGTCAACGGCTTCGTCTAACTCTCGCCCGAACTGTTTCTCCTTTTCCCCTTTGGCTGAACCAGGTGTTTTGAGGACGGGTCACGGGTCACCTGCTAACTCTTCTATTGGGAATTAGGTAGAAAAAGTACCAGTAGTATCAGTGAAAAATGATCGTTTCACCTTAAATGATACGGAGGGACGTCGCCACAACAGTTGTGCACAATCCAGGGACAATGATGAAACAACCCAACTGGGTCGTGTAGAACTTGGAACAAACGCTCCAATTGAGACAGCGATGAACCACCCAGGTGCGCGATCCAAGGGCTGCGATGAACCCCCTGCCGCATCATCGATTGTGCTCATACGACGTGTGCTTGCGGCAGGCGCCGCGAGGCCGTGACACTTGCGGCTACCTCGCAGGAGGCGCCAACCATGCGGCGCCTGCTGCGCGAGCTCGCGCGGCAGCGGTGTTGGTGTCGCGAGCTCATGGCAGTGACATGCACAGTAACGATGTTGGCATCGCGAGCTCGTGGCAACGATGCCGCTGCTCCGGTAGTGGAAGATCGATGGTGGAAGAGGGGAAGAGAAGCGTACCCGACCGCGCGAGGGGACGAGCGAGTGCGTGAGGAGGGATCAAGGAGGAAAGGAGGAGTGTTAATTAGGGGAAAATCGAGGACGAAATCTATTTTCGTGCAATATTCGTCGCCAATTAAAAATACCAATGAAAAAATTTTTGTCGTTAAATTTATCGCAAATTTTGCAATGAATTATTAAATCGTTGCAAATTTAGCGACGAATTTATATTTCATTGTAAAATTCAGCGACGAAATTTATTTTTCGTTGCAAAATTGGCGATGAAAACTAAATTCGTTGCCAAATTAGCAACGAATATTAAATTCGTCGCAAATTTTATAATTTCCGCCGTTGATTTTCTTTGCCAAATAATTGAAAATGTCCGATGAAAATTTTTCGTCGCCAAATTTGTCATAAAATTTGCAACGAATTCATAATTCATTGCCAAAGTTTACAATGAATTATATTTTTGTTGAAAAATTTACGACGACTTATATTTTCGTTGAAAAATTTTGCGATAAAAAATAAATTTTGTTGTAAAACTGCGACGATATTTGCGACGAAAATGAATTTGTTGGAAATATAAATAAGTTTGCAACAAAAAAAGTTTTGTTGCAAATTTCGTTACTAATTTGAGACGAAATTTGGAATTCGTTGCAAATTTTATTGCAGATTTGTAACAAATTATTTTCGTTGCCAAATTTCGTCGCTATTTTGGTGTATTTTTGTAGTGAGGCAATCCTCACTTCTCTAAAACCTCAAAATTCTCCCCCTCATGAGAAAGAATACATTCATCATCCCATGATGGATAACCTCCTCCTAAAGGCTTGCCCCCTTTGACCATTGCACCAACAATGTCATTGGAGAGTCCCTAAGCCTATAGAAACACTAAACCATCAATATTAAGGGCAAAAGTTCAAACTTGAACTTTCACACACCTTAAAATTGATACATACCCTAAACAATTCTCCTAATCCATATTCAATATATTTTTTCCCTTTCTAATGTTTTGCAAAGCATATCCTAGGGTTATGAGCAGTTAGGGTAACCTAAAATAGCTGATACCAATTGTAGGAACGTCGGTGAGCGCTGGAGAGGGGGTGAATGGCATGTTTGTTCGCTTGGCGGAATTCGATCGTGTTTGTCTCTATAAAATGATTGGTGTGCAGTGAAAAATAAAAGCACAAACTAAAACAAAGACAAACAACACAATCACACGAACACGACAATATAATATGGTTCGGAACCTTAGGGTTCATACTCTACGGGTTGGGCTCGAACGAACCCTAGCAATGCAAACACCACTAATAACTCCTTCTTGACAATAAGTCGGAGGTGGAGAAACCTCGTATAATGATTACACAAGTAATACAAGGAAATACAAGCAATTACAAATGAAATACACAAAACAACGTAAAGAAAACTTTACAACTATTGCTTTGGATGTTTGCTTGTTTGATTGCTTGAACCGCACTTGAAGACCCTGATTTGCACCAGCAAATTGCTCTAAATCGTCTAAGAAATCACTGCCAAAATCCTTCTCCATGAGCTCCTTTTAAATCTGCAACTCGAACTAAATTTCGCCTAGTAGTCGACTGATCGCAACCATCAGTCGACTACTCCTGTAGCCGTTGTGAGACAACGACTCGATCCATACTGGATAAGTTCCAATGGATAGACCATCAGTCGACTAATAACACCCATCAGTCGACTACTCCTGTAGCCGTTGTGAGACAACGACTCGATCCATACTGGATAAGTTCCAATGGATAGACCATCAGTCGACTAATAACACCCATCAGTCGACTGATGCACAAGTAGTCGAGTCGCTAGTTGAGCCTGCCTCACGTATGTGGTGTTTTCTCAACATCAGTCGACTGACCCTCAATGTCAGTCGACTGATCAAGTAGTCGAGGTGCCTTGCATTTGTGGCCATCGCAGTCGAGGTGCCTTGCGTCTATGGCCGCAATTCAGCCGCAGTTGATAACAATCGACTCCCATCAGTTGACTGGTCATAATCTCAATCGACTGATAAATCTCAAACATGAGGTTTAACTCTAAGTATGATGCCCTCATACTTACTAGACCATCCTTAGCCTAAACCTAAGCCTTCTAGATACCTCCATCAGCCTCACGCCTATCAGATCCATTTTAATAAGTAATGTTCGTATGAATTTTCAAGATTTTTCAAAATACGTATATTTACTTATGCTTTTCCAAAATCTAATTTCTAAAAATTGACTTCTACATTTGCAAAAGCCAGTCGACTATTGCTTTGGGCAGTCGAATGTTGGTGTTTCAGTCGACTGGTAGTTGAAACCAGTCGACTATTGTGTCTGATATGGGATGAATAAGATTTGTTTAGCCATGTATCAACAATTTTAAGTATCCTAACGTCTCCTAATCCTAGGATATGTTATGAAAAGCATGGGAAGGGTGAAATATCATTGAAAATAATTCGAAAAGGTGTTTAGGGTGGAGTATCAAATTTTAAGGGAGATTAAAGTTCAGGTTCGAACTTTTACCCTTATTTTCGATGGTTTGAGTTTCCTATTAGCTTAGGAACTCTCTAAGGATATTGTTGGTGCAATGGTCAAGGGGGAGTAAACCTTTAGGGAGAATTTATTCATCAAGGGATGATAGATGAGTATTCCTTAAAAAAGGAGAAATGAAGGGTTTGAAACCCTCATTGTGCTCGCCAAAGGGGAAGAATTGGAGAAGTGAGGATTGTCACTCATTTAGTGATATGAGACTTATCACTATAAAGAGTGAATGCATCCTAAATATTTTTGGACCAAGGGGGAGAATGTAAGATCTCATTGGGAGATGGAACATTGAAAACCTTGGTAGGTTTTATGATGTATACCAAATGGGGAGAAGTGAGGTTAAAGTTAGGTAAACCGTCACTATTCTTTGGCATTGGAAGAGTTAAGTTGGGTTATTATTAGCCTAACTTAAATGTATTGTCAAACATAAAAAATGGGGAGATTGTTGGTGCAATAAGCCCCAGGTCAATATTGACCAAACTCGAGTGGGACTCGAGTAATATTTTGATGTTTGGCAATGGATTGACAATGGGTTTGACCATTGTTCAACTATAAGGTTTGACCATATGACTAGTGGATGATTGGGATATCCAAAGTCATATGGGGGAGAATATTTGGAGGAGATTTTTGGAGCAATCAACCTCGGAAGTCTAAATATGGATATTTGGCAAGGGAAGTCAAAAAAGGTAAAGTCTTGGCAGTATAAGTCCAAGTGTATAGTCTTGGCGGTGTAAAGTACAAGTGAACTTTGGCAATTGGAAAGTTCAACATGGGGTTGGCAAGGAAAGTCAAGCATGGTCTTGGCATGGAAAGTCCAAGCATGGTCTTGGTAATTGAAAAGTCCAAGTCATGGGTACTTGGCAAAGAAAAAGTCCAAGGGTAGGTTTGGCGGCGTAAAGTCTAAGCATGGGTCTTGGCAGCGTAAGTCCAAATGGATTTTGGAAATGTGAAAGTCCAAGGGTGAGGTTTTGGCGGCATAAAGTCCAAGCATGGGTCTTGGCGGAATACGTCCAAATGAACTTTGGCAAAGGACCCGGTTAGCATGACATAGCCGATGGAAACACCTGAAGGCTAATGCGAAGGATGAAGAATCGCGGACTTGAGAGATCCGAAAGGCGTGAGGCTGATGGAGGTGGCTAGAAGGCTTAGGTTTAGGCTAAGGGTGGTCAATCAAGTATGAGGGGATCATACTTGAGTTAAACCTCATGTTTGAGGATTATTAGTCGATTGGGATTATGGACTAGTTGACTGTTCAAGTGTTTCACTTGAGAGCCTAGTTGACTCATATCAGTCGACTATGATTATGACCAGTCGATTGGTCAAGTAGTCGACTGAGTTTTGACTGCTCAACTTGTGTTCGGCCAGTCGATTGCCAATTGTAGGGAGTCAACTAGTCCACGGTAGTCGACTGCCAATGATAGGCAGTCGACTAGTGGTAGTAGACACTGTTAGACTCTCCGAGCCGCAAAAATCACTTTTTGCATTGCGGAAACCTCAGAAGTCGACCACGAATCCGTGCGAAGATAAATAAAATAAATTCATGTACATGTTTAGAAACACTAGATCTACCTTAGATCTACATGGGAAGAGCATTACCCTTGTAGCGACGCCCTTCGCTTATCCCGCTCGTCCAAATGGTTGTCGGATCTCGTAGAGTGTCAAGTGTACACTCCTCTACACGTATCCACACAAACAAAAGGTGGAGCAGACCACTTAGAGTGTGATAGCACCCTTGGAGGTCACGACAATGGAGGATGAAGGAGAGAGCTAGAGAGAAGAGGAGGGAGAAGATGAAATCAATTCACCACTTACTCATTCAATCCTTGGCCGACCACATTAAGGAGGAATAAATACCTCCATGTAATACCAAGAGCCATGGCTCTTGGTCTTCCCCATGAGGTGGCACACCATGATGTGTCCATGATGATGTGGAACATCATCATTGACCGACCCCTATGCCAAGTCACCATGAAGTGACATTTGGTCAAGTCAAACTTGACCCTTCATCTTCCCTCTCAAGTCAAGTCAAACTTGACCTCTTATCTCCCATGGTTGATCAAATCCAACCTTTGATTCAAGTCAATTTAATTTAATGAATTTTTATTCATTAGTTTAAATTGACTCAATGAATCAAATCTAAATTAGACTCATTTAACACTTGAATCAAATTGAGTCCAACTCAATTAGTCTAATTTGGATTACTCTTAATCCAATTTGGTTCATCATATGAACCTAATCCTCTTGGTCTATCATATGAACATAATCTCCATCTAATTGCCCTTTGTGTGTGACCCTATAGGTTCTTGTAACGTTGGCAATGCTCCTAAACCGATTTAGAAACATAAGCAATGAGCGGTATCTATTAACATATCATTGCTACTCAGGTTACAAGAATGTTGAGATCCAACATCACCTTTGTGACTACTAATTATGACTCTCACAATATGTGACAATGTCCCTCTATCCTTGACATCTAGATTGAACAATTGAGGCATAGACCGTGTCATCCTCTGTACAATCTATATCTTGAACTCCAAGTAGACTCACTCTAATCAAATGAGCTCAATATCTCATATTGACTCATTTGAGCATGGTCATGCACTTAGTGGTCTCACTCTATCAAGAATCATGATATCACACCCGTCATATAGGAGGGATAGATCCCATCTACATCACTCACATTCCTCTGCATAATTTGTTACATACCCAGTAATCGCCTTTATAGTCCACCCACTTACGGGTGACGTTTGACGAAGTCAAAATATGCAACTCCTTATGTAGGGAACCATGGTGACTTCAGGTCCAAGGACTAATAGTCATACTAATAGCCACATGAGAAAGTATATGACACTCATATAACGATCCATGATACTTTCTCATGGCGGGTCATTCAGTATACATTCTCCAATGCATACCCATGTGTCAACTTGATATCTCATATTCATGACTTGTAAGATCAAGTCATCGAGTTGACCTACATGCTAGTCTGTTCACATTAATATTGTCCTTGAATATTAATACTTGACTAGGAATGATTGAGAGTAGTATTTTCTATATTATCTCATTATCGATTCAACCAATCGATTGATATAGATAAGAACCTTCTACTTAAGGATGTTATTATACTTAGTTATTTGACACCAATACAAGTAAGTATAATAACTATAAATAAATGCCTTTATAAATAGGAATATGATACAATAAAGTTCATACAACAATCATCACATGATTGACTCTAGGGCTTTCACTAACAATCTCCCACTAGCACTAGTATCAATCACTGTAGTATCTAATACCCAATGATCTAGTGTGACCATCATGCTTTTTCTGTGCCAAAGCCTTGGTCAAGGGATCTGCGACATTAGCATCTATGGGTACTCTGCAAATCTTTACATCTCCTCTATCGATAATCTCTCGAATGAGATGGAAGTGCGGTAGTATGTGTTTAGTCCGCTGGTGTGAGTGAGGTTCCTTAGCCGGTGCAATCGCTCCATTGTTGTCACAATAGAGCTCTATGGGATTTGCTATGCTAGGAACCATCCTAAGCTCAGTAATGAACTTGCGGATCCAAACTGCCTCTTTTGTTGCCTCTGATGCAGCAATATACTCGGTCTCTATTATAGAATCAACAACTGTGTCCTGCTTCGAACTCTTCCAGCTCATAGCCCCACCATTCAAGAAAAACACGAACCCTGATTGCGATCTATAATCATCCTTGTCAGTTTGGAAGTTGGCATCACTGAACCCTTTACAGCTAGTTTCCCATTATCTCCAAATATCAAGAAATATTCTTTAGTCCTTCTCAAGTACTTAAGCATATTCTTGACCGCTATCCAGTGACGCTCACCTAGATCTGACTGGTATCTGCTCGTCATGCTCAAAGCATACGAGACATCAGGATGAGTACATAGCATGACATACATGATAGATCCTATGGAAGATGCATAAGGGATCTTATTCATGCAGTCTCTCTCCTCTCTAGAAGAGGGACTTTGAGTCTTCAATACATGAAAAACTGTAGTAATACCGTGTCAATATATGTACTCTGACTAGGCCAAGCAATCTCTTAGATCTATCTCTATTAGATCTTGATGCCTAGAATACAGGTTGCTTCACCTAAGTCATTCATTTAGAAACACTTCCCCAGCCAAGTCTTCACAGACTGTAGCGAAGGGATGTCATTCCCAATGAGTAGTATGTCATCCATATACAATACAAGGAAGACAACTGTATTCCCATTAATCCTCTTGTAGACACAAGATTCATCTTCATTCTTGATGAAACCAAACTATTTGATCACATCATCGAATCGAAGATTCCAGCTCCGAGAAGCTTGCTTTAGCCTATAAATGGACCTTTGCAGCTTGCATACTTTGCCAGTATGCTGTGGATCTACAAAACCCTCAGGTTGTATCATGTACACATCCTCAAGCAAGTTTTCATTCAGAAACATGGTTTTGACATCCATCTGCCAGATCTCATAATCATGGTACGCTGCAATAGCAAGCATGATCCGAATGGACTTAAACATCGCAACTGGAGAAAAGGTTTCATCATAGTCAATACTATGAATTTGCTTAAAACCTTTAGCCACTAATCGACCCTTATAGGTATGCGTAAGTCCATCCATGTCAGTCTTTCTCTTAAATACCCACTTACACCCAATGGGTTTAACGCTTTCAAATGGATCAACCAAAGTCCATACTTGGTTGGTGTACATGGATTCCATCTCGGATCTCATGACCTCTAGCCATTTCTCAGAATCTGGACTCATCGCAGCTTCCTGATAGGAGGTAGGCTCATTCTCAACGAGCATAACGTCATCATGGTCAAACAAGAGAAATGAGTATCTCTTAGGCTGACGACGTACCCTATCAGACCTGCAAAGAGGTAGGTCTACCTGAATATGTTGTTGTTCCACAACTCTTTGTGCAACAATCTCATCATCCACAACACTTTGTGGTTCCTGTTCAACCTCCATCTCGGCCTTAGTTCTATGGTTCATATCTTGAATTTCTTCAAGATCGAATGTACTCCCACTAGTTTTTCTAGAAACAAAGTCCCTTTCTAGAAATACCCCAGTCTTTGCCACAAACACTTTGTGCTGACTGGGAATGTAGAAATAATATCCCTTCATTTCCTTGAGATATCCAACAAAATATCACTTGTCGTATTTGGGTCTCAGTTTGTCTGAGACTTGACGTCGAACGTAAGCCTCATAACCCCAAATCCTCATGAAAGACATCTTGGGATTTTTCCCTATCCATATTGTATATGGTGTCATTATCACAACTTTGGATGGAACACGGTTAAGTGTGAAAGCTGCTGTGTCTAGAGCATATCCCCAAAAGGATATAGGAAGATCTGTGTGACTCATCATGGATTGTACCATATCTAATAAGGTATGATTCCTCCTTTCAGATACACCATTCCACTGTGGTGTTCTAGGAGGAGTGAGTTGGGATAGAATCCCACACTCAGCTAGATAGTCACGAAACTCATAGCTAAGGTATTCACCACCTCGATCTGATCGAAGTATCTTAATACTCTTGCCAAGCTGGTTTTGTACTTCATTCTTGAATTCTTTAAACTTTTCAAAGGATTCTGACTTATGTGTCATCAGATACACATAACCATATCTACTGAAGTCATCAGTAAATGTAATGAAGTACCTATAACCACCTCTAGCAGCAACATTAAAAGGGTCACATACATCACTATGTATAAGTCCTAACAAGTCTGTTGCTCTTTCGCTGTGTCCACTAAAGGGAGTCTTGGTCATCTTGCCTAGAAGGAAAGACTCGTACGTCTCATATGATTCAAAATCAAATGAGTCCAGCAACCCATCCTTAAGGAGCTGGGATAAGCGACTCTCATTTATGTAACCTAAACGACAATGTTAGAGATAGGTTTGGTTCAACTCATTTGACTTGAACCTTTTGGTACTTATGTTATAGATGAGATTCTCTAAGTCTAGAATGTAGAGTCCGTTCATCAGAGGTGCACTATAATAGAACATATCATTTAAATAAACGGAACAAGATTTGTTCTTTATTATAAATGAAAAGCCTTTCTTGTCTAAACAAGAAACTGAAATGATGTTCTTTGTGAGAGCAGGCACATAACAACATTCATCTAATTCTAGTACAAGCCCAGAGGGCAGAGATAGAAAATAAGTTCCTATAGCAACAACAACAACCCTTGCTCCATTGCCTACTCATAGGTCTACCTCGCCCTTCGTCAATGCTCTGCTATTTCTCAGCGCCTGTACATTAGTATAAATGTGAGAAGCACATCCGATATCAAATACCCACGATGAAGAAATAGATAGATTGACTTCTATAATATATATACCTGAAGTAGAAGTCTCACTTCTCTTCTTCTTAAGATCTTTCAGGTATGCTTTGCAGTTCCGCTTCTAGTGTCCAGCTTCCTTACAGTGGAAGCAAGTCCCTTCCTTGGCCACCCCTCCTTTAGGTTTCAGTGCCTTGTCTTTGCCCTTGACATGAGACTTTCCCTTACCTTTAGGCTTGCCCTTGCATTTCTTCTTTTGCACCATCAAAATAGAGTCGAGCTTTATCTTCTTAAGGTTGAGCTCAGCAGTTCTCAACATGCTAAGCATCTTAGGCAGTGGCTTATCAATTTCATTCATGTTGTAATTCATGACAAATTGATTGTTACTTTCTGGCAAGGATTGCAAGATCAAGTCAGTGGCCAGTTCTTGGCCAAGTGGGAATCTTAACCTCTGTAGATTTTCTATGTACCCAATCATCTTAAGTACATATGGACCTATAGAAGTCTCATCTTGAATCTTGCACTGAAACAGTGCCTTAGAGATCTCGTATATCTCGTGTCTTGCTTGTCCTTGATACAGTTAACGAAGATGTTCAACCATATCAAAAGCATTCATCAACTCGTGTTGTTTCTGAAGCTCAAAGTTCATGGTCGCAAGCATGAGGTATGACACATCTAATGCATCATCTTGATGCTTCTTGTAAGCATCTCGGTTAGCTCGCGAGGAAGTGGTAGGAGGTGCTTCCGGAACGGGCTGCTCCAGGACGTACAGTTTTCTTTCTTGTGTGAGAATAATTCTCAGATTCCTGTACCAATCCAGAAAATTATCTCCATTGAGCTTGTCCTTCTCAAGGACAGAACGTAGGGAGAGAGTGTTCGTGTTTGACGACATGACAATCTACAACATAAATAATGCAGAAAGTAAATATCATATTCCATTTATCATTTAATTAGGCCTTTAATTAAATGATGCTCCCACTGAATTATAGGACTTTTGTAGAATCGAGTCATAGATGTGGTCAAACCACACTACTAGATTCATACAAACTAGCTATAGTTCTCGCGGGACAAGATCCACATCATACTACGCCTTGAGTTAGCTTTGACTAAATCACCCAAGACTTAGTATGATCGGTAGGTAACAAATGACCAATTACATCTCTATGCAACTCTTGTTTATAGGATCAAGATCCACATTTACAAAAGAACTTGAGTTAGCTTTGGCTAAATCGCCCAAGATTTAGTGTAAATGTGTTCTTATCCTATCTTTCCAACCATTAGAATATGCTTATAGTTTTACCCAATCCAATTGAGTTAACTAGTTTCACTCAATCGAATTGAGCTTATTCTCACCCAAGCTTTGATAGGCGGGACCAAGATTATCCTTCCGCACCCTACCAAGATAATATGCGTTGCTCTGCTTTGGCAGATTCAACAACAACAAATGATCGAGGTAGTGATGGGTATCAAAACTTGGTAGGCATTTCGAGTTGACTTGATTGAGATCTAATCTAATCGTGAATGTGTATCATATACGCATTAAGACATTAATTACCCTATACTAGCATGCATCACATACATACAAGCAAAAACAAATAAGACATTAATCACCCTATACTAGCATGCATCACATACATACAAGCAAAAACAAATATATATATATATATATATATATATATATATATATATATATATATATATATATATATATATATATATATACTAATTAATTAATTTGTGATGAATTCATGGCCCTACTACGATCTTCTCAAGCCAATGAGAAGATCGGACGGTCAACCAAGGGTTAGCGGCTTCTCCAAGCACCTCCTTTGACCGCCATGTGTCATCGGCACCCTCCTCGTAACTCCATTTACAAGTGGATCTTCCACCACTTCATTTTGTACATTACAAACATGAAACTCGAGTTACATTCGAGTCTAAAATCTATTTACAATAGGAATATTATAAGAGAGGCACGACGCACAGGTCGCATATCATATACAACATGCACAACACAAAAACGGCGCGCAAGCCGTATTATGAATTACAACATAATTTTTTTCCAATCACATTGGGATTTTTGGGCCATGACCATCACAATATCATACATAATTCTAAATTATGTATTTTACATAAATTTCTATAATTTTCCTATTTTTTTCAATTTTATGAGTCACATCTCCGCAACGGTCCCGCTAAGTGATTTTCGGGCGCGATTGCGGGACAATGCCCCTTGCGGGGTTAGGGGCAGTGCCCCTTCTCGCAAAATAAATCTTGCGAGTGTCTCATCTTGATCTTACAATGCCTTAAGTCGTTGTCCCAAAAGACTAAAGCAAGACTTTGCCGTTTCGGAGAGTTTTTCTCAGTGGTGGATGCCTACAAGTGTCCAAACACTTGTTGCTTCGACTCTACGAGAAAAATACTCACAAGAATCTATAAAATTAGGAAAATTACATAAACTTACAGATCTGTAATTTTTCGTATCTAATACAAAAAATTACAAAACAAACATGTACATGCTTCGCATGTGGTTATGATACCACTGTTAGACTCTCCGAGCTGCAAAAACCACTTTTTGCGTTGCGAAAACCTCAGAAGTCCGCCACGGATCCGTGTGAAGATAAATAAAATAAATTCATGTACATGTTTAGAAACACTAGATCTACCTTAGATCTACATGGGAAGAGCGTTACCCTTGTAGCGACGCCCTTCACTTATCCCGCTCGTCCAAATGGTTGTCGGATCTCGTAGAGTGTCAAGTGTACACTCCCCTTCTAAATACCTTCCTCTTCCATTCCATATCAACTGTTCCTAATTTCAACATCTCTAGGTCCATCAATGGATTTCGGTCAAAACCCATTGATGACCCTATCCAACTCTAATTTGTAGGTTAGTGAAGTGCATAGTTGGGAAACCTAACCCTAAACTCTCATCCTTCACTTGTCCTTAGCCTTCTAAACTCTAGTTAAAAAAATTCAACCTACGTGCCAGTATTGTTACCACACTACATATAATTGTTTTGATTTTAAAAACCTTTGCAGGGATGACCCGCTTCCTGATGAAGTGTTCTCACTTTTGGAAACAATTGAATCAAATTTGAAGGATAGAGAGTTAGATGATCAAGACTCCATAAATGTGTCCTCAAGTAATATTCCATCTTCATCTCAGTTTACTGATGTTGGGAATAGAATTACCAGTGATCAACACCTTGATATAAATAGAGAAGCTTCTTCCATATTCGAAGAAGAGTTTGTCACTACTACTACAGTAGTTGATGAATATTTTGAAGAAACTTGGAGTGAAGAGGAGGTAAGTGATATACAAGTGATAGAATAGTTAGAATATATAAATCCTTCGGAAGAATTTTTAGCTGATGATATCCAACATGAAGAAGGTGAGTTAAACCCAGATCAGTACAGTGACTTAGAGGAAGTGTTCCAATTGCTGATGATCCCTATGTTTTAAATCCATGAATAACATAATTGGCAGCTGTCAGTTCATCAGATCCAAATGAATTTTTCATTGGACAAGTTTTTTTCCTTCCGACAAGAATTTAAAGATGCACTAGTAAGGCATGCGATGCTAAAAAACTTTAGATACAAGCCAGTTGACACCAGACTTAATAGAATTAAAGTTATTTGCTTCAATTAGCCATGTTCATGGAGATTAGTTGTAAGTGGAGATGTTGAGTTCACTGTCACAAAATATGTAAAGAAGCATGAATGAGACACAGTTAGGGAAACAACAGATCACCATGCCTGCACATCCACATTTGTAGCAAACCAGATTGTAGGATGGTTAGCTACTTCTGATGATTACAAACCAAGTTCAATTTGAAGAGAAATTCAAGTTAGGTTTGGTGTTCACATTTCATACAAGAAAGCATACATAGCCAGACAGAAAGCATTAAAAAGAGTGGTTTGTGATTTTGATCATGCCTATATTGATCTTCCAATGTACTTGCATGAGTTAAGAGTTAGAGATCCTGATACCTATGTTACAGCACTAAGAAATGGTGAAAATCAATTCCAACGATATTTTTGGGCATTTGGTGCTTGTGGAAAAGTATTCATGTCTTATTTGTGAAAACTAATTGGAATTGATGCTACACATATCACCGACAAGTATCCTGGTGTGTTACTAATGGCAACTGCCGTTGACGGTAATGCAAAAATTCTGCCAGTTGCATTTGGAATTGCCGAAGTTGAATGTGGATCTGCCTGGGAGTGGTTTTTGGATCATGTAAAGACATTCCTTGCTGTCCTTCCAGAGTCGTTGAGCATTGTATCAGATAGACATCGAGGGATTATATCAGCAGTTAACAAAGTGTATCCATCTGCCCATCATGGTTTTTATTGCTATCACTTGTCTTGTAACATGGTAACAAATATCCAGGATAGATCCTCATTAGGTTTATTTTGGGTAGTAGCAAGAGCCAATACAACAGTTGAGTTTGATTGATTAATGCAAAACATGCATGAAAAACACAAGGATGCATATGCGTGGCTACAAAAGATCGAGCAAAAAAGATGGGTCAATGCACACTTTCCTAGGAGGAGGTACACACTGTTAACCACTAATTATTCTGAGAGTTTAAATGCATTATTCAAGGAAACACATGAACTCCCCATCACCAGTTTAATTGATAATACTAGAAGAAAGATTGCTCAATGGTTCTTTAACCATAGGGAAGAATCTTAAAAAATGTCAGGTTTTCTAACACCATATGCCATTAAAGAGATTGATGAAAGGAGAGAAAAAACTCGATTATATTCAGTATTCCCATACTCACAAACAGAAATGGAAGTACAGATAATAACTTCTTCGTATATTGTTGATTTGGAGAGGCGCAGTTGCATCTGCGGTGAGTTTCAAAATTTAGAAATTCCTTGCTCGCATGCTATTGCAGTCATCATATATCGGAACATGGATCCATACCGTTATTGTGAGCATTATTTTCTAAGGGAAACTTGGGAGGCCACTTACATGGATCATATTTACCCATGTCGAATTAAGAAATTTTGGCCTAATGGTGACAAAATTTTTGGAGTTTTACCTCCTCGTAGCCTTATGCAGCCGGATCGAAGAAAAAAGGCACGCATTGAGTCTAAACATACTGGGAAGGTGAAAAATAAATGCAGCAGATGCAAACATCTTGACCATAATAGGAGGCCCTATAGAATGCCACCGCCTACTAATTCCTAATTGTCAATAGTTGTTGTGTAAATATTTATAAAGGAAACAATGTTTATATTAGACGACTTATTTATCAAATACTTACTGTGCAATTAATTTGTGTGTGGTAGTTGTATTAATTTTTTCTCTCGCATCAATGCTGACAAAACAATGTTTGCTGATTTTCCACACATCGACACAAAAGTATGCAAGAAGGGTGCTTTGGGAATATCACAAACCAACCCTCTTGCATCCTCATTAACTCGTTTTCGTTAGGCTACATAAGGTGAAAAATCGTCGAGGAGCTTCTTAACCCCTTCCTTTACAATAGATCATCTCCTTCATGGCTTCATGAGGCGAACACAACCCTGGGGAGAAGTCTTCTTCCTCCTTGAACGTTGAGGAGGGCTCCTCGGCCCCTCCTCCGACTCAGTGCATCTTCATCCCAACACTGGAGAAGTAGCATGCAATTATGATAAGGTGCTTGGAGACCACGAGGCATGACCGGGAGGAGGCCACCAAACACTTGGAGGTTATTCTCCAGCATGAGCAGAATGTACGCGCTGCTTTGGCGCTGGTGGAGAAATGGATGGCAGAACAAGAGGGCCCTCGATCGAGGCGGGGGAACGAGCCTGGATTCTCTTAGATTTGTACCTGGATCATCTTAAATGTCTATGTCATATATATCTAAATCTGTTTTGGTTGGCCTAACTAAATGAATGTTGATCTATTTTGCATTATCGTGGGCTGCTTGAAACTTATGGCATTATAAACTTATGACCTAACTAATTGAATGTTGATCTATTTTGCAAAACTGTAATAAAAATCGGGGCCACCACACCCGACCCGTTAATATAAAGCCCCCCGTTGGCAGTTCAAACGACTAAATTTCATTTCTCTATCGCTCCTTTCGATCTATATCTTGTGGAATTGCCTGAAGCTTAGATTTTCGACGTTCATAAGTTTTGAGATTACTTAACTTCTTTTATTGACCATAACCTGTGTTGCAGTTGAAGGTGCATCCCATCTATGGTTTTTCCATTTTCGTCAGCGATATCGTTTTAAGTCGGGCCTAATAGGGTTTAGGGTTTTAATAATCCATTTGAGCAGATGTAACATTTGTTTCTATCAGCATACATGTTTCAATCCATTTCATCTATTAGTTTCAAATCGTCGTATTACAATGCATTTAGTTCGTAACCTAACGTAGTTTTTTTAGGTCACGATGACTTCAACTGTTGAAACATCAAGCGATAGTTCTGAAAGAACCCTTGCGTTAATGCGAGGAAGAACAAAGAGAATGAACTAGAAAAGCAACGTTTCACATTTTAAAAAATTTATTGCAAGTGTGCCGCCGACTGAGGAAGAAGTAACACTGATTTGGAGCTCCCCTTTTTCATGGGTTTTGGACATTCCAGATATTACCCATGTCAGACTCCTTGTTCAAAATATGTTTGATAATTGGGACTGCGAGGAGAAATGTTTTATATTCCATGATAAGAAATTACACTTCACAAAGGCTGATGTCTCCCTCATCCTTGGTCTATAGATGATGGACTCGTAGTTCCTATGAATAATGAAGCTCCCTCTGGTTAGCTATATTTGCAATATTTCGTGGAAGTTGATTGCTTTAACAAGCCTGGAGGAATTAATGAAGAGTTCCAGATCTCCAGATAATTTGGGATCTAAAAATTTTTATCGTCAGTTGTTTATTCTATATTTTTTCTCTTGTGTATTTTTTACTACCACCAGCAGTAAGCCTAGAATACCTATGCGATCACTTATAGATTGTGTAGACGATTTTGATAACTTAGGCAGGTACAATTGGTGCAAAGCACTTTATACCTACATGACTCCTCAAATGGAGTCAATTGGTATGAGAGTGACGTTGCGACTAGAAGCAGAGTTCGGTGGTGGATCTATGAGACTAATGCTTAAGGGTTTCACACACTTATTGGCTGTAAGTGAATATATTTTATGTTTTCCACAAAGAGTATAGATCAATCTGTCTATTAACAACTAATTTTTCCATTCCAGGTATGGATGTGTGAGCATTTGTGTATCCTACCTCCACACGTCCCTCATGCTTTGCCAAGAATGTTGAGATGGAGGTGTGTTAGTGCCTATAAGAATCATATATCTCCACAATGATATGATATTGTCCACTTTAGGCCTAAGCCCTCATGGTTTTGTTTTTGAGTTTTATCCAAAAGGTCTCATCCCAATTAAGATATCTTTTCATCTTATAAGCACATGATATTTTTCATGACTTACCAATGTGGGACTTTGATTGTATTCATAATACTCCAACAATCCCCCTCTCAAATGAAGGACCAAATTGCCCCCTCTCAAGCTTATCCGTCATTGAAGGACATCCACTGCTTGATGTCCGTTCTTCAACCCACCAGGGCTTCCTGTCAACTGTCTGGTCCTCTTGACCCAGCTGGACTTCTTGCCAGTTGTCCAGTCCTTCTGGCCCAACTGGACTTCCTGTCAGTTGTTCGGTCCTCCTGACCCAATTGGACTTCTTTCCTGGTGTATGGTTCTCTTGATCCAGACATGGGAACTCAATTTCTTCGTTCGAGGTTCATGGCTTGACATGAACCATGACTCTGATACCAATTGTTAGTGCCTATAAGAATCATATATCTCCACAATGGTATGATATTGTCCACTTTGGGCCTAAGCCCTCATAGTTTTGTTTTTGGGTTTTACCCAAAAGGCCTCATCCCAATGGAGATATCTTTTCATCTTATAAGCACATGATCTTTTCCATGTCTTACCAATGTGATACTTTGATTGTATTCTCAATACTCCAACAAGGTGGAGTTCCACAAGTGTAAGGGTTGTTAATGTAATGACCTGGCCCCTATTGGCGGAATTCGGTGACCCCTATTGGTCAACGACCGTCGCCCCTGTTGGCTCGTCGTTACTCACCTGGACTTCCCACCCCTGGAAGACCAGGTGTGTAACGACGGGCAGCGGCGACGATCGTCGACAAATAGTCGCCAATAGAGACAAGGTCGTTACAATAAAAAGGCGCCTTTTTATTATAGCGACCTTGCCTATTAGCGATGGCGGCCCCTTTGGTCGACGTCGGTTGGCCCGTCATTACACACCTGGTCTTCCCACCCCTAGAAGTGGGTTTTTGCCTTCCCCAGGATTCGAACTCTAGACCTCCAGGCTAAATACTAAAGTTTATGAATCCTGGTAACCAAGATTCATAAACTTTAGTACTTAGCCTGGAGGTCTAGAGTTCGAATCCTGGGGAAAGCAAAAACCCACTTCCAGGGGTGGGAAGACTAGGTGTCTGACGCCAATAGGGGCGACCGACAATAGGGTCGACCCGCCAATAGCAAGTCATTACAATAAAAAAAATCCTGGTAACCAAGTGATCCTTGCCCCTATTGGCGGAATTCGGCCCCATTGGTCGACGATGCGCTGGTCGTCGTTACACTGGTCTTCCCACCCTTGGAAGTGGGTTTTGCCTTCAGATTGAACTCTAGACCTCCAGGCTAATTACTAAAGTTTATGAATCCTGGTAACCAAGTGATCCTTGGATCCTTGGATCACTTGGTTACCAGGATTCATAAACTTTAGTACTTAGCCTGGAGGTCTAGAGTTTGAATCTGGGAAGGAAAACCCACTTCAGTGGAAGTGGTGAACGAGCAACGAGCTGACTCGCGTCCGTAAACAGGGTCGCCGAATTCCGCCAATAGGCCAGTCGCTACAATAAAAGGCACCTTTTTTATAGCGACCTTGCCCTATCAAGGCGATTAACGACCCCTATTGGTCGACGATCGCTTTGTTGGCCGTCGTTACACAGTCTTCACCTGAAGTGGGTTTTGTCTTCAGATTCGAACTCTAGACCTCCAGGCTAAGTACTAAAGTTTATGAATCCTGGTATCCAAGTGATGGATCACTTGGTTACCAGGATTCATAAACTTTAGTACTTAGCCTGGAGGTCTAGAGTTCGAATCTGAAGGCAAAACCACTTCCTGTGTGGGAAGACCAGTGTAATGACGCTAACAATTGGCCGACCAATAGGGTCGCCAATTCGCCACAAAGGTCGTTATAGTTAAGAAGATGGTAGATGGTCTCCTACCAGATAAAATAATTATTGATCTAATGCCAGCACAGTCAGAGCTGCATCTGATACAGAACACTTCTCCACCTAGGATTTGTGCTTCAACTCCTCAACCCAAAACTCAGCTCGACGCAGGAGAAAAGACATGTCCAATATGCCAGGAGAATGCAGAACTAGTTTCAACTCTATGCACCAAGCTAGTTGAAGCAAGGACTAACTTGGACAACACCTCCCTACTTAAGGATGCGACCATCGAAGAAAAAGAAAAGAAAATACAGGAGATTCTTCAACAGTTAGAGGCAGTCAAAAGCAGGAAGGACAATGAGATAAGTGAAAGAGATAATATAATTTGTGAAAAAGAAGCATTAATCACTGAAAATGATAGTTTAATATTAGAGCTTCAACTGAATTTACAATCCCGAGATGTAGAGGGGTTACAATCACATCTCATACAAGCTGCACAGACCCAACAACCTTCTACTGCATACACTAGGCGAAAGGTTTGTGTGCGGAAGAGGGCTCTTCATGGTGTATCACCCCCTACATGTACAAGCGTTCCTCTTGCATGGTTTGCTAACATTCCTAAAAGAAGGAGAGTTGAAACTCAAATAGTCCCCAACAAGGCTATTGAGTATCCCTCATCATACCTTAATATCGCTCCTGAAGAGGCAAATTTTGAGCAGGAGTCAGTCCAGGATAAAAAAAGGGAAATCAACTGCCGAAGAGTGTGAACCTGAAATATTATCTACTGCCACACAAGTCTCCACGGACAAACAACAACCGCTCAACGAAGTCAAAATAAGGATATTGGAGGTGAGCATAAGTTATCTTGTCCAGTCCTATTTTTCAGAGAAAATATTTTTATTCTAACTATTTTTTTTTGTATACAACAAGCTTATAAAGAATTCACCAATAAGATGGATCCAACTGTCGGGGAGTGTTTATTGAAACTAAAAAAAATTGAGTAAGATCATACACTTTATAATAGTAATCTTATGTTTTGATAGTTGCTAATAACCCTTTCCTTGTGTAGTGTGACAGTATCAGGACAGTGTGGAAGACGGATGCTATTAACTTATACATGGACTCTTTCCTTACAATATTTGATTGGAATGTTTTGACACATGGGGATTGCATCAGTGCTTATTTATCAGTCTTAGCTGATGACTGCAAGGAGACTGATAAGGCGTACTATAGCTCAATATTCTGTGGGGCTGGATTCCTGGTAAGTTTTTGCCCCTTTTGCATGGAATTATCAACTTTAAAGCTTCGGTGTTTTGATAAGTTTTTTTATACACAGGGTATGTTTAATATGATGTCCGCCCAAGCATTCTAGCAAACTTTTAAAACCCCAAGCGATGATCCAATCAGATACATATTTTGTCCAATAATCCGTGATGACCACTGCCACCTACTAGTGGCGGACTTGCAAAATGCAGAATTTATCCACTACAACTCATTGTCCGTTAGGAAAGCTTACACTATTCAATTTGAAGAAATGGTAAGCAGTGTTATTTTATATGTTACTTAAATAAACCGTTTGTGTATGGAGGATTGATAGCATTTTCTTGGGTGTAAGTTGAATTCTTTAAAAAGATCCACCCTTCGTATTATGAGAACTGACATCCTAGCCTGGCTGATAAATTTTGTAATGCAAAATTTTCCATGCATCGAGTGTAGGGTCCCAAACAAAGCTCTTCGTAAGACATTTAATATTCTTTGTAAATATCATATTTTATAAGTTAGCAATGGATTAATTATTTGTATTTTTTTTACAGCTATGACTGTGCATTTTTTACAATACGATACATTGAGAGTCTATTATTTGGTTACCCTAAAAGATTCAGACAGCAAGGCATGAGGAGCTTTAAATTCTTGGTAGGGAATAGAATAATGCGGAGCTCACACTTTTGTTTGCAATTATGACTGTGCTGTAATTTGGGATATGTTGTAACAGTATACAAAGTTGTAAATTTTTTACTGCACCAAGTTGCCTGCCTGTAAAAGTCATTCTCAAGATGCAAAGTGTAAATCCAAATTGTGTTGTATCTGTACAATTATAAAAAATTTAGACGTTGTTAAATATGTGAACCACTTCAACTTTATAATTTTGTGATGGGATTTAAATCTCTACAATGTATATTTTCTTATGACTACCATTTTGCATACTTTGTATGCTAAATGATTTTGCATACTTTGTGCGTGGTGCTGAGAATTCATATCCTAGGACCATTGTGTTCCTGGGAATATAATTCCCAGTACTACCTTTTTTCTCGGCTAGTTCAAAATCGTACATGGTGCTGGGAATTTAATTCTCAGCACCACTATGTTCCTGGTAATATAATTTCCAGCACCACCATTTTCTACGCGAGCTTGATATTATACGTGATGCTGGGAATTCAAATCCCAGGACCACTGTGTTTCTGGGAATATAATTCCTAGCACCACCTTTTTTCTCGGCCAGTTCTAAATTGTATGTGGTGCTGGGAATTCAAATCCCAAGACCACTGTGTTTTTGAGAATATAAATCTCAACACCACTTTATTTCTAGGCGAGCTGTATATTGTACGTGGTGTTGGAAATTCAAATCCTAGGACCACTGTGTTCTTGGAAATATAAATCCCAGCACCACCTTTTTCTAGGTGAGTTGGATATTGTACGTTGGGTTGGGAATTCAAATCCTAGGGCCACTGTATTCCTGGGAATATAATTCCCATCACCACCTTTTTTTCGGCCAGTTCAAAATTGTACGTGGTGCTGGGAATTTATATTCCCAGCACCACTGTGTTCTTGAAAATATAAATCTCATCACCACCTTTTTTCTAGGCGAGCTGGATATTGTACGTGGTGCTGGGAATTCAATCCCAGGACCACTGTGTTCCTGAGAATATAATTCCCAGCACCATCTTTTTCTAGGCGAGCTGGATATTATACGTGGTGCTGGGAATTCAAATCCCAAGACCACTGTGTTCCTAGAAATATAATTCTCAGCACCACCTTTTTTCTCGGCCAGTTCAAAATCGTAGGTGAGCTGGATATTGTATGTGGTGCTGGGAATTCAAATCTCAGGACCACTGTGTTCCTGAGAATATAATTCCCAACACTATTTTTTTTCTCGGCCAGTTCAAAATTATACGTGGTGTTGGAAATTTAATTCCCGACACCATTGTATTCCTGGGAATATAAATCCCAGCATCACCTTTTTTCTAGGCGAGCTGGATATTGTACGTGGTACTGCAAATTCAAATCTCAGGACCATTGTGTTTCTGGGAATATAAATCCCAGCATCACCTTTTACTAGGTGAGCTGGATATTGTACATGGTGCTGGGAATTCAAATCTCAGGACCACATAGTTCCTAGGAATATAAATCTCAGCACCACAATGTTTCTGGGAATATAATTTCTAACACCACCTTTTATCTCGCCCAAAGTGAATTTATTCGTGGCAAGCGACCAAAACTGGGAGGTAGGAGGAACAGAACAAAGTTTCCTCGACGACACATCAGAAATTCATGCTGTAAGATCTTTTAGTCCAAGTCAAGATTTCAAAATTTAGACTCCTCTAGGTCCATCAATGGGTTTCGGTCAAAACCTATTGATGACCCTATTCACCTCTTCTTCGATCCAATCCAAGTCCAATGGATTTGGTAAGTGCCCCTTTATGTATCTGTGTACAAAATTTTTGATATTCAAGGTTTTATTAGGTTCCACAACCATATTTCAGAAATCAAGCCCCGTGCCATGTGGTGCTAGTAATTTAAATCCCAGGACTACAGTGTTGCTTGGAATATAATTCCCAGCACCACCTTTTTGTCTCGGCCAACTTGAAATCGTACATGGTGTTGGGATTTTAAATCCCAGGACCCCTGTGTTCCTGGGAATATAATTCCCAGAACCACTTTTTTTCGGCCACCTTGATATTGTACGCGGTGCTGAGAATTTAAATCTCAAGCCCACTGTATTTCTGGGAATATAAATCCCAACACCACCTTTTGTCTCGGCCAGCTTGAAATTGTACGTGGTGATGGGAATTTAAATCTCAGGACCACTGTGTTCCTGGGAATATAATTCCCAGCACCATCTTTTTTTCGGCCAGCTTGATATTGTACGTGGTGCTGGGAATTTAAATCTCAGGACCACTGTGTTCATGGGAATATAATACCCAACACCACTTTTTGGATCAGAACCAGTTTGAAATTGGATGTGTTGTTGAAAATTTAAATCTCATGACCATTGTATTCCTAGGATTTCAATCCCAGCACCATCGAAGTCCTAGGAATAAAATCCCAGTACCACCGTGGTCCTATGAATAAATTTCCAACATGGACATTTAACTTGACAGAGATAGGTGGTGTTGGGAATTTAAATCGCAGCAACACCATAGTCCTGTATTTTGAATAAGGTGGTGCTAGAAATTTAAATAAAATTCAACAATAGGGAATATAAACCTGCTGGATATAAAAAAAGGTTCCCTTGATTCCATTCAATTTCACAACATCAAAACCAAACCATTGTATTGTTAGATTCAAGAATATATTCAACAATATATCAAAATTACAGTCACTGTTGATCTATGGAATGCAGTATCATTTACAAATTAACAAAATTCATAATTAACTCAAATACAAAAATGCATTGTCATACTCCCACCTAAGGTTTTCTTAAATTACATTATGAACAACTCATCCCTTAAAATTGACACAGAGACATCTATTCTGAATTTTTTTATGTCTGCTTATTTGAAGTCCATCTTCTCACCATACAACAGACATCTCATGTATTACATCACAAAGAAGGCACAATCATTGCTATAAAAATACCATGACAAATTTTATATTTCAATTCAAAAGTAAAATTTTACGTTCAGTATTTTTCTTTTAGTATCTTGCTACTTATTGGGGACAATCAGCTGTAACAGAAACCCAGTTGTCGATGGACTAATAAGCTTGTAAACATGGATGAATTGCTGCAAGGTTCTTAGATGAATATCCTTTAAATTGAGATATCTATTATTACACAATGATTAAGTTAACATAACTATTCATTTACAGATACAATGAATGGAATATCCATATTTAAAAAAATTATCTACTCACAACTGCTTCAAAATCAACTTTTGATCTTCCTTCATATGAAAGGGAGTTGTAATGATTGAAAGTCATTGCTCTTGTGTCAATACACAACAGGTGAAAGTGAGTTTGGTCAGTATTTAGAGGTATAAAAATATGTCTAACCTCTCCATCATTCATGTATGTATTTATGATTTGTGTCATGGCAGTCTTCCATGACATTCTTAATGTTGACTGCAATTGTGTATAGAGGAAAATATTTAAACATTTAATATAACATTTTAAATAGTCAGACTACAAGATAATTTAAATTCCTTACAATGAACCCGAATGAGTAATATACAGACTTGTTATATGACCTACATGAGGAGGAGGCCTTCCCTAAAAAGAATTGAACAAAATGTATCGATAACCTCCCAAACTATGAAAATAGATCCATTAACTCTAAAGTATAAAGAATTCAGAGTTAATGAAAAAGAACCTTTCTCCCAAATATAACCTGTAATGTAAAATACCAGAGAAAAAAAAACCTTGTTAATTAATAAATTGCCTTATAGAATTTTTCAAAATTTTTCTGGAATTTAATTGAGTTCATATAATCAAATCGGAGGAAGATTGAGGCTTAAATAGGTGATTGGGTTAGACTTGGGCTAACTAGACCAACTAAAGTAGCCTGATCGTTGCTTTTATTCACGGGCGTTTCTTCGTTTTCTTTTCCCTTCGCCGGATCGACTTCTCCCCATTTCTTCCCAAACGCCTCTTCCTCCTCTCCGAAGCGACCAGAGACGATCGCGTCTCCTTTCCTCCCTCTCGTTGTTCTTCTGCTCGTGCTCGCCGCCCAAGCTGCGCGCCGTCCTCCTCTTCCCATTCGCGACCCCTTCCACATCTCCACCTCCACGCTTCGCCACTCGCCGCCGCATGCCGCGTCGCTCGCCGTGCCGCTTGCCACCGCCGCGCGTGCATGAGAGAGAGAGAGAGAGTTGTCGCCGGTGCCGATCTCCACTCTATCTTCGCCGGATCATTGCTCGAACTCGTTTCCACCGACCGATTTCCTTTTTGCTTCTCCCGATCTGGCAGTAGTAGGTGGTGCTACCCCATCGCAGCTACAGTTCCATCGCCGACATTCGACGCCGCTGCTTTGCGGCCAATATCGTTTGCGATCGGCGATGATCCTCGTGCGGCGTTGCTGTCCTAGCGATGGTTTGATGTGTCGGCTCATCTCTGGTGCCATGGAGTTGCTCTCCGACCACTGAGGCAAGTCGCAGGCCAATGATCGCTCCGGATGCAGCTTTCTGACTTGGATCGTGAGATTGCCATTGTGAAGCCCAGCCACTATCGGTGGTGAAGTTGAATTCAGGTATACCCCTTGGCTGCCCGTTCCTTATTTCCCTCGATCTTCGAAGGGATCCATTTGTGATGCGTTCCGTTTGTGATGGGCAGTAGGTTGAGCACGATTTTTTTTCGACGGGCTGAGCGATTGGGGAGGAGAGCTGCCTAAGGGAGGTTCTATTGCTGGTATAGATCTTGATTCCCTTTGTATTTTTGCAATCTATTTCGATTCTATGTGGGTTGTGTGATTGCTGTGATTTAGAGGGTTACCGGCTGTGAGTTTGGGGGAGCCGTGCAATCGCTGTGAAGATCGGGTTGTTGCTGTGAATAAGGTTTGTTTAGGGGTTGTTGGTTGGCTGTGAAGCTATGCTTACGATGAAGGTGTGGTTGTGAACAGTCGTAAAAGGGGCAGTGAGGTTCTGTAAGTGTAACCATGGGTTGTGATAGAGCTATGAACGAACGAATCAGTTAAGTTATGATTTTTAACGAAGTGTTTTAAATAGTTAGATCCCTAAATTAGTGTGGTTGTTAATGATGGGGTTCTTGGCCATGAAGGGGTGAATCGGCCGTGTGTTAGAGATTTATCGACGGTGGATGAATTTATGTGGATGTGAGTTAGCGTGTTTAATTGATTTGGATGGAGTCTACCTAAGAGGTTTAATAATTTCAAACCTAGTTAGGTGTTGTAGAAGGGTTACGTTTGATGATGGGAGGTTTCTAATTCGTATTCGATAAAGGGATACGAATATAGGAATGATATAGTAGTGGATTTGTATATTTATCGTGTGCTTGAATTTAATTATAAATGATGATATTTGCAGGACGTGGATATGAGACAGATCTATGGACGTGGAGATATTTATGTTGCAGAGCTATTTAACAGGTGGGTAATTTCCTACCTGGTCCGGGTAGTTGTATTTCATTCAGATTTAGTCATTGATATGAGCATGTTAGGTGTTCATATTACCTTGACCCTGTTCTTTTTATAGTATGCTTGATCCTTTACCGTTGGCTATTAACTCTATTGCTGATATCATGTTTATTTTATCATGATTAGGAGTTATACATATAGGTGATGCAAGTAACTTAGGATTTGTTTAAGTTAAGTGCAAATGGTAAAGTCCGGATGACAACCTGATTGTACATTGGGCAAAAAGGTCATCCGTAGGTAGATAATGTCTTTAACCTAGGGTTAGTTCTAGTACCCTTAGGTTGTATGTTACCACCGAACATGTGTTGTGTAAATGGTCAGAGGAATGATATTTAGGGTATCGCTACGAACCGGTGGTCCTAGCTTGTTATAATTCGATGAGTACGACTCTCTACAGGATAGAGAGTGTGTCCATCAATTGAGTACGACTCTCTACAGAATAGAGAGTGCGTCGATTAGATTGGTATGACTCTCTACAGGATAGAGAGTATCATGATCAGTTGAGTACGACTCTCTGCAGGATAGAGAGTGCGTTGATCTGGTTAGTATGATTCTCTGTAGAATAGAGAGTCTATGGTGGATGTCTGTATGTGAGACATTGCATTCATGCATTTGCATGCACGCTGGCGACGAGGTCTCCCTTGTGGTTGAGAGTGTCGCACATCATCCCGCCTCCACTGCTACTCGAGGAGGAGTCACCCGTGTGAGCGAGAGCATTGTGGTGCCGCACTTTACCACTATAGGCGGTGGTAGTTGGATTTGCGTGCGTAGTCCTGCGTGTGGTACTCGACCACTCGAGTGACCAGCCAGGACCCCCATCGTGTAGCTTGCTCTTTACGCTTATATGCTACTCGATCATACTGCCCACTCGGCCACTCGAGAGTAGTGGTTGGTGTTGAGTTGGGACAGTTGTCATGCTCGAGCCACCAAGGCCACACTGGGGTCATGGTAGCTTTAGGGTGAGCCGACATGACCATGCATGCCGCATTGCCGTATCTGATGGCGCTTTGCATATTACCATATATATATATACATATATATATATATATATATATATATATATATATATGGATGGTTGAGATTAATATATATATGGATACAGTCTATATATATATGATTATTGTGATGTTGCATTTGTTTGTACTATGCTTGCTGCATTTGGGTGGACATCATATTCATGCATGTCTCTTACATTTGTCATACGATTGAGTCGGATATTGGTATGTGTTGGACAGACCACTAGGTACCTTGACCTGTAGCTAGGGTATATTTTGAGTTGATTTACTCTTCCTGTTATATATATATATGTTGGATATATGTTCAGGTTGGATCGAAATAGCATGCTTGAACTTGGTATGTCTGCATTTTATGTTATTCATTTGATTAGACGGTATATGCTTGTATTTATATACTATGCTGATATACCTGTTGTACATCTAGATTATGTTGTCGAAATACATGTGATATTACATATATACATGTTTTCTATTACCTGCTGAGTTTTACTCACCACCCCCGCGGACCTTGGGTTTTTTGTCGCCCAGGTAACAGGTAGAAGACTTCGTGACAGCTTGGAGCACCGTCGGCTGACGTCATCTCATCTCACAAGGCTCCCGTGTTTTGTTTTGGGCCTGCTGTCCGTTGTCCATTGTATTTTGGAGTTTTCGTGATGTATATGTTGTAGATTCAGATTTTGTCGAGATTTCGTGTTGTTGTGGTGTGTTAGTCATACCGGTATGCATGTGTGGGATTGTTGTATTGTTGTGGTTTGTTTCCGCTGTGTCTTGTGTAGTTTTGTTTTCATACATATATATTGTTGTTATTGTGGGCCTACGGGCCTTGTATTAACCCGAAATGTTGCCACGTACAGGGGAGGTGCCGTCCGTTTGATTTTTGGCTCGGCATGCTCTCGGGGCGTGACAACTTTAGTGGTATCAGAGCCCAAGGTTTTGCGATACCATATAATGTTATTTTTGTGTTGAGTCTTGGATTCTCGGGAGTCGATTTATTCGGTTTTGGTTTTCTGAGATGAGATGGACAGCGGCCTGAGCTCCAAGCAACACGAGGTAAGAATTCCTGATAACTTATGGTTTAGTAGATATTTATCTAAACTTGATCAGTAGGTGTATACAGTATAGTTATGACACCTGTGCAGACTTGTAGTAGGGGTCGTCCACCGAGACGACCAACCGGAGTTACCTTAGTGTTTATACTCCCAGTTTTATTCCCTATGCATTTAGATGCTTATACCAGGGAATAACCTATAGTGTGTTGGTTATTATTCGTAATCGTGGTATGAGTTGACCACGGGAATGATCTGTTGAGTCTGTGAGTCTTGAACCGTGTCGAAAAGGTGATTTACCTTTGAGAGCCGAATAATCTGTCGGAAAAACATGGGTCAAGTCGTCACATTTTTGGTTGAAATCAGAGATTTCAGCCTTAGAGATTTTCACTAACGGTGCTAGTCATATCATTACCTGTGGGTAATGAACAGACTTGTAGACTATTGTTGATGCGGATAGCGGAAGGCTAGGTTACGGTGTTTCATAGGAATTTTATCCCTGGGTTGTTCATACTGAGATGTATAACTTTGAGAGTACTTTTGAGTACTTAACTCATGTTATACCGAGAAAGAAGAGTTGTTTGCATACCATTATCGGGATCAAGCCGATATTTGGTGAAAATACAGAAAATGACCTTCGGGAAATAAAACATCACTTGATCATGGTTTAGTGATGTTGAAAGAGAGTATTTCTCCGTGTCACTTTTAGTGACACATTGTAAGGAATGCTTGAGCTTCAAAAAAAAAAAAAGGTGATCGGTTAGTAATAGTATACTGTGCAGAGTCGTGAGACATGCGAAGGTTACGACCACCTAATAGCTCAAGAAGATGGATGGATGATTTAAGCCATCCAGAGTTATTGGCTTATAGTTAGATTAGGATGTCGGGATCTTCTACCAGATCCTGCTGGAAGACGTTGGATTGAGATGGGAGTTTAGGAATGACTCCATATAAGTGTTTAGGAGATGAAGATCGATAAGCAGATATTGCAAGTCAGATATTGGAGTAAGAAGCCTCCGAATGTTGGACAAAAGGAGCAAGATCGGAGTCAGAGGCCTTGGGGCTACTTTCCGATTATAGAAGACCAATCGAAGATCATCAGAAGGTTCTTGTGGATATCAGCAAAATCAGAACAAAGACTCCGAAGGGATTGTGTGCATGCAGTGCATATCACGAAGACATGTGAAGCCAGATTATCTGTTGGAGCAGTTCAGCGGTTGCTATTGTTGAGCAACCAGTACAGTGGAGGAGGTGTACCTTGAAGATTCAGTTGAAGACTATCGATGGTGTTCTGGGAGGAAGATGCATCGTCTCGACAATAGAAATCAGCACAGAAGCAGCATCAACAGAAGACATTGTAGAAGACTCAGCAGACAACAAGCAGTTACCTCCAGATGTATTTTGCTTAGTGCAGAAGATAGAGTATACGACGATGGTCATATTTATTCAGTATTCTACAGTTGCAGCTCGTAGAATTAAGTGATGAGATCAGATGGTCTAGGAAAAATCCCCGCGGCATTCGTCGCAGAAATGTGACCGCTTTGTCACGAACTGTTAGATCTGATCTGGTTCTCTTTGGAGAAAGGTCGAGACCTGCGTGGAGCCTTTTGGATCGGATCAACAGATATTTGATCGTTCAGGGTATTACTCTAGTTTTACCCTCTGGATTAATATATTGAGAGATACTTGTAGTTTACATGTATCTTTGTCTAGAACATTCTTAGTTGGATTAGAAGGGTCCTTTACATCGACTTGTGGGTCGGTGGTATCTCTACCGTCTGGTGAGATGTGGATCAACAATTGAGAAGTCAAGGGAGACCCTTAGACTTTGATAGACATACTTTTACTATAGACATATCCTTACGGATGGTCAAATTGTTGGAAGTATGGTACAATATGTCTCTCGGATGTGCATATAATCTGAGAGTGTTCGGATGTAGTTTCGGATGAACTCCTAGGCTTGCCGCTGCATAGGCAAGTGGAGTAGGCGATCGAAATGATTACGAAAATAGTCCGGTATCGAAGATCGCATAACGAGTGATATTTTTGTTGGTATCAGTGTTGTTAAACACTATAAAAGAATTGGAATAACATGAGTTACGATTATAGGAGATGTTGGAAGGGATATTTATCTATCCCAGTATTTCTCCTTGAGAAGATCCGGAACTCTTTGTTGAAAGAGAGATGAACCTTTGAAGGTATGAATCGATTATCGATGATGGAATACAGTAGTTGTCATGATAAATATCCTTGTTGTGGATGGATGATCTATTTAGATCAGCCAAAGACACATGTGTATACTCTAAGGTTGGTTTACGACTGGAGTACTGATATTGTAGTGACATGATGTCATACGATTATCATTGTCGATGTGATGATTAATATATATCATCAGCTTAGAGTAAAGGGGATGCAGGTGTGTAGATACGCCAATTTCATACTTGGTATGAATTTTATGAGTTTTGATTAAGTTGTTAGACTAATCAACGATTTAGTCGTCACTGGATTTGAGAATCGTGTATCCTGAACACGATTGAATCCTTTTGTAGTTGTTGGAGTTACGTAACTTAGCCACTGTTGATTGTGGTAGTTGGAGTTGCGCACTCGACCACCGTAGATGGTGGTTTTCCTTGTATGTTTTGGTTAATTCTGTAGGTGTGGATAGAATGTTTGACATTACTATACCACAGACTTGTTTGACTAAGGTGAAGATGGAAATCATTTAGTCGGAAGCTGGTGAAACCAGTTTATAGGACCTAGATGGCGGTTAACTTCTACGCGAGTACTAGTTAATCCGTCCGGAGTGGATAAAAAGGATTGTTGGTGCAGTAGGCACCTAAGTCGAACCTAAGTTTTGATTATAGCAAACGATACAAAGTTAAGCATATATTGTTATCTCATGAGCTAAATCAAGTGTGCAGAAAAGTCTCAATGCTGGAGCTGAAGGCTAGCGACACCCGGAGGAAGCCGCGGTGGTCGGGCGACACTCAAGAGACTTCGGAGGGAGCCGAAGGAATTGAGTGGAAGGTCGGAAGCAAAAGCAACACGTAAAGTATCGAGGTAAGCTCGAGTGAGTAAAGTGAAGTGAGGTCGTGTCCTTTGTACGGGGACGTCCTTAGGCGACGATCTGACCCAAGACTTCCCATGGAAGGTCTATGTTGAGATCGGACGGCAAGTGACCGTCGAATTCACTTATATTTTGAGCTAACTCTTCATTGTAGTCAAAAATCCTGGCCATCAGTTCAAGGGGCGATTCAATGGCTGATTCAGCGGTGGTCAAAAATCAGCCTCGAGGAGTCAAGCTTTATCACCAATTTTCAAGGAGTTTTGTGCCCAATTCCTATTGGTTGAAGACCCATTCGATGAGGGGCTTAAAGGCTATAAAAGGAGGGCTTGTCCTAGGGTTTTTTATCAATTAAAAAGCTTCCAAGTGCTTCCGATACGCTCCGACTCTCCGACATCCCTACGACGAAGCGCTGCCGAGACGACGACTAGAGCTTCAACCTCCAACCTTTAAAGTCATCGGTAACGAAAATTCTAAATTGTATTTCAGTTTATTTCTTTTAGTAAAGCTTTAAATCATATCAAGGAGAGGGGGAGTGTCCCTCTACCTTGAGTCTTTATCGAGTTTTGTATTCGTTTAACTCCTATCTCCAACGAGGAGGAGTTCGGTTAGTATTTTGCCCTCCGTGCGTGGTCAAGGACCACTAGGGCCTTGGAGTAGTAGCCGTAGGCTACGAACCAAGTAAAAACCCTCGTGTTTTTATTTATTTATTGTTATCTTTCCTCTGCATTTTACTCGTACCTTAACGAACGATTACGAAAAAGTTTTTATCGCTATTCACCCCCCCCTCTAGCGAACCGCATCGATCCAACAATTGGTATCAGAGCCGGGGGTTGCTAAGATTTGGTGAAACTACCAATCTAGCCTTTTTACAGATTTATTTTTCTTTTAATTCTGTTTTTTTTTATTTATTTCGCCTTGTTAAGTTTTTCTCCCGCACTACTAATCCAAGACGCGAGTCTTGGTACTTGTTTTCGTGTTTTTGTCATTGTTAGTTTCTTCGTCTCCGTCTATTTGTGTCTTTTGTTCTAATGGCCCATCTCGAGGGTTTTAGCACCGTCCGACCCCCGTTTTACAACGGAGATGACTTCCGTTATTGGAAGGGTCGGATGGAATGCTTTCTCAAAACCCAAATCGAGATGTGGATCATAATCCAAACGGGTTTCACACTTCCGACTAATGAAGTGGGTGACTCCTTGGATTATGATCAATGGACCATTGTGACAAAACGACAAGTCGAAGCCGATGCCAAGGCAACACAAATCCTCCAATGAGGCCTATCCAAGGAGGAGCTAAATCGCGTCGACCCCTTCATAAGCGCAAAAGATCTTTGGACGAAACTAGTGGAGCTACACGAAGGGACCGATGAAGCCAAGGTATGTAAGTGTGATCTTCTTTTCAATAAACTATATAACCTAATAATGCAGGAACACGAGTCCGCGACGTAACTTCACGCCCGAGTCCAGGACATCATCAACAACCTACACGCAATCGGGCAAAAGGTCAAAAACCGCGACCTTATAAGGTATGTTCTAAACTCGTTTCCGAGGACTACCTTGTGGGCATCCATGGTCGATGCCTACAAGGTCTCCAAGGATCTTTCTAAAATTAGGTTAGATGAACTCTTTTCTGATTTCGAATTACATGAGAAGTCCAACTCGGAACCCGAGAGGGGTATAGACTTGTTTGCAGGATCAAAGAAGAAGAAAATCGCAAGCAAGCCACCACCAACCGAGGAGGAAGATGAGTCCGAAGAAGAAGTTGACCCGGAGTTGACTGTCGAACTAATGAACCTAGCTCGAAGGATAGCCAAGGGACGAAAGCGAACCACGACTCGACTCAACCAAAGTAAGCCTAAAAGTTCTAATATTAGGTGTTATGAGTGTAACAGGTTTGGACATATCAAGTCCGAGTGCCCCAAGCTGAACCACCAAGCACCTAAGCACAAGAAGGCCCTCAATGCGACATGGGAAGAAGCGTCATCCGAAGAAGACGAAGACCACGTCTTCATGGCGAAATCAATTGAGTCGGACACGGAGACTGAGCCTGAACTTGAGTCAGAACCTGAGGATGACTCGGACTATGAAGCTACCTTCAAGTCAAGCCACGGATACGCATCCGGTTCAAAAGATACCCTTAAAGTAAGTCGAACTTTATTTAATACTTTACATAATACGGTTAGGTTTTTGTCTAGGAAGTTAGCTAAGTCCGAGTCCAAGGTCGAGACCCTTGTTGAGGAGGTTAAACTCCTCAAACACGAGGTCTCCCTAACCTCTTCGACTAGTCGAGTTCAAGAGAAGGACTCAACTCGAGTTGAAAAGCTCGAAGTTGAGAACTCTCTCTTGAAAAGTCAAGTCGAAGATCTTAGGAACACGTTGGAAAGGTTCACCGGGATCCCATGGACTTGACCTCCTACTTGGATCTCAAAGGGCCGTGTACAACAAGGCTGGACTAGGATTTAACTCAAACACGACTAATAGGTCATATATGTCGATTGTAAGTCGACATAGGAAACATGTCCAAGCATGGGTCCCTAAGAACCTTTTGATTTCAACTCTAGGATCCAACCCGTACTGGATTCCCAAGGACCAAATCCACTATGTGGATAGACCGAACCGATTCAACGGTCTAGGGGGAGCCAAGATACACAACATGTTTGTGCTTTAACTTAGAAATTGCATGTTTTAACTTAGAATGTTTGTGCTTTAACTTAGAAATTGCATGCTTTAACTTAGAAAGTTTGTACTTTAAAACTTGTGAACTCACTTAGAACATGAACATAATCAACTTCGAAAAGATTGAGCCTCGGGGAGCCTCTTTTCAAAAACATAACCAACTAAAATTCTTCGAAAAGATTGAGCCTCGGGGAGCCTCTTTTCAAAAACATAACCAACTAAAATTCTTCGAAAAGATTGAGCCTCGGGGAGCCTCTTTTCAAAAATAACCAGTTAGACTAGGAAATAATCTTAGGTGAGTCAAGTCATCATTTTCTTGAACATGACTTTGTCTAAGGAAGTGGTCGATGATCCGATAAAAGAAGGCCCCTGTGCCTCGCCACGACCTAGAAGCCATGATCTTGAAAAGGTAAACTTGACAAGCCTAGGGTCAAATCCAAATCTAACATCCAATCCAACCACCTTGTGTGTAGGATCAATGGATGTTGGACAGCGGTTGCTCCCGACACATGACCGGGGTTCAACTCAAATTCACAAAGCTTCGATTCAAACGACAAGGATCGGTAGCTTTTGGGAATAACGACAAGCTCAAAATCATCGGATCAGGTGATATCGAGCTTAACTCGAATTTTATTATTAAAAATGTATTACTTGTAGAGAATTTCGAATATAACCTGCTTAGCGTAAGACAATTATGTGACAATAACTATAAGGTCGTATTTTTAGAAAATGAATGTGTAATTAAAACAAATAAAACAGCTAAAATAATACTCAAAGGAACTAGGACAAATAACATTTATACAATTAACTTAATCAAATCCTCAGCCAAATGTCTTATGACACAGGAAGAGGAATCATGGTTGTGGCATCGACGACTCGGTCACTCGCACCCAAGACTCGTCCACAAGATGAGTCAGAGTGGCTTAGTCAGAGGCTTACCCAACCTCAACAACTTGGTTAATAAAATCTGTAATGCTTGTCAACAAGGAAAACAACCTAGGACACAACACAAGTTAACTAACCAAGAACGAACCTCAAGTGTACTTGAGCTCCTGCATATGGATCTATTCGATTCACATGGAGCCAAGTCACTCAATAGAAGTCGATATTGCTTAGTCATAATTGACGACTACTCCAGGTTTACCTGGGTTAGGTTCATCAAACATAAAAATGATACCCTAGATCAATTAATCAATCTATTCAAATTAATCGAGAATCAAAAAGACCTTAAGGTTAAAAGACTTAGAAGCGATCATGGTGGTGAATTCGAAAATCAAAGGTTCACCGACTTCTGTAACCTAAATGGATACCACCATGAATTCTCTTGCCCTAGGACCCCTCAACAAAATGGCCTAGTGGAGCGGAAAAACCGAACTCTACAAGAAGCCGCTAGGACCATGTTGAACGAATACGACATACCCGATAGGTTTTGGGCAGAAGCTGTGAGTACGACATGCTATGTCCAAAATAGGATCCTTATGGTAAAAAGGCACCTTAAGACCTCGTACGAGATTTATCACGATAAAATACCTAACATCAAGTACTTTAGGGTATTTGGGTGTAAGGTACATATCCTAAACACTAAGGATTACCTAGGGAAATTTACATCCAAAACCATGACCAAAATCTTTCTAGGATACTCGACTACAAGTCGAGCTTATAGAGTATATAACCATGACACCCTTAGAGTCGAAGAGACTATTAATGTAGTGTTCGATGAAGTGCCCGAACCTACAAAACCCTTAATGACCCCAAGTGTTGAGCCCACTGATACCAAACTCGTCTCCGACCCTGAGATCGAGTCTAATCCACATCAACCAACTTCTCTTGTCGACCAAGTGACAAGTGATCCGAGTCAAACTAGTGTTCAACCAAATCACCCCATTGATCAAGCATTAGGTGATACAAACCCAACCCAATCTAGGATTTAGACTAACCACCCTATCGATCAAGTGATAGGAGATCCTAATCTAGGAGTTTGAACTAGAGCATCCTATAGGAACCTTAGTCAAATTTCCTTAATTTCAAATATAGAACCCAAATCAATTGAACAAGCTCTTCTTGATCCCGATTGGATTATTGCAATGCAAGAAGAGCTAGCTCAATTTACTAGGAATGAAGTGTGGGAATTAGTACCACCACCTAAAGACAAAACGATAATTGGAACAAGGTGGGTGTTTCGAAATAAGCTTGATGATAAAGGTGAAGTAGTTAGAAACAAGGCTAGGTTAGTCGCCAAAGGGTTTAGTCAAGTCGAAGGCTTAGATTACGACGAAACCTATGCCCCAGTAGCTAGACTCGAATCCATTCGAATGTTGCTAGCTTATGCCGCACATCGAGGATTTAAGCTATTTTCAAATGGATGTTAAGTCGGCATTCCTAAATGGATACATTAAAGAAGAAGTTTATGTTAGCCAACCCCCCGGATTCAAAAATCTAGATAAACCCGACCATGTTCTAAAACTTAAGAAAGCTCTCTATGGACTTAAACAAGCTCCTCGAGCTTGGTACGAGAGACTTTCAATCCATCTTAAGTCAAAAGGGTTTAACCAAGGCTTAGTTGACCCAACTCTCTTCGTAAAAACCTTAGGTAAAGAAATATTCATAGCTCAAATTTACGTAGACGATATAATTTTTGGAACCTCTAACTCAGCCTTACTAAACGAGTTCGTTTCACTCATGGAAAGTGAGTTTGAAATGAACTTGGTAGGCGAGTTAAGTTTCTTTTTAGGTCTACAAATTAAACAAACTAAGGATGGTATATACCTATATCAACAAAAATACACTAAGGAGTTAATTAAAAGATTTGGAGTTCAAGACGCTAAGGTAATAAACACCCCAATGGCGATAAATGTTAACATAGGAGAAGACCTAGAAAGTAAGTCCATTGACTTAAAGTACTATAGGAGCGCAATAGGAAGTCTCCTATACTTAACTGCGAGTCGACCTGACATCCTATTCGCAGTAAGTATGTGCGCCAGGTTTCAAACCTGTGCAAAGGAGTCTCACATAACTCTAGTTAAGCGTATCCTTAGATATCTAAAGGGTACACTTAATGTCGGTATTTGGTATCCTAGATCTACCGAGTTCGAACTAACCGGCTACTCCGATTCGGATTATGCCGGTAGTAAGCTCGATAGAAAAAGTACGAGTGGTTGTTGTCTGTAACGCCCGCCCTTATCTGCTCTCAGGGCGGCGCTACTTTACTATTTTTTTTTAACATGTTATCATAACTTAAATCTTCTTTTGCACATGCGTCACATATCATATTCATAATCAGCATGTTAACATGTCTTGTCACATTTCTAACTTGCATAACATAAAGAGTCATTCATGAGTTCTTAAGTAATTGAACAGTAACATAAATAAGCATCATCCAACATGATACTAAGGATTCATAAGTCTTATAAGCGGAAGCAAAGTCTTAAGTGGTTCATTGTGCATGTAATATAAGCAGATAGTAACAGGGTCTTTCTCCACCATGCCACTATCACAAACACTTGGCCCTTCCTGCTACTTCCTCTAGTTTAGGTTTCCTTTATCTGTAGTATATGGACAACATAAACTATAAGCATATAGCTTAGTAAGATTCTTGCCTACTCACAAAAGCCACAAACTTCATCAAGCAATTAGAAACATGAGCATACTAGCATAAATAGCCTAAGTGTTTCATAGCAACACTAATCAACAACATACCCACGTAATAAAACCTAAGCATGGCATAGAGTTTACATCAGCATGTTAAGCATAATTAAATCTAAGCAGGGCATAATTTAACATAAGCATTCATGACATAAGCAATCCATAACATTATAAATCTTAGACATGCATAAAGTACATAATCACAAATATTCTTAACTCAACTATAGGCATCATAACTTCATAAAATCTATCATGCATAAAGGACAAGTTCATAAGCATTCATAACATAAGTATCCGTAACATCATAAATCTTAAACATGCATAAAGTCCATAGTCACAAATATTCTTAACTCAACTATAAGCATCATAACTTCATAAAATCTATCATGCATAAAGGACATAATCATAAGCATTTTTAAACTTAACCATAAGCATTCATAGACTTTAACATAAGCATGCACAATTTCATAAAAGTCCTTTCTTTTCAAAACATATACATATAGATACTTCAACATAATCATAACTTGCATGGGGGGCCCCAGGTTAAGTACAACATAATGCGCGTTCCCTAATAGGCTGGGGTAGCGAGCCACCAGACCTACTAGAGCAAGACCTCTTACGTCTTACCAGGGCAAGACCTCTTACGTCTTCTTATGTCCCTATGGATTTGATTAACGACCACCTGACGGGTCGGGTACTTAACCTCTTACAAAGTAAAATACTTAGTTCCTTTTTTTTCTTGTCTTATCATAAGGAGAGCTCTTAATCCCTACTTGAAAGGGAAGCATCTCCATCTTATCTTATCATAAGGAGAGCTCTTAATCCCTACTTGAAAGGGAAGCATCTCCATCTTATCTTACCATAAGGAGAGCTCTTAATCCCTACTTGAAAGGGAAGCATCTCCATCTTATCTTATCATAAGGAGAGCTCTTAATCCCTACTTGAAAGGGGAGCATCTCCATCTTAGACATTTCATAGCATACATGCATTCATAACATAAAGGGGTCCTAAAGCACAAACATGTTCATCACATAAGCATATTTCATAGGCATATTCATGGCATGTTAAATCATAAAACATGTTCATCACATAGGCATATTTCATGGCATATTATATCATAAACATGTTCATCACATGAGTATATTTCCTAGGCATATTCATGGCATATTAAATCATAAAACAGGTTCATCACCTAAGCATATTTCATAGGCATATTCATGGCATATTAAATCATAAAACATATTCATCACATAGGCATATTTCCTAGGCATATTAATGGCATATTAAATCATAAAACATGTTCATTCACATAGGCATACTTCCTAGGCATATTCATGGCATATTAAATCATAAAACATGTTCATCACATAGGCATATTTCCTAGGCATATTCATGGCATATTAAATCATAAAACATGTTCATTCACATAGGCATACTTCCTAGGCATATTCATGGCATATTAAATCATAAAACATGTTCATTCACATAGGCATACTTCCTAGGCATATTCATGGCATATTAAATCATAAAACAGGTTCATCACCTAAGCATATTTCATAAAACTTCTACATGAAGCATATAACATCTCCTACTTCCCTTAGAAGCCTTTTCATGCAACCCTAGCCCTAAATACCTTGGTTGGCCGAAACATGTAAGGGCTCAAGCTTGGGTTTTTGTTACCTAGAATTTCTACATGAAGCATATAACATCTCCTACTTCCCTTAGAAGCCTTTTCATGCAATCCTAGCCCTAAATTCCTTGGTTGGCCGAAACATATATGGCCATGAGCTTGGGTTTTTGGCACCTAAAAATTCCTACTTGAAGCCTACACTCTATGATCATATCCTTAGATTCATTTTCATGCAAACCCTAACCCTAAATTCTTTGGTTGGCAGAAACATATATGGCCATGAGCTTGGGTTTTTTTTTTGGCACCTAAAAATTCCTACTTGAATCCTACACTCTATGATCATATCCTTAGATTCATTTTCATGCAAACCCTAACCCTAAATTCTTTGGTTGGCCGAAACATATATGGCTATGAGCTTGGGTTTTTGGCACCTAAAAATCCCTACTTGAAGCCTACACTCTATGAACATAACCTTAGAATCAAGTTCATGCAACCCTAACCCTAAAAGCTTGGGTTGGCCGAAACATGTAAGGGCTAAAATCCTTGGACTTTTGACACCTAAAGATTCCTACTTGAAGCATACAACCCATAAAAATTTCCCTAGTAGCATTTTCATGAATCCTAGCCCATAAGCTTAGTTATCCGAGACATAGAGGGCTACAACTTCATATTTCTTTCATGTAACCTATCCTACAAAACTAATATACTGCAGGTGAGGGAATCTTACATCCTTCGCTTGCTTGTAGTGGGTAGTTGACCTTATGGAAGCCAAGAACTAGCTTCTCCTTGCTTGGATGGGGTTCGGCCAAAGGTGAAAATGGAGAGGGGGAGAGATGGGTTTTCGGTGAGGAAGAAGAAGGGAAGAGGAAGTGGCCAAGTGGAAACTTCCTTCTTCTTTATAAAGGGAGGAAGAGAAGTTTCTCTTCTCTTTTCCATGCCCCTTCATTTACCCTCATCACACTTATCTACAATTTCCCCTCTTCTTCTAATGATATAATCCTATTGGGCTTCTGGTTAGTGGGTGCATCTATAGGGCTTGGCTATCTCTAGAGGTTTGGGGTTCAATTCCTAGGCCTTGCATCTCCTCTTTTCTTTTTTTTTTGGCTATTTCCTTTTATTTTCGAAAAACCCACCTAAAGCCCATTATCGTAAAGCCAAAAATTCTCGTAAAATGGCTAGGAATTTTTACGGGCGTTACAATCCCTCATACCTTGTAAAAGTTTCGTCCTCGAAACTTAAAACAATTCCGGATACTTCTGCTTCATGTCCTCCTCTCGTTCCCAGGTAGCTTCCTCGTATCGCGGATTTTGCCACAGGACCTTTACTAAGGGCACTTTTTTGTTCCTTAGTCTCTTGACATCTTGGTCTAATATCTGGATAGGCCGACTTTCAATACTCAGGTCCTCTTGAACTTGTACTGTTTGCGGCTCGATCACTTGGTCCGCACTGGATATGCATTTCTTGAGCATAGAGACATGGAACACGTTGTGTATAGCCGACATCTCTTGAGGCAGCTCCAGCTTGTACGCTACCTTGCCAACCCTCTGCAATATCGGATACGGTCCCACGTAGCGTGGATTCAGTTTACCCTTCCTTCCGAATCTCATCACCCCCTTCATAGGGGTCACTTTGAGAAATACCAAATCTCCGACTTCGAATTCTAACGGTCTCATATCGCAATAGCTCTTTTGTTGGCTCTGGCGGTTTGATTCTCTGGGATAATTACGTATGCGGGTGGTATTGTCAATAATAGCGGCACGAGGACCCATTTCCCTCCTTTCACCACCCTCGTACCAACAGATAGGAGACCTGCATCTTCTCCCGTATAGAGCTTCATATGGTGCCATTCCAATAGTAGCTTGGTAGCTGTTGTTGTAAGCAAATTCCGCCAAGCACAAATATCAACACCAGCTCCCCTTAAAGTCTAGAGCACAAGCCCACAACATATCTTCCAGCACTTGGTTCACTCTTTCTCGTGCCGTGATTACGAGGATGAAATCACGATCTTGAATCTCAACTTTGTGCCAAGAGCCTTACAGACACATTCCCAAAATGGGAGAGTAAAGCGGCCATCACGGTCGAAATAATAGCCTTAGGAACTCCATGTAATCGATAATTTCCTTGACATATAATTGAGCTAATTTGCTCAGCCGAATGAGTCATCTTAATCGCGAAATGGGACTTTGTCAGCCGGTCTATGATTACCCATATAGCATCATAACCATTTGTTGTTCAGGTAATCCCGAGATGAAGTCCATAGAAATTTCTTCCCATTTCCACTCTAGAATTTATCACAAACTCTGATAATCCCCGGGTTTACGGTGTTACGCCTTAACCTTACAGCGGTCGAGACGAGTCTTTGGCGTCTTGAAACCACATCCCTTTTCATGCGGACCACCAAAATTTATCTCTTAAGTCACGATACATTTTATTAGATCCGGGATGCATGGTATAAGGTGTTCCATGGGATTCCTCGAGTATCTTCTTAGTAATTACGGATCGTTCGAATACATAGGTGGTCGGAGGTATAATAGTCATTTGTTGGAAATCACGGAATCCATTATCCCTTCCTTCCAGGACTTCCTGTTTGATCTTCTGGATGTCTGAATCACCATATTGCTTTCCCATTATATCGTCGAACAACATCAGCGCTATCGTCATGGTGGAAAGTTGTCCAGAAATAATCTCTATCCCGTAATTCATTATTTCCCTTTTCAGGGGTTGAGATAGCATCGATAAGGACATCAAAGCGGCACCGGACTTTACGCTCGGCATACGCCACTTTGTTGGCCTTTGGGATGATAGAATATCTCACAATCATAATCTTTGACTAGCTCGAGCCATCGGCGTTGCCTCATATTAGGTCTTTATGAGTGAAGCACGGTGAGTGCATATAAATCACGCAGAGCTCCGTATAAGTAGTGCCTCCATATTTTGGAAGCGAACACCACATTTGCTAGTTCTAAGTCATGGGTAGGATAATTTCTTTCGTGCTCCTTGAAATTTGTCTAGGCGTAGCGATAACCTTGCCATTTTGCATAAGTACTGACTCAGAGCCCTAGTTTAGAGCGTCACTCTACATATCGAAGCTTTCATTATCTTGAGGAGAGTCGAGAATGGGAGCGCTGGTTAGTCTCCTCTTGATTCCTGTAAAACTCCTCTCACGATCCTCGATCCATTTGTATTCTTTGGTCCTTTCGGGTGAGGGTCATTAGGGCCTGCAATTCTAGAAGTCCTCTACAAATTTTACGTAATAGCCTACTGGCAGAAAACTTACGATTTCACTCGCATTCCTTGGCCTATTCGGTTCCTCACGATTTGATCTTTATTGGGTCTACCATGATTCCTTCTTTAGAGATGACATGACCCAGAAGCGACATGATTGAGCGAACTCACATTTGGAGAATTTCGCATATAGTTGCTCTTTACGAAGAATCAGTAGTACGGTCTCGGATGTTCGGATGCTCTTCTTGGTCTCTCGAGTAGATAAGAATATCGTCGATGAAAGCGATTACAAATTTGTCGAGGAAAGGTGAGAATACTCGATTCATCAGTCCATGAACATCGCGGGAGCATTGGTTACTCGAAGGGCATAACTACGAACTCATAATGTCGTATCTCGTCAGGAAGGCCGTCTTGAATATCGCTTTGGCTTTACTTTTACTTGATGATAGCGGACACGAGATTGATCTTGGAAAAAGGCGGTAGCTCCCTTGGTTGGTCGAGGTCGTCGATCTGGGAAGGGGTACCTATTCTTGATGGTCACGTTGTTCAGTGCCCGGTAGTCTATACACATTCGCATAGACCCATCTTTTTTCTTTATGAACAACACTGGAGCTCCCCATGGTGAGTGACTGGGGCGGATAAATCTCTGGTCAAGTAACTCCTGTAGCTGTTTCTGAAGTTCTTTCAACTCAGTCGGTGCCATACGGTAAGGTGCCTTGGAGATCGGATTAGTTCCGGGAATCAATTCGATCTCGAACTCAATTTCTCTATCAGGCGGTAATCCAGGTAGGTCATCAGGGAATACCTCTGGATGGTCACATACCACTCTGACATATTCTATCTTCTGGTTCTTTGCTGATATGGTTTTCACCACATGTGCTAGAAATCCGGTGCATCCCTTTTCTAACATTTTTCGGGCTTTTAGCGCCGATAAAAATTTCCTCGTTCCTTTCTTTGACTCCCCGATAAACTCAAATGAAACCTCTGCTTCGGGTCGAAAGGTCACCCTCCGTTTACGGCACTCAATTGAAGCACCGTACTTGTGAAGAAAATCCATGCCCAATATAACATCATAGTCCCACATGTCCAGGACTATCAGGTCACAATAGAGCTCCCTGTCTGCGAGTCTAATTGGTGCGGCGCGCAGAATATGGGTGGATGGCATCACTTCTCCCGAAGGTAACGTGGTTAAAAATTTATAGTCCAAGACTTGGGGATGCCTATCTATCTTTCTTGTGAAAGGCGTAGAGATGAACGAATGGGTTGCCCCAGTGTCAAATAACACGATGCATCTTGGTGAAAATAAATATCGACTGTGACAGCAGCCGAGGCACTCGCCACATCTTCCACGATGAGGAGAACACCACGGCATTTGTCCCAGCGGGTGGGGATTCAGTCTCCTTGGCTTATCGAGGACCCTCTATCGTAGCTGCATATGGTGAAGGCTGTGGAGGAGCTCGGGTCTTGGACATCTTCGAGGAGGTGCACTGAACTCGGGTAGAGGCGATTCAAGCTATGTGCCCCTCTAGTCCACAGTTGTAACACTTCCTCGTGCCCAGCGACATTCCCGGATGCTTCTTCCCACATATGTAGTCGGGATACCCGGTTCATTTGTTCCACAGGCCCCCTTTTGGGCCATTCCATTTCTTCTTGCCGCTGCGGTCCCTCTTCCGGCTAGTATTACGAGATTTGAATCTCGGTCCGCGCCTTACTCTGGCGTGATGTTGTTCGGTAGTGCTCGGTGACGATGCACTCTTGAATAGCTCTTCGGTGATGCGAGTCGATTGACTCCGCCCGACCACATTGAGGCTATCTCCGGTCGCAACATTTTCTGAGAGTCGATCCTCTCCTCTCTCGATGCCGACTAACTCTGGGCGAGAGATGTGCGGTCGGTTGAACCTTTTCATAGCTTCACTAACTGATAGATCGCCTTGTCGGAACTCGAGGAACTCATCGTAGTGCTTATTTGTGATCCGTCTCTGAAAGAACTCCTCGAAGAACTCCGATTCAAAGTCTGTCCACCTCATTTGATTTATTTGTCTCTTTGCTTTGACTCTCTCCCACCACATCCTTGCATCTCCGGAAAGACAGAACGAGGCACATTTTATCTTTTCGTGCTCGGGCCAATCCAGCAGCTCCACGATGCTCTCAACTGTTTTGAACCAGGCTTGGGCATCCCATGGTTCGCCGGCACTAGAGAAATTTTCTGGTTTCAGCCTCTACCACTGAATCAGATAGGCTTCGGGTCGGACCCCGGTGGCAGCATTGATTAGCGGTGCTTGCACCATAGTGGTCGTGTTAGGAGTTACGTTCTGCGTCCCTGGTGTGGTGCTAGGGTTCCCTTGTTGATTCGTGAGAGCATTGATAACCGGTGTTCTGCGACTCTGTGGCTGCTCGGTAACCACATGCATCAAATCTGGTGAGTCTTTGAGTCATTCCCTCTAGCACTCTAAATCTTAGTTCATGTTATCTAAGTGATAAATAAATAATTAATTAAGGTATTATTGTAATTTCTTCTCATATACAGGCATCTAACATCCCATATCGTAAACAAGGCAAGGTATCCTTTCTAGCGGTATTTCTAGGTTAGAGACGTGTTCCATCATATAAAGCTTGGTAAGGTATCATCACTATCTAAGCCACAAGTATGGTTCCATTATACTAGGCATGACGAAGTATTATTTCTATCTAAATCACAAGTGTGATTCCCTTCTACTAAATCATGATGAGGTATTATTTCTATCTAAATAGAAGACATTCTTCATTATAAAAGAAACTTAAGTATACATAAAGTTACTTACTTGGAAACAGCAGGAAGGAGGCTTGATGTGTGATAGTGGAAAGGTGAACCCGCTCTGATACCACATGCTTGCGCCCTTATCTGCTCTCAGGGCGGCGCTACTTTACTATTTTTTTTAACATGTTATCATAACTTAAATCTTCTTTTGCACATGCGTCACATATCATATTCATAATTAGCATGTTAACATGTCTTGTCACATTTCTAACTTGCATAACATAAAGAGTCATTCATGAGTTCTTAAGTAATTGAACAGTAACATAAATAAGGATCATCCAACATGATACTAAGGATTCATAAGTCTTATAAGCGGAAGCAAAGTCTTAAGTGGTTCATTGTGCATGTAATATAAGCAGATAGTAACAGGGTCTTTCTCCACCATGACACTATCACACACACTTGGCCCTTCCTGCTACTTCCTCTAGTTCAGGTTTCCTTTATCTGCAGTATATGGACAACATAAACTATAAGCATATAGCTTAATAAGATTCTTGCCTACTCACAAAAGCCACAAACTTCATCAAGCAATTAGAAACATGAGCATACTAGCATAAATAGCCTAAGTGTTTCATAGCAACACTAATCAACAACATACCCACGTAATAAAACCTAAGCATGGCATAGAGTTTACATCAGCATGTTAAGCATAATTAAATCTAAGCAGGGCATAATTTAACATAAGCATTCATGACATAAGCAATCCATAACATTATAAATCTTAGACATGCATAAAGTACATAATCACAAATATTCTTAACTAAACTATAAGCATCATAACTTCATAAAATCTATCATGCATAAAGGACAAGTTCATAAGCATTCATAACATAAGTATCCGTAACATCATAAATCTTAAACATGCATAAAGTCCATAGTCACAAATATTCTTAACTCAACTATAAGCATCATAACTTCATAAAATCTATCATGCATAAAGGACATAATCATAAGCATTTTTAAACTTAACCATAAGCATTCATAGACTTTAACATAAGCATGCACAATTTCATAAAAGTCCTTTCTTTTCAAAACATATACATATAGATACTTCAACATAATCATAACTTGCATGGGGGGCCCCAGGTTAAGTACCACATAATGCGCGTTCCCTAATAGGCTGGGGTAGCGAGCCACCAGACCTACTAGAGCAAGACCTCTTACGTCTTCTTATGTCCCTATGGATTTGATTAACGACCACCTGACGGGTCGGGTACTTAACCTCTTACAAAGTAAAATACTTAGTTCCTATTTTTCTTGTCTTATCATAAGGAGAGGTCTTAATCCCTACTTGAAAGGGAAGCATCTCCATCTTATCTTATCATAAGGAGAGCTCTTAATCCCTACTTGAAAGGGAAGCATCTCCATCTTATCTTACCATAAGGAGAGCTCTTAATCCCTACTTGAAAGGGAAGCATCTCCATCTTATCTTATCATAAGGAGAGCTCTTAATCCCTACTTGAAAGGGGAGCATCTCCATCTTAGACATTTCATAGCATACATGCATTCATAACATAAAGGGGTCCTAAAGCACAAACATGTTCATCACATAAGCATATTTCATAGGCATATTCATGGCATGTTAAATCATAAAACATGTTCATCACATAGGAATATTTCATGGCATATTATATCATAAACATGTTCATCACATGAGCATATTTCCTAGGCATATTCATGGCATATTAAATCATAAAACAGGTTCATCACCTAAGCATATTTCATAGGTATATTCATGGCATATTAAATCATAAAACATGTTCATCACATAGGCATATTTCCTAGGCATATTCATGGCATATTAAATCATAAAACATGTTCATTCACATAGGCATACTTCCTAGGCATATTCATGGCATATTAAATCATAAAACATGTTCATCACATAGGCATATTTCCTAGGCATATTCATGGCATATCTACATGAAGCATATAACATCTCCTACTTCCCTTAGAAGCCTTTTCATGCAACCCTAGCCCTAAATACCTTGGTTGGCCGAAACATGTAAGGGCTCAAGCTTGGATTTTTGTTACCTAGAATTTCTACATGAAGCATATAACATCTCCTACTTCCCTTAGAAGCCTTTTCATGCAATCCTAGCCCTAAATTCCTTGGTTGGACGAAACATATATGGCCATGAGCTTGGGTTTTTGGCACCTAAAAATTCCTACTTGAAGCCTACACTCTATGATCATATCCTTAGATTCATTTTCATGCAAACCCTAACCCTAAATTCTTTGGTTGGCCGAAACATATATGGCCATGAGCTTGGGTTTTTTTTTTTGGCACCTAAAAATTCCTACTTGAAGCCTACACTCTATGATCATATCCTTAGATTCATTTTCATGCAAACCCTAACCCTAAATTCTTTGGTTGGCCGAAACATATATGGCCATGAGCTTGGGTTTTTGGCACCTAAAAATCCCTACTTGAAGCCTACACTCTATGAACATAACCTTAGAATCAAGTTCATGCAACTCTAACCCTAAAAGCTTGGGTTGGCCGAAACATGTAAGGGCTAAAATCCTTGGACTTTTGACACCTAAAGATTCCTACTTGAAGCATACAACCCATAAAAATTTCCCTAGTAGCATTTTCATGAATCCTAGCCCATAAGCTTAGTTAGCCAAAACATAGAGGGCTACAACTTCATATTTCTTTCATGTAACCTATCCTACAAAACTAATATACTGCAGGTGAGGGAATCTTACATCCTTCGCTTGCTTGTAGTGGGTAGTTGACCTTATGGAAGCCAAGAACTAGCTTCTCCTTGCTTGGATGGGGTTCGGCCAAAGGTGAAAATGGAGAGGGGGAGAGATGGGTTTTCGGTGAGGAAGAAGAAGTGGCCAAGTGGAAACTTCCTTCTTCTTTATAAAGGGAGGAAGAGAAGTTTCTCTTCTCTTTTCCATGCCCCTTCATTTACCCTCATCACACTTATCTACAATTTTCCCTCTTCTTCTAATGATATAATCCTATTGGGCTTCTGGTTAGTGGGTGCATCTATAGGGCTTGGCTATCTCTAGAGGTTTGGGGTTCAATTCCTAGGCCTTGCATCTCCTCTTTTCTTTTTTTTTTTTTGGCTATTTCCTTTTATTTTCGGAAAACCCACCTAAAGCCCATTATCGTAAAGCCAAAAATTCTCGTAAAATGGATAGGAATTTTTACGGGCGTTACATTGTCAACTTCTCGGCTCGAGTCTAGTGAGTTGGTGCAGTAGGAAACAACACTGTGTTGCTTTATCTACCACCGAAGCCGAATACATCGCGATGGGTGAGTGTGTCACGCAGCTTCTTTGGATGAAGCACACTCTCCGCGACTTTAAGTTAGACTTTACGAATACTAAACTTCATGTAGATAACATTAGTTCAATTAATCTTACAAAGAATCCGATATGTCACTCTAGGACCAAACATATAGAGGTCAAACACCATTTCATTCGAGAACATGTGGCCAACGGAGCAATACAACTCGAATACGTCGAATCGAAGTCTAACTTGGCAGACCTATTTACTAAACCCCTACCCGAAGCCGAATTTAGTCTATTAAGACAAAAATTGGGCATGTGCGTAATAGAATAGGAACTTGCAAATTATATTTTCTTACTACTATTTCTTAAAATTTTCATTTTTATGGAACTAGCATAGGACATACCTTAGATATCATGCACCTATAGATTTAAGGAGCCAGTACATCTCACAACACATAGGACTAATGTGTTTGTGTACTTAGCCACGTAGATGGGCGTGAGATGTTAGGACCTTACTCCTGGTTCCAGATGTAGAGCTAGTGCATCGCTATGAACCACGGAGTATAATCATACATACTAACCGACTCTGACCTGGACTTGTTGATCTTTCATATCAATCAAGTCAAATATGAGTCGAACATTTTATAGATGAGCTTATTTTCAGTATATTTTTTTTATAAAAAATGGGGAACATGCTTGGACTTTAAATTTAACACTTATTTTTTTTTCCACACACCCCTTACTCTTTTCAATATACGACAAAAGGGGGAGAAAAAGGCCAAAGTTAAGGGGTCAAAATTTTTTTTGATAACTTAACTCTTACTTCATATTTAAACCAAAAGTTAAAACTTAGTTAACTTTTACCAAAAGGCCAAAGAATTCTTAACTTAAACTTATTTGTGTCGTCTACGTTTTACTTAAACTTATTTTTTAAACTTTATGTCGTTAATGTTTTTATTAAGGGGGAGAAAGGGCTTAACTAAAACATTTTACTAAGGCCAACTTTAAGTAATGTTAATTACTTAAAGCAACCCTCAAGGGGGAGGATTAAGGTCTTTCTTCAAGACTCACCCTCGGTCAAGGGGGAGGTTTCCTCAAGGGGGAGTACTTGAAGAAAATCCTTACTACTCCAACTTAATCTTCATATTTTTTGTTTCTCATGCACGTTATTACTCTTCATTCTTGCTATTTACTTAACTTTGTATGTGGGTTTGCCATAAATCAAAAAGGGGGAGATTGTTGGTGCAGTAGGCACCTAAGTCGAACCTAAGTTTTGATTATAGAAAACGATACAAAGTTAAGCATATATTGTTATCTCATGAGCTAAATCAAGTGTGCAGAAAAGTCTCAACGTTGGAGCTGAAGGCTAGCGACACCCGGAGGAAGCCGCGGTGGTCGGGCGACACTCAAGAGACTTCGGAGGGAGTCGAAGGAATTGAGTGGAAGGCCGGAAGCAAAAGCAACACGTAAAGTATCGAGGTAAGCTCGAGTGAGTAAAGTGAAGCGAGGTCATGTCCTTTGTACGGGGACGTCCTTAGGCGACGATCCGACCCAAGATTTCCCATGGAAGGTCTATGTTGAGATCGGACGACAAGTGGCCGTCGAATTCACTTATATTTTGAGCTAACTCTTCATTGTAGTCAAAAATCTTGGCCATCAGTTCAACCGGCCAGTTCAACCGGTGGTAAAAAATTAGCCTCGAGGAGTCAAGCTTTATCACCATTTTTCAAGGAGTTTTGTGCCCAATTCCTATTGGTTGAAGACCCATTCGATGAGGGGCTTAAAGGCTATAAAAGGAGGGCTTGTCCTAGGGTTTTTTATCAATTAAAAAGCTTCCAAGTGCTTCCGATACGCTCCGACTCTCTGACATCCCTACGACGAAGCGCTGCCGAGACGACGACTAGAGCTTCAACCTCCAACCTTTAAAGTCGTCGGTAACGAAAGTTCTAAATTGTATTTCAGTTTATTTCTTTTAGTAAAGCTTTAAATCATATCAAGGAGAGGGGGAGTGTCCCTCTACCTTGAGTCTTTATCGAGTTTTGTATTCATTTAACTCCTATCTCCAACGAGGAGGAGTTCGGTTAGTATTTTGCCCTCCGTGCATGGTCAAGGACCACTAGGGCCTTGGAGTAGTAGCCGTAGGCTACGAACCAAGTAAAAACCCTCGTGATTTTATTTATTTATTGTTATCTTTCTGCTACATTTTACTCGTACCTTAACGAACGATTACGAAAAAGTTTTTATCGCTATTCACCCCCCTCTAGCGAACCGCATCGATCCAACAAGGAGGTTGTACGCAAATGCATCGTTTCAGGGATCAGAACGAATCCGATACAGTTGCGTGAGGCGTATTTTATGCTAATGACGATTAAGAAACTACGAGTTAGTCTGTCATATACATGACGAGGCTTTAGTAGTTATTGTTTGGATTTGTGGTGATATGGAGCAGAAGTGCTAATGAGTTTTGACTAGCTACGGGGTAGCTACTATAGTGTTGCTGGGTATTTACTATATCAGCAGGTGATGGTTGAACATCAGAAATCCGATGGATTGCTCCCGGAAAATTCTGATTTCAGAATGGAAGTGGGAGCGTATCACTATGGATTTCGTTACGGGATTGCCTAGAACCCGTAAAGGTCATGATATGATTTGGGTGATCATGGATCGACTAACCAAATCAGCTCACTTCCTTCCTATTCGTGGGTCGTCCTCATTGGATCATTCGGCAGAGTTGTATTATCGAAAGATTATGAGATCGCGTGGGGTACTTTTAAGTACCATATCGGATAGAGATTTGCGATTTACCTCGCGATTTTTTTGGCGGTCGGTGCGGACTATGGGCGCGAGCTTTGGCTTAGTCTGACATTTCATCATGACGGATGAGCGATGCAGTGTATCGATTAGGCGTTGGAGGATCTATTCGGATCTTGTGTAAGTGGATTATGGAGGTGTAGCTTATCGGTTGGCTTTACCTCAGAGCACTGGCGAGTGTACACAGCGTATTTCATGTTTATATCTTTGAGGAAATCGTGCGCGATCTAACCATGTTACGAAAGAGGTTCGATTCTACCTCGGTCAAATCGACTTACGAGGTGATTCGGGGTAGAGCACGGGGCGTAAGGAAGCGGCGATGGTAGGGCGGAGACCATCAGACTCGTAAAGGTTGGATAATGACATCATCCGATGAGGAGGCTATGTAGATTTGGAAGATACTATCCGGGCTCGATAGTCTCATCTGTTAACTTGAGGAAGGTATGTGGTTTTTTCGAAAACTTGTTTGAAGTAATTTTCGCATGTTAGTACGAAATTTGGGGACCAAATTTTTTATAAGTGGGGGAGAATGTAAAATACCAGAGAAAAAAAAAATCTTGTTAATTAATAAATTGCCTTATAGAATTTTTCAAAATTTTTCTGGAATTTAATTGAGTTCATATAATCAAATCGGAGGAAGATTGAGGCTTAAATAGGTGATTGGGTTAGACTTGGGCTAACTAGACCAACTAAAGTAGCATGATCGTTGCTTTTATTCACGGGCGTTTCTTCGGTTTCTTTTCCCTTTGCCCGATCGACTTCTCCCCATTTCTTCCCAAACGACTCTTCCTCCTCTCCGAAGCGACCAGAGACGATCGCGTCTCCTTTCCTCCCTCTCGTTGTTCTTCTGCTCGTGCTCGCCGCCCAAGCTGCGCGCCGTCCTCCTCTTCCCATTCGCGACCCCTTCCACATCTCCACCTCCACGCTTCGCCGCTCGCCGCCGCCGCGCATGCACGAGAGAGAGAGAGAGCTGTCGCCGGTGCCGATCTCCACTCTATCTTCGTCGGATCGTTGCTCGAACTCATTTCCATCGACCGATTTCCTTTTTTGCTTCTCCCGATCTGGCAGCAGTAGGTGGTGCTGCCCCATCGCAGCTACAGCTCCATCGCCGACGTTCGACGCCGCTGCTTTGCGGTCAATATCGTTCGCGATCGGCGATGATCCTCATGTGGCACTGCTGTCCTAGCGATGGTTTGATGTGTCGGCTCATCTCTGGTGCCATGGAGTTGCTCTCCGACCACTGAGGTAAGTCGCAGGCCAATGATCGCTCCGGATGCAGCTTTCTGACTTGGATCGTGAGATTGCCATTGCGAAGCCCAGCCACTATCGACGGTGAAGTTGAATTCAGGTATACCCCTTGGCTGCCCGTTCCTTATTTCCCTCGATCTTCGAAGGGATCCATTTGTGATGCGTTCCGTTTGTGATGGGCAGTAGGTTGAGCACGATTTTTTTTCGACGGGCTGAGCGATTGGGGAGGAGAGCTGCCTAAGGGAGGTTCTATTGCTGGTATAGATCTTGATTCCCTTTGTATTTTTGCAATCTATTTCGATTCTATGTGGGTTGTGTGATTCTTTGTGATTTAGAGGGTTCATTTGTGAGTTTAGAGGGGCCGTGCAATCATTTGTGAAGATCGGTATTCTTTGTGAATAAGGTTTGTTTAGGGGTTGTTGGTTGGCTATGAAGCTATGCTTACGATGAAGGTGTGGTTGTGAACAGTCGTAAAAGGGGCAGTGAGGTTCTGTAAGTGTAACCATGGGTTGTGATAGAGCTATGAACGAACGAATCAGTTAAGTTATGATTTTTAACGAAGTGTTTTAAATAGTTAGATCCCTAAATTAGTGTGGTTGTTAATGATGGGGTTCTTGGCCATGAAGGGGTGAATCGGTCGTGTGTTAGAGATTTATCGACGGTGGATGAATTCATGTGGATGTGAGTTAGCGTGTTTAATTGATTTGGATGGAGTCTACCTAAGAGGTTTAATAATTTCAAACCTAGTTAGGTGTTGTAGAAGGGTTACGTTTGATGATGGGAGGTTTCTAATTCGTATTCGATAAAGGGATACGAATATAGGAATGATATAGTAGTGGATTTGTATATTTATCGTGTTCTTGAATTTAATTATAAATGATGATATTTGCAGGACGTGGATATGAGGCAGATCTATGGACGTGGAGATATTTATGTTGCAGAGCTATTTAACAGGTGGGTAATTTCCTACTTGGTCCGGGTAGTTGTATTTCATTCAGATTTAGTCATTGATATGAGCATGTTAGGTGTTCATATTACCTTGACCCTGTTCTTTTTATCGTATGCTTGATCCTTTACCGTTGGCTATTAACTCTATTGCTGATATCATGTTTATTTTATCATGATTAGGAGTTATACATATAGGTGATGCAAGTAACTTAGGATTTGTTTAAGTTAAGTGCAAATGGTAAAGTCCGGATGACAACCTGATTGTACATTGGGCAAAAAGGTCATCCGTAGGTAGATAATGTCTTTAACCTAGGGTTAGTTCTAGTACCCTTAGGTTGTATGTTACCACCGAACATGTGTTGTGTAAATGGTCAGAGGAATGATACTTAGGGTATCGCTACGGACCGGTGGTCCTAGCTTGTTATAATTCGATGAGTACGACTCTCTACAAAATATAGAGTGTGTCCATCAATTGAGTACGACTCTCTACAGGATAGAGAGTGCGTCGATTAGATTAGTATGACTCTCTACAGGATAGAGAGTATCATGATCAGTTGAGTACGACTCTCTGCAGGATAGAGAGTGCATTGATCTGGTTAGTATGATTCTCTGTAGAATAGAGAGTCTATGGTGGATGTCTGTATGTGAGACATTGCATTCATGCATTTGCATGCACGCTGGCGACGAGGTCTCCCTTGTGGTTGAGAGTGTCGCCAGTCATCCTGCCTCCACGGTTACTCATAAGAGAGTCACGTGTGAGGCGAGCATTGTGATGCCGCACTCTACCACTATAGGCGGTGGTAGTTGGATTTGCGTGTGTAGTCTGCGTGTGTGGTACTCGACCACTCATGGGTAGTATTGTCGGAGTGACCAAGCGGGAGGACCCCCATCGTGTAGCTTGCTCTTTACGCTTATATGCTACTCGATCATACTGCCCACTCGGCCACTCGAGAGTAGTGGTTGGTGTTGAGTTGGGATAGTTGTCATGCTCGAGCCACCGAGGCCACACTGGGGTTGTGGTAGCTTTAGGGTGAGCCGACATGACCATGCATGCCGCATTGCCGTATCTGATGGCGCCTTGCATATTACCATATATATATATACATATATGCATGTATATATATATATATATATATATATATATATATATATATATATATGGTTGAGATTAATATATATATGGATACAGTCTATATATATATGATTATTGTGATGTTGCATTTGTTTGTACTATGCTTGCTGCATTTGGGTGGACATCATATTCATGCATGTCTCTTACATTTGTCATACGATTGAGTCGGATATTGGTATGTATTGGACAGACCACTAGGTACCTTGACCTGTAGCTAGGGTATATTTTGAGTTGATTTACTCTTCCTGTTATATATATATATGTTGGATATATGTTCAGGTTGGATCAGAGTAACGTAGCAGACTTCAGGTATGTTTGCATTTTATGTTATTCATTTCAGTTAGACGGTATATGCTTGTATTTATATACTATGCTGATATACCTATTGTACATCTAGATTATGTTGTCGAAATACATGTGATATTACATATATATATGTTTTCTATTACCTGCTGAGTTTTACTCACCACACCCGCGGACTCGGTTTTCACGCCTGTAATGTAGAAGACTTCGTGATGACTTGAGCACCGCCGGCTGACATCATCTCATCTCACGAGGCTCCTGTGTTTTGTTTTGGGCCTGCTGTCCGTTGTCCATTGTATTTTGGAGTTTTCGTGATGTATATGTTGTAGATTCAGATTTTGTCGAGATTTCGTGTTGTTGTGGTGTGTTAGTCATACCGGTATGCATGTGTGGGATTGTTGTATTGTTGTGGTTTGTTTCCGCTGTGTCTTGTGTAGTTTTGTTTTCATACATATAGTGACTTCTTCTTCCTCGATAAAGCTTCATAGTATCGGGCACATGTGACGCTCAGAACTCCATTCAAAACCATTCGCTCATATAAGCACATGTGATGAGGTTGCCGTCTGCTTGATTTTCGCTCCGGTATAAATGCTCGGGCATGACAACTTTAGGAGTGGTATCGCAGCCCATAAAGCAATACGTAACTGGAACGAAGTATTACTATACTTTATTTTTTCTAAATTTATTAGCAAGTAGCTAGGTCACATCAACATTTTGTTTTTGCTTCTTTGACATCTTACATTTTTTCTTGACATACTATAATAAAAAAATTAGATTAGTAATTTAAAAAAATTAACAAAAACTAATTTTCTTTGTATTCTGACTTACCGCAATGACTTCCATTCTCATTTGGTTAAGTTTATCAAATCTTGCTTCCTCCCTCTCAAGATCTTTTTCATATTCTTCTTCCACGATAAAGATAGTATCCCTCGCTTGTAATTCATCCATACCAATTATTTGTTTTCCCTTCTTCCCAAAAACTTCTACTTCATTTACATCTTTCTTAGGTTGCCCTTCTAATACCTCAACATTATAAATTTCTGTCTTTTTTCTTTTCCTTTGAGATACCAATTTTGCCCATAGTGGTCTATCAACGGGAGTATCCCTGTAATCATAGCAGGTTCTTTCTCACTGTCTTGTTTTGAGGATTAACTTCAGGATTATTTGATTCAGCCTCCATACCTTCTCTTCCTATAATATCAATTAGTTCTTTTACCCTTTCAGTTAGTGTTATGTTTTCCATTCTTAACTCTTTGAGTTATCTTTGATAAACTAAACACTCATGACATTTAGTAGTAGGGTATTTTCTTGTATAGTTTGTGATGACAATGTCTCTATTGGATGGGGAGTATTTTCAATATAATAGTCAACCTTATCAAGCAATATAATTTCACTACGGGTACATACTAGATCAACAATAACCTATCAAAAAATCAACAATTATTTAGATAACGAAAATGAAAAAATGTTAAGTTGTGGTCTTCTATTTACCTGTTCAGGTGAGACTTGCTCCAATAAATTCTTCACCTTGTTAATATGTGAAGGAGTTGCCCTCCACTTATTTATTCGTGGCCCTTCGGTATTGGATGGTCTCTGAATTAGGAAATGTTCCAAAAACCAAACCTGCTCATATCCAAAGTGTTACATACTTATGTGAATATAAAAGAAAAAATAAATTGGTAAGAAAGAATTTACAGCCAAAAGACCGACAAATCTCTTTAGGTAAGGAATTCGGCTGTTCTGCGCAACTGTATTAGTAGATGAACATAGATATCCAATAGTAGGTAATTGTGGAGCCATAAATTGATAGATGACTTCAACCCAATTGAAACTACCTATGTTGTCAAAATCATCTACAATATCTATAAGACCTATGGGGACCTTATATATAATAGTACAGAACAACACACAAGCAAATATATACAAAATATACAACTTACAAAACACCAAAACAACTTCATCTAATTCTACTCTAGCAGAAAAAGTTTTAAGCAAATACTCTAGTTTTGATCTAGTTGGTTCTTTTTTGGAGATTTGAGAAATGAAAAGAACACTTGATGCATTAGTTGAATTCATGGGAACAGAAGCCCCTCTATTTGCAATACTGAGTAAAAGGGACACATTTCTTCTGGTGAAAGCAATAGGCACAGTTGAAAACTTAAAGCTTTGACTTGCCGAATCTCAACTTTGAAATATATTAACCAATATGTCATGGATTTGTGGAATGTCATGTATATTAAAAAAAACAGCAAATGAGATTTGTTTAATGATCTCTCTATGCCTTTCATGTAAACAAACAGATGGACGTTACTTTCCTTTAGCACTTGGACCTCCAAAAAATTCAATAAAGTGGCCTAAAACACTGGTCCATTGGAGTTTCTTCGCACACTCATTTTTTCCCTAAAAATTTGGAAATATAAAATTTTAAAAACCTGATTTATTCCTTCATTTTGTAATTGTATATAACAAATTAGAGAATCCGCAATGCTTTGCAATAATCTTGTGAAAAAAACCTCGGGGATCTATTTATCTAATTCAGATACAGATTAAAAAAATCGTCCATTTGAATATTTGAAATCATTCCAAAATCATAATCGAAAAAACATTTAAAATAAATGACATACTTTATATTCGACTAAAGCAATGAATGCGAGACATACCTTGGCCGGTGAAGGAGAGGTTGAACCAGATTCTTGACTCATTCTGCAATAATGAATGGTAGACATAAAGCTTATGAGATGTATGACTTTCAACGGAAACCCTAAAATCGAGTAAGAAATGGGTAACACATATAGTTAAATGAGAGAACGATACGAGATTACCTCGAAGCGTCTCATCAAAAATCCTAAAACTCGAAAGCTCGAGAAATCACGCTGGACGAAAAATGGAGTGTAAGAAGTTCGGAAGATTTGTGCTCTGAGTCTCGAAGATTTTCTCGGAAGCTAAAGAGAGAAAGACGCTAATGTTGGTTCGTTTGGACGGGATATTTGGATGGCTCGGGATTTTTAGTTGTGGCTTGGATGCCTGCAAAATCTCAGCATTAAAAGTTCTGTTTGGCGGGAGAGGTAAAAAGGGAATTAAGTGCGTCATTTGGTAAATATAAAAGTATGGAGTGTTGTTTGAACAATTCTAAACTTTACGTGTGTTGTTTGGTAAATCGTCATTTTTTCTTCTTTTATTCATTTTCCTCATTCTGATTTATGTCTTCCCATCTTCAGCTTGAAGAAGAAAAATATGATGAAGCAAAGTTCAAAGCTGGACAAGTTGAGAAACGGGTTCTCCTTCTTTTTCTTCTTCTTTTATTTTTGACAGATTTTACTTTGATATTTTAATATTGTGTGTCATCTATAACAGTTGACGATCTATTTTTAGACGTGCCTTGGATTTTCTACTATGCCATTTGCCTTGAGCCTAGAGGGAACTTGATCTATTTTTTCAAAAGAAACACATGCCTTTATATTAGTTGAATTCTTCAAATATAAGAGACTTGTTTGATTCAGATTTGATTAGCATGTTTAATCATGTTTGTCCCTGCAAAAATAACTTGGGTTCAAGTTATGGAAATATCTCTGTTTTCCATGTGAAAAAGCAAAGGGGGCCCCTCTATTGACGTGATATTGGTTGTTAATCTCGCTTTAATGTTTTAAACCGAGATACATATTTGATTATTCCCCATGACCACTCAACCATGAGTAGACCCGACCAAGGTCCGGGTCAGACCTGGACCCGATCCGGAACCGGACCGTGGTCAACGGTCCGATTAACCGGGTCAACGTGTTTGACGCGGACCCGTGACCGGACCGCCTATTAGGCGGTCCGGTCACGGTTTTTTAAAAAACCGAACCGGTGGTTTTTTAAACAATCGAACCGGCGGTTTAAAAAAAAAATTGAATGACCATGATTTCGTGGCTGTTGTGGTGCAACGGGCGACCCGCCGGGTCGGCCCGAACCAGACCCGGCAAGTCGACCGTTTTATTTATTTATTTTTAAAAATAAATCGACGGCCACGATTTTGTGGCCGTTGATCAACGGCCACGAAATGGCCATTGTGCAACGGCCGACCCGATGGATTTTTTTTTATATTTTTTTTCCCTATAAATACTCCTCCACTCCCTTTCATTTTTTCACAAATCACAACTTCTATTCTCTAATTTTCATTCCCTCATTTGCTTTCAAGTCTCAAGTCATATTTTTACAAATGTTTGGAGCCGGATCAAGTCGTAAGGGTGCGGTCGGTGCCAGAAAGGGAAAGAGCATAATGCCACCACCGCCCGAGTTCGAGTTCAAGCAAGACGGTGATTCACCTCAATTCGATATCGGCGACTATGATCTTGATATTTTCGGTGATGAATATCAAATACGTCATCATCATCAAAGTCAAGAAAGTAGGAGCAATACATCCAGTACGATGGTGGGTTCTACGACTACAAGACCAACTCGAGTGCCTCGCCCCGCATCCGATATCTTCACCAAACATTTTGAAAAAGTAACGCTCCCTTCCGGTGATATGCAAGCAAAATGTAAATATTGTTTGAAATGTTACAAATTTCAACAAGGATGAGGATACGGAACCCTTACTCAACATGTGGAGAGAAATAATCCGGTGAAAATTGGTATCGATCGTTCTCAAACTCAAATTCTGACATTCTCTTCTCAATCGGGTTGGGGTAACGAATCTAAACTTTTTAAATTTGACGAATCTAGATTTAGAGAAGAAACTGCTAAATTTTGTGCGATTGAACAATTTTTTTTTATTTTTAGTGATAAATTATCTTTTGAAAATTGGCTTTCTACAAGTGTAAATCCTTCTATTAAACGTATCCCAAGAAATACTCTAAAATGCACACTTTTAAAATTAGTCTTAGAACAAAAAAAAATTGATTAAAGAATTTTCTAGTTTAAACAGTAAAGTTTCTTTGTGTTCCGATATTTGGAGTGATCATTGGCAAAGTTGTTCATATATGGGTATTACTTGTCATTGGATTGAAAATAATTAGGACATTCAAAAAAGATTGCTAGCATATAGATGTTTTAACGAAACACACACGGCACAAAATATTTCACAACTTATTTTTGTTATTTTAGAAGAATATGGTCTAACTTCTAAAATTTTTTTAATTTCTTTTGATAATGCTAATGCAAATACCTCTAGTATTAGTGAGCTTATTGATATATGTAAATCATCAATAGGTGGAAGATTTTTTCATATTAGGTGTACATGTCACATTTTAAATTTGTGTATTCAAGATGGACTTAAAAATTTAGGATCACATATTCAACCAATTAGGAGTGCAATTCATTATTTATGGACACATCCTCAAGTTATGAAAGAATGGAGAAAATTTTATAAAATAAATGGTATGAAGCCTAAACGGTTTGCACGTGACATTCCAACTCGTTGGAATTCTACTTATAAATTGTTGTTATCTACTTTTGAATACAAAGATTTATTATGTATGTTTTTTCATCAACATGTTCAATCACGTGATATTTATTTGTTTTCAAATCAATGGAATATATGCACTAGTATTTGTGAAATTTTAAAAGTTTTTAGTGATGCTAATAACCAATTATCAGGTGTTTATTATCCAACTTCACATTTAATTTTAACACATTGTTGTAATATTGCATGTATTTTTAATGAACATATTCAATCAAATGATACTTATTTATCTCAATGTATTTATATAATGAAAGAAAAATGGGAAAAATATTTTTTAAACATTCCTGAAATATTTTTATGTGCTTTTGTTTTAGATCCTAGACTTAAATTAGATGGTTTGCAAGATATGTTAGCATTATATTATGAATCTTTAAGCCCTATTACCGAAACTGCTCCTAATATTTCTTTGATTTTGTTTAATATTAAAACTCATTTATATGATATTTATAATGAATATAACATTAAATATGGTGAACAAACTATTTGACATGAAATACTCAATCCACTACAACTAGTATTATTACTTCTAAACTTACTAAAGCACAATTGTTATTAAGGGAACAGACTAAACGTCCATGAGAATCCTCAAGTTCCAGTCAGGAACTTGAGAATTATTTTACCACTTCTTTTAATTTTAGTGATGCAGATGAAGAAAGTTTCGACATTCTAAAATGGTGATCGCAAAGAACTCAAATATTTCCAATCTTATCTATAATGACAAAAGAAATTCTAGCTTGTCCAGTTTCAACGGTTGCAGTGGAACAAGCTTTTAGTATCGGAGGAAATACATTGGACGAGAGACATTCTAGCTTAAGGCCAAAAAATTTGGAAGCGCAATATTTACTCAATGATTGGTCAAAAGCTACAAGTCGAACCCAACATATTAAAAGTGACGAAAAAGACCAAGATGAAACAGAGGGAACATTCGGAACTACGACGACGAGAGGAAATACCGAATATGACTGAAATTGATTGAATATAATGAAAATTGAAATGTAGTTGATTTTTTTTATTGTAATAGATTTTTTTATTTAAGTCCAAGATGTTAAAATTTGAGATGTAATATATTTTTTATTGAGATAATGAAATATTTGATAGACTTTTTATAAGTTTAATTGTGCAATTTTTTTTATTTTAATTATTTACATCATTCTTTAATTTTTTATTTATTTAACTAAGACGACGATTAACCGGATCGGACCCGAACCCGGACCGGACCCGGACTGGACTCGGACCCAGACCCGGAACCGGACCCGGACCTGGACCGGAACTGGCAGTTCCACAACCCGGACCGTAACCGCCCACGAGTGGGCCGATTAAGGGTCGATATTTTACCAACCCGGACCCGACGGTTCCGACCCGGACCCGGACCGGACCCGGACCGTGGCCAGGTCTAACCATGAGCTTGATTTAGTTAGATTAATTTTTTTTTCTAATTGGCAAATAAGGTCCATTTTAGCATCATCTTTACCATGTTCTTTTTTTTTGGTAATGAAATAGTATAAGGAAAAATCATTGTCGATTTAAGGAAAAGACAATGATTTTTAACTATTGTCTTTGAGCGTCATATCTTTTCAACACGTCGATTTACCACAGATTTTTTGGGTCATAGACAATGATTTTTCACCGTTATATTTCAAGTGAAACTACAACAGGTTATAATCGTTGTCTTTGAGCGCTCTAACTTTCTCAACGCGTAGACTTACTATGATTTTTTGAGTCATCGACAACAGTTTTTTAACCATTTTCATTTGAATTGTCATTATTATTTTAACCGTTGTCATTTCTCAACACACACCAGAGAATAATAAACCGTTGTCGATTTACAGTGTTGTATTTTTAGTATACATCATACAACAACATCAAAAAGAATTGTATAATATATATATATATATATATATATATCGCACTTGTAGGAATGTGAAGTACAAGCTCATTTCATCCTATTTTAAATGATCACCCTTAAAAACATATTATACAAAAGTACCTGTAGTAAAACAACTACACATCATATGCTTAGTACTACACGAAAAGAATTATGCATAACCAAAACACTTATAGATTACAACACCTAACCAAAAGAGTTATGGATACCTAAATTTCCTACATCCGATATGTGATCTTGTATGCATTCAACTCACTCCGAATGTATTTCAAGATTTTCCTTTGCAGCTATCACAACTTTTGTCAACTGCATGTGAATAAATGAGTGAAAATGTAAACTATTGAACACTTTGATTACTATGTGATAATTAATTGGGTTAGGAAGACTAAACAACTAGCAGAGTCAAGATCAAGCAATTGGGTCAGTAGTTTAGTAACCCAATTGGTCTTTCTGCAGGTGAGACTTGGACAAAGGTTGGCATCGATTCGATTATGGGTCAGACTTGGACTTCAGAGTCGAGATCAAGCAATATTACTACTACCAATATGATTTATGTTTGTTTGTGCTAATTTTATGTTGTAGGATTCCATGTGACTTGGCTTGGTCCAAGCAACTGGACCGGGTCTAGGCGCCTAGGATACAGATATGGTCAAGTCAAACTCGAGGAGACTAGAGCAATCCGAGTCGATTGGGAGAATGCCATGGATGGCATGTAAAATATCAAAAAAAAAAACCTTGTTAATTAATAAATTGTCTTATAGAATTTTTTAGAATTTTTCTGGAATTTAATTGAGTTCATATGATCGAAACGGAGGAAGATTGAGGCTTAAATAGGTGATTGGGTTAGACTTGGGCTAGCTAGACCAACTAAAGTAGCATGATCGTTGCTTTTATCCACGGGCGTTTCTTCGGTTTCTTTTCCCTTCGCCCGATCGACTTCTTCCCATTTCTTCCCGAATGCCTCTTCCTCCTCTCCGAAGCGACCAGAGACGATCGCGTCTCCTTTCCTCATGCTCATGCTCACCGTCGCCGAGCCCTCCCTCTCGGTTCCTCATTTCGCCGCTCCAGCCCTACCGCCGCCGCTGCATCTTCGTGCCGCTGATCGCTGTTTTGGGGTTGATCCGTGAGGGGAAACTTCGCTTCCCCTTCACCTCGGTTGCTTGACCATGGTGATCCCTTCGATGTCCCCGGATTAAAAAATTTAATCCTAGACAAAAGGGATTCCCAAAGCAACCAAGTCATCGTCGTGCTATTCGTTTAGAGAGGTCACTTGAACAAACTAGTTGTTCAAGCGACCATTCTCTATTCTACGAGTAGCCGCGGAATAGACGATGTCCGGATCGCCGGTTTTTGTATTTATACTCGGGATCCAAGTATTATTTAGCCTATTTACAGAAATATAACATGCTTATATTTTGAAAAACAAACACAAGCAATGAATAAAAGAGATAGAAGAATAGTTATACCTCTTGGTCTTCTAATGTATGACCCTCCTCCTTTTGGACGTCGTGTGGGCGACGATCCACCAAAAGTCGAAGCTCCTAGATCGCAAAACTTCCTTCCTTGCTTTTCCCAAGCAAGAGGAAGAAGAGAAACAATGTTTTTCTCCTTCAAAAACTCAACCAACAAAGAACTATAGAAGTTCTTGCCGCCGGCCAACTAGAAGGAGAAGAAGATGATGGAAAACTACCAAGACACCAAGGGAAACCCTATATCTTGTTTCCACCACCTAAGGAGAAGAGAGGGGAGTGTTTTGGGCGCCGGCCAAGGGCTGGGAAGGGCTGGAATAGCTGCTAGACGTTGGCCACAAGGCAAGGAAGAAGAAGGAAAACTTGCCTTATTTGGTGCCACCCTTGCTTGAACCTAACCTAATTCAATCCTATCTCAACTAGGATTGCCCTATTCTTGCCGCCCAAGCCTTGCTCCCTCTCAATGATGTTATCCACGACCACTTCCCATGCCCTCCTTTTATAGAGTTAGGGATAAGTCATGAATTAATCTCCTCCATTGGTTCTAGGGATTTAATCTCAACCGTCGGATCTAGAGATTTAATCTCAACCGTTGGATCTTAGAGATTTAATCTCTACCAATGGATCTTAGTGTTTTGTTTCTATCCATTGGATCTAAGCATCTTGAGGTGTTAATGGGCTACATTAGGGACCATGAGGAGGAGTTGGGTCTTGGCCACCCATGGATCAAGCCCACATAAAGTCCGATCCACTAATGATGGTCCAATCCACTAAAGGTCCATCATTGATCTACCTCACCAACCCCCATATGATAATATGGGCTCCATATATTATTTGTACATTTTCTCCCCGTGTTTAAGATCTCGAATGTCCGTCGATTAATTAATTTACTAACCATTAATTAATCAACATCTAACTCCATGAGTAGTACCACTCAACCTTTTCATCATGCCGGACCAAGTCCACCTGCAGGGTTTACATGATGAACCTTATGAGCTCCTCAAGGGGACATCATCATCCTAATATATAGGACACGGTTTCCTCCTATAATCAACGGCACACCATATAAATAATATCATCTCCCAACTTACCGAGTCTATCGATTTAATCTATAAATCTCGCCCATTGGTAAATCAAAGAGATGAGTACCAAGTATATGTGCCTGTTATTATATCGGGATTAAGAGCATGTACTAAATAATATCTGAGGTCCGATTCGATTATGTAGTCAGCAATAAATCGAATCACCTCAGGTCTCGGTCAAAGTGCACTAGTGTGATTCTATGGTCAAGACAAACCAATACCATATCACACTACAACCATTCCGATGGTTTGTCCAAAGCCATCTCGGTTGTGAGCCTTTACTTATACTTTACAAGGAGCCGATAACATGATCTCCCGTGTGACACCACACACCATGTTATCTACAATGTAAGGTATTAGACAATATTGCATAACCATAAAAATATGCAAACAATGATCATGTGATTCTTATTTCAAAATAAAGATGTTCATACAAAAGAGCTAGGCTTTCAGTATACATCCCAACAATCTCCCACTTATACTAAAAGACTATGCTGTCCTTATACTGCCATACATCTGATTCCCCTTCCCTCCACATGCCTATCAAAGCTCTCGCTAGAAGGGCCTTAGTGAAAGGGTCTACCAGGTCATCCTCTAATGCAATCTAGGCGACAACAACTTCTACCTCCTTTACGATTTCTCGTATCAGGTGGTACTTGCGCTCTATGTGTTTACTAGCCTTATGGGCTCGTGGTTCCTTCGAGTTTGCAACTGCACCACTATTATCACAATAAATTGTGATAGTTCTGGGCAAACCAGGAATCACATCCAAGTCCATCAGGAAGTTCCTGAGCCATACAGCTTCTTTGGCTGCCTCATAGGCTCCCACATACTCAGCTTCCATGGTGGAGTCCGCCACGCATTTCTGCTGGGCACTCCTCCATACAATGGCTCCACCTCCCAAAGTAAACACAAAACCTGAGGTAGACTTACTGTTATCCCTATCAGATTGGAAATCGGAATCCGTGTAATCCACAGGGAGTAATTGGTCTGCCCGGTAAACTAGCATATAATCCCTAGTCCTTCTCAGGCACTACAATATATGCTTTACCGCAGTCCAATATCCCTGTCCTGGATTACTCTGATATCTGCTGACCATGCCCATGGCAGCGGATATCCATCTCGTCTGACATAGCATCGCATACATGAGGCTTCCTACTGCCGAAGCATAAGGAACCGCCTTCATCTCCTCTATCTACTCAAATGATCTAGGACATATCTCCTTAGATAGAGGTACTCCATGCCTGAAAGGTAGAAAACCCTTCTTGGAGTTCTGCATGCTAAAATGCTCCATAATCGTGTCTATGTATGAAGCTTGGGATAAGCACAATATCCTTTTCCTGCGATCCCTTATAACCTTGATCCCAAGGATGTGTCTCACCTCTCCCAAGTCCTTCATATCAAACTGTTTGGACAACCATACCCTTACGTCTGATAACACTTCGATGTTGTTGCCAACCACCAAAATGTCATCTACGTATAGTACAAGAAATACCACTACGTTTCCGTCACATCTCTTGTATACACAAGACTCATCCGGACTTTGAATAAATCCATAAGACTGGATTATCTCATCAAAGCGGATGTTCCAAGATCTTGAAGCTTGCTTCAATCCATAAATGGACCGATTAAGCTTACAAGATGCTCTTTGCCCTTAGCAATGAATCCCTCTGGTTGCTTCATATAGATGGTTTCCTCAAGACTTCCATTAAGGAAAGCTTTCTTGATATCCATATGCCACACCTCATAATCCATATGAGCTGCTATGCATAAGAGCTCTCAAACCTGACTTGAATCCATAGATTCAATCTCAGTATTCATTGCACTTTGCCAAGATAGTGCATCTTTATCTTGGATTGCCTCGTCATATGTCTAGGGATCAGGTTCATGTTCGCTAGGGACCAAATCGAAAGATTCTCCCAAGAACATGAATCTATCAGGCTGTCTCACAACCCTCCCACTACGATGAGACATCACTTGTGTATCCTCTGTGACACGCGGTGCAGTGACATGTGGTATATCCTCTTATGCGGTGGTACTAAAGAAGTGACTTCCCCTTTTAACTCCTCCAGAACAATTTTACTCTTGGGCTTGTGGCTCATCACATAGTCTTCCTCTAGAAATCTAGTGTTCGTGCTAACGATCACTCTCTGATCTCTAGGACTATAAAACAATCCACCCTTCGTTCATCTAGGATAGCCAACGAACAAGCGCACTTTTGTACGAGGTTCCAACTTACCATCATCTGCCTTCAGCACATGTGCTGGACTCTCCCATATCCGAATATGTCTTAGACTAGGCTTTCGCCCAGTCCACAACTCTGTGGGAGTAGAAGGCACTGATTTAGATGGAACCAAGTTCAGAATGTACACCGCCGTATCTAGAGCATATCCCGACAGTGCAGCAAGTCGAATAACTCATCATCGATCTAACCATCTCTATAAGAGTCCTGTTCCTTCGCTCTTCTACATCATTCTGTTTGGGTGTGCAGTGCAGGACAATTGGGATTGAATCCCAACCTCTCGATAGGTAATTCCTAAACTCTCCCAAGAGGTACTCGTCACACCACGATCAGATCGTGAGTGTCATCTTGAATAATTATCATGAAAAGATGAAATATTCAAAACTACCTCTTGCCAGGATAGACATAGGACCATACGAATCATAATGAACCATTTCTAACATATCTTTGGCTCTATACCCCTTGGCCTTGAAAGGCCTCTTGGTCATCTTACCCTCCAAGCAAGATTCGTAGGTTGGGAGATCCTCCACCACTAATGAACCCAAAGGTCCATCAGCTATCAACCTTTGAATTCTGCTTAGGTTAATGTGACCAAGACTAAGATGGCAAAGATATGTTTGGTTCATCTTCGAAGGTTCTTTTCTCCTTTTGGAATTAGAAGATGAGTTATTAACTTCAATTTGCATCGTGGGAGGTTTTGTATACAAATTTCCTTTCAATGTACCTGAACAGATATTCTCCCTATTCCTTTTTATAACAACTCTGTCATTAAAAGAAATAGAATATCCATCCATAATAATTTAGAAACTGAAACTAAATTCTTTCTAAATAAAGATACATAAAGGGAATTTTCCAGAACCTTAGTTTTATTTTTCTCAAGAGATAAATAAAACTTCTCCCCCTTTGATAATATATGGCATTGCCCAAAATGGTAATCTCCCCTTTAGCTAGTCGTTGGGTTTCACAGAAACCCTGCAAAGTGTTGCAGACATGATTAGTGACTCTCATATCTACACACGGAGTGCGGTAGATAACACGCTAATCATGTTTCAGACTAGTCAAAGGATATACCTTTGATACTGTTGGATCGACAGTCCTTCTTCCAATGTCCATCCCGCTAAAGTACTTGCCTTTCGGCTTCTTCACTCCTCCCTGAGATCCTCCCACCACCTTTGCTCCACCTTGTTTTTTTCTTCTTCTTGCCTTTCGGCTTAGAAGTAGAAACCTTTTTGAGCAACCATGGCTTGAGGACACTCTTCGAAGAGTGCATACTTGTACTCCTTAGCAGATAAGACAATATCTAGATTCTTTTCCAATCAACATTATTTGGGTACAGTAAGTTTATTTCTTTTAGTATCACAACAAGTGGACTGAAAGTCATTTTGAAAATCCTAAGAATCACATAGATCATTACTTTAGATTTCAAAAAATTATTGATTCCTCAAACAATAAAATTTTGATATCAACCAACACCTCAAAACACCGAGAATATCGCATGCCACGCAAAGGTGGACGATAATGAATTCTACATTTGTAAGAGGAGGTTTTACCCATTAATTTTATTATCTTGTCAACCTTACTTTTGACAAATAAAATTAATAGTTGGTTCCTCTTTGGCCCTACAAATAAAAGCAGTGACTCCGATGGGGAGGATACTTTTTATTTGCATCTAAGTGTGCACCATTACACGATACTAAGGGAATTATTTCGGATTATGTGCCTTACCGCTGTGGAAGTACACACGCTCCTAGATAATTTCCTATAACCATTATTTGACCTAGTGATCCGCAAATAAACTCATCCGCAGGGAGGAAGGCACTCAGAGCCGACACGTAAGTTTGTTGCATCACACGTCAAATTGTAATGGAGGCCGTGGGAATTAATTAAAATATCCCTCTCCCACTTAGTAAATTGACAGTGAGGAATTTTCAAGAATCCCATAGATTATTATTTTAGATTTCAAAAAATTATTGATTCCTCAAAACAATAAAATTTCGAAATCAACCAACACCTCAAAACACCGAGAATATCGCATGCCACGCAGTGTGGACGTATACGAATTCTACATTTGTAAGAGGAGGTTTTACCCATTAATTTTATTATCTTGTCAACCTTACTTTTTGACAAATAAAATTAATAGTTGGTTCCTCTTTGGCCCTACAAATAAAAGCAGTGACTCCGATGGGGAGGATACTTTTTATTTGCATCTAAGTGTGCACCATTACACGATACTAAGGGAATTATTTCGGATTATGTGCCTTACCGCTGTGGAAGTATACATGCTCCTAGATAATTTCCTATAACCATTATTTGACCTAGTGATCCGCAAACAAACTCATCCGCAGGGAGGAAGGCACTCAGAGCCGACACGCAAGTTTGTTGCATCACACGTCAAATTGTAATGGAGGCCGCGGGAATTAATTAAAATATCCCTCTCCCACTTAGTAAATTGAAAATGAGGAATTTTACTAGCCAACGACATGCATATCAAACAAAAAGCAATAAATATGAAAAATAAAAAAATTTTCAACTATTATGGCTTTTGTCTTCAATATGTCTTCCGTCGCATCGCCATCTCGTCCGCTCCTCCTATGCCATGTACAAGCCCTCCGGAGATCCGAGCCGAGACTAAAACCTATTTTAATTTACATCCATCGATCCTATACTCCACGAGGGAGTGTACATGAATCTAGATCGAAAGTAAAATAAAATAAAGAGGGGCTAAACAATGCCGTATTTAATTTACAAAAACTAAATACTAACCTCGTCAACCCCGAGGATTCAACAAAATAGATATTTACACACATACAATCACATACACACACATGCCATAATAGTGGAATCTTATGCCTGCAACCAAAGAGTTAAGCTACGCATATCCTACTATTATCCGACACATTTAATATATGAAAAAGTGCATAAAAATTAACCGAATCCTAAACACACAAAACCGGAAACCTTGGCTCTGATACCAATTTTTGGGGTTGATCCGTGAGGGGAAACTTCGCTTCCCCTTCACCTCGGTTGCTTGACCATGGTGATCCCTTCGATGTCCCCGGATTAAAAAATTTAATACTAGACAAAAGGGATTCCCAAAGCAACCAAGTCATCGTCGTGCTATTCGTTTAGAGAGGTCACTTGAACAAACTAGTTGTTCAAGCGACCATTCTCTATTCTACGAGTAGCCGTGGAATAGACGATGTCCGGATCGCCGATTTTTGTATTTATACTCGGGATCCAAGTATTATTTAGCCTATTTACAGAAATATAACATGCTTATATTTTGAAAAACAAACACAAGCAATGAATAAAAGAGATAGAAGAATAGTTATACCTCTTGGTCTTCTAATGTATGACCCTCCTCCTTTTGGACGTCGTGTGGGCGACGATCCACCAAAAGTCGAAGCTCCTAGATCGCAAAACTTCCTTCCTTGCTTTTCCCAAGCAAGAGGAAGAAGAGAAACAATGTTTTTCTCCTTCAAAAACTCAACCAACAAAGAACTATAGAAGTTCTTGCCGCCGGCCAACTAGAAGGAGAAGAAGATGATGGAAAACTACCAAGACACCAAGGGAAACCCTATATCTTGTTTCCACCACCTAAGGAGAAGAGAGGGGAGTGTTTTGGGCACCGGCCAAGGGCTGGGAAGGGCTGGAATATCTGCTAGACGTTGGCCACAAGGCAAGGAAGAAGAAGGAAAACTTGCCTTATTTGGTGCCACCCTTGCTTCCAAACCCTAACCCTAATTCCAATCCTATCTCAACTAGGATTGCCCTATTCTTGCCGCCCAAGCCTTGCTCCCTCTCAATGATGTTATCCACGACCACTTCCCATGCCCTCCTTTTATAGAGTTAGGGATAAGTCATGAATTAATCTCCTCCATTGGTTCTAGGGATTTAATCTCAACCGTCGGATCTAGAGATTTAATCTCAACCGTCGGATCTTAGAGATTTAATCTCTACCAATGGATCTTAGTGTTTTGTTTCTATCCATTGGATCTAAGCATCTTGAGGTGTTAATGGGCTACATTAGGGACCATGAGGAGGAGTTGGGTCTTGGCCACCCATGGATCAAGCCCACATAAAGTCCGATCCACTAATGATGGTCCAATCCACTAAAGGTCCATCATTGATCTACCTCACCAACCCCCATATGATAATATGGGCTCCATATATTATTTGTACATTTTCTCCCCGTGTTTAAGATCTCGAATGTCCGTCGATTAATTAATTTACTAACCATTAATTAATCAACATCTAACTCCATGAGTAGTACCACTCAACCTTTTCATCATACCGGACCAAGTCCACCTGCAGGGTTTACATGATGAACCTTATGAGCTCCTCAAGGGGACATCATCATCCTAATATATAGGACACGGTTTCCTCCTATAATCAACGGCACACCATATAAATAATATCATCTCCCAACTTACCGAGTCTATCGATTTAATCTATAAATCTCGCCCATTGGTAAATCAAAGAGATGAGTACCAAGTATATGTGCCCGTTATTATATCGGGATTAAGATCATGTACTAAATAATATCTGAGGTCCGATTCGATTATGTAGTCAGCAATAAATCGAATCACCTCTGTGTCGGTCCTGCTCAATACACACAAAGTGCACTAGTGTGATTCTATGGTCAAGACAAACCAATACCAAATCACACTACAACCATTCCGATGGTTTGTCCAAAGCCATCTCGGTTGTGAGCCTTTACTTATACTTTACAAGGAGCCGATAACATGATCTCCCGTGTGACACCACACACCATGTTATCTACAATGTAAGGTATTAGACAATATTGCATAACCATTAAAATATGCAAACAATGATCATGTGATTCTTATTTCAAAATAAAGATGTTCATACAAAAGAGCTAGGCTTTCAGTATACATCCCAACACGCTGCCCGACCTCCGTCGCAGCCCTACCGCCACCGCAGCATCACCATGTCGCAGCCTCGCCGGCACGCGGCTGCCGCCTACTCCTCGTCATAGCCCTCTTCCACTGTGTGATTTCCTCATCGCCGCTGCCCATAGTCGCTTGCCTCGCAGGCAAGTCGATCCGTCGTCTTTTCTCACCGTCAGTCCCTTCTGCTTGTGTGTCACCGCCAAGCGATACGAGCCAGATGAAGCAGCCTTGGTCGCGAATCCAGCCGCAGCGCCGAGCTACCTCGTTGCCAGTCCCCCTGTTTGCTGATCCAGCATCGCTGTCTCTTCCCATCCTCCAGCCACCGCTGGGATCGGTCATCGCTAAGTTTAGGAGGAGCCAATCCTCACTGTAAGCGACGAATCCACTGTGGTGTACCTCTATCCTCTGCTACTATTCACCATCAGCCACATCTCCTCCCGTAAGCCCTCGCTCAACCGCTGCTCTCCTACTGCTTGGATCGATTATCGACCCCTTTTAGTGTGAGCTCGGCTTGGGGATGTCGTCACTGTATCTGATCACTGTTGTGCCACACTTAACTCACCAATCACCGACTATGAGTATTAATCGCCAAAGCAAGAGGAGTTGGGCAGTTAGCAGCAAGCTCTAACGAATTCCCTTGGCTGTGTTCAACTGATGCTAAACTTGGTAAGGATTTTTATGTGGTTGTTTGGTTATGTAACTGATAAATCAGGATTGATATATCTGTAGAGGTCTATTGGAATTGGATGTTGCTTAAGTCCAATTGTTTGATACCGATTGGATTTACTTAAGCTGAAGAAGAAGTCGTGGAGGAATGAAACGAGTTTGGGTAAGTTTGAATCTGAATATTTATGAATGCATAACATTGATAAGTGGTTGGATGGATCTATGGATTGGTTGGAAATGCATGATGGGCATAAGGTGAATTGTGTAGTTAAGATTTTTGATCAGTATAAGGTGGGTGATGAACTGTATGTGACTACAGGTTTTAACACTGGATTTACTTCTGGATTCTTTATGAGGAAAGTGGAACTACACGAGGTAAGTATAGATTTGGTCGTTCATAGTTGTGTATCAGTTATGTTTAGTAAATTGATCTGGATATGCTATAATTATATAGTGATGATAGTACCCGTTCATTACATGGTGATGTTTGATTTATTTAGATTAAATTGAGACCACACTTTTTAGCAGATTAAGAAGTAGTTGAGATGGAAACAGCGTGAGGACTTTGATATGAGGCAGGTTCACGGATGTGAAGACAACTTGTATTCTCAGATAAGTCATCAAAAGAGGTGGGTAATTCCTACCCTGGTCAGGTAGTTTAATGCATACAGATTTAGATGCATGTTCATCTTATATGATCATGTTACCTTAACCCTGCTCTTATTATCGTATGCTTGATACTTTACCATTGGATATTAACTCCATTGCTGCTATCATGTCTATTTTACCATGATTAGGAGTTATACATATAGGTGATGTAAGTAACTTAGAATTTGTTTAAGTTAAGTGCAAATAGTAAAGTCCGGATGACAACCTGATTGTACATTGGGCAAAAAGGTCATCCGTAGGTAGATAATGTCTTGAACCTAGGGTTAGTTCTAGTACCCTTAGGTTGCATGTTAACACCGACCATGTATTGTGTAAATGGTCAGGGGAATGATACTTAGTGTGTCACTATGGACCAGTGGTCCTAGCTTATTATAATCAGATGAGTACGACTCTCTATAGGATAGAGAGTGCGTCCATTAGTTGAGTACGACTCTCTACAGGATAGAGAGTGCGTCGATTAGATTGGTATGACTCTCTACAGGATAGAGAGTATTATGATCAGTTGAGTACGACTCTCTACAGGATAGAGAGTGCGTCGATTAGATTGGTATGACTCTCTACAGGATAGAGAGTATTATGATCAGTTGAGTACGACTCTCTGCAGGATAGAGATTGCATTGATCTGGTTAGTATGATTCTCTGTAGAATAGAGAGTCTATGGTGGATGTCTGTATGTGAGACATTACATTCATGTTATTTGCATGCACCCTGGCGACGAGGTCTCCCTTGTGGTTGAGAGTGTCGCCAGTCATCCTGCCTCCATGGTTACTCATAGGAGGAGTAATCGGTGTGAGGGCAGAGCATTATGGTGCCGCACTCTACCACTATAGATGGTGGTAGTTGGATTTGCATGTCGTAGTCCTGCGTGTGTGGCACTCGACCACTCATGGGTAGTGACTGTCGGAGTGGCCAACAACAGGGACCCCCATAGTGTAGCTTGCTCTTTACGCTTATATGCTACTCGATCATACTGCCCACTCGGCCACTCGAGAGTAGTGGTTGGTGTTGAGTTGGGACAGTTGTCATGCTCGAGCCATCGAGGCCACACTGGGGTTGTGGTAGCTTTAGGGTGAGCCGACATGACCATGCATGTTGCATTGCCGACTTATGACATTTTTGTATATTGCCATATATATACATATATTCATGTATATATATATATATATATATATATATATATATATATATATATATGGATGATTGTGATTAGTATACATATATAGATGCAGTCTATATATATATGTTTATTGTGATGTTGCATTTGATTGTATTATGCTTGCTGCATTTGATTGTACATCATATTCATGCATGCTTCTTGCGTTATCTGATTGTGTCGGATCTTGGTATGTGTTAATGACCATAAGATACCTTGACACGTAGCATGAGTAGATTATGAGTTGGTATTACTCTTCCTATTATATATAAATATATATATATATATATATATATATATATATATATATATATATATATATATATATATATATATATATATATATATATATATATATATATATATATATATATATATATATATATATATATGTTGAGTTGGATCGAGTAAGCGTAGTGAACTTGAGTATATCGCACTTTATATGTTGTTCATTTGGTTAGACGGTATATGTTTGTATTTATATACTATGCTGATATACCTGTTGTACCTCTAGATTATATTGTTGAAATACATGTGATATTACATATATACATGTTTTTCTATTACCTGCTGAGTTTTACTCACCACCCCCACGGACCCTGGGTTTTTCTGTCGCCCAGGTAACAGGTAGAAGACTTCGTGATGGCTTGGAGCACCGCTGGCTGACATCTCATCTCACCTCCGAAGCTCCCGTGTTTGTTTTGTATGCATGTGTGTAGCTTGTTGTATTATGTTTCCGCTGTGCTTTGAGTAGTTGTTGTATTTACTGTATATGTTATGTTGTTATTGTGGGCCTACGAGCCTTGTATTAACCCGAAATGTTGCCACGTACAGGGGAGATGCCATCTGTTTGATTTTCGCCTCGGCATGCTCTCGGGGCGTGACAACTTTAGTGATATCAGAGCCCAAGGTTTTACGATGCCATACAATGTTGTTTTTGTGTCGAGTCTTGGATTCTCGGGAGTCGATTTATTCGGTTTTTGTTTTCTGAGATGAGATGGACAGTGGCCTGAGCTCCAAGCAGCATGAGGTAAGAATTCCTGATAACTTATGATTTAGTAGATATTTATCTAAACTTGATCAGTAGGTGTATACAATAGAGTTATGACACATGTGCAGACTTGTAGTAGAGGTCGTCCACCGAGGCGACCAACCGGAGTGACCTTTAGGGTTTATACTCCCGATTTTGTTGGTTATGCATTTAGATTCTTATAACATGGAATAACATATAGTATGTTGGTTATTATTCGTAATCGTGGATTGAGTTAACCACGGGAACGACCTGTTGAGTCTATGAGTCTTGAACCTGTGTCGAAAAGGTGATTTACCTTTGAGAGCCGACTGATACCGAGTCGGAAAATAGGGGCCAAATCGTCATATTTATTATGGAAATCAAAGACTACAGTCTTGGAGATTTCCACTAACTGTGCTAGTCAGATCATTACCTGTTGGGTAATGGACAAGACAAATAGACTATTGTTGATGCAGATAGCGGAAGGCTAGGTTACAGTGTTTCATAGGGATTTTATCCCTGAGTTGTTCGTACTGAGTTGTATAACTTTGAGAGTACTTTTGAGTACTTAACTCATGTTATACCGAGAAAGGTAGAGTTAGTTACATACCATTATCGGGATAAAGTCGGTATTTGGTGTTAAATGCATAAAATAATCTTCGAGAAATAATATATCACTTGATCATGGTCTAGTGATGTTGAAAGAGAGTATTTCCCTGTGTCACTTTTAGTGACACATTGTAAGGAATTCTTGAGCTTTCAGAAAGGGCGATCGGTTAGTAATAGTGTACTGTGCAGAGTCGTGAGACTTGCAAAGGTTACTACCACCTAATATCTCAAGAAGATGGGTGGATGATTTAAGCCACCCAGAGTTATTGGCTTATAGTTGGATTAGGATGCCGGGATCTTCTACCAGATCCTGCCGGAAGATGTTGGAATGAGACAGGAGTTTAGAAATGACTCCGTACAAGGGTTTAAGAGTTGGAGACCGATAAGAACATAATGCAGGTCAACTTACTTGGGTCAGAAGTCTCCGACTGCTAGATAAAGGAGCAAGATCAGAGTCATAGGCTTTGAGCTATTTTTCGATTATAGAAGACCAACCGTAGATCATCAGGATGTTCTCGTGGATATCAGCAAAATCAGAACGAAGACTTCGAAGGGATTGTGTGCGTGCAGTACAGATCACGAAGATACGTGAAGTCAGATTATCTGTTAGATCAGTCCATCTATTGCTATTGTGAGCAACCAGTACAGTGGAGGAAGTATGCTTTGAAGACACAGTTGAAGACTATCGGTGGTATTCCAGGAGGAAGATGCACCGTCTCGACAACAGAGATCAGCGCAGAAGCAGCATCAGCAGAAGACATCTTAGAAGATTCAGCAGACACCAACCATTATCTCCAGATGTGATTTGCTTAGTACAGAGGAGAGAGTATACGACGATTGTTGGATCGAGAAGCGTCGCTAGAGGGGGGGGGGGGTGAATAGCGATCGTAAATCTTTTCGACGTTTCATTCGAGTAGATAATTAAATGAGTAAGAGCAGCGGAAAATAAAGAGACACGTTTATTTTTACTTGGTTCACAACCCAGCGGTTGCTACTCCAAGGCCCTATCGGTCCTAGACCGTGTACGGAGGGCAAAACACTATAACGTCTCCTCCTCGTTGGTAGGAGACAACGATCACAAAACCGAAAGTACGAGGATGAGGCAACAAGCCTACCTCACCTCGTTACGATTAAAACAAAGAATACAATAAAAACAATTACTTGCTACTGCTGCCGACGAAGGAGATTTGAACTTGTCGTCGTGTCGGCGTTGGAGCATTGGCGTTGTAGGAGCACTTGAGAATAAACTTGTTGATGTTTGGAGTTGGAATCCACCCCTCCTTTTATAGATTTTGGCCTCTAAATATGTCTCCTCTTTTTTCAGAACAGATCACGAAGTTGTAATAAATTTTATCGCGAAGTGGCCGCATCAAACCTTATCTGTTTTGACCTAGTGCAAAGGCTGATTCATCGCCATCAGTCGACTGATGCCTCCCATCAGTCGACTGATGAGCATCAGTCGAGTGCCCAATGTCCAGCAGTCGACTGCCAACTTGGCCACTTCTCTGCAGTAAGAGGTTAGCTCAGAAAATGATAAATGCCACGGTTTCTAACCGTCCGATCTCGACCTAGACCTTCCACAAGAAGTCTTAGTCGGATCACCGCCTATGGTCATCCCCGTAAAGAGGACACGACCTTACAATCTCTCACTCACACGAGCTTTCCTCGATACTTACCTTGTAGCTCTCGCTTCCGGATTTCCACTCGATTCCTTCAGCTTCCTCCGAAGTCACTCGAGTGTCGCCCGACCACCGTGGCTTCCTCCGGGTGTCGCTAGCCTTCAGCTCCAGCTTTAGTACTTTTCTGCACACTCGATTTAGCTCGTGAGATAACGATGTAAACTTAACTTTGTGTCTTTGTCATCATCAAAATATAGGTTCGATTATCTAGTGCCCCTGCACCAACAATCCCCGTGGCATATTTATTCAGTATTCTACAGTTGCAGCTCGTAGGATTAAGTGATGAGATCAGATGATCTAGGAAAAATCCCCGTGGCATTTGTCGCAGAAATGTGACCTCTTTATCGCGAACTGTTGGATCTGATCTGGTTCTCTTCGGAGAAAGGCCGAGACCTGCGTGGAGCCTTTTTGGATCGGATCAACAGATATTTGATAGTTCAGGGTATTACTCTAGTTTTACCCTCTGGATTAATATATTGAGAGATACTTATAGTTTACAGGTATCTTTGTCTAGAACATTCTTAGTTGGATTAGAAGGGTCCTTTACATCGACTTGTGGGTCGGTGGTATCTCTACCGTCTGGTGAGATGTGGATCAACAATTAAGAAGTCAAGGGATGTCCTTAGACTTTGATATACATACTTTTACTGTGGACATATCCTTACAGATGGTCGAATTGTTGGAAGTATGGTACAATATGTCTCTCGGATGTGCGTATAATCTGAGAGTGTTCGGATGTAGTTTCAGATGAACTCCTAGGCTTGCCGCTGCGTAGGCAAGTGGAGTAGGCGATTGAAATGATTGCGGAAATAGTTCTGATATCGAAGATCACAGACTGGGTGATAGTTTTGTTAGTATCAGTGTTGTTAAACACTATAGAAATTGGAAGAACATGAGTGGCAATTATAGGAGATGTTGAAGGGATATTTATCTATCCCAGTATTCCTCCTTGAGAAGATCCAAAACTCTTTGTTGAAAGAGAGATGAGACCTTTGAGATTATGCATCGATTATCGATGATGGAATGCGATAATTGTTAAAGGTGAATATCCTCCGTTGTGGATAGATGATCTATTTAGATCAGCAAAGGACACCTGTGTATACTCTAAGGTTGATTTGCGACTGGAGCATTGATATTGTAGTGACATGGTGTCATACAATTATCATATTTATTGTAATGATTACTATATATCATCAGCGTAGAGTAAAGGAGATGCAGGTGTGTGGAGACGACAATTTCATACTTGGTATGAATTGTATGAGTTTTGATTAAGTTGCTAGACTAATTAACAATTTAGTCGCCACTGGATTTGAGAATCGTGTATCCTGGACACGATTGGATCAGTTTGTGGTTGTTGGAGTTGCGTAACCTGGCCACTGTTGATTGTGGTAGTGGGAGTTGCGCACTCGACCACCGTAGATGGTGGGTTGCCTTGCATGGTTTGGTTAGTACTGTATATGTGGATAGGATGTTTTAGCATTACTATACCACGGACTTGTTTGACAAAGGTGATGATAGAAATCATTTAGTCGGAAGCTGGTGAAACCGGTTACAAAACCTAGACGGCGGTTAACTTTTACATGAGTATTAGTTGATCCTTCCGGAGTGGATAAAAAGGAGGTTGGACGTGGATGCATCGTTCCAAGGAACGGAGCGATCCCGATGTAGTTAAATGAAGTGTATCTCGAGCTTACGTCAGTTGTGGAACTGCGAGACAAGCTGTCATATACATGACATAACTTGACTTTAGTGGTCATTATCTTGATTTGTCGATGTATGGAGCAGGAATGCTCATGGAATTTTGACTAGCTACTGGTTAGCTACTATAGAGTTGTTGGAACGCGAACAGTTGCAACTTGAGAGATAAATCTCTATAGTCTTCCATGCACTTACAGAGTGTGTGGTAGAGTGGATTTTGAATGGTTGATGAACTTCTCTTTTGAGAAGATAATTCTCTGTCTCTGATAAGGATAGTGTGTTCCGGACACGCGTCCAGTTAAGGAAGAGTTGCTACAGAAAGCTTATCATTAGAGATTTGCTATTTACCCTGATGGTACTCAGATATACTGAGATTGGAAACGTTTGTACTGGTGGAACGGTATAAAGAGAGATATAGCAGATTTTGCTACTCGATGTTAGTATGCCAGTGGGTGAAGGCTGGACATCAGAAACCCGCTGGATTGCTCCGGGAAATATCAATTTTCGGAATGGAAGTGAGAGCATATCATGATTGATTGCGTTACGGGATTGCCTAGAACCCATAAAGGACGTGATGCGATTTGGGTGATTGTGGATCGAATGACCAAATCAGCTCATTTCCTTCCTATTCGTGGGTCGTACTCGTTGGACCATCCGACAGCGTTGTATTACCGAAAGATCATCAAATTGCAAGAGGAACTTTTAAGTACCATATCGGATAGAGATTCGTGGTTTACCTCGCGATTTTGGTAGAGTCTGCTCCAGACTATGGGCACAGAGCTTCGGCTTAGTGCAATGTTTCATCCGCAGACAAATGAACAGCCTGAGTGTATCATTTAGACGTTGGAGGATCTATTCAGATCTTGTGTCGTGGATTATGGAGGTGTAGCTTATCGGTTGGCTTTACCTCCGACACTTGCGGGTGCTCACAACGTATTTCCTATTTTTATACTGAGGAAATATGTGTCGCATGTTGATCATGTTCTGAAAGAGGTTCCGAATTCTACCTCAGTCTAATGCGACTTACGAGAAGATTCCAGGGTGGATCCTAGGTCGCAAGGAGCGACAGTTGCGGAACAAAATCATCTGATTTATAAAGGTTGGATGATAACATCATACAGATGAGGAAGCTACGTGAGAGCCGGAAAATAATATTCAAGCTCAGTACCCTATTTAGTCACGTGAGGTGTGTGACTTTTCTCCAGATACTTGAGATGATTTTGTGACGTCTCGTACTCGTACATGAGTTGGAAATTTGGGGACCAAATTTTTATAAGTGGGGGAGAATGTAAAATACCAGAAAAAAAACCTTGTTAATTAATAAATTGTCTTATAGAATTTTTCAGAATTTTTCTAGAATTTAATTGAGTTCATATGATCGAAATGGAGGAAGATTGAGGCTTAAATAGGTGATTGGGTTAGACTTGGGCTAGCTAGACCAACTAAAGTAGTCTGATCGTTGCTTTTATCCACGGGCGTTTCTTCGGTTTCTTTTCCCTTCGCCCGATCGGCTTCTTCCCATTTCTTCCCGAACGCCTCTTCCTCCTCTCCGAAGCGACCAGAGACGATCGCGTCTCCTTTCCTCATGCTCATGCTCACCGTCGCCGAGCCCTCCCTCTCGGTTCCTCATTTCGCCGCTCCAGCCCTACCGCCGCCGCTGCTTCTTCGTGCCGCTAATCACTGCCCGACCTCCGCCGCAGCCCTACCGCCACCGCTGTGTCACCGCGCCGCAGCCTCGTTGTCACGCGGCTGCCACCTACTCCTCGTCGTAGCCCTCTTCCACTGTGCGATTTCCTCATCGCCGTTGCCCATAGTCGCTTGCCTCATCGGCAAGCCGATCTGTCATCTTTTCTCACCGTCGGTCCCTTCTGCTTGTGTGTCACCGCCAAGCGACACGAGCTAGATGAGGCAGCCCTGGTCGCGAATCTAGCCGCAGCGCCGAGCTACCTCGTTGCCAGTCCCCCTGTTTGCTGATCCAACATCGCTGTCTCTTCCCATCCTCCAGCCACCGCTGTCACGCCCCGAGAGTATGCCGTGCCGAAAATTAAACGGACGACATCTCCCCTGTACGTGGCAACATTTCGGGTTAATATAAGGCCCGTAGGCCCACAACAACAACATAATATAACATACTAACAGCAGCGGAAAAATGAAAACCACATACCCACAACATAGATAGCAAAACATACAGGTGTACACCACCTGACAAGCCTACAGTAATAAAACCGTAAATAAAACAACGACATCACGACAAAGTCCATAACAAAACAAGGGTCCATGACATAGGACCAAAATCCATAACACATAAACAAGTCCAAGCCATAAGAGAGAAAAACAAAATGAACTCCTCGGGAGACATCGGAAAATGGAGATGGGATGGATCGGTCGGCGCAGCTCCAAGTCATCACGAAGACCTCTACCTGTTACCTGAGCGACAGAAAAACCTAGGGTCGGAGGTGGTGAGTAAAACTCAGCAGGTAATCAGGGAAAACATGTAAATATATGTATCAATATCACATGTCATTCAACAGTTTAAATCTACTCGAACAACGGGTATACATCAACATAACAGGTATATATTGTAGGGGATCGATACGGCCGGCTAGAGGGGGGTGAATAGCCCTTTTCGTTTGGATGCCGGTATTTGCTCGTCTACAAGACTAATTAGCGCAAGCGGAAGACTAATAAAGACAGGCAAATAGAAATACAAGAAAACAAACGCTAACAAAGAATGTAACGTGGTTCACGGCTACGCCGCTAATCCACGGTCCCCGATTCGTCCTCGGTGAATCACTCCGCTAAACCAATCCACTAAATGGTCTCTCCTTTGCACCAAGCTAGGTGGAGGTAACCTTTACAATCAAGATCACTCTTCTTACAAATAGAATGGAGTAAAAGCGAGTAAGAAGAGTTTAGAGCTTGTGGGGCACTAGGAAGATCACTTGGAGCATAAGCATTAGCCTCTCAAAGGCTTACACCCTCTCTTTTTATAGAGAAGGCTGATTTCTTCCCGTTGGCCGCCATCAGTCGACTGTCGACCTTGGGAGTCGACTGTCGTCACTACAACGGCCTCCGAACACGTCGGATCCCGACCGTTGTAGTCCAACGGAACTCTTGGCGATCACCGGACCTCACCAGCCGATCACGACTTCGTGAGTCGATCGCCCGCCGGCTACGAAGCGTTCTGCGTTCGCGATATCCTCTGGCGATGATCGCCATTCCATAGATCGCGGGCATAAACCCATCGATCGGATACGGATCGAACCCCACTCGGCGATCAGAGCGATCGCTATGACTTGGCAATGATCGGTGGTGCGTAAAACTCAAACTTAACATAAGTTTGAGCTTTCGGCGGTCGGGTAAACCTTAACCCTTGCGGTCAAGTCTCTGACACTTAGCCATTCGGCCAAGTTCACCTAATGAGCTACTTACATTTCACTCATTCTCTCATCTCACTCGAAGTCCCTTGCCGAAGCTCTCTTCGTTCGCGGCCACGTCCCTCGGCAGCATCAGGCGCACGGCTCTGCAATGCTCCTTCGCGTCTCTTGCCTCCGAAGTCTGCTTCCTTGGCTTCACTTCAAGTCATCTCGTCCGGCGGTCCCTCGGATGCTCCAAGCGCATGGCTTCCGCAAAGTCATCCTTCACCGACTCAAGGACCGAGGTTGTGAGGGTGAACCCGCCAAGGCTCCATGTGCGAATTACTAAGTCCTGCACAACTTCAACGCACATATCACATCAACATAACACACTAACTTAAACCCTTTGCCACACCATCAAAACCATATTACGGCAAGAGATTTCCCTAACAATCTCCCCCTTTTTGATGTGTGTCAATCCGTTTAAGTTAGGTAAAAACATTTGATATAAATTCTAAGGTAAGAAAGGCATGTAAAGATAAACATGATTTAGCAACATGCAACTCCCCCTTAATCCATGAAACTCCCCATAAAAATATTCTCCCCCTATCATAAGCATAATCATTTCTCCCCCAAAATATATTCCCCTTTACTTAAACATACATTTCCCCCCCTAAAATAATTAACTTAAACATAATCATTTCTCCCCCTTTGACACCATCAAAAAGATTAATCCTAATTTATACACTCATGGCATCAAGTATAAAGAGAAACATATATTAAAATCAGTCAAAACCTGATGAAATCAGGTTACTGTACTTGTTTACATTCCATCGACGATCATGCTTTATCGATGGCAATGACCGCACAAGAGAATCCGAATTTCTGATTTTCTGGATGAATTTCAGAAATGCATTAAAAATTCTAAAAAATTCGAAAAATCATGAAATTTGAGGAGCATATTTCTATTAAGTATATCTATCAAGGAAAAATAGTTTTTCATGAAAAATCATTATATTTTCCGAGATTTGCAAAAAATCCAAACACTTGAAAAACCACTAGTTTTTGAGCATATTAGTATCCATTTTAACACCTAGTCTTGCTTTGAATTGTTCCAAAACATGAATACATAGATTTTAGATTAAGGAATTGTTTTGAAAACATATGAAATATCCAACCATGATCTTTGGGCAATATGTATATGAATTAAACATAAGCCTTCCCCATGATTGGTCTATTATTGCTATGTTGATTCTTTAAATGACCATATAAATGCCATAGACATTAGTGGACATTTGTATCATCCTAACATCTCACCCATGCTAAGTTTGCAATCAAGTTAGACTATAGTGAGTGTGAGATGCATCCTAGGGGGTATTTGTATATACTTAACCAATATATTCATGCAATTCTATCATGGTTAAGTATCAACCTAACAACCTACATGATCATAATGACATATATGAATGAATTCTACATTATGATCATGAAATACATGTATTCATTAAATAATAGTCATGCATTAGGTATTATATGATGATAATAGACAAAGTATTACCTAAAGCATGATTCAAACCTATTTCTCATGATAACGTGCCAAATTTCAAAAACATAAATCATGATTGCAAATATACATAGCAATTACATTAATCATCATGATTTAAGCATTATTATCTATTTATGGGTACGTTATCATCACCCAACACTATCTAAAAAATGTTGTCCCGTCATCCTAAGTCAACCAAAATATGATATAGATTAGGTCCATGTGGTTGACTACCCTAGGGGTTTTTCTAACCCTTAAGGATGGATTTTGGAACCCAAAATAAATTCTTTCCTATTTGGTTCACTAAATATTCCTTGGGGATCCATTTTCTAGCTATTACTTTCTTTTTATCTTGTCCCCTAGCAATTAGGCATTTATAGGCCTTCTCATTTTTCTTCTCTTTATATCCTAGGCCCTTCTTGTTAAAACTTGCCCTTTGGCTCCCAATTATCATGTTAAGGGTATTGGAGCCTATTGTGAATTTCTCTAGGGCTTTGGTTAAATAATCTACCTTTTCCCTTAATGCCCTATTTTCTTCTATGCATGCATCACTAACATCTAAAGGCACATAATTATCATGTGAGCATGCATCATTTAGGCTAGAAGAAATATTTTCATTTTCATTTAAGCATGCTTTTTATAGTTTATTTTCTAAGTCCTTAATTTGATCTAGCATGCTTTTGTTTTTCTTCTTAGCTCTAAATAAATCTCTAGTTAAGCTAGAAACCATGGAAACTATTTTCTTAGGAGTTAGATTTGTTACCATAGTTTCCATGTCCTCTTCTTCTTCGGATGAGGAGGATGTGGAAGCTCCCCCTTCACTTGAGCTTTCGCCACTTGAGCTTGATTCTTCATTTGAGGAGGAGGAGGAGCAATCCAAATCATCAAAGGCCATCAAGGCCAAATTGGTGACAAAGGCATTCTCCTCATCCGATGATGAGGAGGAGGATGAGGATGGATCATCCCAAGTCCTTGCCTTGAGAGCCTTAGTCTTTCCCTTCTCCTTTGTCTTCTTCTCCTCTTCCTTCTTTTTCTTGCTCCCCTTTTTCTTCTTCTTTTCTTCTCTCTTCTTCCTCTCTTCCTTGCTCTTGTTTAAGAGAGGACAATTGTCCCTTATGTGCCCCTCTCCTTGGCAATTGTAGCATATGACCTTCCCCCTTGGTCTTCTATTCCTATCATTAGATTTATCAAATCTAAAATTCTTAAATGCACGTCTTACCCTCCTTACCATATAGGCTTCTTCGGTGCTATCCATGGAGGAGGAGGAAGACGCTTCGTCATCGGAGGAGGAGGGGATTCCCATCTTCTTCTTCCCCTTGTTCGCTATCAAAGCTACTCCTCTTGAGGGTTGAATTCTAGGCTCTTCTTGTATTCCTTCAAGCCTAGTTTTGTGGAGCTCCATTGTTGAGAAAAATTCCTCCAAGGTACTTACTTCCAAGTTCTTGGAGATGTAGAATGAATCCACCATGGAGCTCCACTTTGAGGACCGGGGAAAGGCATCTATGGCCTTCATTACCATATCCCGGTTTGATAGCTTTTCACCTACACTTGTTAACCCAATTAATATTTCTTTAATTCTAGAATGTAGAGAAGTTACCTTTTCTCCCTTTTCAAGCTTAATATTTGATAGTTGGGAGCGGAGGAGGTCTCTTCTTGCTAGCTTAGCCTCCGAGGTACCTTCATGAAGCTCTACTAGCTTCTCCCACATTGCCTTAGCACTAGAACATTCCCCTATCCTATTGACTTCTTGTTGGGGGAGGACATTGTAGAGATGGTGCTTGGCCTTTGAATTTGCCAAATACTCCTCTCTTTGTCTTTTGCTCCATCTCGATTTCTCCAATGGCTCCCCATCCTCGTTCCTAGGCAACTCGAAACCGTTTTCCATTATTAATAAAATTTCAAAGTCGGTTTCGAAGAATACCTCCATTCGCTTCTTCCACCAAGCGAATTCTCCTTCAAACTTCGGAGGATGGATGTTGGAGCCGACCATTTTGAAAGTTGCTTGTTGTGGCGGTTAGTCCTCGACAAGCTTTCCTCGGCTCTGATACCACTTGTAGGGGATCGATACGGCCGGCTAGAGGGGGGTGAATAGCCCTTTTCGTTTGGATGCCGGTATTTGCTCGTCTACAAGACTAATTAGCGCAAGCGGAAGACTAATAAAGACAGGCAAATAGAAATACAAGAAAACAAACGCTAACAAAGAATGTAACGTGGTTCACGGCTACGCCGCTAATCCACGGTCCCCGATTCGTCCTCGGTGAATCACTCCGCTAAACCAATCCACTAAATGGTCTCTCCTTTGCACCAAGCCAGGTGGAGGTAACCTTTACAATCAAGATCACTCTTCTTACAAATAGAATGGAGTAAAAGCGAGTAAGAAGAGTTTAGAGCTTGTGGGGCACTAGGAAGATCACTTGGAGCATAAGCATTAGCCTCTCAAAGGCTTACACCCTCTCTTTTTATAGAGAGGGCTGATTTCTTCCCGTTGGCCGCCATCAGTCGACTGCCGTCACTACAACGGCCTCCGAACACGTCGGATCTCGACCGTTGTAGTCCAACGGAACTCTTGGCGATCGTGGACCTCACCACGATCTGACCCGTGAGTCGATCGCCTACGGCTACGAGCGATTCTGGCTCGCTGATGATATGCTCGCATGATCGTCATTCCATGATATGGATCACGGGCATAAACCCATCGATCGGATACGGTAGACCCACTCGACAGAGCGATCGACCGCCATGACTTGCGCAATGATGTCCGGTGTGAAACTCAAACTTAACATAAGTTTGAGCTTTCGGCGGTCGGGTAAACCTTAACCCTTGCGGTCAAGTCTCCGACACTCAGCCATTCGGCCAAGTTCACCTAATGAGCTACTTACATTTCACTCATTCTCTCATCTCACTCGAAGTCCTTGCGAAGCTCTCTTCGTCGCGGCCACGTCCTCGGCAAAGATCAGCGCGGCTCGCAATGCTCCTTCGCGTCTCTTGCCTCCGAAGTCTGCTTCCTTGGCTTCACTTCAAGTCATCTCGTCCGACGGTCCCTCGGATGCTCCAAGCGCACGGCTTCCGCAAAGTCATCCTTCACCGACTCAAGGACCGAGGTTGTGAGGGTGAACCCGCCAAGGCTCCATGTGCGAATTACTAAGTCCTGCACAACTTCAACGCACATATCACATCAACATAACACACTAACTTAAACCCTTTGCCACACCATCAAAACCATATTACGGCAAGAGATTGCCCTAACATATATGCATGCATACACTAAATAAACTGAACAACAATGATGCTGACATACCTGATAGTCAGCTACTCTATCCTGATCCAACCTGGGCATATAACCACATCATAGGGTATAAAAGAATAATGCTAACTCACACAATATCTTGAATATGATCCAAGGGTATCACCGTGAATAACCAACAGGTATACAAGTACCAGCCTACTACCATACAGGAAATGCAGTATCATGTATGAATATGTACAAACAAATGTATCATCAAAGTGAGTATACATATAGACGGTGTCTGTATGTATACTAATCACCATAATCCATGTATATATATATATATATATATATATATATATATATATATATATATATATATATATATATATATATATAGAGATATATATATATATATATATATATATACACAAGCAGGTATGTATATATATATAATCATATGCAAAGCAGTGATGATCTAAGAATGCAAAGATGCATGGTCATGCTCGCTCACCTACTGCTACCATGACCCAGCAGGCCTAGGTGGCATGACATGACAACTATCCCAACTCACACCAACCACTACTATAGAGTGGCCGAGTGGGCAGTATGATCAAGTAGCATATGAGCGTAAAGAGCTCGCTACGCAACGGGGGTCCCTACTGCTGGCTACTCCGACTGACACTACAAATGAATGGTCGAGTGTCATGCACCCAGGACATCTGCACGCAACTCCAACAACCATCGTCAATAATGGTAGAGTGCGGCACAACAAATGCTATGCCCTCACACCAGTTACTCCTCTGTAAGTAACCTGGGAGGCAGGATGACTGACGACTCTCTCTCAACCCCAAGGGGAGACGATGTCATCAGTATGCATGAAATGACATGAGGGTACTGTCTCTCGTACAGAACATCTACCATAGACTCTTTGTTCAACAAAGAGTCACACCTAATTGATCAGTACACTCTCTACCCTGTAGAGAGCCACTCCTCTGGTCATGACAAGCTAGGACCATCGATTAGTAGCGACCTAGCTTATCGCCCACGACTCACCTGACCATTCACATAACCCGTGGTTGGTGAATAAATATGCAACATATAGGTATGGAATGAGTCCTACATTTAGGGTCATACTTATCCACAGAGGACCTTTTTGCCAAATTTACAATTTAGGTCATCCTCTGTACTCTAACATCTACACCCTACTAAACAGTTAGACCTATTACATCACATCTGTAACTCCTAGATCATGCTAGGGAATATGTGTTATCAATAATCGAGCACACATATATATCAACAATAAGTTCAAGCATACGATAAACAGAGTAGGATCAAGATAATATGAACACCTAGCATGCTCATATCTATGTCTAAATCTGAAAGTCATTACATCTACCCAACCGGTAGGAAATTACCTACCTGCTGTCAATGCGCGTGGTAATAGAGTCCTCACGTCCGCGGACCAGTCTCGTATCCACGTCCTGCAAATATCATCAACTATCATTCAATGAGAGCATATAACAACAATACGAATTAGCTACTATATTATCCACATATTCGTATCCCTTACCGATTACGATTCAGAAACCCCAATTAGCCAGACTTGACCATTCATTTTAAATCCATCGATTTCAATTAGCAAAAGTGCTAACTCCCTCATCCAATTCTATATTCGACTTAACAAAGTTAATCTCATAAAGATTTAACCTTTTTACCCCCACCCGATTTTATAGTATCATCAACAGAATCAATTATAAATCTAATTTATAAACACAACCCTTAAATTACAGTTGTCCCGTACTACAATCAATTCTATAATTAACATCTATCATTCCTGGTTAACAAGTATGCTAACCTATAATCATTTACAACCATTTCAACCAACCCATACCCATCCAATTTCATAGCCAACACTTACAATTCTAATTCAAGAACATTAACAGATGAAGGTGATAGCATAGATCAGCTTACCAACCCTAGAATTGTCACCGGTGGAAATCCTTTCCAATTCTGCCCTATACCACCGTTCGAGACCCCTGCCCAAACCAAATTAGGTCACGACAAGTCACAGAACATCCAAAAATCCTATCCGGCTTTACCTTGTTGTAACTTCACGACACCACAAGCCAACAAATTCTCGAATCGGCGTACTGTTCACTCGAATCCCAGACCACTATCCAACCAAGTCCACACGCAATCCATAAGGAAAAACACAACAAATCCTCAAATCTCGTTCAAGCTCAGGAAAAGGGGCAGTTCTCACCTATCTTGATTACCACCGGTAGAGAAATCCCCAAAATCGTCGGTTCTTCCCCCTTTCATCGCTACTGCTGCCAACCACCGTCTGCCCAGCAGAGATCTTAGCCTCCGACGACCACCGGTACAGCCTCCACCGACGCTCACCACCGTTCATGAGCACCATTGAGGTGGTGCCTCCGCTGCAGAGAAGAGGAGTGTTGGATGACAGGGAGATGGCACAGGCGGTGAAGTCGCGAGGAGAAAGGGAATCACGCGAATAAGGAATTGCGAGGGAAAATACGTGCTCCGGTCGGTGGCAAGAAATCACCGAGGAAATGGCAGGAGTCACGAGCGAAGAAACTGATCAGCGTCGCGAGGAATATGAGAGAAGACTGTGAGATCGGGAAACGCTCGGGCGAAATAAAGGTCAACGGCGCAGAAACGGAAAAGAAACCGTGACGTTGAGGTTTCACGGGTCGGGTCGGGTCGGGTTTGTTTAACGGGTTGGATTTCCGACCCGTTAAGCCCACTAACACTTACACAAAAAGGGCTTAGAAATTTCCGTTCGAGTCCAGAAAAATTCCTAAAAATTTCTGGAAAATTTCTATAGGGTATTCCCCTAATTACCCAACATCTATTTTATTTTATATATATATATATATATATATATATATATATATATATATATATATATATATATATATTTTCTGGTATTTTACAACTGCTGGGATCAGTCGTCGCTAAGTTTAGGAGGAGCCAATCCTCACTGTAAGAGACGAATCCACTGCGGTGTACCTCCATCCGCTGCCACCATTCACCATCAGCCACATCTCCTCCCATAAGCCCTCGCTCAACCGCTGCTCTCCTGCTGCTTGGATTGATTATCGACCCCTTTTAGTGTGAGCTCGGCTTGGGGATGTCATCATTGTATCTGATCACTGCTGTGCCACACTTAACTCACTGATCACCGGCTATGAGTATTAATCGCCAAAGCAAGAGGAGTTGGGCAGTTAGCAGCAAGCTCCAATAAATTCCCTTGGCTGTGTTCAACTGATGCTAAACTAGGTAAGGATTTTTATGCGGTTGTTTGGTTATGTAACTGATGAATCAGGATTGATATATCTGTAGAGGTCTATTGGAATTGGATGTTGCTTAAGTCCAATTGTTTGATACAGATTGGATTTCCTTAAGCTGATGAAGAAGCCGTGGAGGAATGAAACGAGTTTGGGTAAGTCTGAATCTGAATATTTATGAATGCATAACATTGATAAGTGGTTGGATGGATCTATGAATTGGTTGGAAATGCATGATGGGCATAAGGTGAATTGTGTAGTTAAGATTTTTGATCAGTATAAGGTGGGTGATGAACTGTATGTGACTACAGGTTTTAACACTGGATTTACTTCTGGATTCTTTATGAGGAAAGTGGAACGACGCGAGGTAAGTATAGATTTGGTCGTTCATAGTTGTGTATCAATTATGTTTAGTAAACTGATCTAGATATGCTATAATTATATAGTGATGATAGTACCTGTTCATTACATGGTGATGTTTGATTTATTTAGATTAAATTGAGACCAGACTTTTTAGCAAATTAAGAAGTGGTTGAGATGGAAACAACGTGAGGACTTTGATATGAGGCAGGTTCACGGATGTGAAGACAACTTGTATTCTCAGATAAGTCGTCAAAAGAGGTGGTTAATTCCTACCCTGGTCAGGTAGTTTAATGCATACAGATTTAGATGCATGTTCATCTTATATGATCATGTTACCTTGACCCTGCTCTTATTATCGTATGCTTGATACTTTACCGTTGGCTATTAACTCCATTGCTGCTATCATGTTTATTTTACCATGATTAGGAGTTATACATATAGGTGATGTAAGTAACTTAGAATTTGTTTAAGTTAAGTGCAAATAGTAAAGTCCGGATGATAATCTGATTGTACATTGGGCAAAAAGGTCATCTGTAGGTAGATAATGTCTTGAACCTAGGGTTAGTTCTAGTACCCTTAGGTTGCATGTTAACACCGACCATGTATTGTGTAAATGGTCAGGGGAATGATACTTAGTGTGTCACTACGGATCGGTGGTCCTAGCTTATTATAATCAGATGAGTACGACTCTCTACAGGATAGAGAGTGTGTCCATTAGTTGAGTACGACTCTCTACAGGATAGAGAGTGCGTCGATTAGATTGGTATGACTCTGATAGAGTATGATCTTGAGTACAACTCTACAGATAGAGCATCGAGATGATGACTCTAGATAGAGAGTATTATGATCTGAGTATGACTCTCTCACAGAGAGTGTGTTGACCTGTCTAAAGCAATACGTAACTGAAACGAAGCATATGGTGGATGTCTGTATGTGAGACATTGCATTCATGTCATTTGCATGCACGCTGGCGATGAGGTCTCCCTTGTGGTTGAGAGTGTCGCCAGTCATCCTGCCTCCAAGGTTACTCATAGGAGGAGTAACCGGTGTGAGGACAGAGCATTGTGGTGCCGCACTCTACCACTATAGACGGTGGTAGTTGGATTTGCGTGTCGTAGTCCTGCGTGTGTGGCACTTGACCACTCATGGGTAGTGACTATCGGAGTGGCTAACAGCCGGGACCCCCATAGTGTAGCTTGCTCTTTACGCTTATATGCTACTCGATCATACTGCCCACTCGGCCACTCAAGAGTAGTGGTTGGTGTTGAGTTGGGACAGTTATCATGCTTGAGCCACCGAGGCCACACTGGGGTCGTGGTAGCTTTAGGGTGAGCCGACATGACCATGCATGCTGCATTGTCAACTTATGACATTTTTGTATATTGTCATATATATACATATATGCATGTATATATATATATATATATATATATATATATATATATATATATATATATATATATATATATATATTGTGATTAGTATACATATATAGATGCAGTCTATATATATATGCTTATTGTGATATTGCATTTGATTGTATTATGCTTGCTGCATTTGATTGTACATCATATTTATGCATGCTTCTTGCATATGTTATACGGTTGTGTCGGATACTGGTATGTGTTAGACAGACCATTAGATACCTTGACCTGCAGCATGAGTAGATTATGAGTTGGTATTACTCTTCCTGTTATATATATATATGGTGGATATATATGTTCAGGTTGGATCAGAGTAGCGTAGTAGACTTCAGGTATGTCTGCACTTTACGTTGTTCATTTGGTTAGACGGTATATGCTTGTATTTATATACTATGCTGATATACCTATTGTACCTCTAGATTATATTGTTGAAATACATGTGATATTACATATATACATGTTTTTCTATTACCTGTTGAGTTTTACTCACCACCCCCACATACCCTGGGTTTTTCTATCGCCCAGGTAACAGGTAGAAGACTTTGTGATGGCTTGGAGCACCGCTGGCTGACATCTCATCTCACCTCCGAGGCTCCCGTGTTTGTTTTGGGCTTTCCATACATGGTGTTATGTATTTGGAGTTTTCCTGATGTACTATGTTGTAGATTCGAATTTTGTCGAGGTTTCGTGTTGTTGTGATGTGTTAGTCATACCGGTATGCATGTGTGTAGCTTGTTGTATTATGTTTCCGCTGTGCTTTGAGTAGTTGTTGTATTTACTGTATATGTTATGTTGTTATTGTGGGCCTATGGGCCTTGTATTAACCCGAAATGTTGCCACGTACAGGGGAGATGTCGTCCGTTTGATTTTCGACTCGGCATGCTCTCGGGGCGTGACATGGCAGGTGCAGGCAGGCGCTTGGACCGGGTCCAGACACTTAAGATCAGAAAATTTTCAAAAAGTGTCGATGCGGATAAGGGTGACTCGGAGTCACCTGAACTGGATCCAGTATCTTGGTAAGGCCGAGTTCCCAATTCGATAAGTCGATCGATGTGGAGGCGCCTAGGAGGTAGTCCAGGTGCTTGGAAGAGGCCTATAAAAGAAGGATAGAGGCAACCTTAGAAATTAACTAATCTTATCATCCTCGAGTGCTTCGCCCTCGTTCGCGATCCGCAAGAGCTTTACTATGAATTTCCGACACTCCGCCGACAACCGAACTTCATATTCCATCTAACTTGTTGGTAAAAATTTTTGTTTTAATTCACACGTGTACTTATATTTATGGGGGAAGGTAGGGTGTTATCTTATCCTCAAATCTTTTATAAGCAAATACCCTTCGAAGTTGAAAGTTTTTGAATCTGTGAGATCTTAATGAATTGCCCGACGAGATAGCCCTAGAGAAGAATTATGAGCCTTGGAGTAGCAATCCGACTCAGATTGTGAATCAAGTAAAATCTTTATTATCTTATTTATTTCAGCTACAATTTACTTTGATTTTAAAACAAAAGAAAAGCTTTATAAATAAAATTTTAATTCTAAGATTCACCCCCTCTCTTGGACATGATTGATCCTACAATGTAGGGATATACTTAAGAATTATCTTTTTCTTGTCAACAATATCTCTTACAAAATTATACTTAAGAGTTATTTGTTTACTATTGCTGTGATATTTGAGATCCTTTGAAAAAGCTATAGCAGCTTGATTATCACAGAACACTATAACTAGACTCCCACTTTCCTCAACAATCTTTAGATGTTTCAGGAACCTTCTTAACTAGATGACTTCTTGCACAACTGCTGAGCAAGCCACATACTCAGCTTCTATTATCAACAATGCTACACAAGTCTAGTTTTTGTTGTTCCATAAGATGGCGCCACCATTCAGCAAGAAGGTATAGCCAGATGTGGATTTGCTATCATCAAGATCTCTTGCCCAATCTACATCTGTGTAGCCCTTCAGGCTCATATCAGATCCTTGAAAACAAAGATAATTGTCATGCCCCGGGAGTATGCCGTGCCGAAAAGCAACGGACGACATCTCCCCTGTACGTGGCAACATATCGGGTTAATACAAGGCCCGTAGCCCCACAACAACAATATGATATACACAGATATCAACATATCAAACATACTAAATACAGCAGAAACAATACAAACAGATCAACAAGATACAAAGACCAACTGTGCACTCCGGAGTGACTTGACACGACAAGAATTATAACAGAAATCGAATCAAAGACCAAATACATACAATATGTCCGTATATCACAAATACGGAAACAATACAGGGAAAAACCCAAACCAACAATCCGTAAGGATACAACAACACGGAAAACATATCCATTCATCCGGTGTGAGATGGGATCAGCTGGCGGAGCTCCGAACGTCCAAGGAATCTTCTACCTGTTATCTGGGCGACAGGAAGCCCAGGGTCACGGGGTGGTGAGTATAAACTCAGGGGTAATATATAGAAAGTGCATGAACAACGTATAAGGATAGATCTACAAGTATACATGTGAAGATCTACAGGTATACAACATGAATCCAATAGACATACAGTCATATCCATATCTAATAACAAGTAACTACAGTAAAGTCATACTCAATGTAAATACTAAACTGATCAACTGAACATGAAGTAATGTACCAATGTACCTGACGGTCTGTAACGCCATATGCTAGATCATCCTGAACAGGTATACTAGAACATAACCATATAACGTACCAGGTCAATCCCATACCTGACCAATACTCAGACATATGAACAGTATATGATCACCTGTATAATAACCCGGTCCATACCACACAATGACATGATGCTAATCAAATGCATATAACAGTCTGAATCAACGCATGTATCATGCTCAACACATAGCAGTAAATAAAATGCAAATGACATGTATCATGATGTACAAGCATGTGCAACAATCATAGCTCAATCAAATGCAGCATCTCACAGGCATATGTAAAACATATATCAAATACATGCATACATATATATCAGCAATGCATATGCATGGTCACTGTCTGCGGACCCGTCCAACCACGACCCCAGAGTGGCCAGGGTGGCACGACAAATGACAACTAGCCCGACTCCAGCTGCCACCACTCTCGAGTGGCCGAGTTGGGTAGTATGACCGAGTAGCGTGTAAGCGTAAAAAGCTAACTACTCCTAGGGGCCCCTGCTGCAAGCCACGCTGTCCCTACCCATGAGTAGACAAACGCCGCACACAGGATAACTGCACCTCACACAACCACCGTCTATAGTGGGCGAGTGCTAACACCACTCTGCACATTGGCCAAGTGCGCATCTCCAGCTACCACCATCCATAGTGGCCGAGCGCGGCACATCCAATGCTCTGCCCTCACCCTGCTACCACTACCCCGAGTGACCGGGGAGGCAGGAGGACTGACGACTCGTCTCAACCACAAGGCAGACCCAGTCGTCAGCATGCATGAAATGTAATGATGCATAGCTCCATACATGTATCCTCGCCTCACTCCCTATCCCATGGGGAGTCCTGGTCAACCAAAAGTCAACTATGCAAGGACTACAATCACAAGACTCTCTCTATCGCACAAAGAGTCATACTCATCTGACAGTCCACCACGCTAAGACCTCTAGTCAGTAGCGATATACAATCGACCGTCCATATAACCATACACAGGCACACAATCCATAATAGATATACCATCGCGCTAGGACCTCTAGTCCATGGTCACATACTGACAACCATACACTTATCTATGCACAGACAACTAGATCCACTATAAATGCACCACTAATACGGTTATGATATCACGATCGACTCCATAATCCAATCCATCACCTAACTCTAGTTAGGTAACACAGTAACCCTATCTGAGGTCACAAAGATAACCCTAACCGCATGTACTTACTGAACATCTATCAGCTAATACATAATAGGGTTTATAGTTCCTATCCGTGCTAGATAATCAATGAGTAATAGAGTATATATCTCAAAGGTCAAGGCAGTACAAGCATATGATTAAATAAGAGTGGATTTAAGGTAAACAGGTATAAACATAAATCCAAGATCATGCACTAGAATCGATCAAACTACCGGACCAGGTAGATATTACCCACTTGATACGAAACTCGTATCCGTCATCCTTACTACGAGCATCATCACTAATCAAAGTCCTGAAATCAACATCCTGTAATCAATACGCAAACATTGACAAAGTTTATCATAAGTCCAATGATGGTGTCCCAACTCAAATCAACATAAATCCAATCATAAACTATTTTGCTGTCACAATCTAGTTCACTACCAAAACAAAACCAAAATCTAATCATGATTATCACACTGATCAATAATTCTAGCAACACAATTGTGCATTCTCCTTCAAGCATTAATTACTCTAATCACACATCCAATGTATAACATACAATTCAAAGCATACCTTCAACCATTGCAATCAACCACAACTTCTTGATTCCCTCCAATGAACCCAATTATCATCTTCCTAACAATATATAACCAATATCATCCAATACCTTAAAATCTCCCAGATTCAGACATGTCAAATATCCACTAGTATTAATCGAGCATAATTAATACTCGAACAACAACACAATCAAACCTTAACTTAACCTAGCCATCCACAGAACCTACACCTAATCAAATCGATCTTCTACACAAATCAACCAATGGAAAGCCTAATTAACAACTTTCCCGAGCTTGAATTTCTTCCGACAGCAGCTCCTCACCCTTGACACCAAACAGAGCATCTCCGGCAGCACCCCTGTTCAACCTCTGCTCACCGAAGAAAATCCCGATTAAAACCCATCATCAACAGAACACAACTCATCCTATCAACTAGTATTTCCCGAGCATTAATACCGAATTCAACCCGTATCAAAACAATTACCGTAATCATCCAACCCCACAGTTTCGATTCTCAAATCCATAGCATAAATCAACATCCATAAACAAGCCAACAAGATCGAACAATACACGGTAATAAAGCTTACCAGTTCTAGACCTCTGTCGGATTTTCCGGCTGCTCCCGATGGAATCCCAATTCAAATCCCGAACTCTGCACTCCACCGGAAATCCACCTTACTCATCCCCTGATTACCGGCGAAGATCGGAGCTCTGATCCCTAGCTCCGGCGACAGCCGACTTTTCCCCCTTTGGCTGCTCACCGAACCAACCAGCTCCGATCACTGCCAATACCCCGATCTGAGCTAAAGACAACCCAAAAATCCAGATCTCCACTCGAAAAGGGAAGGGGATGATCGATCCTTACCTTTCGGCTAGCTCACCGTCGCGGCGCCCGCACTGCCGTCTCGTCGAGCAAAGGAAACACCGACACCCCTTTACGACGATGCACCTATCGACCTCCGATCGGAGATCAGCTACTAGGCGGCGCTGTCGAGCGGCTCTCACCGGACGCCGACGCTCTGGAATCCGGCGACGCGACTCCATGGAGCGACGGAACGAGGCGAAGGGGAGATGGAAACGGGATCGCGATGGAATGCTGATCAGCGTTCGGCCGGCATTTTAAATGCCTTTCAATTGATCCGGTTAACCCAGCCCAGCCTAAACCCACTTTGATTGGGTTCAGCCCAGTCGGTTCAGCCCAAGCCCCATTTCCAGCCCAATTCCAAATCCGGTTCAAGCCCGATTTCAGCCCAAGCCCAGTTTCAGCCCAGGCCCAGTTTCAGCCCAATTTCAACCCAAACCCAATTGGGGATCAAGCCCACTAATTAAGCCTAATTAATCCCCTAATTAATCCTAAATAATTAACGGATTAATTCATTCATCATTTTTTTTTTCGTATTTTACATTCTCCCCCACTTATAAAAATTTGGTCCCCAAATTTCTGACTATATACTTGTACGAGATGTCACAATAACCATCTTAAGTATCCGGAGCAAAGTCACACCTCAAGTGACTAAGTGGGGTACTGAGCTCGAATATTATATTCCAGCTCTTATATACACTCTCAACCGACCTAATAAAAGGTCAATAACTGTACCAGAGTGGAGCTCTCTACTCGTAACCGATGGGAGACTTTTCCAGAATCAAAAGGTGAATCATGAATCACTATCAGAAATGATACCCAAGGATACTCCATGGATATAATTCCATCAAGCGATCCAACGGAGTCCATCTTATGGCTCGGAAGAAAATGAACAAACCTAGCTAATCGAACATCGATTACCTAAATCCTATCAAGTCCTTTCTGAATTCTAGATAATCTCCCAACACAGTCTAACGTACTAGGCTCCCACTTATCACGGTACATAACCCTACCGATCACAATATTCCACCTTTGCTTGTGGGCATACCCAACATCAAACTACGGAATCATCCATGTCCCACATATCGTTCCACCAACTGGAACGTCCCAATACTCACTATTTTCGGATACACTCCGAATAAATCACCACTCTCGAATGAAGAGTCTCCCGAAACAACACTTCCTAAAGCGAATGCAACTCTGGGAACCACTATCCTTCCCAGAGATGGAGATTTATTCTCACAAGAGAAATTAATCTAATGTCCAAAATTCACTCTGTCACACAGAACTGAAAGTAACTGGAAGGCTATAATGACTAATCTCGTTAGTTTCTCAACTAGCATACACATAATATACGTTTCATTCAACGGCATCGGAATCTCTCCTAATCCCTGAAATGATACCTCTACGTACAATACTCTTCCATCCCTATCGGACGGATTAACTAACACTGACACGAGTCACCACCGCTCAGGCCTCAAACCTAACTTCACAAACTTTCGACCAGGTGATTTCCATCACCTTCTTGGTCCAACTAGTCGACGGTATAGTATCGCTAGAACATCCTATCCTTATCTCTGGTAAGCACTAAATCAATCTAGGGAAACATAACTTCCCTTAAGATCGTGAATATATCCCAAAAATATATCATTCACAGATATGATGACAATCGATCTCAAATACTCCAAGAGTACTTGATTCCTCAAGTCCATGAACAACTAAATCGTCGATAAGTCTAACAACATTATCAACATCTCCTAAAATTCATAACAAGTATGAAACATCGTCTTCTACACACCTGCATCCTTTTACTCTAAGCTATAGATAGCTCAATCATCACACCGACAATGATAATTGTATGACACTAAGTCACTACAATATCAACCCTCCAGTCGTAGATCAACTCTAGGGTATACACAGGTGTCATTTAGCTGATCTAAACAGATCCTCTATCCACAACGAATGATATTCATTCACAACAACTACTGCATTCCATCATCGATAATCGATGCATAACTCAAGGTCTGACTCTCTTCTAACAAAGAGTTACAAGTCTTTTCAAGAAGAAACACTTAGGCAGATAAATCTCCAATAGTGTTTAGCGACACTGATACCAATAAAATCATCTCCCGGTATGAGGTCCCCAATATCAGGACTATTCCCGAAATCACCTCAATCGCATATTCCATTTGCCCATGCAGTGGCCAGCCTGAGAGTTCATCCGTAACTACATCCGAATACTCTCGGATTATAAGTACATCCGAGAGTCCTAGTATACCAACGCTCCAACAATCCAACTATCCGTAAGGATATGTCTATAGTGGAGGTATGTCTAACAAAGGCTAAGGGTATCCCTTGACTTCTTGGTTGTCGATCAACATCTCACCTAACGGTAGAGAAAAATCACCAACCCACAAGTCGATAGGAACCCTTCGAACCCTATCAAAGAATGTTCTAGACAAATATACCTGTAAACTACCAGTATCTCTCGATATATCCGCAAATAGGATAACCTAAAGTAATACCCCGAAGGACCGATCCTTCGGTCTTCTATACTTTTTCTTGAGTAATCATGTAAACTTGTCCAACATCTGTTCTGGACGGCCGAGCTCATGTAGATGCAAAGACTACTATGGAGGAACTGAAGTCAACTGCTGAAACTGAGGTACAATCTGAAACAACTGCATTGGAGATGGGAAACACTGTTGTACTGGCAAGGGTACACATCTGGCTGAAAAATACTGAAGAACTGCCAACATCGTAGCACGATCCAACTCTGCGAAAGGTATAGCTACAACTGAAGAATACCGCATAGATATGACCATCGTCGTATACTCTCTCTCCTCTGAACAAATCATAACCATGTCTGGAAAAGTACTTGATTGTAAATGCGTTTGAAAAGGTAATTGATTGTTTAACAACGTCGAAGTCTTCGAGATGTCTTGGTGAATCACGAGTAACTTACTTCTTCCGGATGAAAATATCAAAGAACTCCTACTATATCTGAGGTAGTAAATTGCTGTTGATGTGATAACCCAATCTTCTGTAATAATCTCGGCTTTCGAGGTTGTGGATCGTCCGCTCAAAAGCATCATCCATAGTCTTCAACTGAGTCTTCAAAATCCATACTCTCCTCGTAGATACTGACTGCTTATAGTAGAAACAGATACCATGGTCCATCGAATAATCTGACTCTGTGTCTCGTCGTAACCCGCACTGCACATACATAATCTCCCTTCAGAGTCTCTCCTCTGAGTTCACTGATAAACATGAGAAGCTACTGACAATCTGCAATCGGTCTTCTATGATTGGAAAACTCTCCAATAGTATCTCATGACTCATGACTTTAATCTTGCTCCTTTTTATCCAACATTCGGAGACTTCTGATTCCAATAATTTGACTTGCAATATCTGCTTATCAAATCTTCAACTCTTAAAACACTTGCTACGGAGTCATTTCTATACACATGACTCGGTCTGTGCACTTCCGGTAGGATCTAGTAGGAGATCCAAACATCCTGATCAAGATGTCAACCGGTAAACCGTAGGTGGCTTAAGACATATCGATCACATTCTCGAGTTATTAGGTGGTCGTAACCCTCGCAAGTCTAGCGACTCTGCATGGTACCTTCGTAACCAAACGATCACCCTACTCGATGCCCAAGAATTCCCTGACAATGAGTCAAAGAAGATGACGTGGGGAAATACTATCTCACAACATCACTGAACTGTGACCAAGTGATACATTATTTCCCGTAGGTTACTTCCCATTTCTTCTACCAACTACCGGCTAGATCCAGATAATGGTATGCAGCTAACACTACTATCTTCGTATAACCCGAGTCAAGTACTCCAAAAGTACTCCCAATGTTATACAACCTAGAATAACCAACTTAGGGATCAACATTCCTATGAATATCATCCCCTAATTTTCTACTATCTGCATTAACAATAGTATACTCGCTTAGTCCATTACCCCATGGGTAATGATCTGACTAACATAATTAGTGAAAATCTTAGGACCGAAATCCTTAATCTCCACAAGAGATGTGAGTACCTAATCTCTGCTTTCCGACTCGGTATTAGTCGGCTCTCAAAGGTAATTACCTTTTCGATAGCAGGTACATATCTAATAACCTCAACATATCGTTCCCGTGGTCATCTCAAACCATGGTTACGAATACTGATTAACATACTACAAGTCATGCACTGTTATAAGCAACTAAATGCATAGCCAACAAAAGGATATGTAATAACAGTTAACATACCTTAATCCTTGTAGCTCGGAGATGTCCGCAACAGTCAGATCCCAGAACTCACAAACCAAGACCAAGTAAAGCAAAACTCGATGTCCGAACGAAATAAAATCCGAAAATGGACTTCACAACCTACGGCTCTGATACCAATAAAATTGTCACGCCCCGGGAGTATGCCGTGCTGAAAAGCAAACGGACGACATCTCCCCTGTATGTGGCAACATATCGGGTTAATACAAGGCCCGTAGCCCCACAACAACAATATGATATACACAGATATCAACATATCAAACATACTAAACACAGTGGAAACAATACAAATAGATCAACAAGATACAAAGACCAACTGTGCACTCCGGAGTGACTTGACACGACAAGAATTATAACAGAAATCGAATCAAAGACCAAATACATACAATATGTCCGTATATCACAAATACGGAAATAATACAGGGAAAACCCCAAACCAACAATCCGTAAGGATACAACAACACAGAAAACATATCCATTCGTCCGGTGTGAGATGGGATCAGCTGGCGGAGCTCCGAACGTCCAAGGAATCTTCTACCTGTTATTTGGGCGACAGGAAGCCTAGGGTCCCGGGGTGGTGAGTATAAACTCAGGGGTAATATATAGAAAGTGCATGAACAACGTATAAGGATAGATCTACAAGTATACATGTGAAGATCTACAGGTATACAGCATGAATCCAATAGACATACAGTCATATCCATATCTAATAACAAGTAACTACAGTAAAGTCATACTCAATGTAAATACTAAACTGATCAACTGAACATGAAGTAATGTACCAATGTACCTGACGGTCTATAACGCCATATGCTAGATCATCCTGAACAAGTATACTAGAACATAACCATATAACGTACCAGGTCAATCCCATACCTGACTAATACTCAGACATATGAACAGTATATGATCATCTGTATAATATCCCGGTCCGTACCACACAATGACATGATGCTAATCAAATGCATATAACAGTCTGAATCAATGCATGTATCATGCTCAACACATAGCAGTAAATAAAATGCAAATGGCATGTATCATGATGTACAAGCATGTGCAACAATCATAGCTCAATCAAATGCAGCATCTCACAGGCATATGTAAAACATATATCAAATACATGCATACATATATATCAGCAATGCATATGCATGGTCATCGTCATGACGGCCCAACCACGACCCCAGAGTGGCCAGGGTGGCACGACAAATGACAACTAGCCCGACTCCAGCTGCCACCACTCTCGAGTGGCCGAGTTGGGTAGTATGACTGAGTAGCGTGTAAGCGTAAAAAGCTAACTACTCCTAGGGGCCCCTGCTGCAAGCCACGCTGTCCCTACCTATGAGTAGACAAACGCCGCACACAGGACAACTGCACCTCACACAACCACCGTCTATAGTGGGCGAGTGCTAACACCACTCTGCACAGTGACCAGGTGCGCATCTCCAACTACCACCATCCATAGTGGCCGAGCGCGGCACATCCAATGCTCTCCCCTCACCCTGCTACCACTACCCCGAGTGGTCGGGGAGGCAGGATGACTGACGACTTGTCTCAACCACAAGGCAGACCCAGTCGTCAGCATGCATGAAATGTAATGATACATAGCTCCATACATGTATCCTCGCCTCACTCCCTATCCCATGGGGAGTCCTGGTCAACCAAAAGTCAACTATGCAAGGACTACAATCACAAGACTCTCTCTATCGCACAAAGAGTCATACTCATCTGACAGTCCACCACGCTAAGACCTCTAGTCAGTAGCGATATACAATCGACCGTCCATATAACCATACACAGGCACACAATCCATAATGGATATACCATCGCGCTAGGACCTCTAGTCCATGGTCACATACTGACAACCATACACTTATCTATGCACAGACAACTAGATCCACCATAAATGCACCACTAATACGGTTATGATATCACGATCGACTCCATAATCCAATCCATCACCTAACTCTAGTTAGGTAACACAGTAACCCTATCTGAGGTCACAAAGATAACCCTAACCGCATGTACTTACTGAACATCTATTAGCTAATACATAATAGGGTTTATAGTTCCTATCCATGCTAGATAATCAATGAGTAACAGAGTATATATCTCAAAGGTCAAGGCAGTACAAGCATATGATTAAATAAGAGTGGATTTAAGGTAAACAGGTATAAACATAAATCCAAGATCATGCACTAGAATCGATCAAACTACCGGACCAGGTAGATATTACCCACTTGATACAAAGCTCGTATCCGTCATCCTTACTACGAGCATCATCACTAATCAAAGTCCTGAAATCAACACGCAAACATTGACAAAGTTTATCATAAGTCCAATGATGGTGTCCCAACTCAAATCAACATAAATCCAATCATAAACTATTTTGTTGTCACAATCTAGTTCACTACCAAAACAGAACCAAAATCTAATCATGATTATCACACTGATCAATAATTCTAGCAACACAATTGTGCATTCTCCTTCAAGCATTAATTACTCTAATCACACATCCAATGTATAACATACAATTCAAAGCATACCTTCAACCATTGCAATCAACCACAACTTCTTGATTCCCTCCAATGAACCCAATTATCATTTTCCTAACAATATATAACCAATATCATCCAATACCTTAAAATCTCCCAGATTCAGACATGTCAAATATCCACTAGTATTAATCGAGCATAATTAATACCCGAACAACAACACAATCAAACCTTAACTTAACCTAGCCATCCACAGAACCTACACCTAATCAAATCGATCTTCTACACAAATCAACCAATGGAAAGCCTAATTAACAACTTTCCCGAGCTTGAATTTCTTCCGACAGCAGCTCCTCACCCTTGACACCAAACAGAGCATCTCCGGCAGCACCCCTGTTCAACCTCTGCTCACCGAAGAAAATCCCGATTAAAACCCATCATCAACAGAACACAACTCATCCTATCAACTAGTATTTCCCAAGCATTAATACCGAATTCAACCCGTATCAAAACAATTACCGTAATCATCCAACCCCACAGTTCCGATTCCCAAATCCATAGCATAAATCAACATCCATAAACAAGCCAACAAGATCGAACAATACACGGTAATAAAGCTTACAAGTTCTAGACCTCTGTCGGATTTTTCGGCTGCTCCCGATGGAATCCCAATTCAAATCTCGAACTCTGCACTCCATCGGAAATCCACCTTACTCATCCCCTGATTACCGGCGAAGATCGGAGCTTTGATCCCTAGCTCCGGTGATAGCCGGCTTTTCCCCCTTTGGCTGCTCACCGAACCAACCAGCTCCGATCACTGCCAATACCCCGATCTGAGCTAAAAACAACCCAAAAATCTAGATCTCCACTCGAAAAGCGAAGGGGATGATCGATCCTTACCTTTCGGCTAGCTCACCGTCGCGGTGCCCGCACTGCCGTCCCATCGAGCAAAGGAAACGCCGACACCCCTTTACGGCGACGCACCTATCGACCTCCGAACGGAGATCAGCTACTAGGCGGCGCTGTCGAGCGGCTCTCACCGGACGCTGACGCTCTGGAATCCGGCGACGCGACTCCGCGGAGCGACAGAATGAGGCGAAGGGGAGATGGAAACGGGATCGCGATGGAATGCTGATCAGCGTTCGGCCGGCATTTTAAATGCCTTTCAATTGATCTGGTTAACCCAGCCCAGTCCAAACCCACTCTGATTGGGTTCAGCCCAGCCGGTTCAGCCCAAGCCCCATTTCCAGCCCAATTCCAAATCCGGTTCAAGCCCGATTTCAGCCCAAGCCCAGTTTCAGCCCAAGCCCAGTTTCAGCCCAATTTCAACCCAAACCCAATTAGGGATCAAGCCCACTAATTAAGCCTAATTAATCCCCTAATTAATCCTGATTAATTAACGGATTAATTCATTCATCATTTTTTTTCTTCGTATTTTACAATAATAATCTATTATCCCTTGAAAATATCTGAATATTCTCTTCACTGCTTTCCAGTGTCTCGGTCCTAAGTTTGATTGGAAATGGCTAACTAAACCAACAACATAGTTAATATAAGGTGTATACACAACATAACATATATCAAACTACCAATGACACTAGTATATGATATTTCTTTTCATCTCGGCTATTTTCTCAAGAGTCTTGGGATACATGCTCTTGTTCAGAATAGTACCTTTTGCTGCAGGTGTCTGTTCAATGTTGCATTTTTACATACTAAAATGTTGTGGCATCATAGTAATATAAGTCTATTGAGACAAATCCAAAAGTCTTTTACATTGATCTCGAATGATATTTACTCCTAAGATGTACTCAACTTCTCCCATATTCATTATATCAAATTGCGATGATAGTCACGCTTTGACTTTTGTCACAAAACTCTGTCATTTCCAGCTATTATCATATCATCAATATATAATGATAAGATGATAAGCTTTCCCTTTTCTTTTCTCAAGAAAGCACAATTATCCTCATTGATCATTTCGAAACCATAAGATAAAATGAATTCATTAAATCTTATGTTTTATTATCTTTATGCTTGCTTTAGTCTATAATAGACTTTTTAAGTTTACAAACCTTACTCTCTTATCCTTTAACAATGTGACCTTTTGGCTGCTTCATATAGATTACTTCGTCAAGCTCGCCATTTAGGAAAACCATTTTTACAAGTCAAAATGTGCTACGATTTCTAAAATGACATGAATTGACACAAATTTCACAACAAAAGAAAATGTTTCTTCAAAATCAATACCCTCTAGTTGGGTACATCCTTTTGCAACTAAATGAGTTTTGTATTGATTGATTGATCCATCTACTTTCCTCTTAATTTTGAGAATTCATTTATTCCCAATAGCCCTACAATATGGAGGAAGATCAACTAATTTCCAAACTTGATTCTTTTTCATTGACTCCATTTCTTCTTCCATTGCAATTTTTTCACTTTTCTCTAACAACACATCTTAATGCCTCTTCTATAGTTCGAGGTTCTTCATCATCAACTGGGAGTATCATTAATGCCTCACCCTCAATGTCAGACCTTTTTCAAGGTTTAATCTTATGATTACTTTTTTGTAAGTTCGATTGGTGAGAAGTTAACTCATGACTTGACAAATTACTCCCACTGTGTTAACTAGATTTAGGCATCCCTTGTGATACCTTTATCGTTGATAAAGTATTATCCTCTTTAAATAGTGGAATAGTTTTATCAAAGTCAGCAAAATGTCCCCTTTTGCTGGAAACTCAGTTTTGAGAAAAGTTGCATGTCTCGACTCTATTTCGGAGATGGTTCCATCTTGTTGCTCGCCGATAAAAACATAATCTTTGGATGTCTCAGAATACCTTATAAAGATACACTTCCTACCCCTAGGTCCTAATTTTTCATATTTATGAGTATTATTGTGAACATAGGCAACCAACCCCTAAGGTCCTAGAGTACTCAAACCTGATTTTTTATCTGTCTAACGTTCATATGGGATAGACGAAAGAGATTTTGAAGGTACTCTATTAAGTATATATGTTTCAACTAATAATGCATCTCTCTAATAGGAGATTAGCAAATTAGCTTGAGCCATCATAGACCTAATCATTTCTAGATGAGTTCTATTTCTTCTTTCAATAATTCCATTTTGTTGTGAAGTTTATGGAATTGTTAACTGTCTAATAATTCCTTTATCATTACATATTGTCTTGAACTAATCAGACAAATATTCTCCTCTACGGTCAATGAGTAAGGTTTTAACCTTATGCTCCAATTGATTCTCAATTTTGTTCAAATAATGTTTGAAGCAATCTAATACTTCATATTTATGAGAAATCATGTACACATAACCAAAAAGTGTGAAGTCATCAATAAATATAATGAAATAAGAAGCTCCATGTCTAGCCTTCAATTCATTGGACCACAAATATCCGAATGAATTAATTACAATCGTGAATCAGCCTTAATAGTCTTATCAAATGGTTTCCTAGTTATTTTTCAACAAGACAATGCTCACATATAGACAAGTTAAACTTAGCATGAGTGTCTCGTAGACCCTCTTTAGCTAATATATTCATTCATTTTTGTATTATATGTCCTAATCTAACATGTCAAGCTTCATCATTAATTTCTGCATCACTAGTAAGAGTAATGCTTGAAAAACAACTATCAATTCTATAATTGATATCTAGTTTTACATCAAGAACCATAAAACCATTGGTTCTAAAAGTTAATACAATAACCCAAATCAAGAAGACATATAACAAAAACCAAATTTGTTGAATTTCATGAGCATAAAGGACATCATGTATAAACAAGGTACATCCACCACATAGATTAAGTTTGCAAGTGTCAACTCATTTGACTTCAATTCTTACATTGTTTCTCACATATATCTATTTGTTGTCAGCTGGTACTCCACGGTACTTTACGAATATTGCCCATTCACGAGCTACATGATTTGTTGCTCCTGAATTTATAATCCATAAAGGATAAGAATCAGCTAACAACATTGAACTAACAACACAATGCTCATGAAAAGAAGATAAACATAGATCTACCTTTTTCAACTCAATACATTCTCAAGCAAAATGCCCTTCTTGCCCCATTATAGTAAGTCAACTTGCTCTTAGGTTTCTATCCATTCTTCTTTCCTTTAAACTTCTTTTTATTTGGGCCCAACCCAATAGCAGTAGTATTAATAGCTTCTTTTCCCTTTCCCTTCTTGAACCATTTTTTCTTGTTTTTGGAACCAAATGTGCCAACAAAACGAACATCTACAAAGCTTGTCCAGAAATCCGTGTGGATTCAACTCTCTCCGCCTCCAATTCAACATAACGTGAGACATCATCGAAAGTTTTGATAATTTCACTGTGAGTTAGATTCTATTTCATCGTCTCCCAAGAATTAAGAAAGGAACGAATAACTACTTGAACTTCTTGTTCGTCAGTCAACTCGTAACCAATGGCCTTTAGCTTCCAAATCATATTTGTCATTTTCCCTCAAGTGTTGGGTAATTGTGACATTCAGGTGCTTCTTATAGCTATCAAACTTAATAGTCAGTTATCAAAACTTGCTCAAACTTACTCCACTGTATTTCTCTCTAAGGGCAACCTAGACAACATGAGCCAATGGATATGACTCATACTCATACACTAGGTTATCTACCATAGAACTAATCAGTATACCCTTAGCAATAGAGTCTTTCTTTTTCCATGTCTTATAGATATTAAAATCTCATATGTATTGTGTTGTGCTATAAGATCATCAACAAGTTCTTCTATAACCTGATTGACAGTTTCTAGAACTTCTTATTCCTCGAGAACATATTGCATCTTAAGGTGTCAAACTTTGTAATTATCCCAATTTAATTTTTCTCCTTTATTGAGTTCAGTTATAATGTTCTTAATAGTCATAATCTAACATAAATAAACATATTATTTAACAATTCAATGTAATCCATATCCATGTAATTCACAGTTGACTCAATGTAAATTTGATTGGGTTTATAAAATCAAATGGTAATAACATTTCTATTCATCATTCGTATTGTCCAATCTAATCAATATTGATCAATTATATTACATACATCTCATCAAATGAAATAAACTAATCACTTTAAATTAAATATTAAATGAACTGATTATTTTAAACTAATCATTAAGAATAATATTATTGTTAATACATAGTATCCATCTAAGTCATACATTCATAAAATATGAAATTAATATTGTTCATACATAACAACAGTATCAAAGACCGACATAAATCTAAGAAACTAAATAGATTATCACTACTCCCACTAGGAAAAATATTAGTGTAGTAGCTGACACTATCCCTATGTTATTAGACTGAGCAAGGACAATCCTAGGTAGACCAATGTCAGGATTCTCTATAGAACCCACATTCGGATCCTCTTTTGGATCCTCAATCTCTTGAGGATATTCTTCTTAAAGTGGTACCTCCTGATCCACATAGTGAAGTAGCAGTATACATAATTCTGCATATGTGATGTGTCCTTCATAACGCCCATATATGTGGTGTGCTACTTCATTGAGATTCATTGGCAATAGTCGCACCAAGGACCAAATATGGAGTTATCCAGGATAGGAAAATCATGTTACTCAAGTCTCCAAAATAATCTATCGAACCTCCCTATATGTCCTATGACTCCATAATTAGGATCATAAACTATTTTTTGGATAACCTCTCTCAGTTTATTTCGTAATACATCACCACAAGTCATAATGTATATCTTTCTTGTCATCTGAAATTGAAATAAAAAAAAAAGTCAATGCAAAACTGACTGACCAATAACAAAATCATCTTATTTCAATTACACTTAGACATAGAACCAATACAACACATAAATAATTAAGAAATATATTTTCTCGATTGTAGGAGCTCTAATCGATTGATACTCTAGACCATTTGGTTGATTATTTAGTTATTGAGAGGACTAAGTGGGTTTTCAAAACTCACTCTTCGGCCCTAAGTCACGCGGCTTGAACCATGTATGAGTGGATTATGGACACCCACTCAGCACCTCTCAAATCACTTGGTCCAAGTGGGTTGACGAACACTCACTTGGCAATCCCTGAGTCAAGCAACTCGGTTGTTTCATCTTGATGGCAACTTATGTCGACTCGGCAAGTGCCAAATCGATTAGTACCAACTCAACAAGTGTTGACTCATGCTGTTAATTGAGTCCAAGTTATATGAGCCGAGTCTTAGTCTCACTCGATTATGCCTACTCGAGTCCCACTAGACAGGTTGAGTACCACTACAAAAATACATCAAAATAGCGATGAAATTTGGCAACAAAAATAATTTGTTGCAAATCTGCAACAAAATTTGTGACGAATTACAAATTTCATTGGAAATTAGTAACGAAATTTCCAACAATTTCTTTTTGTTGGAAACATAGTTGCATTTGCAACAAATTAAATTTCATTGCAAATTTCGTCACAGTTTTGAAACGAATTTTATTTTTCGTCACAAATTTACGACAAAAAATCAATTCCGTTGCAAAATTTATCAATGAAATATAAATTCGTTGTAGAATTTTGCAACAAATTATGAATTCGTTGCAAAATTTTGCAACGAATTCATAATTCGTTGTAAATTCTGCAACCAAAATATAATTCATTGCAAAATTTTGCAACGAATTAATAATTCGTTGCAAATTCTGCAACGAAATATTTTCATCGGATATATTTCAATTATTTACGAAAAAACCAACGGCGGGAATTAAGAAATTTGCGACAAATTTAATATTCGTCACTGATTTGGCGATGAATTTAATTTTCGTCGCCAATTTTGCAACGAAAAATAAATTTCGTCGTAGAATTTTGAGATAAAATGTAAATTTGTCACAAAATTTACAACGATTTAATAATTCATTGCAAATTTCGCAATAAATTTAGCAATGAAAATTTTTTCGTCGGTAATTTTAGTTGGCAATGAATAGAGTATTCGTCGCCAATTTGGCGACGAATATTGCAACAAATTAGAAATCATCGCCGATTTCCCTCTAATTAACATCCTCTCCTCCTTTCCTCTCTCCTCACGTGCTCATCCTCGCTCAATCCGCTAGTACGCCTCCGCCTCTCTTCCCCTCTTCCACCGCCGGAGTAGCAGCATCGCTGCGGGAGCTCACGGTAGCGACATCGCTATTGTGCGAGCTCGCGCAACAGTGTGACGTCTGTCGTGACCTCGCGCATAGTAGCTGCCGTGAGGTTTCGCGACAGATGCTATCTAGCATCTGCCGCGGGCACACGTTGTAGGGGCACGACGACGTGGTAGGGGGGGTTCATCATCGCCCCTGGATCGTGCACTTGGGTGTTTCATTGCCGCCCTAGCTAGAGCATTTAATTTAATTTGTTTAAGGCTTTGCACGACCCAGTTGGGTTGTTCATCATCGCCCTTGGATCGCGCACAACTGTTGTGGCGACCCCGTCCCTCTACATCATGTACTCGGTCACAGTAGAGTCAACATGTTATTCAAATTAAATCAGTAATGTGTAATTTAAATACAAAACAAATGTTTTATTTTTCATAAGTTTGTCGTAATTTGTCCTTCAGGTGATCTGTGTGTTCGTGAAGTTTTCAGCTGTGAGCTCATCTGTTGCTTCCACCAGGGCAGGTATATATAGTGTATATTCATAAATTTATAGCATTATCATTTTATAATATATATAATTAATGTTTGATTTTAAGTAATTATTTTACTGCAAATATATAATATTTGTTCGATATTTATAGTTTGCAATTCAATATCATACAAAAGTATAGTAAGCACTAGAAGAATTTATTTTGAGTATAAATTTATTTTTAGATTATTATGGATAAAATATAGGAAAAATAGAATTAATCCTTGATATAAATTTGGAAACAGGACAAATGGAGAGAGAAAGGAGTTGGATTTATAAAAAAAATTTATCAGAACGTCGTGGTTTAATCGAAGAATTTATTTTTGGGATGGAACACTTTTTGAATTTTGCTAGTAGCAATGTTGAGTTTATGGATGAAAATAAATTAAAGTGTCAGTGCAAAAAATGTCATAATGGTAATTTTTTCTAGTGTGATAAAGTTCGAGAACATCTTTGTAGATTTTATTTTACTCTAAATTATTATAATTGGATATGTCACGGTAAACCGTTCATATCCAATGAAGAGGTTGGATAAAATATACAAAGGACAGTTAGTGGAGATCAAAGATATTATGATCAATCCAATCCATATCATAGGATGATAGTTGATGCAGTAGGTCATAATTTGAATACCGAATCAAACGCTGCAAGTTCTAGTTGTACTCAAACATTTGAACACATATATACTAGTTATTCATCGCCGTTGAAGGAGGTAGAAGTAACTTATGTTCATGAAAAAGAATACAATTAATCATATCTCAAATTTCAAAAAGTGTTGAGAGTTGCAGATGAACCCATATGGTCTAGTTGTGACAGTCACACTAAATTATCTCTTACCGCAAGATTGTTGAATGTTAAAGCTAAGCACAATGTGTCCAAATATTATTTTAATGATTTTGTTCAAGTTATTGAAGAAGTATTGCCGCGTGATCACATAATGCCGAATGATTTTTGCAGTATGAAAAAACTTGTGAAAGATTTAGGTTTTTCGGTGCAAAGAATTGATATTTGCAGAGATGGTTGTATGTTATATTGGGGAGATAATGTAGATTTAGAGACTATTAAATTCTGTAATCAATGTAGGTACAAGAGTACTACGAGATCGAATCATAATAAGCGATGTAAATTATTCAGACAACTGTTCTATTTGCCTTTACCTCCTAGATTGCAAAGGCTTTATGCATTAAAGGTCACTGCTGAACACATGACTTGGCATGCAAATCATGAAACATATGAGGGGCTAATGTGTAAAATACCAAAAATAATAATAATAAATATTCTTTTTAATTAAGAAATTTTCTTATGGAATTTTTAGGAATTTCTAGAAATTTTTATGGTTTTAAACGGAGGTTCTATGGACATTTCATCGGGATATAGCGGATAAACTTTTGTAAAACCTGTTTAAACTATCTGCTATTTTCTATTGAGAAATTTATAGGTAATTAATCGCAACTTCTCATTCTCACGACTGTCCATTTCTTTTCCGCGATTCCCCTTCTTCTCTCCCAATTTCTTCGCAGCAACCTTCTCCTCGCAACCGGCGGCGTGAAGAAGCTCCATCACCGACAGTGAGCATCTCCAGCAACTGTCAGCCTCTCCCGAGGAGATCTCGAGACTGAGAGGGAGAATCAGGCCGTCTCCTCGCCGCCGCTCACTGCGCACGCCACCGAGCCGTAACCTCTCGCTCGCCGTCACGACTAAACTCCGTCGCCTAGCCACTCATCGCCACCTGATCTGGACGTTGCTCCAGCACTGTTAGTCATCCTCCCTCTTGCTCTACTATCGATGCTAGCCGATTAGCCTCTGGCCACCACGGGCAACCTCGGCAGTCGACCTCCTTGGAGTTCCTCTGATCTTGTGGCGGTCATTGCCAATTCGGATCGCCGTCGAGCCCAACTTCACGTTTATCACTAGTAATTGGTCCTACCGCTGAGTTTTGGAGCTGTAATTTTCTTTTATTGAATTGGATCTTTGATTTGGGCAGTGGTTTGTTTCGGTGAATAGCTTGGCTCGGGAAGGGGGTTGTCCACGCATTGGAAATTTGTGATTGTTGCGTTGGGAGATTAAGCCCTTGGTAAGATCATCCAAGTAGTGAAGGAGTGCTGAGATGCCTCGGTTAACAATTGTAACTAGGCTATTCTATTTTTGCAGCGGGTTATTATCGATTCTTGAAGCTGTGGGCGTGGATCTAAGCTGTTTGGTGACTAAGAGATTGAAGGGTGAGTTTAGTTAGCTTTATGCTACATGTATGGTTGTAATTGTTATGTTATACGAATGGACTATGAGTTAAGGAGTTAGTGGTATGTGATCAGTTTTTGATGTTAAGATGATATGGATTGTTTTATTTTGTTGATGGTGGATTTGTGGGTGGAATCAGCTGTGGAATCATTGGAATTTAGCTATGGATGGAGTAGGTTAGTTGTGAGTGATTTAACTTGCATATCTGGAATGGTTGATGTAATGGTTGTGAACAGGGGTGTTTTGTGGTTGTGTTGCGATGTTCAGCATGAATGAATGTCAATCTGGGAATGGCTCTGTCGTGGTGGTAAAAAGGGGATGCGAATGGTTGGATGTGATATCTCTACTTGAGATCAAGGAGTTGTGCAAGTGTAGATAAGGTTGGTAAGTTCAGATATGGTTGGTTATAAATGCATAATAAATTGTTAAGTGGCCTAATTGTTGATAGGGATTAATGTGGAGGATTGATTAGGTTAATTAGATAACTAGAACAATCTAGTTGATCAGAATACGAAGTTGATGTAAGATTCGATTTGATCCTTCATTATGTGTGTGCACTTAACCATAATATTTGATATGTGCAGGACGTGGATACGAGACAGGTCCGTGGGGGTGAGGGCTTTATTATTACGAGCATTACAACAGGTGGGTAATTTCCTACCCTGGTCAAGTAGATGTAATTGCATTCAGATTTAGACATAGATATGAGCATGTTATATGTTCATATTATCTTGACCCTGCTCTTATTTATCCGTATGCTTGATACTTGTCGTTGGCTATATATGCTCAAATGTTGATATCACATTTTTCTTTATCATGATTGAGGAGTTACATATGTGATGTAAGTAGATCTATAAATGTTTAGTAGGGTGTATATGTTGGAGTACGGATGATAACCTAATTTGTAAATTGGGTAAAAGTTCATCCGTGGGTAGGTAATGCCCTAAATGTAAGATTTATTCCAATACCCATATGTTGCATACTTATTGCCAACCATGTGTTGTGTAATGGTTAAGTGAAGGGTGATTAGTGTGTCGCTATGGACTGGTGGTCCCAGCTTGATATGATTAGTTGAGTACGACTCTCTACAGGATAGAGAGTGCGTCGATCAGTTGAGTATGACTCTCTATCGGATAGAGAGTGTTATGATCAGTTGAGTACGACTCTCTGCAAGATAGAGAGTGTGTTGATCAGATTGGTACGACTCTCTGTATAATAGAGAGTTTGTGATAGATGTCTGCATGTGTGACAGTACATTCATGTCATTTGCATGCATATTGACGACATAGTCTCCCTTGGGGTTGAGAGAGTCGTCAGTCATCCTGCCTCCCAGGTTACTCCCAGAGGAGTAACTGGTGTGAGGGCAGAGCATTTATTATGCCACACTCTACTACTATAGACAGTGGTAGTTGGAGTTGCGTGCAGTTGTCCTGGGTGCGTGGCACTCGACCACTCATAGGTAGTGTCAGTCGGTGTGGCCAACAGCAGGGACCCCCATTGTGTAGCGAGTTCTTTACGCTCATATGCTATTTGATCATACTGCCCACTTGGCTACTCTAGAGGAGTGGTTGGTGTTGAGTTGGGACAGTTGTCATGTCGTGCCACCTAGACCACACTGGGGTCGTGGTACGAGTAGGGGTGCGCAGGCATGACCATGCATGTTGCATTGCCATATCATATGACACTTTGCATATTACCATATATATACATATAGGAAAATCTTCTGCCGCGCGACTCCTCCTCCGCGACTCCGTCCACGCTGTGCTCGCCACGCTTGCCGCCGCCGCCGCTGGGCCACCGGCTTATCACGGCCACGGACCGTGCGATCGACGCCGACTGTGGGCGGCCCGACGGTGACCGGCTTCGGCCGGATAGTGGCCGCCTGGCCGCCCTAACCGGCTGGAACGAGGCCGATCGCGGGCCGGCAGCGGGCGCTGCCATCGCCGGCCAAGGACGGCCAACCGCGGAATCGCGCCGTAACCGGCGCAGACGGACCGGCGCCGGATTCTGCCCATAATTCGGTCGACCCAACCCGACGCGGCCAAATCGCCGTCCCGATTTGGCGGCCGATTTCGCCGCGATTCGACCCGGGCCGACGGGCCGGTCGGCGCCGGCTCTCATACGGATGATCAAGTAGCCGACGCCGGTCCCGTCTCGGCGCAGGGCCGACCGCCATTCGCCGCCGGGCCGGACCGCGCCGAACGGCGCCGATTTCGCCACGCCCGCCGGATTCCGGCCAATGGTCGAACCGCGCCGGACGGACCGACAACGACGCCGGTCCCGCCTCTGCACCGGATTCGCCGCACCGCCGGACTCGCCGAGTCGCGGTCGGGCAGGGGTCGCGCACATCGCACCCGCGGATTCAGCCGTAATCATGGCCGACCAGACCGCGCCCTACGGGGCCGAGATCCGCTTGACCACGGCGCATGAGGTGCGCCTAACGCACCCGTCGAGGGGGCCTGACGGCGCGCGGCAGCGGCGATGAGTCGGTGAGTTGCGGAGGGGCGCGGATGAATCGGTCGCGCTGGAGAAAAGATCTCTATACATATATATATATATATATATATATATATATATATATATATATATATATATATATATCGTGATGTTGCATTTGATTGTACTATGCTTGCTGTATTTGGTTGTACATCATCTTCATACATGCTACTCGCATCTGTTATATGGTTGTGTCAGATACCTGTATACTTGTTGGACAGACCATTAGATACCTTAGACCTGTATCATGAGTATATTGTGAGTTAGTATTACTCTTCATGTTATATATTGGATATATGCTCAAGTTGGATCAGAGTAGCGTAGCAGACTTTCAGGTATGTCTGTATTTTACATTGTTATTTTGGTTAGAAAGTATATGCATATATATGTTTATCATGCTGGTGTTTACCTGATGTACCTCTAGGTTATGTTGTTGAATTACATGTGATATTTGATATATACATGTTTTTCCTATTACCTGCTGAGTTATACTCACCACCACGGACCCTAGGTTTTTCTGTCATCCAGGTAACTGGTAGTTAACTTCGTGATGAACTTGGAGCATCGTTGGATGTCATCATCTCATCTCAACTCCGAGAGTCCGAGCTTTTGGGATTTATCGTTGATGTTTCGATGTCTTTGGTTTTTATGTGATGATTTGTAGTCTCTTACCCTATTGTTGTTGTACCTTTCTTTTCTGATTTTGTTATAGTGTTTCTTAGTTTTGGTGTTAGTCATACCGGTATGCATGGTGTGTGGGATTATATTGTTGTTGTGTTGTTTACGCTGTGTTTTGCTGTGCTATTATGGTTACATTTATATATGTTATTGTTATTGTGGGCCCAAGGGCCTTGTATTAACACGATATGTTGCCACGTACAGGGGAGATGTCGTCCGTTTGCTTTTCGGCACGGCATACTCTCGGGGCGTGCCAACTTAGATGAGATTGACAGTGACCTGAGCTCCAAGTAGCACGAGGTAAGAATTCCTGATAACTTATAGTTTAGTAGATATTTATCTAAACTTGATTAATAGGTGTATACAGTCAGAGTTATGACACCTGTGCGGACTCGTAGTAGGGGTCGTCCACCGAGGTGACCAACCGGAGTTACCCTTTAGGGTTTATACTCTCTGTTTTGTTAGCTATGCAATTAGTGTATATAATAGGGAATAACCTATAGTGTGTTGGTTATTATGCGTAACTGTGGTATGAGTTGACCACGGGAACGACCTGTTGAGTCTGTGAGTCTTGAACCTGTGTCGAAAAGGTGATTTACTTTTGAGAGCCGACTGATACTGAGTCAGAAAAATAGGGGTCAAGTCGTCACATTTCTTGTGGAAATCAGAGACTACAGTCTAAGAGATTTGCACTAATTATGTTAGTCAGATCATTACCTGTTGGGTAATGGACAAGACAAGTAGGCTATTGTTGATGCGGATAGCGGAAGGCTAGTTTACGGTGTTTCATAGGGATTTTTATCCTTGAGTTATGCATACTGGGTTGTATAACTTTGAAAGTACTTTTGAGTACTTAACTCGTGTTATACAGAGAAAGTGGAGTTATTTGCATACCATTATCGGGATCGACCCGGTATTTGGTGGTAAATGTAGAAAATAACATTCGGGGAATGATATATCACTTGATCATGATTTAGTGATGTTAAAAGAGAGTATTTCCCCGTGTCACTTTCAGTGACACATTGTAGTGAAGTCTTGTGCTTCAAGTAGGGTGATCGTCGATAACGAGAATACCATGTAGAGTCATTAGACTTGCAGAGTTTACGCTCACCTAATAGCTCAGGAATGAGAATGGATGTTTTAAGCCACCCACGATTGTTGGCTTACTGTTGGATTAAGATGATTGGATCTTCTATTAGATCCTACCGGAAGATGTTGGATTGAGTTAGGAGTTTAGAAATGACTTCGTACAAGTGTTTAAGAGTTGGAGACCGATAAGCAGATATTGCAGGTCAACTTATTAGAGTCAGAAGTCTCCGGTTGTTGGATAAAAGGAGCAAGATCGGAGTCATAGGCCTTGAGCTACTTTCCGATTATAGAAGACCAATCGCAGATCATCAGGATGTTCTCATGCACATCAACGAAATCAGAACAAAGACTCCGAAGGGATTATGTGCGTGCAATGCGGATCACGAAGACACGCAAAGTTAGATTATCTATTGGATCAGTTCATCTGTTGCTATTGTAAGCAACCAGTACATTTCAGGATCTATACTTTGAAGACTTAGTTGAAGACTATCAATGTTGTTCCGGGAGGATGATGCATCGTCTCGACAGTAGAGATCAACAGCGACCTACTACCTTAGGTGTGATTGGAGTTCCGTGATACTTCTCTTCAAAGGAAGTGACTTACACAGCAGTATCAGCAGAAGACATCATGGAAGACTCATGCAGACAACAACAGTTACCCCCAGATGTGGATTGGATTTGTACAGAGGAGAGAGTATACGATGATGGTCGTATATATTCGGTAATCTACAGTTGTAGCTCGCAGGATTAAGTGATGGGATCAAATGATCTAGGAAAATCCTCGAGCCATTTGTCGCAGAAATGCAACCGCTTTATCGCAGACTGTTGGATTTGATCTTGTTCTCTTTGGAGAAAGGCTGAGACCTACGGGGAGCCTTTGGATTGGATCGACAGATAATTGATCGTTCAGGGTATTACTCTAGTTTACCCTCTGGGTTAATATATTGAGAGATACTTGTAGTTTACAGGTATCTTTGTCTAGAACATTCTTAGTTTGGATTAGAAGGGTTCCTATACATCGACTTGTGGGTCGGTGGTATCTCTACCGTCAGGTGAGATGTGGACCAACAATTAAGAAGTTAAGGGATTCCCTTAGACTTGGATAGACATATCTTTATAGTAGACATATCCTTACGGATGGTCAAATTGTTGAGATTATGGTATGATTATGTCTCTCAGATGCGTATAATCCGAGAGCCTTCGGATGTAGTTTCGGATGAACTCCTAGCCTTGTCGTTGCATAGCCAAGTGGAGTAGGTGATCGAAATGATTGCGGAAATAGTTTCGGTATCGAAGATCCTATACCGGGTGATAATTTAACTGGTATAAGTGTTACTAAACACTATGAGAATTGAAAGAATGTAAGTTGTGATTATAGGAGAAGTTGGAGGGGATATTTATCTGTCCCAATATTTCTCCTTGAGAAGGATCCAAAATACTTTGTTAAAGAGAGATGGACCTTAGAAATTATGCATTGATTATCGATAATAGAATACAATAGTTGTTGGGAATGAATATCCTTCATTGTGGATAGATGATCTGTTAGATCAGCTAAAGGACACCTGTGTATACTCTAGGGTTGATTTACGACTTGTGTGTTGATATTGTAGTGACATAGTGTCATACAATTATCATTGTCGTTGTGATGATTGATATATCATCAATGTAGAGTATGAAGGATGCAGGTGTGTAAAAATGACAATTTCATACTTTGTATGAATTTTATGAGTTCTGGTTATGTAGGTAGATTATTTAACGATTTAGTCATTCATGGATTTGAGAAAATCATGTATTTTGGACACGATAGGATCAATTTGTAGTTGTTGGAGTTGCGTAACTTGACCACTGTTGATTGTGGTAGTTGGAGTGCGCACTCGGCTACCGTAGATGGTGGTTTCCTTGTAGGATTTGGTTATTACCGCAGATATGGATAGGATGCACCTAAGCGTTAGTATATCACTGACTTGTTTGATCAGGAAGGTGATGTAATTTACTTGGTCTGAAGCCTGTGAAACTAGTTTTCAGGGCTCAGTCGATGGTGGACTTTTGCATTAGTGTTAGTTAATCCTTCCAATGAGGATGGAAGGATGTCGTACACAAATGCGTCGTTTCAGGGATCGGAACGATTCCGATATAGTTGAATGAGGCATATCATATGCTTACGATAGTTAAGAAACTACGAGATAGGTTATCATATACATGACGTGGCTTTAGTAGTTATTATATGTATTTATGGATGTATAGAGCAAAAGTGCTTATTAAATTTGACTAGCTACTGTGTAGCTACTATAGAGTTGCTACCGGAGGTGCATCATTCGAGATTTGTTATGCATCCTGATGGTACTCGGATGTACCGAGATTTGAGATGTTTATACTGGTGGGAACGGTATGAAGAGAGATATCGCAGACTTTGTTGCTCGATATTTAGTATACCAGCAGGTGAAGGTTAAACAACAGAAACCCGCTGGATTACTCTAGGAAATTTTGATTTTGGAATGTAAGTGAGAGCGTATCACTATGGATTTCGTTACGGGATTGCCCATAACCCATAAAGGACATGATGCGATTTAGATGATCATAGATCGACTAACCAAATCAGCTCACTTTCTACCTATTCGTGGGATGGACTCATTGGATCGTTTGACAGAGTTGTACTGTCGAGAAATTATCAGATTGCACGGAGTGCCATTGAATATTATATCTGATAGAGACCCGCAATTTACTTTGCGATTTTGGTAGAGTCTGCATCAAACCATGGGCATAGAGCTTCGACTTAGTACAACGTTTCATCCGTAGACGAATGGACAGTCTGAGCGTATCATTCAAACATGGGAGAATCTATTGAGATCGTGTGTCATAGATTTCAGAGGCAGTTAGGAGGACCATGTTCATTCAGTGGAATCTGCCTATAACAACAACTACCACTCGTCTATTCTGATGGCTCCATTCGAGGCCTTATACGGTAGACCCTGCAGATCTCCTGTGTTGCGGGAGGAAGTCGGGGACGACAATTGCTGGGGCCATAGAGTATCCAGCATGATGCAGAGTTGGTGTGTGTCATCAGACGATGGTATCATATGATGGTTATTGGAGGTACAGGATCGACAGAAGAGTTACGCAGACCGGAGGCGAAGACCTTTGAAATTCTCAACTGGGGATTAGGTATTTTTGCGTGTTTCACCTACGAAAGGGGTGAAACGAGTTGGGCTAAAAGGGAAATTTGTTCCATGCTATATTGGCCCATTTGAGATATTGGAGTGGATTGGAGGTGTAGCTTACGGTTGGCTTTATCTCCGACACTGGCGGGTGTTCACAACGTATTTCATGTTTCTATACTGAGGAAATACGTGCCGTGTTCAGATCGTGTTCTGAAGGAGGTTCCGAGTCCACTCCAGGCGAATGCGACTTATGAGGAGATTCCAGTATGGATTCTTGGTCGCAAGGAGCATCAGTTGAGGAACAAAACCATCCGAATTGTAAGGGTTGGATGGCAGCATTATACTGATGAGAAGGCTATGTGGGAGCTGGAAGATACTATCCGAGCTCGATACCCTCATCTGTTTACTTGAGGAATGTATATGGTCCTTTCGAAAACTTGCTTGAAGTAATTTTTGCATGTTAGTATGAAATTTGGAGACCAAATTTTTATTAGTGGGGGAGAATGTAAAATACCGAAAATTAATAATAATAATAAATATCCTTGCTAATTAAGAAATTTTCTTATGGAATTTTTAGGAATTTCTAGAAATTTTTCTGGATTTAAACGGAGGTTCTATGGACATTTCATGGGGATAAAGTGGATAGGCTTTTGTAAAGCCTGTTTAGACTATCTGCTATTTGCTATTGAGAAATTTATAGGTAATTAACCGCAACTTCTCATTCTCACGACCGTCCATTTCTTTTCCGCGATTCCCCTTCTTCTCTCCCGATTTCTTCGCAGCAACCTTCTCCTCGCGACCGGCAGCATGAAGAAGCTCCATCGCCGACAGTGAGCATCTCCAGCAACCGTCGGCTTCTCCCAAGGAGATCTCGAGACCGAGAGGGAGAATCAGGCCATCTCCTCACCGCTGCTTACTGTGCACGCCACCGAGCCGTAACCTGTCGCCCGCCATCACGGCTAAACTCCGTCGCTTGGCCACTCATCGCCACCGGATCTGGATGTTGCTCCAACACCATCAGTCGTCCTCCCTCTTGCTCTACTGTCGTCGCCAGCCGATTAGCCTATAGCCACCATGGGCAACCTCGGCAGTCGACCTCCTTGGAGTTCCTCTGATCTTGCGACGGTCATTGCTAATTCGGATCGCCGCCGAGCCCAGCCTCACGTTTATCGCCGGTAATTGGTCTTGCCACAGAGTTTTGGAGCTGTAATTTTCTTTCGTTGAATTGGATCTTTGATTTGGGCAGTGGTTTATTCCGGTGAATAGCTTGGCTCGGGAAGGGGGTTGTCCATGCGTTGGAAATTTGTGGTTGTTACGTTGGGAGATTAAGCCCTTGGTAAGTTCATCCAAGTAGTGAAGGGGTGCTGAAATGCCTCAGTTAACAATTATAACTAGGCTATTCTATTTTTGCAGCGGGTTATTATCGATTCTTGAAGCTGTGGGCATGGATCTAAGCTGTTTGGTGACTAAGAGATTGAAGGGTGAGTTTAGTTAGCTTTATGCTACATGTATGGTTGTAATTGTTATGCTATATGAATGGACTGTGAGTTAAGGAGTTGCTTGTATGTGATCAGTTTTTGATGTTAAGCTGATATGGATTGTTTTGTTTTGTTGATGGTGGATTTGTGGGTGGAGTCGGCTGTGGAATCATTGGAATTTAACTATGGATGGTAGGTTAGTTGTGAGTGATTTAACTTGCATATCTGGAATGGTTGATGTAATGGTTGTGAACAGGGGTGTTTTGTGGTTGTGTTTCTATGTTCAGCATGAATGAATGTCGATCTGGGAATGGCTCTGTTGTGGTGGTAAAAAGGGGATGCGAATGGTTGGATGTGATATCTCTACTTGAGATCAAGGAGTTGTGCAAGTGTAGATAAGGTTGGTAAGTTCATATATGGGTGGTTATAAATGCATAATAAGTTGTTAAGTGGCCTAATGGTTGATAGGGATTAATGTGGAGGATTGATTCGGTTAATTGGATAACTAGATCAATCTAGTTGATCGGAATACGAAGTCGATGTAAGATTTGATTTGATCCTTCATTGTCTGCGTTCACTTAACCATAATATTTGATATGTGTAGGACGTGGATACGAGACAGGTTCCTGGGCGTGAGGGCTTTATTATTACGAGCATTACAACAAGTGGGTAATTTCCTACCCTGGTCAGGTAGATGTAATTGCATTCAGATTTAGACATAGATATGAGCATGTTATATGTTCATATTATCTTGACCCTGCTCTTATTTATTCGTATGCTTGATACTTGTCATTGGCTATATATGCTCAAATGTTGATATCATATTTTCCTTTATCATGATTGAGGAGTTACAGATGTGATGCAAGTAGATCTATAAATGTTTAGTAGGGTGTAGATGTTGGAGTACGGATGATAACCTGATTTGTAAATTAGATAAAAGTTCATCCGTGGGTAGGTAATGCCCTAAATGTAGAATTTATTCCAATACCTGTATGTTGCATACTTATTGCCAACCATTTGTTGTGTAATGGTTAAGTGAAGGGTGATTAGTGTGTCGCTACGGACCGGTGGTCCCAGCTTGATATGATTAGTTGAGTACGACTCTCTACACAGGATAGAAAGTGCATCGATCAATTGAGTACGACTCTCTATTGGATAGAGAGTGTTATGATCAGTTGAGTACGACTCTCTGCAGGATAGAGAGTGCATTGATCAGATTGGTACGACTCTCTGTATAATAGAGGGTTTGTGGTAGATGTTTGTATGTGTGACAGTACATTCATGTCATTTGCATGCATACTGACAACTTAGTCTCCCTTGGGATTGAGAGAGTCGTCAGTCATCCTGCCTTCCAGGTTACTCCCAGAGGAGTAATTGGTGTGAGGGCAGAGCATTTGTTGTGCCGCACTCTACCACTATAGACGGTGGTAGTTGGAGTTGCGTGCAGTTGTCCTGGGTGCGTGGCACTCGACCACTCATAGGTAGTGTCAATCGGAGTGGCCAGCAACAGGGACCCCCATTGTGTAGCGAGTTCTTTACGCTCATATGCTACTTGATCATACTGTCCACTCGGCCACTCTAGAGCAGTGGTTGGTGTTGAGTTAGGACAGTTGTCATGTCGTGCCACCTAAGCCACACTGTGGTCGTGGTAGCGAGTAGGGGTGCACAGGCATGACCATGCATGCTGCATTGCCGTATCATATGGCGCTTTGCATATTACCATATATATACATATATTCATGTATATATATATATGAATGGTTGTGATTAATATTTTTATAGATGCAGTCTATATATATATGTTTATTGTGATGTTGTATTTGATTGTACTATGCTTGCTGCATTTGGTTGTACATCATCTTCATACATGCTACTCGCATTTGTTATACGGTTGTGTCGGATACTTGCATACTTGTTGGACAGACGATTAGATACCTTTGACCTCTATCATGAGTATATTATGAGTTAGTATTACTCTTCCTGTTATATATTGGATATATGCTCAGGTTGGATCAGAGTAGCGTAGCAGACTTTCAGGTATATCTACATTTTACATTGTTCTTTTGGTTAGAAGGTATATGCATATTTACGTTTATCATGCTGGTGTTTACCTGATGTACCTCTAGGTTATGCTGTTGAATTACATGTGATATTTGATATATGCATGTTTTTTCTATTACCAGCTGAGTTTTACTCACCACCATGAACCCTGGGTTTTTCTGTCGCCCAGGTAACAGGTAGAAGTCTTCGTAACGACTTGGAGCACCGCTGGTTGGCAACATCTCATCTCACCTCCGAGGCTCCTATAGTCATTTTGGGCTTTTCATATGTTGTGTTATGTATTTGGAGTTTTTCATGGTGTACTGTGTTGTGGACTTGTCATGTGATGTACACACTTGTGGATTCAGTTTTTTTGTCTATGTTTTGTTATGTTATGATGCGGTCAGTCATACCAGTATGCACTGTGTGTAGGTTGTATTAGTTTTCGCTGTGTTTCGTTATGTTGTTATATTTTTATTTGTATATGTTATTGTTACTGTGGGCCCAAGAGCCTTGTATTAATACAATATGTTGCCACGTACAGGGGAGATGTCGTCCGTTTGATTTTCGGCACGGCATACTCTCGGGGCGTGACATAATGTGTCATCCACTAGATGCAAAGGCGTGAAAAAATTTTGATAGAACATATCCTGAGTTTACAAATGAGACTCGAAACATCAGATTGGGTCTATGTGCTGATGGATTTGCTCCATTTGGCAAATCAAAAGGAACTTATTCTTGCTGGCCAATTATCGTAATCCCGTATAATCTTCCACCCGGTATGTGTATAAAAATACTGTATATGTTTTTAACATTGATTGTGCCTAGCCCTCATAATCCCAAGAAGTTAATAGATGTTTACATGCAACCACTAATTACCGAGCTGAATAAACTATAGGATGAGGGTGTTTCTAAATATGATGTTCATACTAATCAGATGTTCACAATGAGAGTTGCGCTTCTTTGAATCGTAAATGATTTTCCTGCTTATGGTATGTTATTGGGATGGAGTACCACAAAGATTTTAGGATGTTCAATATGTATAGAGAGATCAAAGTCATTTAGATTGAAACATGGAAAGAAATCGAGTTATTTTGATTATCATAAACAATTTTTATCGCCAAATCATAAATTCAGAAGAAATAAAAAAGAATTCACTAAGAATAGAATTGAAAGAACACCTCCACCATTGAGATTCACTGGTCAATTCTTATGACATAGAGTGTTTAACTTTCCATATGTTATTGAAGAACTAAATGTTACAACATGTGTCATGCCCCAAGAGTATACCGTGCCGAAAAGCAAATGCACGACATCTCCTATGTACGTGGCAACATCTCGGGTTAATAAAAGGCTCGTAGGCCCACATCCACAACATACTAAGCAACACATATATATAACACAGCGGAAAACATAAAAACCATATACCCACAACACACATACTGACAAACAAATCGAAACCACATAGGTGTACACCACCTGACAAGTCCACAGTAGTAAACCGTACATAAAACATCGAAGACAAAGTCTAAAACATAAAGACAAAATCCATAACATAAAACAAAGTCCATAACATGAAACAAAGTCCACGGGAGGCTCGGAAAAACGGAGATGGGATGGATCGCCAGCGCAGCTCCAAGACGTCACGAATACTTTTACCTGTTACCTGGGCGACAGAAAAACTGAGGGTCTGTGGTGGTGAGTAAAATTCAGCAGGTAATAAGATAGAACATGTAAATATATCAATATCACATGTAATTCAACAGTATAATCTACATGTACGACTGGTATACATCAACATAAAAAATATACATACATGCATACCACTAAACAAAACTGAACAACAAAAGATGCTGACATACCTGACCGTCAGCTACTCTACACTCATCCAACCAGGGCATATATCCACAACATAAGGTATAAAGAGTAATACTAACTCACACTACACCATGATACGGGTCGAGGGTATCACAGTGATCGACCAACAAGTATACAAGTACCCGACCTACTACCATATAGAAAATGCAATAGCATGTATAAATATGTACAAACAAATGCAACAAGCATAGTACATACAAATGCATCATCAAAGTGAGTATACATATAGACTGCATCTGTATTTATACTAATCACTATCATCCATGTATATATATATATATACATTCATATATGTATATATATATAAGAATATGCAAAACGTCGTATGTTACGATAATGCAGCATGCATGGTCATGCCTGCGCACCCCTACTCGCTACCACGACCCCAGTGTGGCCTAGGTGGCACAACATGACAACTGTCCCAACTCAACACCAACCACTGCTCTAGAGTGGTCGAGTGGGCAGTATGATCAAGTAGCATATGAGCGTAAAGAGCTCGCTACACAACGGGGGTCCTTGTTGCTGGCCACTCTGACTAACACTACCTATGAGTGGTATAGTGTCATGCACCCAGGACAACTGCACGCAACTCCAACTACCATCGTCTATAGTGGTAGAATGCGGCACAAAAAATGCTTTGCCCTCACACCAGTTACTCCTCTGGGAGTAACCTGGAAGGCAGGATGACTGACGACTCTCTCAACCCCAAGGGAGACTATGTCGTTAGTATGTATGCAATGACATGAATGTACTGTCTCACATACAGACATCTACCACAGACTCTCTGTTCAACAGAGAGTCATACCCATTTGGTCAATACACTCTCTATCCTGTAGAGAGTCATGCTCAACTGATCATGGCAAGCTAGGACCCCCGGTCCGTAGCGACACACTATTCACAACTCACCTGTCCATTTACATAACACATGGTTGGTAAATAAGTATGCAACATACGGATATTGGAATAAATCCTATATTTAGGGCATTACCTACCCACGGATGACCTTTTTCTCAATTTACAAATCAGATCATCATTCGTACTCTAACATCTTCACCCTACTAAATATTTATAGATCTACTTACATCACATCTCTAACTTCTAAATCATGATAAAGGAAAATGTGATATCAACATTTGAGCATATATATAGCCAACGACAAGTATCAAGTATTGGATAAATAAGAGTAGGGTCAAGATAATATGAACATATAACATGCTCATATCTATGTCTAAATCTGAATGCAATTACATCTACCTGACCAGGGTAGGAAATTACCCACCTATTGAGAAGCTCGTATCAAGGGTCTTCGTGTTCACGTCTCTATCTCAAATCCAGGTCTTGTAAATATAACATACATAAACAAATGCCAGCGTAATCAAACTATAGGTATAGAAATCTAATCCAACCTAAATCTTTGGCTGATTCGCTACTATCTGCAAGGGTAGTTCCATACCCTTCCATACTAATCCCTGTTTATATCCTAACTCTTGATTAGTCAATTCAATCATGTAGTAGTGTAATCCTCTATACTTCATTTACTAATCATATTTGATCTATGATTACTTCACAAATAATTCTACTGTAACATATCATATCGAATCAATAACCATATCCAAATCCAGTTTACAACCATACCTATTATGTAGTTCGTGCTGATTGTATTCACATCTGAGAATACTGCCTTGTATCAATGTCCTGTACAATAGCATACAGATTTAATTAAGTGTTGGCTTCGTCTAATACCGATTTTAACACCTAATCCTTTAGTGATTTAATCTCATCCTATAATTCATCACCAACCAAAGCAAAACATAACCATATCAAAGCTTACCTAATCAACCACAACTTCTTGCTCCAACTCAATGTGCCAAATCTGCACCACCAATTTAGGTAGGAAATGACAACTCTTCATCACCTGAAAAATCCACACCGTAATTAAGGTTCTCTTGACCTGCTAATCTTCAAATCCTTGATCCACAAGAACAAACACTTTTGTATTACTAGAATCCGACTAGATAGGCTGCAAGGGATAACACAGCAGATCCACCAACTCATCCTCTTGAACCACCGTGAATCATAATGGTAGCACTCTCCACCACAACGATCACACAGTCGAACTTTGGCTATGCTTTGCCCTAAATCTCTCGGCAGCCTCCCCTTCCTCCCATCCTCAGCTCACCGACCCAAGTCTCTGCCCAAAACAGACCCATGACCAACCATGGAAGATCACTACAAGTATCAGACAAGGAGAAGGTCGGCCCTTACCTAGCTCTGGCAACAACCGTGAAGGCCTCCAGTCGAACCCCTGCCGACGCAAACTCTCCACCCTAGCAACTCCGCCGATGGAAATCTCCTCCTATCCCCTGTTCCTCGGAGAAAAATCCACGCTCCACACCACTTGCTCCGGCGATGATCGGGAAACACAGCTCCTGATCGCACTGTCACCGATCCAAGCTTCCAGCCACTCACACGCTCTCTGCTCTCGCTCGTCTGCAGAGATCATCAAGGATGGTCCAGCTGTCGTCGTCGCTTGCCGTGAGGAAGGGAAGAGCGAGAGGGAGAGATAGGGGGTTGAGCGCTGCGAGGAGAAGGTCGCGAGAAGAGGAGTCGCGTCTGGGAACTAAAGGAGCGGTGGAGAAATGCTCGGGAGAAAGAAAAGCCGATGGAAAATTAATGCTTGGTGTTGATAATTGAGAAGCGGGTCGGGTAAGAAAATATCGGGTCGGGTTTAGGAAAAAACAATCGGGTTCGGCACTGATCAATCCATTAAATCCATTAACCTTAGAGTTTTATAATTAAACTTAAGTCAATTAAACCCTATTAAGCCCTCATAACCAGATGACCCAAACAGGCTTTTTCCGAAGCCTATTAAATCTTTCCCCGCAATAGCCATAGGAATTTCCATTTAAATCCAGGAAAATTTCTAAAACTTCTTGGAAAATTCCATAGGGTATTTTCCTAATTAACAAGCATTATTTATTATTATTATTATTTTTCTTCGGTATTTTACATTCTCCCCCACTAATAAAAATTTGGTCCCCAAATTTCGTACTAACATGTAAAAATTTACTTCAAGCATGTTTCTGAAAGGACCACATACATTCCTCAAGTGAACAGATGAGGGTATCGAGCTCGGATAGTATCTTTCAGCTCCCATGTAGCCTCCTCATTGATATGATGTTGCCATCCAACCTTTACGAGTCGGATGGTTTTGCTCCGCAACTGTCGCTCTTTGCGACCAAGAATTCGCACTGGAATCTCCTCATAGGTCGCATTAGACTGAGGTAGAATTGGAACCTTTTTCAGAACATGATCTGAACACGGAACGCATTTCCTCAGCATAGAAATATGAAATACGTTATGAACACTCACAAGTGTCGGAGGTAAAGCCAACCGGTAAGCTACACCCCCAATCCGCTCCAATATCTCAAATGGATCAGTATAGTGTGGAGCTAAATTTTCTTTTCAACCCAAATCATTTCACCCCTTTCGTAGGTGAAATACGCAGAAATACCTAATCCCCAATTGAGAATTTCAAAGGCCTTCGCCTTTGGTCGGCGTAACTCTTCTGTCGACCCTGTGCCACTAATAACCATCATCCGATGACGCACACCAATTCTGCATCATGTTGGATACTCTGTGGCCCCCAATAGCCGTCGTTCCCCAACTTCCTCCCACAACACGGGAGATCTACAAGGTCTACCGTATAAGGCCTCGAATGGAGCCCTCTGACTATAAGAGTGGTAGCTGTTTTCATAGTTAAATTCCACCAAAGGAAGGTGATCCTTACAACTACCTCCATAATCCACGACACAAGATCTGAATAGATCCTCCAACGTCTGAATGATATGCTCAGACTATTCTTCCATCCGCGGATGGAACGTGGTACTGAATCGAAGCTCTGTGCCCATAGCTTGCTGCAGACTCTACCAAAATCGTGAGATAAATCGCGGATCTCTATCAAATGTTGTACTCAAAAGTACCCCATACGATATGATAATATCTTGGCAGTACAACTCTACCAGACAATCCAACAAGTCCGTTCCACGCATAGGCAGAAAGTGAGCCGATTTGGTTAGTCGATCCATGATCACCCAAATCGCATCATGTCATTTACGGGTTATGGGCAATCCCGTAACGAAATCAATAGTGATATGCTCCCACTTCCAATCTAGAATGGGAATTTTCTGGAGCAATCCAGCGAGTTTCTGATGTTCAGCCTTCACCTACTGGCATACTAAACTTCGAGCAGCAAAATCTGCTATACCCCTCTTCATATCGTTCCACCAGTATAAACATTTCAACTCTCGGTACATCCGAGTACCATCAGGATGAATAGCAAATCTCTAATGATGTGCTTCCTGCAACAACCCTTTCTTAAGTGGATACGTGTCTAGAACACATATCTATATTAGAGACGGGAAATTATCTTCTCATAAGAGAAGTCCATCTATCATCCAAAATCCACTCCATCACACACTCTGTAAGTGCATGGAAGACTATAGCGACCAATCTCACTTGTTGCAACGGTTCGCGTTCCAACAACTCTATAGTAGCTAGTTAAATTCAATGAGCACTTCTGCTCCATACATCCACAAATCCAGATAATAACTACTAAAGTCATGTCATGTATATGATAACCTATCTCGTAGTTTCTTAACCGTCATAAGCATAAGATACACCTCATTCAACTGCATCAGAATCGCTCCGATCCTTGAAACGATGCATTTGCGTACAATATCCTTTTATCCACCCCGGAAGGATTAACTAATACTCATGTAAAAGTTAACCGCCGTCTAGGTCCTGTAAACTGGTTTCACTAGCTTTTGACTAAATGATTTCCATCATCACCTTTGTCAAACAAGTCCGTGGTATAGTAATGCTAAAACATTCTATCCACATCTACAGTAATAACTAAATCATACAAGGCAAACCACCATCTACGGTGGTCGAGTGCACAACTCCAACTACCACAATCAACAGTGGCCAGGTTACGCAACTCCAACAACCACAATATGATCCAATCGTGTCTAGGATACACGATTCTCAAATCCAGCGGCGACTAAATCGTTAAATAGTCTAACAACTTAATCAAAATTTATAAAATTCATACTAAGTATGAAATTATCGTCATTACACACCTGCATCCTTTTTACTCTACACGGATGATATATCAATCATCACAACGACGCCGATAATTGTATGACATCATGTCACTACAATATCAACATTCCAATCATAAACTAACCCTAGAGTATACACAGGTGTCCTTAGCTAATCTAAATAGATCATCTATCCTCAACGAAGGATATTAATTAATTTTTTTTAACAACTACCGTATTTCATCATCGATAATCGATGCATAATCTCAAAGGTCTATCTCCCTTTTAAAAAAGAGTTCTGGATCCTCTCTAGAAGAAATACTGAAATGGATAAATATCTCATCCAGCATCTCCTATAATCGCAACTTACGTTCTTCTAATCTCCCTAGTGTTTAGTAACACTAATATCAACAAAATTATCCCTCGCATGAGGTATTCAATATCGATACTATCTTCAAAATCACTCCGATCGCCTACTCCACTTGCCTTATGCAGCGGCAAGCTTAGGGGTTTATCCCAAATTACATCTGAATGCTCTCGGATTATACACACATCTGGGAGACATAATCATGTCATAATCTCAACAATTTGACCATTTGTAAGGATATGTCTATAGCAAAGGTATATCTATCAAAGTCTAAGGGCATCCCTTGACTTCTTAATTGCTGGTCCACATCTCACCTGATGGTAGAAATACCACCGACCCACAAGTCGATGTATAGGAACCCTACTAATCCGAACTAAGAATGTTCTAGACAAAGATACATGTAAACTACAAGTAATACTAAAGTAATACCCTTAACGATCATTTATCTGTCGATTCGATCCAAAGGCTCCCTGCAGGTCTTAGCTTTTCTCCGAAGAGAACAAGATCAGATCCAATAGTCCGCGACACAGCGATCGCATTTCTGCGACGAATGACCAGGGAATTTTCTCGGTTCGTCTCATCCCATCACTTAACCCTATGAGTTGTAACTATAGAATTTCGAATAGATACGACCATCATCGTATACTCTCTCCTCTGTACAAAACCAATCCACACCTGGGGGTAACTATTATTGTTGTCTGCATGAGTCTTCTATGAGGTCTTCTGCTGATACTGCTGAATAAATCACTTCCCTTGAAGGGAAGTATCACGGAACTCAAACCACGCCTGAGGTACTAGGTTGCTGCTGATGAGATAACCCAATCTTCTGTGCTGATCTCTGCTGTCGAGATGGTGCATCATCCTCCCGGAACACCATTGATAGTCTTCAACTGAGTCTTCAAAATACACTTCCTCAATTGTACTGGTTGCTTACAATAGCAACAGATGAACTAATCCAATGGATAATCTGACTTCACGTGTCTTCGTGATCCGTATTGCACGCACATAATCCCTTCGGAGTATTTGTTCTGATTTCACTGATGTGCATGAGAACATTCTGATGATCTGTGATTGGTCTTCTATACTCGGAAAGTAGCTCAAGGCCTATGACTCCGATCCTGCTCCTTTTATCCAACAGTCGGAGACTTCTGCTCTAATAAGTTCACCTGCAATATATGCTTATTGATCTCCAACTCTTAAATACTTGTACGGAGTCATTTCTAAGCTCCTGACTCAATCCAACGCCTTCCGACAGATCTGATAGAAGATCCAGTCATCTTAATCCAAAAGTAAGCCAATAACCGTGGGTGGCTTAAAATATCCATTTAAATTCTTGAGCTATTAGGTGAGCATAAACTCTGCAAGTCTAACGACTCTGCATGGTATTTCCGTTATCGACGATCACCCTACTTGAAGCCCAAGAATTCCCTTCAATGTGTCACAGAAAGTGACGTGGGGAAATACTCTCTTTCAACATCACTAACCATGATAAGCGATATATTGTTCCCCGAAGATTATTTTCAGCATCTTCCACCAAGTATTGGCTTGATCCCGATAATGGTATGCAAATAACTTTACCTCCTTTGTATAACACGAGTTAAGTACTCAAAAGTACCTTCAAAGTTATACAACCCAGTACAAACAACTCAGGGATAAAAATCCCTATGAAACATCGTAAACTAGCCTTCCGCTATATGCATCAACAATAGCCTACTTGTCTTGTCCATTACCCAACAGGTAATGATCTGACTAGCATAATTAATGAAAATCTCTAAGATTGTAATCTCTGATTTCCACAAGAAATGTGACGACTTGACCCCTATTTTCTGACTCGGTATCAGTCGGCTCTCAAAGGTAAATCACCTTTTCGACACAGGTTCAAGACTCACATACTCAACAAGTCATTCCCGTGGTCAACTCATACCACGGTTACGAACAATAACCAACACACTACAGGTTATTCCCTGTTATATACACTAAATGGAGAGTCAACCAAAATCGGGAGTATAAACACTAAAGGTAACTCTGGTTGGTTGCCTCGGTGTGCGACTTCTACTACAAGTCTGTACAGGTGTCATAACTCTGATTGTATACATCTACTGATCAAGTTTAGATAAGTATCTACTAGGCTATAAGTTATCAGGAATTCTTACCTCGTGTTGCCCGGAGCTTATGCCGCTGTCAATCCAATCTCACAAAAATCAAATCCGAAAAATAACCCGACTTCCGAGAATCCAAGACTCAAAAATAAAATCATTGTATGACATCGCAGAACCTTCGGCTCTGATACCAATAAAGTTGTCACGCCCCAAGAGTAGGTCGTGCCGAAAAGTAAACGGATGATATCTCCCCTGTACGTGGCAACATCTCGGGTTAATACAAGACCCGTAGGCCCACATCCACAACATACTAAGCAACATATATATATATATATATATATATATATATATATATATATATATAACATAGCGGAAAACATAAAAACCACATACCCACAACACACATACTGACAAACAAACTGAAACCAGGTGTACACCACCTGATAAGTCCACAGTAGTAAACCGTACATTAAACATCGAAGACAAAGTCTACAACATAAAGACAAAATCCATGACATAAAACAAAGTCCATAACATGAAACAAAGTCCACGGGAGGCTCAGAAAAATGGAGATGGGATGGATCGCCGGCTCATCTCCAAGCCATCATGAAGACTTCTACCTGTTACCTGGGCAATAGAAAAACTCAGAGTCTGTGGTGGTAAGTAAAACTCAGCAGGTAATAAGATAGAACATGTAAATATATCAATATCACATGTAATTCAACAATATAAACTACAGGTACGACAGGTATACATCAGCATAATAAATATACATACATGCATACCACTAAACAAAACTGAACAACAAAAGATGCATTTGTTAGCTACTCTGCACTCATCCAACCTGATCATATATCCACAACATAAGGTATAAAGAGTAATACTAACTCACACTACACCATGATACGGGTCGAGGGTATCACAGTGACCGACCAATAAGTATACAAGTATCCGACCTACTACCATACAAAAAATGCAATAGCATGTATGAATATGTACAAACAAATGCAACAAGCATAGTACATACAAATACATCATCAAAGTGAGTATACATATAGACTGCATCTATATGTATACTAATCACCATCATCCATGTATATATATATATATATATATATATATATATATATATATATAATATATATATAATGCAGCATGCATGGTCATGCCTGCGCACCCCTACTTGCTACTACGACCTCAATGTGGCCTAGGTGGCACGACATGACAACTGTCCCAACTCAACACCAACCACTGCTCTAGAGTGGCCGAGTGGGTAGTATGATCAAGTAGAATATGAGCATAAAGAGCTCGCTACACAATGGGGGTCCCTGCTGCTGGCCACTCCGACTGACACTACCTATGAGTGGTCGAGTGCCACACACCCAGGACAACTACACGCAACTCTAACTACCACCGTCTATAGTGGTAGAGTGCGGCACAATAAATGCTCTGCCCTCACACCAGTTACTCCTCTGGGAGTAACCTGGGAGGCAGGATGACAGACGACTCTCTTAATCCCAAGGGAGACTATGTCGTCAGTATGCATGCAATGACATGAATATACTATCTCACATACAAACATCTACCACAGACTCTCTGTTCAACAGAGTCATACCCATTTGATCAATACACTCTCTATCCTATAGAGAGTCGTGCGCAACTGATCATGGCAAGCTAGGACCACCGGTCCGTAGCGACACACAATTCACAACTCACCTAACCATTTACACAACACATGGTTGGTAAATAAGTATGCAACATACGAGTATTGGAATAAATACTACATTTAGAGCATTACCTATCCACGGATGACCTTTTTCCCAATTTACAAATCAGGTCATCATCCGTACTCTAACATCTACACCCGACTAAGCATTTATAGATCTACTTACATCACATCTGTAACTCCTAAATCATGATAAAGGAAAATGTGATATCAACATTTGAGCATATATATAGCCAACGAAAAGTATCAAGCATAGGATAAATAAGAGCAGGGTCAAGATAATATGAACATATAACATGCTCATATCTATGTCTAAATCTGAATGCAATTACATCTATCTGACCAGGGTAGGAATTTACCCACCTATTGAGAAGCTCGTATCAAGGGTCTTCGCGTTCACGTCTCTATCTCAAATCCAGGTCCTGTAAATATAACATACATAAACAAATGCCAGCGTAATCAAACTGTAGGTATAGAAATCTAATCCAACCTAAATCTTTGGCTGATTCGCTACTATCTGCAAGAGTAGTTCCATACCCTTCCATACTAATCTCTGTTTATATCCTAACTCTTGATTAGTCAATTCAATAATGTAGTAGTGTAATCCTCTACACTTCATTTACTAATCATATTTGATCTATGATTACTTCACAAATAATACTACTGTAACATATCATATCGAATCAATAACCATATCCAAATCTAGTTTACAACCATACCTATTATGTAGTTCATGCTAATTGTATTCACATCTGAGAATATTGCCTTGTATCAATGTCATGTACAATAGCATACAGATTTAATTAAGTGTTGGCTTCGTCTAATACCGAATTTAACACTTATTCCTTTAGTGATTTAATCTCATCCCTATAATTCATCACCAACCAAAGAAAAACATAACCATATCAAAGCTTACCTAATCAACCACAGCTTCTTGCTCCAACTCAATGTGCCAAATCTGCACCACTAATTTAGGTAGGAAATGACAACTCTTCATCACCTAAAAAATCCACACCATAATTAACGTTCTCTTGACCTGCTAATCTTCAAATCCTTGATCCACAGGAACAAACACTTTTGTATTACTAGAATCCGACTAGATAGGCTGCAAGGGATCACACATCAGATCCACTGACTCATCCTTTTGAACCTCCATGAATCAGAATGGTAGAACTCTCCACCACAACGATCACACAATCGAACTTTGGCTGTGCTCTGCCCTAAATCTCTCGGCAGCAACCCCTTCCTCCCATCCTCAGCTCACTGGCCCAAGTCTCTGCCCAAAACAAACCCACGACCAACCATGGAAGATCACTGCAGGTATCAGACAAGGAGAAGGTCGACCCTTACCTAGCTCCGGCGACAACCGTGAAGGCCTCTAGTGGAACCGCTGCCGACGCAAACTCCCCGCCCTAGCAACTCCGCCGATGGAAATCTCCTCCTATCCCCTATTCCTCGGAGAAAAATCCATGCTCTAGACCACTTGCTCCGGCGACGATCGGGAAACATAGCTCCTGATCGCACTGCCGCCGATCCAAGCTTCCAGCTACTCACGCGCTCTCTGCTCTCGCTTGTCTACAAAGATCGTCAAGGATGGTCCAGTCGCCGCCGCCGCCTGCCGCGAGGAAGGGAAGAGCAAGAGGGAGAGACGGGGGTTGAGCACAGCAAGGAGAAGGTCGCGAGAAGAGGAGTCGCGACTGGGAACTAAAGGACGTGGTGGAGAAATTCTCGGGAGAAAGAAAAGCCGACGGCAAATTAATGCTTGGCGTTGATAATTGAGAAGTGGGTCGGGTAAGAAAATACCGGGTCAGGTTTAGGGAAAAACAATCGGGTCCGACGCTGATCAATCCATTAAATCCATTAACCTTAGAGTTTTATAATTAAACTTAAGTCAATTAAACCCTATTAAGCCTCTCATAACCAGATGACTCAAACAGGCTTTCCCGAAGCCTATTAAATCTTTCCCCGCAACAGCCATAGAAATTTCCATTTAAGTTCAGGAAAATTTCCAAAACTTCTTGGAAAATTCCATAGGGTATTTTGCTAATTAACAAGTATTATTTTATTATTATTATTATTATTTTATTCGGTATTTTACAATATGACTATGGAATTATGCAAAAATGGACTAAACAGAGTATATTTTAGGGTTTACTGTATTGGCAAAGTAATTTGATTCATCACAATCTTGATGTAATGCATATTGAGAAGAATGTTTTTGATAATCTGATAAATATGGTGATGGATATTACTGGAAAAATAAAAGATAATATGAATGCAAGAAAAGATATGCATCTCATCTGTAAACGACCCGCCCTTGATGTTGATGAAAATAGTAGGGGACTAAAATCAAAAGCAGTTTATACATTGAATAAGGATCAGAGATAGATTGTTTGTGAATGGTTGAAATCATTGAAATTTCCTGATGGTTATGTCTCTAATCTTGGCAGATGCGTCGATTTGAAGGAATGCAAATTGATTGGTTTGAAAAGTCATGACAATCATATATTAATGGAAAGACTAATTCCTATTGCTTTTAAGGAACTGTTACCAAAATTTATATGGGATGCAATTACGGAATTAAGCATTTTCCTTCATGATATTTGCTCGACAGTATTGAGTTATTCACACATGGAGACATTAGAAAGAGACATTTCGATCATTTTGTGTAATTCAGAAAGAATATTTCCACCGGTGTTTTTTGATTCCATGAAACACCTTTTGGTTCACTTGTCATATGAGGCTAAAGTTGGAGGTCCTATTCAATTTCGATGGATGTATCCATTTGAAAGGTGAACTTTTTATTTTTTTTTTATCATTGTTAGTGCATTTGATCAATTTAGTATAAATTAATTTCTCATACATTTTTTTTATTGCTATTAGATTCCTCTATCACTTGAAAGAAAAAAGTGAAAATAAGGCTCATGTTGAGCCTTCTATTGTTAATGCATATATTGTGGAGGAAGTTACAACTTTTGTATCATATTATTCTAAATCTCATATTCAATGCAAAAATCATAGAGCAGGAAGAAATGATGAGGGTCCTGTTGATCCCAATTTGAAATCATTCTCAATTTTTAATTACCTTGGTCGACCAAGTGGATCTTGTACGAGTAGATATTTAACTGGTCAAGAGTGGTGAGCAGCCCACACATATATTTTACTGAACTGTCCAGAAGTAGCGACGTATTTTGAGTGAGTATATAAATGTTATATTATATATTTCATATATCATAAATTATTGTTTATGTTACATTTAATTTTATGGTAGGATTTTCCAAATCCTATATTCTAAGCTTCCAGAGCATGAGTTTGATCGTTTCTGCGATGAAGAATTTGCACCATGGTTCAAAAAATATGTAAGTAGTTTATGATAATAAATTTGATATATCTTGACTTTAACACATACTTATTTGACTTTAGGTTCTTGATAATCATGCTCATATTGAGCAAGAACTAGTAAAGCATCTGTCATGGGGTCCAAACTCAATGGTGAAAATTTGATCGGCATATTTCATAAATGAATATAATTTTCATACTCAAGAATATGGAACTGGAAAAGCTATAATGAATAGTAGAGTTTGTGTTCAGTCATCTAATGATGAAGGTGCAAGGAATGATTTTTATGGCTTGCTAGATGAAATTTTAGAGGTAGCATACTCATGCTCAGATTTGCAAGTTATTTTATTTATGTGTCATTGGTTTGATCCTATCAAAGGCATGAGAGTGCATCCACAGTTTAATTTTGCTAAAATAAATTACAAAAAATTATACAAGAGGTATGAACTATTTGTATTAGCACAACAACAATTTAAGTATTTTATACTTCATATCCTAGTCTGAGATGAGACAAAAGTGATTGGTGGGTTGTTTGTAAAACAAAAGCACGTAAAAAAAATTGAGGAACATTGGGAAGACATAGCATATCAACAAGATGAAGTTGTCAATACATTTCATATCGAAGAATATAATATTTCAACGTTACGAGATCCCAATGGCATAGTAATAGCCGTTGATGCAAGTGAAATGTGTAACACCCCCCCCTAGTCTTTCCACTCTCTACTAGGGGAGATGTCACTACTTTACTGTCTTATTCTTATTTTCTTCCTGATCTTACTTTGACACTATACTTTAATCATCACTCAAACAATAACTAGTTCAAGATCTTCACATAACGTGCGAGTATTAAGACTAACCCAACATGACTCTATCATTCTTTGGTCTCAACCATAAGCAATCCAATTGAACTCCAACAATATCAGAAAGAAAACAATTAAAAATTTAAAATCTAGTTTAGACATCGGCACTTAGGATCTTTTACTTCCACTGTTCCTTCGCCACACACTCCAAGCACTTCGTCCGCCATGCCATCTCACTAAAACTTTTCTTTACCTTTATTTGCAGTATAAGGAAATACAAACTATAAGCAATAACGCTTAGTAAGTACTTTCTATGCTCACAAAAACATGCACTTTATGAAATCATGCAACTAGTTCTCTTATCCTAGATACATTGATACACATGCAAACATAACTGGAAATCATAATTCTGATTACATGTCTCTTGTATAAATCATGCTTTTAAGTATTTTAAAACTTGTAAACAGTGTATCTGATCTGGAATGATTAACTTTGAAAACTTTTACTTATACTTATACTGATACTTCAAAATAATAATCATCCTAGATATGGGTCCGACATAGTACCAATGCGCGCTTTCCTAATAGGCCGGGGTGGCCAACCACCGAACCTACTAGGGTAACTGAGACTGAGGGCCTTGGCCCGTGGGCGAACTGATGCCCGGTACATGCCCTTTCAAAAGTAAAATACTTCCTTTATACTTATATTCTTATACATACTGACAGAATGCTCTTAATCCCCTAAATCACGAATGGGGAGCACCATAAAGATCATTATGCTCTTGACCCCCAAAACTGAAATGGGGAGCATACTGAAGATCGTTGTGCTCTTAATCCCCAATTCGAACGGGGAGCATCTTTAAATTTTCTTTATAAAGGAAATATTTTTACATCTTACTCTACATCATGTATATAATTGTAAGCTACAACTCATCTACAACATTCATGATCATAAATCACATTCTTATCATAGATCTAAACATGATACTGAATTACCCATAACATAACGGTAAAATCACGTGACTGAAAACACCATGCATAACTGAAAATAACATGCACATAAAAATATATCAATGATATACGATAACTACTTATACTGCAGGTGAGCAATACTTACTTCCTACGCTTTTTATCAATTTATACCGCTAGATTTCGTAAAGAGAAAATATCCTACGTGTTCCTTGGCTTTAGCGTGATCCTCTACCAAGTTCTTGAGGAGATTCCTCTTGAAAATTCCCTCTTGAATTATCCCACGGTGGAGAAATTATAGAGGCTCTTTTTTTTTTCTTCTATTGTTTTCCTCGATGGAGAAAGCCCCTTGTTTTTCTTCGATTCGACGACTGGAGGAAATATGAGAGAGAGAGAGAGAGAGAGAGAGAGAGGAGGTTGTTCGACTGGAGGAAGAGAGGCAGTGCGTGGGCGGCGTTGGGGTTAAGGGAGAGGAAGAAAAGAAATATATATATAAATTAGGATTTTTTTTCTTAACCTAATTACCCTTTTAAATAATTAGTCAAATTAACTAATCTTTCCTTTTTTTCGCCTATAGATATATTTTGTTATTTCCTACTCATCGATAACCTTATGACTTAGTGGTGGGAAGCTTATTCTCCCAAACCAACGGTTCATGGTTCGAGCCTCGGCTAACGAACTATTTATTCGAACTTTTTTTTTAATTCTTATTCTTAATTATTTCTATTTTTTATTATTATTATTCTATTCCTATTTTTATTATTTCTATTCTTATTCTTATTTCTATTTTCCTCTAATAAAAATATAGGAATTAAAATTTGGGGTGTTACAATCCCTTATACCTTATAAAAGTTTCGTCCTCAAAACTTAGAACAGCTCGGGGTACTTTTGCTTCATGTCATCCTCACGTTCTCAGGTTGCTTCTTCAACCCTTTGACTTTGTCATAAGACTTTTACTAACGGTATTTCTTTATTTCTTAGTTTCCTGACTGCTCGATCTATTATCTGAATAGGTTGATTTTCATAACTTAGATTTGTCTGAATCTGTACCGTCTGTGGCTCAATCACTTGGTTGGTGTCTGGGACGTGCTTCTTAAGCATTGAAACATGAAATACATTGTGGATAGCTGACATTTCCTGTGGTAGCTCTAGCTCATAAGCTACCTTACCAACTCTCTTGATGATCAGGTAGGGGCCTATATATCTAGGACTTAACTTGCCTTTCTTCCCAAATCTCATTACCCCTTTCATAGGAGCTACCTTAATGAACACTGAATCTCCGACTTGGAACTCTAGGGGTCTGCGTCGGACATCGGCGTAACTCTTCTTCCGACTTTGGGCAGTCTCTATCCTTTGGCATATGTTCTTTATAGCTTTGGTGGCGTCATCTATAAAATCAGTCTTGAGTCCCATTTCTTTCTTCTCGCCACCCTCATACCAACAGATAGGTGATCTGCATCTCCTTTCATATAAGGCTTCATAAGGTGTCATTCTAATTGTGGTCTAATAACTATTATTATAGGCAAACCCTGCCATATACAAATATTTGCACCAGCTGTCACGCCCCGAGAGCATACCGAGCCGAAAATCAAACGGACGGCACCTCCCCTGTACGTGGCAACATTTCGGGTTAATATAAGGCCAGTAGGCCCACAATAACAATAACAATAACATAACAAATAAAAACACGATAACATAACAAAACACAGTGGAAACTAATACAACGATATACCCATAACCCCACATATACAATACATTCACATCATGCATACCGATATGACTAACACACCACAACCACATACAGTACATCGACAAAATCCGAATCTACAAGTCCACAACACAGTACACTAGGAAAACTCCAAATACAATACACGGCGGACGCAAAGACCAAAACCAATACGGGAGCCTCGGAGGTGAGATGAGATGTCAGCCAGCGGTGCTCCAAGCTGTCACGAAGTCTTCTACCTGTTACCTGGGCGATAGAAAAACCCAGGGTCCGTGGGGGGTGGTGAGTAAAACTCAGTAGGTAATAGAAAAACATGTATATATGCCATATCACATGTATTTTCAACAACATACTCTAGAGGTACAATAGGTATATCAGCATAGTATATAAATACAAGCATATACCGTCTAACCAAATAAACAACATAAAAATGTAGACATACCTGAAGTCTGCTACGCTACTCCAATCCAACCTGAACATATATCCAACATATATATATATAACAGGAAGAGTAGATCAACTCACAATATACTCTAGCTACAGGTCAAGGTATCTAATGGTCTGTCCAACACATACCAGTATCTGACACAACTATATAACATATGCAAGAAACATGCATGAATATGATGTACAATCAAATGCAACATCAGAATAAGCATATATATATAGACTAGATCTATATATGTATACTAATCACAATCATCCATATATATATATATACATGCATATATGTATATATATGGCAATATGCAAAAATGTCATAAGTCGGCAATGCAGCATGCATGGTCATGTCGGCTCACCCTAAAGCTACCACGACCCCAGTGTGGCCTCGGTGGCTCGAGCATGACAACTGTCCCAACTCAACACCAATCACTACTCTCGAGTGGACGAGTGGGCAGTATGATCGAGTAGCATATAAGCGTAAAGAGCAAGCTACACGATGGGGGTCCCTGCTGTTGGCCACTCTGACAGTCACTACCCATGAGTGATCGAGTGCCACACACGCAGAACTACGACACGCAAATTCAACTACCACCGTCTATAGTGGTAGAGTGCGGCACCACAATGCTCTGCCCTCACACCAGTTACTCCTCCTATGAGTAACCATGGAGGCAGGATGACTGGCGACACTCTCAACCACAAGGGAGACCTCGTCGCCAGCGTGCATGCAAATGACATGAATGCGATATCTCACATACAGACATCCACCATAGACTCTATATTCTACAGAGAATCATACTAACCAGATCAACGCACTCTCTATCCTGCGGAGAGTCGTACTCAACTGATCATAATACTCTCTATCCTGTAGAGAGTCATAACAATCTAATTGACGCACTCTCTATCCTGTAGAGAGTCGTACTCAACTGATCATAATACTCTCTATCCTGTAAAGAGTCATATCAATCTAATCGACGCACTCTCTATCCTGTGTTAGTTATAGCCCTAAGAACCAATCATGTGATGGTTGAATAGGGAACATTTTGTATCATATTCTATAAAGGCAAAGGATTGGTTATTATATTTAAGTTTTGCTTGTGCCAGTTAAATTAAATATAGTAATGCCCTAGAAAAGTAGGTTCTTATCTACAGCACATCAATTGGCAGAATTGATTATGAGAGGCTGTAGAGAACACTTTCTAAATGTTCCTAGTCAAGTATTAATATGCAAGGGCAATATTAATACATAAAGACTAGCATGTAGGTCAATTGATGACTTGATCTCACAAGTCATGGATATATGATATCAAGTTGACACATGGGTATATATTAGAGAATATATATCGAATCGACGCCATGAGAAAGTTTCATGGATCGTTATATGAGTGTCATAAACTTTCTCATGTGACTATTGGTATGAATAGTCCTCGACCTAAAGTCACTACTTCCCTACATAAGGAGTTATGTACTTTGGTATCACAAACGCCACCCGTAATAGGTGGACCATAAAGGCGACATCGGGTATATAACAAATTATGCGGAGGGATGTGAGTGATGTAGATGGGATCTATCCCTCTCATATGACGAGTGATATCGGTGGGCCCCTTGATTGAGTAGAACTACTAAAACGCATGGCCATGCTCGAATGAGTCAATATGAGATATTGAGCTCATTTGTTTGAGTTAGTTTACTCAGGATCAAGAAACACATAGATTGATCGAGGATGACACGGTTTATGCCTCATTGATCAACTGATATCAAGGATAGAAGGACACGGGTCATATAGCAATACGTACACGGAAAGGTTAGTCGGATCTTGACTTATCTCATAACTTGGGTAGCAATGATGTATTGCTAGATGTCGCATTGCTTGTGTATCTAAAAGAGTTTAGGTCCACTGCCAACGTTATGAGAGCCTATAGGGTCACACACAAAGAGCATGATAATTAGAGGAATTAGAGTATTCTAGTTTGACTAGAATAATTTGGGAATAAGCTTAAGTACAAAATGGTTGTTGGACTTTAAGCTTAATGAGAATTTTAGCTAATTGATTTAATGAGATTAATTCAATATGTTACCTTATTGATTTAATAAGATTAATTCAATATGATAACATAAGCTTAATTGAATTAATAAGATTAATTCAATATGATAACATAAGCTTAATTGAATTAATAAGATTAATTCAACATGCATGAATGCCACATAAGAATGCCACATAAGCATGCCACCTAAGCATCCACCTAAGCTAGATAAGGTGGAAGGAAACAAAATGGTTTTGTCTCCTTAAGTGGCCGGCCAAACAAGGAAGCCAAATCCTTTTTGAGTGTGTCTCAATGCAATGGATTGCATTGAATGTGAAGGAGGTGGAAGGGTTTTTCCAACCCTATAAAAGGCTCCATGGAGTGGCCGGCCAAAGATAGAGTTTTTGGTGGAGTGTGGTTGTTGGGAGCTTGAGGCTTGGAGAGAGCTTGAGAGCTTATTGTTGTGTGGCTTTTGTGAGTGTAGCAAGAAGAGTAGTCTTCTTCTTCCCTTCTCTTTTCCCTAGCTTCCTCTCCTTTAGGGACTTCTCTAGCAAGAAGTAAAGGAGAGCTCCTCTAGTTTTCTTTTGTGAGACAAGAGCTTGCTCGTGTGGATACATATAGAGGCACGGACACTTGAACGTGCTAAAGATCCAACAAACAAAAGGGAGAAGCGGGATTAACAAGGGCACGCAACAAAGGTAATCCTCTCCTATAAGATAGGCTTGGTTTAGAGAAATTTATTTTATACGAGTTTGCTTTCGCATGGATCACTTGGAAGGGATCCTAATTTTTCCGTTGCGCATATGCCATTTGGTATAAAGAATTTCCCTACAGTGGTATCAGAGCCACTTGCGAAAGATCGTATAAAATAGGTTTTCTCTATTTTATATGTGATATAGAAGTAGGATAAATTTTATTATGAGTTGATAATTGCATTAGCAATTGCCAAACATAATAAAATATCCAATGTCTTTTAAAAGTTAAAATGACATGGTGCATGGTTATGGCCTAGTCCCAAAAGGTTTGTGAATGTATGTGTGTTGTAATTCTTAAATACGGCCTGCGTGTCGTGCCTTCCTCCTAAAATTCTTGTTGTAAAATTAGTTTTAGACTCGAATGTAACTCGAGTATTTCTCCTTTTGTAATGTACAAAACAAAGATGGAGGGTCCATTGGAAGATGAGGTTACAAGGAGGAAGTCAACACACAAGACAACCAAAAGGAAGCACTTAGGAGAAGATGCTATCCCTAGGTTGACCAATCAATCTTTTCATTGGCTTGAGAAGATTGTAGAATAAGGGCCATAACCATGACACGCTTAGTTTAATATGTATGTGATGCATGTTAGTTTAGCTTGTATGTGATGCATGATTAGCTTATATGTGATGTATGCTAATATGTATATGATACATGTTTATTTCTTAATAAGTCAAAAACGATATGCATACCAAAGCTTGGTACTCACTACTTCCTCGATCATGGGTTATTGGGTGGGCCAAAGCAAAGCAATGCATTTTATCTTGGAAGAGTGCGAGTGGACAATCGTGATGTCCCGCTATCAAACTTGGTTAAGACTTAATTAAGTTTTCTTAAATTAGTTAAGAAAGTAGAGGCATATATTAGCTTTGAACATAAGTTTTAAAATTAGTTTTATGTGATTTCCGAACATCAGCTTTGTCTTAGAAGTGGTCGTTGCTCCGATATCCAAGAAGGCCCTCGCCTCGCCACACCGAAGTCCGGTTTAGGAATAAACACTAAACTAATCTAAAACTTAACCAAAGCTATTAAAGAGTTACATCAGATGTAATTGGCAAAAGATTGCCTACCTAATTATACTACGTCTTGGGCGATTAGCCAAAGCTAACTCAAGACGAATTATAATGTGGATCTTTATCCCATATAAATTTATAGCTAAATAGTAGCTATGAGAATTTAGTGGGAGCCTCATTTAATTAAAGGCCTAATTAAATGATTTAGGTATGATACTTAACTTTGCATTTTAATGTTGTAGATCACCATGACATCTAACACACACACACCCTCAATCTCGCGATCTGTCCTTGAGAAGGACAAGCAATGGAGCGAACTTTCTTGATCGGTATAGGAACTTGAGGATTATCCTCAAACAAGAACGCAAATTGTATGTCCTAGAGCAATACCCTCAAACACCCGCCATGCGCCACTGTCGAAAAGGATGCTTATAAGAAGCATCAAGATGACGATTAGATGTGTCATGTCTTATGCTTGCCACCATGAACTCGAGCTTGAAGCAACATGAGAACATGGATGCCTATGATATGGTTGAGCATTTGAAACAACTATATCAAGGACAAGCTAGGCACGAGCGCTTTTGAAGTGTCTAAGGCTCTTTTGCATGCAAGATGCAAGAAGGAACACTGTAGGAACTCACGACTCAAAATGATTGGGTACGCTTGAGAACCTTGAAAGACTAGGTTTTCATCGAGCCAAGAATTGGCAACCGATGTTATCCTCGCAATCGTTCGGAAGCATATAATCAATTCCATGAATTATAACATGAATGAAATTGATAAACCTTTGCTCGAGATTCTCAAAGATGTTAAGAATCACAACCAATCTCAAAAGAAAGTTAGCAACGCATACTAATGGTCAAGAAGGGCAAAGGTAGTTTAAAGGCAAGGGTAAGACCCAAGCCAAAGGCAAGGCCAATTCATCCACTTCAAAGGGTAAAGGTAAAGTACCTAAGGAAGGGATCGCTTCCATTGCGGTGAGACTGGACACTGGAAGCGGAATTGCAAAGTCTACCTTGAGGAAGTAAAGAATAAAAGAAGTGGGACTTCTGCCTCAGGTATACACGTTATAGAAGTTAATCTATCTATTTCTTCTACATGGGTATTAGATACCGGATGTGCATCTCACATTTGTAATAATGTGCGTGGACCGAGAAATAGTAGACAAATGGCAAAGGCTAAGTAGACCTACGAGAGTAGGCAATGGCGCAAAAGTTGTCAAATGTAGTCAGAGGAACATATTCTTTGTCTTTGCCTACTGGGCTTATCTTAGAACTAGAGGAGTGCTTATATGTACCTGCATTGACAAAGAACATAATTTCTGTATCTTGTTTAGACAAGAAAAACTTTTCTTTTATAATAAAGGACAAATGTTGTTCCATTTATTTGAATGAAATGTTCTATTGTAATGCACCACTTATGAATGGTCTCTATGTTCTAGATTTAGAAAACCCAATTTATAACGTAAATACCAAGCGGTTCAAATCGAATGATTCGAACCAAACATATCTCTGGCACTGTCGCCTAGGTCACATAAATGAAAAACGCATATCCCAACTCCATAAAGATGGATTATTGGACTCATTTAATTTTGAATCATATGAGGTATGCGAATCTTGCCTTTTAGGAAAGATGACTAAAACTCCATTTAGTGGACATGGAGAGAGAGCGACAGACTTGTTAGGACTCATACATACTGATGTATGTGGGCCTTTCAATGTCGAAGCCAGAGGAGGCTATAAGTACTTTATTACTTTCACTGATGATATGAGTAGATTTGGCTACTTATATTTGATGAGACATAAGTCAGAATCCTTTGAAAAGTTCAAAGCATTCAAGAATGAAGTACAAAACCAACTTGGTAAGCGTATCAAGCTACTTCGATCAGATCGAGGTGGTGAATACCTTAGTCAAGAGTTTCGTGATCACCTGGCTGAGTGTGGGATAATATCCCAACTCACTCCCCCTGGAACACCACAATGGAATGGTGTATCTGAGAGGAGAAATCGTACTCTATTAGATATGGTACGATCAATAATGAGCCAGACTGATCTACCTACTTCCTTTTGGGGACTAGCTCTAGAGACAGCCGCTTTCACACTTAATCGCGTCCCATCAAAAGCCGTAGAAAAGACACCATATACGATATGGATGGAAGAGTCCCAAAATGTCTTTATAAAGATTTGGGGTTGTGAAGCTTATGTAAGACGCCAAGTCTCGTATAAACTAGGACCCAAATCGATAAGTGTTATTTTGCCTGGATATCCCAAGGAAACTAAGGGATATTACTTTTACAATCCCACACTTGGCAAGGTCTTTGTTGCCAGAAATGCTGTCTTTCTAGAAAGAGAATTTATTTCTAGAAAAACTAGTGGGAGTAAAATTCATCTTGAAGAAGTTCAAGATGACGATAACACTAAGGCTTCGATGGAAAATGAACATGAACCACAAAGTGTTGTGGATGAGGAAATTGTTGCCCAAAGAGTTGTGGAACAAACACTGCTCAAGTAGACCAACCTCTTCAGTAGATCTCGACAGATCCGCTGTCAACCCGAGAGATATTCTTTTCTCTTGACTGACAATGGTGATGTATTGCTTGTCGATCTTGACGAGCCTACATCCTATCAAGAAGCTATGATGAGCCCAGATTCTGAGAAATGGCTAGAGGCCATGAGATCCGAAATGGAATCCATGTACACTAACCAAGTATGGACCTTGGTTGATCCACCTGAAGGGGTAAAACCCATTGGGTGTAAGTGGGTCTTTAAAGTAAAGACTGACATGGATGGTAATAAGCATACCTATAAAGGTAGATTGGTGGCTAAAGGATTCAAACAAATTCATGGTATTGACTATGATGAAACCTTTTCACCAGTTGCGATGCTTAAATCCATTCGGATCATGCTTGCTATTGCAGCCTACCACGATTATGAGATCTGGCAGATGGATGTCAAAACCGCTTTTCTGAATGGAAAACTACTCGAGGATGTGTACATGACACAGCCTGAGGGTTTTGAAGATCCAAAGCATCCTGGAAAGGTATGCAAACTGCAAAGGTCCATTTATGGACTAAAGCAAGCCTCTCAAAGCTGGAATCTTCGATTCGATGATGCAATCAAAGAGTTTGGTTTCATCAAGAATGAAGATGAACCTTGTGTCTACAAGAGAAATAGTGGGAGCACAGTTGTATTTCTTGTCTTGTATGTAGATGACATACTTCTCATCGAAAATGATATTCCCTCACTCCACTGAAGAAGATGTGGTTAGGGAATTGTTTCTCGATGAAAGACTTAGGTGAAGCCGCCTATATTCTAGGCATCAAGATCTATAGAGATAGATCTAAAAGATTACTTGGCCTAAGTCGAGTACATACATTGATAAAGTGCTAGATCGCTTTTGATATGCAAAATTCCAAGAAAGGATTTCGCTTTATCACATGGTGTGAGTCTTTCGAAGACTCAATGTCCCTCTTCTAAGGAGGAGAGAGATCACATGGATAAGATCCCTTATGCGTCTGCCATAGGGTCTATCATGTACGCCATGCTTTGTACTCGTCCTGACGTCTCGTATGCTTTGAGCATGACGAGTAGATACCAGTCGGATCCAGGTGAAAGTCACTGGATAGCAGTCAAAAATATTCTTAAATACTTACGAAGAACGAAAGAATATTTCCTGATATTTGGAGGCAATGAGAGCTAGTCAGAAGGGTTACGATGATGATGCAAGCTTCCAAGCAGACAAGGATGACTATAGATCGCATCGGTACGCGTGTTTTGCACGAATGGTGGAGCCGTGAGTGGAAGAGTTCAAAGCAGACACGATTGCGATTCTAGGCCGAGTATATTCTTTGCATCGATGATGCAAAAGGAGGTCTTTGGCTCCGTAAGTTCATCGCTGAACTTGGGGTAGTACCTAGCATTGCAGATCCAATAGACCTCTATTGTGACAACAATGGGGCTATTACGCAGTGCTAAGGAACCTCGATCACATCAATGGACCAAACACATAGCGGCGCTCCATCTCATTCGAGAGATCATCGATAGAGGAGATGTGAGGATATGCAGATGTGTTGAAGCTAACATTGCAGATCCATTGACCAAGGCTTTGGCACATAGGAAGCATGATGGTCACACTAGGTCACTAGGTATTAGATATCATAGTGATTGGTACTAGTGCTAGTGGGAGATTGTTAGTTATAGCCCTAAGAACCAATCATGTGATGGTTGAATAGGGAACATTTTGTATCATATTCTATAAAGGCAAAGGATTGGTTATTATATTTAAGTCTTACTTGTGCCTTAAATTAAATATAGTAATGCCCTAGAAAAGTAGGTTCTTATCTACAAAGACATCAATCGTAATTGATTATGAGAGGTCAGAGAGAACACTTTCTAAATGTTCTAGTCAAGTATTAATATGCAAGGGCAATATTAATACATAAAGACTAGCATGTAGGTCAATTGATGACTTGATCTCACAAGTCATGGATATATGATATCAAGTTGACACATGGGTATATATTAGAGAATATATATCGAACCGACTCACCATGAGAAAGTTTCATGGATCGTTATATGAGTGTCATAAACTTTCTCATGTGACTATTGGTATGAATAGTCCTCGGACCTGAAGTCACTACGGTTCCCTACATAGGAGTTATGTACTTTGGTATCGCCAAACGCCACCCGTAATGAGGTGGACCATAAAGGCGACATCGGGTATATAACAAATTATGCGGAGGGATGTGAGTGATGTAGATGGGATCTATCCCTCTCATATGACGAGAGTGATATCGGTGGGCCCCTTGATTGAGTAGAACTACTAAAACGCATGGCCATGCTTGAATGAGTCAATATGAGATATTGAGCTCATTTGTTTGAGTTAGTTTACTCAGGGATCAAGAAACACATAGATTGATCGAGGATGACACGGTCTATGCCTCATTGATCAATCTGATATCAAGGATAGAAGGACACGGCCATATATTATAGTAGTCACGGAAAGGTTAGTCGGATCTTGACTTATCTCATAACTTGGGTAGCAATGATGTATTGCTAGATGCCGCTCATTGCTTGTGTATCTAAAAGAGTTTAGGTCCACTGCCAACGTTATGAGAGCCTATAGGGTCACACACAAAGAGCATGATAATTAGAGGAATTAGAGTATTCTAGTTTGACTAGAATAATTTGGGAATAAGCTTAAGTACAAAATGGTTTTTGGACTTTAAGCTTAATGAGAATTTTAGCTAATTGATTTAATGAGATTAATTCAATATGTTACCTTATTGATTTAATAAGATTAATTCAATATGATAACATAAGCTTAATTGAATTAATAAGATTAATTCAATATGATAACATAAGCTTAATTGAATTAATAAGATTAATTCAACATGCATGAATGCCACATAAGAATGCCACATAAGCATGCCACATAAGCATGCCACCTAAGCATCCACCTAAGCTAGATAAGGTGGAAGGAAACAAAATGGTTTTGTCTCCTTAAGTGGCCGGCCAAACAAGGAAGCCAAATCCTTTTTGAGTGTGTCTCAATGCAATGGATTGCATTGAATGTGAAGGAGGTGGAAGGGTTTTTCCAACCCTATAAAAGGCTCCATGGAGTGGCCGGCCAAAGATAGAGTTTTTGGTGGAGTGTGGTTGTTGGGAGCTTGAGGCTTGGAGAGAGCTTGAGAGCTTATTGTTGTGTGGCTTTTGTGAGTGTAGCAAGAAGAGTAGTCTTCTTCTTCCCTTCTCTTTTTCCCTAGCTTCCTCTCCTGTAGGGACTTCTCTAGCAAGAAGTAAAGGAGAGCTCCTCTAGTTTTCTTTTGTGAGACAAGAGCTTGCTCGTGTGGATACATATAGAGGCACGGACACTTGAACGTGCTAAAGATCCAACAAACAAAAGGGAGAAGCGGGATTAACAAGGGCACGCAACAAAGGTAATCCTCTCCTATAAGATAGGCTTGGTTTAGAGAAATTTATTTTATACGAGTTTGCTTTCGCATGGATCACTTGGAAGGGATCCTAATTTTTCCATTGCGCATATGCCATTTGGCATAAAGAATTTCCCTACATCCTGTAGAGAGTCATACTCAACTGATAGATGGACTCTCTATCTTGTAGAGAGTCCTACTCGACTGATCATAACTCTCTCTCCAATAGAGAGTCGTACTCAACTGAACGACGCACTCTCTATCCTATAGAGAGTCATACTCGACTAATCATACCAAGTTGGGACCACCAGTCCGCAGCGACACACTAATCACCCTTCACTTAACCATTACACAACTCATGGTTGGTAACAGTATGCAACATATAGGTATTGGAAGTAAATCCTACATTTAGGGCATTACCTACCCATGGATGACCTTTTTGCCAATTAATAAATTGGGTCATCCTCCATACTAACATTTACACCCTGCTAAACATCTAGGCCAATTTACATCACATCTATAACTCCTAAATCATGATAGGGTATATGTGTGATATCAACAATTGAGCATAAATACATCAAACGATAAGTTCAAGCATACGATAATAAGAGCAGGGTCAAGGTAATATGAACACCTAACATGCTCATATCTATGACTAAATTTGAATGCAATACATCTACCTGGACCAGGTAGGAAATTACCCACCTGCTGTCAATCCGCGTGGTAAAAGAGTCCTCACGTCCGCGGACCAGTCTCGTATCCACGTCCTACAAATAACATCAATTATCATTCAGTGAGAGCATACAACAACGATACGAATTAGCTACTACGTTATCCACATATCCGTATCCCCTATTGAATACGATTTAGAAACCCCAATTAGCCAGACTTGACCATTTATTACCATAATTAACCGAGTTCACAAATCCACTCGCAACATAAATAGGGCTTCACCCCAACGCACTATACATATATAAAATCTGACAACCCTATATGATCAAACCTCTTTTAACTTGCATAAAAGTTAACCGCCGTCTAAGTCTGGTAATCTTGTTTCCCCAGCTTCTGACTAAATGATTTCCATCATCACCTTTGTCAAACAAGTCCGTGGTATAGTAATGCAAAAACATTCTATCCACAGTTATAGTAATAACTACCTCATACAAGGTAAATCACCATCTATGGTGGTTGAGTGCGTAACTCCAACTACCACAATCAATAGTGGCCAGGTTACGCAACTCTAACAACTACCAACTGATCCAATCATATCCAGGATACACGATTCTCAAATCCAGTGGCGACTAAATCGTTAATTAGTCTAACAAATTAATCAAAATTCATACAATTCATACCAAGTATGAAATTGTCGTCTCTACACACCTGCATCCCCTTTACTCTACGCTGATGATATATATTAATCATCACAACGACATCGATAATTGTATGACACCATGTCACTACAATATCAATGCTCCAGTCCCAAATCAATCTTAGAGTATACACAGGTGTCCTTAGCTGATCTAAGTAGATCATCTATCCACAATGAAGGATATTCATCACAACGATTACTGTCTACTATCATCGATAATCGATGCATAATCTCAAAGGTCCATCTCTCTTTCAATAAAGAGTTCTGGATCTTCTCAAGAAGGAATACTAGGATAAATAAATATCCCTTCCAACTTCTCCTATAATTACAACTTACATTCTTCCAATTTCTATAGTGTTTAGCAACACTGATATCAACAAAATTATCACTCGATATGTGATCTTCGATACCGGACTATTTTCGCAATCATTTCGATCACCTACTCCACTTGCCTAAGCAACGGCAAGGCTAGGAGTTCATCCGAAACTACATCCGAACGTTCTCATATTATACGCACATCCGAGAGCATATCGTATCATACTTCCAACAATTTGACCATCCGTAAGGATATGTCCACAGTAAAGATATGTCTATCAAAGTCTAAGGGCATCCCTTAACTTCTTAATTGTTGGTCCTCATCTCACCTGACGGTAGAGATACCACCGACCCACAAGTCGATGTAAAGGACCCTTCTAATCCAACTAAGAATGTTCTAGATAAAGATACCTGTAAACTACAAGTATCTCTCAATATATTAATCCAGAGGGTAAAACTAGAGTAATACCCTAAACAATCAAATATCTGTTGATCTGATTCAAAGGCTCCTCGCAAGTCTCGGCCTTTCTCCGAAGAGAAGAAGATCAGATCCAACAGTCCGCGATAACACGGTCGCATTTCTGCGACGAATGACCCGAGGATTTTCCTGGATCATCTGATCCTATCACTTAATCCTACGAGCTGCAACTGGAGGATACCCAATAGATACGACCATCGTCGTATACTCTCTCCTCCGTACAAATCAATTCATATCTGGGGGTAACTATTGTTGTCTGCATGAGTCTTCCACGATGTCTTCTGCTGCTGATACATCTGCATAAGTCACTTCTCTTGAAGGGAAGTATCACGGAACTCCAACCACGCCTAAGGTAGTAGGTTGTTGCTGATGAGATAACTCAATCTTCTGTGTTGATCTCTGTTGTCGAGACAATGCATCTTCCTCCCCAGAATCTCCCGGATAGTCTTCAACTGAGTCTTCATAGTATAGCTCCTCAAATGTACTGGTTGCCTACAATAGCAACAGATGAACGGATCCAACGAATAATCTATCTTCGCATGTCTTTGTGATCCGCACTGCACGCACACAATTCCTTCAAAGTGTTTGTTCTGATTTTGCTGATATCCACAAGAACCTTCTGATGATCTGCGATTGGTCTTCTATAATCGAAAAGTAGCTCAAGTCCTGTGACCCTGATCTTACTCCTTTTATCCAACAGTCGGAGACTTTTGACTCTATTAAGTTGACCTGCAATCTATGCTTATCGGTCTCCAACTCTTAAACCCTTGTACGGAGTCATTTCTAAACTCCTGTCTCAATCCAACGTCATCCGACAGGATCTGGTAGAAGATCCCGACATCCTAATCCAACTATAAGCCAATAACTCTGGGCAGCTTAAATCATCCATTCATCTCCTTGAGCTATTAGGTGGTCGTAACCTCTGCAAGTCTCACGACTCTGAACAGTACACTATTACTAACCGATCACCCTTTTTTGAAGCTCAAGAATTCCTTACAATGTGTCACTAAAAGTGACACGGGGAAATACACTCTTTCAACATCACTAAACCGTGATCAAGTGATGTTTTATTTCCCGAATGTCATTTTCCACCAAATACCGGCTTGATCCCGATAATGGTATGCCAACAACTCTACTTCCTCGGTATAACACAAGTTAAGTACTCAAAAGTACCCTCAAAATTATACAACCCAATACGAACAACTCAAGGATAAAATCCCTATGAAACTCCATAACCTAGCCTTCCGTTATCTGCATCACAATAGTCTACAAGTCTGTTCATTACTCACAGGTAATGATCTGACTAGCACAGTTAGTGGAAATCTCAGTATCAGTCGACTCTCAGAGGTAAATCACCTCCTCGACACAGGTTCAAGACCCACAGACTCAACAGGTCATTCCCGTGGTCAACTCATACCACGGTTACGAATAATAACCAACACACTACAGGTTATTCCCTGGTATAAGCATCTAAATGCATATCCAACATAACCGGGAGTATAAACCCTAAAGGTCACTCCTGGTCGCTCGTGATCTACTACTACAAGTCTGCACAGGTGTCATAACTCTATTGTATACACCTACTGATCAAGTTTAGATAAATATCTACTAAACCATAAGTTATCAGGAATTCTTACCTCGTGTTACTTGGAGCTCAGGTCGCTGTCCATCTCATCTCAGAAAACCAAAACCGAACAAATCGACTCCCGAGAATCCAAGACTCGACACAAAACAACATTGTATGGCATCGCAGAACCTTGGGCTCTGATACCACTAAAGTTGTCACGCCCCGAGAGCATACCAAGCCGAAAATCAAACGGACGGCACCTCCCCTGTACGTGGCAATATTTCGGTTAATACAAGGCCCGTAGGCCCACAATAACAATAACATAACAAATAAAAACACAACAACATGACAAAACACAGCGGAAACTAATACAATGACATACCCATAACCCCACATATACAATACATCCACATCATGCATACCGGTATGACTAACACACCACAACCACATCTAGTACATCGATAAAATCCGAATCTACAAGTCCACAACACAGTACACTACGAAAACTCCAAATACAATACACGGCGGACGCAAAGCCTAAAACCAATACGGGAGCCTCGGAGGTGAGATGAGATGTCAGCCAGCGGTGCTCCAAGCTATCACGAAGTCTTCTACGTGTTACCTGGGCGACAGAAAAACCCAGGGTCCATGGGGGGTGGTGAGTAAAACTCAGTAGGTAATAGAAAAACATGTATATATGTCATATCACATGTATTTTCAACAACATACTCTAGAGGTACAACAGGTATATCAGCATAGTATATAAATACAAGCATATACCGTCTAACCAAATAAACAACATAAAAATGCAGACATATTCAAGTCGCACGCTACTCGATCCAACTCGAACATATATCCAACATATATATATATGTGAAGAGTAGATCAACTCACAATATACTCTAGCTACAGTCAAGGTATCTAATGGTCTGTCTAACACATACCAAGATCCTACACAATCAGATAACATATGCAAGAAACATGCATGAATATGATGTACAAACAAATGCAACATCACAATAAGCATATATATATAGACTGCATCTATATATGTATACTAATCACAATCATCCATATATATATATATACATGCATATATGTATATATATGGCAAAAGATATCTTGCTGGATGACTTTTGGGTAAAGCCCAAAAAATAAGAGGGCTTTGAGCTAGCCCCATCGGGTTAGTGGAACTTACATTGTGAAAGGTCTACCTAATTATGCCTACTAAAAGCAAATATACGCAGAATAGAACGCATACATGGGGTCAAGATCCGGCTATCAAATACTTCATCTCCGAATACATCCTCCTCGGCGTTTCTAGGAGGACATCTCCTTCGGGGGCCCATAAAGGGAACCAAACACAGCAGCGCGCCCCAGCAATACGTAACCGAACGAACCTATAGTGGTAGAGTGCAGCACCACAATGCTTTGCCCTCACACCGGTTACTCCTCCTATGAGTAACCGTGGAGGCAGGATGACTGGCGACACTCTCAACTACAAGGGAGACCTCGTCGCCAGCGTACATGCAAAAGACATGAATGCGATGTCTCACATACAGACATCCACCATAGACTCTCTATTCTACAGAGAATCATACTAACCAGATCAACGCACTCTCTATCCACAGAGAATCATACAACCCTCGTATGTCGTTCAACACTTCACAGAACAAAACAAAAGAAATTTCTCTTCCTTACCAGATGCTGAACCCCGCCGACAGCCAAGTCCCCAACAACCGATAGCCAACCTTTCACTATCCCCAAATTTCCCTTACAGAACACCCACACACTCATGCTAACAGCCGCACAGAATGGAGGGCAACTATCAAATCTTGAAAACTAGAAATCCAATCAACAGCAGATGAATAGAAGGAGACAGACAAACTATACCAGTGATTGGAACCTCCTCTTGGTAGCTCTCCTCCCCAATTGCTCGGTCTTCCGGAAAAACAACGCCAACGCCAACACCCTAGTTTCTGCAGCAATCTTGCTCCAGCTTCGATCGGGAACAACAACTCCCGATTCGAACTGCCACCGACTCAATTTCCCAACCACGCGCACTCGCCGTCGGCTCGTCTGTGGAGATCGTCGAGGACGGTTCGGTCGCCGCCGTTTGCTGTGAGGAAGCAAGAGCAAGAGAAGAGGCGAAGTCCGGTCGGTAGGAGTCGGAGAGAAGCGTCCGGAGGCGAGGATCGCGAGAGGCAGAGACGTTGTGAGGGAGAGGAGTCGCTCGTGTGCGTACGATGAGGAGGTGAGGGTGCCGTCGCGCGTAAGGAAGAAGAGGGCTTGGGAAAGGCAGCGCCGAGCGGCAGAGTCGGCGGAAGCATTTTGCGGCGTGCGCGAAATGCTCGAACGAGGCAAAATCTTCGGCGAGCATCGGAAAGGGAGGACGCGGCGGCTTTTAATGGATTAACAGGTCGTGTGGTTTTTAACGGGGTGGGCTTTAAACCCAATAAACCATTAACCCTAAATTTAATTAAATCTAGGTTAATAAAATTCTTTAAGCTAGGTTAGATGTAATTAACTCCTAACCATACTTATTATTATTTTTTTTTGGTATTTTACATTCTCCCCCACTTATAAAAATTTGGTCCCCAAATTTTGTACTTAAATATGAGAACCAACTCAAGAAATTTCTTGAACTACTACATGCCTCAAGTGAACAAATGAGGATATCGAGCTCGGATAGTATCTTCCAGCTCCCATGTAGTCTCCTCATCAGTCGGATACTGTCATCCAACCTTTACGAGTCGGATGGTCTTGTTCCGCTACTGCCGCTCCTTGCGACCCAGTCTCCACCCTGGAATCTTCTCGTAAGTCGCATTAGACTGAGGTAGAATTCGGAACCTCTTTCAGAATATAATCAACATGCGACACGTATTTCCTCAGTATAACAACAGGAAATACGTTGTGAGCACCCGCAAATGTCGAAGGTAAAGCCAACCGACAAGCAACACCTCCCTAATCCATGACACAAGATCTGAATAGATCCTCCAACGTTTGAATGTCATGCTCAGATAGTCCATCAGTCCGAAGATGAAATGTTGCACTAAGCCAAAGCTCTGTGCCCATAGTCTGATGCAGACTCTGTCAAAATCGCAAGGTAAAATGTGGGTCTCTATCAGATATATTACTCAAAAGTACCCCATGCAATCCGATAATCTTCCGACAATACAACTCTGACGGATGATCCAACGAGTACATTCTACGCATAGGCAGAAGGTGAGCTGACTTGGTTAGTCGATCCATGATCGCCCAAATCGCATCACATCCTTTACGGGTTCTAGGCAATCCCGTAACGCAATCAATCGTGATATGCTCCCACTTCCATTCCGGAATCAGAATTTTCTAGAGCAATCCAGCGGGTTTCTGATGTTCAGCTTTCACCTGCTGGCATACTAAACATCGAGCAGCAACATCTGCTATAACCCTCTTCATACCGTTCCACCAGTATAAACATCTTCAATCTCGGTACATCTGAGTACCGCCAAGGTATATAACCCATCTCGAATGATGTGCTTTCTGTAGCAACTCTTCCATAAACACTGCAACTTCGGAACCCACTATCCTCATCAGAGACGGGGAATTATCTTCTCTAAAGAGAAGTCCATCACCCATCCAACATTCACTCTACCACACACTCTGTAAGTGCATGGAAGACTACAGCGATCAATCTCTCAAGTTGTAACTGTTCGCGTATCAGCAACTCTATAGTAGCTACCGAGTAGCTTGTTAAATTCAATAAGCACTTCTGCTCCATACATCTACAAATCCAAATAATAACTATTAAAGTCACGTCATATATATGATATCCTATCTCGTAGTGTCTTAAATGTCGTAAGCATAAGGTACGTCTCATTCAACTGCATCGGAATCGCTCTGATCCTCGAAACGATGCATCCGTGTACAACCTCATTTTTATCCACTCCGGAAGGATTAACTAATACTTGCATAAAAGTTAACTGTCGTCTAAGTCTGGTAATCTTGTTTCCCCAGCTTCTGACTAAATGATTTCTATCATCACCTTTGTCAAACAAGTTCGTGGTATAGTAATGCAAAAACATTCTATCCACAGTTACAGTAATAACTACATCATACAAGGTAAATCACCATCTATGGTGGTTGAGTACGTAACTCCAACTACCACAATCAATAGTGGCCAGGTTACGCAACTCCAACAACTACCAACTGATCCAATCGTGTCCAGGATACACGATTCTCAAATCCAGTGGCGACTAAATCGTTAATTAGTCTAACAACTTAATCAAAATTCATACAATTCATATCAAGTATGAAATTATCGTCTCTACACACCTGCATTCCCTTTACTCTACGCTGATGATATATATTAATCATCACAACGACATCGATAATTGTATGACACCATGTCACTACAATATCAATGCTCCAGTCCCAAATCAATCTTAGAGTATACACAGGTGTCCTTAGCTGATCTAAGTAGATCATCTATCCACAACGAAGGATATTCATCACAACGATTACTGTCTACTATCATCGATAATCGATGCATAATCTCAAATGGCCATCTCTCTTTCAATAAAGAGTTCTGGATCTTCTCAAGGAGGAATACTGGGATAAATAAATATCCCTTCCAACTTCTCCTATAATTACAACTTACATTCTTCCAATTTCTATAGTGTTTAGCAACACTGATATCAACAAAACTATCACTCGATATGTGATCTTCGATACCGGACTATTTTCGCAATCATTTCGATCGCCTACTCCACTTGCCTAAGCAACGGCAAGGCTAGGAGTTCATCCGAATGTTCTCATATTATACGCACATCCGAGAGCATATCGTATCATACTTCCAACAATTTGACCATCCGTAAGGATATGTCCACAGTAAAGATATGTCTATCAAAGTCTAAGGGCATCCCTTAACTTCTTAATTGTTGGTCCTAATCTCACCTGACGGTAGAGATACCACCGACCCACAAGTCGATGTAAAGGACCCTTCTAATCCAACTAAGAATGTTCTAGACAAAGATACCTGTAAACTACAAGTATCTCTCAATATATTAATCCAGAGGGTAAAACTAGAGTAATACCCTGAACGATCAAATATCTGTTGATCTGATTCAAAGGCTCCTCGCAAGTCTTGGCCTTTCCCCGAAGAGAAGAAGATCAGATCCAACAGTCCGCGATAACACGGTCGCATTTCTGTGACGAATGACCCGAGGATTTTCCTGGATCATCTGATCCTATCACTTAATCCTACGAGCTGCAACTGTAGGTTACCCAATAGATACGACCATCGTCGTATACTCTCTCCTCCGTACAAATCAATTCATATCTGGGGGTAACTGTTGTTGTCTGCATGAGTCTTCCACGATGTCTTCTGCTGCTGATACATCTGCATAAGTCACTTCTCTTGAAGGGAAGTATCACGGAACTCCAACCACGCCTGAGGTAGTAGGTTGCTGCTGATGAGATAACTCAATCTTCTGTGTTGATCTCTGCTGTCGAGACAATGCATCTTCCTCCTCGGAATCTCCCGGATAGTCTTCAACTGAGTCTTCACAGTATAGCTCCTCAAATGTACTGGTTGCCTATAATAGCAACAGATGAACGGATCCAACGAATAATCTATCTTCGCATGTCTTCATGATCTGCACTGCACGCACACAATTCCTTCGAAGTCTTTGTTATGATTTTACTGATATCCACAAGAACCTTCTGATGAACTGTGATTGGTCTTCTATAATCGAAAAGTAGCTCAAGGCCTGTGACCCTGATCTTACTCCTTTTATCCAACAGTCGGAGACTTTTGACTCTATTAAGTTGACCTGCAATCTATGCTTATCGGTCTCCAACTCTTAAACCCTTGTACGGAATCATTTCTAAACTCCTGTCTCAATCCAACGTCTTCCGATAGGATCTGGTAGAAGATCTCGACATCCAAATCCAACTATAAGGCAATAACTCTGGGCGGCTTAAATCATCCATTCATCTCCTTGAGCTATTAGGTGGTCGTAACCTCTGCAAGTCTCACGACTCTGAACAGTACACTATTACTAACCGATCACCCTTTTTTGAAGCTCAAGAATTCCTTACAATGTGTCACTAAAAGTGACATAGGGAATTACACTCTTTCAACATCACTAAACCATGATCAAGTGATGTTTTATTTCCCGAATGTCATTTTCTACATTTTCCACCAAATACCGTCTTGATCCCGATAATGGTATGCCAACAACTCTACTTCCTCGGTATAACACAAGTTAAGTACTCAAAAGTACCCTCAAAATTATACAACCCAATATGAACAACTCAGGGATAAAATCCCTATGAAACTACATAACCTAGCCTTCCGTTAACTGCATCACAATAGTCTACAAGTCTGTTCATTACCCACAGGTAATGATCTGACTAGCACAGTTAGTGGAAATCTCTAAGACTGTAGTCTCTGATTTCTATAATAAATGTGATGACTTGGCCCCTATTTTCCGACTCAGTATCAGTAGACTCTCAGAGGCAAATCACCTCCTCGACACAGGTTCAAGACTCACAGACTCAACAGGTCTTTCCCGTGGTCAACTCATACCACGGTTACGAATAATAACCAACATACTACAGGTTATTCCCTGGTATAAGAATCTAAATGCATATCCAACATAACCGGGAGTATAAACCCTAAAGGTCACTCTGGTTGGTCGCCTCGGTGGACGACCCCTACTACAAGTCTGCACAGGTGTCATAACTCTATTGTATACACCTACTGATCAAGTTTAGATAAATATCTACTAAACCATAAGTTATCAGGAATTCTTATCTCGTGCTGCTTGGAGCTCAGGTCATTGTCCATCTCATCTCAGAAAACCAAAATCGAACAAATCGACTCCCGAGAATCCAAGACTCGACACAAAATAACATTGTATGGCATCGCAGAACCTTGCGCTCTGATACCACTAAAGTTGTCATGCCCCGAGAGCATACCGAGCCAAAAATCAAACGGACGACACCTCCCCTGTACGTGGCAATATTTCGGGTTAATACAAGACCCATAGGCCCACAATAACAATAACATAACAAATAAAAACACAACAACATGACAAAATACAACGGAAACTAATACAATGACATACCCATAACCCCACATATATAATACATCCACATCATGCATACCGGTATGACTAACACACCACAACCACATATAGTACATCGACAAAATCTGAATCTACAAGTCCACAACACAGTACACTACGAAAACTCCAAATACAATACACGGCGGACGCAAATCCTAAAACCAATACGGGAGCCTCGGAGGTGAGATGAGATGTCAGCCAGCGGTGCTCCAAGCTATCACGAAGTCTTCTACGTGTTACCTGGGCGACAGAAAAACCCAGGGTCCATGGGGGGTGGTGAGTAAAACTCAGTAGGTAATAGAAAAACATGTATATATGTCATATCACATGTATTTTCAACAATATACTCTGGAGGTACAATAGGTATATCAGCATAGTATATAAATACAAGCATATACCGTCTATCCAAATAAACAACATAAAAATGCAGACATACCTGAACTCTGCTATGCTACTCCGATCCAACCTGAACATATATCCAACATATATATATATAACAGGAAGAGTAGATCAACTCACAATATACTCTAGCTACAGGTCAAGGTATCTAATGGTCTGTCCAATACATACCAGTATCCGACACAACTGTATAACATATGCAAGAAACATGCATGAATATGATTTACAAACAAATGCAACATCACAATAAGCATATATATATATATACTGCATCTATATATGTATACTAATCACAATCATCCATATATATATATACAGGCATATATGTATATATATGGCAATATGCAAAAATGCCATAAGTCGGCAATGCAGCATGCATGGTCATGTCGGCTCACCCTAAAGCTACCACGACCCCAGTGTGGCCTCGGTGGGTCGAGCATAACAACTGTCCCAACTCAACATCAACCACTATTCTCGAGTGGCCGAGTGGGCAGTATGATCGAGTAGCATATAAGCGTAAAGAGCAAGCTACACGATGGGAGTCCCTGTTGTTGGCCACTCCGACAGCCACTACCCATGAGTGATCGAGTGCCACACACGCAGGACTACGACACGCAAATCCAACTACCACCGTCTATAGTGGTAGAGTGCAGCACCACAATGCTTTGCCCTCACACCGGTTACTCCTCCTATGAGTAACCGTGGAGGCAGGATGACTGGCGACACTCTCAACCACAAGGGAGACCTCGTCGCCAGCGTACATGCAAATGACATGAATGTGATGTCTCACATACAGACATCCACCATAGACTCTCTATTCTACAGAGAATCATACTAACCAGATCAACGCACACTCTATCCTACGGAGAGTCGTACTCAACTGATCATAATACTCTCTATCCTGTAGAGAGTCATACCAATCTAATCGACGCACTATCTATCCTGTAGAGAGTCATACTCAACTGATCATAATACTCTCTATCCTGTAGAGAGTCATACCAATCTAATCGATGCACTCTCTGTCCTGTAGAGAGTCGTACTCAACTGATAGACGGACTCTCTATCTTGTAGAGAGTCCTACTCGACTGATCATAACTCTCTCTCCAATAGAGAGTCGTACTCAATTGAACGACGCACTCTCTATCCTATAGAGAGTCATACTCGACTAATCATACCAAGTTGGGACCACCGGTTCGCAGCGACACACTAATCACCCTTCACTTAACCATTACACAACTCATGGTTGGTAACAATATGCAACATACAGGTATTGGAAGTAAATTCTACATTTAGGGAATTACCTACCCACGGATGACCTTTTTGCCAATTAATAAATTGGGTCATCCTCCGTACTAACATTTACACCCTGCTAAACATCTAGGCCAATTTACATCACATCTATAACTCCTAAATCATGATAGGGTATATGTGTGATATCAAAAATTGAGCATAAATACATCAAACGATAAGTTCAAGCATATGATAATAAGAGCAGGGTCAAGGTAATATGAACACCTAATATGTTCATATCTATGACTAAATCTGAATGCAATACATCTACCCGGACCAGGTAGGAAATTACCCACCTGCTGTCAATGCGCGTGGTAATAGAGTCCTCACGTCCGCGGACCAGTCTCGTATCCACGTCCTACAAATAACATCAATTATCATTCAGTGAGAGCATACAACAACAATACGAATTAGCTACTACGTTATCCACATATCCGTATCCCCTATCGAATACGATTTAGAAACCCCAATTAGCCAGACTTGACCATTTATTACCATAATTAACCGAGTTCACAAATCCACTCGCAACATAAATAGGGCTTCACCCCAACGCACTATACAGATATAAAATCTGACAACCCTACATGATCAAACCTCAACTCGCAGCCGATCATAGCCTATGAACATCTACATTGACACCCATAGACCCATTTACGGCTCACTCACAGCCGATCAAAACATAACCTCAACCCCCTTTTTAGACCCAAAATCAACCTTATTCACAACCCACACAGACCCATTCACAACACATCACAGCCAACAACCCTCGTATGCCGTTCAACACTTCACAGAACTAAACAAAGGAAATTTCTCTTCCTTACCAGATGCTGAACCCCGCCGACAGCCAAGTCCCCAACAACCGACAACCAACCTTTCACTATCCCCAAATTTCCCTTACAGAACACCCACGCACTCATGCTCACAGCCACACAGAATGGAGGGCAACTATCAAATCTTGATAACTAGAAATCCAATCAACAGTAGATGAATAGAAGGAGACAGACCAACTATACCAGTGATTGGAACCTCCTCTGGGTAGCTCTCCTCCCCAATTGCTCAGTCTGCCATAAAAACAACGCCAACGCCAACACCCTAGTTTCTGCAGCAATCTTGCTCCAACTTCGATCGGGAACAACAACTCCCGATTCGAACTGCCACCGACCCGATTTCCCAACCACGCGCACTCGCCGTCGGCTTGTCTATGGAGATCATCGAGAACAGTTCGGTCACCGTCGTTTGCTGCGAGGAAGCAAGAGCAAGAGAAGGGTCGAAGTCTGGGCAGTAGGAGTCGAAGAGAAGCGTCTGAAGGCGAGGATCGCGAGAGGCAGAGATGTTGTGAGGGAGAGGAGTCGCTCGTGTGCGTACGATGAGGAGGTGAGGGTGCCGTCGCACGTATGGAAGAAGAGGGCTTGGGAAAGGCAGCGCCGAGCGACGGAAGTGTTTTGTGGCGTGCACGAAACGCTCAGACGAGGCAAAATCTTCGGCGAGCATCGAAAAGGGAGGATGCGGCGGCTTTTAATGGATTAACGGGTCGGGTGGTTTTTAACAGGGTGGGCTTTAAACCCAATAAACCATTAACCCTAAATTTAATTAAATCTAGGTTAATAAAATTCCTTATGCTAGGTTAGATGAAATTAACTCCTAACCATACTTATTATTATTTTTTTTCGGTATTTTACATTCTCCCCCACTTATAAAAATTTGGTCCCCAAATTTCATACTTAAATATGAGAACCAACTCAAGAAATTTCTTGAACTACTACATGCCTCAAGTGAACAAATGAGGATATCGAGCTCGGATAGTATCTTCCAGCTCCCATGTAGTCTCCTCATCAGTCGGATACTGTCATCCTACCTTTACGAGTCGGATGGTCTTGTTCCGCTACTATCGCTCCTTGCGACCCAGTCTCCACCCTGGAATCTTCTCGTAAGTCGCATTAGACTGAGGTAGAATTCGGAACCTCTTTCAGAACATAATCAACATGCGACACATATTTCCTCAGTATAACAACAGGAAATACGTTGTGAGCACCCGCAAGTGTCGGAGGTAAAGTCAACCGACAAGCTACACCTCCCTAATCCATGACACAAGATCTGAATAGATCCTCCAACGTTTGAATGTCATACTCAGACAGTCCATCAGTCCGCGGATGAAATGTTGCACTAAGTCGAAGCTCTGTGCCCATAGTCTGATGCAGACTCTGTCAAAATCGCAAGGTAAAACATGGGTCTCTATCAGATATAGTACTCAAAAGTATCCCACGCAATCCGATAATCTTCTGATAATACAACTCTGTCGGATGATCCAACGAGTACATTCTACGCATAGGCAGAAGGTGAGCTGACTTGGTTAGTCAATTCATGATCGCCCAAATCGCATCACATCCTTTACGAGTTCTAGGCAATCCCGTAACGCAATCAATCGTGATATGCTCCCACTTCCATTCCGGAATCGGAATTTTCTAGAGCAATCCAGCGGGTTTCTGATGTTCAGCTTTCACCTGCTGGCATACTAAACATCGAGCAGCAACATCTGCTATAACCCTCTTCATACCGTTCCACCAGTATAAACGTCTTCAATCTCGGTACATCTGAGTACCGCCAAGGTATATAACCCATCTCGAATGATGTGCTTTCTTTAGCAACTCTTCTTTAAACACTGCAACTTTGGAACCCACTATCCTCATTAGAGACGGGGAATTATCTTCTCTAAAGAGAAGTCCATCACCCATCCAACATTCACTCCACCACACACTCTGTAAGTGCATGGAAGACTATAGCGATCAATCTCTCAAGTTGCAATTGTTCGCGTATCAGCAACTCTATAGTAGCTACCGAGTAGCTAGTTAAATTCAATAAGCACTTCTGCTCCATACATCTACAAATCCAAATAATAACTATTAAAGTCACGTCATGTATATGATATCCTATCTCGTAGTGTCTTAAATGTCGTAAGCATAAGGTACGTCTCATTCAACTGCATCGGAATCACTCTGATCCCCGAAATGATGCATCCGTGTACAACCTCATTTTTATCCACTCTGGAAGGATTAACTAATACTTGCATAAAAGTTAACCACCGTCTAAGTCTGGTAATCTGGTTTCCCCAGCTTCTGACTAAATGATTTCCATCATCACCTTTGTCAAACAAGTCCGTGGTATAGTAATGCAAAAACATTCTATCCACAGTTATAGTAATAACTACATCATACAAGGTAAATCACCATCTATGGTGGTTGAGTGCGTAACTCCAACTACCACAATCAATAGTGGCCAGGTTACGCAACTCCAACAACTACCAACTGATCTAATCCTGTCCAGGATACACGATTCTCAAATCTAGTGCCGACTAAATCGTTAATTAGTCTAACAACTTAATCAAAATTCATACAATTCATACTAAGTATGAAATTGTCATCTCTACACACCTGCATCCCCTTTACTCTACGTTGATGATATATATTAATCATCACAATGACATCGATAATTGTATGACACCATGTCACTACAATATCAATGCTCCAGTCCCAAATCAATCTTAGAGTATACACAGGTGTCCTTAGCTGATCTAAGTAGATCATCTATCCACAACGAAGGATATTCATCACACGACTCTTGTCTACTATTCGCCGATAATCGATGCATAATCTCAAAGGTCCATCTCTCTTTCAATAAAGAGTTCTGGATCTTCTCAAGGAGGAATAATGGGATAGATAAATATCCCTTCCAACTTCTCCTATAATTACAACTTACATTCTTCCAATTTCTATAGTGTTTAGCAATACTGATACCAACAAAACTATCACTCGATATGTGATCTTCGATACCGGACTATTTTCGCAATCATTTCAATCGCCTACTCCACTTGCCTAAGCAACGTCAAGGCTAGGAGTTCATCCGAAACTACATCCGAATGTTCTCTTATTATATGCACATCCGAGAGCATATCGTATCATACTTCCAACAATTTGACCATCCGTAAGGATATGTCCACAGTAAAGATATGTCTATCAAAGTCTAAGGGCATCCCTTAACTTCTTAATTGTTGGTCCTTATCTCACCTGACGGTAGAGATACCACCGACCCACAAGTCGATGTAAAGGACCCTTCTAATCCAACTAAGAATGTTCTAGACAAAGATACCTGTAAACTACAAGTATCTCTCAATATATTAATCCAGAGGGTAAAACTAGAGTAATACCTTGAACGATCAAATATCTGTTGATCTGATTCAAAGGCTCCTCGCAAGTCTCGGCCTTTCTCCGAAGAGAAGAAGATCATATTCAACAGTCCGCGATAACACGGTCGCATTTCTGTGACGAATGACCCGAGGATTTTCCTGGATCATCTGATCCTATCACTTAATCCTATGAGCTGCAACTGTAGGATACCCAATAGATACGACCATCATCGTATACTCTCTCCTCCGTACAAATCAATTCATATCTGGGGGTAACTGTTGTTGTCTGCATGAGTCTTCCACGATGTCTTCTGCTGCTAATACATCTGCATAAGTCACTTCTCTTGAAGGGAAGTATCACGGAACTCCAACCATGCCTGAGGTAGTAGGTTGCTGCTGATGAGATAACTCAATCTTCTGTGTTGATCTCTGCTGTCGAGACAATGCATCTTCCTCCCCGGAATCTCCCGGATAGTCTTCAACTGAGTCTTCACAGTATAGCTTCTCAAATGTACTGGTTGCTTATAATAGCAACAGATGAACAGATCCAACGAATAATCTGTCTTCGCATGTCTTCGTGATCTGCACAGCACGCACACAATTCCTTCGAAGTCTTTGTTCTGATTTTGCTAATATCGACAAGAACCTTCTGATGATCTACAATTGGTCTTCTATAATCGAAAAGTAGCTCAAGGCCTGTGACCCTGATCTTACTCCTTTTATCCAACAGTCAAAAACTTTTGACTCTATTAAGTTGACCTGAAATCTATGCTTATTGGTCTCAAACTCTTAAACTCTTGTACGGAGTCATTTCTAAACTCCTGTCTCAATCCAACGTCTTCCGGCAGGATCTGGTAGAAGATCCCGGCATCCTAATCCAACTATAAGACAATAACTCTGTGCGGCTTAAATCATCCATTCATCTCCTTGAGCTATTAGGTGGTTGTAACCTCTGCAAGTCTCACGACTCTGCACAGTAAACTATTACTAACCGATCACCCTTTTTTGAAGCTCAAGAATTCCTTACAATGTGTCACTAAAAGTGACACGGGGAAATACACTCTTTCAACATCACTAAACCGTGATCAAGTGATGTTTTATTTCCCAAATGTCATTTTCTATATTTTCCACCAAATACCGACTTGATCCCGATAATGGTATGCCAACAACTCTACTTCCTCGGTATAACACAAGTTAAATACTCAAAAGTACCCTCAAAGTTATACAACCCAATACGAACAACTCAGGGATAAAATCCCTATGAAACTCCATAACCTAGCCTTCCGCTATCTGCATCACAATAGTCTACAAGTCTGTTCATTACCCACAGGTAATGATCTGACTAGCACAGTTAGTGGAAATCTATAAGACTGTAGTCTCTGATTTCTATAATAAATGTGATGACTTGGCCCCTGTTTTTTGACTCGGTATCAGTCGACTCTCAGAGGTAAATCACCTCCTCGACATAGGTTCAAGACTCACAGACTCAACAGGTCGTTCCTGTGGTCAACTCATACCACAGTTACGAATAATAACCAACACACTACAGGTTATTTCCTGGTATAAGCATCTAAATGCATATCCAACATAACCGGGAGTATAAACCCTAAAGGTCACTCCGGTTGGTCGCCTCGGTGGATGACCCCTACTACAAGTCTGCACAGGTGTCATAACTCTATTGTATACAACTACTGATCAAGTTTAGATAAATATCTACTAAACCATAAGTTATCAGGAATTCTTACCTCGTGCTGCTTGGAGCTCAGGCTGCTGTCCATCTCATCTCAGAAAACCAAAACCGAACAAATCGACTCCCGAGAATCCAAGACTCGACACAAAACAACATTGTATGGCATCGCAGAACCTTGGGCTCTGATACCACTAAAGTTGTCACGCCCCGAGAGCATACCGAGCCGAAAATTAAACGGACGACACCTCCCCTGTACGGGGCAACATTTCGGGTTAATACAAGGCCCGTAGGCCCACAATAACAATAACATAACAAATAAAAACACAACAACATGACGAAACACAGCGAAAACTAATACAACGACATACCCATAACCCCACATATACAATAAATCCACATCATGCATACCGGTATGACTAACACACCACAACCACATATAGTACATCGATAAAATCCGAATCTACAAGTCCACAACACAGTACACTACGAAAACTCCAAATACAATACACGGCGGACGCAAAGCTCAAAACCAATACGGGAGCCTCGGAGGTGAGATGAGATGTCAGCCAGCGGTGCTCCAAGCTGTCACGAAGTCTTCTACCTGTTACCTGGGCGAAAGAAAAACCTAGGGTCCGTGGGGGGTGGTGAGTAAAACTCAGTAGGTAATAGAAAAACATGTATATATGTCATATCACATGTATTTTCAACAACATACTCTAAAGGTACAACAGGTATATCAGCATAGTATATAAATACAAGCATATACCGTCTAACCAAATAAACAACATAAAAATGCAGACATACCTGAAGTCTGCTACGCTACTCCGATCCAACCTGAACATATATCCAACATATATATATATAACAGGAAGAGTAGATCAACTCACAATATACTCTAGCTACAGGTCAAGGTATCTAATGGTCTGTCCAACACATACCAGTATCCGACACAACTGTATAACATATGCAAGAAACATGCATGAATATGATGTACAAACAAATGCAACATCACAATAAGCATATATATATATATATATATATATATATATATATATATATATATATATATATATATATATATATATATATATCTTTATCTATATATATGTATACTAATCACAATCATCCATATATATATATATATATATATATATATATATATATGGCAATATGCAAAAATGTCATAAGTCGGCAATGCAGCGTGCATGGTCATGTCGGCTCACCCTAAAGCTCCACGACCCCAGTGTGACCTCGGTGGCTCGAGCATTACAACTGTCCCAACTCAACACCAACCACTACTCTCGAGTCGCCGAGTGGGTAGTATGATCGAGTGGCATATAAGCGTAAAGATCAAGCTACATGATGGGGGTCCCTGCTGTTGGCCACTCCGACAGTCACTACCCATGAGTGATCGAGTGCCACACACGCAGGACTATGACACCTAAATCCAACTACCACCGTCTATAGTGGTAGAGTGCGGCACCACAATACTCTTCCCTCACACCGATTACTCCTCCTATGAGTAACCGTGGAGGCAAGATGACTGGCGACACTCTCAACCATAAGGGAGACCTCGTCGCCAGCATGCATGCAAATGACATGAATGCGATGCCTCACATACAGACATCCACCATAGACTCTCTATTCTATAGAGAATCAAACTAACCAGATCAACGCACTCTCTATCCTGCAGAGAGTCATACTCAATTGATCATAATACTCTCTATCCTGTAGAGAGGCATACCAATCTAATCGACGCACTCTCTATCCTGTTGAGAGTCGTACTCAACTAATCATAATACTCTCTATCCTGTAGAGAGTCATACCAATCTAATCGACGAACTCTCTATCCTGTAGAGAGTCGTACTCAACTGATAGACGGACTCTCTATCTTGTAGAGAGTCGTACTCGACTGATCATAACTCTCTCTCCAATAGAGAGTCGTACTCAACTGAACGACGCACTCTCTATCCTATAGAGAGTCGTACTCGACTAATCATACCAAGTTGGGACCACTGGTCCGCAATGACATACTAATCACCCTTCACTTAACTATTACACAACTCATGGTTGGTAACAGTATGCAACATACAGGTATTGGAAGTAAATCCTATATTTAAGGCATTACCTACCCACGGATGACCTTTTTGCCAATTAATAAATTGGGTCATCCTCCATACTAACATTTACACCCTGCTAAACATCTAGGCCAATTTACATCACATATATAACTCCTAAATCATTATAGGGTATATGTGTGATATCAACAATTGAGCATAAATACATCAAACGATAAGTTCAAGCATACGATAATAAGAGAGGGTCAAGGTAATATGAACACCTAACATGCTCATATCTATGACTAAATCTGAATGCAATACATCTACCCGGACCAGGTAGGAAATTACCCACCTTCTGTCAATTCGCGTGGTAATAGAGTCCTCACGTCCGCGGACCAGTCTCGTATCCACGTCCTGCAAATAACATCAATTATCATTCAGTGAGAGCATACAACAACAATACGAATTAGCTACTACGTTATCCACATATCCGTATCCCCTATCGAATACGATTTAGAAACCCCAATTAGCCAGACTTGACCATTTATTACCATAATTAATCGAGTTCACAAATCCACTCGCAACATAAATAGGGCTTCACCCCAATGCACTATACAGATATAAAATCTGACAACCCTACATGATCAAACCTCAACTCGCAGCCGATCATAGCCTATGAACATCTACATTGACACCCATAGACCCATTTACGGCTCACTCACAGCCGGTCAAAACATAACCTCAGCCCCCTTTTTAGACCCAAAATCAACCTTATTCACAACCCACACAGACCCATTCACAACACATCACAGCCAACAACCCTCGTATGTCATTCAACACTTCACAGAACAAAAAAAAAGGAAATTTCTCTTCCTTACCAGATGTTGAACCCCGCCGACAGCCAAGTCCCCAACAACCGACAGCCAACCTTTCACTATCCCCAAATTTCCCTTACAGAACACCCACACACTCATGCTCACAGCCGCACAGAATGGAGGGCAACTATCAAATCTTGATAACTAGAAATCCAATCAACAACGGAAGAATAGAAGGAGACAGACCAACTATACCAGTGATTGGAAACTCCTCTGGGTAGCTCTCCTCCCCAATTGCTCGGTCTGCCAGAAAAACAACGCCAACGCCAATGCCAACACCCTAGTTTCTGCAGCAATCTTGCTCCAGCTTCGATCGGGAACAACAACTCCCGATTTGAACTGCCACCGACCCGATTTCCCAACCATGCACACTCGTCATCGGCTCATTTGTGGAGATCATCGAGGACAGTTCGGTCGCCACCGTTTGCCGCGAAGAAGCAAGAGCAAGAGAAGGGGTGAAGTCCAGGCGGTAGGAGTCGGAGAGAAGCGTCCGGAGGCGAGGATCGCGAGAGGCAGAGACGCTGTGAGGGAGAGGAGTCACTCGTGTGCGTGCGATGAGGAGGTGAGGGTGCTGTCGCGTGTAAGGAAGAAGAGGGCTTGGGAAAGGCAGTGCCGAGCGGCGGAGTCGGCGGAAGCGTTTTGCGGCATGCGCGAAACGCTCATACATGGCAAAATCTTCGGCGAGCATTGGAAAGGGAGGACGCGGCGGCTTTTAATGGATTAACGGGTCGGGTGGTTTTTAATGGGGTGGGCTTTAAACCCAATAAACCATTAACCCTAAATTTAATTAAATCTAGGTTAATAAAATTCCTTAAGCTAGGTTAGATGTAATTAACTCCTAACCATACTTATTATTATTTTTTTTCGGTATTTTACACTAGCTTCCTTTAACATCTAAGGCACAAGCTCTGAGCATGTCCTCCAAAATATGATTCACTCTTTCTGTTTGCCCATCTGTCTGAGGATGAAATGCAGTGTTGAGTCATAGCTTTGTGCCGAGGGTTGTCTGAACACACTCCCAGAAGTGTGAAGTGAAGCAACTGTCTCTATCAGAGATAATGGTCTTAGGTATTCCATGTCGTCTAATCACTTCCTTGACATATAACTGGGCTAACTATTCCATGGAGTATGATATTCTTATAGGCATGAAGTGAGCAGACTTTGTCAATCTATCGACAACTACCCAAATAGAATCGTAGCCATTAGTTGTTTGGGGCAGTCCTACTATGAAATCCATGGCTAGTTCCTCCCACTTCCATTCTGAAATCTGGATAGGTTGTAGAACTCCTCCTGGTCTCTGGTGTTCTGCTTTCACTCTCTGACATGTCAGACAAGCACTAACATACTTAGTCACGTCCCTCTTCATACCAAGCCACCAGAATTTTCCTTTCATATCTTGATACATCTTGGTGGATCCAGGATGGATCGAATATGGGGTCCCATGAGCTTCTTCTAGGATCTTCTTTCTTAAGTCTGGGTCCTTGGGGATACATAGGCGTTCACCCAAATATAATACCCCACTGTCAGAGACACGGAATCCTTCATCCTTTCCTTCTTGGATCTCTTGCTTGATCCTTTGGCTGCTAGGATCTTTGTCTTATCTCGCTAATATATCCTCAAACAGTGTAGGTACTATGGTCAAGGCGGAGAGCTGTCCAGAAATGATCTCAACCCCAAAATTCATTATCTCTTTCTTCAGTGGTTGGGATAGTGTTGCTAGGGACATCAAAGTGGCGCATGATTTTCTACTCAGTGCGTCTGCTACTTTGTTTGCCTTTCCAGGATGGTAGTGGATTTCACAGTCATAGTCCTTTACTAGCTCAAGTCATCTGCGCTGTCGCATATTCAAATCCTTCTGAGTGAAGAAATACTTCAGACTCTGGTGATCTGTGTAAATCTTGCATTGGACTCCATATAAGTAATGTCTCCAAACTTTCAGAGCAAAGACCACTGCTGCCACCTCAAGGTCATGGGTAGGGTAATTCTTTTCGTAGTTCTTGAGTTGTCTAGATGCATAAGCAATGACTTTACCCTTCTGCATAAGTACTTCTCTGAGTCCCATCTTGGATGCATCACTATACAGGTCAAATCCCTCATTACTTTCTGGAAGGATAAGCACTGGAGCACTTGTGAGTCTCCTCTTTAATTCAAGGAAGCTCTTCTCACAATCTTTGGTCCATTCGAACTTCTTGTTCTTTCTGGTAAGAATCATCAACGGTGAAGCTATCCTTGAGAAGTTTTCCACAAACTTCCGATAGTACTCCGCTAATCCGAGGAAACTTCTGACTTCATTGGCATTCTTTGGTTGACCCCAATTACTTACCGCTTCTATCTTTGTCGGGTCTACCATAACTCTATCTTTTGAAATAACATGTCCCAGAAATGACATTCGATCAAGCCAAAACTCACACTTGGAGAACTTTGCATATAATTGTCTTTGCTGAAGGGTCTATAAGACTGTTTTCAAGTGTTCGACATGTTCCTCCTGAGTTCTCGAGAAGATAAGGATGTCATCAATGAAGACGACCACAAACTTGTCAAGATACTCCTTAAATACCCGATTCATCAAATCCATAAACATAGCGGGTGCATTTGTCACTCTGAAGGGCATGACCACGAATTCATAGAGTCCATACCTCGTTCGAAAGGTTATTTTCGGTATATCATCCTCTTTAACTCTTACTTGATGATAACCTGACTACAAGTCAATCTTGGAGAAGACTGTGGCTCCCCTCAATTGATCAAATAAATCCTCTATCCTTGGCAGAGGATATCTGTTCTTGATCGTCACTTGATTCAAGGCTCGGTAGTCTATGCACATCCTCATAGACCCATCTTTCTTTTTCACGAACAACACTGGAGCTTCCCACGGGGAATGACTAGGATAGATGAATCCTTTGTCTAATAACTCCTGTAATTGTTCCTGAAGCTCTTTCAATTCAGCTGGAGCCATACGATAGGGTGCTTTTGAGATTGGGTTGGTACCAGGAATATGTTAGTTATAGCCCTAGAACCAATTATGTGATGGTTGAATAGGGAACATTTTGTATCATATTCTATAAAGGCAAAGGATTGGTTATTATATTTACGTCTTGCTTGTGCCAGCTAAATTAAATAAAATAATGCCCTAGAAAAGTAGGTTCTTATCTACAACACATCAATTGGCAGAATTGATTATGAGAGGCTGTAGAGAACACTTTCCTAAATGTTCCTAGTCAAGTATTAATATGCAAGGGCAATATTAATACATAAAGACTAGCATGTAGGTCAATTGATGACTTGATCTCACAAGTCATGGATATATGATATCAAGTTGACACATGGGTATATATTAGAGAATATATACTGAACTAACCCGCCATGAGAAAGTTTCATAGATCGTCATATGAGTGTCATAAACTTTCTCATGTGACTATTGGTATAAATAGTCCTCAAACCTGAAGTCACTACGGTTCCCTACATAAGGAGTTATGTACTTTGGTATCGTCAAACGTCACCCGTAACAGGGTGGACCATAAAGGCGATTACTGGGTATATAACAAATTATGCGGAGGGATGTGAGTGATGTAGATGAGATCTATCCCTCCCATATGACGAGAGTGATATCTGTGGGCCCCTTGATTGAGTAGAACTACTAAAACGCATGGCCATGCTCGAATGAGTCAATATGAGATATTGAGCTCATTTGTTTGAGTTAGTTTACTCAGGGATCAAGAAACACATAGATTGATCGAGGATGACACGCGATCTATGCCTCATTGTCGTCGATATCAAGGATAGAAGGACACGGTCATACATTATAGTAGTCACGGAAAGGTTAGTCGGATCTTGACTTATTTCGTAACTTGGGTAGCAATGATGTATTGCTAGATGCCGCTCATTGCTTGTGTATCTAAAAGAGTTTAGATCCACTGCCAACATTATGAGAGCCTATAGGGTCACACACAAAGAGCATAATGATTAGAAGAATTAGTGCATTCTAGTTTGACTAGAATAATTTGGGAATAAGCTTAAGTACAAAATGGTTTTTGGACTTTAAGCTTAATGAGAATTTTAGCTTGTTGATTTAATGAGATTAATTCAATATGCTAAGCTTATTAATTTAATAAGATTAAATAAATATGTTATCATGATAGCCTAAGCTTAATTGATTTAATAAGATTAATTCAATATGTTACCTTATTGATTTAATGAGATTAATTCAATATGATAACATAAGCTTATTGAATTAATAATATTAATTCAACATGCATGAATGCCACATAAGCATGCCACCTAAGCTTGATGAGGTGGAAGGAGACAAAGGGTTTTGACCTTTGGAATTTCTCCACATGTGGCCGGCCAAACAAGGAGTGTTGATTATTTTTCAATGCAATTGATTGCATTGAATGTGATAGGAGGTGAAAGGTTTTTTCAATCCTATAAAACACTCCATGGGGTGGCCGGCCAACGTGGTGGAAGCTTGAGGCTTGGAGAGAGCTTGGTGGTGAGAGGCTTTGGTTGTGTGTCTTTTGTGAGTGTAGGCTAGCAAGAAGAGTGGTCTTCTTCTTCCTTTCTCTTTTTCCTTACCTTCCTCTCCTTTAGGGACTTCTCTAGCAAGAAGTAAAGGAGAGCTCTTCTAGTTTCTTTTGTGAGACAAGAGCTTGCTCGTGTGGATACATATAGAGGCACGGATATTTGAACATGCTAAAAGATCCAACAAACCCAAGGAGAAGCGGGATTAAAAAGGGCACACAACAAAGGTAATATTCTCCTATAAGATAGGTTTTGAGAAATTTATTTTTTGTACGAGGTTTTCTTTCGCAAGGATCACTTGGAAGGGATCCTATTTTTCCGTTGCGCATATGATATTTTGCATAAAAAAATTCCCTACAGTGGTATCAGAGCCACTTACGAAAGATCGTATAAAAAAATAGGTTTTCTCTATTTTATATATGATATAGAAGTGGGATAAATTTTATTATGAGTTGATAATTGCATTAGCAATTTTTCAAACATAATAAAATATTCGATGTCTTTTAAAAGTTAAAATTGATATGGTGCATGGTTATGGCCTAGTCCCAAAAAGTTTGTGAATGTGTGTGTTGTAATTCTTAATACGGCCTGCATGTCGTGCCTTTCTCCTAAAATTCTTGTTGTAAAATTAGTTTTAGACTCGAATGTAACTCGAGTATTTCTCCTTTTGTAATATACAAAACAAAGATAGAGGGTCCATTGGAAGATGACGTTACAAGGAGGAAGTCAACAACACAAGACAACCAAAAGGAAGCACTTGGGAGAAGATGTTATCCCTAGGTTGACCAATCAATCTTTTCATTGGCTTGAGAAGATTGTAGAATAAGGGTCATAACCATGACACGCTTAGTTTAATATGTATGTGATGCATGTTAATTTAGTTTATATGTGATGTATGCTAATATGTATGTGATGCATGTTTAAGTTTATTTCTTAATAAGTCAAAAACGATATGCCTGCCAAAGTTTGGTACTCACTACTTCCTCGATCATTTGTTGTTGGGTTTGCCAAAGCAAAGCAATGCATTTTATCTTGGAAGAGTGTGAGTGGACAATCGTGATGTCCCGCTATCAAACTTGGTTAAGACTTAATTAAGTTTTTCTTAATTAATTAAGAAAGTAGAGGCATATATTAGCTTTGAACATAAGTTTTAAAAAAAAATTAGTTTTGTGTGATTTCTGAACATCAGCTTTGTCTTAGAAAGTGGTCGTTGCTCCGATATCAAAGAAGGCCTCTGTGCCTCGCCACGGCCTGGAAGCTGGTTTAGAAATAAGCACTAAACTAATCTAAACTTAACCAAAGCTATTAAAGAGTTACATCAGATGTAATTGGCAAATGATTGCCTACCTAATCATACTACGTCTTGGGCGATTAGCCAAAGCTAACTCAAGACGAAGTATGATGTGGATCTTTATCCCATATAAATTTATAGCTAAATAGAAGCTAATGATGTAAGCAAAATGTGTTTGCCTACATCAATGATTAGCTCATATCAAAGCTATGAGAATTTAGTGGGAGCCTCATTTAATTAAAGGCCTAATTAAATGACTTAGGTATGATACTTAATTTTGCATTTTAATGTTGTAGATCACCATGTCATCTAACACGACACACCCCCTCAACTTGCGATCTGTCCTTGAGAAAGACAAGCTCAATGGAGCTAACTTTCTAGACTGGTATAGGAACTTGAGGACTATCCTCAAGCAAGAACGTAAACTGTATGTCCTAGAGCAGTTTATCCCTGAAACACCCGCCCCTGCAGCCACTCGTGCTGAAAAGGATGCTTATAAGAAGCATCAAGATGACGCATTAGATGTGTCATGTCTTATGCTTGCCACCATAAACTCTGAGCTTCAAAAGCAACATGAGAACATGGATGTTTATGGTATGGTTGAGCATTTGAAACAACTATATCAAGGACAATCTAGGCACGAGCGTTTTGAAGTGTCTAAGGCTCTTTTTGCATGCTAGATACAAGAAGGAACACCTGTAGGAACTCACGTACTTAAAATGATAGGGTACGTTGAGAACCTTGAAAGACTAGGTTTTCCACTGAGCCAAGAATTAGCAACTGATGTTATCCTGCAATCATTGCCGGAAGCATATAATCAATTCGTCATGAATTATAACATGAATGAAATTGATAAGCCTTTGCCTGAGATTCTCAGCATGTTAAGAACTGCTAAACCGAATCTCAAGAAGAAAGTTAGTAACGTACTAATGGTCAAGAAGGGCAAAGGTAAGCGCAAAGGCAAGGGTAAGACCCAAGCCAAAGGCAAGGCCAATTCATCCACTTCAAAGGGTAAAGGTAAAGTACCTAAGGAAGGGGGCTGTTTCCATTGCGGTGAGACTGGACACTAGAAGCGGAACTGCAAAGTCTACCTTGAGGAAGTAAAGAAGAAAAGAAGTGGGACTTCTTCCTCAGGTATACACGTTATAGAAGTTAATCTATCTATTTCTTCTACATGGGTATTAGATACCGGATGTGCATCTCACATTTGTACTAATGTGCAGGGACTGAGAAATAGTAGACTAATGGCAAAGGGCGAAGTGGACCTACGAGTAGGCAATGGCGCAAAAGTTGCTGCTGTAGCTGTAGGAACATATTCTTTGTCTTTGCCCACTGGGCTTATCTTAGAACTAGAGGAGTGCTTTTATGTACCTGCATTAACGAAGAACATAATTTCTGTATCTTGTTTAGACAAAAAAAACTTTTCTTTTATAATAAAGGACAAATGTTGTTCCATTTATTTGAATGAAATGTTCTATTGCAATGCACCACTTATGAATGGTCTCTATGTTCTAGATTTAGAAAACCTAATTTATAACGTAAATACCAAACGGTTCAAATCGAATAATTTGAACCAAACATATCTCTGGCACTGTCGCCTAGGTCACATAAATGAAAAACGCATATCCCAACTCCATAAAGATGGATTATTGGACTCATTTGATTTTGAATCATATGAGGTATGCGAATCTTGTCTTTTAGGAAAGATGACTAAAACTCCATTTAGTGGACATGGCGAGAGAGCGACGAACTTGTTAGGACTCATACATACTGATGTATGTGGCCCTTTCAATGTCGAAGCCAGAAGAGGCTATAAGTACTTTATTACTTTCACTGATGATATGAGTAGATTTGGCTACTTATATTTGATGAGACATAAGTCAGAATCCTTTGAAAAGTTCAAAGAATTCAAGAATGAAGTACAAAACCAACTTGGTAAGCGTATTAAGCTACTTCGATCAGATCGAGGTGGTGAATACCTTAGTCAAGAGTTTCGTGATCACTTGGCTGAGTGTGGGATAATATCCCAACTCACTCCACCTGGAACACCACAATGGAATGGTGTATCTGAGAGGAGAAATCGTACTCTATTAGATATGGTACGATCAATGATGAGCCAGACTGATCTACCTACTTCCTTTTGGGGTTTAGCTCTAGAGACAGCCGCTTTCACACTTAATCGCGTCCCATCAAAAGTCGTAGAAAAGACACCATATACGTTATGGACTGGGAAGAGTCCCAAAATGTCTTTTATAAAGATTTGGGGTTGTGAAGCTTATGTTAGACGTCAAGTCTCAGATAAACTAGGACCCAAATCAGATAAGTATTATTTTGTAGGATATCCCAAGGAAACTAAGGGATATTACTTTTACAATCCCACACTTGGCAAGGTGTTTGTTGCCAGAAATGCTGTCTTTCACTACAAGAATAATGGTCTTTAAGAACACTCATAAATGTCCTTATATTATATTTTTAGTGACACTAATATTTTAGTGACATCACTAAAAAACGCCCTATAAAGTGATGTCGTCTTAGACCCGATTCGCTTTCCTGACATTTTATAATGTCATTATACAATATAAATACTAACATCGAAAGTGTCTTAATATAGATAATAATGACACGCTAAAATGTCAGGAAAAGTCATATTTTAAGGACATCTACATGTGTCTTATTATCATCGTAATAAGGACATCTACATGTGTCTTATTATCATTGTAATAAGGACAAAACTAAATGTCACCTAAACTTATTTATTTTGACATTTATAAATGTCTTATATTTTTTATAAGGACAATAAAAATTGTCAGTAAAGATAATTTATAAGATCATTTTAAAATGTCACCTTAGTTAATCTATAATGACATTTATTAATGTCATTATAATAATTTATAAATACATTAAAATGATCCCTTATATAAGTATGAATCCAATATTTATACATCATTACAATTCATCCCCTGTTTAGAATATAAAAAATTATAAAATATAATTTATAGTGATAATAGAAAATCTAAATTCATTCCATAATCATTGAATCAAAGTTACAAATATTTTGATGAGTCTTTTACATCCAAAACTAACTATACACTATACTTGAAATATTAAATTTTAGAACTAACAAAGTCTTATAAAAAAAACTCAACTAGACAGACTATCTTCAACCATAATATTGATGTATCAAAATTTAGATACCCGTCACCTACAAATACAATGAATAAATTTGTATTAGTACTGAAATAAAATAATAAACAATCAAAGTTAATAGAAATAATGATAAAGATTATATATCATACCAAATAAGGAAATGCAAAGTATCATTCCATATGCATCTCTTTGGTTATTTAAGGTACCTGATATATTATCACCATCTATAAAAATATCAATTCATGTAAAATAATAAAACAAATAAGAATTAGACGCACAAGAAAAAGAATATATAAAATTTTATGTTAATTTAATACTCAAAATGAATTAAAAGTTTACTTTTCTTTCCAACAAATAATAAATTTATGATGCATAAAATTTGATAATACCTCGTTCAGTTGAATATCGATCTGTGTGATTTGTACTCGTACCTGATAGTTGTATCTCTCTCTCATATTGTAGTTTAAAATGAGATATCCTATTAGTTCGACGCTTCAGAGTCATACCTACTACAAACAATAGTTAGTTACAAATTATAGATAATACAAAATTAGCTAAACAATTTGAAAAATGTTACCTTATTGCAGAAAACAATAGTTTTAGGAACTGGTGTATTTTCTGTCAACTATAGAAGAGCAACATTCGTGGTAGGGTGGAGGAACCTTAATTGCAGAATGAAGACACTGTGGACAATGATGTAGCTGGGCTTAATTTCTAACAATGGCTAAGAATAACAAATCGGGTCACACCAACATTCGTAGTAGGGTGGAGGAACCTATGCGATTGCAAAGAAACCTTGCCATATCAAAGTTGTATTCCACTTCTCTCTTCATGTAGCATAACTATTGTCTCCATGTTCTTCACTTCAACCATGTTAATGCCATTAAGACATGGAGTGAATGAGAGCGGGATGGATGATGATTTTCGGATTGAGCAGTTGATGATAAATGTCATTGTCTATTTTAATTCACTTCTTAAATGAAACATAACAATTCATATAAAGTGAGTTATGAACCTACATTTTTATTATAAACCAAGATTAGTGTACTTCATGAACTATATTGTGCTTTTGGCTTTTAGGATGTAAAAAATTATTACAAATCAGTAGGAATCTTTTACCTGGTTTTACATTGCATATCTAATATCTTAACCTAAAGTGTCAAATTTGATACAATGTACACTTAATATTCCTTCATTGACCTCTATGCAGCAATATATTGCAAAAAGTTTCCAAATACAAGTATTGTTTCAACAAGAAGGAAAGAACTAGGAAATGGTGGAATTTCCAATGACAATTTTTGCAAGCCAGCAAAATTGTTTTGACAGAAAACTAAAAGGATATTAAGTGAAATAGTGGGACAAGTTAGATTACATCAAAAAAGCATCAAGCTATAAGCATATAAATAAACTTTTTCCAATTTTCTTATCTGGATTCTGGATGATTTACTTAATGTAGTCAAGCTAGAGCATCAAAATCCCTAGTCGATCAACAACTAAATAGGTAACAAATATTTTCTTGAATAAATTAATAAAAGCCAACTTCAAGAACGCCAACAAAACAAAATAATACGCCCATAGATCTAAAAAGAAACAACAATAAAAAAAAACATAAAATACAACCAAACGCTAGGAAAAAAAATAAAATGCTTAATAAACCTCATAATTAGTTATGATCCCATTGTGAACAACCAAGAACTCATTCCATGCATCTGATGATTGTGGATGACTATTTCTTGGAGATGGCACACCATGAGTAGCCCATCTAGTGTGAGCAATTCCAGCATGAACAGGAAAAGACTGTTCTAAATTTAGATCCATTGCAATAATTTATAAAATTATTGCTTTGATTTCAGTTTGCTGGCTAATCGAGAAGGCCATAAACTCTTTGCCAGACCTTTGAGGCTTACCTTGTCAGAGAACAAACCAATTTCCTGACAGATTGCCTCTGCTGTGGACTTGTTATCTCCAGTAATAACCATAACTTTAATACCTGCACATCTGCAATCCTGAATGACCTTATGAACTTCATCACGAGTAGGGTCCTGACCAAATTTTGCATTATAATCATTATTGTATAGAAATACATTTGCAATAATCAACAGTGAAGACTACAAAAATCATATTGATGGACTCGAGAACTCACCCTCAGACCAACAACTCCAACAAAAATCAGATTGCTCTCAATTTCAGGATAGTTTGCAGGATCAAGAAAACTCTTGTGAGCATGATGGGTTTCTGCATTATAATCTGAGAACTCTCCCTAGTTATCTTTAAATGTGAATCCTAAGCATCTTAACCCTTCTGAGCTCATCTGGTGGACATGGGACATTATCCTCTATCTACATGCATCATCCAACAAAGCAATAGATCCATCTGGAAGATACACACTTGAACTCCTCTCCAAAACACTTTCAAAAGCACCCTGAAGATAAAAAAATAGATTACTGAACAAGGCGGCTAATATCAAGTTTACTTAGATATTATCTAGCATCAATGCTTACAAACAAATTGAGTAGATTCAGCAAATCCTGGTTCATGTGAAAGATCCATTTAATATAATCGTTGGTCATATGAATTGATACCCCACCACAATCCCTTTCTTGCCTTCCAGCAACAGGGCGGACCGCGCAGTGCCATGGAGGCGTTCTTCGACTTCTAGCTCGCCCGCCCCGACAACCTCCACTCCGACCTCCTCCACGCCTTCAGCCACTGGGCCAACCTGATAGCCTAGGTCATCGATGTCGTCCTCTCCCACTACCACGACTACTACGATGCCAAGGTCCACCTCGCCGACTCCGATGTCCTCCACGCCCTCACCCACCCCTAGCTCACCCCCTTCGAACGCGGTTGTCGGCTGGAAGCCCTCCCTCGCATCCAGCCTCCTGCTCGACCACTGCCTCCTCTCCCCGGACCAGTGCGCCGCCATCGAGGTCCTTTGGAGGGAAGTCCAACTGCCGGAGCACCGAATCTTCAAGGACATGGCCAGCCACACGATTGTTGAGACGCCACACCTGAAACGTCGAGGAGGCGATCACGACGACGGAAAGGTGAAGTCCGAAGGAGATGGAAAGGGCTACGCGTGAGAAGGTTACGACCTTGCAGGAGAAAAAGATAGGAAACCTAAATTAATATGTTTATTAAGTATAATGACATTTATGATATATGTCGTTAAAATGTATCTAATTAGATACTTAAAAAAAATTAAAAATTATTTTTAATAAGTGTCATTATAAGATGTTTATAATTACACTATAAAATAAATGTCATTAAAAAAATGTCATGATAGCCTATTATTCTTGTAGTGTTTCTAGAAAGAGAATTTATTTCTAGAAAAACTAGTGGGAGTAAAATTCATCTTGAAGAAATTCAAGATGAAGATAACACTAAGGCTTCGATGGAAAATGAACAGGCACCACAAAGTGTTGTGGATGAGGAAATTGTTGCCCAAAGAGTTGTGGAGCAAACACATGTTCAAGTAAACCAACCTCTTCGTAGATCTGATAGGATCCATCGTCAACCCGAGAGATATTCTTTTCTCTTGACTGACAACGGTGATGTATTGCTTGTCGATCTTGACGAGCCTACATCCTATCAAGAAGCTATGATGAGCCCAGATTCCGAGAAATGGCTAGAGGCCATGAGATCCGAAATGGAATCCATGTACACTAACCAAGTATGGACTTTGGTTGATCCACCTGAAGGGGTAAAACCCATTGGGTGTAAGTGGGTCTTTAAAGTAAAGACTGACATGGATGGTAATAAGCATACCTATAAAGGTAGATTGGTGGCTAAAGGATTCAAACAAATTCATGGTATTGACTATGATGAAACCTTTTCACCAGTTGCGATGCTTAAATCCATTCGGATCATACTTGCTATTGCAGCCTACCACGATTATGAGATCTGGCATGGATGTCAAAACCGCTTTTCTGAATGGAAAGCTACTCGAGGATGTGTACATGACACAGCATGAGGGTTTTGAAGATCCAAAGCATCCTGAAAATGTATGCAAACTGCAAAGGTCCATTTATGGACTAAAGCAAGCCTCTCGAAGCTGGAATCTTCGATTCGATGATGCAATCAAGGAGTTTGGTTTCATCAAGAATAAAGATGAACCTTGTGTCTACAAGAGAAATAGTGGGAGCACAGTTGTATTTCTTATCTTGTATGTAGATGACATACTTTTCATCGGAAATGATATTCCCTCACTCCAGTCTGTAAAGATGTGGTTAGGGAATTGTTTCTCGATGAAAGACTTAGGTGAAGCTGCCTATATTCTAGGCATCAAGATCTATAGAGATAGATCTAAAAGATTACTTGGCCTAAGTCAGAGTACATACATTGATAAAGTGCTAGATCGTTTTGCTATGCAAAATTCCAAGAAAGGATTTCTGCTTTTATCACATGGTGTGAGTCTTTCGAAGACTCAATGTCCCTCTTCTAAGGAGGAGAGAGATCGCATGGATAAGATCCCTTATGCATCTGCTATAGGGTCTATCATGTACGTCATGCTTTGTACTCGTCCTGACGTCTCGTATGCTTTGAGCATGACGAGTAGATACCAGTCGGATCCAGGTGAAAGTCACTGGATAGCAGTCAAAAATATTCTTAAATACTTACGAAGAACGAAAGAATATTTCCTGATATTTGGAGGCAATGAGGAGCTAACTGTAAAGGGTTACAGTGATGCAAGCTTCCAAACAGACAAGGATGACTATAGATCGCAATCGGGGTACGTGTTTTACCTAAATGGTGGAGCTGTGAGCTGGAAGAGTTCGAAGCAGGACACAATTGCTGATTCTACAACAGAAGCCGAGTATATTGCTGCGTCTGATGCAGCAAAGGAGGCTGTTTGACTCCGCAAGTTCATCAGTGAACTTGGGGTAGTTCCTAGCATTGCAGATCTAATAGACCTCTATTGTGACAACAATGGGGCTATTGCACAGGCTAAGGAACCTCGATCACATCAGCGGACCAAACACATACTGCGGCGCTTCCATCTCATTCGAGAGATCATCGATAGAGGAGATGTGAGGATATGCAGAGTACGGACAGAAGCTAACATCGCAGATCCATTGACCAAGGCTTTGGCACAGAGGAAGCATGATGGTCACACTAGGTCACTAGGTATGAGATATTATAGTGATTGGTACTAGTGCTAGTGGGAGATTGTTAGTTATAGCCCTAGAACCAATCATGTGATGGTTGAATAGGGAATATTTTGTATCATATTCTATAAAGGCAAAGGATTGGTTATTATATTTACGTCTTGCTTGTGCTAGCTAAATTAAATATAATAATGCCCTAGAAAAGTAGGTTCTTATCTACAGCACATCAATTGGCAGAATTGATTATGAGAGACTGTAGAGAACACTTTCCTAAATGTTCCTAGTCAAGTATTAATATGCAAGGGCAATATTAATACATAAAGACTAGCATGTAGGTCAATTGATGACTTGATCTCACAAGTCATGGATATATGATATCAAGTTGACACATGGGTATATATTAGAGAATATATACTGAACTAATCCGCCATGAGAAAGTTTCATAGATCGTCATATGAGTGTCATAAACTTTCTCATGTGACTATTGGTATAAATAGTCCTCAAACCTGAAGTCACTACGGTTCCCTACATAAGGAGTTATGTACTTTGGTATCGTCAAACGTCACCCGTAACAGGGTGGACCATAAAGGCGATTACTGGGTATATAACAAATTATACGGAGGGATGTGAGTGATGTAGATGGGATCTATCCCTCCCATATGACGGGAGTGATATCTGTGGGCCCCTTGATTGAGTAGAACTACTAAAATGCATGGCCATGCTCGAATGAGTCAATATGAGATATTGAGCTCATTTGTTTGAGTTAGTTTACTCAGGGATCAAGAAACACATAGATTGATCGAGGATGACACGGTCTATGCCTCATTGGTCAATCTGATATCAAGGATAGAAGGACACGGTCATACATTATAGTAGTCACGGAAAGGTTAGTCGGATCTTGACTTATTTCGTAACTTGGATAGCAATGATGTATTGCTAGATGCCGCTCATTGCTTGTGTATCTAAAAGAGTTTAGATCCACTGTCAATGTTATGAGAGCCTATAGGGTCACACACAAAGAGCATGATGATTAGAAGAATTAGTGCATTCTAGTTTGACTAGAATAATTTGGGAATAAGCTTAAGTACAAAATGGTTTTTGGACTTTAAGCTTAATGAGAATTTTAGCTTGTTGATTTAATGAGATTAATTCAATATGCTAAGCTTATTAATTTAATAAGATCAAATAAATATGTTATCATGATAGCCTAAGCTTAATTGATTTAATAAGATTAATTCAATATGTTACCTTATTGATTTAATGAGATTAATTCAATATGATAACATAAGCTTATTGAATTAATAAGATTAATTCAACATGCATGAATGCCACATAAGCATGCCACCTAAGCATGCCACATAAGCATGCCACCTAAGCTTGATGAGGTGGAAGGAGACAAAGGGTTTTGACCTTTGGAATTTCTCCACATGTGGCCGGCCAAACAAGGAGTGTTTGATTATTTTTCAATGCAATTGATTGCATTGAATGTGATAGGAGGTGAAAGATTTTTTCAATCCTATAAAACACTCCATGGGGTGGCTGGCCAACGTGGTGGAAGCTTGAGGCTTGGAGAGAGCTTGGTGGTGAGAGGCTTTGGTTGTGTGGCTTTTGTGAGTGTAGGCTAGCAAGAAGAGTGGTCTTCTTCTTCCTTTCTCTTTTTCCCTACCTTCCTCTCCTTTAGGGACTTCTCTAGCAAGAAGTAAAGGAGAGCTCTTCTAGTTTCTTTTGTGAGACAAGAGCTTGCTCGTGTGGATACATATAGAGGCACGGACATTTGAACGTGCTAAAAGATCCAACAAACCCAAGGAGAAGCGGGATTAAAAAGGGCACGCAACAAAGGTAATATTCTCCTATAAGATAGGTTTTGAGAAATTTATTTTTTGTACGAGGTTTTCTTTCGCAAGGATCACTTGGAAGGGATCCTATTTTTCCGTTGCGCATATGCTATTTTGCATAAAATATTCCCTACAGAATAAGCTCAATCTCAAACTCAACTTCCCTTCTAGGTGCTAGTCCTGGTAGCTCGTCAGGAAATACTTCTGGGTAGTCACATACGATTGGGACTTCTTCCAGCTTTTGGCTTCTTTCTTGCTTAGTATCAACTATATGTGTTAAATACCCAGTGCATCTACTAGCTAGCATCTTCTGAGCTTCCATGGCAGACAAGAACTTCTTAGTCTTCTTCCTTGGTTCTCTAATAAACTCAAATTTGGCCTCGATCTCGGGTTGGAATATTACTCTTCGCTTACGACACTCAATGGAAACATCATACTTGCTCAGAAAGTTCATTCCAAAGATGACATCATAGTCATGTATGTCCCGCAAAATCAGATCACTATAAAGCTCTCTGTTTGAAATTCTGACCAGCACCACACGCAACCAATGTATAGATATCATTATTTCACCCGAAGGTAGGGTCGTTAAAAACTGAATATCTAAGGTATCCGGAGTTATATCTATCTTCTTAGCAAATGCCATAGACATGAAAGAATGGGTTGTCCCAGTATCAAACAGTACGGTAGCATGCTGACTGAGGATAGGTATCTGACCTGCGACTACCGTAGAAGCATTTGCTACCTCTTCCTTGGTGAGGGAGAAGATTCGAGCATTAGGTGTAACTGATGGGGCCTCCAATCTTCCTTGGTTGATGTAAGGACCCTCCAGTGCTCCCTGCATCTGATGTAGCTGAGCTGGTCTACCTCCATACTGAGTAGACTGTGGCGGAGGTAGATTGGTCTTGGTGGGGCACTGTTTGGCGAAGTGTCCCTCGACACCACATATATAACACTCGCTCACGCCCTGACAGCAACTCCTGGATACTTCCTCCCACACTTAGAACATGTAGGATACGTAGGCTACTTACTGGCTGAACCTCCCTTTGCATTATTCCACTATCAGACTATTATCACTATTTTTTTTCCCATCTTCACATACATATCTAGGTATGCTCTATTACATACTATATATATATATATATATATATATATATGCAAGCATGTTTAACTCAAAGAGAACATTCTAGGTGACCATGTTTAACTTAAAAGAAGCATTCCTTACTACTCATAAAGTAAATAAAGCAAATAAATACTTGCTTACTTGGAGGCGGCAGGACTAATGCTCGATGTGTGTGTGACGGAAGGGTGGAAACTCGCTCTGATACCATCTTGTAAAGCCCCCCCTAGTCTTTCCACTCTCTACCAGGGGAGATGTCACTACTTTACTGTCTTATTCTTATTTATATTTTCCTTTGATAAAAATATAGGAACTAAAATTTGGGGTGTTACAAAATGAATGAAGATGAAGACGAGGAATTTAATGTAGAGGATGAGGATGATGAATAGATGTATGACCAGGATGAAAATCACAATGCGGACTTCGATTTATAATTATGGGTAATTTTTATTGAGTACCAATTATGTTTCAATTTACTATCTAATTCTAAATTTCATATATTTGATATATTAATGAACTGTCTTTTTTTGTAGATTATCTAGTTGCTATGAATATGATAATTTTTTCATATTGTTCATATTATAAATTAGATATGAAAATGTAATTCTTTTTTTTACTGTCATATTTTTCTAATAATTATGATTATTAGTTTCGACGTTGTGGTCATAGATGGAGTAGCGATGGAAGATCACAGTCGTCCTGTGCTTCAACCCCTGCACAGTCTGATACTCCTGCAGGAAATGTGCCCTCCACCTCTTCTCCAGTTGCAGGATCTTCTGGTTCTCAACAGATACCTGCTAATATATCTTTTCCAGTATAACAATCACTCGTTGAGAGGGAAAATACGTGAGAGTTAATATCTCCTCGCGGAGATTCCTAAGTATTCAAGTTTTAAATTATCTATGTTTTTAATACGATATGTATTTTTATAAGTATCTAATATGGTTTGTTTTTATTTTATGTTAAATTTACAAATTCTGTATATATTATTCACAAGGTGAATAAAATAGTGAATAACCATAGGGGCGGAGCTTCTATAAATTTATACGAGCACACCGGAAGAAATAAAAATGTTATGGTGGAATGAGTTCAAAGTAAGTTATTTAAATCATTTTGTATATAAAATTACAGTTAATATAATCATTTCAATTTTTCTCTACTGCAGTGGTTATTTACTTGGGAGGAGTGTGAAACACTAGAGATTAGGAGGATTTTCAAGAAAAAGTGTGGCGACCATATCAAAAACATACTCAGTCATGAGAAAACCAGAAATAAAAAGTCACACTGTATAACCGAGGAGAATTGGAATAAAATTATTGCATATTGGGGATATGAGGATAGCAAACAAAGGAGTGAGCAGAATAAGAAAAATCAACATTGTAATTTCTTCGCTATGTCTGCCACGTATGCGGGAGGCTCAATCAATATCGATGAGCATAGACATCGATTGGTGAGTTATTTTAAATCATAATTTTGTAATCTAATACTCACAAATTTATAAATTATAACGCTATTTATTTAGGCTCAGGAGACGGGGACTGAGTCATTATTCATAAACACTTTGACCCGTACATTCCAAAAGAAAGATAAGACGTGAAGTGGGGAGAGAGTTAGAACAATGAAAGTTTATAATTTAAAAATTTTAAATTCTTATGTTAGTATTTAACTTTTTTTCTTTTAAAACAGGAGAACAGAGAAATTCGAGTGCAAGTGATGATGTAGTTGAATCTGAACCTTCTATTAGTAATATTGATTTATGGCTCGAAGCAACTAGAGGGGCGAAAAGTGAAAGAATAATTGGACTCGGTTCTTTGAGTCGATCCTATAAAGTCTCTGGTGCTTCTTCTTCATCCTCCCCGGCATCAAGAGCAGAAATAAATCAATTAACCAAAGAGGTTATTCATTTGAGGGAGTTATTAGCGCAGAAGGAAAATGAATCGGGACAAAGAGATCAAGAAGTAAAAGAATTAAATGAACAGATGAACGACTTTTGGAGACAACAGATGTTCATTATGTAGCATCTTCAATTAACGTCTAGTTCAAGTCAACTTTCTCCTTTTTTATCTGGTCCTCCTCCTGATCTCTGTAATAATGACAATGATGATGTATTTTTTGATGATGATGGTGGTTACGTTTGAATTTATTTGTTGTATTTAAATGTTACTTGACTTATCACATACGATATCTATGTATTATAAATTATGTTTATATTTGTTATGTATATATTGATTTGGTATTGAAGTTTGATATGTGAGTTAGTTTATATTGTTATGTGTTTGTTATAAAACAGAAAAAAAATAGTATAATCTATCATAATATTTTTTTTAAATTTTTTCAGATTAGCAACGAAAAAAATTTCGTCGTAGATTTACGACGAAAAATCATTTTTCGTCGCAGAATTAGCAAGAAAAAAATTTTCATTGTAAAAAATGAAGCACTAGTCGACTGATACATGTGTTTAGTCGACTGGTATACTATCAGTCGAGTGGACAGTCGGCTAAAAAAGGTTCTCTAACCAAGTTCTCCACCACCAGTCGACTGATGGCCACCATCAGTCGATTGATACATGAGAATTTGCGACGGAAAATATTTTTTCATTGCAAAAATTACGTCAAAAAAAGTTTTTGTCGTAGATTATCCTTATCAGTCGACTAATATTTACTATAACACTTTTCAGAACCTTTGGTAGCCAACTGAGCAGTCGACTCTTCACTCGGCAGTCGACTGAGCAAAACGATCAGTCGACTGATATTATTGTAGCACCTTACAGAACGTTGATAGCCGACTGACCAGTCGAACTGGTCAAGCGTCAATCGACTGATGGTATCCTTCAATCGATTGGTCTTGAATATTTTGTAACAATTTTTTTTTCGTCACAGAAATTTGGCGATGAAAATTATATTCGTCGTCAAATTTGGCGACGAATAATTATTTTCATCGCCAAAATTGACAACGAATAGATATTTTCGTCGCCAAATTTTTGCGATGAATTATTTTTTCGTCATAAAGTTGGCGACGAACTATTTTTTTATCGCAGATTTGGCGACGAACTATTTTTTCGTCATAGATTTGGCGACGAACTATCTTTCGTCGCCAAATTTGTCGACAAATTTTGCAATGAAAATTTTATTCGTTGCAATTTTGGTGACGAATATTTTTTTTCGTTACAAAATTTAGAGACGAATTATTTATAATAAAAAATAATTCGTTCCAAATTTCGTTGCAAAAAAATTTTATAACGAATTTTTATTTAAAATTCATCGTCAAATTCTATAATTTTTATAGTGTATCTACTTGGCAGTGTCGAATCCGAGTGAAATGCAATCGCAGCACGCTCGAATGCTGCCAGCGTATCATAGCATTGGGTGTGATTCGACATCACGCATGCCAAACCACTCGGCCTAATATACAACCCAATTAATTGAATTCAATTTGAGATAATGTTTGCATCGAAATGAGTTCAATTTCTAATCCACATCGTGAAGCTCACGCTTCAAGGCTCAATTTCCAGTTTGACTCAGTTGATAAGTATTTGAAAATAATTATAAAAATATTTTTTTTATTTATGTATTTTTCAATATAAATTTTTTATTTATTTTTTTTTAAATATAAAACAGTCATAAAAAAAATCGTTAATATAACCATATTATTTGTTTCGAGGCTCAATTCTCATTTCATTAAAATATGAAATGATATAAAACATGCATTGCATAAATGGTAGAGAATCCATTTCCATTATTCTTTTAGCATTAGGATATTTGAATTTTCGATCGAATTAATTTTTGAAAGTGATCGGTCTTATCCTATGGACCTTTAGGACACCTCACCAACAGTTAAGCCGGATAAGATCGGAGTCTAAATGACCTCCATCGATCACCAAAAGTAATCAGAGAAACGTTCACAGTTTTTTCACGACTCAATTCGATCAGACTTTACAGTCGCGTCTCTATGAATGACGATTCAATATCGAAATCATACTCTATTGATCGGATAAATTTCTGAGTCTTAGAGTCATTTGAATATATTTTTCTTAAATTCATCGCCAAACAATATTACAACATATGATCTTTTATCTTTGCACTATTCTCTAGGCGTCATTTTTAACACTTCGATCATAGTGGAGTTGTGTCTTCATTTTTACCTAATTTCTCTTCCTCATCTTGTTCGCCCGAATGCAACTTTCTCATATTTTATTGATCGGATAAATTTTTTAATTTTAGAGTCATTCGAATATATATTTTTTAAATTCATCGTCAAATAATATTATAACATATGATCTTTTATCTTTGCACTGTTCTCTAGGCGCCATTTTTAACACTTCGATCACGGTGGAGTTGTGTCTTCATATTTACCTAATTTCTCTTCCTCATCTTGTTCGCCCGAATGCAACCTTCTCAACGACCGGCGTCCATATCCAAAGGAGAGATCTCAATGGAAGTGCTCGTGACGTGCGCAGATCGCAAACTCACGCCGCGCGCCCAACGAACGGTGACATCGCGATTTTTAGATTGCAATGTTTTCACCCCATGTCGCTAGCTACGGAGCAAAAATGTCTGATATTTCAACCTTCTCAAATGGTTGAAATCTATCAATCTAATGCTTGATTTATTTCAAAATTATTATAAAAGAGATAAATTATAAAGATTATAAATTTTATATAATGGTCAAGACATGTGAAATTATTTAAATCTAAAAATAAATTTTAGATCTCTTCAAAATTAATTTTTATTTTATCAGTAAATTTTATCGTATCTTAATCATCATGTTATTTCAAAAATACTATGCTCTCAATCTCTGATGTAAAAGGTTGGAATCTACCAACCTAGCGATCCCTATCAGTCCGTCTTCGGATCATCGTAAGGGAGGTAAATTACGATAAGTCTTTAAACCTTGAGACCAACAATAAACTCATTGAGAGACGACATCCTCACATTTTATGAAGAATTAATCCATTATCCTTTAATATAATATCTATATATATTAACCACTAGATCCTTTCCGCATAGACTACATGCTCCCAACCTCGAACAGGGGTCATGACGTTCAATTCGACTGAAATTCGGCGAAATCGCATTCACATGAAGGTGAGTTAGTGCGCCTCGACAAGATCTTGTCGCATTCCATGCGACGTCAAAATCATCTGCCTCTGAAATAGCACATCGAAATCACGTGCAATTGATCGACCACAGCATATATCCAATTTGATAAAAGGATATTTCAACCTTCGAGCTAGTAGGATGTAAGTCGTCCTCCTGAGAAAAATTTAATGGCTAATACATATAGATATTATATCAGAAGATAACAAGTCAATTCTTCATAAATATAAGGGTGTCATCTCTCCATACATTAGTTACTAGTTTCAAGAGGCAAAGATCTACTGTGATTTATTTCCCTTACGATGGTCGGGGATTGGAGCGAACTAATAGGGGCCGCTAGATTGACAGATTCCAACCTTTTGCACCAGAGTAGTAGGATGTAAGCCTCCGTGGAAAGAGCCTAATGACTAATACATATAGATGTTGTATCATAGGACAACGGATCAATTCCTCGTAAATGCGAGGGTGTTCTCCCTCAATGCGCTAATTACTAGTCTCAATAGTCAAAGGTCTACCGTGATTTACCTCCCATACGATAGTTCGAAGGCGGACTGGTAGGGGTCGCTAGGATGGCATATTCCGACCTTTTGTATCATAGTAGTAGGATATAAGTTGCCCATGCGGGAAGGACCCAGTGGCTAGCGCATGTAAATGTTGTATCATAGGACAATGGGTCAATTCCTCGCAAATGCGAGGGTGTCATCCCTCCATGCGCTAGTTACTAGCTAGTCTCAAGGGCCAAAGACCTACCGTGATTTACCTCCCTTACGATGATTCGAGGGCGGACTGATAGGGGTCGCTAAGTTGACGGATTCTAATCTTTTATATCATAGTAGTAGAATGTAAGTTGCCCCCGCGGAAAGGACCTAGTGGCTAGTACATGTAGATATTGTATCATAGGACAACAAATTATTCCCTCATAAATACGAAGGTGTCGTTCCTCCATGCATTATTTACTAGTTTCAAGAGTCAAAGGCCTACAGTGATTTACCTTCCTTACAATGATCAGGGCGGACTGAGTAGGGGCGGCTAGGTTGGCGGATTCCGATCGTTTGTATCTTTTTTATATCATAATAGTAGGATGTAATTTTCCACGGAGATAACGTAGTTGCTAAGATACGACGGTGCTTGTAGAAGTGACATAAATCGATTCTGAAAGAGATCTAAAATCTTTTTCTAGTTTCAGATAACTCTCATATATCTTAGCCACCATATCAAGACTCATAGGATCCTCCGTAATTTATCTCTTTCACAAAGATCGTGGGACAGATCGATGGATACCGCTAGGTTGACAGTTCTAATCTTTTTACAATAGTAATAAAATGTTCATACAAATAATTAGAAACTCCTGAAACGATTCCTAACTATAATATATTTATAATTTTTTTAAAATAAAAATCGATCTCTCGACACACTCAAATTTATTTAGATTTATCATTCTTTTCTATTAGAAATAATTAAGGAGGATTGTTAATAGGGCGATTATTTTTTTTTACATAGATATTTCATTTAATCAAGAAAGAATAGCATTTCACTTTTTTTTTACGCTCTTATACCATTATAGAAATATGTTGCATGTTGCATTCTTGTTCAAATTGCTAAACAAAATACTTACAGTCCGTTGCGTTGTGTTTTTTTTTTTCTTGATTGATCTTTGAATTTGTCGTCTGCACTTCCATATGTTCTTCCACGTTTTTGATATTTATAAATTGGACGCAACTGTCGCCACCCGTTGCCAGGCAAATTGCATTTGCTTGACGACATGCACTGCAACGTGCAGTTTGCAAGCAACTGCCTATGCTAACATCGTCAAAGGACCCATAATATTGAATATATATATATATATATAGAATTATCTGCTGGGCGACGATTTGTTGTGCGCCTGTGCGCTCCATACCGACCCACTCTTGTCGCTGTCGATCGTTGGACCGGACGCGATCGCCGCGCAACTCGTCGGCGGTCCGGCAGGATTCCGATTCCGATCGATTTTGTATCGGATTCTGACCGCTAACCAGTCGGAATCGAAGCCCCACCGAATCGCCGACGAGTTGTGCGTCGATCGCGCCCTGTCCGACGGCCGGCGGTGGCCGGACGGCGCAGCGGCAGCAGCTCTATATATATATTCAAGTTATTAATTGTGTAAGACGTGTTGTACGCATCGTACAGTAATTGTACACGCACTCGAAAGAGTGTGTAAAATACACCACGCCTTAAGCCGTTCAAATCCTTATAAATGGGAGATAAGATAGAGAGGTGAAAAGAATGATGAGTGTGCTGTGCTTATGTGAGAGTGTTGTTGGAGAGTGAAGAGTTATGCTTGAGTCGTCATCAAATTGTCGGAGAGAATAGAGAGTTCCGAGAATGCTAAGGCATGGATGGAACTTAGTTCGTGAAATAGTATGAACCTTTCGATTTGATAATCATAATCGTTCCTCATATGGTAAGCAGAAATCTCTTCTTACATCTAATCATCCTTAGAAGCGCTAAGATTCTGACGAATCGATGTAAGTTTTTTTTATTTACAGTATCATTTTAAATTCATACAACAGATGCAATAATACCAAAAATGGTATCAGAGCTCAGGTTGGTTTGTGATACGGCAACGAATTTTCTACCTCCTTTCGGATGTAAACGTCAAGGAGGCCTGGGGGTCCTCTCCGGCCACAATAGTAAGAAAATGGTGATGACGAGAATGACAGAGAATGATAACAGTGTAGGAGATTTGAGGCCGCTAGAGGGGGGTGAATAGCGATGTGCTCGTACGATAGAATTCGTTCACGTTTGCTTGTCTACAATCTTGTTAGTATGCAGCGGAATATATAATAAAATACAACAAGAACAAACACAACATGATAGACACAAGATGTAACGTGGTTCGGAACCAAACGGTTCTTACTCCACGGATCGGGCTCTAAAAGCCCTAGCAATGCAAACACGCACTACTAATCACAATAACTCCTTTTGGACACAAGTCGGAGGTGGAGAAACCTCGTACAAGTGATCTTACAACAACAAGAATGAAATACAAGCAATATACAATGCAAATACGAAAGACAAGTAAAGAAAAACTTTACAACACTTGCTTTTGATTGTTTGAATGTTTGGTTGCTTGACTTGCACTTGGAGACCTGATTTGCAGCAACAAATCGCCCCAAAAGCTCTCAAGAATCGGATGACTTTTTCTCCTTCTCGAGCTACATTTATATCTTCAACCTGTGATGGAAAAAGTTGATCAGTCGACTGCTTGGGACCATCAGTCGACTGATGCCACTGTTGTCGTGAGACAACGGCTAGATCCATGTTGGAAAAAATCCCAACGGATCCATCATTAGTTGACTGATCATGACCATCAGTCGACTGGTCAAGCCTCCACTCGATTGCTGGCCGCAGCAGTCGAGTGAGACTCCATTCTGTGGCCGAAACACTGAGCATCAGTCGACTGACCACATGATCAGTCGACTGCTCGTCCATCAGTCGACTGCCGATCTCTGGTAGTTGACTGCTAGGCCACTTCCTGTAGTCAAACCATAGTTGACTCTTACCAGTCGATTGCCACATGACACCAGTTGACTGTCACACCTCAAACATGAAGTTTTAGCCCAAGTATGGTTCCCCCATACTTGCTAGACCATCCTTAGCCTAGACCTAAGCCTTCTAGCCACCTCCATCAGCCTTACGTCTCTCGGATCCCTCTAAGTCATCCATGACTTGTTCATCCATTGCGCTAGCCTCCAGGTGCTTCTATCGGCTATGTCATGCTAACGGTGTCTACACTGCCAAGGCACATTGGACTTACGCCGCTAAGACTCCGCTTGGACTTTACGCCGCCAACCATTGGTCTTATGCTGCCAAGACTCTCGCTTGGACTTTACGCCGCCAATATTAAATCCCTTGGACTTCTCAAATGTCAAGACTCAAGCTTGAACTTTCCCTTGCCAACACATGTTGTACTTTCTATGCCAAGACTCATGCTTGGACTTTTCCTTGCCAAGACTCATGCTTGGACTTTACATGCCAAGTACTCAAGACTTGGACTTTCCCAAATGCCAAGTGTCCCACTTGGACTTTTCCATGACAATCACATTGTCATATGTTTTTGTCGAAATATCAAAATATCTCTCGAGTCAAACTCGAGTCCTGGTCAATCGTGACCTGGGCCGATTGCACCAACAATCTCCCCCTTCTTGATGTTTGACAAAAACCAAACAAACCATTGAGTTAGAACACTAACTCAAATCCCTTACCAATTATCCCAAATTGGTAATTCTAACTTTTCCCCCAAAACATTCTCCCCCTTTTTGACTAACATAAAAAAAGGTTCTCTCCAAGGAGGTCAATGTCTCATGTCCCAATGAGATCTTACAATCTCCCCCTTGGTCCAAACATACCTAGGATGTCTACCATCTTCCTAGTGATAAGTCTCATATCACTCAAGAGAGGCAATCCTATACACTTTTCCCAATTTCCAAATTGGGTATCTCAAAATCCCATTTTCCCTCCTCATGAGGAAAAATACTATCCATCATCCCATGATGGATACCTCTCCCTAAAGGCTTGCTCCCCCTTAACCATTACACCAATAATATCCTTGGGAAGTCTCTAAGCCAATAGGAACTCTTAAACAATCAAAAATAAGGTTCAAAGTTCAAAAATGAACTCTTCCACCCTTAAATTTGATACTTTGACCTAACACCTCTCTAAATCCATATCCAATGGATTTTTACCCTTTATAATACTTTCCAAAGCATATCCTAGGGTTAGAAGTGGTTAGGAGCCTTTACCATAGCTGAAATCAGGTTAAACAATCTTGTTTATCTCGAAATCAGGCTATCAGTCGAGTCACCGAAACCCGATCAAGTGCCCATCACCAATCGCCCGAGCAACAGCTTGATCGACATCGCGCCAGGCGCCGCTTCCGCCAGGGTGGTTTTCGCCAGGGTGATTTTGTCGCCAGAGCGGTTTGCAGAGCCATTCATTGCCGGAGCTGCCGCTTATCAATCGATCGCCTACAGTAGTACGATCGATAATCGAAAATCATGTTTTTCAGTTATCATAATCCAACTTTGAAAAATCATAACTAAATATATATAGCTTGAAAAATCACGAAATTTCACATGTATAATACTTATCACACATACAATCGGTGAAAAATCTTGGAAAAATATTTTAACCATTAAAATCGGAGATTGATACAAAGTTCAAAAATGATTAAAACTTTAAAGTTTTTGACCTACTTTGTATCAACTTCTACAATGATGATTGCTATCAAAAGATAGTCTTCACCAAGATTTTCTAAGGTGATTTTAAAATATTTTTGAAAACCTATTTTGATCCATGGATGATTGGCAAGATATACATGACTTGTATAATAGCTTTCCTCATGGTTCTTAGTGATGATTTAAATAAGTTTAAGTTCATCTAGATGCACTACCTATGCGCCTTGAACCTAACTTATTATCCTAACATCTCACATATTATCTAAGGTGTATACATACACACATACATGTCAATTTAGATGTGAGATGTGGACTTAGGATTATTATAGCCTCATGCATTTTCTAGACAACCCTACTTGATTCTCTTATAAATGGGACTCCAAGTCATGTCATTGTCCTTAACTCAATTTTAATCAAGTTAAATGCATGAATGATCATGACATAAATGATAGCAATAATAAAACATGGCCAATGATCATGATGTCATGACATATGATATAATGTAAAAACAAACATGACATCTAAAATAATCCTAAACAATGTCATGACATGTTATATGATAAGATGGAATTTTATGTCATGACATGACAAATTTACATAAACAAGCACATTAATACAAGCATATAATCAGACAAAAATAATTTTCATAAACAGAATATTTCATTCAATTAAAAACTTCAGTTTTTTTTTACATCCAAAATAGAAATTTGAAAATGCTCAATCTCACTACGAAACTAAAACCAAAATTCCTAAACATCCTCTAGCTCTAATCTCCTACAGAAGGTGGAGACGGAGGAGGCTATTGGCTCAGGGTCCAGGCCCGCATCATCTCGTACATGTCAAGCTGATGCTGCTCCATGCGACTCTGACACTCCTCAATCCGGGTGTAGCGCTCCTCCATCCGGGTGTGGCGCTCCTCCATCCGACTGAGGTGCTGACTTATGGAGGATTGCCCCGATATAATCTCTGCCAGCCGAGAGTCAACCGTCTCGTAATCCCGAATCGGCCTCACCGTCTAACCCGATCCAAGGACTGCTGGCCGATGCATCTGGCGACATCTGGTCATCCTCATCGCAAAGATCGGGTCCTCTCATATCGCTCGCAGCTCTCCCGGTACTAGAGGTGGCTCCCCACGTGGCCTGGGCGGACGCTGAGGTATCAGCTCCATCAGCCCATCTCCGATCCGCAGCCTCGCCAATGTGAAGTTACGAACTGATATACAGTCGTAAACCTCGGATAGCGCCCTCAGAGATCCCCTGTTAATGTTAATGCCTATGGACTCTATTCATGCATTGATGATATGTCCAAAAGGCATATGCACTTTCCTTTGCACAGGGGATATGAAATGTACAATGCAATGAAACATGTTCAATGCAATGTTTATATCTAATCTATGACGCATGGCGTACATGAGGAAAAGATGGGGAGGCCGAATCTTGGCCAGACCCCGAGTCACAATAGGGAGAAAGCACACAACAATGACTTTGTAGAGCACATTGTCAGGTGCAGATAGCTCAGTGATAGGAAATAGGTTCTGAGCTGGCGGGTGAGGATGGCGAAAAATGTGCTCATGCATGGAGTCTAAATAAATATGATCAAAAGGCTTGGGAAGAGGGGTATCGAAGGTAGGATAGAATATGAAAGTGTCATTCGATGGCCTACATTCAAGGAACTCCTGTAGGATTGCCGGAGTGAGCTCTAGGTCGCGTTTTGCGACCCGAGTAGTGTATGTAGGACTATCGTCTACTTTCTTTAGATTTTGATAAAACTCCTTAAGGAGATCATCATTGATGGCATGATTACATAGATCTACCTTCATGAGCTGATAATACGCTAAAATCTCCATGACATCGCTACAGTAATGCCTAAAGAAATCGACATCGATGTACCTAACCGACATGGGTTGGTACAATCGTGATCCAACCTCACTCTGGTCAATTCTACGGGGTCGTCTATATGAATGCAATGCAATACGATGGAATGCGATGATACAAACACAAAAATTAGATCAAAATGAGATGTAAAGGAAAAATTTAGGGTTTAAGGGGTATAGAAGTTATACTTTGGTGCCATTTGAGGTTGATGAAGGGAAGGTGCAAGGCAACTGGATAGTTGGTTTGCTGAAGAGAACGCCGGAAAGATCGCCGGAGGAAGGATCTCGCTGGAACCCTAACGTTTGGAGAAGAAAACTAGGGTTGTGAGATGCCATTAGGGCCATAGAGAGATCAAAACCATAAACGGAAGAGAAAACTACCAACCCTAGGGTTTTGGCCGCCGGCGTGGATGAGAAATGACTGGTCGGAGAGAAGAATCGTGCGAAGGAGAAGGAGTGAAGATGCCAAACCCTAGCGATTCGACGTTATAAAATTGCGGCCTTGATCGTGATGTGACATCATGACCGATGGCGGGTTATTGAGTGGTTTCTTGAACCGCTGATCGCTCGGCTCGGCCTGATCGCGAGCATTTTGTATCGTGCTCTGATAATAGCGGATCGATATTGGGCCGCCGATCGATGTAATCATCACTCATTCGGCGGGCTACTCGATCGATGACTCTTACGCCTCGATGAATAGCAGTACTAACAATCGGATCGATGTATACAATCACGATCGATGTACAATCGCCGAGTCCTCGAAGCGACTTGATCGCTAGACTCATTGTATCGCTAAGATGATCACGATCGATGATACACTGCCTCGATCGGTGATCTCTAATTTTCAGTTCTGAAATTGAGTGAATTTCGATTTCTTCACTCAATTTGTTTCATTTTATCATGTTTACTCTTGTATGTCGAATATATTAATGTTATGCTTATATTCATGTATTTGTTAATGTATTTTGGTAAGTTATTTCATTTTAACAAACATTAACATCCAATGGTTTCAAAATCCTAACATCTCACCTTTTCTAAGTGTTGAAATACACAATCAAGATGAATGACCTGTTTTGTAAGATGCAATATACCATAAACATTCCTTCCATGAAAACATATGGTAAAACACATAAAGCATGGTAAGTGTAAGACATCAAGATGTGTAGCACTTGAGTATCACTCTTGATGTAACTTCTAAACCTTAAGACAATTCTCTTGATACACTAATTCCCAAAGTGTGCCAAAGCCCAAAATGGCACACTATGACCTCTAAATCTAGATTGTGCCAATTTTATTGATTTTTCATGATTCCAAAAATGTATTGGCACATCCTAAAATCTTTTAGGATATACGATCAAACCTATTTCCAAGGTATCCATAACCTTGAAAATAACCTAAAATGTCAACTTTGATATGGTTGAGTTAACTACCCATCCAATCAAAGTTGGCACATTCTAACCCATTTAGCGTGAGTCAATCACGCTCCTTAGAACCCAAAATCTATTTGAGATCATTGGATTAGTTAGGTATTCCTTAGGGATGACCTCCCTAGATATCTTTCTAATGACCCTTCTAGGCTTGTTAGCCTTGGTCATTATGGTCTTGCCATGGTTAACCTTAGGAATTGCCTCCCTAGTAACCTTCTTAATGGCTTCCTTAGATTTCTTAGAAACCCTAGCCACTAGGCACCCACCATGGTTGGCCTTAGGGATAATTTCCCTAGAGACCTTGGTTTTCTTAGACCTAGGTCTAGTTCCATAATCAAATGGAACATTGTTGTAAGTAGACATTACTTTCTTGGACATAGGCTTGTGACCTAAACCTTGTCTCCTATTCTTGCCTCTTACACCCTTTACGTTGATTCCTAGATCCTAGAGTTTGACAATTTGACCCTTTAAATTGATTTTGCATATTTGCAAGGGTCTTTTCCAATTTCTCAAGCCTTGACCTCAAGGATTGATTTTCTAACTCTAATTTCCCAATTGATTTTTTATTAGGTTTTTGAGCACTACCATTTCCTTTAGGCAAATGTCTACCCTTATCAAGGTTAATGCCTAAATGGTTTTTGATTTTTTTAATTGTTTCCCTAGGAATGACGTTTCTAGGGACATTAGTCCCAAATTTCTCCTTCTTTGAAATGGGTCTAGAGTTATTATTTCTAGATTTTTCTTTAGACTTAAAAACAACATGTTTGGCTTCTAGACAAATATACTTATTACTTCTAGCATGCTTTGAATCATGAGTAATAGCAATTGAATTAAAAGCATGCTTTTGCCTTTTAAATTTAGAAGATGCATTATTAACTTTTACCTTAGAGATTGCTTTAGAAGCTCCCTCTACATGTGATACTCCCTCTTGAGTCTTCTTGCTCCCCCTAGAGCATTGACTCCTATAGTGCCCCTTTTGATGGCACTTGAAGCAAATGATATGCTCCTTTGACTTTGGGCATCGACATCCTTGACCTTTGGCGCCGGTGGACTTTTCTTGATCCTCTTTGGGCACTTGCTCTTATAGTGCCCGGTTTCTCTACACTCAAAGCAAATTATATGGATTTTATTTTGAATCGAAATGCTTGAGTTACCTAGGTCAATGGTGGAATTTTGAGCTTCTTCTCGACTAGATGTGGATGGTTCTTCTTGAGATTGCTCCGGTGTAGATGCTCTAATCTCCTCCCCCTCAATCCTAGAGGTGGAGGTCTCCTCTTCTTCCACCGATCCGGAAATTGATTCCTCCTCAACTTCCGAGTCCTCACTCGCTTGTGAGGATGATGATGATTCTTCCTTGGTTTCTTCCTCTTCTTGAGCCGATGAAGATTCTTCTTCTTCTACTTGTGCCAAGTGAAACTTCTCATGGAACTTGGCCAATTTGTCCCATAGCTTCTTGGCATCTTGAAATTCACCTAAGCTAGACAAAATGTCATTAGGTATCAAATCTTCTAAAAGCTTTGTTACCTTGACTTTGGTCTTGAACTTGAGACGTTGCTCTTGTGTCCACTTCTTCAACTTCAAGACGTTTCCCTTCTTATCCCGAGGGGGTTCAAAGCCTTCTACAAGGATGAACCAATCCTCTATATCCATCATCAAGAATGTCTCCATTCTTGCTCTCCACGCCGGAAAATCTTCTCGGTCGTATGGTGGTGGAATATTGATGTCCCATCCAAGCTTGTCTTGGAATTCCATCTTTCCTCTAGCTTCTTTAGCTCCCGGCGGTTAGTCCGTACAAGAGCCTCGGGCTCTACCAATTGTAGGAGATTTGAGGCCGCTAGAGAGGGGGTGAATAGCGATGTGCTCGTACGATGGAATTCGTTCGTGTTTTCTTGTCTACAATCTTGTTAGTATGCAGCGGAATATATAATAAAATACAACAAGAACAAACACAACACGATAGACACGAGATGTAACGTGGTTCGGAACTAAACGGTTCCTACTCCATGTATCAGGCTCTAAAAGCTCTAGCAATGCAAACACGCACTACTAATCACAATAACTCCTTCTGGACACAAGTCGGAGGTGGAGAAACCTCGTACAAGTGATCTTACAACAGCAAGAATGAAATACAAGCAATATACAATGCAAATACGAAAGACAAGTATAGAAAAACTTTACAACACTTGATTTTGATTGCTTGAATACTTGGTTGGTTGACTTGTACTTGGAGACCTGATTTATAGCAACAAATCACCCCAAAAGCTCTCAAGAACCGGATGGCTTTTTCTCCTTCTCGAGCTACATTTATATCTTCAACCTGTGATGGAAAAAGTTGATCAGTCGACTGCTTGGGACCATCAGTCGACTGATGCCACTATTGTTGTGAGACAATGGCTAGATCCACATTGAAAAAATCCAACGGATCCATCATTAGTCGATTGATCATGACCATCAGTCGACTGGTCAAGCCTCCACTCGATCATTGCGGCCACGAGTCGAGTGAGACTCCATCTGGTGGTCAAACACCGAGCATCACCAATCACATGATCAATCATTGCTCATCCATCGATCTGTCGATCTTTAGCGATCATTGCTAGGCCACTTCATGATCAAACCCTAGTTGACTCTTACCGAGAACACCTCAAACATGAGATTTTAGCCCAAGTATGGTTCCCCCATATTTGCTAGATCACCCTTAGCCTAGACCTAAGCCTTCTAGCCATCTCCATCAGCCTAACGCCTCTCGGATCCCTCCAATTCATTCATGGCTTGTTCATCCATCGCGCTAGCCTCTAGGTGCTTCCATCGGCTATGTCATACTAACGGTGTCTACACCGCCAAGGCACATTTGACTTACGCCGCCAAGACTCCGCTTGGACTTTACGCCGCCAACCATTGGTCTTATGCTGCCAAGACTCACGCTTGAACTTTACGCTACCAATATCAAATCCCTTGGACTTCTCAAATGCCAAGACTCAAGCTTGGACTTTCCCTTGCCAACACATGTTGGACTTTCCATGCCATGACCCATGCTTGGACTTTTCCTTGTCAAGACTCATGCTTGGACTTTACATGCCAAGTACTCAAGACTTGGACTTTCCCAAATGCCAAGTGTCCCACTTGGACTTTTCCATGACAATCACATTGTCATATGTTTTTGTTGAAACATCAAAACATCTCTCGAGTCAAACTCGAGTCCTGGTCAATCGTGACCTGGGTCAATTGCACCAACAAACAGGAGATTTAACGTGGTTCAGAATTCTAATTCCTACTCCATGGGTAAGCTCGCTAGTGAGCTCTAGTGCTAGACACCTTTACTATGAATCCCTCCTTTTCGGAAGTACTTCCAGAGGTGGAGAAAACCCCTTACAGAGAAAATATTTGTACAAAGTAGAGACAAGTAAGATCAGTGTAACATTCCGCCTCCTTCCTTCATCTCCAATCTCTCTTCCTAGTGATTGGCCTTCCTTCAAAAAGCTCCTCCCCCTTTCTTTCTCTGCTCACAGGTTGAAGATAAAGTTGAGTTCACCCCACCCCTCCCCCCCCTCTTCGTTGACCCTTCTCTTCATTTTATACTTCCTCCTTCTAAAGTCAGCTGTTGTGTAACAAACTAGTTAGATCGCCGTCCACCTGAAGAGCCCTCCTCCCCTGAGGAATCATTCTGTTGTGATATTAGCGAGTGAAGGTTATTGAGAATCTTCTACAGGGTCCTCTAGGTGCCTTGGTTTGTTATACTGTATAACAAATTCTTATGTTAGAATATAGTAGAAAATACCTTCCTCTTTTCTTTACCCCCACCATACCCCTGGGCCCTTCTTTCTCCTAATCACCTTTCCTTACCTTCACCCTGACTCAGCTTTATTTCCCGAGTGGCTTCGTCACTGACTTGGCTTATTCTCCCTAGTTGCTCTCCAGCTTTACTTTGCCCACTGGTTGTTCCCGATTTGCCACATCATCAACTCAACTTACTTTCCCGAGTCGAGTCTTACCAGGCTAGACTGTATGTCTTACCCTATACCTTTTCCCTCCAATTTCATTTTGTCCACTATGACTCCCTTCCCTCAAATTTCTAAGCCATATTATGGTAGCATCAGTTTGCATCTGTTTGTAATAATGAAGAATGTAAATTTCACAATTCATCGTGAAAATGATGAACAGTGAACTTATTGAGCGGTTCTTGAGCAGTTCCCGAGTGAGAAACTGCTTGTCAAGAAGTTATAGGCGTTATCGAGCGGTTCCCGAGTGGGAAACTATTTTGTCAAGCAGTGCTCGGGATTTTCCTATGTGGCTCGGGTCGACTCAGCCTATGTGTCTCGGGATTTTCGTAGGTTGCTCAGGTCGACTCAGCCTATGTGGCTCGGGATTTCAATAGGTTGCTTTGGCTGACTCAGCCTATGTGGCTCGGGATTTCAATAGGTTGCTCGGGCCAACTCAGCCTATGTGGCTTGGGATTTCCGTAGGTTGCTATGGCTGACTCACCCTATGTGGCTCAGGATTTCAGTAGGTTGCTCAGGTCGACTCAGCCTATGTGGCTCGGGTTTTCCATAGGTTGCTCGGGCTGTACCTGTGGAAGTCTAGAAATAGAGGTTGGCTAGCACTAATAGTGGAACTACCGACTCAGCCTATGTGGCTCGGGATTTCAGTAGGTTGCTCGGGTCGACTCAGCCTATGTGGCTCGGGATTTCAGTAGGTTGCTTGGGTCGACTCAGCCTATGTGACTCGGGTTTTCCATAGGTTGCTCGAGTTGGACCTGTGGAAGTCTGGAAATAGAGGTCGACTAACACTAATAGTAGAACTACCAACTCAACCTATGTGGATCGGGATTTCAATAGGTTGCTCGGGTCGACTCAGCCTATGTGGCTCAGGATTTACATAGATTGTTCGAGCCAACTCAGCCTATGTGGCTCGGGATTTCCATAGGTTGCTTGGGCTGGACATATGGCAGTCTAGTAATAGTGCTCGACCATAGCACAGGGTGCTCGGCTGGACCTATTGGTGGTCGACATTGGTTGACCTGCCATTGTTGACTATGGTCAACTTGACTCATAACTTGATTGTCAAGTAATTGTTTAGAACAATTAGAACTCAACATAAACAACTTAAAAGTAAGCCAAGTGAACTAGAGTTGGTGGTTGGGGACGATGAGAAGATAGAATACTATAAAATTTGCTCGGGTGCCTGGGGTGCTCGGAGCAAATCAGATGGTGTTCGAGTTTTCATGGACTCACTGTGAAGTTGAGTCTTCATGGTTCTAGTCAACCGAGCTTAGATGACAGTCGACTGGTAAAAGTACCAATCGACTGGTCTAAGTGGATCAGTCAACTGTTCTCTAGCAAATCAAGAAATTTATTCTTGATTTATAGTGTTGGTTCTATGCCTGTGTAAATTGAATTAAGCCGGTATATGTGTTGGTTTGTCGGTTTTGTACTGACTTAATTAATTTCAAATTTTTCAGATGGCACGGATGATTACCACTATGACTCGTCATGATGTATTTCATAATCAGCTAAGGGAGACTATCCAGGGGATAGAATATAACTCAGCTCATGGAGTCGGGTGGCACGTCGAGAAACTTGATAGGCTATTTTGGAGACTTGAGATGCAGAGGTTTACAATTTTGGACAACTACAGGATTTAGGCTTTGATTCGTTCACTGCTTGAGAGCATAAGTGAGGCTGTATATCATATATGGGGGTGCTACGAGGGGCGCGTCTCATATACTCAGTTATGTACTGAGTTGCTTCACTACGAAGATTGTGAAGTTCATTGTGAAGTTGATCTAGATGAAGACACTGAAGAAGACCCTGAAGAGCACTTTTTTGTGGGCTTTTTAAGGGTGGGCTCTTTAGAGGAAACAGTGTCTTGGCATCATCCTGACAGCATCCCAGCAGAAGATGTCCTAGTTCAACCTAGATAGATAGGACATGTTTGGATTATTACTGCGCTAGTGTTTGTCCTAGTGGGAGTAATAATCGTCTATCTAGTTTGTTAGAGTTGTTATTGTTTGTTAGTTATGAATATGAAGAATGTTATGTGTAACATTCTTAGTAGATTCTTGTTATTTGTTGACAATGTAAACATGTTTAGTTAATGATATGTTCATTCGAAATGATTAGTTCATTTTATGTTGTTTACTCTACATAAAACATGATATTTGTTTATGCTCTTTGATTTATTCATTATGAGTATAATTTTAAATGATACATTCATTTAATGTTTAAATACGATGTTTGGATAATGATTAAATTCATTATATGGGATGTATATAATAAAATAGATCAATATAAGTCAGATTGCCACATACAGATGATGAGTGGCAACACAGTTATCACTTGATTTTGTAAACAAAATCAGATTTACATTAAGTCAATTTAGAGATTACATACATAAATACATACACTGAATATTTAAATAATTTATTTATTTATGATATATTATTATAACAAAGAACATTATAGCTGAACTCAATAAGGGTGAGAAACTTAATGGGGAAAACTACAAAATTTGACACCTCAAGATTTAGTATGTTCTTGAGGAACAAGAAGTTATAGAGGTTGTACATCAAGTTATGGTAGAACCTATTGAGGGTCCCACGACACAGCACAGACGTGATCTTGATGTCTATAAGGCATTGAAAAAGAAGGATTCCATTGCTAAGGGTATATTGATAAGTTCAATGGTCGATGACCTAGTTTTTTAGTATGAGTCGTATCCTTTGGCTCATGCAGTCTGGGTAGCCCTTAGGGATAAATACAGTGGAATGAGTCTGAGCAAACTTCAGCAGTTGACGATCAGGTTCGACAGCTATAAGAAATGCCCGAATGTTTCGATGGTTCAACATCTTAGGGAGATGTCAAACATGATTCAAGAGCTTAAAACTATTGGTCATGAGCTGATAGATGAACAACAGGTTCAGACAGTTATTCGTTCCCTTTTAGATTTTTGGGAAACCATGAAGTAGACCTTTACTCATAGTGAGAGTATTAAGACTTTCACTGATGTCTCACACCATGTTGAACTAGAGGCGGAGAGAGTAGAATCCACAAGGATTTCTGTCCAAGCCTATTTGGCTGTCGGTTCTGCTGGATCATCTGGATCCAAGAAAAAGAAATGGTTCAAGAAGGAAAAGGGAAAAAAGAAGGAAGCCGCTATTGTTGGGGAATGTCCAATCAAGAAGAAGAGTAAGAAGACTGGGAAGAAACCTAAAAGTAAGGTGTCTTGCTTTAATTATGGAAAAAAGGGTCACTACGCTCGAGAATATACTGAGCCGAAAAAGGTAACTTCAAGTCCGTCTTCTGAGCATTTTATTGCTAGTACTACGTTGTCGACTGATTCTTATCCTTTGTGGATTATAGATTCGGGAGCAATCAACCATGTAGCTCAGGAGTGGGTTACATATGTGGAGTACCGCGGGGTACCAGCTGACAACAAATGGATCTATGTAGGAAACAATGCAAGAGTTGAAGTCAAAGGAGGCGACACTTGCAAACTCAACCTTCATGATGGTAGTACTTTGTTTCTACATGATGTCCTATATGCTGATGAAATTCGACATAATCTTATTTCCGTCACGTGTCTTCTTGATTTAGGGTACTGTATTAATTTTTACAGTTGGTGTGTAGAACTTAAGATTGACTCCGTGTTAATCGGATATAGATTTTTAACGAATGGTTTTATGGTTCTTGATGTGGAACCAAATGTCAATTGTGCGATTGATAATTATTTTTCAAATATTGCACTTACTAGTGTTGCAGATAAAACTGATGATGTTTAGCATGCTAGATTAGGATATATAGGACAAGATCACATGAATCGGTTAGCTAAATAGGGCTCCTTGGGCTCGCATGCTAAGATTAACTTGTCTATATGTGAGCATTGTCTTGCTAGAAAAGCAACTAGGAAACTACTCGATAAGGCTATTAGGGCTGAGTCATCATTGCAATTAATTCATTCGAATATTTGTGGTTCAATGAATGTGAAAGCTAGACATGGAGCTTCCTATTTCATTACATTTATTAATGATTTCTCTCGTTTTAGTCATGTGTATTTGATTTCTCATAAATCTGAAGTATTGAATTGCTTCATTCGTTATATGAATGAAGTTGAGAATCAAACGGAATGTAAGGTAAAGACTTTACACGCTGACCATAGAAGAGAATATTTGTCTGATCTGTTCAAGACAATATGTAATGATAAGGAGATTATTAGATAGCTGACAGTCCCTGGAACTCTATAGCAAAATGGGATTGCTGAGAGAAGAAATATGACTCTTCTTAAAATGGTTAGGTTTATGATGACGCAGGCTAATTTGTCGATCTCCTATTGGGGAGATGCATTATTACTTGCGGCCTATATACTTAACAAAGTACATTCAAAGTTAGTTCCATCTACCCTATATGAACTTTGGACAGGCAGAAACCCATATTTGAGCAATCTAAGACCCTGGGGGTCAGCTGCCTATGTTCATGATAGTTCTCACAGGTATAGAAAATTGAGACCTAGAGATAAGAAATGTATCTTTGCAAGATATTCTAAGACCTCCAAAGGTTATATTTTCATAGGTGAGAAATAAGATGGAATCATCTCCGAATTGGATTCGAGAGATGCTACTTTTCTTGAAACTGAGTTCCCAGCTAGAGGTGAGGTTGATAAGACAATTCTTTTATTTGAGGAGGATGAGTTATTATCAACAAGACAAGTGTCAAGTGAGATACCTGAACCTAGTCAACCCAGTGGGAGTAATTTGCCTAGTCATGGGGTGACTTCTCAGGAGCCTAACTTACAAAGAAGTGTTTATAAGATCAAACCTAAGAAGAGATTTGATATTGAGAATGAGGCAATGATGACACTCCCAGTTGACGATGATGAACCTCAATCAGTTGAGGAAGTTTTGGGATGTAGAGTTAGAGAAAAGTGGAAAATGCAATGGTTGAAGATATGGAGTCAATGATTCAGAATCATGTTTGGGAGTTGGTCGATCTTCCTCCTGGCCGAAGGGCTATTGTGAATAAGTGGATTCTCAAAATAAAGAAGAAATCATATGGATCAATTAACCGATACAAAACTCATTTAGTTGCAAAAGGATTTACCCAATTGAAGGGTATAGACTTTGAAGAGATATTTTCTCCCATAGTGAAGTTTGTGTGAATCCAAGTTATTTTGGCTTTTGTGGAGCATTATGACTTGGAAATACATCAGATGAATATAAAAATCGCTTTCCTTAATGGTGAGCTTGATGAGGAAATCTATATGGTTCAACCAGAAGGTTTCATTGTTGAAGGCCAAGAAGAAAAAGTATGTAGATTTAAGAAATCTATATATGACCTAAAGCAAGAATCAAGACAGTGGAACATAAGATTTAACGAAGTCGTTTTATCTTATGGTTTCGAAATGATCAATGAGGATCATTGTATTTTCCTGAAGAATGAAAAAGGAAAGTATGTAATTTTATCATTATATGTTGATGATATACTGATAGCAGGAAATGACATAGGTTTTGTGATAGAAGTCAAAATGTGGCTTTCATCATAGTTTAACACAACAAATATGGGAGAAGCTGAAAACATCTTAGGAGTTATTGATGACATGCTAGAAGGCTCGTCGGCTCCCATGTCCCCGGATTAAATTTTCACTAATGAAAACTAATCCGGATGGGATGAGTTTCCTAAGCTCAACCAATTCGTCGTCATGCTAACGACTTGAGCGATCGCTTGAACAAACTAGTTGTTCAAACAACAAAACTCGTCTAGTTGGTTAGTCGCGGAAGAGACGACGGACGGATCGCCGGTTTTTGTGTTTATCTTCGGGGTCCATGATTATACAAATACATATGGATGTAGACATGTATAATCGACACATACAAACATATTAATAAGAACATGCAAAGATCAATAATAAAACTTGTAAAACTTTTATACCTCTCGATCTTCTATCGTATGTCCTAACCTCCTTGTAGACTTCGTGTGGACGAAGATCCTCCACAAGTTGAAGCTTCCTAGATCTTCTTCAATCAAAAGAAAAAAGAACTCTCCTTCCCTTCTTGCTTGAGCCAACCACCAAGCCACAAAAGCTTGATGCCGCCGGCCCCAAGAAAAGAGAGAACAAGATGGCCAACCAAGGAACTAAACAAGGGAACAATCCCTAGCTCCTAGTGCCGCCGGCCAAGAGGAAAAGGATGAGAGAAAGACCGGCCAAAGGGGAGCAATAGAAGACCCTACAACCCCTTTATGCCGCCGGCCCTAGATGGAGTGAAGAGGAGAGGAGGAATAGGTTGAGCGCCGACCAAGGTAGAGGGAAGATAGATAGGTGCCGGCAACCCCTTTGGAAGAAGAAGGGAACCTCTCCTATTGTTGCCGCCCACTCCACCTCCCAAACCCTAGCCGCCCAACCAAACCCTAACCTTCCTAGGATTTCTTGCCGCCCAAGCTAATGATAGGCAAAACCCTAATCTCCAAAAACAACCAACCTCCTTGCTTCCCACCTTAAGCCCCCTTTTATAGAGTTAGGCTTAAGCCTTGTTTTAATCTCCACCGTTGGTTCTAGGGATTTAATCTCAACCGTCGGATCTAGAGATTTAATCTCAACCGTCGGATCTAGAGATTTAATCTCCACCGTTAGATCTAGAGTTTTGTTTTCAATCATTGGATCTAGGCTCCATGAGATTTTAATAGGCTACAATAGGGACCATGAGGAGGAGTTGGATCTTGGCCACCCGATGGATCGGAACCACACAAACTTGATCCATCAATGATGTTCCATTCCACTAGAAGATCATCATTGAATTACCTCACCAACCCCCATAAATTAATATGGGTTCCATACATTATTTGTACATCCATCTCCCCGTGTTTAAGATATCGAATGTCCGTCAATTAATTGATTTACTGACCATCAATCAATTAACATCTAACTCCTCGAGTAGTAACACTCAACCTTATCATCATGTTGACTAAGTCAACCTACAGGGTTTATATGATGAACCTTATGAGCTCCTCAAGGGGACATCATCAACCTAATATATATAGGACACGGTTTCCTACTATAATTAACGACACACCATGTAAATAATATCATTTCCCAACTTACCGGGCATATTGATTTAATCCATTTAAATCTCACCCTTTGGTAAATCAAAGAAATAAATACTAAGTACATGTGCCCGTTATTATATCGGGATTAAGAGCATGTACAACATAATATCCGAGGTCCGATTCAATTATGTAGTCAGCAATAAATTGAATCACCTCTATGTCGGTCCTGCTCAATACACCTAAGTGTACTAGTATAACTCTATGTTCAAGATAAACCAATACCAAGCTACACTACAACCATGTCAATGGTTTATCCAAAACCATCTTGGTTGTGAGCCTCTACTTATATTCTACAAGGGACTGATAACATGATCTTCTGTGCCACACCAAGCACCATGTTATCTACAATGTAAAGTATTAGACAATATGCACACATATAATAAATATAAAGTGCAAACAATGATCATGTGATTCATATTTCAAAATAAAAATGTTCATACAAAAGAGCTAGGCTTTCAGTATACATTCCAACAATCTCTCACTTATACTAAAAGACTATGCTGTCATCACAGTGTCATACATCTGATCCCCATGTCCTCCACATACCTATCAAATGCTTTCGCTGGAAGGGCCTTAGTGAATGGATCCGCCAGGTTATCCTCTGATGCAATCTTGGCGACAACTACTTCTCCTCGCTTTACGATCTCTCGTATCAGGTGGTACTTGTGCTCTATGTGTTTACTCGCCTTATGAGCTCGTGGTTCCTTCGAGTTTGCAACTGCACCACTGTTATCACAATAAATTGTGATAGTTCTGGGCAAACCAGGAATCACATCCAAGTCCATCAAGAAGTTCCTGAGCCATACGACTTCCTTGGCTACCTCAGAGGCTGCCACATACTCAGCTTCCATGGTAGAGTCCGCCACGCATTTCTGCTTGACACTCCTCCATACTATGGCTCCACCTCCAAAAGTAAACACAAACCCCAAGGTAGACTTACTGTTGTCCCTATCTGATTGGAAATCAGAATCCGTGTAACCCACAGGGACTAATTGATCTGCCCGGTAAACCAGCATATAATCCCTAGTCCTTCTCAGGTACTTCAATATATGCTTTACCGCAGTCCAATGTCCCTGTCTAGGATTACTCTGATATCTACTAACCATGCTCACGGCATAGCAGATATCTGGTCTCGTACATAGCATAGCATACATGAGGCTTCCTACTGCCGAAGCATAAGGAACCGCCTTCATCTCCTCTATCTCCTTTGATGTTTTGGGACACATCTCTTTAGATAAACGTACTCCATGCCTAAAAGGTAGAAAACCTTTCTTAGAGTTCTGCATGCTAAAACGAGCAAGGATAGTGTTAATGTATGAAGCTTGAGATAAGCACAATATCCTTTTCTTGCGATCCCTTATCACCTTGATCCCAAGGATGTGTCCCACTTCTCCCAAGTCCTTCATATCAAACTGTTTGGACAATCATACCCTTACGTCTGATAACACTCTGATATTATTGCCAACTAACAAAATGTCATCTACGTATAGTACAAGAAATACCACTATGTTTCTATCACATCTCTTGTATACACAAGGTTCATCCGGACTTTGAATAAATCCATATGACTGGATTACCTCATCAAAGCGGATGTTCCAAGATCTAGAAGCTTGCTTCAATCCATAAATGGACCAATTAAGCTTACACACAAGATGCTCTTTGCCCTTTGCAATGAATCCCTCTGGTTGCTTCATATAGATGTTTTCCTCAAGACTTCCGTTAAGGAAAGCTGTCTTGACATTCATCTGTCAAATCTCATAATCCTCATGAGCAGTAATAGATAAGAGAATCCGGATAGACTTAAGCATAGCTACCGGTGAAAAGGTCTTCTCATAATTGATACCCTCTTTCTGAGTATACCCTTTCGCAACAAGCCTAGCTTTGAAGGTCTCAACCTTCCCGTCTACTCCTCTCTTTCTCTTATAGATCCACTTGCATCCAATGGCTTTCACACCATCGGGTGGTTCTACTAGCTCCCAGACATGATTAGAATCCATAGATTCTATCTCTGAATTCATCACTCTTTGCCAAGATACCTCATCTGTATCTTGGAGTGCCTCGTCATATGTCCAGGGATCAGGTTCATGCTTACCAGGGACTAAGTCCGAAGACTCTCCCAAGAACATGAATCTCACGGGTTGTCTAACAACCCTCCCACTACGACGAGGTGCCTCCTGTGTATGCTCTGTGATACGCGGTGCAGTGATTTGTGGTATTTCCTCTTGTACTGGTGGTACTGAAGTCGGAACTTCCCTTGTCAACTCCTCAAGAATAATCCTACTCGTGGGCCTGTGGTTCATCACATAGTCCTCCTCTAGAAATCTGTCATTCGTACTCACGATCACCTTCTGATCTCTAGGACTATAGAACAAACTACCCTTCGTTCCCTTAGGGTAGCCAACAAACAAGCGTACTTCTGTACGAGATTCCAACTTACCAGCATCTCCCTTTAGCACATGTGATGGACTACCCCAAATCCGAATATGTCTTAGACTAGCCTTTCGCCCAGTCCACAATTCTGTGGGAGTAGAGGGTCCTGACTTAGATGGAACCAAGTTCAGAATGTGTGCTGCCGTTTCTAGAGCAAACCCCCAGAACGAATCAAGTAACTCAGAATAACTCATCATCGATATGACCATCTCCATAAGAGTCCTATTCCTTCGCTCCGCCACACCATTTTGCTGGGGTGTGCCAGGTGCGGACAATTGGGATTAAATCCCAACTTCTGATAAGTAACTCCTAAACTCTCCCAAGAGGTACTCGCCACCACGATCAGATCGTAGTGTCTTGATACTTTTACCTTGATGGTTCTCCACATCAGTCTTGAATTCTTTGAACCTGTCAAAGCATTCAGACTTGCGGCGCATCAAGTAAATGTATCCATACCTTGAATAATCGTCTATAAAAGAGACAAAGTATTCAAAGCCACCTCTAGCCTGGATAGACATAGGACCGCACAAATCAGAATGAACCAATTCCAATACATCTTTGGCTCTATACCCCTTAGCCTTAAAAGGCCTCTTGGTCATCTTACCTTCCAAGCAAGACTCACAGGTTGGGAGATCTTCTACCACTAATAAACCTAAGGGTCCATCAGCTATCAACCTTTGAATTCTACTCAGGTTAATATGACCAAGTCTTTGGTGCCAAAGATATGTCTGGTTCATTTTCGAAGGTTCTTTTCTCTTATTAGACTTAGAAGATGAGTTATTCACTTCTATATGCATCGTGGGAGTTTTAGGTTCAAGAGTGTACAAATTGCCAACCAATGTACCAGAACAGATAATCTCCCTATTCTTTTTTATAATAACTTTGTCATTAAAATAAACAGAATATCCATCCAGAAACAATTTAGAAACTGAAATTAGATTCTTTCTAAAAGTAGGTACATAAAGACAATTTCTCAAAACCAAAACTTTATTCCTATCAAAAGATAAATAAACGTCTCCCACTGCAATAGCCACCACCTTTGAAGCATTGCCCATGAAGATGGTAATCTCTCCCTCAGCTAGTCGTCGGGTTTCCTGGAACCCCTGCAAAGTATTGCAGACATGATCAGTGGCTCCTGTATCTACACACCAGGTACTGGTAGATAACACCGCTAAACATGTTTCAACAACTAAACAAGAAGATATACCTTTGTTCTTTCGGCGAGGACAGTCCGCCTTCCAATGTCCAGTCTGCTTGCAAGTGAAGCATTTGCCTTTTGACTTCTTCACTCCTCCCTGAGGTCCTGCTGCCACTTTCTTTGCTCCACCTTGCTTCTTCTTCTTCTTCCCTTTCGGTTTAGAAGTAGAAACCTTCTGAGCAACCATGGCTTGAGCGCTTTGATGAAAAAGCCCCTTTACTGCCTGGAGTTCTGTCAGAAGCTCCGCCAACGAATACAACCTCTTGTTCATGTTGTAGTTGAGGCGGAACTGCTCAAAACTCCTAGGCAGAGACTAGAGAATGATATCGACCTGGGTTTCCCCATCGATCTCAGCTCCGAGGACTTCCATCTCATTCAGATGAGCCATCATCTTGAAAACATGGTCCCTGACAGGTGTTCCCTCGATCATGATGGTCGTCATCAAGTTCCTCATAGCCTCCTGTCTGGCCGCCCTACTCTGATGTCCAAAAAGTTCCTTGAGATTGAACATCATGTCATAAGCCGTGGCCATGGCCTAATGCTGATATTGCAGCACATTTGACATAGATGCCAAAATGTAACACCGCGTCATCTCATCTGCCTTGATCCATTTCTTATAACTCTCTTTCTCCTTTTCATCAGAGTCATCGGTGGGCTTAGGAGGACAGACCTCGAAGAGTACAAATTTGTACTCCTCTGCAGTTAAGACAATATCCAAATTTCTTTTCCAATCAATATAATTTGTTCCAATAAGTTTATTTTCTTTCAATATCACAGCAAGTGGGTTGAAAGCCATTTGAAAAAACCTAAGAATCACAATGATCAAAATATTAGATTTCAAATATCATTGATTCCTCAAACAATAAAATTTCGAAATCAACCAACACCTCAAAACACCGAGAATATTGCATGTCACGATAGTGTGGACGTATACGAATTCTATATTTGTAAGAGGAGGTTTAACCCATTAATTTTATTATCTTGTCAACCTTACTTTTTGACAAATAAAATTAATAGTCGGTTCCTCTTTGGCCCTACAAATAAAAGCAGTGACTCCGATGGGGAGGATACTTTTTATTTGCATCTAAGTGTGCACCATTACACGATACTAAGGGAATTATCTCGGATTATGTGCCTTACCGATGAGGAAGTACACATGCTCCTAAATAATTTCCTATAACCATTATTTGACCTAGTGATCCGCAAACAAACTCATCCGATGGGGAGGAAGGCACTCAGAGCCGATGCGCAAGTTTGTTGCATCACACGTAAAATTGTAATAAAGGCCGCGGGAATTAATTAAAATGTCCCTCTCCTAGTTAGTAAATTGACAGTGAGGAATTTTCAAGCACACACAACATGCATATAAAATAAATCAGCAATAAATATGGAAAAAAATAGAATTTTCCCAACTATTATGGCATTGTTCTCCAATATGTGTCCCGTCGTATCGCCACTTCGTCCGCTCCACCTTTTCCCGTGCGCAAGTCACCAAAGAGATCCGAGCCAAGATAAACTATTTTAATTTACATCCATCGATCCTATACTCCATGAAGGAGTGTACAAATAATCTAGATCGAAAGTAAACTAAAATAAGTGGCTAAACAATGTTGTATTTAATTACAAAAATTAAATACTAATTTAGCCTCGTCAACCCCGAGGATTCAAATAATATACAATCACACATACATGCAATCACATACACACATATATGGCCATAATAGTTGGAACTTATGCCTGCAACCAAAAAGTTATCCTACGCACATCCTACTATCATCCGGCATACACAATATATGATAAGTGCATGAAAGTAACCGAATCCAAAACACACAAAATCGGAAACCGTGGCTCTGATACCAATTTGATGGCATGCTAGGAGGCTCGTCGGCTCCCATGTCCCCGGATTAAATTTTCACTAATGAAAACTAATCCGGATGGGATGAGTTTCCTAAGCTCAACCAATTCGTCGTCGTGCTAACGACTTGAGCGATCGCTTGAACAAACTAGTTGTTCAAGCAACAAAACTCTTCTAGTCAGTTAGCCGCAGAAGAGACGACGGACGGATCGTCGATTTTTGTGTTTATCTTCGGGGTCCATGATTATACAAATACATATGAATGTAGACATGTATAATCGACACATACAAACATATTAATAAGAACATGCAAAGATCAATAATAAAACTTGTAAAACTTTTATACCTCTCGATCTTCTATCGTAAGTCCTAACCTCCTTGTAGACTTCGTGTGGGCGAAGATCCTCCACAAGTTGAAGCTTCCTAGATCTTCTTCAATCAAAAGAAAGAAGAACTCTCCTTCCCTTCTTGCTTGAGCCAACCACCAAGCCACAAAAGCTTGATGCCGCCGGCCCCAAGAAAAGAGAGAACAAGATGGCCAACCAAGGAACTAAACAAGGGAACAATCCCTAGCTCCTAGTGCCGCCGGCCAAGAGGAAAAGGATGAGAGAAAGACCGGCCAAAGGGGAGCAATAGAAGACCCTACAACCCCTTTGTGTCGCCGGCCCTAGATAGAGTGAAGAGGAGAGGAGGAATAGGTTGAGCGCCGACCAAAGTAGAGGGAAGATAGATAGGTGCTGGCAACCCCTTTGGAAGAAGAAGGGAACCTCTCCTATTGTTGCCTCCCACTCCACCTCCCAAACCCTAGCTGCCCAACCAAACCCTACCTTCCTAGGATTTCTTGCTGCCCAAGCTAATGATAGGAAAAACCCTAATCTCCAAAAACAACCAACCTCCTTGCCGCCCACCTTAAGCCCCCTTTATAGAGTTAGGCTTAAGCCTTGTTTTAATCTCCACCGTTGGTTCTAGGGATTTAATCTCAACCGTCGGATCTAGAGATTTAATCTCAACTGTCGGATCTAGAGATTTAATCTCCACCGTCGGATCTAGAGTTTTGTTTTCAATCATTGGATCTAGGCTCCATGAGGTTTTAATAGGCTATAATAGGGACCATGAGGAGGAGTTGGATCTTGGCCACCCGATGGATCGGAACCACACAAACTTGATCCATCAATGATGTTCCATTCCACTAGAGGATCATCATTGAATTACCTCACCAACCCCCATAAATTAATATGGGCTCCATACATTATTTGTACATCCATCTCCCCGTGTTTAAGATATCAAATGTCCGTCAATTAATTGATTTACTGACCATCAATCAATTAACATCTAACTCCTCGAGTAGTACCACTCAACCTTATCATCATGTTGACTAAGTCAACTTGCAAGGTTTACATGATGAATCTTATGAGCTCCTCAAGGGGACATCATCAACCTAATATATATAGGACACGATTTCCTCCTATAATTAACGGCACACCATGTAAATAATATCATTTCCCAACTTACCGGGCATATTGATTTAATCCATTTAAATCTCACCCTTTGGTAAATCAAAGAAATAAATACTAAGTACATGTGCCCGTTATTATATCGGGATTAAGAGCATGTACAACATAATATCCGAGGTTCGATTCAATTATGTAGTCAGCAATAAATTGAATCACCTCTATGTCGGTCCTGCTCAATACACCTAAGTGTACTAGTGTAACTCTATGTTCAAGACAAATCAATACCAAGCTACACTACAACCATGCCAATGGTTTGTCCAAAACCATCTTGGTTGTGAGCCTCTACTTATATTCTACAAGGGACTGATAACATGATCTTCTGTGCAACACCAAGCACCATGTTATCTATAATGTAAAGTATTAGACAATATGCACACATATAATAAATATAAAGTGCAAACAATGATCATGTGATTCTTATTTCAAAATAAAAATATTCATACAAAAGAGCTAGGCTTTCAGTATACATTCCAACAGTTATGATCATCAGGGATCGATCTAAGAGACCTTTGAGTTTGCCTTAAGAGTCTTATATAAATAAGATGTTACTACATTTCAACATGTTTGATTGCAACAGTGAACAGACACCTATTGTGAAATGTACTGTTCTGAGCAAGAGTATGAATCCCAAGACTCCTGAAGAAAAAGCCGAGATGAATAAAAAATCATATGCCAGTGCTATTGATAGTTTGATGTATACTATGTTATGTACTCATCCCAATATCAGCTATGTTGTTGGCTTAGTCAATCAGTTCCAGTCAAACCCAAGACCGAGACACTGAAAGACAGTGAAAAGGATATTTAGATATTTGAAGGCGACAATAGATTATAGTCTCTGTTATCAAGGATTAAATATGAGCCTGAAGGGATATTTAGATGCAGATTGGGCTGAGGACCTAGATGATAGAAAATCCACATCAAGTTATGCATTCTTGTTGAATGGCGGCGCCATCTCTTTGAACAGCAAGAAACAAGCCTGTGTGACCATGTCAACTATGGAAGCTGAATATACGACATGTTCAGTAGTTGTGCAAGAAGCAGTCTGGTTAAGGAGGTTCCTGAAGTATTTGAAAATTGTTGAGGACAGTGGGAGTACAGTGACTGTCTACTGTGATAGTTAAGCTGCTATATCTTTTTTCCAAGGATCTCAAATATCACAGCAAAGGCAAGCATATAACAATAAAGTATAACTTTATAAGGGATATTGTTGCTAAGAAGAAGGTGATTCTTAAGTATATCCCTACACATGCTATGCTTATAGATCCTTTTACTAAGCCGATGACTAGAGAGTCTTTTAATGAGCATGTAAAGTCTATGGGACTTCATAGAATGTAACAATTTTGCAATGACAATCAGATATTATAATTTGATTGTTTGAAATGCTAGCCATAATTTATTCAGTATATGTGATGTTACATTCTGATAAGATCTCGGTGAACATGTTGGCAAGTAGTGATTGGTCCTCTCACATGGGCGATCATCTCTATTTGTTAAGTACGAATAGAGGTAAGACCATGATGTAGGCGGATAGCGGAATGGGTGCTAATTGTGTGTAGTTAGAAAAGAGGGAGAGCGAAAGAGTCATAGGAGGAGGGGGTTCACTAACAAAGAGGGGCACCTCTTAGTTTAAACGAAAAGAAATATTATTAATAAAAAATTGAATATCTTACAAGAGTCTAAACCTATGTTTAAATAGGCTTAGAGAAAGAGAAAGTTTCTTAAAAATAAAATAAAATAAACTAACTTTAATAGAAATTTTTTAACAAGCAAGAAAATAAACTTTAATAGAAAAAGTCAAAATCCTATCTAGATTGAATAATAAAAAAATAAATAAACTTTAATAGAAAAAGTCAAACCCCTATCTAGATCGAAAAATAAATAAACTTTAATAGAAAAAGTCAAAATCCTATCTAGATCGAATAATAAAATAAATAAATAAATTTTAATAGAAAAATCTATATAGATCGAAAAATAAATAAACTTTAATAGAAAAAGTCAAAATCCTATTTTAGTACATCTAGATCGTGTTTACTTTTAGATGCCCCTGCATCAGGCACCCGAGGTTGAAAAGAACTCAACCTCGAGTTCGAACCAATGATATCTTCTTTGGAATAAGGATTTATTGTCACGCCCCGAGAGCATGCCGAACCGAAAATCAAACGGACGGCACCTCCCCCGTACGTGGCAACATTTCGGGTTAATACAAGGCCCGTAGACCCACAATAATAACAATATATATGTATGAAAACAAAACTACACAAGACACAGCGGAAACAAACCACAACAATACAACAATCTCACACATGCATACCGGTATGACTAACACACCCCAACAACATAACAAAACTACTACGACAAATACACAGCGGAAACGATACAACAACAATACAATGTCACACACGGGCAGCAGGCCCAAAACAAAATACGGAAGCCTCGTGAGATGAGATGACGTCGGTGATGCTCAAGTCGCCACGAAGTCTTCTACTCACATTACAGGCGTGAATACCTGTGGTCCGGGGTGGTGAGTAAAACTCAGCAGGTAATAGAAAACATGTATATATATGTAATATCACATGTATTTCAACGACATACTCTAGATGTAAAACAGGTATATCAGCATAGTATATAAATACAAGCATATACCATCTAACTGAAATGAATAACATAAAATGCAGACATACCTGAAGTCTGCTACGCTACTCTGATCCAACCTGAACATATATCCACATATATATATATATATAACAGGAAGAGTAGATCAACTCAAAATACACTCTAGCTACAGGTCAAGGTATCTATGGTCTATCCAACACATACCAATATCTGACACAACTGTATAACATATGCAAGAAACATGCATGAATATGATGTCCACCCAAATGCAGCAAGCATAGTACAAACAAATGCAACATCACAATAATCATATATATATAGACTGTATCTATATATATATTAATCTCAACCATCCATATATATATATATATATACATGCATATATGTATATATATATGGTAATATGCAAAGCGCCATCGGATATACGGCTGTCACGGCATGCATGGTCATGTCGGCTCACCCTAAAGCTACCACGACCCGGTGTGGCCTCGGTGGCTCGAGCATGACAAGCACCAACCACTACTCTCGAGTGGCAGTGGGCGGTATGATCGAGTAGCATATAAGCGTAAAGAGCAAGCTACACGATGGGGGTCCCCTGGCTGGTCACTCAGCGGTCACTACCCATGAGTGGTCGAGTACCACACACGCGAGGACTACGACGCAAATCCAACTACCACCGTCTATAGTGGTAGAGTCGGCACCTCAATGCTCTGCCCTCACCGGTTACTCCTCCCATGAGTAAGTGGAGGTGAGATCTGCGACCCTCTCAACCACAAGGGAGACCTCGTCGCCAGCGTGCATGTAAATGCATGAATGCAATGTCTCACGTACAGACATCCACCATAGACTCTCTATTCTACAGAGAATCATACTAACCAGATCAACGCACTCTCTATCCTGCAGAGAGTCGTACTCAACTGATCATAATACTCTCTATCCCGTAGAGAGTCATACCAATCTAATCGACGCACTCTCTATCCTGTAGAGAGTCCTACTCAACTGATAGACACACTCTCTATCCTGTAGAGAGTCGTATTCATTTGATTATAATAAGCTAGGACCACCGGTCCGTAGCGATACCCTAAGTATCATTCCTCTGGCCATTTATACAACACATGTTCGGTGGTAACATACAACCTAAGGGTACTAGAACTAACCCTAGGTTAAAGACATTATCTACCTATGGATGACCTTTTTGCCCAATGTACAATCAGGTTGTCATCCGGACTTGACTACTTGCACTTAACTTAAACAAATTCTAAGTTACTTATATCACCTATACATATACTCCTAATCATGATAAAATAAACATGATATCAACAATGGAGTTAATAGTCGATGGTAGAAGATCAAGCATACGATAAAAAGAACATGATCAAGGTAATATGAACACCTAACATGCTCATATCAATGGCTAAATCTGAATGAAAAACAACTACCCGGACCAGGTAGGAAATTACCCACCTGCTATAAAGCTCGTGATAAATATCTTCACGGTCGCGGTCCTGTCTCGTATCCATGTCCAAGTTTAGCTTCACTTCACAGTTTCTTAATCCAATTTGCGAGAAACCTAATCTGCCCAGTCAATTTAACTGCAAGCAAATCCCATCATATTAGCTAAACCTAGCAATCAAGCCAATTAATCGTATAGGTTTGTACCAAATTTAATTAATCAAAATTCCACACATCGTTACCTCTATTCTCTTGAACCACTGTAAATTAGAATGGGAGCACTCTCCACCACAATGATCACCGCGGATCGGAAGCTTTGGTGTGCTCGGATCGAGGAAATTTTTCCCTCGACCACCCTTCCTCCTGCTCACCAAAGAAAACGTTCCTCCTCACCACAATCCGTATCGGCATGACTTGTGACCGGAGACACTGCTCAACCAGGCGACAGTGATCGCGTCGGCTGGAGGAGCTCGCGGTGGTGGATGACATGGGATCACAAGTCGACGCAAGAAGCAATGGAGTTGCTCGCAACCAGAGAGGCCAACCATGTTGTGTTGTCGTCTGGATTTGGAGAAGACGAAGTTGCGGCGACCCGTCGGAGAAGAAGGGCAAGATCCGGCGCTGTCGGGATCTAAGAAGAAGGATCGACGGAGATCGACACCGGCGGCAGTAGCTGCGGTGGAGATCGACGGAGAAGAAGAAGGATCCGGCACTGGTGGCAGTAGCTGCGGCGGAGATCGGCGGCGGCGGACTGCGACGGTGCAGGAAGAAGACGGCGGCTGTGAATCGCTCGATCGAAAGCCACAGTGGAGAGGGGAAAATCGCACAGGGGAAGTGCCTTCGAGCGAAGGAGAAGAAACGGCGATGACGACGAGAATCTGCGGGATCGAGCGGAGAAAGGAATTAGGGGGAAACAAAGCATCGCGACGGTGGGCGAGGAGAAGAGGCGCGGAGAAGATTTGGGATCGGAAGAAGAAAGGGGATTGCGGTGAAACTGAAAATCGACGAAAGAAAAAAAATGGAAGGAATCAATTAATTAAACCATTTAATATATTAGGAAATTGTCTAAACAGGCTTTACAAAAGCCTGTTCGCTTTATCCCCATAAAATATCCATAAGACCTCCGTTTAAATCCAGAAAAATTTCTATGGCAAAATAGCCCTTACTAGTGAATAGGTCTCGACATTATAGCAATACGTAATTTATTTTATTTTATTTTTATTATTCCGGTATTTTACATTTATGCTTTCTCTTTTGTACACTAGCTCTATCACCGATCACTTTGCTTTTAAATCTAAAATGTTGCTCGGGAGAAGTAGTAGGACATAGGTGGCTTTCTCTTGTGCGATCATCTCTAAATACCTGGACATAGAAAGGAAAGGAGAGATAGAAGATATCAAAATAAGAGTGAGATCCTCTCGTTAGATTATAATCTTTTGTCGTTCTATATAGGTTTTTTTTGTCCATCGTGTATAGCTTCGTGATTAGGCGGCTAAGGTGGTTCCAACAATATGCAACATGCAACTATTGCTTCAACTTTAGGGAGGAGAAGATTCTTTTGAACAGTCATCATATCATAGTTATCTCTGTAAAGTACCTCATTATCATTGCTGATGAAGCTGACCATGACTTCTCCAATCAACTGAATTTTTCTCTTGGTGTTCTCATGCCCATCTTCATATTTGACCTTGTCAACATCAACCTCGTCGTAGATGGGGTCTTTCATATTTTCTTCAATCACCTCATCTTCATCGTCGTAGATGAGATCCTCCATGTCTTCAATTATCTTGTCAACATTATCATCGTCGTAGATGCAATCTTCTATTACCTCATCAATATCATAGTCATCATAGATGGGGTCTTCTATTGCCTCATCAATATCATAGTCATTGTGGATGGGGTCTTCTATTATCTCATCAATATCATAGTCGTCGTTGATGGGGTCTTCCAAGTTTTCTTTAATCACCTCATCTTCATTGTCATAGACGGGGGCTTCTATGTCTTCAATTAACTTGTCAATGTTATCGTCATTGTAAATGGGATCTTCTATTACTTGTCAATGTCATTTTTATCGTAGATGGGATCTTCCATGTTTTCGATGCTCTCAAGGTCATCCTCATCGTAGTCAGGATCTTCCATGTCTTTTTTATCATCATAGATGCAGTCTCCTATGTCTTCTTCAATCAAGTACTACTCCATCCTTCGCCTCATTTTGGAAAGAACTCGACCTCGAGTTTGAGTCGGGGTCATTCTTTGTGCATGACCTCTTGCTTCATTAATCGATCGAGATGACTCCTTGATTGTTCGGGTGTCCTGTCCCAAGGTAGGAAGATGTGTAAAGCTAAGAGGAAGGAAATGACCTTTCATCTTCTCCCAATCAGTAATCTTGGCTTTGCCTTGTTTCTTACGGGACTGCTACAATAGTAACCACCAAGTGAAGGGTTCTCCCTTAAGCATCATGGCTACCAACTTTACTTTAGCATGATCGGGAACTTCTTCAAAATAAAAAATTTGTTCGACTTCGTCAATCCAATCAATAATATTTTTTGCGTGTAATGCATTGGAAAACTTGGGAAGCTTGATCCAAAAACCAAGGTCTTCATACTAATCTTCACGAATACGGTGATCTAGATGATACGGTTGTTTAAAATTAAAAGTAATGTGTCGATTAAATACCTTACGATCTTTTAGATTTAGACGTCGAGATAACTCTGTGACTTGCCTCTGTAGATCCGTGATGGTTTCTTATAAGGAACACTAATCCTAGGGTGCGGCTTCCTCAATCAGAACCTACCAATCATGTCCATAACCATGGCCATAACAACCATTCATGGATCGCCGAGATAACTCTGTGATTGGTCTCTGTAGATCGATGAACTCGCAGGTACTTTGATCCTGGGGTGCAGCTTCCTCGATCATATCCTGCCAATCACGACCATAACCATATCCTCATCGACCTTCCATGGATCTAGAGCTCTGATACCAATTGACGCAGGTGGGGCAGCGGGGGTGAGTGCTAAAAACCTTCCATGCGTGAGGTTAGAATAGAGGGGGCAGAGAGAATTGAAGAAGGAAGGGGGGGGGGGATTCGCCAACAAAAATGGCCACCTCTTAGTTTAAACGAAAAGAAATATTATTGATAAAAAATTGAATATCTTACAAGAGCCTAAACCTATGTTTAAATAGGTTTAGAGAAAGAGAAAGTTTCTTAAAAATAAAATAAAATAAAATAAACTAGCTTTAACATAATTTTTTTAACAAGCAAGAAAACAAACTTTAATAGAAAAATTCAAAACCCTATCTAGATCGAATAATAAAAAAAATAAAAAAACTTTAATAGAAAAATTCAAAACCCTATCTAGATCGAAAATAAACAAACTTTAATAAAAAAATAAATTTTAATAGAAAAAGTCAAAACCCTATATAGATCGAAAAATAAACAAACTTTAATAGAAAAAGTCAAAACCCTATTTTAGTGCATCTAGATCGCGTTTACTATTAGATACCCCTGCATCAGACCATTACTTATAGGATAACTTTAGAAGCTATATGTATAGAGATACATACCTATAAGCTGAGGTCGTCTTGATATTTGTATCAAGATAAGATCATTTGAGAATAGTGATGGAAGTAAATACTCCCACCATTTACTATACCTATTTGGAGCCAGATTAGAATTCATATGTTGAATTCATGATTAGACATTGAGAATGTCTAGATCGAAATCTGTACGATGTTAATTTGAGAAAAATATACGTTCTTTATTAGTAAAGAGAATAATATCGTAGCAAGTGATTCATACCATATGTGCTAAGGTGACAATAAGGGTAGTAGGAGAATGAATCCCTGCTTCTCTACTATGTGAGTCCTTTGAGATTATATGTTAATCTCAGCATTTGTCCTTTGTGACTATTTAGCTGTCTACTTGAAGTTTTAATCAGGGTATGCTACTTTAGCATGTAAACCTATTGACTATGGATGATTCGGTCTATGGAACATGACTAGGAAAGAGACTAATTAAAATGAATAGATTCAAGCTAAAAAAGAAGATTAAATAGATTTACATCTACTGAGAATTATTCGTTGTCGATCTATTTTTGTTATGTATTTCTATTATGTATAGAAATGATTGTGAATATTGAGAATATGGAACATGCTCTTGACTCGATTGTCAATATGAGGAATTAGAGATATTCATATTAATGTAAATGAAGATTATTTAATCTGGGTAAATAGCAAGACATAGATGTATCCAAGAAAATGGTTGTGTACCACCAGGAGAATGGTTTTATACCACCTAAAAAATGGTTGTGTGACACCTGGAGGATGGTTGTGTGACATCAAGTGAATGACTATGTGTCATTCAGAGAATGGTTATGCTATTTGAAGAGCGGCTAAGTTAGGCATAATAACTTTTTTTAGCATTGATCACTCTATCAGCAGCTATATAAGGTGTAACAACTTCCTTAGCATTGGATTGCTCAGTGTGCTTATTGTCGCACAAATCATTATGTATGAATTGGTTGTTCTAATGGTCTTTATGACTATTTATCTCTATTCTATTGGTCTTTTGGGACTATGAACTCCAGCTCTATTTTAGTCTATGTGACTAAATACTTTTATTAGTCTATGTGACTATTGACTCCGACTCTATTTGTTGGTGCAATCGGCCCAGGTCACGATTGACTGGACTTGAGTTTGACTCGAGAAGTATTTTGATGTTCGACAAAACATATGACATGTGATTGTCATGTGAAGACCAAGTGTGGAGCCTTGGCCACGTAAGTCCAAGTGTGTAGCCTTAGCCACGTAAGTCTAAGTGTGTAGCTTTAGTGGTGAAAGCCCAAGCATGGGGCTTGGCATTTGGGAAGTCCAAGGATGTACCTTGGCGGTGTAGACCCGGTTAGCATGACAATAGCCGAAGGAAGCACCTGGAGGCTAGCGTATGGATAAACAAGTCATGGATGACTTGGAGGGATCCACATATGGATGAACAAGTTATGGATGACTTAGAGGGATCCAGTAGGCACGAGACTAGCAGAGGTGGCTAGAAGGTTTAGGTCTAGGCTAAGGGTGGTCTAGCAAGTATGAGAGCATCATACTTGGGTTAAACTTCATGGTTGAGGTTTATCAGTCGACTAGGGTGATGTACCAATCGATTGGTGAGAATCGATTGACATTCGACTGCGTCGCATGGCCTTAGTAGTCGACTAGGCTTGGGCAGTTGACTGCCACAAAGGGCAGTCTTCGTGGCAGTCGACTGCTGGTTGAGGACGCGGGCATAGAATGTTTCCGAGTTGACTGCTAAGGTTTGGTAGTCAACTGGAGGCTATGAGAAGTCGATTGATAGGTCTAATCAGTCGACTGCTAGGTATCTATTGAAACTTTTCCAGTGTGGATTAAGTTGTTGTCTCTATAGCTCTGAGGAGCAGCGATCAACGATGGGTATAAGCAGACTCTTGGCGCAAAAATCAGATCGTCTGAGTTATAAAAGGAGCTCGAGTTGGAGGATTTTGCAATAACTTTTGGGGAGATTTTGGAGGGGAATTGATGTTGTATTCCAGACCTTTAATAGCAAACCAAAGCAAGCAACAAGAAAGCATTCAAAGCAAAGTGTTGTAAAGTGTTTCTTTACTTGTATTTCTTATTGTCTTTGTTTTTGCTCGTATCTTGTATATTACTATTATAATTGCTTATACGAGGTTTCTCCATCTCCAACGTATCGAGAAAGAGTTTTAGTAGTGGTGTGAGCATTACTAGAGCTCGTTGAGCTTGCCCCATGGAGTAGGAACCCTAAGGTTTCGAACCATGTATATTTGTTATCTTGTGCTTGTGTATTCGTCTTTATATTTACATTTGTATATTGTATTTCTGCTGCGCTAATGAATATTATAGACAAACAAACGAATTCCAACAAACAATGCACACAAGCTATTCAACCCCCTTTCTAGCTGGGCCACGATCCTCCAATAAGTGGTATTAGAGCAAGGAGCTTACCGTCGGACTCATCGTCGTGATAAGCAACCAAAATGGTTGGCATCAACATCCATCCATCAAAATTCGAAGGAGACTTTTCATGGTGGAAGAAAAGGATGGAGGTATACTTTGAAACCAATTTTGATATTATGCTAATCATGGAAAATGGTTTTGAAGTGCCTAGGGATGAAGACAACAAGCCAATACAAAAATCAAGATGGACCCAAGAGCAACGGCAAAATTTCAAGACCGAGGTTAAGGTATCAAAATTGTTAGAAGATTTGATACCTAACCTGTCACGCCCCGGGAGTATGCCGTGCCGAAAAGCAAACGGACGGCATCTCCCCTATACGTGGCAACATATCGGGTTAATACAAGGCCCGTAGGCCCACAACAACAATATGATATACACAGATATCAACATATCAAACATACTAAACACAGCGGAAACAATTCAAACAGATCAACAAGATACAAAGACCAACTGTGCACTCCGGAGTGACTTGACACGACAAGGATCATAACAGAAATCGAATCAAAGACCAAATACATATAATATGTCCGTATATCACAAATACGAAAACAATACAGGGAAAAACCCAAACCAACAATCTGTAAGGATACAACAACACGGAAAACATATCCATTCGTCCGGTGTGAGATGGGATCAGCTGGCGGAGCTCCGAACGTCCAAGGAATCTTCTACCTGTTATCTGGGCGACAGGAAGCCCAGGGTCCAGGGGTGGTGAGTATAAACTCAGGGGTAATATATAGAAAGTGCATGAATAACATATAAGGATAGATCTACAAGTATACATGTGAAGATCTACAGGTATACAACATGAGTCCAATAGACATACAGTCATATCCAAATCTAATAACAAGTAACTATAGTAAAGTCATACTCAATGTATATACTAACTGATCAACTGAACAGGAAGTAATGTACCAACGTACCCGACGGTCTGCAACACCATAAGCTATATCATCCTGACAGATATACAATAACATAACCCATATAATGTATCAAGTCAATCCCATACCTGACCAATACTCCAACATATGAACAATATATGATCACCTGTAATAACAACCCGGTCCGTACCACACAATGACATGATGCTAATCAAATGCATATAACAGTCTGAATCAACGCATGTATCATGCTCAACACATAGCAGTAAATAAAAATGCAGATGGCATGTATCATGATGAACAACCATATGCAGCAATCATAGCTCAATCAAATGCAGCATCTCACAGGCATATGTAAAACATATATCAAATACATGCATACATATATATCAGCAATGCATATGCATGGTCACTGTCTGCGGACCCGTCCAACCATGACCCCAGAGTGGCCAGGGTGGCACGACAAATGACAACTAGCCCGACTCCAGCTGCCACCACTCTCGAGTGGCCGAAGGTAGTAGTATGAGTAGCGTATAAGCGTAAAAAGCTAACTACTCCTAGGGGCCCCTGCTGCAAGCCACGTTGTCCTTACCCATGAGTAGACAAACGCCGCACACAGGACAACTGCACCTCACACAACCACCGTCTATAGTGGGCGAGTGCTAACACCACTCTGCACAGTGGCCAGGTGCGCATCTCCAGCTACCACCATCCATAGTGGCCGAGCGCGGCACATCCAATGCTCTGCCCTCAACCCTGCTACCACTACCCCGAGTGGCCGGGGAGGCAGGATGACTGACGACCCGTCTCATCCACAAGGGAGACCCAGTCGTCAGCATGCATGCAAATGTAATGATGCATAGCTCCATACATGTATCCTAGCGACACTCCCTATCCCACGGGGAGTCTTGGTCAACCAAAAGTCAACTATGCAAGGACTACAATCCACAAGACTCTCTCTATCGCATAAAGAGTCATACTCATCTGACAGTCAACCACGCTAAGACCTCTAGTCAGTAGCGATATACAATCGACCGTCCATATAACCATACACAGGCACACAATCCATAATGGATATACCATCGCGCTAGGACCTCTAGTCCATGGTCACATACTGACAACCATACACTTATCTATGCACAAACAACTAGATCCACCATAAATGCACCACTAATACGGATATGATATAACAATCGGCTCCATAATCCAAACCATCACCTAACCCTCGTGATGTAAGACAGTAACCCAATCTGAGGTCACAAAGATAACCCTAACCACCTGTACTTACTAAACATCCATCAGCTAATACATAATAGGGTTATAGTTCCTATCCGAGCTAGATAATCAATGAAGTACCAGAATATATATCTCAAAGGTCAAGGCAGTACAAGCATATGATTAAATAAGAGTGGATTTAAGGTAAACAGGTATAAACATATATCCAAGATCATGCACAGGAATTTGATCAAAACTACCGGACTAGGTAGATATTACCCACCTGCTATGTAGCTCGTATCAGCCATCTCTACTACGAGCATCATCACTAATCAAAGTCCTGAAATCAATATCCTGTAATCAACATGCAATCACTGATAAGGTCTATCATAAGTCCAATGATGGTGTCCCATCTCAAATCAAACATAAATCCAATCATAAACTATTTTGCTGTCACAATCTAGTTCACTACCAAAACAGAACCAAATCACAGCTTACCTAATTCAGATTCCTTGCTCAACTTCATCAAATGATAATCCAACAGTGAGCTCTCAAACCCCCAGCTCATCTACACAATCTAATCCACATCAAAACTGATCACAATAACCAATACACAACTTCTCTATCAAATGCATAAATCCTACTACAATCCACGCAACATTCAAATCGGCTTACCTTGCACAAGGAGATCCGACGATGGCAAAAATCAATTGACGACAGCTCCTGATCCAGTAGAGTGAAGCCACTGTCGTAGCCATCCTCAACAAATCTTCACACCAGCGAGGATCGCCCAATCCGGTCGGTTAGAGAATTGCTCGTGGCCCGTTCTGCGCACACCGCCCTGTTCACTTGCTAACTCTGGCAGCGATCGGAATGGCAGCTCCCCAATTCGGTAGATTGAACAACACACAGTAATCAGGCTTACCAGTTCTAAACCTCCGCCAGAATCCAGCTGCTCCCGATGGAAATCCCTGCTCCAATCCTGACACCACTAGCTCAGCTCTCCCTCAAAACTGCCGGCTGAAGATAACCTCAGCAAACACCGATCGACGGAACCAAATCTGTCGCAATCATGCCAAAATCCGATCAAACCTAGTAAGATCTAAGAAATCCTCTGTGGAACTAACCCTAGATACGCCCGCCACGACAACGATGCCACTGTCCACTGGAAGTGTCGCCGCGATCTTCCCAGGCGAGAACCCCTTTGATCCCTGGTCGGAGATCTATCCGCTGGTGGCGCCATCGATCTGCTTGCACCGGACGCCGACGATCACAGATCGGCGATGCGATCGTGCGGAGCTGATGAACGACGCGAAGGAGAAACTGGATGGCGAAAACGCGAATGAAGGAAATCCGTTCCTTCGGCCGCTTTCAACAGCCGTTCGAGTGATTCGGTTAACCCAGCCAACTTTAAGCCCAATCTGATTGGGTTCAGCCCAGCTGGTTCAGCCACTTGACCCAAATCAAATCTAATCCGAGTTCAGTCCAAATCCAATTCCAATTCAGCCCAAGCCCATTTACAGCCCAATTTCAGCCCAAAGCCCAAAATCAGCCCAAGCTCAATTCAGCCCAAAGCCCAATTTCAGCCCAAGCCTCAAATCCAGCCCAATTAATCCCCTAATTAATCACAATTAATTAAAGGGTTTGATCTATATAATTTTAATTTTAATTTTTTTTTTTGTATTTTACATTCTCCCCCACTTATAAAAATTTGGTCCCCAAATTTCCGACTAATGTACGAGTACAAGATGTCACAATAACCATCTCAAGTATCCGGTGCAAAGTCACACCTCAAGTGACTAAGTGGAGTACTGAACTCGAATATTATATTCCAGCTCTCCTACAATATCAATTAACCTATTATAAGGTAAATAACTGTACCAAAGTGGAGCTCTATACTCGTAACCGATGGGAGACTTTACCAGAATCGTAAGGTGAATCATGAATCACTATCAGAAATGATATTCAAGGATACTCCATGGATATAATTCCATCAAGCGATCCAACAAAATCCATCTTACGACTTGGAAGAAAATGAGCGGACCTAGTTAATCGATCATCGACTACCCAAATCCAATCAAGTCCTTTCCGAATTCTAGATAATCTCCCAACACAGTCTAACGTACTAGGCTCCCACTTCATCACGGTACGTAACCCTACCGATCACAATATTCCACCTTTGCTTGTTGGTATACCCAACATCAAACTACGAAATCAACCGTGTTCTACCTGACGTTCCACCATAAAGGACGTCTTAAACTCGCTATTTTCGGATATACTCCGAATAAATCATCACTCTCGAATGAAGAGTCTCCTGAAACAACTCTTCCTAAAACAAATGCAACTCTGGAAACCACTATCCTTCTCAGAGATGGAGAATTATTCTAACAAGAGAAATTAATCTAATGTCCAAAATTCACTCTGTCACACAAAACTGAAAGTACCTGTAAGACTACAATGACTAATCTCGCTAGTTTCTCAACTAGCGTACACATAATATACGTCTCATTCAACTGCATCAGAATCGCTCCTAATCCCTGAAATGATGCATCTACGTACAATACCCTTCCATCCATATCGGACGGATTAACTAACACTGACACAAAAGTCAGTCACCTTCTAGGCCTTGAAACCTAGCTTCCCAAACTTTTGACCAGGTGATTGCCATCACCTTCTTGGTCCCACAAGTCGACGATATAGTATCGCTAAAACATCCTATCCGCATCTCTAGTAAATACCAAATCAATCTAGGGAAATCACAACTTCCTTTAAGATTGTGAATATATCCCAAAAATATATGAACCACAGATATGATGACAATCGATCTCAAATACTCCAAAAGTACTTGATTCCTCAAATCCATGAATGACCAAATCATCGATAAGTCTAACAACATTATCAACATCTCCTAAAATTCATAACAAGTATGAAATGTCGTCCTCCACACACCTGCATCCTTTTACTCTAAGTTGATGATAGCTCAATCATTACGCCGACCATGATAATTGTATGACACTAAGTCACTACAATATCAATTCTCCAGTCGTAGATCAACCCTAGGGTATACACAGGTGTCATTTAGCTGATCTAAACAAATCCTCTATCCACCACGAAGGATACTCATTCACAGCAACTACTGCATTCCATCATCGATGATCGATGCATAACTCAAGGTCTGACTCTCTTCTAACAAAGAGTTACAAGTTTTTTCAAGAAGAAACACTTAGGCAGATAAATCTCCAATAGTGTTTAGCGACACTGATACCCATAAAATCATCTCCCGGTATGAGGTCCCAATTATCAGGACTATTCTCGAAATCACCCTCCAATTGCATATTCCTACTTGCCCATGCAATGGCAAGCCTAGGAGTTCATCCGAAACTATATTCGAATACTCTCAGATTATACGTACATCCGAGAGTCCTAGTATACCAACGCTCCAACAATCCAACTATCCATAAGGATATGTCTATAGTAGAGGTATGTCTAGCAAAGGTCAAGGGTATCCCTTGACTTTTTGGTTGTCGATCAACATCTCACCTAACGGTAGAGAAAAATTACCAACCCACAAGTCGATAGGAACCCTTCGAACCCTATCAAAGAATGTTCTAGACAAAGATACCTGTAAACTACCAGTATCTCTCGATATATCCGCAAATAGGATAACCTAAAGTAATACCCCGAAGGACCGATCCTTCGGTCTTCTATACTTTTTCTTGAGTAATCATGTAAACTTATCCAACATCTGTTTTGGACGGCCGAGCTCATGTAGATGCAAAGACTATTATGGAGGAACTGAAGTCAACTGCTGAAACTGAGGTACAATCTGAAACAACTGCATTGGAGATGATAAACACTGTTGTACTGACAAAAGATACACATCCGACTGTATAATACTGAAGAACTGTAAACATCATAGCACACTCCATCTTTGTGAAAGGTATAGCTGCAACTGGAGAATACTGCATAGATACGACTATCATCGTAAAATCTCTCTCCTCTATATAAATCATAACTACGCTGAAGGTAATCGCGCTGCTGCGAAGGTAACAATTGTTGTCTGCACGTCTGAGTCTTCTGAGATGTCTTCGGCTGATACTGCTGAGTAACTTACTTCTTCCGGATGAAAGTATCAAAGAACTTCAACTATATCTGAGGTAGTAGATCGTTGCTGATGTGATAATCCATTCTTTTGTAATGATCTCAACTTTCGAGGTTGTGGATCATCCGCTCGAAAGCATCATCCATAGTCTTCCACTGAGTCTTCAAAGTACATACTCTCTTCGTAGATACCGACTGCTTATAGTAGAAACAGATACAATGGTTCATCGGATAATCTGGCTCTGTGTCTCGTCATAACCCGCACTGCACACCTATAATCTCCCTTCGGAGTCTTTCCGCTGAGTTCACTGATAAACATGAGAAGCTGCTGACAATCTGCAATCGGTCTTCTGCGATCGGAAAACTCTCCAATAGTCGCTCGTGACTCATGACTTTAATCTTGCTCCTTTTATCCAACATTCGGAGACTTCTAATTCCAATAATTTGACTTGCAATATATGCTTATCAAATCTCCAACTCTTAAAACACTTGCTACGGAGTCATTTCTATACACATGACTCGGTCTATGCACTTCCGGTAGGATCTGATAGGAGATCCAAACATCATGATCAAGATGTCAACCGATAACCCGTGGGTGGTCAAAACCAACCCAATCACATTCTTGGGCTATTAAATAGTCGTAACCTTCGCAAGTCTAACGACTCTGCATGGTACCTTCGTAATCAAACGGTCACCCTACTCGATGCCCAAGAATTCCCTGACAATGAGTCAAAGAAGATGACGAGGGAAAATACTATCTCACAACATCACTGCACTGTGACCAAGTGATACATTATTTCCCGAAGGTTATTTCCTATCTCTTCCACCAAGTACCGGCTAGATCCGGATAATGGTATGCAACTAACTTAGCTTCCTCTGTATAATACGAGTTAAGTACTCAAAAGTACCCTCAACATTATACAACCTAGATCGACCAATTCAGGGATCAAAATCCCTATGAATATCACCAAAATAATCCTCTACTATCTGCATCAGCAATAGTGTACTCGCTTGTCCATTACCTAATAGGTAATGATCTGACTAACATAATTAGTGAAAATCTTAGGACCGAAATCCTTAATCTCCACAATAGATGTGACTACCTAACTCCTGCTTTCCGACTCGGTATCAGTCGGCTCTCAAAGGTAATTACCTTTTCGATAGCAGGCACATATCTAATAACCTCAACATATCGTTCCCGTGGTCAAACTCAAACCACGGTTACGAATACTAACCAATATCCTACAAGTCATCCATGTTATAAGCAACTAAATGCATAACCAATAGAAGGATATGTAATAACAATTAGCATACCTTAAACCTTGTAGCTCGGAGATGTCCGCAACAGCCAGATCCCAGAACTCACAAAACCAAGACCGAGTAAAGCAAAACTCGATGTCCGAACAAAATAAAATCCGAAAATGGACTTTGCAACTTAGGGCTCTGATACCAATAAAATTGTCACGCCCCGGGAGTATGCCGTGCCGAAAAGCAAACGGACGGCATCTCCCCTGTACGTGGCAACATATCGGGTTAATACAAGGCCCGTAGGCCCACAACAACAATATGATATACACAGATATCAACATATCAAACATACTAAACACAGCGGAAACAATTCAAACAGATCAACAAGATACAAAGACCAACTGTGCACTCCGGAGTGACTTGACACGACAAGAATCATAACAGAAATCAAATCAAAGACCAAATACATACAATATATACGTATATCACAAATACGGAAACAATACAGGGAAAAACCCAAACCAACAATCCGTAAGGATACAACAACACCGAAAACATATCCATTCGTCTGGTGTGAGATGGGATCAGCTGGCGGAGCTCCGAACGTCCAAGGAATCTTCTACCTGTTATATGGGCGACAGGAAGCCCAGGGTCCAGGGGTGGTGAGTATAAACTCAGGGGTAATATATAGAAAGTGCATGAATAACATATAAGGATAGATCTACAAGTATACATGTGAAGATCTACAGGTATACAACATGAGTCCAATAGACATACAGTCATATCCAAATCTAATAACAAGTAACTATAGTAAAGTCATACTCAATGTATATACTAACTGATCAACTGAACAGGAAGTAATGTACCAACGTACCCGACGATCTGCAACACCATAAGCTATATCATCCTGACAGATATACAATAACATAACCCATATAATGTATCAAGTCAATCCCATACCTGACCAATACTCCAACATATGAACAATATATGATCACCTGTAATAACAACCCGGTCCAGTACACAATGACATGATGCTAATCAAATGCATATAATAATCAATCAACGCATGTATCACTCAACACATAGATAAATAAAAATGCAGATGACATGTATCATGATGAACAACCATATACGCAGAATCATAGCTCAATCAAATGCAAGATCTCACGGTGCATATGTAAAACATATATCAAATACATGCATACATATATATCGAATGCATATGCATGGTCATCGTCATGACCCTGGCCCAACCATGACCCCAGAGTGGCTGTGGTGGCACGACAAATGACAACTAGCCCGACTCACCGCCACCACTCTGAGTGGCCGAAGGTAGTAGTATGATGAGTAGCGTATAAGCGTAAAAGCTAACTACTCCTAGGGGCCCTCGCCGCAAGCCACGCCACGTCCCTACCCATGAGTAGACAACGCCGACACAGACAAGGCACCTCACACAACCACTGCCTATAGTGGCCGAAGTGCTAACACCACTCTACACGGTGGCGATCTCCCCTACCACCATCCATAGTGGCCGAGCGCGGCACATCCAATGCTCTGCCCTCAACCCTGCTACCACTACCCCGAGTGGCCGAGGAGGCAGGATGACTGACGACCCGTATCATCCACAAGGGAGACCCAGTCGTCAGCATGCATGCAAATGTAATGATGCATAGCTCCATACATGTATCCTAGCGACACTCCCTATCCCACGGGGAGTCCTGGTCAACCAAAAGTCAACTATGCAAGGACTATAATCCACAAGACTCTCTCTATCGCATAAAGAGTCATACTCATCTGACAGCCAACCACGCTAAGACCTCTAGTCAATAGCGATATACAATCGACCGTCCATATAACCATACACAGACACACAATCCATAATGGATATACCATCGCGCTAGGACCTCTAGTCCATGGTCACATACTGACAACCATACACTTATCTATGCACAGACAACTAGATCCACCATAAATGCACCATTAATACGGATATGATATAACAATTGGCTCGATAATCCAAACCATCACCTAACCCTCGTGATGTAAGACAGTAACCCAATCTGAGGTCACAAAGATAACCCTAACTACCTGTACTTACTGAACATCCATCAGCTAATACATAATAGGGTTATAGTTCCTATCCGAGCTAGATAATCAATGAAGTACCAGAATATATATCTCAAAGGTCAAGGCAGTACAAGCATATGATTAAATAAGAGTGGATTTAAGGTAAACAGTTATAAACATATATCCAAGATCATGCACAGGAATTTGATCAAAACTACCGGACCAGGTAGATATTACCCACCTGCTATGTAGCTCGTATCAGCCATCTCTACTACGAGCATCATCACTAATCAAAGTCCTGAAATCAACATCCTGTAATCAACATGCAATCACTGATAAGGTCTATCATAAGTCCAATGATGGTGTCCCATCTCAAATCAAACATAAATCCAATCATAAACTATTTTGCTGTCACAATCTAGTTCACTACCAAAACATAACCAAATCACAGCTTACCTGATTCAGATTCCTTGCTCAACTTCATCAAATGATAATCCAACAGTGAGCTCTCAAACCCCCAGCTCATCTACACAATCCAATCCACATCAAAACTGATCACAATAACCAATACACAACTTCTCTATCAAATGCATAAATCCTACTACAATCCACGCAACATTCAAATCGGCTTACCTTGCACAAGGAGATCCGACGATGGCAAAAATCAATTGGCTACTCCCGATCCAAGAGAGTGAAGCCACCGTGAGCCATCCTCAACAAATCTTCACACCGAGGATTGCCCAATCCGGCCGGTTAGAGAATTGCTCGTGGTCTGCTCCGCGACACCGCCTGCTCACTTGCTAACTCCGATAATGATCGAATGGCAGCTCCCAATTCGGCAGAAACAACACACACAATCAAGCTTACTTCTAAACCTCCGCCAATCCAGCTCCCGATGGAAATCCTGCCCAATCTCGACACCACTAGCTCTCCTCAAACACTAAGATAACCTCAAAGAAACACGACGAACCAAACTGTCGTAATCATGCCAAAATCCGATCAAACCTAGTAAGATCTAAGAAATCTCGGAACTAACTCTAGATAACCGACACCACTCGCCGTGTCGAAACGAAAGCATCATCGAATGTATTCGCAGATCGCAGGAACAAATAGCAATACGCACCGAACGAAGTATTGATCCCTGGTCGGAGATCTATCCGCTGGTGGTGCCGTCGATCTGCTTGCACCGGACGCCGACGATCACAGATCAGCGATGCGATCGTGCGGAGCTGATGAACGACGCGAAGGAGAAACTGGATGGAAAAAATGCGAATGAAGGAAATCTGTTCCTTCGGCCGCTTTCAATAGTCGTTCGAGTGATTTGGTTAACCCAGCCAACTTTAAGCCCAATCTGATTGGGTTCAGCCCAGCTGGTTCAGCCACTTGACCCAAATCAAATCTAATCCGAGTTCAATCCAAATCCAATTCCAATTCAGCCCAAGCCCATTTACATTTAATTTATTAAAGCCCAAAATCATTAGCTCAATTCATTTAAAGCCCAATTTCATTTAAGCCTCAAATCCAGCCCAATTAATCCCCTAATTAATCACAATTAATTAAAGGGTTTAATCCATATAATTTTAATTTTAATTTTTTTTTTCGTATTTTACATAACCATATTTTGTCTAGGCTAGGTGAATATAAGGATGCTAAGGACCTATGGAGTAAGGTAGTAAAATTTCATGAAGAGTCCACATTGGTCTATGGTGAGGAAGAAGAGGAATGTTCATTCTTTCATGCTCAAGAAGAAGCAAGTTCATCCTCACAAGAAAGTGAGGACTCGGAAGTTGAGAGATGCTCAACATCCAAATTGGAGAATAGATCACCGAAGCAAGAGGAAGAGCAAGAAGAAACTTCAATCTCCGGGAAGGATGAAGAATCAACTCCGGCACCTACCCCCTCCCGAGGTAACTCAAGCATTGTAATTAAGAATAAAAATCACATTATATATTTTGAGTGTAGGGAGAAAGGGCATTACAAGAGAAAATGCCCAAAATTGACTAAGGAGAAAGTGTCGGCACCAAAAGTCAACCAAAAGTCAAAGGATGTCGGAGTTCCCACTAGGAAGAGCAAAGAACACATTGTGTGCTTCAAATGCAACCAAAGGGGGCATTATAGAAGTCAATGCCCTAGAGGGAGGAAGAAAGTCAAAGAAGGAGCATCACATGTAGAGGGAGCTTCAAAGCAAATCCTAAGGTATATTTTAATGCACCTTCTAGTTCTAAGGTTAAAAAACATGCTAGAAATTATTTTAGTACTCTTGCTATTGCTCATTAAAAGCATGCTAGTAGAAATAATAGATTTTATTGTTTAGGTATTAAGCATGTTAATTTACCTAAGGACAAATCTAGAACTAATAACTCTAAACCCATTTTACCTAGGGAGTCCATTAAGAAGGTAGAGAACCACCTAGGCATTAATCCCAAGAATCATAGACATATGCCTAGGAAGTGGCATTCCCAAAAGATTAATGAACAATCAAAATTGGGAATGTTAGAATTAGAAAATCGAGCCTTGAAGTCAAGGCTTGAAAAATTAGAAAAGACCCTAGCAAAAATGACAAATTCATTTATGGGGTCTAATGGTCAAAATTTAGGTTCTAAAGGGCAAGAAAAAACAAAGGGGAAGAAAGGTTTGGGTCACAAACCTAATCCCAAGAAGACCTACCACAATGTGCCATTCAATTATGGAACAATCTCTAGGTCTAGGAAAATCAAGGTTAATGGGGAAGTCATCCCTAAGATTAACTAAGGTAGGTGTCTAGTGGCTAAGGTTTCAAGGAAACCTAAGGAAGCCACTAAGAAGGTTACAAGAGGAGTTACCCCTAGAGTTAACCTAGGTAAGACTCAAATAACTAAGGCTTCAAAGCCAAAAAGAGTCATTAGAAAGGTATCTAGGAAATTTATCCCTAGTGAATACCTTGTTAACCCAAGGAGCTTCCATAGGTATTGGGTTTCTAGGAGCGTGATGGATTCACGCTAGATTGGTTGGGGTGTGTCAACCCTAAGTGGATAGGTAGTTAACATAACCATGGTATAATTGACACTTTAGGATGTGCCAATGTGCCTTGAGAAGTTGAAAATTGATTAAATTTGGCACAATGAAGTCTTAGAAGTCATGGTGTGCCATTTTGAATTTTTAGCACACTTGGAGGATAAGTGATTATTAAGGCAAAATAGATTTAATTCTAATAATGACAATTTGGGTTTAACAATTAGGTATTTTATACCTTAGTATTTTATACTTGTCATGCTTTATTTATCTTGCCTGTTGGTGCAGTAGGCACCAGATAGTCGAACCTAGGTTTTGATTATGGCAAAGACCCAAAGCTAAGGTTATATTGTTGTCTAACGAGTTGAACCAAGTGTACAGGAATGGTTAAGCTGAGATGAAGGTCGGCGACACCCAGAGAATCTTAAGTCAGGAAACCGTGGTGGTCGGGCAACACCGGAAGAACTTCGGAGGGAGTCGAAGAACCTAGGTGGAGACCTGAAGCAAAGCTGCAAGTCACAAAAGGACCTAAGGTAAGCTCGTGTGTGAGTGAATGTAAGGTCGGGTCCTTCGTACAAGGACATCCTTAGGTGGCGATCCGACTAAGACTTCCCGTGGAAGGTCTAGGTCAAGATCGGATGATAAGTGATTGTCGAATTCATCTGTATTGTTTTCATTTCGAGCTAACTTGTTATTGCAGCTGGATACCCTAGCCACCAGTTGACTGATGCCTATTGGAAGTCGACTGCTACTGGCATCAGTCGACTGATGAAGGTCATCAGTCGACTACCAGTCAAACTACCCATCTTGAGGAGAGTCAAGATAAGCTCCACTTATCTTGGGGAGATGAGGTTCTTTGACCATGAGCTAGAACTGAACGTTGGGGAGCTTCCAAGGCTATAAAAGAAGGGGGGCTTCACCCCTTTAGGTCAATCAAAAGTTCTTACAAAGTGATCCGGTAATGACGCTTCTCTACGACTACGCTACGAGTCAAAACACTGTCGAAACGCCGACGACACGACTACAAACTCAAGATCAGTTCATCGTCGATATCATTTGTTTCTTAGTTGTCACTTAAATTACTTGTATTCCATTTCTTTCCGAGCTTTTTCGTAAACGAGGTGAGATAGGCTTGTTGCCTCATCCTCGAGTTTTTTGAGTTTCCTTGTATTCATTGTCTCCTACCTCCAACGAGGAGGAGATTTTTAGTGCATTGCCCTCCGTACATGACCTCAGATCGTAAGGGCCTTGGATTAGAAATCGGTTGGTTGTGAACTAAGTAAAACCAATTTGTGTTCTTTACTTTTCTGCTGTGCAATTTCTTTTACTTATTTTTTAATTGAACGAACGAAAAGAAATTTTATGTGCGCTATTCACCCCCCCTCCAGCGCTTTTCGAGCCAACAATTGGTATCAGAGCGGGGGTGCTACGATTTGGTGCAACCACTGTTCTAGCATTGATTTTCATTTTTTTTCGTATTTGTTTTAATTGGCATTTTGTATCATTCGTCGTTTCATTAATTTCCTTCTTCCGCACTACTAATCCTTCTTTTTGTCGTTTGTGTTTTTGCAAGGTTTTGTTTTAATGGCCCATCTCAAAAGGTTTAGCACCGCCTGACCTCCGTTTTACAACGGAGATGACTTCCATTACGTGAAGGGTTGGATGGAGTGCTACTTGAAAACCCAAGTAGAGATGTGGATCGTGATTCAAATCGGATTCACGCTTCCAACAAATGGAGATGGTGAATTCTTTGATTACGATCAGTGGACAAATGCCATGAAACGCCAAGTGGAAGCCGACACCAAGGACACACAAATCCTACAATGCAGACTATCCAAAGAGGAGCTCAATCGCGTCAACCCATTCATAAGCGCAAAGGACTTGTGGAACAAGCTCATTGAGCTTCATGAAGAAACCACCGACACCAAGGTATGTAAGAGGGATTTACTTTTAAATAAATTGTTTAACTTAAAAATACAGGAACATGAGTCAACCACTCAACTTCACGCTCGCATACAAGACATCATGAATGGGCTACATTCGATCAGACAAAAGGTCAAAAACTGAAACGTAATCAGGTATGCACTAAACGCGTTCCCTAGGATCACCTTGTGGGCATCCATGGTTGATTCCTACAAGGGTTCTAAGGATCTTTCAAAAATTAGGTAAGATGAATTATTCTCTGAATTTGAATTACATGAGTAGTCTAATTTGGTCCCCGCTGAGAAAAGTATCGCTTTGTTTACAGGTCCGAAGAAGAAGTCGAAGAACAAACCACCACCGGAAGAAGAAGACGAGTACAAATCGGAGGTGGATAACGAGATGGAGACTGAACTAGTAAATCTAGTTCGGAAAATGATCAAGAGAAAAAGACGCCAAATCAATTTATCCAAGGAGGGTAAGTCAAAACAAAGTTCTAACTATAGATGCTATGAGTGCAACAGGTTAGGCCATATCAAATCAGAGTGCCCAAGACTCAAGAACAAGGCACCACAATCCAAGAAGGCACTCAATGCTATGTGGGAGAAATCGTCGAAGGAGGAAGACGAGCTCAACAACCTCGCCTTCATGGCCAAGCCGACAGAACCTGAGGATGAGTCCGAACTCGAGGAAGAGTCTAACTACAGATCCGAAAACAAGTTTCAATTCAAGACAAGTCACGGATCCGTATCCAGTTCAAAAGGTTCATTCAAGGTGAGTCGTTCTTTAATCGATACATTGTATGGTGCAATTAAATTCTTAACTAAAAAAATTAGCTAAGTCCGAGTCCAAGGTTGAGACCTTAGTTGAGGAGGTTAAACTTCTTAAACACGAGGTCTCCCTAACCTCTTCGACTAATCAAGTTCAAGAGGAGGACTCAACTCGAGTTGAAAAACTGGAAGTTGAGAACTCACTCTTGAAAGGACAAGTCAAAGATCTTAGGCAAACATTGAAAAGGTTCACTTTGGGATCCAAGGGACTTGACCTACTACTTGGATCGCAAAGGGTCGTGTACAACAAGGCCAGACTAGGATTTAGATCAACCACAACTAACAAGTCATATATGTCAATCGTAAACCGTAATAGAAAACAAGTCCAAGCATGGGTCCCTAAGACCACTTTAATTTCACAATGAGGATCTAATAAGTACTGGGTTCCCGAGGACCAAATCCACTACGTAGATAGACCGAATCGATTCAATGGTCCAGGGGGAGCTAATACTAAATTTTTTTTGTTCTATTACATGTAATTAGACTTGCATGCTTAGTTAAGTTTTTTGTTTTAATTTTTATAATGGCTAGATAGGGTTAATAACTCGTCAATCTTGATAACATAGTATTAGGACGCGGTGAGATGATAGTACATTAGGGAAACGAAGTCATGTGTGTCCAAGTTAGATACGGTGTATCTAGCTTGGTGCACTCGACTAAGTTGAACTAGCTGAATCTATCTCACCGTATCCTTAACTAGTTAGACCAGGAAGTAATCTTAAGTGACTCAAGTAATCATTTTCCTTAACTTGGCTTTGTCTAAGGAAGTGGTCGTTGTTCCGATCAAAGAATGCCTCTGTGCCTCGCCATGACCTGGAAGCTAATTTCTCGAAGAGTTTACTTGACGAGCTAAGGGTTAAATCCAAATCTAACCCAAGGTTGATTAGTTTCAATTCACTAAATCTAAACAAGTAAAATTGAAGTCATCTCAAAAACATTTAAGGTTAACATGTTTGATCATGTAGAAAAAGTGAGATGACTATTAGGCTAAAATATTCAACCAACTTAAAATTCCAATATCCAATCCAACTACTATATGTGTAGAATCAATGGATGTTGGACAATGGATACTCCTGACACATGACCGGAGACCGACTGAAATTTTTGAAGCTCAGATTAAAAAATCAAGGATCGATAGCGTTCGAAAATAACGAGAAGCTCAAAAATCATTGGTTCAGGTGATATTGAGCTGAACTCTAATTTTATAATTCACAACGTTCTTTTAGTTGAAAATTTTGATTTTAATTTACTAAGTGTATGCCAATTGTATCATAACAATTATAAGGTTACATTCTTAGAAAATGAATGTTTAATTAAAACTAATGATACCTCTAAAATAATACTTAAAGGAACTAGGAATAGCAACATATACACAATTAATTTATCCAACTCCTCATCCAAGTGTCTAATGACACAGTAAGAGGAATCTTGGTTGTGGCACCGACGACTCAGACACTCTCATCCAAGACTCGTACACAAAATGAGTTAGAGTGGCCTAGTCAGAGTTTTACCCAACCTTAACAACTTAGACAATAAAATTTGTAATGCATGTCAACAAGGTAAACAAACTAGGGCACAACATCAATTAACTAATGAAGAAAGAACCAAAAGTGTACTTGAGCTCCTACACTTAGACCTATTTGATTCTCATGGAGCCAAGTCACTAAACAGAAGTCAATTTTGCTTAGTCATAGTTGACGACTACTCTAAATTTACCTGGGTCAGGTTCCTAAAACACAAAAGTGAAACTCTAGAACAACTCACCAACTTATGCAAGTTAATAGAAAATGAAAAGAACCTTAAGGTTAAGAGACTTAGAAGCAATCATAGTGGTGAATTCGAAAACCATAGGTTCATCAACTTCTGTAACCTAAACGGATACCACCATGAGTTCTCCTACTTTAGAACCCCACAACAAAATGGTCTAGACGAGCGAAAGAATAGAACCCTACAAGAAGCCTCTAGAACCATATTAAATAAGTACAACCTTTCTAATAGGTTTTGGGCAGAACCGTTAGTACGACGTGCTATGTCCAAAATAGAATCCTACTAGTCAAGAGACACCTTAGAACCTCATACGAAATCTATTATAAAAAATTACCCAACATTAAATATTTTAGGGTATTTAGATGTAGGGTTCACATATTAAATACTAAAGATTACTTAAGAAAATTCACTTCTAAAACAACCACCAGAATATTCCTAGGGTACTCAACCACAAGTAAAGCCTATAGGGTCTATAACAATGAAACTCTAAAAATCGAAGAAATGATTAATGTAGTATTCGACGAAGAAAATTAACCCACAAAACCCGAAGTAGAACTAGTTAATGAACCATTTAATACTAGACCTGAATCTGATCATGAAAATGAGTCTAGTATAAATTTTAACCTAAGTCAGTCTAGGTTACACTCAAATCATCCTATTGATCAAGTAATAGGTGATCCCAACCTAGGGGTTCGAACTAGAGAGTCACATAGAAACCTTAGTCAAATCTCATTAATCACGAAAATCGAACCCAAATCAATTGAACATGCTCTTCTTGATCCCGATTGGATTATAGCTATACAAGAAGAGCTAGCTCAATTCACTAGGAGTGAAGTCTGGGAATTAGTACCACCACCTAAAGATAAATCGATCATTGGAACAAGGTGGGTATTCCGGAACAAACTCGATGATAAAGGAGAAGTAGTTAGGAATAAAGCAAGATTAGTTGCTAAAGGATTTAGTCAAGTAGAAGGGTTAGATTATGATGAAACCTATGCCCTCGTAGCTAGACTAGAATCAATTAGAATGTTATTGGCCTACGTTGCACATCAAGGATTCAAATTATTTCAAATGGATGTGAAGTCAGCATTTTTAAATGGTTTTATTAAGGAAGAGGTCTACATTAGCCAACCCCCAGGATTTGAAAGTTTAGACAAATATGACCATGTTTTCAGACTTAAGAAAGCTTTATATGGACTTAAAAAAGCTCCTAGAGCTTGATATGAAAGGCTTTCCATTTATCTCAAGTCTAAAGGGTTTAGTCAAGGCTTAGTAGACCCAACTCTCTTCGTAAAATCCGTAGGTAAAAAAATTTTCATTGCCCAAATATACATAGATGATATAATCTTTGGAACAACCAACTCAATTTTACTAAATGAGTTCATTTCACTAATGGAAAGTGAATTTGAAATGAACTTAGTAGGAGAATTAATATTTTTTCTAGGCTTACAAATTAAACAAACTAAGGAAGGAATTTACCTACATCAACATAAATACGCTAAGGAATTAATTAATAGATTTGGAATGCAAAATGCTAAGGTAATTAATACACCAATGGCTACAAATGTTAATGTAGGAGAAGACTTAGATGGAAAACCAATAGACTTAAAATACTATAGGAGCGCGACAGGTAGTCTCCTGTACTTAACTGTGAGTCGACCCGATATACTATTCATGTTAGGGCAATCAACCCAAGTATGGTTTGATTTTGATGTGTGTGGCAAAGGGTTTAAGTTAAGTTGTTATGTGATTTGATATGTGTGTTTAAGTTGTGAAGGACTTAAGTGAATCACACATGTGTTAGCTTGATAAAGCATTAGCGAGTTCACCATCTCATGGCTCAGGTCCTTGAGTCGGTGAAGGATGGCATTGTGGAAGCCGTGCGCTTGGTGCATCCGAGGGACTGCCGGACAAGGAGCATTGGAGTGAAGCCAAAGGAAGCAGACTTCATGGTGAGACGCGAAGGATGACACTGGAGGAGTCGCGGGCTTAGTGCATCTGAGGGACGTGGCTGGACGAAGAGAGCTTCGGTGAGGGACTCCATGGGAAGATGAGAGATTGAGCGATTGTAATCCGGGATAGGGTAGCTCATAGGTGAACTTGGCCGAATGGCTAAGTCAAGTGTTGGACGCTCAAACTTAGGTTTGAGGTTTTACCCAACAAGTCGGACGCTCAAACTTGTGTTTGAGGTTTTACCCAACAATTGGATAAGTCGGATGCTCAAACATGAGTTTGAAGTTTCTACCCGATGAATGGAAGTGTTGGATGCTCAAATAGGTGGTTTGAGGTTTACCCGACTGTCGGATGCTCAAACAAGTGTTTGTTTGAGGTTTTACCCGACACCAGTCGATTGCTATAGATAGCAGTCGACTTGCTCTGAGTCGACTGATTATTGACTGGTGTTCGACTGAAGTATTTTTGGCCCAACAATCGACTGCGAGGGTTTGGTAGTCGACTACTGCACCATCAGTCGACTGTTGAAGGTGGTCGTGGGCATAGAACTACTCGTAGTCGACTAATCAGTCAGCTACGAAGGCAGCAGTCGACTGCTGATAGTAGCAGTCGACTGCCAAGGCTACCGTTGGATGGTGAGAGGGAAAGTCAAAAGCCATTGGGAGTTGTCCGTTAGAGTGGTAGTCAACTGATGGCATGCAGCAGTCGACTGTTGCATGCCCAACGGGAAGAAACTCCTCTACCCTATAAAAAAAGAGGTTGGGGGCCTTAGGGCACCTAATGCTTCACTCATATTCATACTCTCAAGTGCCCTAAACATGTTTTCTCTCCTCTTCCTTGTTCTTAGCTCTATCTTATTGTAAGAGGGAAAAATTATTGTAAAGAGGTTACCTCCTCCTTGTTTAAGCTAAAGGAGAGATTAGTGATTTGAGTTGGGGAGTGATTCACCTTACGAATCATCTGTGGACTAGCGGTAAGGGTCGTGAACCATGTTACATCAGCGTGTTAGCGTTTGCTTCTTCTTTATTCTTTGTATTGTTTTAATTGTCTTGTTTTGGCATTTCTGCTGCGCTAATTACTCTTGTAGATGATTAAGACGCAAGTGATTTCCATCTACGACATCGGGGCTATTCAACCCCCCTTCTAGCTGGGCTACGATCCTCCAACAAGTGGTATTAGAGCGAGGAAATTATCGTCGGACTCACTGCCGCAACAATCAATGAAATGGTCAGCTCAAACATTCATCCACCCAAATTCGAAGGCAGCTTCTCTTGGTGGAAGAAGAGAATGGAGGCATTCTTTGAAACTAATTTCGATATCATGCTTATTATGGAAAATGGTTTCAAAGTTCCTAGGAATGAAGAAGGGAGACTACTAGAGAAATCAAGATGGACTAAGAAGCAAAGGGAGAAGCACCTTGCAAATTCGAAAGTAAAGCACCATCTATTCAACGTGCTCCCTCAACAAGAGATTAATAGAATTGGAGAGTGCTCAAGCACCAAGGAGATGTGGAAGAAGCTAGTGGAGCTTCATGAAGGCACCTCCGAAGCAAAACTCGCAAGAAGGGACCTTCTCCGCTCACAATTGAATAACATCAAACTAGACAAAGGAGAAAAGGTACTATCTTTGCATTCTAGGTTTAAGGAGATAATTAACAGTTTATCAAGTGTAGGGAAGAAGCTCTCCAATAGGGATATGATCATGAAGGTGATTGATGTATTCCCCCAGTCATCAAAATGGAGCTCAATGGTGGACTCATTCTACATTTCAAGAAATCTAGAGGTAAGTACTCTAGAAGAATTTTTCTGTACTATGGAACTTCACAAAACTAGGCTTGAAGGAATAGTTGAAGATCCAATCAAGTAATCAAGGGGAGTAGCATTAGTGGCCGACAAAGGAAAGAAGAAGAAGGAGACTCCACCCTCCTCATCCGATGACGAATCTTCCTCATCAATGAATAGAAATGAAGAAGCATATATGGTAAGGAAGGTGAGACGTGATTTAAAGAATTTTAAATTTAACAAGTCTCATGATAGGAGGAGGACTAGGAAGGTGATTTGCTATAATTGCCAAGGAGAGGGACATATGAGGGATGTGTTGGTGCAATCGGCCCAGGTCACGATTGACCAGGACTCGAGCTTGACTCGAGAGATGTTTTGATGTTCGACAAAAACATATGACAATGTGATTGTCATGGGAAAGTCCAAGTCTTGGGTACTTGGCATGAAAAGTCCAAGTGGGACAATTGGCATTTGGAAAAGTCCAAGCATGAGTCTTGGCAAGGAAAAGTCCAAGCATGGGTCTTGGCATGGAAAGTCCAAGCATGGGTCTTGGCAAGGTAAAGTCCAAGTCTTGAGTACTTGGTATGGAAAGACCAACATGGGTTGGCAAGGGAAAGTCCAAGCTTGAGTCTTGGCATTTGAGAAGTCCAAGGGGAATATTGGTGGCATAAAGTCCAAGGGTGAAGTCTTGGCAGCATAAGTCCAATGGTTGGCGGCGTAAAGTCCAAGCGGAGTCTTGGCGGTGTAAGTCCAATGTGCCTTGGCGGTATAGACACCGTTAGCATAACATAGCCGATGGAAGCACCTGAAAGCTAGCGCGATAGATGAACAAGTCATGGATGACTTGGAGGGATCCGAGAGGCGTGAGGCTGATGGAGGTGGCTAGAAGGCTTAGGTCTAGGCTAAGGGTGGTATAGCAAGTATGGGGGAACCATACTTGGGTTAAAACCTCATATTTGAGGTGTGCCAGTCGACTGGTGTCATGTGGCAGTCGACTGGCGTGAGTCAACTAGGGTTTGACTAAGGGAATTGGCCTAGCAGTCGATTGCCAGAGGTGGGCAGTTGACTGTTGGCTCGAGCAGTCGACTGATCGTGTGATTAGTCGACTGGTGTTCGAGTTTTGGAGCACAGAATGAAGTCTCACTCAACCGCTGCGGTCAGAAGTCGAGTGATGGCTTGATCAGTCGACTGATGGACATGATCAATCGACTGATGTCTTAGCCGTTGGATTTTTCCAGCATAGATTACACCGTTGTCTCACAGCAACAGTGTGATCAGTCGACTGATGGTCCCGATTAGTCAACTGATCGGCTTTTTCCAGCCCAAGAAGAAGATATAAATGGAGCTCATGGAGGAGAAAAAGCCAACCGGTTCTTGAGGGCAGTTGGGGCGATTTGCCGCTGCAAATCAGGGTCTCCAAGTTGATTTCAAGCCACCAAGCGATCAAGCATTCAAAGAGAAATTGTAAAGTAGTTTTCTTTACTTCCATTGTATTTCATTATTGTAATTGCTTGTATCCATTTCTTATTGTTGTAAGAATAGTTTGTAAGAGGTTTCTCTGCCTCCGACTTGTGTCGAGAAGGAGTATTTGCGATTAGTGGTTGTGTGTGCATCACTAGAGCTCGATCCATGGAGTAGGAACCTTGAGGTTCCGAACCATGTTATATCCTTGTGTTTGTGTGATTGTTATTGTGATTGTTGTATTATTTCTATATTCCGCTACGTACTAACAATCATAGGCAAGCGAACACGATCAAATTCCATCATTGAACGAGCACAAAGCTATTCACCCCCCCCCTCTAGCGTTCCAACGATCTCCTACAAGTGGTATCAGAGCGAGGTCGCTCTTCAAGGTTTAACAACTAAGGGAGCACGCTAGAGGAAGAAGATGGATTTCCAAGGAAGATTGGGTGACGACGTCAACATTCCACCGTTCTTCGACCGCGAAGATTTTGCGTATTGGAAAGGTAGAATGATGCACTTTTTGATGTGTGACTTTGACAATTGGATTAGTGTCTTAGTAGGCTTTGACACTCCAAAAGACGACGAAGGAAGAAAAATCAAGAATAAGAATTGGATCCAAGACCAACTACGATATTACAATATCAATAATAAGGTAATGGGTATTTTGCTTAATGTAATCCCTAATGACATTTGGATCAAGATAGGGGATTGTAAAGATGCCAAGGAGCTATGGAGCAAATTAGCGAAACATTATGAAAACCCATCACCGGTTCAAGGAGAAGAGTGCTCATCGGCTCAATAGGAGGAGACCGAAGATGAAGAGAGTTCATCATCCTCACGAGCAAGTGAGGAGTCGGAAGTTGAAGAGGAGTCAACTTCCGGATCAGTGGAAGAGGAGGTGGAAGAAGTAGAAGAAACCTCCACCTCTAGGATTTAGGGGGAGGAAAGAATTTCCACTCTGGAGCAACAAGAAGAAGTTTCCACATCCGGTCAAGATGAAGAAGCTCCAACTCCGGCACCTACCACCACAAATACCCTAGGTAACTCAAGCAATTTAGGTTTAAATAAAAATCATATAATTTGCTTTGAGTGTAGGGAAAGTGGGCATTACAAGAGCAAATGCCCAAAGAGAGTAAGAAAAGCTCCACCAACACCAAAAGTTAATGATGTCAGTCCCCCAACAACCAAAAGTAAGGAGCAAGTGATTTGCTTCAAATGCCGACAACCGGAACACTACCGGAATCAATGCCCAAAGGGGGAGAAGAAGACTCAAAGGGGAGCATCACAAGTAGGGGGAGCCTCTAAGGCAAACCCTAAGGTATATTGTAATGCTCCTTCTTTAGCTAAAAGTCAAAAGCATGCTTTTAATTCTCTTGCTATCTCTCATGAAAAACATGTTAGAAATAACAAATATTTTTGTTTAGGAGCTAAAAGTGTCCACTTAGGAAATAAAGAGAAATTTGGGACTAATGTCCCTAGAAAAACCATACCTAGGGAATCTATTAGGAAAATACAAGAGCACCTAGGTTTCAACCCCAAATGGACTAGGCATATGCCTAGAAGAAATGGTAATGCCCAAAAACTTAATCAAAAATCAAAAATTGGGCAATTGGAGATGGAAAATCAAGTCTTGAGGTCAAGACTTGAGAAACTAGAAAAGACCCTTAGGAATATACAAAATCAATTTAAAGAGTCAAATGATCAAAAGTCTAGGTCCAAAAGTCAAAGTCAACACCTAGGACCTAAGAGATAAAAGTCAACCAAGGGAAAGCAAGGTTTGGGTCACAAACCTAAGCCTAAGGTGGCTTATCATAGTGTCCCATTTGATTATGGAACACAAACTAGGTCTAGGAAGGCCAAGGTCAATAGAGAAGTCATCCCTAAGGTTGACCAAGGTTTGTGCCTAGTGGCTAGGGTTTCTAGGAAACCTAGGGTGGCCACTAAGAAAGCTATTAGGGAGGCAATCCCTAAGGATAATCATGGCAAGACCACAATGACCAAGGCTACCAAGCCTAGGAGGGTCATTAGGAAGGTATCTAGGGAGGTTATCCCTAAGAAATACCTAGTAAACCCTAGGAGCTCAAATAGGTTTTGGGTTCCTAAGAGCGTGATTGATTCACGCTAGATGGGTTTAGGATGTGCCAACTTTGATTGTATGGGTAGTTAACTCAACCATGATAAAGGTGACACTTTAGGTAATTTTCAAGGTTATGGGTATCTTGAAAATAGATTTGATCTTATGATCCTAAAAGAATTTAGGATGTGCCAATACATTTTTAGGATTATGAAAAATCAAAGTTTTTGGCACACTTTGGGATTTTTAGGCAATATGGCAAAATATACTTAATTATATCAAATGACAACTAATATTAAAATTTGGGTATTATTATATCTATACTTTTTATATGACATGCTTTGTTTGCCATATAACATGCCATGACATCATGTTTATTTTTATCATTTATATGTCATGATCATGTTTATGATTAAGGACTAAATGTCATGTGTTTTTAGATTTCATCTTATGCCATGAAATCATGATTATGAGTATATTCTTATTTATATCATCATTAATGCCATAATCATTCATGCATTTGATTAAAATTGAGTTAAGGACAATGGCATGACTTGGAGTCCCATTTATAAGGGAATCAAGTAAAGTTGCCTTAGAAAAATATATGAAACCCTAGATTAGGGAGAACAAAACTCACATCTCACATCACATTGACATGTATGTGTATTTATACACTCTAGATACATGTGAGATGCTAGGATATGAGTTAAGTTCAAGGTGCATAGTTTTTGCATCTAGATGAACTAAAACTCATCTTATTTCATTGGTAGATCATTGGGAAAGCTTGTGTACAAGTCATGTACATTGAGCCTAAGGAATATGATCCAAAATAAGGTTTTGAAAACATTTTAAAATCCTTTTGAAAAATCTTGGTGAAGTCTATCTTTTGATAGCAATCACCATTGATGAGATTGATACAAAGTGAGCTACAACTTTGAAGTTTTTATTCACTTTTGGATTTTATATCAATTTTGATATTTTTATGGGTAAAATATTTTTCTATCATTTTTTACCCATTGTATTGACTATAAGTAATATACGTATGAATTTTCACGATTTTTCGATATACGTAGAATTACTTATGATTTTAATTTCATTTACTAATAATTGAAATTACGATATTTAGATTATGGATCAGCCTTGGGTGGCGGATCGATGATAGTGTCAGTCGACTAGTAGCTGAGAGAGTCGACTGTCAATGTTGATTTCGGGAAAACTAGGTTTGTTTAGCCCGTGTTCAACTACGGTTAAGGTCCCTAACCACTTCTAACCCTAGGATATGCTTTAGAAAGCATTATAAAGGGTGAAAATCCATTGGATATAAATTAGGAGAGGTGTTAGGATAATATATCAAATTTAAGGTATAGGAAAGTTCATGTTTGAACTTTGAACCTTATTTTTGATGGTTTAGAGTTCCTATTGGCTTAGGGACTTTCCAAGGACATTGTTGGTGTAATGGTCAAGGGGGAGCAAGCCTTTAGGGGGAGGTATCCATCATGGGATGATGGATGGTATTTTTCCTCATGAGGGGGAAAATGGGTTTTTGAGAAATCCAATTTGGAAATTGGAAGAGTGTATAGGATTGCCTCTCTTGAGTGATATGAGACTTATCACTAGGAAGATGGTAGACATCCTAGGTATTTTTGGACCAAGGGGGAGATTGTAAGATCTCATTGGAACATGAGACATTGACCTCCTTGGAGAGAACCTTTTTGATGTTAGTCAAAAAGGGGGAGAAGGTAAAATTACCAATTTGGGATAATTGGTAAGGGATTTGAGTTAGTGTTCTAACTCAATGGTTTGTTTGGTTTTTGTCAAACATCAAAAAGGGAGAGATTGTTAGTGCAATTAGCTCAGGTCACGATTGACCAGGACTCGAGCTTGACTCGAGAGATATTTTGATGTTCGACAAAAACATATGACAATGTGATTGTCATGGGAAAGTCCAAGTCTTGGGTACTTGGCATGAAAAGTCCAAGTGGGACACTTGGCATTTGGGAAAGTCCAAGTATGGGTCTTGACATGGAAAGTCCAAGTCTTGAGTACTTGGCATGGAAAGTTCAACATGGGTTGGCAAGGGAAAGTCCAAGCTTGAGTCTTGGCATTTGAGAAGTCCAAGGGGAATATTGGCAGTGTAAAGTTCAATGGTGAAGTCTTGGCAGCATAAGTCTAATGGTTGGCGGCGTAAAGTCCAAGCGGAGTCTTGGCGCCGTAAGTTCAATGTGCCTTGGCGGTGTAGACACCGTTAGCATGGCATAGCCGATGGAAGCACCTAAAGGCTAGCGCGATGGATGAACAAGTCATGGATGACTTGGAGGGATCTGAGAGGCGTGAGACTGATGGAGGTGGCTAGAAGGCTTAGGTCTAGACTAAGGGTGGTCTAGCAAGTATGGGGGAACCATACTGGGTTAAAACCTCATGTTTGAGGTGTGCCAGTCGACTGGTGTCATGTGGCAGTCGACTGGCGTGAGTCAACTAGGGTTTGACTATGGAATCCCTGCAATCGATTGCGAGGTGGGGCAACATAATGGAGTCTCACTCGACCACTGCGGTCAGTAGTCAAGTGATGGCTTGATCAGTCGACTGATGGACATGATCAATCGACTGATCTCCTAGCCGTTGGATTTTTCCAGCATAGATTACACCGTTGTCTCACAACAACAGTGTGATCAGTCGACTGATGGTCCCGATCAGTCGACTGATCGACTTTTTCCAGCCCAGACAGAAGATATAAATGGAGCTCGTGGAGGAGAAAAAGTCAACCGATTCTTGAGGGCATTTGGGGTGATTTGCTGCTGCAAATCAGGGTCTCCAAGTTGATTTCAAGCAACCAAGCAATCAAACATTCAAAGAGAAATTGTAAAGTAGTTTTCTTTACTTGCATTGTATTTCATTATTGTAATTGCTTGTATCAATTTCTTATTGTTGTAAGAATAGTTTGTAAGAGGTTTCTCCACCTCCGACTTGTGTCGAGAAGAAGTATCTGCGATTAGTGGTTGCGTGTGCATCACTAGAGCTCTTTAGAACTCGATCCGTGGAGTAGGAATCTTGAGGTTCCGAACCACGTTATATCCTTGTGTTTGTGTGCTTGTTATTGTGATTGTTGTATTATTTCTATATTCTGCTGCGTACTAACAATCATAGGCAAGCGAACGCGATCAAATTCCATCATCGAACGAGCACGAAGCTATTCACCCCCCTCTAGCGTTCCAATAATCTCCTACAGGATGAATGTCCCTTATTGAACAAGAGCAAGGAAGAAAGAAAGAAAAATGACAAGAAGAAAGAAGGGAAGAAGAAAGAAGAAAAGAAGTCAAAGGAGAAGGAGAAGAAGTGGAACTTAAAAGCTACGTGGGATGACTCGTCCTCATCGGAGGAAGAAGTGTTCACGCATCTTGTGCTTATGGGAATTGAAGATTTAGCCCCCACCTCCTCCGAAAGAGAAGAAGCAAGCACAAGTGAAGAGGAGAGCTCAAGTGTAAGGGGAGCATTTACCTCGGAATCGGAAGAAGAGGATTGGGTATGTGAGATAAAGAAACTACCCTCTCAAGATGTCATTTCCATGATTACTAGCTTGACTAAGGACTTATTTAGGGCTAAGAAGAAAAATAAATACATGCTAAATGAAATTAAGGCCCTAGAAGAAAAACTTGAAAATGCATGCTCACATGAAAATATTTCTTCTTCTAGTGTTAATGATGCATGCTTAGAAGAGAATAGGATTCTAAGGGAAAATGTAGATTTTCTCACCAAAGCCCTTGAAAAATTTACCATTGTCTTGAACACTTTGAATATGATTATAGAGAGTCAAAGGGAAAGCTTTAACAAAAAGGGCCTAGGATATAAGGGAACCAAAAATGAAAAAGTCTATCATTGTCTAATTGCTAGGGGCAATCAAAGACTACAATGATAGCTAAAAAATGGATCCCTAAGGAGTACTTGGTGAACCCTATTAGAAAGAATTTATATTGGATTCTCAATTCAATCCTCAAGGGTTAGAGAAACCTAGGATAGTCAACCATACTTGAATATTTTTCATATCATATTATATGGTTGACTTATTATGAGCATGGTGGATGATTTGGGTAATTATGTTTGAATCATGATTTGTGACACTTGAAGATATACTTGACTTATGATCATGATGGGTGTTTTAGGACGATACTTAACCTTGGTAGAAATTGCATGAAGTTTATGGTTAAGTACAAATACCTTAGTCACATCTTACTTTCACCATAAGGCAAACTTGATTGAAAACATAGCATGGGTGAGATGTTAGGATGATACAAGTGCTTCACTAATGCTTATGGCATTTAGATGGGTCACTTAGAGTATCATGACATAGCAATCATAGACCAACCATGGGGAAAGCTTATGTTTAATTCATGGACATATTACCCAAAGATCATGATTGGCTATTTTAAATGTTTTAAAACCATTTCATGTTTTGAAAACTGAGGGTTTATGTTTTGAAACATTCTAAGGCAAAACTAGGTTTCAAAGTTGATACATAATTGAGTACTTTTATAACTTTTGAGTTTTTGCCTAATTTTCACCAAATTTAATGCATTTTCATGAAAAATTATTTTCCTTGATAGAGGAACTCATTAAAAATGTGTTCCCAAAATTTCATGATTTTTTAATGCATTTCTAAAGTTGGCTTCAGAAATCAGAATTCGGAAGTTTCAACTACCAGTCGATTGATGAAGAATGCCAGTCGACTGCTATGTGAAAAAACTGAGTTTTTGGGTTTTCAAATATGATTTTTGATAGTTTTATTCCCTTAGATATTGATGTCATATTGTATAATATTTGTATGATATTTTTGATGGTGTCATAGGGGGAGAGTGTTGAAGGTTTAAGTTAATCAGGGAGAAAATTAGCATGTGTTAAGGGGGAGTTGCATGTATTAAGGGGGAGTGTTTTGATACTCATGTTATGTTTACATGCTTTCCTTGCCTTAGTATTTTGTTAATGTTTTACCTAACTTAAACATGTTGTCATACATCAAAAAGGAGGAGATTGTTAGGGCAATCAACCCAAGTATGGTTTGGTTTTGATGTGTGTGGCAAAGGGTTTAAGTTAGGTTGTTATGTGATTTGATATGTCTGTTTAAGTTATGCAGGACTTAAGTGAATCACACATGTGTTAGCTTGATAAAGCATTGGCGAGTTCACCATCTCATGGCTCGGGTCCTTGAGTCGGTGAAGGATGACATTGTGGAAGTCGTGTGCTTGGTGCATCCGAGGGACCGCCGGACGAGGAGCATTGGAGTGAAGCCAAAGAAAGTAGACTTTAGGGCAAGACACGAAGGATGACACTGGAAGAGCCATGGGCTTAGTGCATCTGAGGGACATGACCGGATGAAGAGAGCTTCGGTAAGGGACTCCATGGGAAGATGAGAGATTGAGCGATTGTAACCCAGGACGGGTTAGCTCATAGGTGAACTTGGTCGAATGACTAAGTCAAGTGTCGGACGCTCAAACTTAGGTTTAAGATTTTACTCGACAAGTCAAATGCTCAAACTTGCATTTGAGGTTTTACTCGACAATTGGATAAGTCGGATGCTCAAACATGAGTCTGAGGTTTCTACCCGACGAATGGAAGTGTCAAATACTCAAACAGGTGGTTTGAGGTTTATTGCCAAGGCTATCGTTGGACAGTGACAACGACAAGTCAGAAGTCGTTAGATGTCGGCTGTTAGAGCGGTAGTTGACTGATGGCATGCAGCAGTCGACTGTTGCATGCCCAACGGGAAGAAACCCCTCTTCCCTATAAAAAGAGGAGTTGGGGGCCTTGGGGCACCTAATGCTTCACTCATATTCATACTCTCAAGTGCCCTAAATGTGTTTTCTCTCCTCTTTCTTGTTCTTAGCTCTATCTTATTGTAAGAGGGAGAAATTATTGTAAAGAGGTTACCTCCACCTTGTTTAAGCTAAAGGAGTGATTAGTGATTTGAGTTGGGGAGTTATTCGCCTTACGAATTGTCCGTGGACTAGCGGCAAGGGTCGTGAACCACGTTACATCTGCGTGTTAGCGTTTGCTTCTTTTTCACTCTTTTGTATTGTTTTAATTGTCTTGTTTTAGCATTTCTGTTGCGCTAATTACTCTTGTAGACGATTAAGACGCAAGTGATTTCCATCTACGACATTGGGCTATTCAATCCCCCTTCTTTCCAGGCCACGATCCTCCAACAATTCGCAGTGAGTATGTGTGCAAGATTTCAAACCTGTGCTAAGGAGTCACACCTAACATTAGTCAAATGCATCCTTAGATATCTAAAGGGTACACTAAACGTAGGAATTTGGTACCCTAGAACTAACGAGTTCGAACTAATCGGCTACTCCGACTCTGATTATGCCGGTAGTAAACTCGATAGAAAGAGCACCAGTGGGTATTGTCAACTTCTCGACTCAAGTCTAGTGAGCTAGTGCAGTAGAAAGCAATATTATGTTGTCTTATCTACTACCAAAGCCGAATACGTCATGATGGGTGAGTGTGTAGGTCAACTCTTTTGGATGAAGCACACTTTCCAAGACTTTAAGTTAAACGTTAACAACACTAAAATTTACATCGACAACATTAGTTCAATTAATTTAATCAAAAACTCAATCTGTCACTCTAGAACCAAACATATAGAGGTTAAACACCACTTTATTCGAGAATATGTAGAAAGTGGGACCATACAACTCGAATACGTGGAGTCCAAATCGAACCTAGCAGACCTATATATCAAGCCCTTATCCGAAGCAGAATTTAGTCTGCTTAGACGCAAATTAGGTATGTGCATAATAGAGTAGGATTCAAAACTTATATTTTTCTTTATACTCTATTTTTATTTTTTTCATGCAAAATGGAACTAGCCTAGGGCTTACTCTAGAAATCATACACCTATAGATTTAAAGAGTCAACACATCTCACAATACATAGGACTAATGTGTTTGTGTACTTAGCCAAGTAGATGGGCATGAGATGTTAGGATCTTACTCCTGGTTCCATATGTAGATCTAGTGCATCGACATAAATCATGGAGTATAATTATCTATATTAACCAACTCTAATCAGGACTTATTGATCATTCTATATCAATCAAGTCAAATAGAGTTGAACATACTATTAGTTGAGCTTATGTTTAAAGTATTATTTTCATAATCTAATAAGGAACATGCTTGGACTTATAAAACATAATCACTATGTTTCGACAAAGTTTTTTCCTATAAACCCCCACACTTTTCGATTTATGGCAAAAGGGGGAGAAAATGGCCAAAGTTAAGGGATCAAAGTTTTTTTTGATAACTTAACTTAAATCTAAACTTAAAACCATCAGGCCAAAGTTAAGTAAGTGATTACTTAACTTAACCTTTTTAATGGAAACAGGAGGAGAAAAAGGTCAAAGTTAAGAGATCAAAAATTAATTTTTGATAACTTAACTTAAACTTAACTTATACATTTAGGCCAATGTTAAGTAATCTTGATTACTTAACTTTTTAAGTTGCAACCATTAAGGGGGAGAGCTAAGATCCTTTTTCAAGTACTCACCTAAGGTCAAGGGGGAGGTTATCTCAAGGGGGAGGACTTGAAAAAGAGTTTTACTCATCCTCCTACTTATGCTAACTTACTAAGTTATGTATTTATGTTTCTTTCATATTTATGCTTATTTTATATTCATAATAATCATTTCACTTACTTAATGCACTCTTATGCGTTAATTTTTCCCTTAACCTTGTGTCGGTTTGTCATAGAACAAAAAGGGAGAGATTGTTGGTGCAGTAGGCACCAGATAATCGAACCTAGGTTTTGATTATGGAAAAGACCCAAAGCTAAGGTCATATTATTGTCTAACGAGCTAAACCAAGTATGCAGGAATGGTTAAGTTGAGCTGAAGGTCGGCGACACCTGGAGAATCCCAAGTCGGGAAACCGTGGTGGTCGGGCGATACTGGGAGAACTTCGAAGGGAGCCGAAGAACCCAGGTGGAGACCTGAAGCAAAGCTGCAAGTCACAAAAGGACCTAAGGTAAGCTCATGTGTGAGTGAATGTAAGGTTGAGTCCTCCGTACGGGGACATCCTTAGGCGGCGATCCGACTAAGACTTCTCGTGGAAGGTCTAAGTCGAGATCGGACGGTAAGTGGCCGTCGAATTCACCTGTATTGTTTTCATTTCGAGCTAACTTGTTGTTGCAACTAGATACCCTAGCCGCCAGTCAACTGATGGCTATTGGCAGTCGACTTCTGCTGGCATCAATTGACTGATGGAGGTCATCAGTCGATTGTTAGTCAAACTGCCCACCTCAAGGAGAGTCAAGATAAGCTCCACTTATCTTAGGGAGATGAGCTTCTTTGACCATGAGCTGGAACTGAACGTTGGGGAGCTTCCAAGGCTATAAAAGAAGGGGGGTTTCACCCTTTAGATCAATCAAAAGTGCTTACAAAGTGATCCCGCAACGCTGCTTCTCTATGACTACGCTACGACGCCAAAACACTGCCGGAACGTCGACGACACGACTACAAACTCAAGATCAGTTCGTTGTTAGTATCATTTATTTCTTAGTTTTCACTTAATTACTTATATTCCATTTCTTTCCGATCTTTTTCGTAAACGAGATGAGGTAGGCTTGTTGCCTCATCCTCGAGTTTTTTGAGTTTCCTTGTATTCATTGTCTCTTACCTCCAATGAGGAGGAGATTTTTAGTGCATTGTCCTCCATACACGATCTCGGATCGTGAGGGCCTTGGATTAGAAATCGGTTGGTTGTGAACCAAGTAAAACCAATTTGTGTTCTTTACTTTTCCGCTGTGCAATTTCTTTTACTTGTTTTTTAATTGAACGAATGAAAAGAAATTTTACGTGCGCTATTCATCCCCCCTCTAGTGCTTTTCAATCCAACAATGCCATGTCATGATATCATATTTATTTTTAATCATAAAAAATGTCATGATTTATGCTTAGGAATGTCATGTTATGCTTAAGTTAGAATCACATGTCATAACATCATGATTATTGGCACATGCTTATTTATGTTATCATTTATACCATAATCATCATTCATGCATTAATTAAAATTGAGTTAAGGGAAATGACATGATTTGAAGTCTCATGCATAAGGGAATCAAATAGTGTTGCTTAGAAAAATGCATGAAAACCTAAATAACCAAAACTCACGTCTCAGAAGAACACTTGACTTGTATGTGTTTCATACACTTAGATACAAGTGAGATGTTAGGAAAAGGAATTAAAGTTTTTAAAATCATTTCAAAACCATTTTGAAAAACCTTGGTGAAGTCTATCTTTTAATAGCAATCACCATTGAAGGAGGTGATACAAAGTAGGGTCAAACATTGAAAAATTTCAATGGTTTTGAACTTTGTGTCAATCTCACTATTTTATGGGTATTTTATTTCCTAATTATTTTTCACCTATAATGTTTGTTATAAGTAATGTACGTATGAATTTTCAAGATTTTTCAAAATACATATTTTTACTTATGAATTTCACAAATTCGTTTCTGAAGTTTGATTTCTACATAGTGCAGAAATCAATCGACTTCCATGGATGACGGTCATTAGCGTCAAATCGATCATTAGGTAAATAAGGTTTGTTTAGCCCATGTTTAGCTATTTCTTGGTTCCCTAACTACTCCTAACCCTAGGATATGCTTTGGAGAGCATTGGAAGGGTGAAAATCCATTAGATATGGATTAGGAGAATTGTTTAAGGTATGTATCGAATTTTAAGGGAAGTGAAAGTTTAATGTTGAATTTTTTTCCCTTAATTTCGATTGTTTAATGTTCCTATTGGCTTAGGGATTCTCCAAGAACATTGTTGGTGCAATGGTCAAGGGGGAGCAAGCCTTTAGGGGGAGATTATCCATCTTGGGATGATGGATGTATTTCTTCTCATGGGAGGAGAATTGAGGGATTGCCTCTCTTAAGTAATATGAGACTTATCACTAGAAAGAGTGAAGGCATCCTAGACGTGTTTTTGGATCATGGGGGAGATTGTAAGATCTCATTGGGATATGAGACATTGACACCCTTGGGGAGGACCTTTTTGATGTATATCAAAAAGGGAGAGAATATACCAATTGAGGTTAGTTGGAATTCTCACAAGATGTGAGAACTGTCAATTGGGGATAATTGGTAGACTTGAGTTAGGTCACCTAACTCAAAGGTGTTTGTGGTTTTGTCAAACATCAAAAAGGGAGAGATTGTTGGTGCAATCGTCTCAGGTCACGATTGACCGGACTCAAGTTTGACTCGAGCAGTATTTTAATATTCAACAAAACATATGATATGTGATTGTCATGGGAAGACCAAGTGTGTAGCCTTGGCCATATAAGTCCAAGTGTGTAGTCTTGGTAGTGAAAGTCCAAGCATGGGGCTTGACATTTGGGAAGTCCAAGGATGTGCCTTGGCTGTGTAGACCCGGTTAGCATGACAATAGCCGAAGGAAGCACCTGGAGGCTAGCGTATGCATAAATAAGTCATGGATGACTTGGAGGGATCCGGTAGGTGCGAGGCTAACAGAGGTGACTAGAAGGTTTAGATTTAGACTAAGGGTGGTCTAGCAAGTATGAGAGCATCATACTTGGGTTAAACCTCATGGTTGAGGTTTATCAATCGACTAGTGGGAGTCGACTGACGTTCAACTGCATCGTGTGTCCTTAGCGATCATTGCGGCTTTAGGCGCGATCGAACTAAGCGATCAAGCGCTCGCCATGGAGGGCAGTCGATTGCCATGGAGGGCAGTCGATTGCTGGTCGAAGACACGAGCACAGAATGTTTCCGAGTCGACTGCTAGGGTTTGACAGTCGACTAGAGGCTATGAGCAGTCGACTAATAGGTCTGATCAGTCAACTGCTAGGTATCCGTTGGAACTTTTTCAACGTGGATTAAGCTGTTGTCTCACAATGGCTACAAGAGCAGTCGACTGCTAGGCGCGAAATCAACTCGATGCGGGTTATAAAAGGAGATCGAGTTAGAGAATTTTGCAGTAACTTTTGGGGAGATTTTGGAGGAAAATTATTGTTGCATTCCAGGCCTTCAAGAGCAAACCAAAGCAAGCAATAAGAAAGCATTCAAATTAAAGAAAAGTGTTGTAAAGTGTTTCTTTACTTGTATTTCTTATTGTCTTTATTTTTGCTTGTATCTTGTATATTACTGTTGTAATTGCTTTACGAGGTTTCTCCACCTCCGACGTGTTGTCGAGAAAGAGTTTTAGTAGTGGTGTGAGCATCACTAGAGCGCTGAGCTCATCGGAGTAGAAATCCAAGTCGAACCACGATATTGCTGCAGCAATACGCAACTGAGCTTATGTATTCATCTTTATATTCACATTTGTATATTGTATTTTCGCTGTGCTAACGAATATTGTAGATGAACAAACGAATTCCAACGAACAACGCATATGGGCTATTCAACCCCCCTTCTAGCCGGGCCACGATCCTCCAACACTACTTAGTCCATGTGGCTAAATACCTTTTATCGATCTATGTGACCATTTGCCTATGTGGCATATCTTGGACGAGTGGGGGATGTAAGATGTGGAGGCAGTTACTACACCCATCGTGCAGTAACTGCACACGCACTCGAAGGAGTGTGTGAAGTACACCACGCCTTAAGACGTCCAAATCCCTATAAATGGGAGATGAGATAGAGAGGTGAAAAGATTGATGGGTGCGCTGTGCTTGTGCGAGAGCGCTGTCGGAGAGTGAAGAGTTGTGTGAGTCGCCATCAGGCTGCCGGAGAGAACAAAGAGTTCCGAGAATGCCAAGACGTGACTGAAACTTGGTTCATGAAAGAGAAGGAACCTTTCGATTTGATAATCGTAATCGTTCCTTAGACGGTGAACAGAATTCTCTTCCTACATCTGATTATCCTTGGAAGCGCGAAGATTCTGACGAATCAATGTAAGTTTTTTTTTATTTACAATATCATTTTAAATTCATGCAACAGATGTAATAATACCAACAATTTGATTTTATATGAATTGAATAAACATATAAATAAACTTTAACCAATATCAAATTTATTCTTGAACATTTTATTCATTTACAACCTCATGAACGGTGAGCCATGGAATAGACATCGATTTTGAACTACATAATATCGAACTTATGTTTCTATTTAATACTTATTTATTTTATTTTCTACTGTATTACCATCTTAAGACAAGTATATACGAATGATGGATAAGAACGAATCACGAATTACTATTTATCTCCTCTAACTTCGTCAAAGATCCTAATATTGAATATAAATGTGTTCAATTATGTTCATTTAGTTTAAAGAGTTATTTAAATTTATTCATTTAATTGACTTTATATGAATTGAATAAATATAAATAAATTTTTATCGAGCCTAATTAATATTAAATTTATTCGTGAACATTTTATTTATTTATAACCTCATTATATACATTATTTTATTCATTTACAGCCTCATGAACCGTAATTAAGTTGAAAAGGCACCAAAAATTATGATGGTGTTTGGTTGGAATGTGGGAATAGGAATGGGAATAGGTTTGATAGTAGACGGGAATGAAAATGAGTTTTGTCATTCTAATAATATTGTTTGGTTTATAAGTTGGGAATGAGAGCGATCGACGATGGCCGGTGGTCGACGATGGCGGTCGACAGTGGCCGATCGACGATCGGCAGTGGTCGATCGGCAATCGGCGGCCGACGGGACCGACGGCGACGAGCGATCGGCGATGACGAGCCGGCGACCGACCGGCGACCAGTCGACGACCGGCGACCGACGACTAGCCGGCGACCGGAGGCGGCCGGCGATCGGCGACCGGCGGCGGCAACCGGCGGTCGACGATCGGCAGCGGTCAACGATCGTCGAGCGAGCGACGGGGCGACGACAAACGAGAATGAAACTCAAACTCCCCATGTGAGATGGGTTTTGTTGATTCCCAATTATTTAGAATTGATTCTCAAATCCTCCTTTCTAAAATCATTAATCAAACACTCTATATAATTCTCATTCTCATTTCCTCATTCCAAATCCACCAACCAAACGCCACCTATATATTTTTTTTCCCAATCTTCTATTTTCTGCTCCAAAACAACTGGGACAAACACTGGAATTTGAGGCAAACTACTCATAATCATGTATACCTTCCTGTCAATTGATGTTGAATTGGAATAATTAACTGTCCTGAAATCTGATGATTAATCCACAGTAAATGAATGTTGTACTTTTGAATCTGAAAAGCATAAATTTGGTAGCTTCAAGCAATTTGGAGTGTTTTGCTCCAACAGCCTTTTTTTCATTCTGATGATTGGTTCATGGTATTAATTGATGGTTTGGCTGAGGGATCGGTGAGTTGCTTTCTCAGGATATACATGCATGTTGGTATATGTATTTATCGAGTGGTCGAAGATGTTGTTGAAATATCATAATTAGCTATTGTAATCTTTTCTCCTTTAATTACTGATGTGAAATTGAAAATGAAATTGTAATATGTTATCATCACTGCGAACAGAGCTTCCATCAATCCAGTGGTTTTGCATTTTCAGAAAAGGAAAAAAAGAAATGCATAGTTGAAGTTCTGAAATGTTGAATACAGATAGATACAGATACTAATAAAATAGACTCGGTGCTTTTTCAGTTACTTGCTCAGCAGAAAGTTTCTGCTGTAATTGCTTGAAAGAAAATCAGAAATATAAAAAAACATAAATACAAGGATGGGCATTTTAAGCAGTTTTTTTTTTTTGGCATTGTGCTAAATTAAAGAGCATTCTCGATTTTAGTGAATATCTAAAAAATACATCCCAAATTCTCCGCGCTTATTTATCGAATATTTATCAAATGACACAAATATTTTCTAAAATGTCCGTCCATCCTCCGCAGTATTGGATTATTAAGTGAAATTAAAATAAAAATAAATAAAATAAAGCTGTCAATACATTTCATATCAAAAAATATAATATTTCAACGTTACAAGATCCCAGCGACATAGTAATAACCGTTGATGCAAATGAAATGAATGAAAATGAAGATCCGGAATTTAATTTAGAGGATGACGATGATGAGATTGAATAGTCATATGACCAATATGAAACTCACAATGCGGACTTCGATTTATAATTATAGGTAACTTTTATTCAGTACTAATTATGTTTCTATTTACTGTCTAATTCTAAATTTCATATATTTGATATATTAATAAACTATCTTTTTTTAAAGGTTATCCAGTTGCTTCAGATATAGTAATTTTTTTCGTATTGTTCATATTATAAATTCGATATGCAAATGTAATTCCTTTTTACTTTCATATTCTTCTAATAATTATGATTGTTAGTTTCGATATGACGGCTATAGACGAAGTAGCGATGGAAGATCACAGTCTTCCTCTGCTTCAGCTCCTGCACAATCTAATGCTCTTGCAGGAAATGTGCCCTCCACCTCTTCTCCAGTTACAGAATCTTCTAATTCTCAACAAATACCTGCTAATGTATCTTCCTCAAAATAACAATCACTCATTGAGAGGGAAGATACACAAGAGTTGATATTTCCGCACGGAGATTCCTAAGTATTCAAGTTTTAAATTATCTATGTTTTTAATACGATATGTATTTTTATAAGCATCTAACATGGTTTATTTCTATTTTATGTTAGATTTACAAATTCTATACATGTTATTCACAATGTGAATAAAATAGTGAATAACTATTGAGGCGAAGCTTTTATGACTTATACGAGCACACCGGAAGAAATAAAAAGTTTATAGTGGAATGAGTTCAAGGTAAGTTATTTAAATCATTTTGTATATAAAATTACAGTTAATATAATCAATTCAATTTTCTCTCCTACAACCGTTATTTACTTAGGAGGAGAGTGAAACACTAGAGATTAGGAGGATTTTCAAGAAAAAGTGTGGCGATCATATCAGAAACATACTCAATCATGCGAAAACCAGAAATAAAAAAGTCACACTGTATAATCGAGGAGAATTGGAATAAAATTGTTGCATATTGGGGATCTTAGGATACCAAATGGAGGAGTGAGCAGAATAAGAAAAATCAACATTGTAATTTCGACGCTATGTCTGCTACGTATGCGAGAGGCTCAATAAATATCGATGAGCATAGACATCGATTGATGAGTTTTTTCAAATTCTAATTTTGTAATCTAATATTCACTAATTTATAAATTATAACGATGTTTGTTTAGGCCCAGGAGACGGGGACTGAGCCATTATTCATAGATACTTTCACCCGTATATTCCAAAAGAAAGATAAGACGTGGAGTGGGGAGAGAGCTAGAACAATGAAGGTTTTTAATTTTAAAAGTTTTACCGTCTTTTGTTTTTATTTAACTTTTTTTTCAAAACAGAAGAAATACGATGAACTTGCACAGATAAATTCAGGTGCAAGTGATGAAACAGGCAAATCTGAGCCTTCTATTAGCAATATCAATTTATGGCTCGAAGCAATTGGAGGGCAAAAAGTGGAAGAATAATTTGCCTCGGTTCTTTGACCCGAACATATAAAGCCCCTGGTGCTTCTTCTTCATCCTCCCCGGCAATAAGAGCAGAAATAAATCAATTGATCGAAGAGGTTAGTCATTTGAAAGAGTTACTATTCGCAGAAGAAAAATGAATCGGGAAGTAAAGGAATTAAATGAACAGATGAACAAATTTCGGAGGCAACAGATGTTAATTATGCAGCATCTTCAATTAACATCTAGCTTCCTCCTCCTCGATCTGGTCTTCCTGCTGATCCCTGTAATGACAATGCTGATGTATTTTTTGATGATGATGGTGACGATGGTGGTTACATTTGAATTTGTTGTATTTAAATGTTACTTGACTTCTCACATTCGATATCCATGTCTTGTAAGTTATGTTTATGTTTGCTATGTACATAGATATTGATTTGGTATTGAATTTTTTTTTCATTTATTAGATTATTATGAAATTCGATATGTGAATTAGTTTGTATTGTTGTATATGTTTGTTGTAAAACAAGAAAAAATAAGTAAAATTTGTCATAATATTTTTTTTAATTTTCCTAGATTTGAGACAAAAAAAAATTCATCATAAATTTTGCAATGAAAAAAAAATCATTGCAAAAATAGAAGCAACAGTCGATTGACATTTGTGAATTGTCGACTGGTATATTATCAATCGACTGGTCAATCAACTAAAACACATTCTGTGACTTGCTTTTCCACCACTAGTCGACTGACGCCCATCATCAGTCGATTGATAAATGCTTGATTGCGACGAAAATTTTTTTTCGTTGCAGATGTTGCGTGGAAAAAATATTTTGTCACAAATTATCATTATTAGTCGACTGATCATCAGAATTAGTCGACTGCTACACTGTAGCACCTTACAGAACCTCTAGTAGCCAACTGCCCAATCGACTGATCAAAATCGTCAGTCGATTACTTTACTGTAGCACCTTACAGAAACTCTAGTAGTCGACTGAGCAGTCGACTGGTCATACGTCAATCGACTGATGGTATTCTTTAGTTGACTGATCTTGAATATTTTACAATGAAAATTTGATTCGTGGCAAATTTTGTGACAAAATTTATTTTCGTCGCAAAGTTTTCATGAAAATATGGTAACTAAAGTTATTAGTCTTTTGCGACAAAGTATTTTTTTCGTCGTAGATTTGGCGACCAAAATTATTATTCATCGTCAAATTTGGCGACGACATTTGTTTCGTCGCCAAATTTAGCGATGAGTTATTTTTGTTGTCATTTTTATCGCTAATTAGTAATAAATTTTGCAACGAAAATTTTATTCGTTGCAATTTTTGCAATGAATTTTTATTTTTCATTGTAAATTTTTGCGATGAATTATTTACAAAGGAAAATATTTCGTTGCAAATCCAAAAGTATATATATTTTTTAGTGATACGTTTCCAATAAATCAAACTCAAATTCTAAAGTGGGACTTTAATCCCAACATGCACACCCAAATCAAAACTTTAAATTGGTTTTAGGCTTGCCTGAATTGAGGGTTGAACCGCCCTCCACTAGCGGGAATTGAAGCATCGAATGGTATATGCATGCTCAAATTGAAGCGTCAAACAACCTTTTGCTTACCTGCAATGAATCAAATCAAATTGCGACAAACATCACTCTTTTCATCAAATACTTCTTATAACCATAAGTACGTGTTTGATGATTTTAAAATTTTAAATTTGTACGAAATATGCATTATTGCACTATTAATATTCCCATGAGTTTATTCATATTCCTATTTTCAATTAAGCCCTCCGGGGCTTCAATTCATGTCAAAGAGGTATTGTTGTATTTTAGTGGGCATCTAAGTCTATTCATATTGAGTCCTTTACACTAAAAAAAAAATTTATCGTTTTACATACGAAGATATTTAGTGACTGATTAGTAATCAAATTAATTGATATTTGATTCTTTCGTCACTAATTTTTAGTGATTGTATATAATAGGTCAGTAATTAATTAATTTAGTAATCGATTTCAATTCGATCACTAATTTCAGTGACCAAATTACAAAAATTTGATTATTAATTTTGTCTTTATTTTTAATATATCGGTTGCTAATTATTGTTCTTTAAACTTTGATATGATATATGCAAATATTCTATGACCGTTTGGAGTAAAACTACGTGAAGAAAGATTCTTTAAGATTTCAAAATGACAAAAAAAAGCTATATGAATATGGATTGGTAATAATATTATTTAAAAATATAATAAAAATAGTTACTTATCATCAATTATTTTGAGCACAGTTTGACCATCTTATTCCTGTATAGGGTTTGCCATGATGATATCTATGAAATCACATTATAACACATATAAATCCCAAATATCATTCAAACATACAAGAACACATATAAGTCCCAAATATCATTCAAACATAACAGTTCATTAGTACAAGCTATATTCTATATGTTTGAACTAGTCATGTATACATGCAAGTTGAATTTGCTAATATATCTTACAATTGTTCTGTATATACTAAAATTTAACATCACATTTTGAGTCTTAACTATTGTTGTCACACATAATATCGAAAATATATTGATGGAAAATAAAAAAACAATATGAAAGAAAATACATAGGTCATCCATCATAAAGTTACTGTAAAAAACTAAAATATCATAGTTTTTAATCCTATAATATAATCATCAGCGTAATTTGAATTATAGATATTAATAATTTATAAGTCATGATCGCATGACTCCATTAGTATATCAAGCTCATTTTCAGTGGATTTATTTTCATTATCTAATTTATCGTAAGCAATATTTATATCTATAAGTAACTAGAATATCATCTAAATTTGTGAATCAACTGAATATCTCTTCACTTCCTCACTTTGAAATGCATCATGGTCGTGGGTCATAATGGAGCTTGACATTTCTATGGTCGATTGAGACTTCTTTTGATAAACTACTAATCATTCACTAAATCTTCTTCTCTTCATTGAATATTTAGCATCGAAAACTTGACTAGCTTGTACTACAAAAATAAAATGTTCAAACTTATTAAAACTTTTTGTTTATGTCGACTTCAACTAAATTATAGTTCAAATGTACTCTCGCACAAGTTCTTAGAGCTGGATCATACCATGAAAATTTGAATAACACTAACCTTTTTATGGGTAAAACTAGATAATCCACCTCAATGATTTCGTCAAGTCTATCATAGTAATCAAGTTCAATAGTGATATTGCTAGATCATTTTATACAAACACTTGAATCATTAGTTAGGGTGTTTGCATCCCGTTGTGCCATGTGGAATCAAAAACCATTAACCTAGTAACTAGAGTAGACTCTTAAGTTACGAAGAGATCCTATTACAAGATCCTGTTAGCACCGATGAAATTCATATATCTCCACAATGGTATGATATTGTCCACTTTAGACCTAAGCCCTCATGGTTTTATTTTTGGACTATACCCAAAAGATCTCATACCAATGGAAATATCTTTTCATCTTATAAGCTCATGTTCTTTTCAATGTCTTACTAATGTGGGACTTTTATTATACTCCCAACAATCCCCTCTCAAACGAAGGATCACATCGAACCCCCCCTCCCCTCTCAAGTTCATCCATCCTCGAAGGACTTTCTCTGTCTATGTCACGCCCCCGAGAGTATGCCGTGCCGAAAATCAAACGGACGGCATCTCCCCTGTACGTGGCAACATCTCGGGTTAATACAAGGCCCGTAGGCCCACAACAACAACATCATAAACAGATATAAATATATCAAACACTATCATTTCCAACACCTGAAGGTCCACTGTAAGGATATGCCCGTCAAAGTCTAATGGGCAACCCTTGATTTCTTGGTGGCTAGTCAGCACCTCTCCTGATGGCAAGGATACTGCTAGCCCACAAGAACGAACCCTTGGGATTCTTCCAACCCTCCTCAGAAATACTCTAGATACGAATGAATGGGAACTACCTGTATCTATCAACGTATCAGCATATATAGCATAAACTGAAACCATACCGCGTATGACTGATCCATCAGCCCGCTGTGCCTCCTCTCTAGTGATAGCAAAGACTCGTCCAGTCTCCATATTTGTCGGCTGCATCCCGGACGAAGTAGTAGTGTGCCTCCACTCATTTGGATCGGCTCTGTGATCTTGGAGGTGATGGCCGGTCTGAGCATAAGGTATCCACGAGGTGGTGAGGAGCAGCGGTCTGAGATACCTGGGTAGTAGATCAGGAGATCACGAGGATCTTTGGATCATTGTCGGCATCAACTTTGGGGCGCTTCTGCATCGATATAAGTGTCTTTGGTGGAAGTCTTGGTGCCTCTGTCCATAAGGCGCATCTGTGTCTTTGTCCTCTCTTATCATTCTTTGGTTGGATTGTCTTCCCTTATTAGAGCTACGGAAACTCAAGCTGTGCTCTCAGCGTCTGATCTCGGCTAGTATGTCGGGTTGCTTGCAATAGTAAACAAGCCATGCTCAGGACACTCTAGAGCTCTATGACTTAGGATCGCATTTATAACATCCATACGCTCTCGACTCTTACGGTTCTTGAGACCCTCCGAGAGAACTACGATCTTTGGGCAGCTTCCCTTTCTGCGATCTAGTGACGGCCCTTCTGTCGCACCTCGTGTAGTTCCTTTTTGCTCCCTTTCTTACGGGTCCTGGTGAACCTGGTTGAGTTGGTTGCTTGCCCTTAGTCCTCTGTTTCGATATCTTTCTCCTTGGAGATTTCTTTGGAAGTCATCTCGATAAAGATCCAATGCCTCCTGTAGGAGGTAATGCTAGATCCCCGACATCCTCGCTCACGATATAAGTGCTAGGCCGGTGGCTGGTACATCCGGTGCAGATCTGTGCTACGGATGAGAGCGAGAACTCGATAGTCACAGTAAACTCTGCGTTGTACTCCATAACGAGCAGTCGCCTTGCTTGAGCTTAGAAACTCGGCGTCGTCTTTGTAAAAGCGCAGAAGGAAAATCGCCTCGAAAGCATCTCGAAAGTGGACCAAGTAATCCCACGCTCCCGACGAGTCTTACGTAATTTCCACCAAGTGATAGCGATCTACGAGATGATATGCGTAAGGCCCACCTTCTCCACATCTGTGCGGTTCATATACTCGAAGGTGTCTTCCATATTTTCGGCCCAAGATCGGCAATCCATGGGTCGGACTCCCCTCGGAACAAGGTGAACTTCTCCTTGGTGATCGTGCTAACACAGTATCCGTGACTTATCATTGAGCCTCTTGGACTCTGTGGGCTCTGGCGTGTCGATGGTGTATCCGGATTACGAGGCTCGGATCACCAATAGAAGTGGTGAGTGTGCTTGAGCGAGCTCGATCTCAGAGTATCTCGTCCCCTCCCTCTGGCTGCTCGCCTGGATGGACGGCCTCGACCACGAGTCTGAACAGGTGGCATGACTCTGACAGTATTCACCTGTTGAACAAGTCTAGATAAGCATCTAACAAAAATATAAATTATCAGGAATACTTCGTGTTGCCCGGAGCTTATGCCGCTGTCTATCCCATCTCACAAAAACCAAAACCGAAAAATATACCGACTCCCGAGAATCCAAGACTCGACTCAAAAACAATATTGTATGGCATCGCAGAACCTTGGGCTCTGATACCAATAAAGTTGTCACGCCCCCGAGAGTATCTGCGAAAATCAAACGGACGGCATCTCCCCTGTACGTGGCAACATCTCGGGTTAATACAAGGCCCGTAGGCCCACAACAACAACATCATAAACAGATATAAATATATCAAACACACAGCGGAAACATAAACACATACCCACAATAAAATCTACCAAAACATACGGGTGTACACCCCTGACAAGACCACGGTACAAAAATCCGTACATAAAACATCGACATAAAGTGACATCCACAACATAAGACGAAGTCCATACATAGAACAAAATCCATAACACCAATACAAATCACAAATCCTCGGGAGACTCAAAAGGTGGAGATGGGATGGATCGGTAGCGACTCCAAGTAAATCACGAAGATCTCTACACATACACAGGCGAGAAAAACCCGAGTCCGTGGGAGTGAGTAAAACTCAGCAGGTGATAGATAAACATATATTTTAATATCACATGTATTTCGACAGTAAAATCTACTGGTATCACTAGCATGATAATATATCCATGTATATACCATCTAACCAAAAGTCAATATGAACTGCAGACATACCTGAACGTCTGCTACGCTACATCTATCCAATCTGAGCACATATACACAACATATGGTATAAAGAATAAAACTAACTCATACTACATCCTGCTATGGGTCAAAGGTAACACAGTGAATAACTAACCAATATAAATATGATGGCCTACTACCATACAGAAGAATGTGATAACATGTATGAATATGTGCAAACAAATGCAACAAACATAGTACATACAAATGCAGCATCACAATAAGCACATCTATATATAGACTACAGCTATATACGTATGCTAATCACAATCATCCATATATATATATACATGCATATATGTATATATATGGTAATATGCAAGAATGCCATAAGTCGGCAATGCAGTATGCATGGTCATGTCGGCTCACCCTAAAGCTACCACGACCCGGTGTGGCCTCGGTGGCTCGAGCATGACAAGCTGTCCCAACTCAACACCAACCACTACTCTCGGTGGCCGAGTGGGAAGATGATCGAGTAGCATATAAGCGTAAAGAGCAAGCTACGATGGGGTCCTGCTTGGCCAATCAATCCGATCCACTACCCATGAGTGGTCGAGTGCCACACACGCAGGACTACGACACGCAAATCCAACTATCACCGTCGTAGTGATAGAGTGCGGCACTGATCAATCTGCCCTCACATGGTTACTCCTCCTATGAGTAACCGTGGAGAGGATGATAGGCGACACTCTCGACCACAAGGAGACATCGTCGCCACGTGCATGCAAATGACATGAATGTAAGGTCTCACAAATAGACATCCACCATAGACTCTCTACTCTACAGAGGGTCATGCTAACCAGATCAACGCACTCTCTATCCTGTAGAGAGTCGTACTCAACTGATCGTATCATACTAGGACCACCGGTCCGTAGCGACACCCTAAAATACCCTTCACCCGACCATTTGCATAATGCATGGTCGGTGAGAAACATGCAATCTAAGGGGTACTAGAATTAACTCTAGGTTCAAGACATCATCTACCTCTGAGCGACCTTTTGCCAAAATTACAATCGGTTGTCATATACCTTACTACTTGTTTTTAACTTAAACAAATTCTAAGTTATTTACATCATCTATGTGTATAACTCCTAATCATGGTAACATAACATGATAGCAGCAAGGAGTTAAAAGCCAACGGATAAAGTATCAAGCATAAGATGAATAGAACAAGATCAAGGTAACATGATCATTTAAGATGATCATGCATCTAAATCTGTATGCATTACTACGGCCAAGTAGGAATCACCCTCTTGTAAATGCTCGTAGCAATGAAATCCTCGCGACGCGGACTCTCGTATCCACGTCCTACAAATAACATCAGTTATCATTCAGTGAATGCATATAACAACAATACGAATTAGCTACTATGTTATCTGCATATTTGTATCCCTTATTCAATATGAATTAGGAAAAACCCCCAAATCACTTATGGTCAATTCACACCAACTTAGTTCCTTCTCTTGGTCTCCCAACTTATTCACACGAACGTAATCGTCCCGCTTTTCGCAGCACCCGATTTTACAACTTACAGTATATAATAAAAAAAAACCCAAATAGACATCTTAACCCCTTGATCCGTCGTCCACAGCTCTATCTATCGGCCATTTCTGAGATCACATCTGAGAACATCACCATTTACACCCAGTAACCTTCTAAAACTCCAAATTGGCCCACCTCCTTCACAGCTCACCCAACTACCCCTCCATTCCAGAATCGCCAACTACTTCCCCACGCCAGCCCCCTGCTCACATCCCCACAGCCACACAACACATCATAGCCCTGTTAAACGAATGGAATCCATAGCACAATAGGGAATCAAACGTGCTTACCAACAGTAGAACTTCACCGGCAGAAACAATCCCCAAATCGCGTAACCCCTTCCCAATTCCTTAATCTGCGAAGAATCTACGCCCTAATCAAATCGGTTACATATGAAATCCATACCAAGCGAAATTCACAGATCATCCTACTCGCGTTCACAAGGTAAGGAGGATCGACGACTTACCTAGCTCGCTGACGATCGGCCAAATCAACTCGCACTCAAGCGAGAATGGCGCCACTTTGTCGATCCACGCGAGGACCGAAGTCGGGATGGGAAAGGCGGCGGGATCTCGGCGGCGGGCGAGAGGATCGCGTGAGCGGAAGAAAAATCCTTGCTCGGAACGGCCGGAGGCGGAGCAGAGGTCGCTTTGCCGGGGAAGAAGCGGGCTCGTAGGTGGAAAGAAATCACCGAGGAAGGAGTCGCGTGAAGAAGCAGACGAGCGAAGAGGAAGAGGTCTCGGGGCGATGAAGAAGAAGAGGAAGTTTGGCGGCGTGCGTTCGGTGGAGACGGGGCTGCAGCGAAACGGAAGAAATAGGGAGGTTTCGGCGAGAAAAAAAAACGGAAGCCTTTTAATGGGTTAATGGGTCGGATTTCAAATGGGATGGGCTTTAAACCCATTAACCCATTAACCCTATGTTTAATTAAATCTAGGTTAATTGAACCAATATAAATTTTTTTTTTTTTTTTTTTTTTCGTGGTATTTTACAGTCTAATGTCCGATCCTCAACCCATCAGGTCTTACTGCTAGTTGTCTAGTCCTCCTGACCCAACTAGACTTCCTACCTACCTGTGTCCCACTAGGTCTTCCTGTCAATTGTTCGGTTTCCTTGATTCAATTGGACTTTCTGTCTGGTATCTCACCAGGTATTCCTGCCAGTTTTTTAGTCTTCCAAATCCAATTGGACTTCTTGTATGGTGTCTAATTATCTTGATCCGGATATGGGAGCTCCTACTTCTTTCGTTTGAGGCTCATGGATCAACTTGGACCATTGACTCTGATACTAATTGTTAGGAATGATGAAATTTACATATCTTCATAATGGTATGATATTGCCCACTTTAAGTATAAATCCTCTTGATTTTATTTTTAGACTATGCCCACTTTATCCAAAATATCTCATGTCAATGGAGATATTTTTTCATCTTATGAGCCCATGATCTTTTCCATGTCTTACTAAAGTGAGACTTTTATTATACTCTCAACAATCCCAATATATCCTTTATCATTTGATCTTGCACATTTGACCTTGTCTCATTCGCCTAAAAAATGGTTATTATATAAACTAAAGACAATATAATATAAATGACAAAAAATAATCAGTCTCTAACTTACATGGCATGCAAACCATGGTGCAAATTTTGTCTCTAACTTTTTGTCCACCTTACTTACCCATATTGATATATTTTGTAGTTGTAGTTCATGTTCATACAAGCTACTAAAGAAACAAATTTTGAGAAGTCATAGTACATCAAACAAAAATAAGAGGATAGATTTTTGAACATAGAATTTAACTCACTTTATATAAGGTTTCATCTCGTTATAGTTAAGGAGTATGTATGTCCTTACTGCATGATATTCATTTTGATCTAATTATTGGTGTTTATAAAATTCACATATCTCCACAATAGTATGATATTATCGACTTTGATCCTAAGCCCTCATAGTTTTGATTTTGAGCCCTTATAAAATTCAAAAGGTCTCATACCAATTGAGATATCTTTTTCATCTTATAAATCTATAATCTTTTCCATGTCTTCCCAATGTGGGATTTTGATTGTTCTCCCAACAATCACAATAATCCTCCCCCTCAAAAAAATGACTACATTAGGCCTCCCCCTCAAGCTCATTCGTTCTCCAAGGACTTCCTCTGTTTGATATCCAATCTTCAATCCACCAGGTCTTCCTGCCAACTGCTTAGTCCTCCTGACCCAGCTGGACTTTTTGCTAGTTGTCTAGTCCTCCTGACCCAACTGGACTTTCTTCCAACTATCTAATCCTCCTAACCCAACTGGACTTCTTGTTAGTTGTCCGGTCCTTCTGACTCAACTGGACTTCCTACTTGGTGTTTGGTTCTCTTGATCTGGACATGGGAGCCCCCACTTCCTTCGTTTGTGGCTCATGGCTTGAACTAGGATTCGGACCCTCGGCTTGATTCAATATCTGATTCATTGACTTCCATGAATGCTATGAAACTCATCTTCAGTACTTCCATGTCTGACTCTTCCGATAACTCGTGAAGCTCAATCAACTTATCCCATAAGTTCTTGGCATTTTCAAATTCTCCAACCTAGTAGAGTTCTTCATTTGTTAGTCCTAATTGTAGGGTGTTTAGAGTTTTGAAATTGATTTGGGTCTTCTTCTTCATATTGAGCGTCCACTTTTCAGATTTAGTAATTTTCCTAAGTTGGCCACCAGAGCAGCATATCCATTTTTGATGCATAACCACATCTCTATGTCCATTTTGAGAAAACACTCTATCCATCGTTTCCAGTAACAAAAATTCTCTCCATTAAAGAAAAGAGAGCGGACAGTATTGTATCCCTTTTTATGGAACATAGACATCCTTAAAAAAAAATCTTGCAAGAAAAAAGTACACTAAAAGATTCCAAGACTAAAGTCTTGGGTAAGTATTACACAAAAACATAATGTAAATAATTTCAGGAAAAAATTAAAAAAATATATAATTTTGCTCAAGTTGGTGGTTGCACTAAATTTTGAGCGCCCCTGCTCTGATACTAATTGTTGATGCCTATAAGATTCGCATATTTTTACAATGGTATGATTTTATCCACTTTTGACCTAAATCCTCATGGTTTTAGTTTTGGATTATACCCAAAAGGTCTCATACCAATGGAGATATCTTTTTCATCTTACAAGTCCATGATCTTTTCCATGTCTTTCCAATGTAAAACTTTGATTGTTCTTCCAACAATCACAACACTAACCAACTACAAGCAAATGAACCAATCGGCCTACTAGAGAATTTGAAAATCAAAAGCTTCCCTAGGTCTATCTTTTGAACATCATTAGAATTTCAAGGACACTTGTGATGTCAGATTTTCACATTGTTAGCAAAATAATATACGTAAAAAAAGATGCTTTTTCAATCAAATAAACAATACATATCAACCCCTCAACTTTTAATTTGTTACGAACACTATTTTTGAACCTCCTCAAAAAACATTCAAATAGATACATCCATTTGTACCGTGCATTTGCTTAGCGGATGAATAACAAATGCACAGTACAAATGGAGATCGATGGCCCGGCTAGAAGGAGGGATGAATAGCCTTTTGTTTGCTTGATGGAATTCGATCATGTTTGTGAGCTTGTCTACAATTCTTGTTAGTGCAACGAAAATAATGATAACAATAATAAAACACAACAAACACTCACAATACACAATCGATATAATGTGGTTTGGAACCTTAGGATTTCTACTCCATGGGGCGAGCTCAACGAGCTCTAGTGATGCACACACCACTAATAAAACTCCTTCGCGACAACACGTCGGATGTGGAGAAACCTCGTACAAGCAATTATAAAGGTAATACAAAATGTACAAACAAATACAAAGACAATATGAAATACACGTAAAGAAAACTTTACAATAATTGCTTCGATCACTTTGCTTTTTGCTTGCTTTGGTTTGCTCTTGAAGGTCTGGAATGCAGCAGCAATTTCCCTTCAAAATCTCCCCAAAAATCACTGCAAAATCCTCCAACTCGAGCTCCTTTTATAACTTGCATCGAGCTGATTTCGCGTCAATCAGTCGACTACTCCTGTAGTTGTTATCTCACAATGACTTGATCCACGCTGGAAAAGTTCCAACGGATAGCCCATCGATCGTAAAACCCTAGCGCCAATCGATGCACAGAGCGAGTTTGGTCGAGCTGCCTCACTTCGCGTGGCATCATCCATCGATCCGATGACCTCCATATCTAGTCAGCCCAATCCGGCGATCGATTGCCAATGTCACACAGTTGCAGTCGAATGCTAGTCAAATCATAACAATCGACTGATACTTATATGAGTCGACTGATGTCGGGTAAAATCTCAAACACAAGTTGTTTGAGCATCCGACTGTCGGGTAAAACCTCAAACACAAATGTTTGAGCATCCGATACTCAATCTTAGCCACTTGGCCAAGTTCACCTCATCTTCCCATGGAGTTCCCCATCGAAGTTGTCTTCCTCTGGCCTACGTCCCTCGGATAAACTAAGCTCACAACTTCTCCTCGTGCCATCCTTCGCATCTTGTCCTCGAAGTCTGCTTCCCTTGACTCAACTCCATTGCTCCTTGTCCAATGGTCCCTCGGATGCACTAAGATCACGGCTTCTCCCTGTGCCATCCTTCACCGTCTCAAGGACCCGAGCCATAAGATGAGTGACCTTGCCAAGTACTCAAGACTTTCCAAATGTCAAGACTCAAGCTTGGACTTTCCCATTGCCAAGGCTACACACTTTGACTTTTCCAATGCCAAGACCCAAGCTTGGACTTTCCATGCCAAGGCTACACACTTGGACTTTCCTACACATGTTCAACCCCAAATCAACCATGTAGTTAACCCGTTATCAAATAATGGTCAGCTTATCGTCAAACATCAAAACACTGCTCGAGTCCGGTCAATCATAACCTGGGCCGATTATACCAACAAAATTCATATCTAACCTAGCATGTAAAAACTAAGAAAATAAAACTTGGGTTGCCCCCCAAGAAGCACTTGTTTAAGGTCTTTAGCTTGACCATACTTCTATGCTTCAGCTTGGCTCTAGTGGTCCCATGAACCTCCATTCATCTTTGATCGAATTTTTTATTTCACTCTATGCCTTGGCTCTTGCAAGAATAACATACTTACCCAATGCGGGTCCCTGGCCAGCTACGCTAGCAAGCTTAAATTCTAAACTATCGTCTCCCACTGTTAGGGTCAGCTTATGATTCTTGATGTCTATGATCATTTCAGTCGTTACTAAAAATGGTCATCCAAGAATTACGGGGATTTTTGGGTCTTATTCCATTTATAAAACTACAAAATTTATGGGCAGTATAAAATCCCCTATCCTGACAAGAACATCTTCCAGGATCCCCAGTGGGTATCGATATGAGTGGTCAGCTAACTGCAACGTCATAGTGGTCAACTTTAAATTCCCCAATCCTAATTTCTGGCATAGTGCATATAGCATCAAGCTCACATTGGCACCTAAGTCACAGAATGCCCTACTTATCATGGTTGTCCCTATATGACATGGAATATAGAAACTCCTCGGATCTCTTAGTTTCTAGGTGGTTCCGTTATGGAGATAAGCACTCGATTCTTCCGTAAGGGCCACTGTCTCTTACCACTCGACCTTCCTGCAGTGTGCTAGAATATCTTTCATGAATTTTGCAAATTGAGGCATTTGGTGCAAAGCTTCGAGCATCGACACCTCCACTAAGATAGATTTTAACATGTTCAGGAATTTTCCAAACTCAGCATCTCACTTTTCATTGATCAGCCGCTGTGGGAATGGTACCGTCAGGGGTGGTTGAGTTTTGTCCATGTTTTCAACTTCTTCCCTCCCGGTCTCCTCAGAAGGTTCCTTTACTTCGGATCCTTGTTCCTATTCGACAACTAACCTACTCGGCAATTCCTTCATAATCCTCCCGCTCCATAGTGTCACTGCCTTGCATTGCTCCATTGGATTAGCCTCTGATTTTCTTGGTAATCGCCTCGGTGCTCTGGCAACCTGACTGGCGATCTGTTCTACCTGAATCTCTAGCATCTTTTTCCATCTAGCGAGATCGTTCACAATTGATTTCAATTCTTCAATCATCGTTTCTGTCTGCGAATGTCACTGCTGGAATTCAGCGTTCGCCTCTTGTTGCGTCTGAATAAAGTTTTCTATCATCTGCTCTAGTTGGTGGTTGGGTGGTTGTTGTTGCCCATTACTCTGTTGCCCATATCCTCCTGATTGTTGGAAATTTCCTAGATTACTCTTGTAGGAAAAATTCGAGTAGTTCCTCCATCCGGGGTTGTATGGGCTAGAATACGGATTATTGGGCCTCTGATTATACTCGCCCACCGCCTTAACGTGCTCAACCTGATCCTCTAATCCGCTCTGCTCTCCATAGTAGTCCTCCTGATATGCTACTACTCCATCACTAAAGGAGTTGGCTGCACATACAGAAGCAAGGGTTAGGGAGTCAAACCGTCTACTTAGTGCATCCATCCTTACCGTTAGATGATCAATAGAGTTAATGACATATCTACCAGTTGCAAGTGTTGGGTGACTATGTTCGGAAGCCCATTGATGGTGGTTTTGAGCCACCTCCTCGATCAGTTCTTCTGCTTCCTCAATAGTCTTGTTCAAAACGCTCCTCCTGCAGCAGAATCTAGGGAGACCTTCGTGGCATATGTGATCCCATTATAGAACATGTGGATCACCAGAGCCATCGCTCGAGATCGTGATGGGGGCACTGATGTAGTAGTCCTTTGTAGTGATCCCAGGCTTCAAAAAGGGATTCTCCTTCCTTCTGGTGGAAGCTAGTGATCAAGTGGCGTATGTGAGCAGTCTTACTTGGTGGGAAGAATTTATCCATGAATTGTTGGTCACACTGCTCCTATGTGGTGATGCTTCCTGAAGGAAGGGAGTTGAACCACGTCTTTGCCTTGTCCCTCAATGAGAACGGGAATAGGCACAAACGGATCACGTCAATGGGTACTCAATTGAATTTCAAGGTCGAGCATATCTCTAAGAATGTATCTAGGTGCCAGTTTGGGTCTTCAGTTGCAACTCCTCTGAATTGTCTTTGTTGGACCATGTGTATAAGTGCAGGTTTCAGTTCAAAATTATTAGTTGTGATGGACGGTCCAGCTATATTAGGCCTATACCCTCTAGCACTAGGAGCTACATAATCTCTCAGCGGATGGCTACCTATGTTTACCAAAGGGGCGTCATGCTCCTCCATATCTCTTTGTTCAGCCCTCCTTCAATGGTAAGTTCTTTCTATTTATAAATCAATCAGAAGCAGGTTTTCCGATCTTACGTGTCTGTGCATACGTTGAACCAAGCTACGCAATCTGTAGTGTATATGCTAGTTATTGAGAGGGAAATCAAATAACCTAGAAGTAATGCACTAAATAAAATAAACCTAAAAATTGTACTAATAAAATTAATCTAGACTGAATATAAATAACAGGAATCCAAAACTTAAATAAGCAGAAATGAAGTAAGACAAGAAAGCAAATCTAGTCTAGGTTCGATCCAAACTATCCACTTACGATTCGATATCAAATCAACAATCCCCGACTGTTGGAGGATCGTGGCCCAACTAGAAGGGGGGTTGAATAACCTTTCGTGTACGATGGACTTCATTCATCTTAATCATCTAAGATAATCGTTAGTGCAGTAGAATATAGATAATAAAAATGCTAAAGCAAAGACAATTAAGCTAATACAAAAGTAAAGAAGAAGCAAACGCTAACAAGCCGATGTAACGTGGTTCACGGACTTTGCCGCTAGTCCACGGAAGATTCATTCGGCGAATCTATGAGATACTGGAGAAAATAATAATAATAATAATAATAATAATAATAATAATAATAATAATAATAATAATAATAATAATAATAATAATAATACCCATTATTAATTGAGAAATTATCTTAGGTAATTTTCCATGAATTTTTAGGAATTTTTCTGGAATTAAACGGGGCTTGTACGGGATACTTATGGGGATAAGAAAAATAAAATTTTAAAGAGCCTGTTTAGATTATTTAATAGTTTAATTAACCTAAGTTATAAACCTAGGTTTACTATTCCTATTTTCCCCGACCCCTCCTTTCTCTGTCGCGCCCGATTCTTCTCTGCTCGCATCGCCCGATCCGCCGCCGTCGCTTTCTCCCCCGCGCGCCGCCCACACCCAACTCGTCATCGCCACCTTTCACAGTGGCCAGGTCACCGTCGCTACAGGTGACAGTTGCATCACCGCTCCTTTCCCTTGCGTCGCTTCATCGCCAGCCGCGCCCTTTCTTTCGTTTGCGTCGCGCGCCTGCTTTGCGAGCCGAGGCCATCGCCACACACACCGCCGCCACGATCGGCCATTACGGCCTTGAGCTAACCGACATCTGGCGTTCCAGCGAATCGGCCTTGAGTTCTTTGACACCGTCACTCCACCGCGACTCTCGCCCGGCACCCTCCACCTTGGGTGGTGAGCAGTAACTCTGTCCCCTTCGTCGGCCTCTTCGAGTGGGCTTAGCCAGGAGCACTGTGACCCCATTCTGGTCGCTCTCTGCTGAGATTGCCGCCGGTGTGGGAGCTTCCCTTCTGGCTGAGCATCGCTGGAGTAGGTAAGAGCTGCTTCTCTTCTTCGATTCTGGACAGGCTCCATACCTAGCTGTGGATTTCTCGTTCTGAGTGTGATTGGTCAATATGGGCAGAGATCCGGAGCGGGGAATAGAGGAATAGGGCAGCGACGTTGGGCAGTGGTCTTTTCTGGCGAACAAAATAGAGAATTTGGGGAGATTAGCTGCCGGTGGGATCCTAGGGCTGGTAAGCATGATTTTTGGTGTTATTCGGTTGATAATTATTGTATTCGGTTGATATTGGACGGTTGGTTGATATTTTGTGGTTGCAGGTGAATTTTGGGTTGTGGGATGGATCTCCTTTAGGTGAGTTGGATGTGAGGTTTGTTATGCGTCCTGTACGACTGTGAACAGGGGAATTGTTGGCTGTGAGATTTAAGATGGAAATGGGTAAGTTAGATATGAGTGTTCATAAATGCATAATAGATTGTTAATTGGTCTAATGGTTGATAGGGATTTATGTGAAGGCTTAATTAGGTTAAGTGGATAACTAGATCAATTTAGTTGATCGGGCTACGAAATCGATGTAGGATTCGATTCGATCAGTTGTATTATGATTGCACTTAACCATAATGTTTGGTATGTTCAGGTTTCGATCACGAGACAGGTCCACGGGCATAAAGACAGTTGATATTATTCATAGCAGGCGGGCATCTTTGACTTATCTTCTTTTAGATATTGTCATCTTGTGGTGCATTGTTTATTATAGCTAGTAGTAGTTTTCTATGTTTGTTAACTGCCCTGGTATGTCACTACCTAGTACGTGTTGTTGTCATTTCATATGCTTATTATATTATGCTCTATCACTTTGATACTTGTTATTTGTTTATTTAGCACTAGAGTAGTGACATACCTTACATACTGGGCATTGAATGAATAATGAATATAATTTGCATATGTACATAGACTTATGTACTTAGGTTGTTTGATATAGGTCCTATTGGTACATACTATAGGTAGCCATGGATTGATAGGTGTATCGTGCATTAGTGACATGCACCATCTTGTATTATTGCATGACTGACGATCATCGACTCCTCGGTAGGAGGTGATATTACTTAGTAGTTGAGCCCATCGTCAGTTACATTATCTACACACACAACAACTCGTTGGTTAGTGGTATTTTAGGTGTGTGTGAAGTTGCTCTGTCAGGGATCCACGGTGGTCGCTCAGGTGATTGGTATTGCGACGTGGTAGCAGACAGGGATCCCTCCTTTGTCGTGAGACGAGGAGATGAGACGACGTGATGTCCCCCATATACATACATGGGGTAGGAGGGTGATACTCCGCCAGCATTCTGTCCACTTGGTCACATAGGTGTAGTGACGACAGAGTGCACAGTTGTCACGACCCTACCCACTCAGGCGACACACATGACATGTTGGTGGCTTGATTGGCGTCAGGGGTGACACAGGTGATTGCATCATGTGCATACGTTTTTACTATATGCATTGCTTGTTGCACTTTTGGTTGTTGCATATGATTGTCATGCCCATACAGAAGGTATTATGTTTGTTTGTTTTGGTTATTCTACATATTCTTGTGTGGATGTATTTTTATGTCAGCTTAGGTGATTCTGGTATGTACAGTTTTATGTATGTATTTTTGTTGAGAAACTATATCAACATGATTATTATTGCTACTTTTAGTTTACTATGCATGATTATTAGATATCCACTGAGTTTTACTCACTCTGTTGATATCTCTTTTATTTTAAGATGAAGCCTTCCGGAGGGTCTAGTTGCTAGTCCCATGATCTGAAGACTCCATTATTTGGTTTTCAAGCTTTCGCATTTTTATTTTTAGTATTTTATATTTCAAACTTGTAGTATTTTATACTTGTGGTTGTTTGGTAGTATTTGATTATGTCCATAGGGACTTTTGGTTCCGATTGGTTTTGGTTATGTGTTGTTGTGTTTTTCTGCTCAGATGGCAGAAGGGGTAAGTCTAGAGGTTTTAGACCTTTTATTTACTTTAGTTGTTGGCCTGAGGCCCATATATTATATGTATTGTCGTGTTATGTTCCGGCCATGTTGGCCGATGTATAGTGGGTCATGTGGGCCTTGTATACAGGTTTCAATTGTCCGCAGTATAGGGGAGGTGCTATCCGATTTTCGTCGGACAAGTACCCCTCTTGGGGCGTGATAATTTATTTGGTATCAGAGCGGTAGGTTTCGAGTTCCTAAGGGATGTTTTTGGGTTTTTTGGAGTTCTCCACTTTTGGCAGGTCAATCTGTGCATTTTCGGATTTTTACGGATTTTCTGTGGATTTAGCGTTTCGGATATTTTGGAGTCATAATTTGACAAGATCGTATTGGGGACTTGGCGGCGATAGGACATCTCCAGATGGATAACTGGTGAAATTATTGATTTTCTATCTATAGTAATACTTGGGTAATAATTTAGCAGATATGAAACGAGGTGGGCGTGCTCTCGCGTCGAGGCATGGTGCAGGGCAGCCACGCAAGAGGACATTGAGATCTCTAGCGATGGAGTTGCCAGAAAGGTCTACGGAGAATGAGCCTATCGATCAGGGTCATACTTCACATGGTGTCATGGTGTAGTTGGTTATCACATGAATTTATTTCTGGGACATTCCTGAGAGAGATTGGTAGACTACCCACACTTAGGTCACAGAGATTGATGGTATCTTTGCCCTCTAGGGATAAATTAGAAGTCACCAGGTGGTTAAAGGATGTCCATTAGATTTCGACAGTGTTATACTCCCGATAGATTTGTTGGTTCTCGACATGATCAAATTCAACATCATACTTGGCATGGACTGGCTAATAGCATAGCATGCCACTGTGGATTGCCAGACGAGGGTGGTTACGTTCCATCCTCCTAACAAACCCTCGTGGGATTTCACTAGCATCAGAAACAATGGCATATCGACCATTTCTGCGATTCAGGCTCGGAAGCTTTTATCACATGGTTGTCAGGGTTTTTTATTATCATTAATCAGCGCCGAGGACAGTGGTGACTCTCAGATCTCGGACATTCCTATCGTCCGAGAGTATTTGGATGTCTTTCCAGAGGAGTTACCGGGTTTGCCTCCCAGAAGACAAGTGGAGTTCACAATTGAGTTAATTCCGGAGACGGCGCCGACATCAAAAGCTCCTTATCGTATGACCCCGAAAGAGTTGGACGAGCTAAAGATCCAGCTTCAGGAGCTTTTGGACAATGATTTTATCTGCCCTAGTGTATCTCCCTGGGGTTCTCCGGTTCTCTTCGTAAAGAAGAAAGACAGTTCGATGAGATTATGCATCTACTACAGATAGTTGAACGTCGCCACCATCAAGAATAAATATCCCCTGCCATGTATTGAGGACTTGTTTGATCAGCTCAGAGGTACATCAGTGTATTCTAAGATTGATCTGCGGTCCGGATATCATCAACTAAGGGTCAGAGATTCAGACGTTCAGAAGACAATGTTCCATATCAAATATGGGCACTATGAGTTTTTGGTAATGTCATTTGGGCTTACCAATGCTCCGACAATATTCATGGACTTAATGAACCATGAATTTATGGATTTCCTAGAGCAGTTCGTCATTATTTTTTATTGACGACATTTTGGTCTATTCCCGTTTCGAAGAGGAACACGCGTAGTATCTTCACATTGTCCTGGATAGGCTTCGACTTCACAACTATATGCGAAGTTTAGTAAAAGCGCATTCTGGTTACCTCAGTCGGTTTTCTGGGACACGTGGTTTCCAGCAAAGGCATTTCAGTTGACCCCCAGAAGATCGAGGTTGTTACCAGTTGGGAGCAGTCAAAATCAGTTCAGGAGGTTCGCAGTTTCTTAGGCTTAGTCGGATATTACAGACGGTTCATTGAGGGTTTCTCGAGCATTGCTATGTTGTTGACATGCCTTACCAGGAAGGGCGTGAAGTTCACGTGGTCAGAGGCCTACGAGACCCGCTTTCAAGAGTTGAAGGAGAGACTGGTGTCAACACCAATTCTGGTATTGCCATTAGGGGACGACGATTTTGTCCTTTATACCGATGCGTCTCTCTAGGGTTTTAGGTGTAGTACTGATGCAGCACGGCAGGGTGATCTCTTATGCTTCTCGCCAGTTGAAAGAGCATGAGAAAAATTACCCAGTACATGATCTAGAGTTAGCTGTTATTATCTTTGCCTTGAAGATTTGGAGGCATCATCTGTATGATATTACATTTGAGATTCTCACTGATCATAAGAGTCTCAAATATCTATTTACACAAAAGGAACTCAATCTCCGACAGAGGAGATAGATAGAGTTCCTTAAGGATTAGGACTGTATCATTAGCTACCATCGAAGGGAACCTAGATTATTGAGATAAATGCTTAGAAGGTATATATTGGTTCTTGACTCTCTAGATTTTAGTGCATGGTGATATGATTACGTTGCTTACGTGGTTTATAGTGCATTTGCACTCGATGCTCTATTTAGTATTGTCTTGACTTCGTACTGGCATGACCCCTTTAGTTATACCATAATTAATTTCAATCATTGATTTCTATTAGTATGTTTTTGCTGTAATTATTAGACATCATGGTTAAATATTTATTTGGTTATGTATTGTCGCAGTTGATACCACGATTGAGACTAGTAGATAGTATAATTTAGATGAGGTCATGCCGTAGGAGCAAATCTCAGGAATGAAACAACATTGTTGGATAGGCGTAATAACCTCGACGTACTTATTGGTAGATCGAGGATCTTTATCGACTTTGATAGAAGTTCTATGCTAGATGTATTGGATAACCCTAGGCTTAACACCTAGGATAATCGACTGCCCACGAGACCTATTCATGGTAGCATGTTGTTGCGTACAGTCGATAACTAGATAGTTATACACTCTGACTGCCCACGAGACCTGTTCGTGGTAGCATGTTGTGTGAAGTCAATAGTTATACACTCTGACTGTCCACGAGACCTATTCGTGGTAGCATGTTGTTGCATGCAGTCAATAACTCGATAGTTATATACTCCGACTGCCCACGAGACCTGTTCGTGGTAGCATGGTGTAGCATGCATGATTGAATTGGTAGAAAGGATATAAATTAAACTTAACCATCTCGACGTGTTTATGAGTAGATTTATGATCTTATCGACCTTGATCAACGTTCATGTTAGAAGGGTTGAAACCCTAGACTTAACCACCCGGGGAAAGCCAATGTAGTTGCTGATGCACTTAGCCGGAAGTCTCGAGGGACTTTAGCTTACTACCGAGTTTTAGTCACGGATTTGATTCAGGGTTTCTCCGAGTTGGCCTTGAGGAGCAAGGACTGACAGAGCAAGGAATTCTTGTTACCCTAGTTGCTCAGTCATCTATCAGGATGAGAGTCCGAGAGGCTCAGGCCGGTGATCAGCACTTATAGTTCATTAGCAGCCAGATAACCTTTGGACAACAGACTGAGTTCACCCGAGATGACGAGGGTATTATTTATTTCCAAGGAAGATTATGTGTACCTCAGTCTCACCCGGTCACGAAAGAGTTACTTCAGCAGGCTCATCTCTCTCGATTTGCGATCCACCCAAGCTAGAACCCACAAGTATCGAGATTTAAGGCGTTGGTGTTGGTGGAACGGCATGAAGAAAGACATCGCAGATTTTGTAGCTAGATGTCTAGTTTGCCAACAGGTGAAGGCTGAGCACCAGAGACCAGCCGGACTACTTCAGAGGATTCCTATTCTCGAGTGGAAGTGGGATCACATGGATTTTGTGGCGAGTCTTTCTAGGGAACGACGAGGCCATGACGCGATTTGGGTAATTGTTGCTCGATTAACCAAATTCGTACACTTCTTAGCGATTCAGAAGACCGACTCTCTGGATCGTATGACAGAGTTGTATTGTTGGGAGATCATCAAATTGCATGGTGTTCCTTTGAGCATTATATCAGATAGAAATCCTCGGTTCATGTCCCGGTTCTGGCAGAGTTTATAGCATGCCTTGGGTACACAACTCCGTTTTAGTACAGCATCTCATCCGCAGACAGATGGACAGTCTAAGCGGACCATTCAGACTCTAGAGGACTTGTTGAGGTCTTGCGTTATGGATTTCGGGGGCAGCTGGGAGGACCACTTGCCATTAGTGGAATTCGCCTACAACAACTGCTATCATTCCCAAATGGCACCGTTTGAAGCATTGTATGATAGACAGTGTCGGACACCCACCCTCGGGGAGGAGATTGGGGAGGCCCAATTGCTAGGACCCCATAGAGCTCAGCATGAGACAGAGTTGGTACGTACTATCAGGCGAAGGATGGAAGAGGCACAGGATCATCAGAAGAGTTATGCCGATCAGAGACGGAGACCTCTGGAGTTCTCTGTTGGTGACCGTGTATTATTGCGAGTCTCACCCACGAAAGGGGTGAAGAGATTTGGCTTCCGTGGTAAGCTAGCTCCAAGGTACATTGGTCCTTTCGAGATTTTAGAGAGGATCGGAGTAGTCGCTTACTGCCTAGCGCTACCACCGTCCTTGGCTGGTATTCATGATGTGTTTCATGTGTCCATACTGAGGAAGTATATACCAAACCCTACACATATTCTGTTAGAGGTGTCAGGTTCCATTCAACCTGGTGCTACTTATGAAGAGGTTCTAGTACGGATTCTTGGTCACAAGGAGCAACAATTGCGGAACAAGATTGTGTGGCTTTTTAAAGTCGGGTGGAGTCACCACACCGATGAGGAGACTCTTTGGGAGCTTGAGAAAAAGATCAGAGCTCAATACCCCCACCTGCTACTTGAGTGTGCTATTCTCTTACTCATTATATATTAGAGTGAGAAATTTGGGGACCAAATTTTTATTAGTGAGGGAGAATGTGAGATACTGGAGAAAATAATAATATTAATAATACCCATTATTAATTGAGAAATTATCTTAGGTAATTTTCCATAATTTTTTAGGAATTTTTCTGGAATTAAACGGGGTTTGTACGGGATACTTATGGGGATAAGAAAAATAGGCTTTTAAAGAGCATGTTTAGATTATTGAATAGGTTTAATTAACCTAAGTTATAAACCTAGGTTTACTATTCCTATTTTCCCTGACCCCTCCTTTCTCCGCCGCGCCCGATTCTTCTCTGCTCGCATCGCCCAATCCGTCGTCGTTGCTTTCTCCCCCACGCACCGCCCACGCCCAGCTCGTCGTCACCGCCTTTCACAGTGGCCAGGTCATCGTCGCTACAGGTGACAGCCGCATCACCGCTCCTTTCCCTCGCGTGCGCTTGTTGCTAGGCCGACGCCGCTGCTCGTCGGGTCGCGCATGCCTGCTGCCAGGCTAGGCCATCGCCACGCACACTGTCGCCATGATCAGCCAGCACCGGCGGTAGGCTGGCAAGCATCCGGCGTTCCAACGGAGTCGATGCCGGAGTTCTATTTGACACCGACGCTCGCACGACTCTCGCTTCCGACACCCTCCGCATTGATGGCAAGCAGTAACTCTGTCCCCTTCGTCGGCCTCTTCAAGTGGGCTTAGCCAGGAGCATTGTGACCCCGTTCTGGTCGCTCGCTGCTGAGACTGTCGCACGGTGTGGGAGCTGCCCTTCTGGTCGAGCATCGCCGGAGTAGGTAAGAGCTGCTTCTCTTCTTTGATTCTAGACAGGATCTATACCTAGCTGTGGATTTCTTGTTCTGAACGTGATTGGTCGATATGGGCAGAGATCCGGAGCGGGGAACAGAGGAATAGGGCAGCGACATTGGGCAATGGCCTTTTCCGACGAACTGGACAGAGAATTTGGGGAGATTGGCTGTCGGTGGGATCCTAGGGCTGGTAAGCATGATTTTTGGTGTTATTCGGTTGATCGTTATTGTATTCGGTTGATATTTTGTGGTTACGAGTGAATTTTGGGCTATGGGATGGATCTCTTTTAGGAGAGTTGGATGTGAGGTTTGTTATGCGTTCTGTACGGCTGTGAATAGGGGAGTTGTTGGCTGTGAGATTTAAGATGGAAATGGGTAAGTTAGATATGATGTTCATAAATGCATAATAGGTTGTTAATTGGTCTAATGGTTGATAGGGATTTATGTGAAGGCTTGATTAGGTTAAGTGGATAACTAGATCAATTTAGTTGATCGGGCTATGAAATCGATGTAGGATTCAATTCGATCAGTTGTATTATGATTGCACTTAACCATAATGTTAGGTATGTGCAGGTTTCGGTCACGAGACAGGTCCACGAGCATAAAGATAGTTGATATTATTCATAGCAGGCGGGGGTATCTTTGACTTATCTTCTTTTAGATATTGTCATCTTATGGTGCATTGTTTACTATAGCTAGTAGTAGTTTTCTATGCTTGTTAAATGCCCTGGTATGTCACTACCTAGTACGTGTTGTTGTCATTTCATATGCTTATTATATTATGTTCTATCACTTTGATACTTGTTATTTGTTTATTTAGCACAAGAGTAGTGACATACCTTACATATTGGGCATTGAATGAATAATGAATATAATTTGCATATGTACATAGACTTATGTACTTAGGTTGTTTGATATGGGCTCCTATTGGTATATACTATAGGTAGCCATGGATTGATAGGTGTATTGTGCATTAGTGACATGCATCATCTTGCATTATTGCATGACTGACGATCATCGGCTCCTCGGTAGGAGGTGATACTACTTAGTAGTTGAGCCCATCGTCAGTTACATTATCTACACACACAACCACTCATTGGTTAGTGGTATTTCAGGTGTGTGTGTGTAGTTGCTCTGTCAGGGCTCCACGGCGGTCGCTCAGGTGATTGGTATTACGACATGATAGCAGACAGGGATCCCTCCTTTATCGTGAGACGAGGAGATGAGACGAGGTGATGTCCCCCATATATATACATGGGGTAGGAGGGTGATACTCCGCCAGCATCCTGTCCACTCGGTCACATAGGTGTAGTGACGGCAGAGTGCACAGTTGTCACAGCCCTACCCACTCGGCCGACACACATGACATGTCGGTGGCTTGACTGGCGTCAGGGGTGACACAGGTGATTGCATCATATGCATACATTTTTACTATATGCATTGCTTGTTGCACTTTCTGGTTGTTGCATATGATTGTCATGCACATACAGGAGGTATTATGTTTGTTTGTTTTGGTGATTCTATATATACTTGTGTGGATGTATTTTTATGTCAGCTTAGGTGATTCTGGTATGTACAGTTTCAGGTATGTATTTTTGTTGAGAAACTGTACCAGAATAATTGTTATTGCTACTTATAGTTTACTATGCATGACTATTAGATATCCGCTGAGTTTTACTCACTCCGTTGATATCTCTTTTATTTTAGGATGAAGCCTTCCGGAGGGTCCAATTGTCAGTCCCCTGATCTGAAGACTCCGTTATTTGGTTTTCAGGCTTCCGCATTTTTATTTCTAGTATTTTATGTTTCAAACTTGTAGTATTTTATACTCGTGATTGTTTGGTAGTATTTGATTATGTCCATAGGGACTTTTGGTTCCGATTGATTTTGGTTATGTGTGTGGTTGTGTTTTCTTGATCAGATGGCAGAAGGAGTAAGTCTAGATGTTTTAGACCTTTTATTTACTTTGGTTGTTGTTCTGAGGCCCATATATTATATGTATTGTTGTGTTATGTTCCGGCCATGTTGACCGATGTATAGTAGGTCGTGTGGGCCTTGTATACAGGTTTCAATTGTCCGCAGTACAAGGGAGGTGCTGTCCGATTTTCGTCGGACAAGTACCCCTCTCGGGGCGTGACATAATCACTCCCTCAAACTAAACCACTAATCTCTCTTTTAGCTTAAATAAGGTGGAGGTAACCCTTCTTACACAATCCTCTCCCTCTTATAATAAGATAGAAATAAGAAGAAGGAAGAGGGAAGAAAATCATTCACGGCACTTGGGAATATGATTGGGAGTTAAGCATTAGGTGCCCCAAGGCCCCCAACCCCTCTTTTTATAGGGAAGAGGTGTTTCTTCCCATTAGGCATCCGTGATCATTCAGTATGTCATCGATCATTGTTGCTCTAACGGTAGGCTCCCAACGACTTTGACTTCTTTGTCGTCATTTGTCGATATGGTAGGCTTGGCGGTCATTTATTCATTAGTAGTCATTTCTTTGCTATCAGCGATCATTCTGAGATCTTCGTGTTCACCCATAGTAGTCGACTGATGGTGCAACAATCGACTGTCATACCCTAGTAGTCAACTGTTGGGCCAGAAACCCTTCAGCCAAACACCAGTCGACTTCTATCTATAGCAGTCGACTGGTGTCGGGTAAAACCTCAAACAAATACTTGTTTGAGCATCCGACGATTAGGTAAACCTCAAACCACTTGTTTGAGCATCCGACACTTCCATTCGTCGGGTAGAAACCTCAAACTCATGTTTGGGCATCCGACTTATCCAATTGTCGGATAAAACCTCAAACACAAGTTTGAGCGTCCGACACTTGACTTAGTCATTCGGCCAAGTTCACCAATAAGCTACCACATCCTGGGTTACAATCGCTCAACCCTCATCTCCCCACGGAGTCCCTCACCGAAGCTCTCTTCGTCCGACCACGTCCCTCAGATGCACTAAGCCCGTGGCTCCTCCAGTGTCATCCTTCGCGTCTCACCTTGAAGTCTGCTTCCTTTGTCTTTACTCCAATGCCCTTCGTCCGATGGTCCTTCGAATGCACCAAGCGTACGACTTCCGCAATGTCATCCTTCACCAACTCAAGGACCCGAACAATGAGATGGTGAACTCGCCAATGCTTTATCAAGCTAACATATGTGTGATTCACTTAAGTCCTGCACTACTTAAATGCACACATCAAACCACATAAATAACCTAACTTAAACCATTTGTCACACACATCAAAACCAAACCATACTTGGGTTGATTGCCCTAACAATCTCCCCCTTTTTGATGTGTGACAACATTTTTAAGTTAGGGAAACCTTAACAAAATACTAAGGCAAGGAAAGCATGTAATCATAACATGAGTATCAAAACACTCCTCTTAATAAATGCAACTCCCCCTTAACACATGCTAATTCTCCCCCTAGCATGATTCATTTAAACACTAACATTTCTCCCCATTTGACACCATCAAAAACATCATACAAATGTTATACAACATGGCATTAATATCTATGGGAGTAAAACCATCAAAAATCATATTTGAAAACATAAAAACCCAATTTTTGCACTTAGCAGTCGACTGGCATTCTTCATCAGTCGATTGGTAGTTGAAAATTCTGAATTCTGATTTCTGAAGTCAACTTCAGAAATGCATTAAAAATTCCAAAAAATTCAAAAAATCATGAAATTCAAAAAAGCTTTCCCCATGGTTGGTCTATGATTGCTATGTCATGATACTCTAAGTGACCCATCTAAATGTCATAATCATTAGTGAACCACTTGTATCAACCTAACATCTCACCCATTGTTATGTTTTCAATCAAGTTAGCCTTATGGTGAATGTGAGATGTGACTAAGGTATTTGTACTTAACCATAAATTTCATGCAATTTCTACCAAGGTTAAGTATTATCCTAAAACATCATGATCATAAAACAAATATTATCCCTAATTGCACATCATGATCACAAATCAAAGATTATCCCAACATCATCATAAAAATCATAAGTCAAACATTTATCATGATATAAAATAAGTCCACTTATGGTTGACTATCCTAGGTTTCTCTAACCCTTAAGGATTGACTTGGGAACCCAATATAAGTTCTTTCCAATAGGGTTCACCAAGTACTCCTTTGAGATCCATTTCCTAGCTACCATGGTTGTTTTAGCTTGTCCTCTAGCAATTAAACAATGGTAGACTTTTTCATTTTTGGATCCCTTGTATCCTAAGCCCTTTTTGTTAAAACTTGTCCTTTGGCTCCCAATGATCATATTTAGGTTATTTGAGCCAATGGTAAATTTCTCAAGGGATTTGGTGAGAAAATCTACTATTTCCCTTAGAATCCTATTCTCTTCTAAGCATGCATTATTAACACTAGAAGAAGAAATATTTTTATGTGAACATGCATTTTCAAGTTTTTCTTCTAGGGTCTTAATTTCATTTAGCATGCATTTATTTTTCTTCTTAGCCCTAAATAAGTCCTTAGTCAAGCTAGTAACCATGGAAATAATCTTTTTGAGAGGGAGATTTATTACCTCACTTACCTAATCTTCTTGTTTCGAATCCGATGAGGATGATGCTCCCCCTACACTTGAGCTCTCCTCCTCACTTGTGCTTGCTTCTTCTCTTTCGGAGGAGGTGGAGGCTACATCATCCATTCCCATTAGTGCAATGTGTGTGATGATTTCTTCTTCTTCCGATGAAGACGGGTCATCCCACATAGCTTTGAGATTTACTTTTCCCTTTCCCTTTTCTTTTGACTTCTTCTCATCCTTCTTCTTGCTTCCTTTCTTCTTGTCATCCTTCTTCCTTTCTTCCTTCTTCTTGTTCAAGAGAGGACATTTATTTCTCATATGCCCCTCTCCTTGGCAATTGTAGCATATGACTTTTCTTCTTCTCATCCTATCATGAGACTTGTTAAATTTAAAAGTTTTTAATGCATGTCTCACCTTTCTTACCATGTAAGCCTCTTCATCAGTGTTCATGGAGGAAGATGAGTCATCATCCGATGAAGTGGGTGGAGTCTCCTTCTTCTTTCCTTTGTCAGCCACTAATGCTACTCCCCTTGATTGCTTGATTGGATCTTCAACTATTCCTTCAAGCCTAGTTTCATGTAATTCCATGGTAGAAAAAAATTCTTCTAGAGTATTTACCTCTAGATTCTTTGAGATGTAGAATGAATCTACCATGGAGCTCCACTTAGATGACTAGGGAAATGTGTCTATTGCTTTCATGATCATATCCCGGTTTGAAAGCTTCTCACCTACACTTGATAACCCATTAATAATTTCTTTGAATCTTGAATGCAAAGAAAGTACATTTTCTCCTTTATCTAGTTTGATATTGTTAAGTTGAGAGCGGAGAAGGTCCCTTCTAGTTAGCTTGGCTTCGGATGTGCCTTCATGAAGCTCCACTAGCTTTTTCCACATTTCTTTAGCGCTAGAGCACTCACCAATCCTATTAATCTCTTGTTGAGGTAGCACGTTGAATAGATGATGCTTGGCTTTCGAGTTTCCTAAATGCTCCTCCTTTTTCTTCTTGGTCCATCTTGATTTCTCTAGTAGTCTCCCTTCTTCATCCCTAGGAACTTCGAAATCGTTTTCCATAATAACCATGATATCGAAATCAGTTTCAAAGAATACCTTCATTCTCTTCTTCCACCAAGAGAAGTCGCCTTCGAATTTGGGTGGATGAATGTTGGAGCCGGCCATTTTGTTGTCGTGCTTGTTTTGACGATGAGTCCGTCAACAAGATCCTTGCTCTGATACCACTTATTGGAGGATCGTGGCCCGGCTAGAAGGGGGGTTGAATAGCCTTTCGTGTACGATGGACTTTGTTCATCTTAATCGTCTAAGATAATCGTTAGCGCAGCGGAATATAGATAATAAAAATGCTAAAAAACTAATACAAGAGTAAAGAAGAAGCAAACGCTAACAAACCAATGTAACGTGGTTCACGACCGTTGCCGCTAGTCCACGGACGATTCGTTCGACGAATCACTCCCTCAAACCAATCCACTAATCTCTCCTTTAGCTTAAACAAGGTGGAGGTAACCCTTCTTACACAATCCTATCCCTCTTACAATAAGATAGAAATAAGAACAAGGAAGAGAAAAGAAAATCATTCACAACACTTGGGAGTATGATTGGGAGTTAAGCATTAGGTGTCCCAAGGCCCCCAACCCCTCTTTTTATAGGGAAGAGGGGTTTCTTCCCGTTGGGCATGCAACAATCGACTATTGCATGCCATCAGTCGACTGCCGCTCTAATGGTCGACTCCCAACGACTTCTGACTTACCGTCATCACCGTCCAACGGTAGGCTTAGCAGTCGACTACTGCCTGTGTAGTCGACTGATTAGTCGGCTACGAGCAATTTTGTGCCCATGTTCACCCATAGCGGTCGACTGTTGTCCCTTGGCAGTCGACTGATTGTGCAGTAGTCAACTGCCATACCCTAATAGTCGACTACTGGGCTAGAAACCCTTCAGTCAAACACCAATCGACATTCAATCGACTCAGAGCAGTCGACTTCTATCTATAGCAGTCGACTAGTGTCGGGTAAAACCTCAAACAAATACTTGTTTGAGCATCCGATGGTCGGGTAAACTCAAACCACCTATTTAAGCATTCGACACTTCCATTCGTCGAGTAGAAACCTCAAACTCATATTTGAGCATCCGACTTATCCAATTATCGGGTAAAACCTCAAACACAAGTTTGAGTGTCCGACACTTGACTTAGACATTCGGCCAAGTTCACCTATGAGCTACCCCATCCCGGGTTATAATCGCTCAACTCTCATCTCCCCATGGAGTCCCTCACCGAAGCTCTCTTCCTCCGACCACGTCCCTCGGATGCACTAAGCCCGTGGCCCTCCAGTGCCATCCTTCCCATCTCACCTTGAAGTCTGCTTCCTTTGGCTTCACTCCAATGCTCCGCGTCCAGTGATCCCTCAGATGCACCAAGCACACGACTTCCGCAATGTCATCCTTCACCGACTCAAGGACCCGAGCCATGAGATGGTGAACTCATCAATGCTTTATCAAGCTAACATATGTGTGATTCACTTAAGTCCTGCACAACTTAAATATACACATCAAATCACATAAATAACCTAACTTAAACCCTTTTCCACACACATCAAAACCAAACCATACTTGGGTTGATTGCCCTAACACCGATAACAGTGCCAAAAACTTGATGTGCGCAAGTACGATCTTAAATCTCCGACGAGGATCGCCAAGGATTCGATGCGCGCGCTCGCACTCAAAGCCCGCAAGTGCATGATTGTCGTCAAGTTATAATTGAGTATCGATCCCATAAAGACTGAGATTCGAATACCATTCGTCAAGTGGATGTCGTTGTTCATAGTGAATCTCCTTAGAGTAAGGTGTGCGAGGTCGACGGTAGTCCTGGCTCAGTTACGGTGTCACTTGGAGAAAGCGAAGGTGGTCAGTTCCTGAAAGGATTCTAGGACTTCGGTTTCACTTGTGCATTGTCGAACATGCTATCAATTTAATGCTTTAAGGATCTCTAATTATGATCTTGCAGGAGGATCATCATGTAATTGCCTGATGAACTTTTGCTTCTACCGGAAACTACCTATTCCTAACTAAGTTTCCTTTTCGGATCGTCAGAGCTCAGGGGGTTGATACCGTTGGGTGCCCTTTGTCACTAAGGTCCCTCAACCCTTCTAGAGTTAATGTCACCTACTTTGGGCCTTCAGCTAAGATAGGTTATCAAGGTATGAGAATGTCCTAGTAATCCCTATGGGGAGACGAAACATATTTCATTTCCTACTCTATCATATTCTACTTTCTACGGTTATCAGAGGGAGGATGTCCGCAAAGTTCCTCCTTGGTTCTCCTAGATTTCTACCTTTGTATCGGCATATGTGTAGTAGAAATAGAATCAAAACATAATTCTCATCAATCTAAACAACATAAATTGCAAATATAAATTCAAGAGCAGAGAATATATATTCAACCTAGCATATCCAATGTACACAAGCTACTCCCTAATCCTAGAATCAATGTATCTACTCCATAGACAAAAGAGAACAGACACAAGACATCATAAAGTGAATCATTACAATGCCAAGATATTTAAGAATAAAATGCAGTACTCTTGGTCATTCTACTTGGCGTTGGAGTGCAGATTCCGGTCCTTGAGCTGCTTTCTCTCTCCCCGTTGTGAGCCTTCGGTGCTTCTTAGGGCACTTTCTTCACGTCCTAGCCATCGGGCCTCCTCCTTTGGGTTTGGGCGTGCCTTCCAATTTATAGAAGAGGAGCCGACTTTTTTTAATTCCCTGCGAAACCCTATTCTATGTCAACTCGAGCTAATGCCACACAATCGTGTGAAATCCACACGGTCGATCGTGTGTCACGTTGGAAATCCTACCCTGAATCTGTCTTTGGGGTTTGGCACGGTCGTGTGAGATTCACACAGCCCGACTGTGTCTTCCTCTGAATCATCATGTGAACGTCGTCTTTTGGTATGGAGCATGCCCGTGTTTTGGGGGAACATGGCCAGAGCATGCTTACCTTCCTTGGGCTTCCATTATGTGCCATTTTATCTCCCAAAATATCATCCTACACATAAAAATAGCAAGAGAAGATCTCCGAACTAAGAAATAGGAAATGGATGCAAAATAAGGAAAAGGTGCATGAAACAAGTATAAAATGCAATGAGATATGTGATAAAACTACTCCTAAAATCCTATATGATTTGCACACATCAGGTTCATGAAGCATCTGAGGATTGCTGAGGATAGTGGGAGTCCAATGATCGTCTACTGTGACAGTCAAGCTACTATAGCTTTTTCCAAGGATCTAAAATATCACAGCAAGGGTAAGCATATAGCAATAAAGTATAACTTTATAAGGGATATTATTTCTAAGAAGAAGGTGATTCTTGAGTATATCCCTGCACGTGCTATGCTTGCAGATCCTTTTACTAAGCCAATGACTAGAGAGTCATTTAAAGAGCATGTAAAGTCTATGGGACTTTGAAGAATGTAACGATATTGTAGTTGACAATCAGATATTGTAATTTGATTGTTTGAAATGTCAGCCATAATTTATTCAGTGTATGTAATGTTACATTATGATAAGATCTCGGTGAGCATGTTGGCAAGTAGTGATTGGTCTTCTTACATGGACAATCATCTCTATTTGTTAAGTACGAATAGGGGTAAGACCATTGCTTATAGGATAGCTTTGGAAGTTATCCTATAGAGATACATACCTATAAGCTAGGGTCGTCTTGATATTTGTATCGAGATAAGATCATTTGAGAATAGTGATCAAAGTAAATGCTCCCACCATTTACTATACCTATTTGTAGTCAAATTTGACTTCATGTGTTGAATTTAAGATTAGATATTTGGAATGTCTAGATCGAAATATGCACGATGTTAATTTGATGAAAATATACGCTCTTTATTAGTAAAGAGAATAACATCGTAACATGTGATTTATACCATATGTGCTAAGATGACAATAAGGGTAGTAGGAGAATGGATCTCTGCTTCTCTACTATGTGAGCCCTTTGAGATTATATATTGAACTCAACATTTACCTTGATGACTATTTAGCTGTCTACTTGAAGTTTTAATCAGGGTCTGCTACTTTAGCATGTAAATCTATTGACTATGGATGATTCAGTCTATGAAATATAATTAGGAAAGCGACTGATTAAAATGAATGAATTCAAGCTAAAAAGGAAGATTAAATAGATTTACATCTTTTGATAATTATTCACTGGTCGTCCCATTTATATTGTGTATAGAAATGATTGTGAATATTGAGAATATGGAACATGTTCTTGATGTGATGGTCATTATGAGGGATTAGAGATGTTCATATTGATGTAAATGAAGATTATTTAATCTGGATAAATAGCAAGACATGATATATCTAAGAAAATAGTTGTGTACTACCAGAAGAATAGTTTTATACCACCTAGAGAACGGCTATGTGCCACATGGAAGAATGACTATATGTTATTCAGAGAATGATTATGTACCATTTGAGGAGCGGCTAAGTTAGGTGTAATAACTTTCTTAGCATTGATTGCTCTATAAGCAACTATGTAATGTGTAATAACTTTCTTAGTATTGGATTGCTCAATATGTTTACTGTCGCACAAACAATTTTCCTAAGTATGAATTTGTTTTCTATTAGTGTGTGTGACTGTTGATCTCTATTCTATTAGTCTTTTGGCACTATGGACTCTGACTCTATTTAGTCAATGTGGCTAAATACCTCTTATTGGTCTATATGACCATTAATCTCTTAGTCTTTGTGACTACTGATCTCTATTCTATTAGTCTTTTGGAACTATAGACTCCGACACGATTTAGTCTACGTGACTAAATGGCTCTTATTGGTCTACGTGACCATTTGCCTATGTGACATATCTTGAATGAATGGGAGATATTAGCATACGTTCGTGTGCACGTTGCTTGGCAACGTGCACACGTAGCCAACGTGCACACTTTATGCTTGCTACACAACACATATAAATAGGTGAGCATCCAAGCTATGTAAAAGGATGTGTAATAGAGAGGTGTGAGGATTGTACTGTCGGAGAGTGAAGGCACTGTGCATGAGTCGTCGTCAGGCTGTCAGAGAGGACAGAGAGTTCCAATAATGCCAAGGCGCAACTGGATCTTGGTTCGTGGAAGAGTAGGAACTTTTTGATTTGATAAATCATAATCATTCTTCAGACGATGAGCATAAATCACTTCCTGAAACCGATCATCCTTGGAAGCGCAAAGAATCTAACGAATCACTGTAAGTTCCATATTTACAATTTTATTTATTGACATTTAAATTCATGCAATAGATGCAATAATTCCAACATGCTGAGCACGATCGTATGTGCTCGCCTCTGTGCCACATCCTTGTCATGTCGTGCAGAGCGTAGCACACCTTGCCCGTATCACGTGATACGTGTTAATATTAGCCCTAAGTGCCAATTATGAGATAATTGGTAAAGGGACTTTTGTATCATATTTCATAATAAAGGCAAAGTTTATGGTTATTGTATTTACTTCATTAATGTGTCATTTGAATACATATAATAATATCCTAGGGTAGTTAGTTCTAATCTACGGCATATCAAGTTGGTGACTTGATAGTGGGATACTGTAAATATATATAGAACACTACTCATAATTGTTTCTAGTCAAGTATTAATATACAAGGATAATATTAATACATTGAGACTAGCATGTAGGTGAACTGATGACTTAATCTCACAAGTCATGGATATAGGATATCAAGTTGACACATGGGTAAATATTAGAGAATATGTATTGAACTGACCCGCCATGAGAATATTTCATAGATTGTCATATGAGTGTCATAAACATTCCCATAGTGGCTATTGGTATGAATAGTCCTTGGACTTGAAATCATTACGTTTCCCTACATAAGGAGTTGTATACTTTTGTATCGACAAATGTCACTTGTAATAAGGTGGACTATAAAGTCGATCACTGGGTATGCAATGAATTATACGGAGGGATGTGAGTGATGAAGATGGGATCTATCCCTTCCATATGACGGAAGTGATATCTCTTGGCCCCTTGAAAAAGTAGGACTACTAAAATGCATGGTCATGCTCAAATAAGTCAATATGAGATATTGAACTCATTTGATTGGGACAGTTTACTTGGAGATCAAGAAACACAAAGATTGATAAGAGGATGACATGTTCTATGCCTCATTGATCAATCAAGATATCAAGGATAGAAGAATTGAGTCATACAAGATAATAGTCACAGAAAGGTTATGTAGGATCTCGACATTCTTGTCACTTGGGTAGCAATAATGCATTTCTAGATTCCACTCATTGCTTATGTCTCTAAAATGGTTTTTAGGGACATTGCCAACGTTACGAGAACCTATAGGGTCATACACAAAGAACATATTATTTTGGAGATGGGTTCAATTTAGTTCGACTAAAGGAACCATTAGGCTCATTGAATGGACTAGATTGAGTTAGACTCATAGCTTGGCCAAAACTTGAGTTAGACTCAAGTGGATCAATTTGAGTTAGACTCAAATTAAACCAATTGAAGAAGATGAATGGATATAGATTCATAGTGCATGATTAATGTGGATTAATCATGAATAGAAGAAGATGACTGGATTTGGATTCATTATACATGATTAATGTGGATTAATAATGAATAAAAGAAGATGAATGGATTGGGATTCATCATGCATGATTAATGTGGATTAATCATGCATTGAAGAGGGAATACAAAAGGATGCAAAATCTTTCATATTCATAGGATGATTATAAAAGGTCTTTGGATGCTGATGCTTTTATGATTGCCTTTTTGTTCTTCTTCCTCATCTTATTGGCTGAATTATTCCTTTTGTTTTTAGGAAAAATCTTGTGTGGATTCTAGCACAACTTCTATTCTCCAAAAGTGTGTTCGTGTGGATATCATAGAGGAGCGACCATCCTGATCGTGTTGAGGTCCAAAAGTTACTGTCGGGATTGCGAAGGGCTACGCATCAAGTGTAATCTCTCAACTAGATATAATTGTAAGAACATGTTTATTACATATACACATAGATCTCTGGAAGGATCTAATTTTCTGCTACATTTTTGCGATGGTTTTTCACATAAGATCCCTACAGTGGTATCAGAGCCACTTGTGTATACATAAACATGTTGTATGATTATTTTATAAGTGATATAAATTTGCATGAACTGTTTATTATGAGTGCACGATTGTTTAGATGATTTTGTTCGATAAAACATGCTTAGAAACAATACTATCCGAACAATAAGTGTGATGTCCGATCAGCAAGTGTGTTGATTATTCATGGATGGTTTTGTTTATTGTTGGGCATTTGTTCAATCACCAACGATTGCTAATTTGTCATCAATGGATGCTAATGGTTGCTGATTTTTAGCAACGCTTGGTAACTGTTGATGGACAATAACCTTTACTAATTGATCTGTCGCCAAAATTTCTTGTTGCTACGAGCAATGATTGAAAGGTTCTTGGGTTTATTTGATGGATGATCGTAGCGTAGCGGCTTATAAATCGTGTTTTGCATCATAATAAACTTTACATGTCATAGTTCTTTGTGAATGATGTATGTCATGGTGCATGGTTATGACCCCTTACCCCAATGTGATTGAATGTATGTGTGTGTGTATGTTATAATTCATAATACAGTCTACGTGTCGTAACTTCCACTTATATATTTCCAATTGTACTATTAATTTATCCTCGAATGTAACTCGAGGTTTCTCCATTGTAATGTACATGTAAACTAGTACTAGTCTATTGGATGAAGATGAGAAAGGAAGATGTAGTCAACAACACACGACAACCAAAGGATGCACTTGGAGAAGATGCTATCCTTAGGTTGACCCATTGATCTTCTTATTGGCTTGATAAGATCGTAGATTACAGGCCATAACCATGTCACGTTTCTTTTCTGCATATATGTGATATGTGTCATGATAATGATTATATGTGATGCATGCATAATTAAATTAGTTATCATAAATTAGGTCAATAAATATATGTCTACCAAAGTTTAGTACTCACGACTACCATGATCAATTGTAGTCATATTTACCAAAGCGAAGTGACTCGATTTATCTTGGTAGAGTGCGACTGGACAATTATGATGTCAGACTATTGAACTTTGGGTGTGACCTAACTAAATTATCTCAATTAGATTGAAAAACTTAGAGGCATATCTCATACGATGGGTAAACGAACAAAGAGTGTTGTTCTATGCAAGAGTTACATGGTATAATTAGTACATAGTGCCTACCTAAGTTATACAAGTCTTGGGTGATTAGACAAAGCTAACTCAAGATGAAGTATAATATGGATCTTGCTCCACTTGTGAAGCGGAAAACTCATTTAATTAAAGACCTAATTAAATGATTGAAATATGATATTTATTTTTGCATTTCATATTGTAGATCACCATGTCGTCAAATACGTCGAATACTCTCTCTCTCTGTGATCTATCCTTGATAAGGATAAGCTCAATGGAGCTAATTTCTTAGACTGGTATAGAAACTTGAGAATTATTCTCAAGCAAGAACGAAAAATTGTATGTCCTAGAGCAACCCATTCCTGAACCACCCGCAAAGAAATATGAGAATATCGATGCTTTTGATATAGTTGCACATCTTAAACAGCTATATCAAGGGCAAGCAAGACATGAGAGATCTGAGGTGTCAAAGGCATTATTTGGATGCAAAATGCAAGAAGGAACTCCTATAGGAACTTATGTACTCAAAATGATTGGGTATGTTGAGAACCTTAAAAGATTGAGATTTCCATTGGGACAAGAATTGGCCACTGGCCTTATTCTGCAATCATTATCTGAAGACTATAGTCAATTTGTCATGAACTATAACATGAATGAAATTGACAAATCTTCGCCTGAGTTATTAAGCATGTTGAGAACTACTGAAAGCAATCTTAAGAAGATTCAACTTAGTACTGTACTCATAGTTAAAAAGGGCAAAGACAAAAAGAAGTCCAAAGAAATGGGTAAGACCTAAGATAAAGGCAAGGCCAAAGCATTGAAACCTAAAGGTGGGGTGCCTAAGGAAGGAACCTACTTCCATTTTTGCGAGGGAGCTAATGATTTGTTAGGACTCATATATACTGATATATGTGGCCCTTTCAAAGTAGCAGCTAGGGGAGGCTATCAGTACTTCATTATATTTACTGATGATTTCAGTAGATATGTCTATGTGTATCTTATGAAACACAAATTTGAATCCTTTGAAAAGTTCAAAGAATTCAAGAATAAAGTACAAAACCAACTTGGTAAGAGAATTAAGATGTTTCGATCAGATCAAGGTGGGGAATACCTTAGCCAAGAGTTTCATGACCATCTAGTTGAGCTTGGGATAATATCTCAACTCACTCCACCTGGAACACCACAGTGGAATGGTGTATCAGAAAGGAGAAATCATACTTTATTAGATATGATACAATCAATGATGAGTCAAATAGATCTTCCTTCTTCCTTCTGGGGATATGCTCTAGAGACAACTGCTTTCACTCTTAACCGCATTCTGTCTAGGGCAATCATAAAGACATCATATATGATATGGACTGGGAAGAGTCCCAAGATGTCTTTTATGAAGATTTGAGGTTGTGAGGAGTACGTTAGATGTCAAGTCTCAGATAAATTAGCACCCAAATCAAATAAGTTCTATTTTATAGGATATCCCAAGGAAACTGAGGAATATTACTTTTATAATCTCATATAAGGCAAAGTGTTTGTTGCCATAAATGGTATTTTTCTAGAAAGAGAATTTATTTCTAAACGAACTAGTGGGAGTAAAGTCAATCTTGAAGAAATTCAAGATATACAAGATAGCCTTGAAGCCTTGATGGAAATCGAACATGCACCACGAGGTGGTGAAGATTATGTATCTATAACACCGCATGAAATTGTGGCACAACCTGTTCGAGTAGATCATGCTCTGTGCATATCAGATAGGATACGTCATTAACCTAAGAGATATTCTTTTCTCTTGTGTGACCATAGTGATGTAATGCTTGTTGATTTCAATGAGCCTATAACCTATCAAGAAGCTATAATGAGCCCAGATTCTGAGAAATGACTAGAGGTCATGAGGTCCGAAATGGAATCTATGTACACCAACCAAGTATGGACTTTGGTTGATTTACCTGAAGGGGTCAAACCCATTAGGTGTAAGTGGGTCTTTAAAAGAAAGACTGACATGGCTGGTCATATGCATACTTATAAGGGGTGATTGGTAGCTAAAGGATTCAAGTAGATTCATGGTATAGACTATGATGAAACCTTTTCACCAGTTGCGATGCTTAAATTTATTTGGATCATGCTTGCTATTGCAGCTTACAATGATTATGAAATTTAGAAAATGGATGTCAAAACTATATTTCTTAATGAAAATCTACTTGAGGATGTGTACATTACACAACCTGAGGGCTTTGTAGATCCAAAGAATGCTGGAAAGGTATGTAAGTTGCAAAGATCCATCTATGGTTTAAAGCAAGCTTCTAGAAGCTGGAATCTTCGATTTGATGATGCGATCAAAATATTTAGTTTCATAAAGAACGAAGATGAACCTTGTGTCTACAAGAGGGTTAGTGGGAGCACAGTCATTTTTCTCATCTTATATGTAGATGACATACTTCTCATTGGAAATAATATCCCTATGTTGCAGTCTATGAAGACTTAGCTTGGAAATTATTTCTCAATGAAAAACTTAGGAGAAGCAGCCTATATATTAGGAAGTAAGATCTATAAAGATAGATCTAAGAGACTGCTTGGGCGAAGTCAGAGTACATATATTGACAAGGTGCTTAATCGTTTTTCCATGCAGAATCCCAAGAAGGGATTCCTGTTGATGTCACATGGTGTGAGCCTTTCGAAGGCTCAATGCCCTTCTTCTAAGGAAGAAAGGAATCGCATGAATTAGATTCCTTATGCATTTGCTATAGGGTCTA